>JAVSCE010022620.1:0-1268368 GCA_032199065.1 Smutsia gigantea | reverse complement strand
GGTGACAACTGAAACACGAATAAAGCATGTCCTTTCGATTTCAGTTCTTCCTCACCCTCACCCTTAAAAGAATGGTTGTAATATCCGGTTTACTCTGAACTTCTAAAGGGAACTGTGGGTTTCTCTAGGAGCAGACGCAGAGCAGCGCGCGAGAGGTGATCGAGGGCAGCTAAGAACTTAGCCCCTGGCCGCAGCGTCAGCACCAGGTACGTTCGCTCCTACACTTGGTGTTGCGTGCTCATTTCCACTAACTAACTAACGGCAAAGCCCCAGGCACACCCACCCGGCAGTCGGGGAGGGAGCAGGAGGACGGCGCGGAGCCCGACGTGAGTGGCCCGCGGGCGCTCTGCTCCCGGCGGCTCCGCTTCGCGGTTTGAACCCGAGGCGGCTGCGAGGCGACGGTGCTCGGAGTCCCCGGGACGCGCTGCCCTTCCTGGCGCACGTCTGCCTAGCACTGCTTGGGAGAAGGAGTACATCCTGCTCTCCTTTGGTCCTGGAGCGTAAATCCTTCCTCTGATTGAGGAACCAAAGCGGAGGCCTTTCCGAGGCACTGGGTGGGGTCACTTCCTTCATCTCCCCCCACCGCTCCTGAAACGTCCTGACGGTACCCTGCCCTGCTGTGCATTGGGAAAACAGAGAGAAAAGATGATAGTTGTCTTAGAGACGATTTAAATCTAAAATCTGGATTACTGATTATTTTTATTAACCATTCAAAATGTGTGAAGATGGTACTTTTTGAGGTACAAAACAGTGCACTTACATATGGCTTCACTATACGGCAACAAATGCATGGACCGCCGGGGGGACCGTTTCAGCTGACTCGTTTTAAGATGTTTTCCAGATGGGATCTTAGGAAGAATGGTGAGGTGTAATTTACTGTTTTAAGTTTATAAACAAGAAAAAGCCATTTTGTCCACTTTAATAAATGAATCCTGGACCCATACCTCTCTCTAGGCACTGTACACATCTTCCCTTTGCATGCTGAGACAAGCTACACTATCTCTTCTTCTTTCACGGCCACTCCTCCATCCACCTGTCTCCTCACACCCTTTCACTGAATCTGCCCTCTTGAAGGTCACTGATCACCTTCATTTTGTCTCTTTCTCAGAACATCATATATATAATTACACTGCCCTTTTGCTGCATGTTTCATCACTTACTAATTTTTCTCCAGTACACTTACCATCATCTAACATACATATAGATCTTTGTTTGTTTTGTTAAATATCTGTCTGGCCCTACTAGACTAGAGCTCCATGAGGCAGGATTTTACCCATTTTGTTAACTTGTGGACACTGAGTACCTAGAATAGTACAGCACACTGTAGATATTCAAATATTTATTTACAGAGTGAATGAGACACCATACTGTCCTGGAACTCTAAAACGAAATTCTTCTGACTACCCTTCTCATGTCCTTCATGTCCCACTCTGGTTCTATACCCCTGAAATGTTAGTTTTCTCAGGACTTCATCATCAGTCCTTTGCTTTTCTCATTCTATTCATTTTATGCATCTCCAGGACAAAGCTATTTTAGAGTTCACTTAAAGATCAATAGGCAATAGACATATGGCATCTATACCAGCCCTTGACACACTAGGCTCCATATGTTTTGCTTAGAAGTCTACAAACGAAGGAAATTGAGATATATAGAGAAATATACATATATAGCATAAGCAGAAAGCTGTAAGCTATATATGTGTACTTCACCTGACTATTAGAGATGACTTTGGGATCTTTATTCTACTGAAGAGCTCTTCTGGGTTACAGGTCACCATGGCATCTGGACCCACCAAAACAAAGCCCGTTTGTCTAGTGGAAAACCAGGAAGAGCAGCTGATGGTAAATCCAGAAGCATTACAGATTCTTTACGAGGTATCTCAGCCTGTGGTGGTGGTGGCCATTGCAGGGCTGTATCGGACAGGAAAATCCTACCTGATGAACCTGCTGGCGGGGCAGAACCATGGTGAGTGTTATCCTGGTACAGGGGCCATTTAGCTGGGAACCAGTGAGAATGTAGATCACACCTGCAGAACTGATCACACCTTCTCTAGTGTCATCTTAAGGAAGAGCCTTACCCCTGCAACTGAAGAAGACCTCTAATTCTCACCACCAAAAATGTACAACCTCAACCCTACTTGTCCACAAAATCTTATTCTTTTATCTTATGAAAAAGAAGAATCTCCCAGCCCTATTGAAGGAGCCCTACACTAGTCCTTTGGATCCCATCCACTCCCACCCACTCAAGAGCTCAGCTTCTGCCATTATTCCCTTTCTCCTGAACCGAGTTTGCCCAAACTACAGGGTCATTCCCAGCAGCATAAAAATTTAGTGTATTGCAGACACAATAGCCTCTTTGCTTTTTAAAAAGTAGGGGGAGGGAGAAAGGGAAAGAGGGAGGAAGCTGTGATTCCTATACCACAAGGGAGCCAAGAGCTATTTTTTTTTTGCTCCATTTCTTAACAAAAGTTTGAGAAGTTATACTTCCTTCTCTTTTTGCATTCAGTATTTTCTAATACGTAAAAATACACACAGAAGAGTATGTGAAACATATATGTACAATAAAGGTAATAAATGTAAAGTGATCACCCACATAACCACTGCTCAGGCCAGGAAGTAAAACATTGCAAACACCCAAAAGCCCAAATACACCCTTTCACATCTCACTGATGCTTATTTTGATTTATTTTCATGGCACTTCTTCCTCTTTACTTTTTAAAATAGCTTTGTAGTTTCTGTATTTCTAAAAGAGAGTTTAATTTGTCCTTCATTTAAAGTCTATATAAAATGGAATTATATTATATGTATTCTTTTGTGTTGTTGGTTTTTCTCACCAAGAAGTTTGTGACAACCATCCACATTCTTGTTTGTATTGTAATTTATTTGTTTTAACTATGTTATAGTGTACAATTGTATGAAAATATCACAATTTGTTTCTCTATTTATTAGTGATGGATGTTGATATTATTCCCAGATTTTATTTTTTATGAAGTGTTTTCTTATTTATATCCTGGTATACATGACCCAAGCCTCCCCTGGGTTATTCCCAGTAATGGAATTGCAAGATCAAGGGTATGTGTGTCTCCAGCCTTTCTAGATAATATGAAACAGTTTTCAAACTTGATGTGCAATTTGTGTGATTATTAGCAGTAACTAAGATTTTTCCACATTCTTACCACCATTTGGTAATATCAGCCTTTAAAAAATTTTTTTATCTTAAGGTACAAACTGTACAAATCTTAGCGGACAGCTTGATGAATTTTGACATGTGTATGTATGCATATAACCATCACCCAGATCAAGACACCAACATTCTCACTAGTTTTTTCCCCTTTGTCTATTTCACCCACCCTCCCACACACTCCCTTGTGGCAGTGTCCAGTCTGTCCTCTGTGTTTATAAGTCTGTTTCAGTATTTTTTGCTTGTTTTGTTTTTTAGATTCCACATATAAATGAAATCATATGCTATTTGTCTTTGATTTATTTCACTTGGCATAATACCTCTACGTACATCTATGTTGTTGCGAATGGCAGATTTCATTCTTTTTATGGATGAGTAGTATTCCTTTGTATATATGTACCACCTCATCTTTATCTGTTCATCTATGGATGTGCATTTAGGTTGCTTCCTACTTTGGCCACTGCAAATAATGCTGTAATAAACACAAAGGTGCATATCTATTTTCAAATTAGTGATTTTGTTTTCTTTGGGTGATTCCCAGAGATGGAATTGCTGGATGATATGGTATTTCTATTTTAAATTTTTGAGAAACCTCCATACTGCTTTCCATAGTGGCTGCACCAATTTACATTCTCACTGATAGTGTAAGAGGATTCCCTTTTCTTCATCTTCTCACCACACTTGTTATTTCTTGTCTTGCTAATATTAGCCATTCTGATTGTGTGAGTTGGTATCTCATTGTCATTTTGATTTGCATTTCCTTGATGACTAATGATGTTGAGTATCTTTTCATGTACTTGTTGGCCATCTGTAGTTCTTTGGAAAAATGTCTATTTAGGTCCTCTGCCCAATTTAAAATCAGATTATTATTATTATTATTATTATTATTTTTGGTGTGAGTTGCACGAGTCCTTTTTCTATTTTGGATATTATCTCCTTATCAGATATGTCATCTGCAAATATCTCCTCCCATGCAGTAGCTTGTCTTTTCATTTTTGTTGGTCTCCTTTGCTGTGCAGAAGCTTTTTAGTTTGATGTTATCCCACTTGTTTATTTTGCTTTTGTTCATCTTGCCCAGGGAGACCCCAGACAAAAATTACTAATGCTGATGCTCAAGAGTTTATTGTCTATGTTTTCTTCTAGGAGTTTTATGGTTTCATATCTTATATTTAAGTCTTTAATTAACTTTGAATTTATTTTTGTACATGATGTAAGAAACAGATTCTGTGTCATTCTTTTGCATGTTTCAGTCCAGTTTTCCCAGCACCATTCATTGAAGAGACTATCTTTTCCCCATTGTTTAGTCTTGCCTCCTTTGTCATATATTACATGACCCTGTAAGCATGGGTTTATTTCTGGACCCTCTATTCTATTCCACTGGTCTAGGTATCTGTTCTTATGCCAGTATACCATACTGTTTTGATTACTGTAGCTTTGTAGTATGTTTTTAAATCAGGGAGTGATACCTTCCAGCTTTGTTCTTCTTTCTCAAGATTGCTGTGACTGTTTGATTCCGTACAAATTTTAGGATTATTTGTTCTAGTTTTATGAAAAATGTCATTGGTATTTTGATAGGGATTGCATTGACTCTGTAAATTGCTTTGGGCAGGATGACCATTTTAACAATATTAATTCTTCTAATGCATGAACATGGAATATCTTTCCATTTATTTATGCCATCTTCAGTTTCTTTCATCAGTGTCAGAGATTTCAGAATACAGGTCTTTCACCAACTTGGTTAAATTTGTTCATAGATATTTTATTCTGTTTGATGCAACTGTAAATGGGGTTGATTTCTTAAGTTATTTATCTCTTAGTTCATTATTTGTATATAAGAAACACAATAAATTTCTATGCATTGATTTTGTATCCTGAAATTTTACTGAATTCATTTACTAGTAGCTTTTTGGTGGACTTTTTAGCATTTTCTTTATATAGTATCAAGTCATCCGCAAGTAGTGACAGTTTTACTTCTACCTTATCAGTTTGGGTACCTCTCATTTATTTTTCTTGCCTGATTGCTGTGGCTAGTACTTCCAGTACTGTGTTGAAGAAAAGTGGTGAGAGTAAGCATCTTTGTCTTTTTCCTGATCTTAGAGTAAAAGCTTTCAACTTTTCACCTTTGAACATGATGTTAGGTGTGGGTTTGTCATGTATGGCTTTTATTATGTTTAGGTGTGTTGCCTCTATACTCACTAGTTGAGAGTTTTTATCATGAATGGATCTTGGATTTTGTCAAATGTTTTTCAGCGTCAATTTAGATAACCATATGGTTTTTATCCTCCCTTTTGTTAATATGGTGTATCACATTGATTGGTTTGTGGATATTGAACTATCTATCCTTGCATCCCTGGAATAAATTCCACTTGGTCATGTGAATGATCCTTTTAATGTATTTTTGAATTCAGTCCTCTAATATTTTGTTACGTCTATGTTCATCTACGTTCATCAGGGATATTGGCCTATCGTTTTCTTCTTTTTGTAGTGTCTTTGTCAGGGTTTGCTATCAAGGTGATGTTGGCCTCATAGAATGAGTTTGGAAGCTTTCCTACCTCTCAAACTTTTGGAATAGCTTGAGAAGGATAGGTATTAACTTTTCTTTAAATGTTTGGTTGAGTCTCCTGTGAAGCCATCTGGTCCAAAACTTTTGTTTGTTGGGAGTTCTTGATTTACACTTAGATTTTGTTACTAGTAATTGGTCTGTTCATATTTTCTATTTATTCCTGGGTCAACCTTGGGAGGTTGTATCTTTCTAGGAATTTATCTACTTCTAAGTTGTCCAGTTTTTTGGCATATAATTTTTCATAGTAATCTCTTTTAATTGTTTTTATCTCTGTGGTGTCAGTTTTAACTTCTCCCTTTTTGTTTCTGATTTTATTTATTTGAGTCCACTCTTTTTTTATTGGTGAATCTGTCTAAATGTGTATTGATTCATCTTTTCAAAGAACCATATCTGAGATTCACTAATCTTTTCTAAATGTTTTAGTCTGTATGGTATTTATTTCTTATGATCTTTATCATTTCCTTCTTCTACTAACTTTGAGCTTTGTTCTTTTTCTAGGTCCTTTAGGTGTAAGTTAGATTTATTTGATATTTTTGTTCTTGAGATAGACCTGTAACATTATAAATTTCCCTCTCCAAACTGCTTTTGCTGCATCGCAAAGATTTTGCATTGTCGTGTTTGCTTTTTCATTATTCTCCAAGTATTTTTTTATTTTCTCTTTAATTTCTTTGTTGACTCACTGATTGTTTAGTAGTATGCTGTTTAGCCTCCATGTGTTTTGTTTTTTCCAGTAACTGATTTCCAATTTCATATTGCATGGTCAAAAAAAAAAGCTTGTTATGAATTCAGTCTTACTAAATTTGTGAAGAATTGCTCTTTGACCTAACATTTCATCTATCCTGGAGAATGTACACTTGAAAAGAATGATTATTCTGCTGTTTTTGTGTGGAATATTCTGTATGTATCTATTAGGTCAATTTTTTAAAATTAATTAATTAATTTATTTATTATTTTTTATTAAGGTATTATTGATATACACTCTTATGAAGGTTTCACATGAATAAACAATGTGGTTACTACATTCACCCATATTATCAAGTCCCCACTCATACCCCAATTCAGTCACTGTCCATCAGTGTAAGATGACACAGATTCACTGTTTGCCTTCTCTGTGCTACGGTCTGCCCAGTGACTCCCCACACCATTTTTACTAAACATAATACCCACAATCCCCTTCTCCCACCCTCCCCACACAGCCTCCCACAACCCTCCCCTTTGGTAACCACTAGTTCCTTCTTGGAGTCTCTGAGTCTGCTACTATTTTGTTCCTTTAGTTTTGCTTCATTGTTATACTCCACAAATGAGGGAAATCATTTGGCACTTGTCTTTCTCCGCCTGGCTTATTTCACTGAGTATAATATCCTCCAGTTCCATCCATGTTGTTGCAAATGGCAGGATTTGTTTCCTTCTTATGGCTGAATAGTATTCCATTGTGTATATGTGCCACATCTTCTTTATTCATTCATCTATTGATGGACACTTAGGTTGCTTCCATTTCTTGGCTACTGTAAAAAATGCTGCAATAAACACAGGGGTGCATATGTCTTTTTGAATCTGAGAAGTTGTATTCTTTGGGTAAATTCTAAGGAGTGGGATTCCCAGGTCAAATGGTATTTGTATTTTTAGTTTTTTGAGGAACCTCCATATTGCTTTCCACAGTGGTTGAACTAGCTTACATTCCCACCAGCAGTGTAGGAGGGTTCCCCTTTCTCCGCATCCTCGCCAGCATTTGTTGTTCTTAGTCTTTTCGATGGTGGCCATCCTTGCTGCTGTGAGGTGATATCGCATTGTGGTTTTAATTTGCATTTCCCTGATGATTAGTGATGTGGAGCATCTTTTCATGTGTCTGTTGGCCATGTGAATTTCTTCTTTGGAGAACTGTCTCTTCATACCCTCTGCCCATTTTTTAATCGGGTTAATTGCTTTTTGGGTGTAGAGGCATGTAAGTTCTTTATATATTTTGGATGATAACCCCTTGTTGGATATGTCATTTACAAATATGTTCTCCCATACTGTTGGATGCCTTTTTGTTTTGCTGATGGTGTCCTTTGCTGTACAGAAACTTTTTAGTTGGATGTAGTACCATGAGTTCTTTTTTGCTTTTGTTTCCCTTGCTCGAGGAGATGTGTTCAAGAAGCAGTCGTTCATGCTTATATTCAGGAGATTTTTGCCTATGTTGTCTTCTAAGAGTTTTATGGTTTCATGACTTACATTCAGGTCTTTGATCCATTTCGAGTTTACTTTTGTGTATGGGGTTAAACAATAATCCAGTTTCATTCTCTTGCATGTAGCTGTCCAGTTTTGCCAACACCAGCTGTTGAAGAGGTTGTCATTTCCCCATTGTATTTCAATGGCTCCTTTATCATATATTAATTAACCATATATGGTTGGGTTTATATCAGGGCTCTCTAGTGTGTTCCACTGGTCTATCGGTCTGTTCTTGTGCCAGTACCAAATTGTCTTGAGTACTGTGGCTTTGTAGTAAAGCTTGAAGTTGGGGAGCATAATCCCCCCAGCTTTATTCTTCCTTCTCAGGATTGCTTTGGCTATTCAGGGTCTTCTGTGTTTCCATATGAATTTTAGAATGATTTTCTCTAGTTCATTAAAAAAATGCTGTTGGTATTTTAATAGGAATTGCATTGAATCTGTAGATTGCTTTAGGCAGGATGACCATTTTGACAATATTAATTCTTCCTATCCATGAGCATAGGATGTGTTTCCATTTATTGGTATCTTCTTTAATTTCTCTCATGAGTGTCTAGTAGTTTTCAGAGTATAGATCTTTCACTTCCTTGCTTAGGTTTTCTCCTAGGTATTTTATTCTTTTTGATGCAACTTTGAATGGAATTGTTTTCCTGGTTTCTGTCTCTGCTAGGTCATTGTTAGTGTGTAGGAATGCCATAGATTTCTGTGCATTCATTTTGTATCCCACAACTTTGCTGAATTCAGATATTAGATGTACTAGATTTGGAGTAGATTCTTCAGGGTTTTTTATGTACAATATCATGTCACCTGCAAACAGGGAGAGTTTAACTTCTTCCCTGTCAGTCTGGATGCTTTTAATTCCTTTGTGTTGTCTGATTGCCATGGCTACGACCTCCAGTAACTATGTTGAATAGAAGTGGGGAGAGTGGGCATCCTTGTCTTGTTCCCGATCTTAAAGGAAAAGCTTTCAGCTTCTGGCTGTTAGGAATAATGTTGGCTGTGGATTTGTCATATATAGCCTTTATTATGTTGAGGAACTTGCCCTCTATACCCATTTTGTTGAGAGTTTTTATCATGAATGGAGGTTGAATTTTGTCAAATGCTTTTTCAGCATCTATGGAGATGATCATGTGGTTTTTGTCCTTCTTTTTGTTGCTATGGTGGATGTTGATGGATTTTCGAATATTGTACCATCCTTGCATCCCTGGAATAAATCCTACTTGATCATGATGGATGATCCTTTTGATGTACTTTTGAATTCGGTTTGCTAATATTTTGTTGAGTATTGTTGCATCTATATGTTCATCAGGGATATTGGTCTGTTGTTTTCTTTTTTTGTGGTGTCTTTGCCCGGTTTTGGTATGAGAGTGATGCTGGCCTCACAGAATGAGTTTGGAAGTATTCCCTCATTTTCTACTCCTTGGACAACTTTAAGGAGGATGGGTATTAGGTCTTCACTAATGTTTGATAAAATTCAGCCGTGAAGCCATCTGGTTCAGGCGTTTTGTTCTTAGGTAGGTTTTTGATTACCATTTCAATTTTGTTGCTGGTAATTGGTCTGTTGAGATTTTCTGTTTCTTTCTGGGTCAGTCTTGGAAGGTTGTATTTTTCTAGAAAGTTGTCCATTTCTTCTAGGTTATCCAGTTTGTTAGCATATAATTTTTCATCGTATTCTCTAATAATTCTTTGTATTTCTGTGCTGTCAGTAGTGATTTGTCCTTTCTCATTTCTGATTCTGTTTATGTGAGTAGACTCTCTTTTTTTCTTGATAAGTCTGGTTAGGGGGTTATCTATTTTCTTTATTTTCTTGAAGAACCAGCTCTTGCTTTCATTGATCCTTCCTATTGTTTTATTCTTCTCGGTTTTATTTATTTCTGTTTCAATCTTTATTATGTCCCTCCTTCTACTGACTTTGGGTCTCATTTGTTCTTCTTTTTCTAGTTTCATTAATTGCGAGTTTAGACTGCTCATAAGGGAATGTTCTTCTTTCCTGAGGTAGGCCTGTATTGCAATATACTTTCCTCTTAGCATGGCCTTCACTGCATCCCACAGTTTTTGTGGTGTTGAATTATTGTTGTCATTTGTCTCCATATATTGCTTGATCTCTGTTTTTATTTGGTCATTGATCCATTGATTATTTAGGAGCATGTTATTAAGTCTCCATGTGTTTGTGGGATTTTTCATTTTCTTTGCATAATTCATTTATAGTTTCATTCTTTTGTGGTCTGAATAACTGGTTGGTACAATTTCAACCTTTTTGAATTTACTGAGGCTCTTTTTGTGGTCTAGTATATGATCTATTCTTGAAAACGTTCCATGTGCACTTGAGAAGAATGTGTATTCTGCTGCTTTTGGGTGTAGAGTTCTGTAGATGTCTGTTAGGTCCATCTGTTCTAATGTGTTGTTCAGTGCCTCTGTCTCCTTATTTATTTTCTGTCTGGTTGATCTGTCCTTCAGAGTGAGTGGTGTATTGAAGTCTCCTAGAATGAATGCATTGCATCCTATTTCCCCCTTTGATTCTGTTAGTATTTGTTTCACATATGTAGGAGCTCCTGTGTTGGGTCCATAGATATTTATAATTGTTATATCTTCTTGTTGGATTGACCCTTTTATCATTATGTAATATCCTTCCTTGTCTCTTGCTACTTTCTTTGTTTTGAAGTCTATTTTGTCTGATATAAGTACTGCAACTCCTGTTCTTTTCTCCCTATTAGTTGCATGACATGTCTTTTTCCATCCCTTCACTTTTAGTCTGTGTATGTCTTTGGGTTTAAAGTGAGTCTCTTGAAGGCAGCATATAGATGGGTCTTTTTTTTTTATCCATTCAGTGACTCTATGTCTTTTGACTGGTGCATTCAGTCCACTTACATTTAGGGTGATTATGGATCGGTATGTACTTATTGGCATTGCAGGCTTCAGATTCGTGGTTACCAAAGGTTCAAGGTTAACTTCTCTACTATCTAAAAGTCTAACAACTCACTTAATATGCTATTACAAACACAATCTAAAGGTTCTTTTTTTGTTTGTTTGTTTTTTCCCTCCTCCTTTTTCTTCCTCCTCCATTCTTTATATATTAGGTATCATATTCTGTATTCTTTGTCTATCCCTTGATTGACTTTGGGGATAGTTAATTTAATTTTGCATTTGCTTAGTAATTAGCTGCTCTTTTTCTTTACTGTGGTTTTATTACCTCTGGTGACAGCTATTAAACTGTAGGAACACTTCCATCTGTAGCAGTTCCTCCAAAATACACTGTAGAGGTGGTTTGTGGGAGGTAAATTCTCTCAGCTTTTGCTTATCTGGGAATTATTTAATCCCTCCTTCAATTTTAAATGATAATCTTGCTGGATAAAGTAATCTTGGTTCAAGACCCTTCTGCTTCATTGCATTAAATACATCATGCCACTCCCTCTGGCCTGTAAGGTTTCTGCTGAGAAGTCTGATGATAGCCTGATGGGTTTTCCTTTGTATGTGATCTTATTTCTCTCTCTGGCTGCTTTTAATAGTCTGTGCTTATCATTGATCTTTGCCATTTTAATTACTATATGTGTTGATGTTTTCTTACTTGGGTCCCTTTTGTTGGGAGATCTGTGCACCTCCATGGCCGGAGAGACTATCTCCTTCCCCAGATTGGGGAAGTTTTCAGCAATTACCTCCTCAACAACACTTTCTATCCCTTTTTCTCTCTCTTCTTCTTCTGGTAGCCCTATAATGCGAATATTGTTCTGTTTGGATTGGTCACACAATTCTCTCAATATTATTTCTTTCTTAGAGATCCTTTTTTCTCTCTGTGCCTCAGCTTCTTTGTATTCCTCTTCTCTAGTTTCTTTTCATTTATCATCTCCTTCACCGTATCCAATCTGCTTTTAATACCGTCCATTGTGCTCTTCAATGATTGGATCTCCGACCATAATTCATTCCTGAGTTCTTGAATATCTTTCCTTACCTGCATGAGCATGTTAATGATTTTTATTTTGAACACCCTTTCAGGGAGAGTCATGAGGTCCATATCATTTAAATCTTTCTCAGGAGTTGTATTCGTAATCTTACTCTGGACCAGGTTCCTGTGGCATTTCACATTTGTGTATGGCGCCCTCTAGTGCCCAGAAGCTCTACTCTCTGGAGCTGCTCAGCCCCCTGAAGCAATGCAGGGATTGTAGGGGAGTGGTATTGGTGCCTCCGGGGAGGAAAAGGCTGTTTCCTGGTGCCTGGCTGCTGTGCCTGTCTCCACTGCCTGAACCAGTGGCCTGAGCACACAGGTATAAGCCTCTGTGCTTTGCGTTTTTAGTTGCTGTAGACAGATCTTCCCTCTGGCTCGCCTAACAACTGGGTAAGGTTTCCTGGTTTGCAAGCCCGGTGGGGCCAGCCAGGAGAAAGGCGCACTAGTCTGCCTGTCACAGAAGGGGTTCTTGGAGCTGTGTAGGCAGCCAGGGAGCTGGAACACCTGAAGATCGTGAAAGCTCCCAACCTGCTGGGCAGAGTGCACCTGGACAATTTTGTCTACCTGTCCTTTCTCCTGAGCAGTTAGCTTTGTGCAATCCTTGCCCCTTTAGCAGCCCTCTTGCTAAGGCCTTCTTTGTTAGGAAGTCTCTCAGACTGCCTGCCTTTCTTTTGTCCCAGAGCAGCTCGATATGGATCCCTGCTTTCCACAAACAGCTGGAATCTTAGTCTCTCCAGGAATTCTGCCTGTCTTAGCTTTCCAACCCCCTAATTACGAGAGTATCATGCAAGCACCATGAAATATAGGTTTGTGCTACCAGAGCAGATCTCCAGTGTTAGGTATTCAGCAGTCCCAGATCTCTACTCCCTCCCTGCTCCGTTCCTGTTCCTCCTGCTGGTGAGCTGGGTTGGGGGAAGGGCTTGGATCCCACAGGACAACAGCTTTAGTACATTACCCTTTT
The DNA here is from genome assembly GCA_032199065.1 of Smutsia gigantea. Lineage (NCBI taxonomy): Eukaryota > Metazoa > Chordata > Mammalia > Pholidota > Manidae > Smutsia > Smutsia gigantea. The sequence continues at coordinate 1,255,519 of JAVSCE010022620.1, read as the reverse complement.
CTGTGAGGGCTGCTCTTGTCTCCAGGTGCATGCAGTTTGTTGCAGTCTTCTTTCCTGTTGCTCTTTCAAGAGTAGTTGTATTAGTTATATTTTCATATTATATGCAGCTTTAGGAGGAAACCTCTATCTCACCTCTCACGCCACCATCTTTAATCCCCAGAATCTGTATTAGGTCAATTTGAGCTAATACATCATTCAAAGTGGGACATTCTAATGTGCCACTTTCTTCCTTGATTTTCTCTCTGGATGATCTATCTGTTGATGTAAGTGGGGTGTTAAAGTTCCCTACTATTATTATATTGTTGTCCGTTTCTCATTTTATGTCTACAATATTTGCTCTATGTATCTAGGTACTCCTCTTGTGGGTGTGTAGATATTTATAATTGTTATGTCTTTTTGCTGGATTGAGCCCTTCATCATTATATAATGTCCTTTTTTGCCTTTTTCATATTTTTTGTTTTAAAGTCTATTTCCTCTGTTGTAAGTACTGCTGCACCAGCTTTTTTTTTTTCATTTCTATTTTCACAGAATATCTTTTTCCATCCCTTCAGTTTCAGTCTGTACGTGTCTTTAGGTCTGAAGTGGGTCTCCTGCAGGCAGTATATAGATGGGACTTTTTTTTTTTTAATCTATTCAGTCACCCTGACATTTGAATGGAGGATTTAGTCCATTTACATTTAAAGTAATTATTTATAAGCATGTACTTATTGTAATTTGTTAAATGTTTTCTGGTTGTTTTCGTCATTCATCTCTGATCTCTTCTTCTTACTCTCCTCCCTTTAAAGAAAGTGATTACTTTCTTTAGTGTTATGGTTAGATTCCTTTCTCTTTATATTTTTGTGTTATCTAGTATAGATTTTTGGTTTGTGGCTCCCATGGGGTTTATATATGATGTCTTACATATAGTTGTTCCCTTAAGTTCAAATGTATTCTAACATCATTATGTTTTTAACTTCCCCTCATCCCCATTTTATGTATATATCTTCTTTAACATCTTTTATTTAGTAATTTCATGAACTAATTTTAGAAATAATTGATTTTACTATTTTGTATGAACTTTCATACTAGCTTTAAGTGATTGATCTACTATCTTTGCTATCTGTGTTTACCAGTGAAATTTTTCTTGTCATATTTTTCTTGCTTCTAGTTATGGCCTTTTCTTTTCCTTTTGAAGAAGTCCCTTTAATATTTCTTGTAAGGCTAGTTTAGTACTGGCAAGCTCCTTTGACCTGTTTTTATCTGAGAAACTTTTAGCTCTCCTTCAATTCTAAATGATAACATTGCTGGGTAGAGTATTCTTGGTTGTAGGTCTGTTTATTTCAGCACTTTGCATATATCATGCCATTCTTTTCTGGCATGTTTCTAATAAAAAAAAAATCACCTGAAAGCCTTATGGGGTTTCCCTTGTAGGTAATTCACTGCTTTCCTCTTGCTGCTTTTAAGGTTTTCTCTTTTTCTCAATCTTTGATACTTTAATTATTATGTGTCTTGGTATAGACTTCTTTGGATTCTTCTTGTTGAGGACTCTGTGACTCTTGGACTTGAATGTGTTTCCTTCCCTGGCCTAGGGAAGTTTTCAGATATTATTTCTTTAAATAAGTTTTCTACCCCTTTCTTTCTCTCCTTCTTTTAGTACTCCTATAATGCAAATTTTAGGATTTTTGATGTTGTTCCAGAGATCCCTTAACCTATCCTCACTTCTTTTTATTCTTTTTTCTTTCTGCTATTCATCTTGACTGCTCTCCATTATTCTGTTTCCCAAGTCACTGATCCATTTTGCATCCTCTAGTCTACTGTCAATTCCCTCTAGTGTACTTCACATTTCATTTATTGTATTCTTCATTTATGGTTCCTTTTTTTATATTTTTTATCTCTCTGTTGAGATTTTCACTGAGTTCATCCACTCTCTTCTCAAGTCTAGTGAGTATCTTTATAACCATTACATTAAACTCTCTATTGGGTAGAATGCTTAACTGTTTCGTTTAATTCTTTTCTGAAGCTTTGTCTTGTTCTTTTGTTTCAAGCATATTCCTCTGTGTCCTCATTTTGTTTGACTTTCTGTGTTTGTTTCTACAGATCAGGCAGGAGGGCTACTTCTCCCAGTCTTGAAGGTGTGAACTTGTGTGAGGATATCCCCTTGGTAGATTGCATGTGCCTTGCAGTGTTGGCTAGCTGGAAAACTGGCTGGCTGGCTGGAGGATTGGTGGGCATGGGCCATGGTGTCCCAGAGCCAGAGCTCCCAGGGCATGGGTTGGGGCTCTATTGTGTGGTTGCCAGTTGGGGCCATGCTGACAAGCTGGCAGCCAATGTTCAAGGGGCACAGTCCAGGGAACTCACAGGTAGGCAACATTCTGAGGAGTCACTGGTGGGGAACTGGAGGTAGAGGGCTTGGCCAGTGGTCTCCTAAGTGGGTGCCAACCAGGAACATGCCAATGGGCTAATGGTGTGGCTGATAATGGAGAGTGCATTCCAGGGTTCTCCCAGGTTGGCACCAGGCTGGGAATGTGAAACAGGGTGACCAGATACAGAAGTGGCATAAGTGGAGTGAATCTGTGTGAGCATCACAACTGGTACCTCCTTGGTGGGACTGCTAGATCTCTGAAAGACATGTTTGGGGGCCATCACACCTCCATCACATCTGGAGCTGGTTTTATTACCTGACCCTGCTCTTGTCCATGCTATCAGTGTGCATGGGAAACATGAACAGTGGTGCTCACCAGTATCTCTAGTCCCAGAGTTTCCATCAGTTCCCCTGCCATTTGGTAGTACTTAAGTTCTGAAAATCAGCTTCCTTCAATTATAATCATGGTTCGCTTTAAACCCTCCAGCTCACAGCTTTTCTTCCTTGCCCAAATGCAGGCAGGTGTGTGCCCCTGTAACTCAGCAGTATCCCTCTCTACTGCAGGACCACACTGTGGGTAGGGCTCCCTCTATTTCTTGTCTCTGCCTCTCCTGCCATTTTTTAATGTGGTCTTTTTATCCCTTGTTGTTTAGATGGTGTTCACTCAGGCCTCAGTTCTTCATAAAAATGAATTGCTTTGTGTGTAAATGCAGATTCGGTGTATTTGTGGGATGAGGTGTGTTTAGGCTCCTCTATGCCACCATCTTGGACCTGCTTCCTGTCAGACGGTTTAGCTTTTGCTAATCTGGTAACTGCATAGTCATATCCTTCACTATAAATAACTGATTATAAATAATGGAGAACCTTTATTTATTTGATATTTGTATTTCCTATTTTTTTCAGTGCAAATATTTTATTTCTCCTCTGTTTCCCCTCCCCCCAACTTTAGACCTGAAATTTTAGTTGATACACAACATTCTTTTTTTAATCATCTGTAATTAGTTATGTAAAATGTGAGGAAAAAAAAACACTAATCAACTTAAAATTTCAGCTCCCTTCCCCATAGTAACAGCAAATTTAAGATAAATCTACAGCATTCACTTACTTTAGCTGATTCAGATAGTAAAGCATGCTTTTTTATTTGAGAATAAATGTCTAAAGTCTTGTTTAATTGTACAGTGGTTGAGTCATCACTGGTAAGTATCCCAAGAGCCACAAGAAGTCTCTAAGTGACTTCTAGATCTTGAACACTTTCTAAGATTGTGCTAATTACTAAAAAGCACTGAGCTTTCCCTTCAATGTTATGGTCTCTGTGAAAACAAACAGAATAATTCAGTCAATGTAGTCTGTAGTTCAGCACAATGTGAATGTTATTACTCACTGATGTGGAGTTTGTTTTTTGTGTTTGTTTTTAACTTGGTTGTTTCTATGGTTCTTATTGATTTTTTAGGAGAATCTCCCCATGGTTGTGTAGGATTTTCTACTTAGAACATGCAGACATTATTTTCGAATCTATTAATTCCTCTCTGGCTCAGTACCACTAGGGTTGAACTGCAGTCCACTAAACTCTGGATCCCATACATCCAACCCTCTCTCTCTCTCTCATTCTCTCTCTCTTTTCCCCCCTCCTTCTCTCCTCCCTCCTCTCTCAGCCTTTATTTCCTCCTTCCCTCTCTCTCCCATTTTACTTTCCAATCTCCCATTAGCTTCTAAGCAAAATATTTTGTCTTTATCTTTCTTTCAAGAGAGTTCTTGACCACCAATCAGAGAACAATTTTCCTTGTCTGACCCAAGTAAACTCATAGGTTTTATTTGAGGGACTGAAGAAGTTTTTTAAATGATAGATAAATATTATTTAGGGAGTTTCAACAATGTCCCTTTTATTTTCTAGTCAAGATGGCATCAGGTAATAACCAGGTAATCTCCCAGTGGACTGAATGGTCGCTTGAGTCCATAACAGCTCTAACATTCCAGAAGCCTTCTAACTACTCCAGGATCTCAGTGCCTAGTTTCTCCTCTATTCCAATACCATACCAACTTTTCTAAATATATTTTTGGTTTTGTTACTGCCTATCTCAGAAACTTAGATGATTTTTTAATCTAACAAACCTTGTCTACTTATGTAGGTGTTCAGATCCTCACATTACTGATTACATGGTTACATTTCAAAACTCAGTCCTCACTACCCCCAAACTAGAAGACTGTTTCAGAGAACAAGAGTGTCACCTCAATACTGTCCTTTCCATATTAGTGTCTTCTCCATTTAGGTTGCCTTCTCTTAACAATGACCTATGAAAAAAAGGGTGAACTACGTGAAGGTGAATAGGAGCACAGAGTTCTCATCTCTGCCCTCTTTCTAATTCTACTTATGAATGCATGCTTTTCTTTCCTTTGAAGGGTCAGCTAAAAATACACCGGCTAATAGTTTTACATTAATCTATAATGTGACCTCTTGAGCCTATAAAGATATGAGGGTTAAGGGACCCAAAGTGTTTCTTTAAAAAGTCCTTAGTATGTATAACAGTTGTATTGACTGTCTTTCCTGAAATGAAAGCAACTACTCTCCCTGCTAGGCCCTTACTATTCTACAAGTTTAACCATTGTCACTCCTGGAATATCTTTTGTCACTGTATGTTGTTTACTCCTTCCTTGCAGGCTTCCGTCTGGGTTCCACAGTGAGATCTGAAACTAAGGGCATCTGGATGTGGTGTATACCCCACCCCACCAAGCTGAACCACACCTTGATCCTTCTGGACACTGAGGGCCTGGGTGATGTGAAAAAGGTAAGACAAAAGATTGAGAAATCAGCTTTGCCCTTGTCTTTTAACTTCATCTTAGTTCAACTTGTGTGACATATTCCTGCAAATAACAAATGCAAATTATGGATAATGAGGTTAAATTCGCTTATTTTGAACTTACTCCCTTGAGAGCATAAATATTTTGGTATTTTTAGGGCAAGATTATCATCTTATTTTTAACACCAGGATTACCGACACAGTTTAAGAAATACTTATAGAGCAGCTGAATCTAGGGCTCTGTGCTAAGTACTACAGACACAGCAGTGAAGAAAGTAAAGACTCAGAGGCGAATACAAACTATAATCAGTACTGGTTGCTATGGATTAGAGAATCTAGTTGCAGGGTTAGAGAAAGTTTTCTGGTGAAATAACAGGCAAACTATCTAACTTGTAACCCATCAGGTCAATGGGGCTACCAACCAAAGTGTGTGGATTGATAAGTTTGGCTATAGCAGTGTAGAAAATAGGATGTGAGTGAAATAGTCTATTTAAATAAACTACAGAAAAGCTTTTGTTATTCTAGGAACATTCCTTATGATTTTAGTCTAAGTTTCTGGACTTTGAAGATTAATTCTTCACTGACTTCTAATATGCACAATCTTGGCAAATATACAATGTAAAAGGGTAATTTTAGGTATGTTGTCCTTACAGTGTTAAATGCAGTCATTTCTCATTTCATATAAGTCTGTGTCTACATTGCAGCAGTAGACTGTTTCATTCTATTACTGCAAAATAAGATGGAGGAAAGACTTAGAAATTGAGTTAAAATTTTTTAATGTTTTAAAACTTTAAAAGTTCTAAATTTCTCAATATAAAAGAAGTATAAAACTAAGGTGGAAGAGGAACTATAACAATAACCATTAGACCTCATGAATTCATGTTATCATATGCTTCAATTTTCACAAGTTTGTCCCTTCTTTGAATGTACCAGCAACTTTTCAAACTAAACCAAAACTAACAACTTGTTACTTATTATCCCAGGGCCCCTCAACCTAATTCCCTGTGAATTAAGTGTAGTCTAATTATTAACCAACCCTGCAAAAAATATGAAGATGAACTCTTGATGCTGAACTATATTGTACTAAGGCCTAAATTTTTTTTTATCTAATTACATTTTTTCAAGGAATCAAAACATACCAAATTATTAATAACTGTTGACAGCAGAACCGCTTGCTGAATTTATAACGTGAGATAATTTAGGTTGTGTCTAATTCTGTTTGCCTGAACTTTCTCCACATCTTGTCCTGAGTCTCCTTTCCAGCCTGTCATCTACTCCCATGAATTTTTTACACATGGCTTCAGTCAAATGGAATGACTCTGTAACACCTTTTCTGCTTTTAACAATTCTGACTCGGCTTGTGTTGGTACTTTCACCTGCATGATCTCTTCATTTCTACGAGCCCACATTCTGCCATTTCTTTAAAACCCAGTATTTTTTCCTACTTGCCATCATTTCATAGTGAAAAGTAGTCTCTTCTTGCTGAACATTCACAGGGCTCCTTTTTTCATTTACTAGATTGACCTCTTTCTTTTACATTATAAAGTTGCCTTTGGTTCAACTCCTGGCAGAGATCATTTACTTGGTTGCAAAGTAACTTACTGGTCTGCCCATCCAGAAAGTCATTTGAGGGCAGAGACGGTCACATGGAACCTTGCATCCACACAATCAAATATGCTGCCTGGCATTTAGAAGATGCCCAGTGAATAGTTGTCGAATTTCATTGAACAACATTGTGTCTTTAATGTTGACTGTGACACATGCAATTTGTAATAGGAATAATTTCCTGCTTATTAGTACATACGTCCTATGTTCTAGTCGTCATATTAATGAATGGGAACATTGGCAGACTCCTTGGTCTTTTGCTCTAATGTGCCTTCTAGGGTGACCCTAAAAATGACTCGTGGATCTTCGCCCTGACGGTGCTTCTGAGCAGCACCCTGATCTACAACAGTATGAACACCATCAACCACCAGGCCTTGGAGCAGCTGCAATATCCTTCCAGGAACCAAACCACCGAATTGTATGACTTTATAGGAATGGCAACTGAGACTGTCATCTTTCCTGTGACTTAATTGTCATGATTGAGGAGGAGGGGGCCCAGGAAATGGTGTTTATAAAATTTGCGTGTAAAGGAGGTCCAGAAATTGTAAAACGTTTCTCCTTCCTTAGCTTCATCCTCACCTATGTGACTGAACTCACAGAGCTAATCAGAGCAAAGTCGTCCTCAACACCTGATAAGGTAAAGGACTCCATCGAGTTTGTGAGTTTCTTTCCAGACTTTGTTTGGACTGTTCGTGATTTCACCCTGGAGATGAAGATAGATGACTTGCCCATCACTGAAGATGAGTACCTGGAGGATGCCTTGAAGCTGATTCCAGGTATTGGAGCCAGGGCCTGGGTGGTAGAAGGTCACCTCTGTGCCTTCTCATTCAGTACTTGAATTCAATTTTTATTTGACATTGGATTAAGATGCATCCTAGCTGGGAGTGGTGGTGGTTGAATGGTGATCAGTGTTTGTCTGTCATGGGTTATTCCTTGCAAAAATCCAGCCACTAGAGTAAGCTCACCGAGAAAACTTAAGGACCAGCGTTGAACCAAATGCATTTAGACCAATGGGGACTTGAAGACCTTTTCTAGGTTACAAACAGTGCTGTAATTCCTTGTGTTCCTTATTATGTGCCTCTCCTGTTCCATGCTGACAAAAATAATTCATCATGTGAAAAGCCAGTAAACATGGATTCATAAGAAATAAAATCACCTGAACATTTTATTACAAATACAAAACTTAAAATTTACCATTTTAACCTTTATTAAGTGCACAGCTCTGTGGCAATAAGTACATTCGCTTTGTTGTGCAGCCATGACCACCTGCCAATTCCTTCCTCATCTGAAACTCTGCCCTCATTAAACACTGACTCCCTGCTACCTGCAACCCATGTCCCTTGGCAGCCATCATTCCACTCTCTGCCTCAATATGGGTACCTCATATAAGTGATATCATACACTATTTGTCTTTTTGTGACAAGCTTATTTCATTAACTATAATGTCATCAAGATTTGTCCACGTTGTAGGATGTGTTAGAATTTCTTTCCTTTTTGAGACTGAATATTATTCTATTGTATGTACATACCATATTGAAATGACCTAATTATAAAGTGTATTTTGTGTAGAATATTTTACTAGTGCTGGAATAATACATATTTCAGAGAAAGGATACTTATACAATAAGTGTCTGGAAAAAAAAATGACCTGGCCTCCTAGGAAGACTTTCAATTCTACATTTACCTTTCTCATGATTTCACTTTCTTCATTCTTACATGCTTGCACACTATATTGCCATCTTAATATTAACTACATGTAAATTTTACATGCATTTTTTTTTACTTTTTTGTTTTATTTTAGCAAGATGGATAACTGACAGCACCTGGAAAGCATAAACTTTTTCCACATTAAAATAAAGTTGATATTGAATATTATATTGGTTTTGGTTGTACAACATAGTGACTCAGCTATTATATACATTACTAAATGCTCACCATAAGTATAGTTACCATCTGTCACCATACAAAGATATGACAATATTATTGGCTATGTTCCCTATGCTGTATTTTCATCCCCATGACTAATTTATTTTCTAATTGGAAATTTGTACCTCTTATTCCTTTCACCTATTTCACCCATAGTTCTACCAATCTGCTCTCTGTTTTGTTCTTTTTTAATTTCACATATAAGTGAAATCATATGGTATTTGTCTTTCTCTGATTTATTTCACCTAGTGTAATGTTCTCTAGGTTTATCCATGTCATTGCAAATGGCAAGAGTTCATTCTTTTTATGGCTGAGTAATATTCCTTTGTATATATGTACCACCTCATCTTTATCTGTTCATCTATGGATGTGCATTTAGGTTGGTTCCTCCTTCGGCCACTGTAAGTAAAGCTGTAATAAACACAGGAGTGCATATATCTTTTCAGATTCGTGATTTTGTTTCCTTTGGGTGATTCCCAGAGATGGAATTGCTGCATGATATGGCATTTCTATTTTAAATTTTTGAGAAACCTCCATACTGCTTTCCATAGTGGCTGCACCAATTTACATTCTCACTGGTAGTGTAAGAGGATTTCTTTTTCTTCATATTCTCACCAACACTTGTTATTTCTTGTGTTGTTGATATTAGCCATTGTGGTTGGTGTGAGCTGATATCTCATTGTTGTTTTGACTTGCATTTCCCTGATGACTAATGATGTTGAGTATCTTTTTATGTGCCTGTTGGCCACCTGCAGTTCTTTGGAAAAATGTCTATTTAGGTCCTCTGCCCATTTTTATGTCAGATTATTATTATTATTATTATTATTATTTTATTTTTTTTATTAATTTTATTTTGGTGTGAGTTGCACGAGTCCTTTTTCTATTTTGGATACTATCTCCTTATCAGATATGTCATCTGCAAATATCTCCTCCCATGCAGTAGCTTGTCTTTTCATTTTTGTTGGTCTCCTTTGCTGTGCAGAAGCTTTTTAGTTTGATGTTGTCCCACTTGTTTATTTTGCTTTTGTTCATCTTGCCCAGGGAGACCCCAGACAAAAATTACTAATGCTGATGCTCAAGAGTTTATTGTCTATGTTTTCTTCTAGGAGTTTTATGGTTTCATATCTTATATTTAAGTCTTTAATTAACTTTGAATTTATTTTTGTACATGATGTAAGAAACAGATCCCGTGTCATTCTTTTGCATGTTTCTGTCCAGTTTTCCCAGCACCATTCATTGAAGAGACTGTCTTTTCCCCATTGTTTAGTCTTGCCTCCTTTGTCATATATTACGTGACCCTGTAAGCGTGGGTTTATTTCTGGACTCTCTATTCTATTCCACTGGTCTAGGTATCTGTTCTTATGCCAGTATACCATACTGTTTTGATTACTGTAGCTTTGTAGTATGGTTTGAAATCAGGGATTGATACCCCTAGCTTTGTTCTTCTTTCTCAAGATTGCTGTGACTGTTTGGTTATTTTTGATTCCATACAAATTTTAGGATTATTTGTTCCAGTTTCATGAAAAATGTCGTTGGTATTTTGATAGGGATTGCATTGACTGTAAATTGCTTTGGGCAGGATGGCCATTTTAACAATATTAACTCTTCTGATCCATGAGCATGGAATATCTTTCCATTTATTTATGCCATCTTCAATTTCTTTCATCAATGTCTTATAGTTTTCAGAATACAGGTCTTTCATCTCTTTGGTTAGATCTATTCCTGGGTATTTTTATTCTTTCTGATGCAAGTTTAAATAGGATTTTTTTCTTGACTGGCCTTTCTGCTAAGTTCATAATTTGTAAAGAAACACAACAGATCTTACATTAATTTTATGTTCTGCAATTTTAGTTTTTTAAACTAAAGTTTTAAGGTAGAGCTTTAAGGCTTTCAATATAGAGTATCATGGCATCTGCAAATAGGGAAATTTTTACTTCTTCCTTACCAACTTGGATGCCTTTAATTCTTTTTAATGATTGCTGTAGCTAGGAAGAAGTCATACACATTTTATTTATTCATTCATTTATTCACTCATTCTTTCAAAAAATATATACTGGGCATATTCCCAAAATAATTCTGTGAAGCACTGTCAAATCATATATAGTCTGCTATACATAAGTGGTAATTTCCTTTGGATTAACCTTATCCTGTGGACCTTTCTGTTAAAATAATTCTAAACATATTTATTGAGTATGTGATTTTTTTTTCTTACCTTGTTATCATTTATTTGTCTTCCTGATATTCTCACAAGCAACATCTTGCCCTTCTTTCTGGCATTACTTTATTTTAAAGTCCAGATTTCATTCTAATATTGGGACAGTAGGATCACAAAAAGAAATTCTCACCATTTTTTTTCATTTGTCAGTCATTCAATAAACATTTAATACTTAATCCACCCAACTGCATACAGTGCTAAGGAAACCAACCATAAGTTTCTTCACTTGAGCTGGGTGCCTCTCCTCCTGAAATGCTTTCTTGACTCTGTTCTATGCAGAAATGGATTTTTCTTACCTTTGGTGATTGGCATAGGTTGATTTGAAGTGATTGGATTAAAGGAGATTTACATACATAGGAGATGCAATGATGCAAAGATTTTTGGAAATGAAAGTCCTCAGCCCTCTTTACTGCAAGCTGCCCTCCAATAATCAATTTTTTTTTACTTCTGCAGGCAAAAATCCCAGAGTCCAAAATTCCAACATGCCCAGAGAATGTATTAGGGAGTTCTTTCCAAACCGGAAGTGCTTCATCTTTGACCGGCCTACAAGTGACAAAAATCTCTTATTCCATATTGAGAATGTGCTAGAAGAACACCTGGATAGTAGTTTCCGGGTGCAATCAAAAAAATTCCGTTCCTATATCTTAGACAATTCAAGGACCAAGACCCTGAGAGAGGGAATCATTGTCACTGGGAATCGTAAGTTTGTCCCAAAGCATGTCTCTGTGTCAGTGCGTGTGTTGGAGCTTTTTTTTTTTTTTTTTTTTAGAGCCAGGTACAGGCTTTTATTTAGAAATAAAGTGAAAGGACAGAGCTCCCAGCTCACGCCAGGAGGGGACAAGAGAGTCCCCGTGTGTTGGAGCTTTGATGATAGGTTTTGTCAGTAATTTTGTTTACATGTGTATATGACTATAGAGAAGTAGATATTCACACTGCAAATAGACTTTATTAAAGTCTTCCTAAATGAGGGTTTGCTGAAACTTATTATCTCAAGAACCTAATCCACTAATTACAAAAACATCAGAGGGAGTTAAAGACAGGTTATCTGTACACTGAAGAATCCCGTGGGATGACTTCTTGTCCATAAGGATATAGTAGATATTCTATAAATTTACATGAGTCAGATAATAAATAGGAAGCTATGAGTTCCTGCAAACCCATTGAAAAACAAAACTGCCTAGAATCTTATACCCAGGGCATGAGACTTATAAAGTCCCATGGTGCCCTGTGCAATGAGGAGCCCATACTTGATTTAATACTGTCTATCACTGTTTTGAATTCCTGATCATTTTTAACTAGGAGCCCACACTTTCATTTGTACTGTCCAATATAAACTGTGCAGGTGATCTTGTTTGTGAAGGCCACTTTGCCTGTGTAATCGATTCCTCTCTTCTGTGAATGGAAACGTTGAATGGGAAACCACTGACCCACAGGCATATTGGTCGTAATCAGTAATTTAAGTTGTAGTATAAGGAAGTGGAGAACAGTAAGAGAGGGAGCAGGAGAAACAAGAATGTTATTAGAGATGAGTAGATTGCTGATAGAAGAAAATAAAATTTTATTGTAGATAAGTTTTTGTAATTTTAGAATCATGTTCCATAAAATCTGGAAGCCTATGAGTGAGACATTGATATTTATCCCCAAATTTCCTGACTTATTCAGGGCTGGGAGCTCTGGTGGAAGCCTATGTGAATGCCATCAAGAGTGGAGTAGTTCCTTGTCTGGAGAATGCGGTGACAACTCTGGCCGAGCGTGAGAACTCAGTGGCCGTGCAGAAGGCAGTCAACCACTACGGCGAGCAGATGACCCAAGAAGTGAGCCTCCCCACAGACACGCTCCAGGAGCTGCTAAAGAGACATGGAGACTATGAGAGGGAAGCCATTGCAGTCTTCATAGAGAACTCCTTCAGGGATGATGAACGGAAATTCCAAAAAAAGCTTGTGGTAATGTGTCTTAGCATTTATCCCTCTTGATTCCTGCCCTTCTGGATTGATGCTCAGACTGTATATTTTTTACTCATGGTAGAAGGAGCCTGGATTTGTAAGTGACAGGGCTCTACAAGGGTACTGTTCACCTTTTATTAATTTTCTATTGCTGCATTTAAAAAAATGCCATTAATCTAGAAGCCTCACCATTCTGTAGGTCAGAAGGCAGACACAGGATGACTGGCTACTCTGCTCAGAGTATCTATCACAAGGCTGAAAACAAGATGTTGGCCAAAACGAATTCTCAGCTTCAGGCTCTGAGGTGGCTCCAAATTCATTCCGATTGTTGACTGCATCCACTTCCTTTTGGTTGTGGGATCATGTTCCCTTTTTTGCTGACTGTTAGACAGGGGGCATTTCAGTTCCTAGGAGCATTTTTCATATATCTCCATGTTCTCCGTTCCATCTTCAAGCCAATAATCATCAAATCATCAAAGCCAACAACACATCAAATACTTTTCATGTTTTAGTCTCTTTGACTTCCTCTTCTGCCTGGAGCTGGGGAAAAGTCTCTGCTTTTAAAGACCTCACATTCTTATTTAAGATTCCCTACCCCTACCCCCTATCATCATTTATTATGCTATATAATATAGCCTAACCAGTGGAATAAAATTTATCAAATTCACAGGTTCCAGGACTATGCAAGGAGTATTCATCACAGGAAGGAAATCTTGGGAGACGCCTTATTCTGCTTTCCACAGGCATCTTCATTGGAAGTTTTTCTTTCAGTCTATGACCAGCCTGCAAGTGAAAAAAAATCTCTCAGTTTATGTTGAAGTGCCAGAAATTCAACTATATTGTAATTTTCAAGAGCAGGGGAAATTTCCATTTCTTTATCTTCACACACTCAAATCCTTATTAAAAGAATTCATGAAGAGTTCCAAACCGTTCAGAGTACACTTCAAGTCATTACTAGATGGTTGGTTTTCTTTGTATATTTTTCCATCCATAGCAATCCAAGCTCTCTGAGAAAACTCTATGTCTAGCCACAATTCAACATTCTCTTGTTCATTGTTGGTGGTTGGGTCACTGTTAATCATACTACAGCTTAAGGAACCATGGAGTTCATGTCTTCCAATCCCATTATTTTACAGTTAATGAGCCTGGCCCCAAGGAAGTAAAGGGGCTTTCTAGAGATCACACAGAGGATTGGTTAGAACTAGGACTAAAAGTTTCTTGACTTCTGGTCCCTTCCATGTTCCAGTCCACTCTAAAGTGATCAGACTGATTCTTCCAAGAGGATCACTGCTTGACTTTCCCCTCTAACAGCTTCTTTCTGGTGGATTTCCCTGGCAGGAAGCCATAGAGGAAAAAAAGGAATATTTCTTGCAGCAGAATGAAGATGCATCTGTCAAATATTGTCAGGCTATGCTGAAGCAGCTTTCAAAGCCCCTCATGGAAAGCATTAAAGAAAAAACTTTCTTTGTTTCTGGAGGACACGAACTCTACTTAGAAGCAAAGAAGAAGGTTGAGCTTGGCTATGAGCTAGTGCCCAGGAAAGGAGTTAAGGTGAGAATAAGGGGAGAGACAATGGACAACAGAGTGGAAACAGATGGTCTTTGTTACTCCTTCTGAAAATCTAAGACCCTAGCACCAGTTATGGGGAGAAATCAGAGTAAGGCTATTATATTTCCACATTTTTAGTTTTCATGTCCACAATTAATTAGGCATTCTTAAAGATACCAGAGAAATGTCTTTCCAAAGAAATGATTTGGAATCATGAATCCAGGTGAAATAAAATATTAATTTCATTTATGGGGCATGTAATAGTATTTGTGCTAAGTCCATAGAATGAAAATATTAGAAACACAACTTTGTCCTTAAGATCCTGATGATCTTACAAACAGTGGACTGGATGTGTTGTGATAAGTGTTACCCTACTAGTATGCAAAGACACCAATGGTGATGATGATGGTGATAATGGTTAATACATATTGAATACTCACTATATCGCTCATGGTTTCAGGTGCTTTTGTTGGATGAACAGTTTAATCCTCAGAGTAATATTATGAGTAGGAACTACTGCTATCTGCATTATACAGTTGAGAAATGGAATGTACAAAGAAGGTAATTACTTACCTAAGACTAAGTGATAGAGCTGGTAGGCAGCTCAGTGAACTTGGTGACCATTCAGAGCGCAGATGGCAGCTTATAAAATGTTCCAGAAGGTAGTTCCAGGAGATATAAGATGAAGTATCCATAGATAGCTCTGCTGAGAAAGGCTAGAGGAACCAGCAGAAGAACAGAATATGGTTCGCTGTGACCCGCAGTGGTTTGTGAGGGGGCATCAGTGAGAAAGGGGTCTGAAAAGCTTGAAAGGTGGCAATGGAGTTCCATGTACCATCAGTAGGTTTGGAATTTATATTGTGGACATAGAAGGAAGTAAATCATTCAGAGATACACAATTTACAGAGTCAGATTTTGGATTTTGTTGAGCAATAATTTCCCTAGCATTAGACCAGATCTTTGTTCCCTAATATGTTTTTGCTCCTTATTGGTTCCTTAGGCAAATGAGGTCCTCCAGGGCTTTCTACAGTCTCAGGCAACAGTAGAGGAATACATCCTGCATTCAGACAATGCCCTCACTGCTCAGGAGAAGGCCATTGCAGGTACAGGAGAGGGCTCAGTTCACAGAGGGGTGGGTAGGTTCCTGCAGTGCCCTCTGGCAGATGCAACCAGAAGACTTCCCTGAAACAAGGAGCTTCCTCTCCTGCAGAACACACACTGTGTTAAGTCAAACCTGAAACTAACAAGGCAAGCTGTAGTTGTACATCAACCAGACAGGCAGAGCCTGTTTCTGCAAATTTGGAAACTTGCCGATGGTGTGGCCATCACATGAATTTAGAGATTTCCCAGTCACCTTTTCAAAGTCA
This sequence comes from Smutsia gigantea, assembly GCA_032199065.1. Classification (NCBI taxonomy): domain Eukaryota; kingdom Metazoa; phylum Chordata; class Mammalia; order Pholidota; family Manidae; genus Smutsia; species Smutsia gigantea. Next base: position 1,239,779 of record JAVSCE010022620.1, on the reverse strand, counting down.
GTTTAGTCTGTGAGCTCAGGAGGGTCAGGCCTGACCTGTTCTTTTCTTCCCTTTAAAAACTGTCTTGGGGCAGTGGAACGGACCAAAAAAGAAGCAGCTGAGAAGGAACAGGAGCGGCTAAAGCAGAAAGAGAATGAGCAACAGCAAAAATTGGAGGCTCAAGAAAGAAGCTTCAAGGAAAACCTAGCCCAGCTGCAAGAAAAGATAAAGAAAGAACAAGAAAGACTTCGGGAGATGTTGGAAAAGATACTGGATCATTATCTAAGGGTATGTATGGCCTGGATAAGGGCAGTACCTGACAGACAATTCCCTGTTTCCTTAGGAAAGGAAGAACAAAATTTAAGCAAAGTCAAGGTTCAAGAGGGAAACTAAAAATAGTGTATGATTTACTAACTGCCTCAAATCTACCTGGATTCTGTTGTAACTTTATATCCACAATATTCAAGCACCTTCTGGAGTATACAAATAATATCTCTCAGGGAACTGGGCTGCTGTTTATGGTGATTATAGGATGGTCTCATGAACCTCAGTTGAATAGGGTCCTTATCTGTTAGTCTTATGACCTTAGGATTCTTGATAAAACCATTGAAGAGATCTGAAGTATATCCCTTTGGTCTTGAAAGTATCAGATTAGGTGTGATGTGAAATGCAGGATACTGAAAGCTCTAAATCTTGCTGCGTTTATTTCCAGATCTGTTTGAATATCTTGGGGTTACTATAAGGCACAGAGGGAAATCCTCCCTTGGTCCAACGTGGAGCTGGATAACCAGTGTTCTACATCAGGAGTTACCACATTTTGTCAGTTATGGCATGCTGCCTCAAGTGGAGCTGAGAACTAATTAGAATCAAAACTATATTCAACCCAAAGGGCATAATTTGGACTAGAACCCATAATGAGGCAAATTCTCAAGTCTGACCTACCTTGATAGCTCCCCACCACCAGAGAGATGGTGCTAAGGAAAATTTAGAAAGTTGTAAATCATTGATGCCCCCATTATGCTGGTCAAAATGTGTGGACACATTAGACATCCCCTAAAGAGCAATCCGAAGTGGCAGAAAAATAGAGTATGTTTGTTGCTGGTTATTAAATACAAAACCCTTAGTCATGGTAATTGGAAAATTTTCAAAAGTGAATTCTTTTTTATAGGTTCAAGAAGAATTGCTTAATGAAAAATTTAAGAAGAAATCCCATGAGTTGGCTATGGAAATAAGTCGATTAAGAAAAGAGATCGAAGAAACTAAAAACAATGACTCATGGATGTTGAAGGCTATTGAAATGGCTGGGAATGTGCTAATTATTGCACTACCTGAAATTTTTAAACTATTCTATGGAGAGCAGAAAATTCTTGACTAAAGAAATTAAATTGTTTTTTAAGTACATGTCATTCTACTTTCATTCAACCAAAGTTTAAAAATAAAAAGGGATTCCAAAATACCTCAGTGTTTGATAAACAAAAAAACAAACTTAATTTTGATTGAATAAATTAATTTAAAGAAATGGGAAACAAATTGAATGGAAATACAGTGGAAGATAAAACCAAGTTTGCAATACTGTCACAATAAAATACTCCTGAATAAAATCATAAATAAGTTTTTAAAATTCACAGAAAGATATGTTTTAAATGTTACTGAAAAACTTGAAAATATATAACAATGGACCTAAGTAAATATATCAATCCTTTAAGTCATATATGGTATGTGTGTGTGTATATATATATGTATTTATATACTTTTAATGTGATTTCAGTAAATATGTCAAATATTTTTTGGGAAGTAAATAAATTTATTTTATAGGATATATCAAAAAAATACATGCAAAAATATCCAATACAATTCTTTAAAGAGAAGAATAATGATGGGCAGCTGTATCTAACTGTACATTAAAATATGCCAACAATTAGTGGTACTGACATCTAAAAATTCAAAAATCAGTAAAAGTGAATTCAAAGTTTGGACATTAAAAAAAATTCCTACAGACATTTAGTATATGATAAATTTGACACTTCCCATTAATGAAGGGATAGGGAATATTCATTCAGTAAATGGAATTTGCACTATATGTAGGCATCCAGAAAAAATAAAATTGGAGTCTTCCCTATACTTCATACCAAAACAAATTTCAAATGTATCAAAGGTTTAAAAATGAAAATGAAATTGTAAAATTAGATAATGGGTGGAAATTTTTTTAAATAATTTATTTTGGTATCATTAATCTACAATTACATGTGCAATATTATGGTTATTAAACTACCCCCTTCATCAGGTCCCCCCCACCAACCCCATTACAGTCACTGTCCATCAGCGTACTGAGATGCTACAGAATCACTACTTGTCTTCTCTGAGTTGTACAGCCCTCCCATGCCCCCCACATTACATCTGCTAATCGTAATGCCCCCTTTTCCCCCTTGTCCCTCCCTTCCCACCCATCCTCCCCAGTCCCTTTCCCTTTCGTAACTATTAGTCCGTTTTTGGGTTCTCTGAGTCTGCTGCTATTTTGTTCCTTCAGTTTTTTCTTTGTTCTTATACTCCACATATGAGTGAAATATTTGGTACTTGTCTTTTTCGGCTTGGCTTATTTCACTGAGCATAATACCCTCCAGCTCCATCCATGTTGTTGCAAATGGTAGGATTTGTTTTCTTCTTATGGCTGAATAATATTCCATTGTGTGTATGTACCACCTCTTCTTTATCCATTCATCTACTGATGGACACTTAGGTTGCTCCCATTTCTTGGCTATTGTAAATAGTGCTGCATAAACATAGGGGTGCATCTGTCTTTTTCAAATTGGGCTGCTGCATTCTTAGGGTAAATTCCTAGGAGTGGAATTCCTGGGTCAAATGGTATTTCTATTTTGAGTTTTTTGAGGAACCTCCATACTGCTTTCCACAATGGTTGAACTAATTTGCATTCCCACCAGCAGTGTAGGAGGGTTCCCTTTTCTCCACATCCTCGCCAACATTTGTTGTTGTTTGTGTTTTGGATGTTGGCCATCCTCACTGGTGTGAGGTGATATCTCATTGTGGTTTTAATCTGCATTTCTCTGATGATTAGCGATGTGGAGCATCTTTTCATGTGCCTGTTGGCCATCTGAATTTCTTCTTTGGAGAAGTGTCTGTTCAGCTCCTCTGCCCATTTTTAAATTGGATTATTTGCTTTTTGTTTATTGAGGTGTGTGAGCTCTTTATATAATTTGGGTGTCAACCCTTTATCGGATATGTCATTTATGAATATATTCTCCCATACTGTAGGAAGTCTTTTTGCTCTATTGATGGTATTCCTTGCTGTACAGAAGCTTTTTAGTTTGACATAGTCCCATTCATTCATTTTTGCTTTTGTTTCCCTTGCCCATGGAGACAGGTTCATGAAGAAGTTGCTCATGTTTATGTGCAAGAGATTTTTGCCTATGTTTTTTTCTAAGAGTTTTATGGTTTCATGACTTACATTCAGGTCTTTGATCCATTTTGAGTTTACTTTGGTGTATGGGGTTAGACAGTAATTCAGTTTTATTCTCCTACATGTAGCTGTCCAGTTGTGCCAACACCAGCTGTTGAAAAGGATGTCATTTCCTCATTGGATATCCAGGCTCCTTTATCATATATTAATTGACCATATATGCTTGGGTTTATACCTGGGCTCTCTATTCTGTTCCACTGGTTTATGGGTCTGTTTTTGTGCCAGTACCAAATTGTCTTGATTACTGTACCTTTGTAGTAGAGCTTGAAGTTCAGGGAGCATAATCTCCCCTGGTTTATTCTTCCTTCTCAGGATTTCTTTGGCTATTTGGGGTCTTTTGTGGTTCCATATGAATTTTAGAACTACTTGCTCTAGTTCATTGAAGAATGCTGTTGGTAATTTGATAGGGGTTGCATTTAATCTGTAGATTGCTTTAGGCAGGATGGCCATTTTGACAATATTAATTCTTCCTAGCCAAGAGCATGGGATGAATTTCCATTTATTAGTGTCCTCTTTAATTTCTCTCAAGAGTGTCCTGTAGTTTTCAGGGTATACGTCTTTCACGTCTTTGGTTAGGTTTATCCCTAGGTATTTTATTCTTTTTTATGCAACTGTGAATTGAATTGTTTTCCTGATTTCTCTTTCTGCTAGTTCATCGTTAGTGTACCGGAATGCAACAGATTTCTGTGTATTAATTTTGTATCCTGTAACTTTGCTGAATTCAGATATTAGATCTAATAGTTTTGGAGACGATTCTTTGGGGTTTTTTATGTACAATATCATGTAATCTGCAAACAAGGACAGTTTGAGTTCTTCCTTGCCAATCTGGATGCCTTTTATTTCTTTGTATTGTCTGATTGCCGTGGCTAGGACCTCCAGAACTATGTTGAATAAAAGTGGGGAGAGAGGGCATCCTTGTCTTGTTCCCAATCTTAAAGGAAAAGCTTTCAGCTTCTCACTGTTAAGTATAATGTTGGCTGTGGGTTTGTCATATATGGCCTTTATTATGTTGAGATACTTGCCCTCTATACCCATTTTGTTGAGAGTTTTATCATGAACGGATGTTGAATTTTGTCGAATGCTTTTTCAGCCACCTATGGAGATGATCATGTGGTTTTTGTCCTTCTTTTTGTTGATGTGGTGGATGATGTTGATGGATTTTCGAATGTTGTACCATCCTTGCATCCCTGAGATGAATCCCACTTGATCATGATGGATGAATTCAGTTTGCTAATATTTTGTTGAATATTTTTGCATCTATGTTCATCAGGGATATTGTAATTTTCTTTTTTTGTGGTGTCTTTGCCTGATTTTTGTATTAGAGTGATGTTGGCCTCGCAGAATGAGTTTGGGAGTATTCCCTCCTCTTCTACTTTTTGTAAAACTTTAATGAGGACGGGTATTAGGTCTTCACTAAATGTGTGATAAAATTCAGCAGAGAAACCATCTGGTCCAGGAATTTTGTTCTTAGGTAGTTTTTTTATTACCAATTCAATTTCTTTGCTTGTAATTGGTCTTTTCAGATTTTCTGTTTCTTCCTGGGTCAGCCTTGGAGGGTTGCATTTTTCTAGAAAGTTGTCCATTTCTTCTAGGTTATCCAGTTTGTTACCATATAATTTTGCATAGTATTCTCTCATAATTCTTTGTATTTCTGTGGTATCTGTAGTGATTTTTCCTTTCTCATTTCTGATTCTGTTTATGTGTGTAGACTCTCTTTTTTTCTTGATAAGTCTGGCTAGGGTTTTATCTATTTTGTTTATTTTCTCAAAGAACCAGCTCCTGCTTTCATTGATTCTTTCTATTGTTTTATTCTTCTCAATTTTATTTATTTCTGCTTTAATCTTTATTATGTCCCTCCTTCTATTGACTTTGGGCCTCATTTGTTCTTCATTTTCTAGTTTCATTAATTGTGAGTTTAGACTTCAATTGGGAGTGTTATTCTTTCCTGAGGTAGGCCTGTATTGCAATATGTTTCCCTCTTAACACAGCTTTCACTGCATCCCACAGATTTTGTGATGTTGAATTATTGTTGTCATTTGTCTCCATATAATGCTTGATCTCTGTTTTTATTTGGTCATTGATCCATTGACTATTTAGGAGCATGTTCTTAAGCCTCCATGTGTTTGTGGGCGTTTTCGTTTTCTTTGAGTATTTTATTTCTAGTTTCATACCTTTGTCATCTGAAAAGCTGGTTGGTACAATTTCAATCTTTCCGAATTTAGTGAGGTTCTTTTTGTGGCCTAATATATGATCTATTCTTGAAAATGTTCCATGGGCACTTGAGAAGAATGTGTATCCTGTTGCTTTTGGATGCAGTGTTCTATAGGTTTCCATTAGGTCCCATCTGTTCTGATAAGTTGTTCAGTGCCTTTGTCTCTTTACTTATTTTCTGTCTGGTTGATCTGTCCTCTGGAGTGAGTGATGTGTTGAAGTCTCCTAAAATGAATACATTGCATTCTATTTCCCCCTTTAATTCTGTTAGTATTTGTTTCACATATGTAGGTGATCCTGTGCTGGGTGCATATATATTTATATCCTCTTTTTGGACTGACCTTTTATCATTATGTAATGTCCTTCTTTGTCTCTTGTGACTTTCTTTGTTTTGAAGTCTATTTTGTCTGATACAAGTAATGCAACTCCTGCTTTTTTCTCACTATTAGTTACATGAAATATCTTTTTCCATCCCTTTACTTTCAGTCTGTGTATGTCTTTGTGTTTGAAGTGAGTCTCTTATAGGCAGCATATAGATGGGTCTTGTTTTTTATCCATTCAGTAACTCTATGTCTTTTGATTGGTGCTTTCAGACCATTTACTTTAGGGTGATTATCGATATGTACGTACTTATTGCCATTGCAGGCTTTAGATTTGAAGTTACCAAAGGTTCAAGGGCAATTCCTTACTATCTAACAGTCTAATTTAACTTATTTTGTATACTATTACAAACTCAATCTAAAGGTTCTTTTTTTTTCGTCCTTTTTCTTCCTCCTCCATTCTTTGTATGTTATGAATCATATTCTGTACTCTTTGTCTTCCCTTGAATAACATCTGTTTAGCCTTAGGAATACTTCCATCTATAGGAGTCCCTCCATAATGCCCTGTAGAAGTGATTTGTGGGTTGTAAATTCTCTCAGCTTTTGCTTATCTGAAAATTGTTTAATCCTGCCTTCAAATTTAAATGATAACGTTGCTGGGTAGAGTATTCTTGGTTTGGGACCCTTCTGCTTCATTGCATTAAATACATCATGCCACTCCCTTCTGGCCTGTACGATTTCTGCTGAGAAGTCTGACGATAGCCTGATGGGTTTTCCTTGTATGTGATCTTTTTTCTCTCTCTGGCTTCTTTTAATAGTCTGTCCTTATCCTTGATCTTTGCCATTTTAATTACTATATGTCTTGGTGTTGTCTTCCTTGGGTCCCTTGTGTTGGGAGATCTGTGCACCTCCATGGCCTGAGAGACTATCTCTTTGCCCAGATTGGGGAAGTTTACAGCAATTACCTCCTCAATGACACTTTCTATCCCTTTTTCTCTCTCTTCCTCTTCTGGTACCCCTATGATGCGAATATTGTTCTGTTTGGATAGGTAACACAGTTCTCTCATTATTCTTTCATTCTTAGAGATCCTTTCTCTTTCTGTGCCTCAGCTTCTTTGTATTGCTCTTCTCTAATTTCTATTCCATTTACTGTCTCTTCTACTACATCTAATCTGCTTTTAAATCCCTCCATTGTATGTTGCATTTCAGATATGGTATTTCTTAATGATTGAATCTCCATCTTAAATTCGTTCCTGAGGTCTTGAATATTTTTCTGTACCTCCATAAGCATGTTTATAATTTTTATTTTGAACTCTCTTTCTGGAAGATTTGTGAGTTCTGTTTCATATGACCCTCTTTCTGGGCTTTGTGAGATTTTTGTCTGATCCATGTTCTTTTGACGTTTCATATTTCTGTGTGGTCCCCACTAGTGCGCAGAAACTCCCGTCTCTGGAGCTGCTCAGCCCCTAGAGTGAGGTTGGGGGATGTAGGGGAGCCAAGCTGGTGCCTGGGGGGAGGAAAGATCTGTTTCCTGCTTCCTGTCTGTGGTGCCTGTCTCCAGTGTCAGAGCTAGTGGGCCAAGCACACACAGGTAATCTGTGCTTTGCATCTCTAGCTGTTGTAGGTGGGGCCTCCCTCTGGCTGGCCTTAGGCCTGCGCAGTGACTGCCTGTTTGAGAGCAAGTGCCTGCAGGCCAGTACGAAGGCTAGGCAGGCTGTGTGTCACAGTGGGGGGCCTCGGAGCTGAGTGGACAGTCAGGGGGACAGAGCACCTGAAGCTCCTCAAAGTTCCCAACCAGCTGGGCAGAGTGTACCCAGGCAACCTTGTCCAGCTCTCCCTTCTCCAACACAACAAGCTCCGTGCAAACCCCGCCCCTTCAGCAGCCCTCTCGCTGCTAGGAAGCCTCTCAGACTCCCTGCCTTTCCTCTGACACAGAGCGGCCTGGTGTGGATCCCTTCCTCCACAAATGGCCAGAATGTCAATTTTGCAAGCACTCCGCCTGTCCGAGCTCCCCAACGCCCAGGGCACCATACACTATAGGATTCTGCTCACAAAGCCAGTGTCCAGGGCTAGATGTCCAGCAATCCCAGGCTTTCACTCCCTCCTGCGCTCAGTTTCTCTTCCTCCTGCCGTGTGAGCTGGGGTGGGGGAAGGGCTTGGGTCCCGCCAGATCAAGGCTTTCGTACCTTTCATGAGGTCTGCTGTGTTCGTGAGCTCTGTATGCAGTCTGGTTCAGCCTTCTTTCTTGTTGCTGTCTGAAGGTTAGTTGTATTTATTAACTATATTTTCGTACTGTTTGTGGTTTTGGGAGGAGCTCTCCATCTCACCTTTCAAGCCGTCATCTTGAATCTCCACATTTTTGTGTAATACAAACTTTCTATTCTTTCTATATATTTCCATGCCCAGCAATATCTGGTGTTTTTAGCTTTATGTTACAGTAGCTATTGCTTTTTGCTGCCGATCAAGGATTCTATAGGCCTGTAAATATTGACTCCAAAAGCATTTGTTTCTTTTTCTTGCAGACTTCTCTCAGAGAAAAAATTGCTCTAAGCATAGAGCTAACATTAGACTGCTTAAAGCCTATGTTTCCAAGAACCCCAAGAGGCTCAGGATAGTGTCAGCTGCCTCTCCCTATGTTGCAGAATGTGGAAATGAGACTCTTCCTGTCTAGGAATATGCACTAAGGGTCCAAAGCTTAGAACACTAACAACCAAATAACAATTCATTCAAAAGCAGGATGCTGGTCTAACTTTTCCAGCTTTTCCTGAGTTGGATTAGATTCATGGGGTAGGAAAAAACTTTATTCTAATTCAGTCAGTCTGACACATATTAACCTCTATAAATTTAGAAAAATAGTATGATTATAATTCTCTCTTACCCATAATCCTTCTGTAATAAGACTTATTTAATATCATACTTAAAAATTATACTTCCTATCACAATTATGCACCATGGAAGAAGAATCACAGTTAATTTTTTCTTTACATTGTTTCATGTAATGTCTTACATCCTCATGATCAAAGAGGGGAAAAAAAGAGATAGGATAATCTTATCAGGGAAACACTCTAATTATTCTGACTTGGGTCATGTGCTCATCTGTCCTAAAGCAAAATCTGTTCTTGGGCAGGCTGGCGCCACTGTGATTATCTCAGCTTGAGATTACTCACCCTTTGAACCACCACTGATGAATGCAGATGTTAGCTTCCCAGTTAGATGGTGGGGCAGTACATAGCATACACAGGTCCAGTGAAAATACTAGAGGGGGTTAATCATTCCAATTCATATTCAGCTTTTCCACTAAAAATGTAAAACTAATTAGTAGACATAGTACTGTAATGCTATTAATTCATTAATTCTCAGAAAAATGCTCTAAAGTTAGTGTTATTCTTCCCACTTCATAAATGAAAAAACTAAGACAGAAAGGAATTAGGTAGAATGCTTAAGGTCTCAGCATAATATAAAGCAAAGATATAATTTGAAAATAAGCACATTGGCTTCAAACTTATGCTATTATGAACTATGCTGTATTAATCTTCCTTAGTCAATATCTCCCACTGAATATTCTATGATTCAATTTTATAGATTATGGTGGACTTCTGGTTTCAGGGTTCCCCGCTTAAGTTCTCATTGTCAAAATTTTTCTAGTTAGTTCATTATGCAAAAGGTAAAAGAGGTAAGCTTAGGTGTTCTGTACTGTCTACCGCACCCCCAAATCCGTTTTGCCCTATCTTCTGAGTGCATAGATGTTCAATATGCAATATCCTATATATTCCTTTTAATTCTTATATAAAGGGGATATGGGATTTTAAACGTTTCTTTAGAATGTTTATTCCAAGCTATTTTTTTTTTCAGCAGGATATGTAGCAAGAGAAAGAGAACTGTTTGTACTTCTCTGTTTTGTGTTTCACTATGTAATGTTAGACAAATTGTTCAGTCCTTTTCTTCTACATTTACTTTATCTACTAGGGGCAATTTAACCTGAAAGTTTTTGGAAGGATTTTTTAAATCTTGTATGTAAGACACTTGGACCAAGTGTCTGCACACACAAGTATCCAACAAAAATCAGAAGCTGTCCTTAAATCAGGAAGCATTAAGGCATCATTACAACATTTCTCGGCCTGTGGCTGTGGTAACCATTGTAGGCATGTATCATAACAGGGAAAACCAAAGTAATGAATCAGCTAACAGGAAGAACCATGACGTGTCCTGGTGACCCAGTCACATCATCCTTGGAGTCACATGAAAAGCCAACACAGCTCCTCCTCATAAAAGTTTCTGTTTCCATTCTCTCTCCACTCTCTCTCCTGCTCTGCTATGAGGCAGAATTATGCCTGCTACAATCAAATAGCCACTTTACTGGTCCTCTAATTCTCTTTCACTTTTACCTGCTCAGTAGCTCAGCTCCTGCAAATATTTCCTTTATTTTTCTTGTACCATCAATTTTATGCTATTATATCATTCTCATTAACATTTGTTTGAAGTGAGAGTCCAGTAGAAGGCATACAGTTAGTTCATGTTGTGTATATCTACTCTGCCAGCCTGTCTTTTGTCTATTTAGACTATATACATTTAATGTAATTATTGATGTGTTAGGGCTTAAGACTGAACTTTTTTTTTCTTTTTTTTTCCTTCTACTTCTTTTTTCCTCCAGCTTTATTGAGGTTCTAATTGACAAAGCTGTTTATATTAAAGGTGTACAACTTGATGTTTCATATACATACACATTTGAAATATCATCACAATTAAGCTAATCAACATTTCCATCACTTCATAGAGTTACCTTTTATTTTGGGGGTTAGAACACTTAAGACCTACCCTTTTAGCAAGTTTCAAGTATATAATACAGCATTGTTAACTATAGTCACATTGCTGTATATTAGATCTTCAGAACTTATTCATATTGTGTAACTTAAACTTTGTAACTGCTGACCAATGCATCCCCATTTCCTCCTCCCACCAGCTGCTGCCAACTTCCATGCTACTCTCTGCTTTTATGGGTTTGATTACTTTAGATGCCACATATAAATGCAATCTTGCAGTGCCTGTCTTTCTGCATCTGGTTTAGTTCAGTTAGCATCATGTCTTCCAGGTTCATCCATGTTGTCACAAATGGCAGAATTTCTTTCTTTTTAAAAGATAAATGATATTGAATATACCTTATTTTCTCTATCCATTCTTATATCATGGACATTTATTTAAATTCTTTCCATATCTTGGCTATTGTGAAAATGTTGCAATGAACATAAGTATGCAGATATCCATTCAAGATCCTAATTTAATTTCCTTTGGATATATACCCAGAAGTTACTTTGCTGGATCATATAGTAGTTCTACTTTGAATTTTTGGAAACCTCCTGTTTTCCATAATGGCTATAACCAATCTACATTCTCACCAACAGGGTACAAGGATTCCATTTTCTTCACATGCTCACCAACACTTGCTATTTGTTTTTCTGATGATAGCCATTTCTAATAGGTATGGGGCAAAGCCTCATTGTGGTTTTAATTTGCATTTCTCTGATGATTAGAGATGTTGAACACATTTTAACATATTTTTTGTCCATTTGTAGTCTTCTTTGGAAAAATATCAGTTCAGGTCCTTTGCCTGTTTTTTAAATTGGATTATTATTATTATTTTCCTATTGAGTTGTATGAGTTTCTTATATATTTGGGGCATTAATCCCTTATCAGATAGATGGTTTGCATTTCTTCCATTCCACAGGTTATCTTTTCACTCTGTTGATTGTTTACTTTGCTCTGTATAAGATATTTAGTCTGATGCCATTCCATTTATCTGTTTTTGCTTTTGTTGCCTGTGCTTTTGTTTTGGGCTATTATATTCTGTTGGTCTATATGTCTGCTTTTATGCCAGCTCTTACTATTTTGATTACTGTAGCATCATAATATATTTTGAAATCAGGGAATGTGATGCCTCCAAGTTTATTCTTCTTGCTCAAGATTTCTTTGACTCTTCAGGGCCTTTTGTGATTCAATATGAATTTTAGGAATTTTTTTTTCTACTTCTGTAAAGAATCCCATTATGATTCTGATAAGGATTTCATTATATCTGCAGATTACTTTGAGTAGTATGAACATTTTAGCAACATTGATTCTTCCAATCCACGAACATGGGATGCCTTTCCATTTATCTATATCTATAATTTCCTTCATCAAGGTTTTATAATTTTCAGTGTCCAAGTCTTTCACATTTTTGTTAAGTTTAGACTTACATATTATATTCTTTTTGTTGCTCTTGTAATAAGGTTGTATTCTTGATTTTCTTTTCAGATAGTCCATTGTTGGTGTATTGAAAACAACTAATTTTCACATGTTGATTTGTATCCTGCAACTTTGCTGAATGCACTAATTCTAACAGTTTTTTGTTGAGTATTTAGAGTTTTCTAAATATATGATCAATCACTTCATCTGTAGATTATTTTACCTCTTCCTTTCTGATTTGAATGCCTAATATATTTTAATATCTTTTTATCTTTTTCTTGTCTAATTGCTCTAGCTAGGACTTGCAGTACTATGTTGAAAGAAGCGAAAATGAACATTCTTGCCTTGTACCATATCTTAGCATGAAAGCTTTCCATCTTTCCCTATTGATTGTGATGTTAACTGTGGACTTTTCATATATGGCCTTATTATATTGAGGTACATTCATTCTATACCTATTTTGTTGAGTGTCTTAGTCACAAATGGATATTGAACTTTGTCAAATGCTTTTTCTATGTTTATTAAGATAATTATGTAGGTTTTTCTTTTCTTTTATTAATGTGAAATATCGTATCAATTGATTTGCCTATATTGAGCCACCCTTGCATTCTAGGGTTAAATCCCATTTGGTCATGATTTTTTATCCTTTTAATGCGTGGTTGAATTTAGTTTCCTAACATTTCACTGAGAAATTTTACATCTATGTTCATCAGGTATATTGGCTAGTAATTTTCTTTTCTTACAGTGTTTTTGTCTGGTCTTGGTATCAGTGGTCAGACTGACTGGAGGCCCCAGGAGACCCCAGGTATGGGGAAGGGTGACCAAACCTGTGAGCTGTAGGATCTGGTCATCAAAGTGGGTTATGGCTTCATTATGCATAACCTGTCATCTAAGAACAAACTCCAGGCGTCTTTTGGCCAGAAGATGGGAGATTTTAGCACATGAGATTAGAGAAAAAATCTGGGTTACAACCCCGAGCTTAGAGGGCTCCGCGGGGCCACGCACATAGCCCAGGAAGCCCACCATCAGCCTCCTCACCTCATTTGTTCTGCAGAGCAGGATACTGTCTGTCCTGGTCAGCACTGTACGCACCACCACCTAGAACAGCACCTGACCCATCAGGACTACCTTCCCTCCTCTCTTTCCATTTCTGTTATGACATAAACGCTACACCTCTTGTTACACTCCCACAAGACTTTTAGGAATTTTTTTCCCAGTCCATTTTCTTTCTGTCTTCCAGATTGGATAATTTCCCCTCTAAGCAGAAGACTGTGACCAGTGTAAACAGTGACAAGATAGTGTCATAGTCATGGTGTGCTGGGAGACAGGGGGTGACGGTGGTGGTGATGGTAGTGGTGGTTGTAGAGGAGATTGTGGTGATGATGGTAATTACGGGGCTGGTGGAGGTGGTGATGGTGATGGTGGTCGTGGTGAGTTATTTGGTGGTGATGGTGGTAGATGTGGTGATATGGAGGTGGTTTTGGTGGTGATGGAGGTGGCCATGATGGTGGTAGTGGTAGTGGTGGTTTGATGATGCTGCTGGAGGTGGTGATGTTAGTTGTGGTAGTTATGCCATCTTATATTTACTGATCATTTACTAGGGAGCGACAGACTCTACAAAATGTGCCCCATCTGAATATCAGTGTAGTCCTCACAACACCCCTTTGAGGTAGGTATTACAGCAAACACATTTAATCAATGAGAAAACTGAGGCACTTTACCCACAGTAGAACTTCTTTCAAAATTGGGGTCAATCCTCTCAAAATCTGCTGCTTATCAACTAGTTTTATGCAATATTCTAAATCCTTTATTGTCATTTCAAGAATATTCACAGCATCTTCACTAGAAGTAGTTTCTATCTCAAGAAACCACTTTCTTTGCTCATCCATAAGAAGTAACTCCTCATCCATTAAAGTTTTATCATGCAATTGCAGCAACTCAATATAATAATGAAAAAGTTAGAAATACTGCAAAAATTACCAAATTGTAACACAGAGACCCAAAGTGAACAAATTGGATAATTTCTATGGTCTACCATCAAGTTCACAGATTCATTCCACTGTATTCCCCATTCTGCTACTGAACACATCTGCTGAGTTTTAAATTTAGATTGTACTTTTAGTTACAAAATTTCCACTTAGTTCTCCTTCTATCTCCTATTTCTTTGATGATACTTCACTTCTTTGTTGAGCCTTTCAATTTTTCATTGCTTTCATTCTTCATTTGATTTTCATTGTATTTTTCATTTGTTTCAAGCACTTTCATAATTGCTTGAGGAAGCATTTTTGATTTCTTTAAAATCCTTTTCAGGTAATCCACACACCTTTGTCATGTTGGTGTTAGCATTTATTCATTATCTTTTTTCATTAAAGTTGACTTTTTTTGTGGTATTTGGTATGACCAGTGACTTTCTATAGAAACCTGGACATTTTAGGTATTATGAGACTCTAGGTTTTATATAAAACTTCTGGGAGTGCAGACACCACCAAGATGGCAACATAGAAGGCTCTTGACTTCCTTTCTTTCCATGGACATATCAAATTTACAGCTACACACAGACCAACTCCCTTTGAGAGAAATTCAGAAACTAATTGAGAGACTTCTATACATTCAGTCTTCAGTTAAGCCCACTAAGAGAACTTTTCATCAATGATATTTTGCTTTTTATTTATAGCATTTCCATTTGACTCTATTAATAGTATCTATTTCTCTGCTGAAATTTTACATCTGTTCATATGTGCTATTCACCTTTCCACTGGATCTTTTAACATAATAATCATAGTTATTTTAAAGGCCCTGATAAATCTGTCTTTTCCAATATTTAGCCTATCTTTGGTTCCGGTTCTGTTGTTGATTTTGCCTTCGGCAATAGGTAGTTTTTAACCTATTTTTTAGTGTGTGTCCTAACTTTTTTATTGAATTCCAGGCATAATTTAAAAATTAGTTGAGACTGAAATATTTATGCTTGGCAATGGGCATACTTTTTTTTGAAAAGGATGTTTTTGGAGGGCACACATTCACTGTAGTTGTAGTTCAGTTCTGTATGGTTTTGATGCTGTTACAGCTATCTCCAGTGCATTAGAAGCTTCACATTCCTCCCATGAAGTTCTGCCACCACATTGTTCTTAGTGGAAGAACTAGAAGCCTTAGCTTTTAGCAGATCCTGCATAGCTGTGTCACATGGACACTTTCTCTCCCTGTGCTCTTGCCCATATCCTGATGATAGGATGCTGTTAATTGTTACTCAGTACAAGACTCCTGGCGAAGGCATGGGTAACTGTTTTCCATGTGCTCTTCTGCAACACCAAAACTTGAAATGGCAAGCCTGCCTTCCACATCAGGGGGACTGTCATGTGCCTCCTTCTCTGTACCTAAATTTTCTGTGAGCACCTGATCAAAGCCAGGTTTTTTATTGGTTTGTTTTATAGGTTTTGTTTGTTTCACAGTTTTGTTTCTCCAAATTCTGACAAATCCAGAAATGAGGGTTTAGAAGTAGTGGTGGTACAAAAGAGGGAAGCCATGGAATGGAGGGTGGGAGGGTTGCCAAGGGTAGGCAGCAGTAGTGTCATCTCCTGAAAAAAGGACAGACTGTCACATTCCAGAATGGCAGGGTGAGTGGTCTACTGTGACTGTTCAGTGTAACAGGTAAGATGTCTATCTCATCAGGTAGCCCATTAACATTGACCTCAAAGTAATCTTACACATGAGAATCTTGGTATCATTCTCATCTGACATCTTCTGAGAATGTGTGTATTTCCAGTGTGTCAGGAGCTTGCAGAAATTCTAAATTTTCAGGGTACCTCTAATTCAGCCTTTTTAAAAATCATTGTTTATCTGACTTCTTACCTCCATGCTATGTCAAAGATTTACAAGTTTATGTGTCTGTCTCCTCAGAGAAGGCTGATCACCCTTTGGAAGAATTCAGTTTATCTGCTTGCCTTGTGTCATCAGTTCTTATATGGGTTAAAATATGACTTTTTAAAGGTTATCTGGTCCTTTCTTGTTAAGAGAAAATGAAGAACTCACACATTCCGTTCACTTTATTAGTCACTACAGCTTTATCAATTTATTAATCTTTACCAAAGACCAGCATTTTGGATACTTTGATTCTATTTTATATTTGTTTTACATTTAACTAAGTTTTTCTTTACCTTTTATTTTTCTTCCTTCTACTTTCTAACTTTTCAATAATGGCATTGAGCTTAACTCTTTCTTGATACATGGGTTTAACATTGATTAATTTCATGATAAGAAGTGATTTAGCTGTATCCTGCAAATTTGATATAAGGTGTCGATCCAACAAATTTGATACAAGGTATTTTTCAGGCTAAAATAATTTACAGGTTTCTTTTTGAAGTCTTAGACCCACAGATTATTTAGAAAATTTTTTAATTTAGATACATATGGGGATTTCTATTCAACCTGTCATTACTATTTACTAACATTGCATCATCGTAAATGAGCACACCCTGCTTGGTTGAAATTCTTTAAGTCTGAATATATGCTTTCTACCACATTTTAGCACAGTTTATCTATATAGTAAATAATAGGTTCAATTTTGTTTATCATTTTGCTCAAATCTTCAGTATTGTTTAAGATGTGGGTTTGATCTATCAAATAGAGAAGTATGATAGATGTTTCTTTAAAACTGAGGTTACCTTTTTTTTTGCACAACCTATTTTAAGATTATGTTTAGAGTTTATAAAAATTAACAATATTAAATCCTCCTGGGAAACTGGGACTTTCATCATTTTTCTACATCACTCTTCATTTCTAGAGATACTTCTTAATATATTTTTTTCATATGGTCCTATATATTATATAACACACATACAGACACACATACACATTAAAATATTTTTAGTAGTTTTCCTCTCTGCTCTCATTTAGACCATCGATGTTCAAAGTAATTATTGATATATTTGTATCAATATCTACTGTATCCATTTCTGTTTTTTACTTGTTCTGTTCTTTGTTGCTATTTTGTCTTTCACTTTTTTACTGCCTTTTGTGGTGTTAGCTGAGCTTTTTATATGACTCCATTTTCTCTCCTTTAGCATTTTTTTTTTTACTTTTTTTAGTGGTTGGTGTAGAGTTTACAATATGCCTTTATAGTCAATGCAAGTCTACTTTGAAATAACACTATATTGCTTCACAGGTAGTATGAGTACCTTCAAATAAGGATTAGCCATCTAAAATCCTTCTGAATATAACTAACTTGCTTTGTAAACAACCAAGCAGTTTATTTGTAACATTATTTAACACCCTTCACAACTCACTTTATAGTATTTGCCCCATTCAAGATACAGATCCACCAAAAATGAGAACTTTGATTTGCTCTTTAAATAACCAATAGCAATGGGACCTACATTCGGATTACCTGTAAAATGTATGCCGAGTTTTGCAGGAAAAAAATTTTTTTTATCCAATTTTAATAGTAACAAGTAAAGACAATTTTAAAAGGGCATCCAATTCACTATGGTAGGATAAATAAGAGTAGATTTTAAAATAATATTAGGAAAGACAGTACAGGAGTTCATACTGAAAGATAAAACTTCCCACTTGCCGGGCAGCTCCCGAGTTCACTGCCCCTCGCAGGAGGTTGCAGACTAGCCTGAAGGTGTACAGGTGCTCACTTGCTTGTCTAGCAGTTCCTAACTGAAGCCTGCCGGTGGAAACTGGTCTGTAGCTCTCACTGCCCCAGCCACTGACCGGGTAGGAACAAGCCCTGGGTGGTCTTAAGCTCATGTTCCACAGGCTCTTAAATAATGTTGATGGAAAGTGAAGTTTGTTTAAAACAAAACAAAACATTAATGAAAGATAAACTTTCCATAATAATTGGATTGATAGCATTACATTACATATGAAAGGAAAAAGGGAGATTTAACATTTTCAGTACGAAATTTTATTTTCCAATATTTTATTCTATTTAATAGTTTGCGTTGTCATATTAGTGCTCTAAATGTTTTTATAATGCTATAAAATTTCGATAGTGTATAAAAAGTGAATCTATAACATGTCAGTACTTAGTTTTTACCACTGTTACTGTCAAAGAGCCAATTTCACACAAATGCAATGGTGAACATGGAATTCAAACAATTTCTTTTTAATCCACCCAGAACATTCTGAAATGATTCGTAGCATTTGTCAGCTTTTTAAAATGTGATGTTAGTGATGACTAATTTACTCATATAAAACAAAAATTCACTGTTCGTGTTTCTATTTTTCTATTCGTATTTTTATATTCAAATTCATATTGCTCTATTTTATTTAAAGCAAACCCCAAAGCTTCATGCTCCTAGAAGACGCAGAACTAAAAACAAAACAGGAATTAGAGCAAAATGTGTTTTTTTAATATTAAAGAAAGCATACACACACCCACTCACACTCACCATGTATATATTTTGTTATTTTTGTTATTATGAAATAATACTTCTGTTCCTGGCAAGAGTACTAGCTTTGAAAAGGGGAAAGAAAAGAAACGATCGAATAAATATCACAAAAATAAACAAACAAAACCGAAACCTCTCCCCTCCCAGCAGCACCCCCGAGGGCAGGGGGCTGGGCCCTCGGCGCCAGGGCGCCGAGCCGACGTCCGGGGGGCGGCGGCCGAGGACCGCGTCCCTTGTGCGGTCGGGCCCGCCGGGGTGTCCCGGCCCGGGGGCAGCGGGGGGCGCCTGGTCGCACGACCTCGGGCCCACAACCTCGCTGAACAGCGTGAATCTCAACAGCTAAAGAAAGCCTGGAAAAAAGGGCGTCTCCCTTTCGCTCCTCATCCCCACCCCTGACTAACGGCAGCGGCAATATCCGGTCGGCCGTAGCCCACGGAGAGCGGGGCTTCCGGAGCCGCAGACGCGGAGCCGCGCGCCACGGCCGAGCGAGGCCGCCCAGGACTTGTCCCCTGGCTGCAGCGCCCGCGCCACGTAAGTTCGCTCCTACACTTGCTCTTCCACACGTTTCCGTTAACTGACCAACACCAGATTCCCGGCGCACCCGCACCGGCAGGTGCCGAGGGAGCAGGGGGACCGCGCGGAGCGCAACGGCCCGTGCGCGCTTGGCTCCGGGCGGCCCTGCGCCTCCGCGGGGACCTGGGCGGCTGCGAGGCGACTCCGGGCACCGTGTCCCCGGGACGCGCTGCCCCTCCCCGGGAACGGGGACTTAAGTCATTTCTGGTATTGAGGAACCAAACCCCGACCCCTGCTCAGAGGCCCTGGGTGGGGTCGCCTCCTCCCACCGCCTCTTCCCTGCCTGAGAGTTCCTGACGGACTGCCCCCTCTCGGGCAAGGGAGAAACAGAAAAGATGCTCTTTACCTTAAAATTTAAATCCTAAAAGGATGTCTCTTGCTTATTTTTGTACTATGCACATTTAATATCCCATAGATGCAACAAAGATAATTCAGTTTTATTCTCACTTATCGGAAGTTAAAAATCCTGAGGTTTAAATGTGTGTGTTTATCGTGCACTGTTTATAAATGTGTGTTTCATGCACAACCTGCCACAATATACTGGGCTAGTTGTCAAAGATACGGGTTTGGCGGTATTCTTAACCATCACTCCAGATAATTCTTATGGACAGTAACTTTTGGAAAACATTGACCGTCTAAATCTAACAGAGCTATCTCATTCTGTTTGTTTAATTTGGATTTAAAGGCATCTTGGCTTGGATACCTCAGTCCTGCTTTGCAGTTAAAAGAACAAACACTTTGTAATCTCATCTATTCCTCCCCAAAGCTTTTAAAAATATTAAATCTAAGAACTTGACAATTTCCCCTATGCTACAGCTGCTTTAGATATATATATATATATATATATACACACTATAGTATATATACACATATATACATTTGAAATTATATGTATACAGTCATATATATATATATGTATGCATGTATGATTGTTTTGCTCATTACAAATCTTTCCATAATAGAGTAGAGCTCCATGAGGCAGAGATTTTGTATCCATTTTGTTCACTGCTGTGTACTGAGCACCTAGAACAATGCCTAATCCCCAGCACATGGTAGGTACACAATATATTTGTTAAATTAATGGACATTGAGTAACCTAAGAATATATTTGGTCCTTCTCTTAGGTGAACTCTCCATATATTTGGTACTGTTGATCACTTTCTCCTTCTCAATACCCACTTGACCTAGCCTTCTGAGGCACGTATTCTACTGAAACTTGTATTATTTTGTATTTTGTGCATCCTCTGTGCAAGATGGCATAAAGACATCCTTGATGTTTTTATGCATGTACTCCAGCCTCACATACCTAACTTTCCAGGAAGACCTTTCTCTTGAGCTGCACATCAGTTCAGGCTAGCAAATTTTAATTTAGTGTCCAGTATATGCTGAGAGTTGTGGAGCCCCTGCCTCCACTGAAGTTATTGTCAAGAGATACAAATGAGGATGATAAAGTGTGGGTTGAATGCTTACCAGCAGAAGATACTTACATTCAAGTGTACACAATACTATTTCAGTGGCTATGAATATACTGAAATTAAATAGGCCCCCCCCAAATTGAATACCCACTGCAAACATATTTCTATTTCTGTTTTTGTTTTTGACATTGACTTAGCTATCCAAGCTAAAATCCTAGGATTTCTTTTAGATGCCTCCCTCTCATTTTAATTTTTCAATTAATTGCCCATGCTGTTTCTTCTCATTTTTAACTATCTCTTGTCACCATATTTACTAACTAGCATCTTTTAACTTGTTCTTCTTTCAGTCTATCTTAGATCACCCTTCTTTTCACTTGGACACCCTCCTGTGCATATGTCTGTCATGGCATTTCTCCACTTAACACTGCAGTCAAGATGTACTGCCTATCTTCTCCAATTACTGTAAGTCCTTGAGGTATAACTGGAATCTGAGCTGAAGTGATGTATACATGATCACTCATTTAGGAGATGTTCTTGAAGGAGAATGACCTAGCCTCTTCTCTCCTTTCTTCTCCAACTGGGTGGGAGGTACATGTGATGGTGAGCCATCTTGGACCTTGAGGTGGTATTGTTAAAGGATGGAGAAGCAGGAAATACAAGGAATCAGTGCCCCTGATGACTTTGTGAAGTAGAATATATACCTTTATCTGCTTTGTGTACACTTGTGAGAAAGAGTAATAGACTTCTGGCTTTTTAAGCCAGAGTTTTCTAGGGCTTTTCTGTTACTCATAGATGAACCAAACCCTAGCTGATAAGGATTCTAAGGCATTTTGAAGGTTGGGACTGTATCTTATACTCATTTTAATATTCTTCAGTGTTGAGCAAAAATCTCATCAAATATATACTGAATTTTTAAGAAATGAAGGTAGGAAGATGGCAGTGTGAGCAGGGCGGCGGAAATATCCTCCCCAAACCATATATATTTATGAAAATACAACAAATACAACTATTCCTAAAAGAGAGACCAGAAGATACAGGACAGCACCCAGACCGCATCTACACCTGAGAGGACTCGGCACCCTGCGACACGTGTAAGATACGGAGCCGTGTCTCAGCGGGACCTGAGCACTCCCCCCACCCCAGTGCATTGGCGGGAGGAGAGGATTAAGAGCGGGGAGGGAGTGGAAGTACAGGCCCGCGAAATAACCAGCCCTGGTGATCTGCTCCAGGAGTGCTGACACACATCGCATGGTGTATTGGAGATTGGAGAGACAGAGGGTTCAGGATCTGAGCTGGGGACCGCACCTGGATCCTCGCAGCCGGCTCCCCGGGACAAAAGATAATCGCATGATTTTTTTAGTGGTCTTAAAGAGACAGGGGCCCAACGGAGGAGCAGGATCGTCCCAGCACACTCAGCCCAGCAGGATGGCAGTCCTGAGGAATTTCGGACCCCTTGGCTGGTGACTGGGAAAAAGTAGCCACACTCAGACTTTCCACAGAGATCAACAGCCTCCCATTTACTCCGCCCTGGCCAGAGCTACAAAGGGCCCTGCGGAGTGGCATGGCCATGGCTGTAGAATAGTGGAGCAACAGCACCACCTACAGCATCCCCACAGAATCTACTCACAGTGGGCGTGATTTTTTTCTCTCTTTTCTTTTTTTCTCTTTTTCTTTTTTAAAGTCTTAAAGAGCTCAGCTGATATACATGGCACCTACCAGCGACCACTTCTATAGCCATGAAAAGACAGAGGAATATGGTACAAACAAAACTTACCCAGACACCACCAGAGATGGAACGTGAGGGGATGGAAATGCACAACCTTCCTGAAAAAGAATTCAGAACAAAAGTCACAACCATACTGATGGATCTACAAAAAAATATGCAAGAGTTGAGGGAGGAAGTGAGGGAAGTGAGGAAAGACAATGCAGAAATGAGACAAGCGATCGACAGGCTTAGCAGCAGACTGGACGAGATGCAAGAGACTGTTAATGGAATAGAAATCAGAGAACAGGAATACAGAGCAGCTGAGGCAGAGAGAAATAAAAGGATCTCTAGGAATGAAAGAATATTAAGAGAACTGTGTGACCAATCCAAACGGAACAATATTCGCATTATAGGAGTACCAGAGGAAGAAGAGAGAGAAAAAGGGATAGAAAGTGTCTTTGAAGAAATAATTGCTGAAAACTTTCCCTCGCTGGGGAAGGAAATAGTCTCGCAGTCCACGGAAGCCCACAGATCTCCCAACACAAGGGACCCAAGGAAGACAACACCAAGACACATAATAATTAAAATGGCAAAGATCAAAGATAAGGACAGTATTAAAGGCAGCTAGAGAGAGGAAAAAGATCACCTACAAAGGAAAACCCATCAGGCTATCATCAGACTTCTCAACAGAAACCTTACAGGCTAGAAGAGAATGGCATGATATATTTAATGTAATGAAACAGAAGGGCCTCGAACCAAGAATAGTGTATCCAGCACGATTATCATTTAAATATGACGAAGAGATTAAATAATTTCCAGACAAGCGAAAGTTGAGAGAGTTTGCCTCATCAACCACCTCTACAGGATATCTTAAAGGAACTGCTCTAGAGGGAAGCACTTCTAAGGCTAAAAAGATGTCACCAGAGAAAATAAAATCATAGCAAAGAAAGGAGACCATCCAAATACTAACTAAAGGCAAAGAATAAAACACCTAGTATATAAAGAATGGAGGAGGAAGAATAAGAAGGGAGAGAAATGAAGAAACATCAGACTGTGTTTACAATAACTTAAGAAGAAAGTTAAGTTAGATTGTCAGATAGTAAAGAAGCAACCCCTTGAACCTTTGTAACCACAAATCTAAAGCCAGCAATGGCAATAAGTACATATCTATTGATATTCACCCTAAATGTAAATGGACTGAATGCACCAATCAAAAGACACAGAGTAATAGAATGGGTAAAAAAGCAAGACCCATCTATATGCTGCTTACAAGAGACTCACCTCAAACCCAAAGATATACATAGACTAAAAGTGAAGGGATAGAAAAAGATATTTCATGCAAACAACAAGGAGAAAAAAGTAGGTGTTGGAGTACTTGTATCAGACAAAATAGACTTCAAAACGAAGAAAGTAGCAAGAGATAAAGAAGGACATTACATAATGATAAAGGGGTCAGTCCAACAAGAGGATATAACCGTTATAAATATATATGCACCCAACACAGAGGCGCCGGCATATATGAAACAAATACTAACAGAATGAAAGGAGGAAATAGAAAGCAATGCATTCATTTTAGGAGACTTCAACATACCACTAACTCCAAAGGACAGATCAACCAGACAGAAAATAAGTAAAGACACAGAGGCACTGAACAACACACTAGAACAGATGGACCTAACAGACATCTACAGAACTCTACACCCAAAAGGAACAGGATACACATTCTTCTCAAGTGCTCGTGGAACATTTTCCAGAATAGACCACATACTAGGCCACCAAAAAAACCACAGTAAATTCAAAAATACTGAAATTCTACCAACCAATTTCTCAGATCACAAAGGTATAAAACTAGAAATAAATTTTAGGAAGAAATAAAAAAGGCTCACAAATACATGGAGACTTAACAACATTCTCCTAATTAATCAGTGGGTTAACGACCAAATCAAAACAGAAATCAAAGAATATATGGAGACTAATGACAACAACAACACAAAGCCCCAACTTCTGTGGGACGCAGCAAAGGCAGTTCTAAGAAGAAAGTATATTGCAATCCAGGCCTATTTAAAGAAGGAAGAACATTCCCAAATGCATAGTCTAAAGACACAATTACTGAAATTGGAAAAAGAAGAAAAAATGAGGCCCAAAGTCAGCAGAAGGAGAGACTTAATAAAGATCAGAGAAGAAATAAATAAAATTGAGAAGAATAAAACAATAGAAAAAATCAATGAAACCAAGAACTGGTTCTTTGAAAAAATAAACAAAATAGATAAACTCCTAGCCAGACTCATTAAGAGAAAAGGAGAATCTACACACATAAACAGAATCAGAAATGAGAAAGGAAAAATAATGATGGACTCCACAGAAATACAAAAAATTATAAGAGAATATTATGAGAATCTATATGCTAACAAGCTGGAAAACCTAGAAGAAATGGACAACTTCTTAGAAAAATACAACCTTCCAAGACTGACCAAGCAAGAAACAGAAAAACTAAACAGACCAATCACCAGCAATGAAATTGAATCAGTAATCAAAACACTACCCAAGAACAAAACCCCCGGACCAGAGGGATTCACCTCTGAATTCTACCAGACATATAGAGAAGAAATAACACCGATTCTCCTTAAAGTTTTCCAAAAAATAGAAGAGGAGGGAATACTTCCAAACTCATTCTATGAAGCCAGCATCACTCTAATACCAAAACCGGGCAAAGACCTCACCAAAAAAGAAAATTACAGACCAATATCCCTGATGAACGTAGATGCAAAAATACTCAACAAAATATTAGCAAACCGAATTCAAAAATACATCAAGAGGATCATACACCATGATCAAGTGGGATTCATCCCAGGGATGCAAGGATGGTACAACATTCGAAAATCCATCAACATCATCCACCACATCAACAAAAAGAAGAACAAAAACCACATGATCATCTCCATAGATGCTGAAAAAGCATTTGACAAAATTCAGCATCCATTCCTGATTAAAACTCTCAACAAAATGGGTATAGAGGGCAAGTACCTCAACATCATAAAGGCTATATATGACAAACCCACAGCTAACATCATACTTAACGGCGAGACGCTGAAAGCTTTTCATCTAAGATCGGGAACAAGACAGGATGCCCACTCTCTCCACTGTTATTCAACATAGTACTGGAGGTCCTAGCCACAGCAATCAGACAAAACAAAGACATACAAGCATCCAGATTGGTAAAGAAGAAGTCAAATTGTCACTATTTGCAGATGATATGATATTGTACATAAAAACCCTAAAGACTCCACTCCAAAACTACTAGAACTAATACCTGAATTCAGCAAAGTTGCAGGATACAAAATTAACACAGAAAACTGTGGCTTTCCTATACACTGATGAACTAACAGAAAGAGAAATCAGGAAAACAATTCCATTCACAATTGCATCAAAAAGAATAAAATACCTAGGAATAAACCTAACAAAGGAAGTGAAAGACCTGTACTCTGAAAACTACAAGACACTCCTAAGAGAAATTAAAGAGGACACTAAGAAATGGAAATTTATCCCATGCTCTTGGCTAGGAAGAATAAATATTGTCAAAATGGCTATACTACCTAAAGCAATCTACAGATTCAATGCAATCCCTATCAAACTACCAACAGCTTTCTTCAATGAACTGGAACAAATAATTCTAAAATTCATATGGAACCACAAAAGACCCCAAATAGCCAAAGTAATCCTGAGAAGGAGGAATAAAAAAGGGGAATTACGCTCCCTGACTTCAAGCTCTACTACAAAGCCACAGTAATCAAGGCAATTTGGTGTTGGCACAAAAACAGACCCACAGACCAGTGGAACAGAATAGAAAGTCCAAACATTAACCCAAACATATACAGTCAATTAATATTTGATAAAGGAGCCTTGGATAAACAATGGGGAGATGACGGCCTCTTCAGCAACTGGTGTTGGAAAAACTGGACAGCTACATGTAAGAGAATGAAACTGGACTACTGTCTAACCCCATACACAAAGGTAAACTCAAGGTGGATCAAAGACCTGAATGTAAGTCATGAAACCATAAAACTCTTAGAAAAAAACATAGGCAAGTCTCTTGGACATAAACATGAGTGACTTCTTCATGAACATATCTCCCTGGGCAAGGGAAACAAAAGCAAAAATGAATAAGTGGGACTATATCAAGCTGAAAAGCTTGTGTACCGCAAAGGACACCATCAGTAGAACAAAAAGACATCCTACAGTATGGGAGAATATATTCATAAATGATGTATCCGATAAGGGGTTGACATCCAAAATATTTAAAGAGCTCATGCACCTCAACAAACAAAAAGCAAATAATCCGTTTAAGAAATGGGCAGAGGACATGAATAGACACTTCACCAAAGAAGAAATTCAGATGGCCAACAGGCACATGAAAAGATGCTCCACATCGCTAATCATCAGAGAAATGCAGATTAAAACCACAATGAGATATCACCTCACACCAGTGAGGATGGCCAACATCCAAAACACAAACAACAACAAATGTTGGCGAGGATGTGGAGAAAAGGGAACCCTCCTACACTGCTGGTGGGACTGCAAATGAGTTCAACCATTGTGGAAAGCAGTATGGAAGTTCCTCAGAAAACTCAAAATAGAAATACCATTTGACCCAGGAATTCCACTCCTAGGAATTTACCCTAAGAATGCAGCAGCCGAATTTGAAAAAGACAGATGCACCCCTATGTTTATCGCAGCACTATTTACAATAGCCAAGAAATGGAAGCAACCTAAGTGTCCATCAGTTGATGAATGGATAAAGAAGAGGTGGTACATATACACAACAGAATATTATTCAGCCATAAGAAGAAAACAAATCCTACCATTTGCAACAACATGGATGGAGCTAGAGGGTATTATGCTCATTGAAATAAGCCAAGCCGAAAAATACAAGTACCAAAATGATTTCACTCATATGTGGAGTACAAGGACTAAGAAAAAAAAACTGAAGGAACAAAACAGCAGCAGACTCACAGAACCCAAGAACGGACTAATAGTTACCAAAGGGAAAGAAACTGGGGAGGATGGGTGGGAAGGGAGGGATAAGGGGGAAAAAGGGACATTATGATTAGCAGATGTAATGTTGCAGGGGGGCGGGGAGGGCTGTACAACTCAGAGAAGACAAGTAGTGATTCTGTAGCATCTCAGTACGCTGATGGACACTGCCTGTAATGGGGTTGGTGGGGGGGACCTGATGAAGGGGGTAGTTTAATAACCATAATACTGCACATGTAATTGTAGATTAATGATACTAAAATAAATTTTTTTTTAATTGAAAAAAAAATGAAGGTAATAAATTAGACTGAATGTCAAAGTTATGCCTTTTACAAAATGAAGATGAACTAAAGTTTCCTATCAGACACACACCCTGTAATGAGATGAGTCTGTCTGGAAACATATTGGTGGTTTGATCTCCATGCAGGAATAACAGCATCCATTCAGACCACTGTGTATCATAATGACTTCATATGTGACTAGTAAATAATAAACCCTTGTAGTTTCTCTACCAAGAAACATTTTTTAAATGCATATTTGAGGTATTTGGCACATAAGTTTTTGTAATAGGTAGTACAATAAGACAGATCGCTATTTGTCTCCTGCTTCAGCCATTCACTTATAAAACTTTTACCAATCTTTTATCTTACATGTGTACTGCCATTGCTTCATCTAGTAAGAGAAGACAAAATTCTTTAACTTTCAGGGTTTTTTAAGGAAAACAAGATAATGTAAATAAAACATTTTTGCTAGGGATTTTCACTCAGAGGGATTCATTAAGCAGAACATCATTTTTAGGGAACTAGTAATACCTATGTGTCACCATCGATACCACCAGAGATTCTGAGCATGATGGAGGAAGAGGCCTATGGTCTGCCAATGCTTGGCCATCTACTTTCCCCTTAGAACTACACAGAACGTTAGAGATGGACATACATGTTCCATAAACAGAGAGCTGACATGCACATTCCTTGAATGACCATTAGAGACGACTTTGAGATCTTGTGTTCTGCTGAAGAGCTCTTCTGGGTTACAGGTCACCATGGCATCTGGACCCACCATGAGAATGCCCATTTGTCTAGTGGAAAACCAGGAAGAGCAGCTGAGTGTGAACCAGAAAGCGTTACAGATTCTTGAAAATATATCTCAGCCTGTGGTGGTGGTGGCCATTGCAGGGCTGTATCGGACAGGAAAGTCCTACCTGATGAACCGTCTGGCGGGGAAGAACCATGGTGAGTGTTGCCTGGGGCAGGGGCTGCTTGCTGGGGAAGAGTGAGAATTGCAGGCTGATCGCACCTTCTCTGAGGTCATCTTAAGGAAGAGCCTGACTCCTCCCACTAAAGAAAACTCATAATATTTACCACCTAATTTATAACCTCAATCCCTTCTAGTCATAAAGCCTCACTCTTTTCTCTAACCATTCTCCATGCCCTCTCAAATTTCTGCTGTGCTGATGCATCTGGATTCCACTACATTCTCCTACTCAGGTACTCAGCTTCTGTTATTATTTCCTTCCTTTCTCCTGTATCACTTTTCCAAAATGGTAATGTCATTCCAAGAAGCTTCAAATGTAGTTTAATATGTCCTGTTTTTAAAACTAAAATAGAAGAAGGAGGGGGAAAACCCTTTTTATCCCATACCTCAATGGAGATACCATTTTATCTTTCTGCTCCATTTCACAGCAAAATTATCATGTTATACCCCCTTCTTACTCTTTTTTTTTTTTTTGCCTCTTCAAATTTGTGAACTATAACACATACAGAAGAGTACCTAAAACACAGTGTCCAATAAAATAAAGTGAATACCTGTGTAATCATACACAGAAATACATACACCAGAAATAAAAAATTGCCAACACCTAAGAGCCACTTACATTAGTGGCTTTTCATCATTTTCAACACCGTCTAACACTTTAATTAGTGCTCACCTATTTTGATTTTCATGGCACTTACTCCCTTCCTTTTTAAAAATGGTTTTACAGTCTATGTATTTCCAAAACACTTTATTTTGGCCTGCTTTTAACGTTTGTATAAATGGAATAAAATTGTATGTATTCTTTGATATCCTACTTTTGCTCAACAAGAAATTTATAAGATTAATCCAGTGTTTAGCATTTAGCTGTAATTTCATTATTTCATTGCATTATAGTATGCTGTCATATAAAGATACCACAATTTATCCATTTATTATTGAACATTTATATTATTTCCATTTTTACCATTTATGAACAAAGTTGTCAAAGATACTCTTGTAATTCTATCCTGTTGCTTGTGTATACAAACTTCACTTATTTAATATATCCCAGAGTGGAATTTCCATGACATACAGTATGTGTTTCTTAAAGATTTCCAGATAATATCAAATGGCTTTTTCAACTTTATATTCGGTTTACATGTTTATTAGCAGTAACTAGGAATTCCCACATTTTTAGAAAAACTTTTGCCTTTTACTGTTGTGATGACTTACTATATGTCATGTGCTTCACTCTAAATAAGGTTGAGCACCCTTTCACATATTACTTGCCACTTGTATATCCCATTTTTTTAAATGTCTGTTCAAGTCTTTTTTTGTTTTTAATCAGTTGTCTTGTTTAGTTCTTACTGAATTGTAAGAGAATCCACCTATGGTCCCGTTAGTCCTTAGTCATTTCTCTCTATGCAGATCATGCAGCCATTTTTTTTTCCTGCTGTATTACCTTCCCTCTGACTCAGCACCACTAGGGGTTGAACCTCAGTCCTTTAAACTCTAAGGATCCCATGTATCCTTGTTGCTTTCTCCTCTTATCCTGTAGGCTTCCAGCTGGGCTCTTCAGTGAGGTGTAAAACCAGGGGCATCTGGATGTGGTGTGTATCCCACCCCTTGAAGCCAAACCACACCCTAGTTCTTCTGGACACAGAAGGTCTTGGTGATATGGAGAAGGTAAGCCAGACACATGGAGGAATCTTCTTTGCCTATATTTATACTTGCCTTTAATTTGCTACATCAACTCAAATTCTGTTTCCTATTCTTTCAAACTATAAATCCAGTTATGAATATGAGGCTAAGTTATTTTTCCATGAACTTTCTTCCTTGGTAAGCTCAAATATTTTGGTATATTAGTACAAGATCTTATTTTTAATACTTCATAAATATACAATTCAATAAATACTTACTGAACAGCAGAATTCCTGGGCTCTGTGCTTAGGACTACAGATACTGTAGTAAACAGGGCAAATGCCTAGAGCCTTGCTGGAGGAGACAAGAACCCAATGTGATCAGTACAGGATGACATGCATGGATGTAGGCAACGAATCCAGTCATATGGCTTAGAGAAAGCTTTCTGGAAGAAATAATATCTGAACTTTAACCCGTGATGTCGATGGGAGCTACCAGTAAAGTATATAGGAACAATGGAGTTGAAAGTAGAAGCTGTCAAATAGAATTTCAGTGAAATATTTTATTTAAATACTCTTCAGAAAAAGCTTCATCTGCACCAGGAACATTCACAAAGGTTTTAGCTCAAGTGTCTGGTTTTGGTGATTACCTCTTCTCTGACTTCTATAAGAGAAGGACATGGACATACTGAAAATACCTAATATGGGATAATTTTAGGTATTTTGTCCTTATAGTATTAAGTGCAACAAATCATTTCTCCTCCTTATTTTATATTATTTTCGGTCTGTGTTCAAAGTAGCCACAATAGGTATTTATATGGCTTCTGTAGCTGTAGAGGGACAAAAGGAGTTAGAGATTCTGTGCTCAGTTTTGAAGTTCTCTACAGTAACTTCAGTATAAAACCCAAATTATACTCTTGATGTTGAAATAGTTTGTTGTTTGGTCCTAGTCCTGCTTTAAAAAAACAAAGTGGGATACTTATAGGGATAATAAAATAAGGACTTGAGAAAATGTTTTTTTCCCCAGAACCATGAAAAGTTTTCCAATCTTCCAGATCAAGTCTGGTAAGCATAGAATCCAGATGCTATGCTCGTACAAGGGAACAAAATATGCCATAGTATAAACTGCTGATGGCAGCCAAACTACTTGCTAACTTTAGAAGTATAGAGTGATTTGAGAGTGTCTAATTCTATTTTATGGCCTTCAGAGAACTTCAGGTCTTGCCCTAAGTCCTGTTTGCAGCTTCATTTTCCACATTGGCATTCTGATCTAGTTCTTCAGTCAAACAGAAATAACTTATCCTTCTACTACCTGGATGATCTACAAGTTCACATTCTGTCAGTTCTTTAAAATACACCAGTTTTCACATTATTGCCATCGTATCCCAGTTGGACATAGTCACATCTGGCTCTGAAGTTGTGCAATACTTGTTCCCATGTGGGAAATTATAATCTTGGTTGCATTTACATGTTGACATGTTTATCTCCTCTATAAAGTCATCTACAGAGAATGAGGAAAGGAATTTCAGGATTATATAGAGCCCAGGAATCACCCAGAGTGAAGCAGGTCAGAAGGTTGGGGAGTGAGGGGGAAATAAAAATAAATAAATAAATAAAAATAAAGTCATCTAAAGGCAGGGACTGTCATGAATGCACAACTAAGTGCAGTGTCTGGCATGTTGCGGGTGCCCAGAGACTAGTTGTTGAAGTTTCTGCAGAACATTTTTGTCACAAATACAGATATCACGAAAAATTTTGTAAAGGAATAATTGCTCACTTATCACTATGCACCTGTTATGTTCTAGACACTGTATTAAGCATTCTGCACACATTGACAGTGCTGTTCATTTTTAATAGCTGCGAAACTGAGGCCTTGATAGAGGACTGTATTAATACTAAAAATAAGATCGAATTTATGATTATCTTAAAAACTTGCCTTCTTTGCCCTACTATTTAGCAATACATAGTGGCAATATAGTGAATGAACAACAGAATGAATGCAGAGTAACCTTCTAAGTCCCTGTCTGATGTGCTTTCTAGGGTGACTCTAGGAATGACTCGTGGATCTTTGCTCTAACTGTGCTTCTGAGCAGCATTTTGATCTACAACAGTATGGGCACCATTAACCACCTGGCCCTCGAGCAACTGCAGTATCCTTCCAGGAACTGAACCACTGAGTTTTACTGAGTTCATGGGAATGGCAGCTGAGGCCATCACCTTTCCTGTGTCTCAGTTGTCATGATTGGGGGGCAGTGAGACACAGGACAAAATTCATGCTTATACAGTTTATTTCTATGTGACACCTGAAACTGTGGTGTAAAATATTTCTTCCTTAGCTAAGTTTCCAGCTTTATTACTGAACTAACTGAATTAATCAGAATAAAATCCTCCTCAAGTTCTGATGGCATTCTGGAAGACTCTGCCAAGTTTGTGAGTTTCTTTCCAGACTTCATTTGGGCTGTACGGGATTTCATGCTGGAGATGAAGATAAATGACACCCCAATCAGTGACGATGAGTACCTAGAGGATGCCTTGAAGCTGATTCCAGGTATCAGAGCATGGATTGGGCATGGAAAGTTATTTAGTGGGTGGGATCAACTGTGCCTTGTCATTCAGCATTTGACATATATGTTTATTTGAGCCTGGATTTAGGGCCTTGCTGAAGGTGATTGGTTTTTGTGCGGTTATTATTACTTTAAAACCTCCAGCAATTGGAGTTCAAGCTCACTAAGGGAACTAGTGCCTAGTATTGGAAGAGATGATTTTAGACTAATTAGTACCATGAAAAAAATTTTCCAGATGGCAATCAATGCTGGAACTTCCTAATGTCTTCTACATACTTTTGTGCCCTCTTACGTGCTCTTCCTGTTCTTCATTGAAAAAAAAATAGCTTAACAGATTGGAAGTTGCTAAACAAAATTACAGTGAAATCAAATTACCTTGTTTTTAAAATGTGTTTCAGTAATTAGAGTAATGTAGTAATAGTAAAACAGTGTATATATTTTATTAGTGCCTATAGAGTTACATCATTCACAGAAAGGATATTTATACCCTAACATGTCTAAAGATATGTTGACATATCTTTACAGTAAGATTGTCAATCCTTCATGTTATCTTTCTTATCACATCATACCTTGTCTGAAGGTTGGCCTTTGAAGGATTGCTCTTTTTCCACTTCCGCAGGCACAAATCGCCAAATCCAAAATTCCAACATGCCCAGAGAGTGTATCAGGCTGTTCTTTCCAAAACGGAAGTGTTTTGTCTTTGACCGGCCAACAAGTGACAGAAAAATGTTATTCCATATTGATAATGTGCCAGAAGAGGAGCTGGATAGTAATTTCCGGATGCAGTCAAAAAATTTTTGTTCCTATATCTTTACCTACGGAAAGCCCAAGACTCTGGGAGAGGGAATCATTGTCACCGGGAACCGTGAGTCATCTTTGTCCCAAAGCTTATCTCTGTATCAGTGTGTGTAGTAGAACTCTGATTATATTCTGGGTTTATCAGTAATTTTGTTTACATCCATATGTGAATGTAGAGAAGCAAATGTTCATGCTACAAACAGACAAACATGTTTATTAATTAAAGTCTGCCTAGGTGAGAGTTTGCTGAAAACTAATATATCTTAAGTACTGAATCCACTAATTATAAAGAGAAAATGGGGTTAAAGTTAAATGTGTATGGAGAAATCCTATGAGATAAAGGATTTAGAGGATACTTTGTGAGTTTATTCCAGTCCAGAAATAAAAAGTAGATTATGAGTCTGCAAGCTCATTGAGAGTAAATTTAATATTAGGTTCAGGGACAGTGGTCATACGGTGTCTTGTGCAGAGATGGGTCCATGTTTGGTTTAATGTTCTGTCACTGTCTTGAAATTCTCGATTTTTTTTTTAACAAGAGGACCCACATTTTCATTTGTAATTGTGCCCCACAAATATGTAGTTGGATTCATTTATTAGATTTACTTTGCCTGTCTGATCTACTCCTGTTTTCTTCTTGAATTTGAAAGTATTTTTCCAGGAAACTCCTAATCATATTGGTGGAACTCAGTAATTTAAATTTTAATTTATGAGCTAGAGAATCATAACGAAGAGGAAAATATTAGAATAATGTAGTCTGATAAAAAGAAAACCTAAGTTTTTCCTAAATTGGTTTTTAGTAATTTCAGAACGTTGGTTGCTAAATCCTATAAAACAATGAGTGATAACTTGATATTTATCAACAAATACCTGGCTCATTCAGGACTGGGGACTCTGGTGGTGACCTACGTGAATGCCATCAGGAGGGGGATGGTTCCTTGTTTGGAGAATGCAGTGATAACTTTGGCCCAGAGTGAGAACTCAGCGGCCGTGCAGAAGGCAGCCGACCACTACGGCAAGCAGATGGTCCAGCGAGTGAGCCTCCCCACAGACACGCTCCAGGAGCTGCTGGACGTGCACGCGGCCTGTGAGAGGGAAGCCGTTGCCATCTTCATGGAGCATTCTTTCAAAGACGACAAATGGGAGTTCCAGCAGAAACTCATGGTAACTGTCTTGGCAGCTGTCACTCCTGATTCCTGCCTTTCTGGAATGATGCTTAGAGCCTCTCTTTTTGATCCTCTCCTTGCCATGATAGAGGGAGTGTGGATTGTTGTGAGTGACAGGGCTCTACAGGGCCACTGTTCATGCTTTTACTATAATATAGGTATTTTATTATATTGCTGTATTAAGAATTACCATGAATTTAACAGTTTAAAACAACGAATATGAATAAGCTCACCAAAATCTGCAGGCCAGAAGTCCAGCCCAGGGTGGCCATGGGCTCTGCTCATGATATTGCAAGGCTAAAAACAAGGTATTAGCCTGGTTGAGTTCTCATCTCCAGACCTCCGAGGAGCCTCCTCCTCATTAGGGTCGTTGACGGTGCCCAGTCCCCTCGATTGTGATTTACAAGTTCAAGAAAAAAGATTATGTTCTTTTATCTTCACACGCTTGAATCCTCAGTAGAAGAATTCATGAAGAGTTCCAAACACTGTTCAGAGTACATTTCAGTCATTACTGGGCAGTTGATTTTCTTTGTGTACATTTCTATCCTCATCAACTCAAGTTCTCTGAGGAAACTACTGCTAGCCACAATTCAACTTTCTTTGGCTCATTGCTGTTGGTTGGGTCACTGGTACTCTCATTACAGCAAAAGGAAGCTTGGAGTTCATGTCTGCCAACCCCGTCATTTTACAGATGGTGAACCTGAGCGCACGACAATTAAGGGACTGTGTGTAAGTCACACTGAGAACTGGTTTGGACTGGTACTAAAGCAAGTCTCCTGACGCCTGGTCCCTTCCATGTTCCAGTCCACTCAAGCAATCAGACTGTCCCTTCCAGTAGGATCACAGTGGGACCTTTCCCTCTAACAAAACTTCTTTCTGTTGGATTTCTCCTCATTTCCCTGGCAGGAAGCCATAGAGAAAAAGAAGGAAGAATTCTTGCTTCAGAACGAAGAGGCATCTGTGAAATACTGCCAGGCTATACTCGATAAGCTTTCAAAGGCTCTAATGGAAAATATTTCAGCAGGAATTTACTCTGTTCCTGGAGGGCATGAGCTGTACAAGGAAGCAAAGAACAAGATCGAATGGAACTATAATCTAGTGCTCGGGAAAGGAGTTAAGGTGAGAAGCAAGGAAGGAGGGGTGGTAGCCAGAACCACGGTCAGAGGATGTTTGTTGCGCCTTCTTAAAATCTACGATCGTGGCAGTATTTGTGGGGAAAGCAGAGCATAGCAATATCTCCACACTTTTAATTGTTATATCCACAATTAGTTTTATAATCTTGAACCGATCATAATATTCCTTCCCCCAAAAAAGGTATAGAATTAGGAATTCCAGATGAAAGAGAATATTTTTCCTATCAAACAATGTAATTGTCACTGAGCTAAGTATAGAGGATACAAAGATTAAAGACATAACCTTTGTTCTCAAGATTATGATGTTACCTTAAATACAAATAAGTATACAATTGTATTATTATGATACTATTCACGAATAGGTGTTAAAAATAGTGATGCTGATTATGAGGATGATAACAATAATAATTATAATAATGGCTGACATATTCAGTATTATCCCTTACAACACCACACATATAATAAGTCACCTGTAGTTAGGTACATTTGTTAGATTGTCAATACTCAGAATATTATGATTTAGGTACTACTGATAAGCAGTTGAGAAAGATGATGCACAAAGAAGTAAATAAGTTGCTCAAGGTCATGCTACCAGCAAATGGAGAGGCAGAATGGCAGCTCAGAATGTGTGGCATTCTTTGAAATTGGGAAGGCAGCTTAGGAAAACACCCTGGAAGGGCAGCTACAGGGTACAAGATGAAGTGTCCGTAATTGTTATCCTAGTTCAGAAAGGGTAGGTGAGCATTCTGGCAGAAAGATTGAGCAAATATTGAAAAAACAGAGATTCCTGTTTATAGATGCATGTAAGTCTGGTTGGCTGTAACCTGGGTGGGTAGAGGAAGGCTTCACTGGAGAGAAGGATGGAGTGCTAGGAAGGAGGCTGTAATGGGGGGTTTTCATGCTCACAAAAGAACTCAGAATTTAAGGTGGAGCCATAGAAGGAAAGTTAGCATGGGAGATAAAGAAGGTGAAAAATTTACAAGGCCAGATTTATGACTTATAGAACACTAATTTCTCTGAAAAGATACAAGAGCTTTGTTACATGACATGTCTTTGCTCCTGGTTTCCTCAGGCAAATGACATCCTTCAGCACTTCCAACAATCTCAGGTGGCAATAGAAGAATCCATCCTGCAGGGAGACAGAGCCCTCACCAGTGGGCACAAGGCCTTGGCAGGTACAGCAGCAGAAATGAGCTCACAGTGGAGTGGGTAGTTCCCTGCAGTACTTTGTGACAGGGGTGAGAGCAAACACATCCCATTACCAAAAGCTTCCTCTCCTGTGCAACAGCCCTGCTAAATATAAATGTAACAATCAGAGCTGACTTTTTATATCAGGCAGGCAGACAGAGCCTTCTCTGTGCCATTCTGAAACGGGCTCTTGGTGACCCACTGAATTCAGAGGTTTTCCAGCCACGTTTTTAAAGTCAGTTTTATGTCTGAGCTGAGGAAGATAGTCTGAGAGGTGTTTCTTCCCTCCTCAAATATTTGTGAAACAGCTGAGCAATTGAAGAAGGAGGCAGCTGAGAAGGAACAGCAGATGTTAAGACAGAAACAGCAGGAGCAGCTGCAAAAAATGGAGGTTCAAGAGAGAAGCTTCAAGGAACATATGGCACAGCTGAGAGAGAAGGTGAAGAGAGAAAGAGAAAACCTTCTGAAGGAGCAGGAAAGGATTCTGGAGCACAAGCTGAAGGTAAGTCTGCACAGATCCTGGGTAGTGCCTGATAGGGTTCAGCATAGATGGTTCCTCAGGAAGGGAAGG
Organism: Smutsia gigantea; assembly: GCA_032199065.1. Classification (NCBI taxonomy): domain Eukaryota; kingdom Metazoa; phylum Chordata; class Mammalia; order Pholidota; family Manidae; genus Smutsia; species Smutsia gigantea. The sequence continues at coordinate 1,202,169 of JAVSCE010022620.1, read as the reverse complement.
ACCCAAATTTGTCAAAATCATGAGCCCAGGGAAAACCTAAAAGACTTGTGATTCATGAAAACCTCAGATCCATATGGATCCTGCCGAGGTCCTTAAATCCACAAGACTCTAGCACCTCTGGAGTATTAGACTTTGTAGTGTGCAGTAACGTCGCCAGGGTGCGGGGCTGCTGTTCGTGGTGGTTGCAGGATGGCCTCCTTGGGCCCCAGTTAAATAGAGCCTTAGTCTTCTAGTCCTTAGGATTCCTGGCTCAACCACCAAACAGACCTGAAAGACTCCATCTTATCTTGAAGTACCAGATTAGACCTGATATGAAATACAGGATTCCAAAAGCTCTAAAATTTACTTTGTTTCTAGATCTGCCTGAGTCATCCTACAAAGTACAGAGGAAATTATTTCTCTAACTCAAGCTGACACTGGGTAACCAATGTTCTCTAGAGGGTCAGCATTTCCCATGGTTTGTTAGATGTGTGTGTTCATGCTACCTCTGTAGAACTGAGCAGTAATTAGAGTTATCCTGTGTTCCCTCCCAAGGCGCATCCTTAGAGCTGGAACACTTATAAGGATAGTTTTCAGGTATGACTTAGCCTGACCCTGTCCTCTTTCAGCGAGATGGTGCTGAGGGAATTCTAGGAAGTTAGAAGCCATGGATACTCCTACTATCCAGGACCAGATGTGTGGAAATACTGGGTAAACTCATAAGAGAGCATTCTCAGATGATGGAGGAGTAGACACTGTCCTTACATGGTGAAGTTGCTGAACAAAATCCTTACTCTTGATAATTGGGTATTTTCATAAATGGACTCCTCTTTTGTAGGTCCAACAGGAACTGCTTAATGAAGGATTTAAGAAGAATTCTGAGAAGATGTGTACGGAGATACTGAAACTGAGAAAAGAGAATAAAGCAAATAAAAAAGACGAATACTCATTTGGTTCGAGGATCTTCAATAAAGTTGGCAGTTTCTTAAGTGTAGATGTGCCAAGTCCTGGTAAGTCATTTGGTGTATGGATGAGGTTCTAAGCTCACGTGAAGGAGACCCAGATTTCCTTAGGAAATTACAAAATGAAACTTGTTTTGTGAAGTTGTGGCTCATTTTTGAGGTATGTGTCATATTATTGTTTACTTATTGAAGTATATTCCATATAAAACATTATATACATTTCAGGTGCACAAGAGAATGATTCAGTGTTTGTATACATTGTGAAATGATCACCATAAGTCTAGTTAACATTCTTCACCCTAGTTACAAAAAATGTTTTTTTTGTGATGAGAACTTTTAATATCTACTTTGCTAACAACTTTCAAAAATGCAATACAGTATTATTAACTATAGTCACCATGCTATACATGACATCCCTATGACTGAATTTATATTATAATTGGAAGTTTGTACATTTGACCCTATTTCTTGCTCACCCCTCACCTGCCACCTCTGGCAACCTGTGAAATTAGTTTCTCTTGTTTGTGTGTTTCAGATTCCGTATATAAGTGAGATCATACAGTATTTGTCTTTCTCTTATTTCTCTAAGTATAATGCTCTCAAGGTCCACTCATGTTATCACAAATAGCAAGATTTCCGTCTTTTTTATGGCTTAATAATATTCTTTGTAAGTGTACACACACAACACACACACAGACATTTTCTTTATCCCTTCATCCATCAGTGGACACCTAGGTGGTTTCCATATCATAGCTATTGTAAATCATGAGTGTGGGAGTGTATTTATCTTCTCAAGTTAGTATTTTTGTTTTCATTGGATAAGTGCCCAGAAGTGGCACTTATAGATCATATGGTCATTATATTTTTAATATTTTGAGGAATCTGTTTTCCAGAATGGCTGGACCACTTCACAGTCCCACAAGAGTGCACAAGAATTCACTTTTCTCCACACTTTTGCCAGCACTTGTTATTTCTTGTCTTTTTGATAGTAGCCATTGTAACATGAGGTAGTATCTCATGTTTTGATTTGCATTTCCTGATGATTAATGATACTGAGAACATGAAACCATTGGCCATTTATATGGCTTCTTTGGGAAAATATCTATTCAGATCCTTGGCTCATTTTTTATTTGATTTGTTTTTTTGCTATTGAGTTGTATGAGTTCTTTATATATTTGGGATATTAACCCCTTATTGGATATATGATTTGCAAATATCTTCTCCCATTTGGACTTTTAATTTTGTTGATGGTTTCCTTTGCTTTGCAGAAGCTTTTTAGTTTGATATAGCCCCATTTATTTACTTATGCTTTTGCAGTCTTTGCTTTGGGTATCAAATCCAAAAACTCATTGCCCAGACCAATGTCAATGAGCTTGCCCTGTATTTTCTTCTAGGAGTTTTATGGTTTCAAGTCTAAAATCAAGTCTTTAATCCACTTTTAGTTAATTTTTGTGTATGGTGTAAGATAGTGGTCCAGTTTCACTCTTTTGCATGTAACCATTTAGTTATCCCAGCACCATTTATTGAAGAGACTGTCCTTTCCCCATTGTATGTTGTTGGCCCCTATGTCATAAACTAATTGACCATATATGAATGGGTTCATTCCTGGACTCTCCATTTGATTCCATTGATCTATGTGTCTGTTTTTATGTCAGTGCCATACTGTTTTGATTACTCTAGCTTTGTAATATCGTTTGAAATCAGGGTGTGTGGTGCTTACTTTGTTCTTCTTTCTCAAGGTTGCTGTGACTATTTGGGGTCTTTTGTGGCTCTATGCAAATTTTAGAATGGTTTGTTCTACTCTGAAAAAAATGCCATTGGAATTTTGATAAGGATTGCATTGAATCTGTAGATCACTATAGGTACTATGGACATTTTAACAATATTCTTCCAATCCATGGATATTGTATATCTTTCCATTTATTTGTCTCTTCTTCAGTTTCTTTCATCAATGTAATAACTTTCAGTGTATAGATCTTTCACCTCCTTGGTTAAATTTATTCCGAAGTATTTTATTCTTTTTTATACAATTGTAAATAGAATTGTTTTCTTAATTTCTCTTTTGTTTGTTATTAGTGTACAGAAGAAACAAAGCAGATTATTATATACTGATTTTGTACCTTACAACTTCATTGAATTTATTAGTTTTAATGTTTCTTAGTGGACTCTGTAGTGGTTTCTATATATAGTGTCATGTCATCTATAAATAATAATAATTTTACTTATTCCCTTCCAATTGGATGACTTTTAATTCTTTTTTCTTGCTCTTCTAGGACTTCCAATACTATGTTGAATAAAAATGACAAGAGTGGGTCTCCTAATCTTAGACAAAAAGCTTTCAGCTTTTCACCATTGAATATGATGTTAGCTGTGGGTTTGTTACATACAGCCTTTATTATGTTGAAGTACATTCCATTTATACCCACTTTGTTGAAAATTTTTGTCATAATTGGGTATTGTATTTTGTCAAATGCTTTTTCTGCACCTATTGAGATTATCGTATGATTTTTTTTATTAAGGTATTAGTGATATACACTCTTATGAAGGTTACTACATTTACCCATATTATCAAGTGCCCACTCATACCCCAATGCAGTCACTGTCCATCAGTATAGTAAGATGCCACAGGATTATCATACGATTTTTATCCTTCATTTTGTTAATGTGGTGTATCATATTGATTGATTTGTGGATGTTAAAACATCTTTGCATACCTGGAATAAATCCCACGTAATCATGGTATACGATACTTGTAATGTATTTTTGAATTCAGTTTGCTAATATTTTGTTCAAAATTTTTGCATCTGTGTTCATTAGGTATATTGGCCTGTAATTTCCTTTTTTGTGTTGTCCTAGTCTGTCCTAATCAGGGTAATACTAGCCTTGTAAAATGAGTTTGGAAGTAATTCCCTCCTCTTCTATATTTTGGAAGAGTTTGAGAAGGGTAGCTATTAATTTTCCTTTAAATATTTAGTAGAATTCACTGGTGAAACTGTCTGGACCTGAACTTTTGTTGGGAGGTTTTTGATTATTAATTCAATCTTCTTTCTAGTGTTCAATCTGCTTGGATTTTCTATTCTTCCTGATTCAGTCTTGGTCTGTTATGTTTCTAGAAATTTATACATTTCTTCTAGGTTGTCCAATTTGTTGGTGTATAATTGTTCACAGTAGTCTCTTATCTTTTTATTTTTGTCCTATCAGCTATAACATCTCTTTCATTTCTGACTTTACTTATTTGAGTTCTACCTTTTTTCTAGGTGACTCTAGCTAAATTTTTTCAATTTTGTTTTTCCTTTCAAAAATAATCAGCTCCTAGTTTTAATCTTTTCTATTGTTTTTAAGTCTCTATTTCATTTATTTACAATCTGATCTTTGTTATTTCCTTTGTTCTACTAACTCTGGGCTTTGTTCTTCTTTTTCTAATTCCTTGAAGTGTAAAGTTAGACGGTGTGAGATTTTTCTTATTTCTTGATGTATTCACCTATCACTATGAACCTTCCTATAAATATACCAGTCTTCTTAAATTTATTGAGACTTCTGTGGTGGGCTAACATGATCTCTCCTGGAGAATGTGCACTTGAGAAGAATGTAGTATTCTGTTGCTTTTGGATGGAATGTTCTGTATATAATTGTTACATCATTGGTCTTGCTTTTTCATTTGGAAAATATTCCTGTTTCTTTATTTTCCTCAACTCTTTGTGTTGGTTTCCATGCATTTGATAAAACCACCACTTTCCCCAATCTTGAAGTGGCCTTCATATAGGAAATGAATCTTATCATTCAACTCTGCCCTAGCTCTTGGTTGTCACTCAAACCTTTTTGATTGTCCAAGTATCCTATTCTGTTTTTAGTGGCTCTCAGTATTTAAGGGTGTTCCAAGACCTGTCAGTGTCTTAAAGGATCTCAGTTAGCATCTAGATTCAGGTTGATTGGAAGCTAGAACCTCTGGCAGCAGCTTTTAAAGTAAGAAGTATATACAGTCCTTTGGGACCACGAGTGTAAGTCCCATTGGCTACCAAAGCCAGGTGACTAGCAGTGTCCTCTGGGGCAGCCACTCAAAACAGGGCACTGATAAGGATGAAGATACCAGTGGGCTGAAGTGAGGCAGAGGGAGAGTGCAAAGATGACATATGCCAATCTCTATTGCTGCAGAGGCCTCCATAGGCCCCTATATATGTGCCAAACCTGAAGCCTGTCCTTGAGGTGAAAGCTCCAGGACATGGAAAGAGGCTTCTTTCACCAAAAGATTGACCATTTATCTCCATCTGCTGTCTTTGCAGTGCTCCAGGGGTGGTAGCCTGCCAAGAACTCTCTCTCCAGTTAAAAAGTCTTAGCGGTCCTAGGAACCCAAGCCCCTTTAGCCACCATTGCACAGTGTCCAAGGAGAATGCCTTCACTCCTCAGACCGTTGCTTTAGAATAAGCAAATAAGCCTTTTTCACATAAAGCCTGGGTGACTCTCAAGTTAGCTGCCTCTGCACTAGTCTCCAGGACAAGTCCAAGGATGAAAGCACTATAAGAACCATTTTTTCAGTTTCCTATAGCCTTGTGTGTCTTGTCAGTGTGAACCCCATTGGCTTTCAAAGCTAGATGTTTTGGGGGCTCACATCTCAGGTGTAGGTCTTAAAGTTGGGGTGCTCAATGTGGGGTTCAAACCTTTGCTCCTCAGGGAGAAACTCCAGGTTTTTTAGTTCCTTCCTGATTGTAGACCTGGTGCCAGGGGTGGAGTTTATGATAAGATTCTGTCTCAGACTTTCCTACCCACTTAGAAGTGGGTTTTTTCTCTTTTGCCCAATGTATAGGAGTTACTTAGCTACTTTGGGGGATTCTTTCAAAGAATATTGTTCCATATGTAGCTGTAGATTTGTTGTGTCCATGGGACGAGGTGAGTTCAGGATCTTTGTACATTGCCATCTTAAACCAGAACCCCCATATTAGTTTCTTTTAACAAAAGTTTAAATATTGAAAAGTGATTACCAAAGATTATTAGGCTTTGACATACAAAAACACAAACTTAATTTTAATAAAAGTAATTTAAAGAAATGGAAAACAAGATGTTAGAAGATTTAATGTAACAAAAGGTCAAATTTACAATAGTATCAAAACAAATAAAGAACTTCAGAGTAAAGTAAGCAGACCTGACACTTCTGTTCTTGTCTCTCTAAAATGTTTGTGGAACAGCTGAGCAGGACAAGAAGGAAGCAGATATAAAGAAACAGGAGCTGCTAAGACAGATACAGACGGAGCTGCAGCAAAAACTGCAAGTTCAGGAGAGACACTTCAAGGAACACTTAGCTCAACTGAAAAAGGAGATGGAAAAAGAAAGAGAAAACTTTCTGAAGGAGCAGGAAAGGATTCTGGAGCACAAGCTGAAGGTAAGTCTGCACAGATCCTGGGTAGTGCCTGATAGAGTTCAGCATAGATGGTTCCTCAGGAAGGGAAGGACCAAACTAGTCAAAATCATGACCCAGGGAAAACCTAAAAGACTTGTGATTCATGAAAACCTCAGATCCATATGGATCCTGCCGAGGTCCTTAAATCCACAAGACTCTAGCACCTTCTGGAGTATTAGACTTTGTAGTGTGCAGTAACGTCGCCAGGGTGCGGGGCTGCTGTTCGTGGTGGTTGCAGGATGGCCTCCTTGGGCCCCAGTTAAATAGAGCCTTAGTCCTCTAGTCCTTAGGATTCCTGGCTCAACCACCAAACAGACCTGAAAGACTCCATCTTATCTTGAAGTACCAGATTAGACCTGATATGAAATACAGGATTCCAAAAGCTCTAAAATTTACTTTGTTTCTAGATCTGCCTGAGTCATCCTACAAAGTACAGAGGAAATTATTTCTCTAACTCAAGCTGACACTGGGTAACCAATGTTCTCTAGAGGGTCAGCATTTCCCATGGTTTGTTAGATGTGTGTGTTCATGCTACCTCTGTAGAACTGAGCAGTAATTAGAGTTATCCTGTGTTCCCTCCCAAGGCGCATCCTTAGAGCTGGAACACTTATAAGGATAGTTTTCAGGTATGACTTAGCCTGACCCTGTCCTCTTTCAGTGAGATAGTGCTGAGGGAATTCTAGGAAGTTAGAAGCCATGGATACTCCTACTATCCAGGACCAGATGTGTGGAAATACTGGGTAAACTCATAAGAGAGCATTCTCAGATGATGGAGGAGTAGACACTGTCCTTACATGGTGAAGTTGCTGAACAAAATCCTTACTCTTGATAATTGGGTATTTTCATAAATGGACTCCTCTTTTGTAGGTCCAACAGGAACTGCTTAATGAAGGATTTAAGAATAAATCTGAGAAGATGTGTACGGAGATACTGAAACTGAGAAAAGAGTTTACAGCAAATAAAAAAGATGAACGCACATTTACTTCGTGGCTCTTTGATGTGATTAGCAGTGTCTTAGGTATAGAGATGCCAAGTCCCGGTAAGTCACTTGGTGTAGGGATGAGGTTCCGAGCTCACAAGTGAAGTATTCTCATGATTCCTTTTAAGAATTATTAAAATGAGTGAGTTTTTTGGTGATGCTATGGTTCTTTTTTATTTATATAATATTAAATAATAATACAATATTAAATATAACAACTTTACATATTATTATAATAGATGTACAACATAGTGATTCAACATTTATATAAATTACAAAATACACATCATGGTAAGTGTAGTGTCTCTACATCAAGTTATTATAGTATTATTGGTTATATTCCTCATGCTGTACTTTCATCCCATGATTTATTTATTTTATAACTGGAACTTTGTACCTCATGGTCCCATCACCTATTTGACCTATCCGCACATTCTCCTCCCCACTGGCAACTACCAATCTGTTATGTAAAGTATGTGTCATGTTAGTTTTTTCCAGGTTCACAATTTATTGTGCAAATTGAGTATCACATGATGAGTTGACATTAGCGTCTCCAGGCATGGGAACTTAACAGAAGAGGTGCAGTTCAGAATCCATTCACATTGCTTTCCCAGCTAGAGTTTTTTAGACATAAACTTGAAGTATAAGACCTACAAAGCAGTGCCCCATGTTTGGCCACAATTCATTCTACCTGTGAGAGGGTAAGAGTTGAAATATTTTTTGATACCAGTGACTTGGAATTGGGCATCAGCTTCTGGACCTGTCATGATTTCGATCTTGCAAAACACATGAATTCCATGGGCTGTGTCCTTCAACGTATGCAGTTATCCCTCCTTAGTTTGTTTTTAACAAAATTTTAAAGAGAAAAACATTACCAAAGATTAGGGTTTGACATACAAAACACAAACTTAATTTTAATCAGATTAATTTAGAGAAATGGGGAAAAAACATGTTAGAAGATTTAATGTAAGACAAGGTCAAATTTACAGTAGTATTGAAACAAAATACTGCAGAATTAATTTAACAGACCTGACTGTTGTTTTCTTCTCTTCATGAAAATGTTTGTGGAACAGCTGAGCAGGCCAAGAAAGAGTTAACTGGGAAGGAATGGGAGCTAAGACAGATACAAAAGGAGCTGCAGCAAATGAAGGAAGTTGAAGAGAGACGCTTCCAAGAGAATTTAGCTCAACTGAAAGAGGAGATGCAGAGAGAAAGAGAAAAACATCTGAGGGAGCAGGAAAGGATGCTGGAGCAGAAGCTGAAGGTAAGTCTGCACAGAGCCTGGGTAGTGCCTGATGGACAGTTCCCTCGTTCCTCAGAAGGGGAGGAAAAAAGTTTAACCAAAACCATCATCCCTGGGGATACATAAAATACATATGTTTCCCTAATGCTTCAGATCCATCTGGTTACTGCTGAGGCCCTTAAATCTGAAAGACTCCAACTTTTTGTGTAGTGCTGGTCTTTGAGTGAACAAATTACAGTGCCAGATCACTCTCCTGCTGTTTGTCGTGATTTTAGCATGGTCTTAAAATGTCTCAAATCAGTAGGATCTGAGTCCTATAATTCTTAAGAGTCTAATACAACTTATCAAATATGTCTAAAATAGATCTACGTGGTCTGGAAAATGTCATATTATGCCTGGTATGAAATACAGGATTCTAGGAGCACAATGACTGACTACATTTGTTTCCATATCTGTGTGAGTAACTCTGTAACACACAGAGAAATAGTCACCTTTGTCCTGCATGCAGCTTGATAACCTGTTTTCTATCCAGAATTAGCAGTTCCCATTATTTGTAGGTAGATGTGGTCATGCTGCCTCCAGTGGAACTGAGAATTAGTTAGAATCAAACCTACATTCCCTCCACCACATGGTTTCACTTATATGTGGAATCTGAAAAGTCAAACAAACAAAACAGAAACAGCCTCATAAATGCAGAGAACAGGTGATTGGTTGCCATGGGGGTTGGGGGGAGTGTGAAATGGGTGAGTGGGATAAACAGATGTAAACTTCAAATTATAAAATAGCTTAGTTGCCGAAATGGAGGTATAGCATAGGGAATATAGCTTGTAATGTTGTAGTAGCTTTGTATGGTGACAGATAGTAACTGTTCTAGTCATGCTGAGCATTTAGTAGTGTTTATAAGTTGTTCATCTGAAACCAATGTAATATTGAATATAAACTATATTCCAATAAAAAAATAGTAAAAAAAAGACAAAACCTGCATTCCCTCGCAAAAGGTATCATTAGCATTAGCACTGGAACTGTGATGGTTCTCAGGCTGGACCTAGCCCCTCCATCTCCCCACTTAGTGAGAATGTCCTAAACAAATCTTAAGAAGTTACAAGCAATGGATACTGTTACTGTCAGATCCAAATACCTGGAAATATTGAACCCATCAAAGATTACTGTGATGATGGAGAAATAGACAGATATCCTTTGCTTAACTGATGGTGTTAAATACAAAACCCAATGTGATAATTGAGTGTTTTCAAAAGTTAACTTTCTCTTTTATAGTCCAAGAAGAAATTCTTAAAAAAGGATTTAAAATTCTGAAATCACAAAAAAATAGGGTCAGAATTCCTGTTAGGAAATTATAAAATGAAGCTTCTTGTGTTATGCTGTGACTCATTTTTGAGGTATATGTGTCATGTTAGTTTCACTTAGCAGAAGTTTAAAACCATGGTGATTATCTAAACACATGAGGGCCTTACACAGAAAAGACAAACTTAATATTGAATAAATTAAGGAAACGAGAAACAAACTAGAAGATACAGTGGCAGAAAAGACCAAATTACAGCAAAGGACATCATCAACAAAACAAAAAGGCAACCTACAATATGGGACAATATATTCATAAATGATACATCCAATAAAGGGTTAATATCCAAAATACATAAAGAACTCTTAATCCTCAACACCAAAAAAAACAAATAACCTGATTAAAAATGGGCAGAGGACCCGAACAGACACTTTTTCCAAAGAAGGCATACAGATTACCAACAGATACATGAAATGACGCTCCACGTTGCTAATCATCAGGGAAATGCAAATCAAGATGACAATAAGATATCATGTCATACCAATCAGAATGGCTACTATCCAAAAGACAGGAAATAACAGTGTTTGTGAGGATGTGGAGAAAAGGGAACCCTCCTACACTGCTGGTGGGAATGTAAATTGGTGCAGCCACTGTGGAAAGCTATGGCGGTTCCTCAAAAAAATAAAAATTGAAATAGCATATGACCCAGTAATTCTTCTTCTAGGAATTTACCTGAAGAAAACAAAATCTCTGATTTGAAAAGATAAATACAACCCTATGTTTACTGCTGCATTATTATTTACAACAGCCAAGACATGGAAGCAACCAAAGTGTCTCAGTAGATGACTGGATAAAGAAGTGGTACATATACACAATGGAGAATTATTCAACCATAAAAAAGAAAGAAATCCTGCCATTTGTGACAATATGGATGGGCTTAGAGGGTATTATCCTAAGTGAAATAAGCCTAGTGGAGAAAAATACCATAAGATTTCCCTTATATATGGAATTTAAAAACAAAACAAAATGAACAAAACAGCAGTGTACTCATTGACACCCAGAAGTAACCCCTATCATGGAGAAGGGTTTCGGATGGGTTGGTGAAATAGATGAAGGGGGTAAAGAAGCAAAAAAATCTCAGTCATAATATAAATTTGTCACAGGGATGAAAACACAGCATAAAGAATATAGTCAGTAGTTCTGTAACATCTTTCTCTGTTGACAGATAGTAACCACACTAGCTGGGTTGAGGATTTAATAATATATATAACTGTTGAGTAAATATGTTGTATACTTGAAACCAATGTAATATTGTACATAAACTACTTCAATAAAAACGAGAAAAAAGAAAAATTATGGTAGTATCAAAACTAATAAGATCTTGTGCAGAATAAAAGTATCATGAATCATGTAAAATATATGAAGAAAATTTTGAAATGCTTTGTAAGATACAAAAATGGACAGAAATAAAAATGTTAATATTTTTAAGTTAATGTGTACATTAAATGTGATCCAAAATATATGCCAAACATAATTTTTTAGGAAGTAGACAAATTACTGATAAAGTTTATGTGTAAGAGCCACAAGCAAAAATATCCAATGCAATTCTGAAAAAGACAAATGAGAGGGAACCTGTTTTAACCATATTTAAAAGATCCCAACAGTTAGCATTGTGGTACTAGCATTTGAATATTCAAACAGCAATAATAAGAGACTTGGAAGTTTAGAAATTGCTGCAAAGTCTTGTAGAAATTCAGTACATGGCAATTTTGACATTTTCATTAGTGAAGAAATATGGAATATTCAGCAAATGGTACTTGAACTACAGGTAGTTATCTGAAAAATAAATGTGTGTTATACCAAGAAAATTTCAAATTGTTCAAAGATATAAACATGAAAAATTAAATAGTACTGGGAATTTTTAAGAAATAATATTGGTAGGTCCTTTCTAAGTATGACAATGGAAATACATAAAAGTAAAGATCAATAAATCCAATTAAAGAAAAGATGTTTTTTCCTAGAAAAATATAAGTACAGCAAAAATACAAATGGCAAGATGAGGAATACATTTTAATATATAACACAAAAAAAGGATGTAATTTCTCTAAGTAATAAGGATCTATTTAAAACAGTGAGAAAAAGAACAACCCTATTAAAAAAGTGGGTAAGTGGAGATTCAAGATGGTGGCGTGAGAGGTGAGACAGAGAATTCCTCCCAAAACCACACATAGTATGAAAATATAGTAATACAACTAATCCTAAAAGAGCAATAGAAAAGAAGGCTGCACCAGACTGCATACACCTGGAGAGCAGAGCAGACCTCACGAAACACGGTAACGTACCAAAGCCTTGATCCTGTGGGACCCAATCACTTCCCCCACCCCAGTTCACCAGAGGGAGGAAGAGAAACGGAGAGGGGAGGGGATGGAAGCCTAGGACTGCTGAACACCTAGCCCTGGAGATCTGCTTTGGACCACAAACCTACATTGCATGGTGCTCTGGAGATTAGTGCAGTTGGAAAGCTAAGACAAGCGGAATAGTTGAAAGACTGAGATTCCAGCCATTTGTGGAGGACAGGGATCCACATCCAGCCGCTCTGGGACAAAGGAAAGGCGGGCAGTCTGAGAGGCTTCCTAGTACTAAGAGGGCTGCTGAAGGAGCGAGGATTGCACAGAGCTTACTGCACGGGAGAGGGGATAGGTGGACAAGGTTGTCTGGGCATGCTCTGCCTAGCAGGCTGAGAACTTTGAGCAGCTTCAGGCGCTCCATCCCCCTGGCAGGCTACTCACCTCCGAGGACCCCCACTGTGACACACAGCCTGCTGTGCCTTCCTCCTGACCTGCCAGCACTGGCTCACAAACTGGCAGTCACTGTGCTGGCATCAGGCCAGCCAGAGAGAGGCCCTGCCTATGACACCTACACATGCAAAGCACAGAGGCTTAAACCTCTGTTCTTGGTCGACAGGCTCTGACAGTGGAGACAGGCACTGCAGCCGGGAAGCAGGAAACAGCTCTTTCCTCTCCCCATGCACCAGCGCCACTCCCCATTCTCATTCCAGGGGCTGAGCTGCTCCAGAGACTAGAGCTTATGGGCACTAGAGGGTGCCACATAGAAATATGAAACGTCAAAGGAACCTGGTTAAGACCAAAATATCACAAACCCCAGGAAAGGTGCCAAATGAAACTGAACTCACAAATCTTCCTAAAAGACATTTCAAAATAAAAATCATAAACATGCTCATGGAGGTACAAAAAAATATTCAAGAACTCAAGAACGAATTTAAGACACAGATTCAATCATTAAGAAATTCCATACCTGAAATGAAACATACAATGGAGGGATTCAAAAGCAGATTAGATGTAGTAGAAGAGACAGAAAATGGAATAGAAATTAGAGAAGAGCAATACAAAGAAGCTGAGGCAGAGACAAAAAAGGATCTCTAAGAATTAAAGAATATTGAAAGAAATGTATGATGAATCAAAACGGAACAATATTTGCATTATAGGGGTACCAGAAGAAGACGAGAGAGAAAGGGGATAGAAAGTGTCAGTGAGGAAATAATTGCTGAAAACGTCCCCAATCTGGGGAAGGAGATAGTCTCTTAGGCCATAGAGGTGCACAGATCTCCCTACACAAGGGACCCAAGGAAGACAACACCAAGACATACAGTAATTAAAATGGCAAAGATCAAGAATAAGGACAGACTATTAAAAGCAGCTAGAGAGAGAAAAAAGATCACATACAAAGGAAAACCTATTAGGCTATCATCAGATTTCTCAACAGAAACCTTACAGGTCAGAAGGTAGTGGCATGATATATTTAATGCAATGAAACAGAAGGGCCTCGAACCAAAAATACTCTACCCGGCAAGTTTATCATTTAAATTTGAAGGAGAGATTAAAAAATCTTCAGAGAACCAAAAGCTGAGAGAATTTACCTCCCACAAACCAACTCTACAGTGCATTTTGGTGGGACTGCTATAGATGGAAGTATTCCTAAGGTTAAATACCTGTCACCAGGGGAAATAAAACCACAGCAAAGTAGAACAATTAATTACTAAGCAGATGCAAAATCAAATCAACTACCCCCAAAGTCAATCAAGGGATAGACAAAGTACAGAATATGATACCTAATATATAAAGAACGGAGAAGAAAGAAAAAGGAGGAAAAAAAAAAGAACCTTTATGTTGTGTTTGTAATAGCATACTAAGTGAGTTAAATTAGACTTAGATAGTAAGGAAATTACTCTTGCACCCTTCGTAACTACGAATCCAAAACCAGCAATGGGAATAAGTACATACCTGTTGATAATCACCCGAAATGTAAATGGTCTGAATGCACCAATCAAAAGACATAGAGTCACTGAATGGTTAAAAAAACAAGACCTGTCTATATGCAGTGTACAAGAGACTCACTTCAAACACAAAGACATACACAGAATGAAAGTAAAGGGATGGAAAAAGATATTTCATGCAACTAACAGGGAGAAAAAAACAGGAGTTGCAGTACTTGTATCAGACAAAATAGACTTCAAACCAAAGAAAGTAACAAGACACAAACAAGGACATTACATAGTGATGAAGGATTCAGTCCAACAAGAGGATATAACTATTATAAATATCTATGCACCCAACACAGGATCATCTGCATATGTAAAACAAATACTAACAGGATAAAAGGGGGAAATACAATACAATGCACTTCTATTTAACATTAGTGTTAGACTTTAACACACCACTCACTCCAAAGGACTGATCAACCAGACAGAAAATAAGTAAAGAAACAGAGGCACTGAACAACGTATTAGAACAGATGGACCTAATGGACATCTACAGAACACTCCATCCAAAAGCAACAGGATACACATTCTTCTCAAGTGCACATGGAACACTTACAAGAACAGATCACATGATAGGCCACAAAAAGAGCCTCAGTAAAGATTGAAATTGTACCAACCAGCTTCTCAGATCACAAAGGTGTGAGAGTAGAAATAAATTACACAAAGAAAACAAAAAAGCCGACCAACACATGGAGGCTTAATAACATGCTTCTAAATAATCAATAGATCAATGACCAAATAAAAACAGAGATCAAGCAATATATGGAGACACATGACAATAATTGAACACCTCAAAATCTGTGGGATGCAGCAAAGGCCGTGCTAAAAGGGAAGTATATTGCAATACAGGCCTACCTCGGGAAAGAATAACAATCTCATGTGAACAGTCTAAACTCACAATTCATGAAACTACAAAAAAAGAGAACAAATGACGCCCAAAGTCAGTAGAAGGAGGGACATAATAAAGAATAGAGCAGAAATAAATAAAACTGAGAAGAATACAACAGTAGAAAAAAATCACTGAAAGCAGGAGCTGGTTCTTTGAGAAAATAAACAAAATAGATAAACCCCTAGCTGGGCATATAAAGAAAAAAAAAGTCTACACACATAAACAGAATCAGAAATGAGAAAGGAAAAATCACTACAGACACCACAGAAATACAAAAAATGATTAGAGAATACTATGAAAAATGATATTCTAACAGACTGAATAGCCTAGAAGAAATGGACAACTTTCTAGAAAAATACAACCTTCCAAGACTGACCCAGAGAGAAACAGAAAATCTCAGCAGACCAATTACCAGCAAGGAAATTGAATTGGTAATCAAAACACTACCTAAGAACAAAACCCCTGAACCAGATGGTTTCACTGCTGAATTTTATCAAACATTTAGTGAAGACCTAATACCCATCCTCCTCAAAGTTTTCCAAAAAGTAGAAGAGGAGGGAATACTCCCAAACTCATTCTACAAGGCCAACATCACTCTAATAACAAATCCAGGCAAAGACACCACAACAAAAGAAAATTACAGACCAATATCTTTGATGAACATAGATGCAAAAATACTCAACAAAATATTAGCAAACTGAATTCAAAAATACATCAAAAAGATCATCCATTGTGATCAAGTACGATTTATTCCAGGGATGCAAGGATGGTACAACATTCGATAATCCATCAACATCATCCACCACATCAACAAAAAGGACAAAAACCACGTGATCATCTCCATAGATGATGAAAAAGCATTCGACAACATTCAACATCCATTCATGATAAAAACTCTCAACAAAATGGGTACAGAGGGCAAGTACCTCAACATAATAAAGGCCATATATGACAAACCCACAGCCATCATTATACTTAACAGCGAGAAGCTGAAAGTAAGATTGGGAACAAGACAAGGATGCCCACTCTCCCCACTTCTATTCAACATAGTATTGGAGGTCCTAGCCATGGCAATCAGACAACACAACGAAATAAAAGGCACCCAGATTGACAAGGAAGAAGTTAAACTGTTCCCGTTTGCAGATGACATGATATTGTACATTAAAAAACCCTAAAGAATCCACTCCAAAACTACTAGATCTAATATCTGAATTCAGCAAAGTTGCAGGATACAAAATTAATACACAGAAATCTGTTGTATTTCCTATAACACTAACAATGAACTAGCAGAAAGAGAAATCAGGAAAACAATTCCATTTACAATTGCATCAAAAAGAATAAAATACTTGGGAATAAATCTAACCAAGGAAGTAAAAGACCTATACCCTGAAAACTACAAGACACTCATGAGAGAAATTAAAGAGGATACCAATAAATGGAAACACATCCCATGCTCATAGATAGGAAGAATTAGTATTGTCAAAATGGCCATCCTGCCTGAAGCAATATACAGATTCAGCGCAATCCATAACAAAATACCAACAGCATTCTTCAGCGAACTAAAGCAAATAGTTCTAAAATTAATATGGAACCACAAAAACCCCGAATAGCCAAAGCAATCCTGAGAAAGAAAAATAAGGCAGGGGGGATTACACTCCCCGACTTCAAGCTCTACTACAAAGCCACAGTAATCAAGACAATTTCATACTGGCACAAGAACAGACCCATAGACCAGTGGAACCGAATAGAGAGCCCAGATATAAACCCAAGCATATATGGTCAGTTAATATATGATAAAGGAGCCATCGATATACAATGGGGAAATGACAGCCTCTTCAACAGCTGGTGTTGGCAAAACTGGTCAGTTACATGCAAGAGAATGAAACTGGATTATTGTCTAACCCATACACAAAAGTAAACACAAAATGGATCAAAGACCTGAAAGTAAGTCATTAAACCATAAAACTCTTAGAAGAAAACATGGCAAAAATCTCTTGAATATAAACATGAGCAAGTTATTCCTGAATGCCTCTCCTCGGGCAAGGGAAACAAAATAAAAAGTGAACAAATGGATCTACATCATGCTTAAAAACTTCTGTACAGCAAAGAACACTATCAGCAGGACAAAAAGGCATCCTACAGTATGGGAGACTGTATTTGTAAATGACATATCCAACAAGGGGATAACATCCAAAATATATAAAGAACTCACACGCCTCAACAAACAAAAAGCAAATAGACCTATTAAAAAATGGGCAGAGGATATGAACAGACAGTTCCCCGAAGTAGAAATTCAGATGGCCAACAGGCACATGAAAAGATGCTCCACATCGTTAATTATCAGGGAAATGCAAATTAAAACCACAATGAGATATCACCTCATGCCAGTTAGGATGGCCAACACAGAAAAGACTAGGAACAACAAATGCTGGCGAGGATGTGGAGAAAGGGGAACCCTCCTACACTGCTGGTGGGAATGTAAACTAGTTCAACCATTGTGGAAAGCAGTATGGAGGTTCCTCAAAAAGCTAAAAATAGAAATATTATTTGACCCAAGAATTCCACTCCTAGGAATTTACTCTGAGAATGCAGGAGCCCAGTTTGAAAAAGACATATGCACCCATATGTTTATCGCAGCACTATTTACAATAGCCAAGAAATGGAAGCAACCTAAGTGTCCCATCAGTAGATGAATGTATAAAGAAGATGTGGTACATATACACAGTGGAGTATTTATTATTCAACCATAAGAAGAAAACAAATCCTACCATGTGCAACAACATGGATGGAGCTAGAGGGTATTATGCTCAGTGAACTAAGCCAGGCGGAGAAAGACAAGTACCAAATGATTTCACTCATCTGTGGAGCATAAGAACAAATCAAAAACTGAAGGAACAGAACAGCAGCAGTCTCACAGAACCCAAGAATGGACCAACATTTACCAAAGGGAAAGGGACCAGGGGTGTGGGTGGGAAGGGAGTGAGAAGGGGAATAAGAGGAATTATGATTAGCACACATAATGTAGCTGGGTGGGCACTGGGAAGGCAGTATAGCATAGAGAAGACAAGTAGTGACTCTGTAACATCTTACTGTACTGATGGACAGTGACTGTAGTGGGGTATGTGGTGGGGACCTGATAATGGGGGAAATCTAGAAACCACAGTGTTGCTCATGTAATTGTATATTAATGATACTAAAATAAAGTGGGTAAGTATATTAAAAGAAATTAAATATGTTCAACTTCAGTAATGGTAAGAGATGTACAAAATAAAGCTATGATAAGGCTCCTGTTTAATCTCTAAAATTACTAAAGAAAAACACATTTGATGGGATACCAGATTGGCCAGACTTTGGAGAAACATGAAATTTCATATTTTCTAATGAGCACAAGCTAGAACAATTATATATCAAGGGGTTCAATACTTACTTCTTTGATCCAACAAATTCAAATTTAGGAATTTATGTTATACATTTAAATACCTATGTGCCAAGTGCCATATGTATTAAGATATATGTTACAGCTTTGCTGTATGGCAAAAAAATTTGAAATAATTGTCTCTCTCTCAGGTACTAGAAATAGAAATCATGGGACATTTGTACAAAGGAATACTCTACAGTCACTAAAATGAACAGGAAAGCTCTATTTGTAGTAATATGAGAAAAATCTCCAGATTTATCATAAATTGAAATAAAAAAGATGCACAAAGTTTGCATAGTTGCTACCAGGAAGTTTATAATATAATGAATGTATACCTGTATTTTACCTATGTCTGAAAAAATGCAGAGTAAAGTGGTAACTATGGTCACAACCAAGAATGTACCTGGGTAGTTGAGGTGAGGCATAAGAGGAAAACCAACTTAATATCATCTATTTTTTGTATAGTATGCATTTTTACATATTCAAAAAGCAATACAGTTTCCTGAAATTAATATGGAAATAATAATACATGGACAGAGAACACTTAATGATGGGATGAAAGTACTTTTGCTCCTTGAAATAGCATACCTCAGTGCAATAGGGAGAGTTTGTTTATTACAAAAGGAACGGAAAGCCCAAAATATGTATCCTAATCTTGTTTTCCTTATGACCTTTCAATAAGGCCTTAGTATATTCTAGTCTCTGATTTCTTTTATTTTTTTATTGAGGTATAGTTGACCTGTTAGTTTTAAGTATACAACATAATAATCCATATTTGTATATATTGGGAAATGATCACTACGAGAAGTCTAGTTACCATACAAATTTTTTTTCTCTTCCAATGAGAGCTTTTAAGATTTAGCCTCTTGGCAACTTTAAAATATGCAGTACAGTATTATTGACAATAGTCCCCATGCTCTACATTACTATTAATTTCTTTTGATATAAAGTCACTTAGGAAGTTCGCTGGAATGGCCTCTAAATTCCAGCCCCACATTTACATGTGGAAGTGAAAGAGAAGCAAATTTATCTTTAGAATCAACTCGATTTTTCTGGAATTGCTTTCCAGCTGCCTTGTACTTTAGAATGTGATATAGCTAGAATGAACCACTTAGGATTCTGCAAGCTGGACATGTTATCTTTTGATTCTGGGCCTTTGTACAGGGTGTACAGACTTCTTAATACATCTGTGCTCCTTACAGCGTTTGGTTTGTTGCTAGCCTCTATTCCTCCTTAAGGCCTCCTATTTCCTGATGTCCTAAGACTATGGTGTTCCTCCTCTCTGTTGCCATTGTGTCTTATTATCACTCCTGCCATAGCACATTTTATATACTTATAAAAATTGAAATGACCTGTCACAAGAGGTCTTCCTTACTGTCTTGATCTCAGGTACTTGGTCTTCACCATCTTTAGCCCCTAGCACAGAGCCCAAGTCATAAGCACCAGGTGTTCAAAAAATTTTGGAATAAATATAGGTGCTGCCATCATTTAGCCCTAATTTACCATGTTCTCACTATTTTAGATGCTCTCAAGAGTTCTTAAAAGGACATAGTCTTGGAAGTAATGCAGAGGGGACTCACTGGAGCAGAAAGAACATGCACTTCACCTGAACATGCTGGTCTGTTCTTCCTGAGAGACTTCACAGTCCTTGTGCTTTGTGTCCTCAGGCTTCTTCCCTGACCAGAAAAACGTCACCACTTTCAGCTCAGGGGGCAGTGGTGCCATTTAAATGGTATCCAGAATACTGCAGACTTCCCGTTCCACCCTAGTTCTTTTGTCAATTCAGGCTACCTCCACTGAAATAAATTCCTAGTTTTTATGTGAGAATCAATATTTCACTGAAAATGATACCCACAGGCTGGCAGAGAGCTGAAATTCACACATTGGCATATAAAGCCATTACAGCAATACTGTGATCAGTCTTCATTTACTCATTCCTCCAAAGTCTTAAGGGGACAGCTCAGTTTTCTTAAGGATTGTGAGTCAACTCTTAGTCATCTTATAGTCTCTCCCAAGCAGAGCCACTGGAATGAGAAGTCCAGTAGCTGAGCTCATCTCTGGTAACCCACTGGCATCACTCAAGGGGGTGCTCCCCATATCAGACATACTGATGTTCTGGTAAAAGGAATGAGGGTGCAGAGATAAGCCCCATTTTCCCATCAAATCTTCCTGACACCTATGACCAGCACACACATTAGCATCTCTGTAATTGAGCTGCCTCTTCCTTCAGGACATACTTTTATCAGGTAACACCTTAAGTATTAGGAAACATACTAGCTGCAATAAATGACACCCATAGAGATAAAAGGAATGAGAAATAGTCAACAAGGCCATGTTTATATGAAATGATAGCAGTTTAGAGATTAGGAAAGGATCGAAAGTGAGGTAAGGACAATAAAGCAGAGTAAAAGGAATCTTCACCACTTTAATGTTCAGTCATAGGTTGTCTCCATGTAGACATACTGTAGGGTATTAAAATCCCAAGGTGTGACACTTTGAGATAATAACACATTTGAAAGCAATTGTGTATACAGGGAAATTAAAACAGCCACACAAAGGCCTAGGCAAGACACATGCTCAGAAAAGACTAGAGAAGATCATAAACTTTCTCCTCAGGATGACCCAAAACTCAGAACAAAGGTCCAGCTAATTAGCAAGGGACTTCACTAGCATAGGGCCAGTGTGCGTTCATCCACTGATGGATAATTAGATTGTTTCCACATCTTGGCTATTGTGAATAATGCTGTAATGAACATGGGGTCCATATATCCCTTCAAGACAGTATTTTCATTTCCTTCAGAGATATGTGCAGGATTTGGATTGCTGGTTCATCTGCTAGTTCGATTATTAATTTTTGAGGGGCCTCCATACTGTTTTCCATCATGACTGGAACAATTTACATTCCCAACAACAGTGCACCAGGGTTCCCTTTTCTCCACAGGCTCACCAACATTTGCTGTTTCTTGTCTTTTTGGCAGTAGCCCTTCTAACAGGTGTGAGGTGGTATCTTGTGATTTTGATTTGTGTTTCTCTGATGATTAGTGACATCAAGCATCATTTCATGTACTTGTTGGCCATTTGTGTCTCCTTTGGAAAAATCTCAATTCAAGTCTTTTGCCCTTTTTTAAAATCAGATTGGTATTATTTACTATTTACTTGTATGAGTTCTTTATATAGTTTAGATATTAACCCCTTACCAGATAGATGGTTTGCAAACATTTTCTCCTATACCATAGGTTGCCTTTTATTTTAGTGATTGTTTCTTTTGCTGCACAGAAGCTTTTTAGTTGGAGGTAGTCCTACTTGTTTATTTTTGCTTTTGTTGTTTGAGCTTTTGGGGTCATATCCAAAAACTCTTTCCTGAGACCAACCTGAAGGAGATTTTTCCTGTTTTCTTCTAATAGTTCTACAGTTTCATGTCTTACATATTAACTCTTCTATTTTGGAGTTAATTTTTGTGAGTGGTGTAGAATGGGGTCCGATTTCATTCTTCTGCATGTGATTATCCAGTTTGTCCAATACTGGGTGTTGAAGAGACTATCCTTTCCCCATTGTGTCTTCTTGGCTCCCTTGTCAAATATTAGTTGACCTGTATATGAGTGGGTTTGTTTCTGGGTTCTCAATTTTCTTCCATTGATCTTTATATCTACTTTTATGCTAATATCACATTTCGATTACTGTAGCTTGGTAATAAAGTTTAAAATCAGAAAGTGTGGTGGCTCCACTCTTATTCTTCTTTCTCAGGATTGTTTGTTTTAGGTATTTGGGGTCTTTAGTGACTTCAGAAATGTTGGATTGCTTTTTCTGCAAAAAAAAGTCATTGGAATTTTGAAAGAGATTGCACTGAATTAGATGGCTTTGGGTAGTATGGATATTTTTTAAAATATTGATACTTTCAGTCCATGAATATAGAGTATCTTTCCATTTATTTGTGTGTTTTTCAATTTATCATCATTTTTTAAATATAATTTTCAGTATTCAGATCCTTCACCTCAACCTCCTTGGTTAAAATATTCCTATGTATTTTTATTGTAAATGGAATTGTTTTATTTCTTTTTCAGGTAATTCATTGTTAGTACTTTAAAATGAAAATGTTTTTTTATGTGGCTTTGTATCCTCAAACTTTACTGAATTTATTCTAAAAGTTTTTATGGAATTTAAGGTTTTCTACATGTAGAATTATGTCATCTGCAAACAAAGACAGTCTTGCTTCTTCCTTTTCTATTTGGATGCCTTTTATTTCTTTTTCTTGCCTAATTGCTCTGGCTAAGACTTCCAGTTCTGTGTTGAATAGGAGAGTTGAGAAGAAGCACCCTTGTTTTATCCCTGATACTAGTAGGAAGACTTTCATCCTTTCACCATTGAGAATGATGTTAGCTGTGTATTGTTGTATATAAGGCCTTTATTATGTTCAGGTATGTTCCTTCTATACCCAATTCATTGAGATGTTTTAATCATGAAAGGATGTTGAATTTTGTCGAATGCTTTTTCTACAGCTATTAAGGTGATCATATGATTTTTGTCTTTCATTTTATCAATGTAGTGTATCACATTTATTGATTTGGGTGTTGAAATATCCCTGCATCTCAGAAATAAATCCCACTTGATCATGGTGTATGATCCTTTTAATGTACTGTTGTATTTGGTTTGCTAGTATTTTGTTGAGAATGTTTACCTCAATTTCATCAGAGATATCAGGGATTAATCCTTTAATACCTGAATATATAAAGGACTCCTACCACTTAACATCAATTTAAAAATTTTTTTCTTGTAGTATCCTTATCTGACTTTGGTGTCAGGGTAATGCTGGCCTTATAAAATGAGTCCTCCTCTTCAGTTTTTTTTTTTAAGTTTCAGGATTGGTGTTAATTCTTCTTTAAATGCTTGGTAGAAATCACCAGTGAAACTATTTTGTCTGAGCTTTGATTTGTTAGGAGGTTTTTTTTATTAATGATGTATTACTTCATTTGCTATTGGTGACATGACTTTATATGTAAAAAATCCTAAGAGTCTACCCAGAAACCTCAAATTGTTGGAACTAATAAACAAATTTAGCAAGGCTACAACATAAAAAATTAATATCCAAAAAGCAGTACACTTTTCTACACACTAACACTGAGCAATCTAAAAAGGACATTAAGGAAACATTCCATTCCAGTAGCATGAAAAAGAATAAAATGCTTTAGAATAAACCTAACCTAGGAGGTGAAAGACTTGTATACTGAAATCTATAAAATATTGCTGAAAGGAATTAAAGAAGACACAAATACAGGGAAAGATGTCCTCTGTACATAGATTGGAAAACTCAGTATTCTTAAGATGTCAGTACTACCCAAGGTCATCTACAGTTTTAGTGCATCTGCTGTCAAAATTCTATTTGCAGAAACAGGAACACTCATATACCTAAAAATTCATATAGAATCTCAGTGGACTTGAATAGCCAAAACAATCTTGAAAAAAAAAAGAACTAAGAGAATTCATGATTCTGATTTCAAGACTTTCTGCAAAGCTATAGTATTCAAAAGAATGTAGTACTGTCATAAAGAGAGACATATAAACCAATAGAACAGAAGAGAGAGCACTTACAAGACATAAATAAGCCCTTCCATATATGGTCAAATGATTTCATCAAATGTTCCAAGACCATTCAATGGGGAAACAACAGTCTTTTCAACAATTATGCTAGGAGAGCTAGTTCCCAAAGGAGTAAATCTGGACCCTTACTTTATACCATTTACAAAAAGTAACTCAGTATGTATAAAAGACCTAAATGTAAGAGCTAAAACTATAAAACTCTTAGAAGATTATATAGATGAAAAGCTTTATGTCATTGGATTTGACAGTTATTTCTTGGATATAACACCAAAAACATAAGTAATTTTAAAAATTAAAAATTGGACTCATAAAAATTAAAAACTTTTGCGCATTGGAGGACACTATCAACAGAGTAAAACGGTAACCCACAGAATGGGAGGAAACATTTCAGACCATATGTCTGGTAAAGGATTAATATCCAGGATATATTAAAAACACTCCCAGTTAACAACACACACATTAAAAATGGTTAGAAGGCTTGAATAAATGTTTCTTCTAGAAAATATTCAAATAGCCAATACACACATGAAAAAGTACCCAACATCATTAGTCATCAGGGTAATTCAAATAAAAACTTCAGTGAGATGCCATTTCATACCTAGTAGGATAACTATAACCAAAACCGAAGAATAACAAGTGTTTGCAAGGATATAAGAAAATGGAACACTTGTGCATTGCTGGTAGGATTATAATATGGTGTAGCTGCTATGTATGAAATATAGTTCGGAAGTATCTCAGAAAGTTAAACATATAAGTGATACATGAATCAGCAAGTCCATTGCTAGGTATATACCCAAGAGAACTGAGAGGTTACCAGGAGCTCAGGGAAGGTGGAAAGAAGAGTTACTATTTTTAATGGGCACAGAATGCATATTTGGGATGATGATGAGGTTTTTGGTGTAGGTAATGGTAATGGGTATACAACACTGTGAATATATTTAATGCCACTGAATTGTACACTTACAAGTGATTATATGGTAAATATTTCTATCAATGAGTATCTATATATTACCTCAATAAAACAGAAATCTTGACTTTACTTGAACATTTTCATGTCTATAAAAATGTTAGAATCACCTTATTCCCCCAAACTGATGCTTTGTATTTACATTAGGATTACACTGAATCCACTAAAAAAGTTTTCAAGAGAGTAGATATCTCACTGAGGCTTACAGTTTGATCAACCTGATAAATCTCACCATTTATTTAATACCTTTTGATATCCTTGAGTAACTTTTATATTTTTAAGGACTTTTATACAATTTTGTTAGAATTATTCCTTTGCTGCAATTGCATATTTTAGATACTTCCTGTATATGAAATACATATGTGATATTTAACTTCTTGATGTAAGTAAAAATGAAACTGACATTTGTACTCCTATCTCACATTCTTTTAATTTTTAGTTTATCAGTACATATTTTAATTTCTTTGTATAAAATAACATAATTTATGCATACTGATGGTTACCTATCATTCCTTCTATTTTTTTCTTTTGCTATCATTAATATACACTTACATGAGCAACATTGTGGTTACTAGATTCCCCCCATTATCAAGTCTCCACCACATATCCATTACAGTCACTGTCCATCAGCGTAGTAAGATGCTATAGAGTCACTACTTTTCTTCTCTGTGCTACACTGCCTTCCCCGTGCCACCCCATTACATTTTTCCCCTTATCCATCCCTTCCCACCCATCCTCCCCAGTCCCTTTCCCTTTGGTAACTGTTAGTCCATTCTTGGGTTCTGTGAGTCTTCTGCTGTTTTATTCCTTCAGTTCTTTCTTTGTTCTTATACTCCACAGATGAGTGAAATCATTTGATACTTGTCTTTCTCTGCTTGGCTTATTTCACTGAGCATAATACCCTCTAGCTCCATCCATGTTGTTGCATATGGTAGGATTTGTTTTCTTCTTATGCCAGAATAATATTCCATTGTGTATATGTATAACATCTTCTTCATCCATTCATCTACTGATGGACACTTAGGTTGTTCCCATTTCTTGGCTATTGCAAATAGTGCTGCAGTAAACATAGGGGTGCATAAGTCTTTTTCAAACTGGGTTCCTGCATTCTTAGGGTAAATTCCTAGAAGTGGAATTCCTGGGTCAAAGGTATTTCTATTTTGAGTCTTTTGAGGAACCCCCATACTGCTTTCCACAGTGGTTGAACTAGTTTACATTCCCACCAGCAGTGTAGGAGGGTTCCCCTTTCTCCACATCCTCGCCAGCATTTGCTGTTGTTTGTCTTTTCAGTGTTGGCCATCCTAACTGATATGAGGTGATATCTCATTATGGTTTTAATTTGCATTTCCCTGATAATTAGTGATGTGGAACATCTTTTCATGTGCCTGTTGGCCATCTGAATTTCTTTTTTGGAGAATTGTCTGTTCATATCCTCCATCCATTTTTTAATCAGGTTATTTGCCTTTGGGGTGTTGAGGCATGTCAGTTCTTCATAGATTTTGGAAGTTAATCCTTTGTCAGATATGTCATTTATGAATATATTCTCCCATACAGTAGGATGCATTTTTTGTTCTACTGATGGTGTCTTTGTTGTATAGAAGCTTTTTAGTTTGATGTAGTCCCATTGGTTCATTTTTGCATTTGTTTCCCTTGCCCAAGGAAGTGTGTTCAGGAAAAAGATGCTCATGTTTATATTAAAGAGACTTTTGCCTATGTGTTCTACTAAGAATTTTATGGTTTCGTGCTTACATTCAGGTCTTTGATCCGTTTCGAGTTTACTTTTGTGTATGGAGTTAGACAGTAATCTAGTTTCATTCTCTTACATGTAGCTGTCCAGTTTGCCAACACCAGTTGTTGAAGTGGCCGTCATCTCCCCATTGTATATCCATGGCTTCTGTATCATATATTAATTGACCATATATGCTTGGGTTTATGTCTGGGCTTTCTATTCTGTTCCATTGATCTATGCGTCTGTTCTTGTGCCAGTACCAAATTGTCTTGATTACTGTGGCTTTGTAGTAGAGCTTGAAGTTGGGGAGCATAATCCCCCCAGCTTTATTCTTCTTTCAGAGGATTGCCTTGGCCCTTCGGGGTCTTTTGTGGTTCCATATGAATTTTAGAACTATTTATTCTAGTTCATGGAAGAATGCTGTTGCTATTTTGCTAGGGATTGCTTTAAATCTGTATATTGCTTTAGGCAGGATGGCCATTTTGACAATATTAATTTTTCTTATCTATGAACATGAGATGTATTTCCATTTATTGGTGTCTTCTTTAATTTCTCTCATGAGTGTCTTACAGTTTTCAGGGTATAGGTTTTTCACCTCCTTGGTTAGGTTTATTCCTAGGTATTTTATTCTTTTTGATGCAATTGTGAATGGAATTGTTTTCCGGATTCCTCTTTCTCCTAGTTCATTGTTAGTATATGGGAATGCAACAGATATCTGTGTATTGATTTTCTATCCTGCAACTTTGCTGAATTCAGATATTAGTTTTAGTAGCTTTTTAGTGGATTCTTTAGGGTTTTCTAAGTACAATATCATGTCATCTGCAAAGAGTGACAGTTTAACTTCTTTATCAATATGGATGCCTTTTGTTTCTTTGTGTTGTCTGATTGCCGTGGCTAGGACCTCCAGTACTATGTCGAATAAAAGTAGGGAGAGTGGGCAACCTTGTCTTGTTCCTGATCTTAAAGGAAAAGGTTTTAGGTTTTCATTGTTAAGTATGATGTTGCCTGTGGATTTGTCATACATGGCCTTTAATATGCTGAGGTACTTGCCCTCTATACCCATATTGTTGAGAGTTTTATCATGAATGGGTGTTGAATTTTGTTGAATACTTTTCCACCATTTATGGATATGATCGTGTGGTTTTTGTCCTTTTTGTTGATGGGGTAGATGATGTTGATGGATTTTCTAATATTGTGCCATCCTTGCATCTCTGGAATAAATCCTACTTGATCATGATGGATGATCTTTCTGATGTATTTTTTAATTCGGTTTGCTAATATTTTATTGAGTAGTTTTGCATTTGTGTTCATCAGGGATATTGGTCTGTAATTTTCTTTTTTTGTGGTGTCTTTGCCCAGTTTTGGTATTAGAGTGATGCTGCCTTCAAAGAATGAGTTTGGAAGTATTCCCTCCTCTTCTACTTTTTGGAAAACTTTGAGGAGGTTAGGTATTAGGTCGTCACTAAATGTTTG
Source organism: Smutsia gigantea (assembly GCA_032199065.1). NCBI lineage: Eukaryota > Metazoa > Chordata > Mammalia > Pholidota > Manidae > Smutsia > Smutsia gigantea. Next base: position 1,173,904 of record JAVSCE010022620.1, on the reverse strand, counting down.
ATAAAATTCAGTGGTAAAGCCATCTGGTTAGATTTTGTTCTTAGATAGTTTTTTTAATTACAAATTCAATTTCATTGCAGGTAATTGTTCAGATTTTCTGTTTCTTCCTAGATCAACCTTGGAAGGTTCTATTTTTCTAGAAAGTTGTCCATTTCTTCTAGGTTATCCAATTTGTAAGCATATAATTTTTCATAGTGTTCTCTAATAATTCTTTGTATTTGTGGTGTCCATAGTGATTTTTCCTTTTTCATTTCTGATTCTGACTATGTGTGTAGAACCACTTTTTTACTTGTAATTCTGGCTAGGAGTTTATCTATTTTGTTAATTTTCTCAAAAGTACCAGCTCTTGCTCTTACTGATTCATTCTATTGTTTTATTCTTCTCGATTTTATTTATTTATGCTCTGATCTTTATTATGTCCCTCCTTCCACTGACTTTGGGCCTCATTTGTTCTTCTTTTTCTAGTTTCATTAATCGTGAATTTAGACTGTTCATATGGGATTGTTCTCCTTTCCTGAGGTAAGCCTGTACTGCAGTATACTTTCCTCTTAGCATGGCCTTCACTGCATCCCACAGATTCTGTGGTGCTGAGTTATTGTTGTCATTTGTGTCCATATATTGCTTGATCTCTGTTTTTATTGGGCATTGATCCATTGATTATTTAGGAGCATGTTGTTAACACTCCATGTGTTTGTGGGCTTTTTTGTTTTCTTTGCATAAGTTATTTCTAGTTTCATACCTTTGTGATCTGAGAAGCTGATTGGAACAATTTCAGTCCTTCTGAATTTACTGAGGCTCTTTGTGGCCTAGTATATTATCTGTTCTTGTAAATGTTCCATGTGCACTTGCGAAAAATGTGTATCTGGCTGCTTTTGGGTAGAGTGTTCTGTAGATGTCTGTTACATCCATCTGTTCTAATGTGTTGTTCAGTGCCTCTGTCTCTGTACTTATTTTCTGTTTGTCTGTTGGAGTGAGTGGTGTGTTGAAGTCCTAAAATGAATGCATTGCATTCTATTTCCCTCTTTAATTCTCATAGTATTTGTTTCATATGTGTAGGTGCTTCTGTGTTGGGTGTATAGATATTTATAAGGATATAATCTTGTTGGACTGACCCCTTTATCATTATGTAATGTCCTTCTTTATCTCTGTTACTCTCTGTTTTGAAGTCTGATACAAGTACTGTAACACCTGCTTTTTTCTCCCTATTAGTTGCATGAAATATCTTTTTCCATCCCTTCACTTTTAGTCTGTGTATGTCTGGGGGTTTGAAATGAGTCTCTTGTAGGCAGCATATAGGCCAGTCTTTTTTTTTTATCCATTCAGTGACTCTGTGTCTTTTGATTGGTGCATTCAGTCCATTTACATTTAGAGTGATTATCGATAGATATGTACTTATTGCCACTGCAGGCTTTAGATTTGTGGTTACCAAAGGGTCAAGGGTAGCATCCTTACTGTCTAACAGTCTAACTTAATGCACTTAGTATGCAATTACAAACGCAATGTAAAGGTTCTTTTTTTTTCCTTCCTTTTTAGGTATCATATTCTGTACTCTTTCTCTATCCCTTGACTGACTTTGGGGTAGTTGATTTAAATGTACATTTGCTTAGTAATTAATTGGTCTACTTCCTTTACTGTGGTTTTATTTCCTCTGGTGATAGCTATTTAGCCTTAGGAACACTTCCATCTATAGCAGTCCCTCAAAAATTCATTGTAGAGATGGTTTGTAGGAGGTAAATTCTCTAAGCTTTTGCTTATCTGGAAATTGCTTCAAATTTAAATGATAACCTTACTGGGTAGGGTATTCTTGGTTCGAGGCCCTTCTGTTTCATTGTATTAAATATGTCATGCCACTCCCTTCTGGCCTATAAGGTTTCTGTTGAGAAGTCTGATGATAGCCTGATGGGTTTTCCTTTGTATGTGATCTTATTTCTCTCTCTGGCTGCTTTTAATAGTCTGTCCTTATCCTTGATCTTTGCCATTTTAATTATTATGTGTCTTGGTGTTGTCTTCCTTGGGTCCTTTGTGTTGGGAGATATACAACTCTCTGGCCTGAGAGACTATCTCTTTTCCCAGATTCAGGAAGTTTTCAGAAGTTACCTCCTCAAGACACTTTCTATCCCTTTTTGAGATAGAAATACCTATACTGTGAATATTGTTTCATTTGGATTGGTCCCACAGTTCTCTCAATATTCCTTCATTCCTAGAGATCCTTTTTTCTCTCTGTGCCTCGGCCTCTTTGTAGTTCTGTTCTCTAATTTCTATTTCATTTACCATCTCCTCTACTTCATCCAATATGCTTTTAAATCCCTCCATTGTGTGTTTTATTTCAGATACTGTATTTTTCAAAGTTTCTGTCTCTTTCTTGAATTCCTCCAAGAGGTCTTGAATATTTTTCTATAGCTCCATGAGCATGTCTATTATTTTTATTTTGACATCTTTCTCAGGAAGAATGGTGAATTCAGTTTCACTTCATCCTCTTCCTGGTGTTTGTGGGATTTTGGTTTGTACCAGGTTCTTTTTATGTTTCATATTTGTAATAACTTGGTATGGGAAGTGCCCTGTAGTGCTCAGAAGCTCTACTCTCTGGAATTGCTCAGCCCCTAGAGCGATGGTGTTGTCACAGGTAAATGGCGCTTGTGCCTTCCAGGAGGAAAGAGCTCTTTCTTGCTTCCTGGCTGCAGTTCCTACCTCCACTGTCAGGCCAGTGGACTGAGCACACAGGGAGGAGTCTCTATGCTATGTCCTTGTAGCTCCCATAGGTGAGGCTGCCTTCTGGCTGGCCTGGCCCAATGACAGTGGCAACTGGTTTGTGAGCCAGTCCTGGCTGGGAGGAAGGAGTGGCAGCCTCTGTATCACGGTTGGGGAGCCTCAGATCTGCATTGCCAGCCAGGGGAATGGAGTGTCTGAAGCTCCTGAAAGTTCCCAACCTGCTGATTTGAGTTCACCAGGACAATTTTTTCCTCCTGTCCTTTCTCCTGAACAGCAAGCTCTGTGTAATCCTTGCCCCTTTAGCAGCCTTCTCGCTTTTGGGATGTCTCTTAGAGTGCGCACCTTCTTTTGTCCCACGGTGGCCGGTTGTGGGTGCCTGTTCTCCACAAGTGACTGGAATCTCAGTCTCTCCAAGTATTCTGCCTGTCTTAGCTTTCCAACCCCACTAATCTACATATCACCATGTAATGTAGATTCATGCTCCCAGAGCAGATCTTTAGGGTTGGGTATTCAGCAGTCCTAGGCCTCCACCCCTTCCCTGCTTCTTTTCTCTTCCCAGGGGAGCTGGGGTAGGGGAAGGGCTTGGGTCACACCAGACCGAGGCTTTGGTACTTTACCCTTTTCCATGAGGTCTTCTCTTTTCCCCAGATGTAAGGCTGTCTGTCACAGCCTTCTTTCCTGTTGCTCTTTCAGGATTAGTTGTATTTGCTTTATTTTCATATTATATGTGGTTTTGGGAGTAGGTTTCTGTCTCACCTCTCACACTGCCATCTTTAAGCCCAAGTAGTCTAATCATATCCTTTTAATATGAGTGATTTTTAAAACAGTTTAATTAGTGATGCATTATTGGGACAAATAAAACTAGATCATGATAGTTTATCCTTGCTATATACTGCACAATTTTGTTTGCTAATATCTGGTTTAGAATTCTTGTCTCTTTATATTTATATTACTTTATATAACCATAGTCATATTTGGTATTAAGAATGTTTCAAGTCTTAAATAGTAAGTTCAATAATGTACCTTATTTTTGGTGTCCTTGAAGAACTTCTGTAAATCTGAAACTATTGTTACATATGTTTGTAGAAATCATGCTTGAAATATCTAAGGCATGAAGTTTCACTGTAGAAACACTTCTCATTGATTCAATTCCTTTAATAGACACTTGAAATTTCCAGTATCCAGAAAAAGGAGGCTCAAATTCCCCAAAGATGTCATTGTGAGTGATGGTGAGTTCATGTTCTACCTCTTATTCCTAAAGCTTTGTATTAACTCTATAGGGGCATAACACTGTATAAAGGCTAAAGGTTTAAGGTGTGTACTCATCAGTGCACAGACATTTAGGAATTTAGATATTATGTTACATACTGCTTTCTTTTCTAGGGTAGCTTGTATGGAAAATATATGCCCCCAAATACTGAAGTCTGTCCACTTTAATTGTGTGAACTCTCCAATACCCCCAAAATTGTAAGAAAATATTAAGCTGAAGAATAATGATTTACCCTCTATAAATGGGCCTCAAAGAGGCTTTTGAATGCACAACTATCTGTTTAACTGTGAGACCTGACACTTAAGTCACAAATTTAACAATTCCTCAACTTAAAATGGACCATCCTTGACAAGTGTTGGAAAGGTGTAAAGGGGCCACACTTGAGATAGTACCTAAGTGCACTTACATGTGCTTTCCCAACACCAAAATGGAAGCCACAGGCTACAGAGGGGCTACACCAGATGACTCTTGTTAAGATACTCTGCTAATTGGGTATCAGGAAGAAGGGCGAGGGTTTTTTTTCACATCAGTATATTTGCGAGTCACTTGACTCTCTTCTCTAGGGGGTCTGAGCAATCTGAGTCTGTGAAGGGTCCTCCTGAGAAAAGAATGGGCAGAAGGCTGGGACTTCACCTGTGGTTACTGCCAGAGATGTGGCCCAAGACTAGGGCTTTGCCTCATGTGAGGGTGGACACGGGGAGGGAGGTGCCACGGCCTGAACCGCTGTGAAGAAGGGGCACAGGGGCTCTCTTAGAGAATAGCTTGAAAGATTCTTCTGTAAACTCAAATATGTTATGCTAACATTCCACTGTACAAGTCTTGCCGGATACTCTTTCTTCCCTACATGTCCAACCCGCAAATTACAGTCCTCTGTAATTTCAGTTGTCCCTTTAAGCCCTATGTTCTGGGTGTGATAAGACTGAACTTAAGGTGTACTTCCTCTCTAGTGACACACTTTCACTCCAACTTTCGGTCAAGGTAACATTTATCACAGCCAACCCATTAAGCAAGTTCCATTGCCTTCCATTTTATGCAGTTTTGAATTCCTTTTCTTTTACCCTGTGTTTTTCAAAGCCCAGCAAATATAAGGCGATTTTGGTTTTGGACTATTTTTACTGCTATGCCACAGTGGCTAAACTCTCCAGTTCTAGTGTTCTCTAAGCCTCTGAGTTATGTCCCTGAAGGGCTGTCATTCTTTTACACATTCAATTTTGTAGCTAAACAGTTTCACTCACTAAATTGCTGAACAGAAACTGCATCACGTTTGTGTCTTTCTAAAAAAGCTGGTTATTTGCAAAATTGTGGTTTTCACCAAACTTTGTGTAGCAGGATGTTAAAGTGAGATATTTCCTGCCTGAGAATTTCTGCTATGCTGCAAAGCTGAGTGAACTAAGTACTGCAAAACAAAATTTCTAACATGTTATGCCATCATTTTTGGAGTTAAATTAATAGAGCATGAAAAATTCATTTCTATTAAATCAAGTCTCATTAACTTCTTTCAGTTTAGGAAACTATTTTAACAATTCTTCCTTACCATAAGTATACTCTTGTTACTTAGCCTTAACAAAAATACAATAAAAAACGTATTTTTCCCTGCAATTTACAAGCAATGAAAGCTGGAAGAAAGACACCAATTAAACTTTTTCATTGCTATATAATAATAAAAGCATCTTGCTAGATATCTAAAAATAACTAGCCTTAGACTCCTCATCTCTAAATCACAACTTTTTAGCTTCATAAATAAAATGAAAACCACCACCATCAACAACAAAAGAGATAGAAGAGGGGGCTTCTTTGATCCAGTTGGTGAGAAGGACTCTTTCTGTTCAGGCTGTAGTCATGTGCCCACTCTTGCCCCCCACGGACAGTGTCTATGTCTCGGGAGGGACAGGCCACTATACTCAGCCCAGCTTGTGTTCAGCTCTCAAAATGGCCAAGTTTAATTTCAGAACTCATAAAAAAAGTCTGTCTCTAATATTGTTGCATAAAGTTTTATGGTAATAACAGGCATTTCAGCTGTAAATATTTTAAGATTCTGTTACCAAAATGAGCTCATGACAACCTTGCTGGACATTGTTTTCCTAGCTCCTCTTACAGCTGTCAGTGGTCATGTGATTGTGTTCGCACATGAGATACGGACAGAAGTATATATGTGTCATTGAGTGTCTGGGCCACGGAATTTTGCTCCTGTGCTCCACCAGTCCTTCTTTTCCCTCCTGCTGGATCGGATTTAGCAGCAGTCAGGCTTTGGCCTTGCTGATGATACAATTACTCAGCAGATACAGAACAAAGTGGAAGGAACCTGAATTCCTAAACAACCCTGTGGAGCAATGCTGCACACAAACCTAGAGTGATAGGGCTGTAATATGTCTTCTAAACTATAGCAGCAATCTCTGAGGTGAAATCTATCTCCAATGTCCTTATTTTATTGTCTTTCTCCTTGTGTTATCAGAGTGTGGAACTCAAGCATGCCAATAACCTTTAAAGACTCTGTCTGCCTCTGGAATAAATTTCATGACCCAGTTCCCAGTTCCCATGATTATGAACAAGATGATCTTTCAACCTCATCTTCAATAAGTCTATGGCTATAGGGGACCCCAGCTTATTCCTGGCATGTGCTCACTGCAATTGTATATTTGCTTATTCCCTTCCTTTGGTCTAAAATCCATTTCTTCCAATCTCTCTTTGCTGTAATCTGAGTCATCCTTCAAGATCCAGCAGTAATGGCACCTCCTTGGTGAAGCCATCTAAAAATCCTTCCGAATATAATTAATTGTTTTTGTAGATAACCAACACTTTATTTGTAACATTCTTTTAACACCTTTCATTTCTCATTCAATTGTAATGTATTTGTCATCTTCAAAATACAAATTAGCCAAGAATGAGAACTTTTCTTTTTTCTTTAAATATACAAAAACAATGGAAGTACTAGTTTTGAAGGCCTTGGAGATATATACAGCAATGACAGGTGGGCAAAACGTAAAGCAGCTGCAGTTTGAGTGGGCTGATGACAAAGCCACAAATTTGAAAATTCCTTAACCTTAGATGAACTATCCTCAAAAAGGTTTGATGACATGTGTAAGAGATAGGTCAAAAAATGGAGATTAATAATAATATACATAAGCACTATCTTGACCAGATATCAGCAAACTAATTTCACAGATTGATCCTTGGACCAAGGGTGAAGGTGCTCTTTCCAGTTAGTCTCACTGCAAGAGACAAAATTTGTTCCAAGGTAACAGGATCAGGGAGGGCTGAGGAATGGCCTAGAAGCTACGGTGGCGCGTCCTGATAGTGCCTGCAGCCGCACCAGAGAGGAGGCATGAAACCAGCTCTACTCAGTTAGGAGCAGAATAAAGGCAAAGTCACAGCCAGCTGAACCTTGTTGAGGAAAATGAACAGAACATCTGGGCTTCTCAGGGAGTGGCAGTAGAGATCCTTTTGCCTTTTCCACAAATATTTAATGCTAGCATTCAGAACCCATGTCATAGAGTAAGCATCTGGTCCTCTGACACCATCCTGCAAATATGAAAACTTCACAAGCATCCGTGCTCGGGAACACTAACTGCTGAACTAAGGGCAGCCATTCCTTCTGCTGGCTCAGTCCACACTCTATGAACGAGAAGATATATTTATTATAGCCAACTCACCAAGCTGGTTCATGACTCTAATTTGTGCAGTAACAATTTCTTATCCCTTTTTATATATTTACCCAATCCCAACAATATTCAAAGTATTTGTTGTGTTTAACTGTATGTCACAGTAGCTACGGCCTTTGCTCTTCTTCAAGAATACTGTAAGGGTATAAATCTTGACTCAAAAATATTTATTCTTTTATCTCCAGGTTTATATCAGCTAAAGAATGCACCAAACAGATGGCTGACCTCACTGCTTAAATTCTGCATTTCTAGCAACACCATGTGGATCAGGATATTATATCTTGTGTTCTTTCTTATATTTTGTGCTGTAAAAATGGGACTCTTCCTATCTGGTAATATTCACTGACACCCCCAAACTGAGAATATTAAGTGCCAAATAACAAGTGCCATACCAGCTTCTATAGAGTTAAATTAAATTCAAGACAATAAACTAAAGAAAAGTCATGATCATATCAATAAATGAAGAGAACACAGTTGGCAAATGTGGGAATGCAAAATGGTACAGCCATTTTCATAGACTGTTTGCAGTTTCTCTCAAAGCTGAACATCCTTACATTCTGATTCTAGTTTGCCCAGTCACACTCCTAGTTATTTACTCAAGTGATCTGAAATCTTAGGTCCACACAAAAACCTGCACACAGATTTTAAAAGCAGTTTTATACGTAATTGCCAAAACTTAGAAGCAATCAAAATATCCTTCAGTAGGCAAATGAATAAACAAATTGTGATACATGCAGTCAATGGAATGTTATTTAGCACTTAAAAATGGACTGTACGGGCACAAAAAGACATGCGTGAACTTAATTGCATATTGTTCAGTGAAGGAAGCCCATCTGAAAGGCTACATACTGTCATCCAAGTATATGATATTCTGGAATGTGAAAAGTATAGAGAAAAAAGAAATATAAGTGATTGCCAGGGATTCAGAGGGAGAAAGAAAGGAATGCATATGTGGAACACAGGAGAACTTTAGGGAAGTGTGACTATCCTATATGGCATTTTAATGACAGTATATAGTTGTCAAAACCCATAGAATATACAAGAATAACTTCTAATATCTTATAATAATCACTAATAGTGACTCATCATAATAAATATATCAAAGTAAAATAAGATTTTAACAGTTGGGGAAACTCAGGAAGTGAAGTGTTTCACTTAAAGGATATGGAAACTCAATTTTGTTTATTTTTCTGAAAACCAAATGGATCTAAAACAATAAAATCTGTAAAAAAATGTGTACAGTATTAAAGAATGTTAGTCCAATTCAAATAAGATGACACTGATTACACTCTATTACTTTAAGAAAACATTTTGATTACAATTCTGGATCACTGTCTAACCCCATACACAAAAGTAAACTCAAAATGGATCAGAAAGACCTGAATGTAAGTCATGAAACCATAAAACTCTTAGAAATAAACATAGGCCTAAATCTCTTGGACATAAACATGAGCAGCTTCTTCATGAACATATCTCCCCGGGCAAGGGAAACAAAAGCAGAAATGAACAAGTGGGACTATATCAGGCTGAAAGTTTCTGTACAGGAAAGGATACCATCAATAGAACAAAAAGGCATCCTACAGTATGGGAGAATATATTCATAAATGACATATCCAATAAGGGGTTGACATCCAAAATACATGAAGAGCTCACGCACCTCAACAAACAAAAAGCAAATAATCCAATTAAAAAATAGGCAGAGGAGCTGAACAGACACTTCTCCAAAGAAGAAATTCAGATGGCCAACAGGCACATGAAAAGATGCTCCACATCACTAGTCATCAGAGAAATGAAAATTAAAACCACAATGAGATATCACCTCACACCAGTGAGGGTGGCCACCATCCTTAAGACAAACAACAAATGTTGGCAAGGATGTGGAGAAAGGGGAACCCTCCTACACTGCTGGTGGGAATGTAAATTAGTTCAACCATTGTGGAAAGCAGTATGGATGTTCCTCAAAAAACTCAAAATAGACATACCATTTGACCCAGGAATCCCACTCCTAGGAATTTACCCTAAGAATGCAGCAGCCTAGTTTGAAAAAGACATATGCACCCCTATGTTTATCGTAGCACTATTTACAATAGCCAAGAAATGGAAGCAACCTAAGTGTCCATCCGTAGATGAATGGATAAAGAAGAGGTGGTACATATACACAATGGAATATTATTCAGCCATAAGAATAAAACAGATCCTACCATTTGCAATAACATGGATGGAGCTAGAGGGTATTATACTCAGTGGAATAAGCGAGGTGGAGAAAGACAAGTATCAAATGATTTCCCTCATCTGTGGAGTTTAAGAACAAAGAAAAAACTGAAGGAACAAAACAGCAGCAGACTCACAGAACCCAAGAACGGACTAAGAGTTACCAAGGGAAAGGGACTGGGGAGGATGGGTGGGAAGGGAGGAACAAGGGGGAAAAGAGGGCATTCTGATTAGCACGTATAATGTAGGAGAGGGGGATACGGGGAAGGCAGTATAAAACAGAGAAGACAAGTAGTGATTCTATAGCATCTCAGTACTCTGAGGGACAGTGACTAATAGGGTATGTGATGGGGACTTGATAATGGGGGGAATCTACTAACCATAATGTTGCTCATGTAATTGTACATTAATGATACAAAAAAAAGAAGGATATGCAGTTTGGACATTAGTCCTTTTGCTCTCTAAATTGTAGTCATTGTGGGAATTGACCAAATCTGCCTCCAAAGTCAGCCTTCTTACCAGGAAAAAGAGAAACAGGGCTGAACGAACTTCACTTCAAATGTTGCTAGGACTGACGTGGGTAGAGCTCCTCAGGAACTGATGCTGTGCTTATTCTCTGAGTACATAACAAACAGCATTAAAGCGAGAAATGACTGTGGCTTGAAATCTTAGATACAGTAATACATTTTCTTAAATGGCTACTTTATATTCCTTCCCAAAATAAAGGAATAGTTCCTTATAACTCTCTATTCAGTAAAGAGCTTCCTTTATCTCGCTCTGTCTGTCTTGAGTTTTCTAAAGGAAATTTAAATACATACTCTTCTTGATTGTCTTTAGTATGTACCTGGGTGATGTCTGTGCTGTTTAAAAAAGAGACCCCAAAGTTCTCTTTAAAAACAGGAGCCAAAGTCAAATAACTTAGAAATTCAGATTATTTCATGGGATGGTACCAATTTCCCAAGCCTGTGGAGGAGTATTGCATTCTGTGTCTGGATGACCACACACTTAGAAAGAAAGTGCTATTAAATGAATCAAGATGGCTTCTGTGTATTGGCCCCTAAGCTGTTTCTTTCTTTACTGCAGGCTGAGACTTGTTAGCTCAAAAGCTGGCTGGCACTGAACTTGTTCTACACATCTAATTGTTTTAAATATAAGCCTAATAAGTAGATTTTTAAGCATGTCTGCCTTGAATACCCCCATGAAATTCTGCCTGTCAGCCAGCAGTAGATAAACCTTGGGTGTAAAGACAGCAAGCCACTGCTGCCCTTCGGAGTCCTCTGACCCAGAGGCCCCCCAGCCCACCCTGTGCAGCTGAGCCCAGTGACATCACCATGCCCTGGACACGTGAGTTTCTCCTCTCACTGTCCTCTCCTTCGGAAGTTCCCTGGCCCTCTTCTGAGCAGTGACTCCTGGGACTCAAGCCTCTGGACGGACCCCTGGTGTGAGGGACTTCTCCCGCATGCAGTCCTCTCACTTTCTCTTTGATCCGGCCCCACACCCCTCGGACCCCCTACAGAAGGGCTGAACAGATTTTGCATGTGCTAAGAGCCCTTCATGTGAGATCCTTCCAGGGTTGGAGTTGGGGAAAATGAGGAAGCAGGTATCTTTGGATTCCTGAAGAAAACATGGACCTTCCAAACTCCCTTCCCTCACATACATTCATCAATCCGCTGACATAGGTGTAGTTGTCCCAAGTAGTTGAGAACACCAAAAATTACTTTTGATTTTGATTTTGCTGTCTTCCTCAGGGTCACTGCATGGATGACTCTAATGTCTACCGGCAGGCATGTTTCAAGAATATTGTGCCCTGTTGACTTTGGAGAGCAAAGCCTCAATACCAGTTCTGGATTAATTACCTTCAGACTTTTCAGACTTATGTCATGAGAGTTAAAAATGAAAACAAGAAAAACATACAAGCAAAAAAGCAGTTTTCATCTTCCTTATGCTATGATCTACTTGTTTTTTTTTTCTGTTACTAACAAATGAAGCTAATTCTAGTCGTTGTTATTGCTAAAGCACTTTGAAGGCAGAGATCATATCTTACTCAACTCTGTATCCCCAGAAAAGAAAAGAAAGAAGATGTGTGATGGCAGTCACAATGTGACTCCTGTGCCCAAAGCGTAGGCAGGATCAACTGGAACGGCTCTGCTGTACACACAGCAGCTGTGCTTCACTCGGCCACTCCCTGCAGTCAGCCTTTCTAGAAAGCCTTTTGTTTGGCATCTAATCAGCATTTCTTCCTTGTCAACAGATAGCACCACATTTACTAGTACTCAGAGAAGTTACTCCACCTGCGTCTGACTTAACCTCATGTTGGGAAAGGTCACTGAGGAGACATGATCGCTGGTTGACTCGAGCTGGATGTCAGCATCAGAGGCTCCTCATTCCCTCCCCTGTCGTTGGAGTGTGGGTTCTGCTTGCCTTCCCCACTGCCAGAGGCTGCCCCAAAGGACATGGCCTTGGGATAGAGATGTGTTGAGAACATCTGTACCATATACATGACTGAATCTAGTTAAGGCCTCTGTATAAAGTTAAGATTTGGCAGCATGTTGGAGAACTACTCATCTTTCAGCTGTCCAAGATGAGCCTCGTATGTAAGTTTCCTCTGCTTTAGTAGACCTGCCACCTACCGATGTGGAATGTCCTGCCTCCCTCTGCAGTCTCTTCCTGCCCTCCGAGCATGGGGGCCCATTTCAGATTATACGCAGAAAACTCCCAAGGAGCTTATGAACCAACACTTCCTGTGAACACTTCCCCATGATGTCCTAGAGACTTGCCAAGGCAAAGCAGAAAGGAGAAGTCACATAGCATGATTATGATGGTGAGGGGAGGGGCCGGACATTTCTTAGCTTCTACTGTAATAACATTGTGTAACGTAATGCCGAAAATGCGAGGGGTTTATAAAAACAAATATTTATTGTCTGTAACTCAAATTGGCTGCAGAAGTTATCCTCCAGGGCTAGATTCGGGGTCGGTGCTTGTGTCCTTTTCATCTGTGACTGACCTGAAGGAGCATTTCCTTCCTGGGGCCTGCTGTCCTCGTTGTGGAGTGCATTTGGTGCACAATAGGGCTAGTGGAAACCTGTAATATCTTTTAAAAACTCTACTCAGGAATGACACACTGTCCCTTCCACTCACTTTCAATTTGCAGGGAAAGTCACATGGACAAGCTCATCCTAGAGTAGAGAGCGGGAAGAGTGAATATAAGTTGAACCAGCCAGCGGTAGTTACAGTTAATGTATGCAGCAAATAGCAACCCATGACCTGTTTTAGCTGACCAGGGAACCTATTAACTGGCTGGTCTGGGCGTGGCCTTGTTTATACCAAGTGAATAGTAACGTCTCCAGACTGAAGACAAGGCTATCATGCTTCTTTCCTTAACATCATTCAAGAAGGACTAAAACACTAGGAGACGAGGCAAAGGGTGGGCCATAGGGCCGCCTACGCAGGCTTGATGGTCAGTGTTTGGATTGGGAGAATAATAGAGACATTCATTTGAACAGGACGTGCCAATGATGCAGCAATTCTAGTGACACATCAGGTGTATCATGCTGATGATCTCATAAGGTGCATGAGAACTGCCCTGAGGAAGAGCTCTGCCTTTTTAAAAACTGCAGTCCCGTTCCTTGACAGAGAAGCTGGGTGGCAGAACCTTACACAGATGCAAAATCCTTCTGTGCTGGCCTGGAAAGTTGCCCTCATCACTAGGAAATATGAATTCAAGAGATAATTTCTCATATTATTGGGAATTGAAACTATTCCCAGGAAGCTTTACTCCTGCAAGAGGGAACATTTCTTAAACACACCTAGATCTGCTTCTATAAAAGTATCACAGTCTAAGAAAAACAAGATATTTATGCAAATCCAAACTTTGAAGTACTAGTGTGCATGAAGGCCAGAACCCGGGAGCTGAAGCAGAATGCCAAAGTGTCTGTGATGGTGAGAGCTCTTCCAAACATGCGTGGGAACAGGGACTGTGTGTCACAGAAAGACAAGTGCAACTGTTTCTTTACAATTTCAATGAACTTAAATTCTTGAGGCTCCAACCCCTCGTGGTAGAAAACCTTCCAATACAAGGTAAACTTTATTTCTTTGGCTTGAATTCTTTCTGTATTGGGTAAATAATCTGGAAAAAAGAAGAGTACACCAGGATCTACACAAAATTGAGAAGAAACTCACCCCGGGAGAGAGAAGTTTGTTTTGCCACGGTCCCATCGGCCAGCAAAGAAAACAATGCAGAGTCCTTTGCTGGAGTTCCATGTCTTCCTTCAAGAACTGGCTGCTCTAACAAGTAGAACTTCAGAATTCTTACCGTGATGGACCAAGGTGTAGGCAGAAGGACTGAAATAGGGAGTAACATCAGCTGAGTATATTGACGATATGAGGGAACAGTGGGGGAAAGGGTCACGAAATGCCCAGGCACTGGGCACTCACCATTTGATTCCTCGTCCAAGTGCGTACCCCAGGGGCTGTGTCCATTTCCCTCACACCCTGCCAAGTATAGGAACAAAATGAAAGAGGGCAGAGTCTAGCTGGCAGGTGTCTGAATCACTTCATTTTTAGGATATATAAACTGGTATTCTGTCATTTGAGTGCTACGCTCTACTTCTAATTTGCAATGTGATTTTAGGCATCAATATTCTGAAGGATAGTGGAGGTGGGTGAGAAGGTAACACTGCTGCTGTAATTGTATCCAAGAGGCTTGGAGGAACCAACAGCTCGGACAGAAACTTAAGCTCATTTTGCTGCAGTGTGAGCTGTGTGCGTGGGCCAGCGTGCAGCCAGGGAATGCTCATGTTTTGTGTTCGATTCTGCTTTCTCCTCTGGGGCTGCATTTATGGACACAACCCCACCTCTCAGTCTGTCACTTTGAATTTTGTGAACTCTCTCACACCCAAAGAATGAAAAATAAAAACTATCAAGCCATATTAAAACATCTTAATTGGGTCCTAAAGAGGCTTTAAAGTGAGCACTGTCTGTTTAACATCAAGACCTAGCCCCTCAATCAAAATTTTTTTTTAATTTCTCAATTTACAACAGCCCAGCGCTGAGAAGTATTGGAAATGTGTGAGGATGGTACTTTTCAAGGTATGGCCTCAAAACAGTGCACTTATATATATGGCTTCACCACACCGCAATAAATGCACGGACCACAGAGGGGACGTTTTGGCTGACACTTTTTAGGATGTTTTCCAGATGGGACCTTGGGAAGAATAATGAGGAACAATTTACTGGCTTTCTTAGTTGTAAGCTTATAAACAAGAAATGTCCTTTTCGACATCCAGTTTAATAAATGAATCCTGGACCCGTACCTCTCTCTAGGCACTGCACACATCTTCCCTTTGCATGTTGAGACAAGCTGCACTATCTCTTCTCCCTTCTTTCACGGCCACTCCTCCATCCACCTGTCTCCTGTTCACACCTGCTCCCTGAACCTGTCCTCTTCAAGCTCCCTGACCACCTTCGTTTTGTCTCTTTCTCAGAACACCATATATGTAATTCCACTACCCATTCCCTGCATATTTTATTCCTTGCTTATTGTTCTGCAGCACACTTACCGTTGTATAACACACATATAGATCTTTGCCAGTTTGTTTTGTTAAATACCTGTCTGGCCCTACTAGACTAGAGCTCTATGAGGCAGGATTTTACCGATTTTTTCACTGTGGATACCAAGCACCTGGAACAATGCCCCATACATGGTAGGTACCCCACAAATTTCAACTGAATCAATGAGACATCATGTTGTCCTGGAGTGCCTGGAACCTTTCTGACCACCTCTCATCTCCTTCATGTCCCATTCTGCCTGTACTTACCCCCAAAAATGTTAGTGTTCTCAGGGCTCCATCATATGTCCTTTGCTTTCCTCCCTCTATTAATTTTATGCATCACACGAGCAAGGTTATTTTAGAGTTCTGTCAGTAAGGTAAACTATATGCATCTGTACCAGGCCTTGACACACAGGATACGTATTTTTCTCTTATAAATGTACAAAACAGGAAATTCATATGCATATCCTATAAGCAGAAGCTGATCTGTGTTTGCCTTGCATAACCATTAGAGATGATCTGGGGATCTGTGTTCTATTCAGTGTCTATTTTGAGTCTGTAAGTTACTGTGGCATGTTGATCCTCTGTGATGGTACCCATCTGTCTGCCTGAAAATCAGGAAGAGCAGCTGATAGTAAAACCAAACCCATTAAAGATTCTTGACAAGACCTCTCAGCCTGTGTTAGCTGTGGCCACTGCAGGGCTACTCTGGGCAGGAAATTCCTCCCTGATGAACCGCCTGGCAGGATAAAGCCATAGTGAGTGTCATCTGGGACGGGAACCTTCGGTTGAAACCAGTGATAGGGCCACACTAAGGATGAAACCAGCTTTTCCTAAGAAGAAAACTACTTGCCACCAAATTTATGATCTCAGCTCCATCTTTCCATAAAATCTCACTTTTTATCCAAGAATAAAAAAAGAGTCTCTCAACCCTATCAAAAAGCCCACTGCACTGGTCCTCTGGATCCCATCCATCCCACCAGCTCCTGCTATTACTCCCTTTCTTTCTCCTGTATCCCATTTGCCCCAACTACTGGTTATTCCCAGCAGCATAAAGATTTAGTTTACTATGTATTCTTTTTTATAATGATGGAAGGAAGGAATCAAAGGGGAAGGAAAGAGGAAAGAAGGAAGATGTAATTCTCACATCTCAAGAGAGTTACCACCCAATGTTTTTGCTCCGTTTCATTACAAAACTTTGATACATTATGGCCCCTTCTCTTTCTCTATTTAGCATTTTCCAAAATGTGAACTATAACCCATACAGAAGAATGGACAAAATACACATTTATAATAAAGTTAATAAATATGAAGTGATCACTAGTGTAGTCACTGCTTAGACCAAGAAATAAAATTACCAACATCCAAAAGCCCAAATAACACTCTACCAAATTTTTAATTTTCATGGCACTCTTTCCCTTCTGGCTTTTAAAAAATGGTTTTACATACTATTTATGCATTTCTAAAACACATTTTAGTTTGGGCTGCTTTTAAAATTTATGTAAGTGGAATTGTGTATGTTGTTTTTGTGTTTATCACATCAAGAAGTTTATAAGATGCATGAGTTTATCATATATATCTGTAATTTATTTTCACAACCTTATAGTATATGTCATTGTATGAAGAGCCATGACTTATCTCCTCATTTATTGGTGATGAACATTAATACTCTCCCCAGATTTTATTTTTTAAGAACTCAGCTCTCATGAGTATTTTTATATTTATATTCTTGGGACTATGTACACAAACTTCCCTTGGGTAATAGTTCCAGAAGTGGAATTGCTAGGTCCCAAGATACATGTGTCTTCAGACATTCTAGGCAGTATCAAACAACTTTTCAAACTTTATGTGAAATTTAAATGACTATTAGGAGTAATGAGATTTCTTCACATGTTTTCCGCATGTGTCTTTTTGGTGATGTCGGACATTTTAGCTTTTGTTTATCTGGTGATTGATATACATAGTTGTATGTCACATAACTCACTATAAGCAAATTTAAGCATCTCCTCACATATCTATTTACCATTCTATTTTCTACTTTGTGAAGTCTTTTTTCTTTTTTAACTCGGTTGTCCCTCATGGTTCTCTTAGTTATTTTTAGGAGAATCTGTCCACAGGCCTTTCCATCTAAGCAGACCAGCCTTTTAAAAATGTGTCTGACTTCTTCACTGGCTCACCGTCACTAGGAGTTGAACTTCATCCCACTAAACCCTCAGGACCCCCACACATACATCGCGCTGCCTCTCTGTTTCTGTCTCTCTTCCGTTTTTCACTTGTCGTTCCTCCTTTCTTCTCTCTCTCCCCTTTTGCTTCCCAAAGTCACACTGGCTTCTAAGCAAAATGCTTTGTCTTTTATCTTATTTAAAGGGAGTTCTTGGCCACCAATTAGAGGAGGACACATTTCTCCACCTGGTCCTAATGACTGATAGGTCTTTGGGGAGGAATTAAGAATTCAAAACTCAAGAAACAATACAAGCAAGGGAGTTTCGCCAGCACTGTTTTTATTTTCTACTCAAGGAATGACCAAATAATAATGAGGCAATTTTTAAATGCTTTGTCATGGAAACTGCTGCTCTCATATTGTTAAAAACATATGAAATGTGAATCTACCACCACTCTCCTCTGGAAAGAGCAGAAAGAGAGACTTGCCCTTACTCAAGGTCCATGAGCAGCATTAGGCCATGACTCTCTCTCAGCAGTGACTTGTTTTTTGCATTTGGTTTTTTTAACCTCTGATGACCCAGATTATGATCTACAATTAAACCTCACTGGGATTCAGGTGCACTCTATACTAATCAATTGGCAGTCAAGTATTCCAACATGTAGAAGAGTGCAGACCACGCTGGGTTTTGTATGCTTTCCTCGAAGAAACACATGGTGTGGGGATTAGATGGCCCACGGTACGCAGAACCATGCTCCGCTACGCATTTTACCATGTCCATTCCTCACAGCCGCGAGATGGTCAAGGTCCAGAGACTGGGAAAGATAAGTACACAGTATAATTGGTACAGGGTGCCATGGGTGCAACCCAGTCATACACATTAGAGAAAGTTTCCTGGTGAAATAACATGTAAACTGTAATCTATGAGGTCAACGGGAACCACCAGTTACAGTGTGTGGACTCATAAGGTTGAACGTAGGAGCCTTGAGAATAGAGTTCCATTGAGACTATGTTTAAATAATCTCCAGTAAAGCTTTAGCTGCACCAGGAACATTAATAGAAGTTTTTGTTGTAGTTTTATTGACTTTAGAGATTGATTCTACAATGACTTCTAAAAAGCATGTGCTTGACCAATGAAAAGCATGGTATGTTGACTTTATATATTAGGTACAATCAATCATTTTTGTATTACTTTGAGTCTGAATCTACACTGAAAATAGTGCCAATAGTTGTTGGCTTCTGTTGTTGAAAAATGTGTGTAGGGCAGGGTCGGCGGGGATGCAGGGGGCTAGAAATTTTGAATTAAAAAAAATATTTTTTAACTTCAGAAGTTTTAAAATTCTCAATATATTTAAAATTCTCAATATAAAACCAAGTATAAAAAACTAAGATGGACTCTTGATATTGAAATAGATTTTACTTTGGCCTAAAGTTGCTTCTTTTTATCTAATCGAATCTTTTCAAGGAACCAGAATCTACCAAATTATAAATGACTGATGAAGGCAGAACCCCTCACTCATCTGAAAACTTGTGTGATCTGGGTAGTGTCTAATACCATTTGCCAGGCCTTCAAGGTCCTTCATGTTTTGCCCTGAATCTCTTTGTCACCTACTCCCACATACCTACCCACTGATTCAGTCAAAATGGAATAACTCTGCAACACCTTTATGTATGTGCCTGTGTTTTCAACAGCTCTGAGTCAGCTTGTATTGGGCTTTCCACCTGCATGATCTTTTCATCTCCACAAGTACACAAACTATCAGTTCTTTAAAGCTATTTTTCCCTACTGCCATCATTTCATAATTAGAGATAGTCTCTTCTTGCTCAGAATTCACAGGGCACTTGTCTTTGTTTACTGTATTTACTTACCCCTTTATCTTTTACATTATAGCTCTGGTTCCGCTCCTGGTAGAGATTATTAACTTGGTTGCAGTTGTGTTTACTTATTGGTCTGCCCATCCGGAAACTCATCTTCTTAAGGGCAGAGACTACAGCAAGGAACTTTGTATCCATACAACAAAATACACTAGTAGACACACCCAGTGGTTAGTTGTGGAGTTTAATTGACAGCATGTCTCTAATATTGCCATAATGGATAAAATTTGCTAAATAACTCCCCGCTTATTAGTTCACACCCACTATGTTCTAGTCCCTGTATTAATGAATTAAATAGTGAACAAATGAATGAATTAATTAACTGTAACTTCCTAGTCCCATTCTCCAATATGCTTCTAGGGTGACCCTAAGAATGACTCATGGATTCCACACCGGCTGTGCTTCTGAGCAGCAGTTTTGTCCACACCAGCATGGATGCCATCGACTACCAGGTAAACTGAACCACCAGTTCTATTGAGTTTATAGCTATGGCAACTGAAACTGTTTCTCCTTTCCGGTGACTCAGTTTTCAATACTGAGTAGAGCACAGCAGGCAAAAGTTCATGTTCATAACATTTATTTTTATGTGAGATCTGGGAATTGTAGTATAGAGCACTTCTTCCTTAGCTAAGTTCCCAGATACATGACTGAACTAGCAGATCTAATCAGGGCAAAATCCTACTCGACACTTGATGAAATAGAAATTCCAACTTTGTGTTTCTTTCCAGATTTTGTTTGGACTACTTTGATTTCATCCTGAAAATGAGAATTTGTCAACACCTCATCGTTAAAGATGAGGACCTGGAAGGTGCCTTGAAGCTGATTCCAGGTACAAGAGCTCTGCCTGGGTGGCGGGAGATTCAGCAGCGTGTGGGATCAAATGAGTACCATCATTTAGCACCTGACTTCAGTTTTTACTTGAAGCTTGACTGAGATCCACACTAATAGTGGTGATTGTTGAGAGGCAACTGGTAATTGATTTTTGTGGGTTATTACTTGCAAAATTCATACACTAGTGTAAACTCACTGAAGAAATTTTTATTATTCACGGTTCTCCAGAGAAACAGAATATGTAATATGTATGTATATATATGAATATAGAGAGAGAGACAGAGACAGAGAAATTAATAATAGGAAATGGTTCATGTGGTTATGGAGGCCAAAAAGTACCATGATATGTTTCTGCAAGCTAGAGGACCAGAAAGATGAGTGGTATAATTCAGTCTGAGTCTGAAAGCCGGAGAGGCAGGTAACTGATGGTATAACTCTCCACCCAAGGCTGAAGGCCTAAGAACCGGAAACCCACTGGTGCCAAGTCCCAGAGTCCAAAGGTCCAAGAATCAAGTGCCCTGATGTCCAGGGCAGGAGGAGATGGATGTCCCAGATCAAGAAAAGAAAGGGGGAGCTGACCTTTCCTTTGCCTTTGTGTTCTATTCAGGCCCTCAGTAGATTGGGTGATGTCCTCCCACGTTGGTGAGAGGGGACCTTCTTTACTCAGGCACTAAATCAAATGTTAATCCTGTTCAGAGACACCCTCACAGACCTACCCAGAAATACTGTTTTACCAGCAATCTAGGCATCCCTTAGCCTAGTCAAGTTGACACATAAAACTAACAATTACAAAATCTGAGAACCAGTGTTGGGACAAATGATTTTATAACAAATGATAAAATGAAAATGACTTTCCAGCTTACAGTCAGTGCTATATTTTCCTAGGGCTCACATACATGGGCTCTTTATGTGCTTCTCCTGTTGTGTAAGGCCAAAAATAGCTCATCGGAGTATGTAGTTGGTAAGCACAGGATTATAAGAATGTGCCCAATCTCATCTGACCTTTCTTAAAAAATATATTTCACAAAGCATTACTAGTGTCTGGACAGTTTTATCTTTCAGACAAAGGATATTTATACCCTAAATATTCCGGAAAAAAAAAATGACCCAGCCTTCCAAAAGAGTTTCAAGTCCCTCATTTATCTTTCTCATGACTTAACACTTCATTGTTATGGCCTTACGTGTTATAGTAACATTTTATTATTATTAATTTACCACATTGATTGTATTTAGCGAGGTGGATAACTAAGGGCACATAGAAGGAATACCCATTTTTGCTTACTTATTCATTTATTCATGCTATCAACAAGACAAGTCCTCAGTCACATCTGGGTTAACTTTACTCTTTGATGTTTTGTACTATGGGAAGTCCCAAACATTTTTTTGGTGTGTTTTTTCTTTTATTTCTGATTTTTAAGTTTTTTCTTTAGCAACCTGGGCATCACTTTCTCCCACATGATATTTTCACAAGTGTCATCTTATCCTTCTCTCTGCCATTATTTTATTTTAGGGCCCATTTTTATTTTTGCCGTGGGGACAGTAGGATCGCAAAAGGAATTATGACCATATTTTTCATTACTCAATCACTCAGTAAACATTTAATAAGTACTTAATCCACCAAAATCCATACCAGTGCTGAGGAAACCAACGATAAATTTCTTTACTTGGGCTGCGTATCTCTCCTCCTGAAGTACTTCCTTGACCCTGCAGAAAATTATTTTCCTTGGCTTTGCTGAATTAGCACAAATTTGATTTGCAAGAAGGTAGCACTTGACTGGGTTAAACGTGATTTACAGGCATAGGCACTGCAACAGTGCAAAGATCCCTGGAAAGTAAAGTCCTCGGCCCCCTTGCCTGAAGGCTGTCCCTTCAATAGTCACCATTTTTCCATTTCTACAGGCAAGAATCCCCAGATCCAAAATTCCAACATGCCCAGAGA
This sequence comes from Smutsia gigantea, assembly GCA_032199065.1. NCBI lineage: Eukaryota > Metazoa > Chordata > Mammalia > Pholidota > Manidae > Smutsia > Smutsia gigantea. The sequence goes on along the minus strand of JAVSCE010022620.1, from coordinate 1,151,700 downwards.
GTGTATCAGGCATTTCTTTCCAAAATGAAAGTGCTCTGTCCTTGAGCAGCCAACAAGGGACAGAAGTATCTTATTCCATATTTACAATGTGCCAGAAGATCAGCTGGGTAGTAGTTTCCAGGTACAATAAAAAAACTCTGTCCCTATATCTTCACTCATACAAAGAAAGACTCTGGGAGAGGAGATCATTGTCACCAGGAACCGTGAGTCACTTTCTCCCAAAGCATGTCTGTGCCAGTGTGTGTGGTGGGGCTTTGATCATGCTGTGGGTTTCTCAGTATATGGCTTTTCAATAAGGCTTTAAACTTCTATTCCCTAGTCTCTTTTTAGATAAAAAAAATCACATGGAATGCTGCCTGGATGACATCTAAATTCGAGCCTCACATCTATAAAGTTGGTGATTTAGAACAAAATGTTTTCTTTAGGATCAATTCAATTTGGGGGAAGTTCTTTAGGCTGTCTACTGCTGTAGACTGCTGTGGTTAGAATGAACTTCTTGTAATTCCACAGGCTAAATACAGTCTAACTCCAGGCCTTTGCCCACAATACACAGACTTCTTAAGAAGACACTCTGGCTTCCTCATCTGATAGTGCTTATTTGCTAACCTCTGTTCCTCCTTCTGGTCCCCTGTTTCCTAACTTCCTGGGACTGGACAAGGGACCCTTCTTTGTGTTGCCATTGTGCAGTGTTGTCACTCCTACCACAGCACTTTTTATATAATTGTGAAATTGAAATTGCTTGCGTTCTTTTGTCTCCCCTCCTGTTTCTTGATCTCAGGTATTTGATCTTCATTATCATACATCTTTCGCTCCTAGTACAGAGCCCACCACATAAATATCAGGTGTGTATCGAATAAATACATGAGCTGCCATTCAATTTACTATATCCTCACTACATTCCCTCCTGTCTGGAGTTAACAAAAAGACACAGTTTTAGGAACTAGTGCAGAAGGGACTCACTGAAGCAGAAAGAAATGCATGTCGATCAGAATCTGCTGCCTTGTTATTTCTAAGGAACTGGACACCTCGTGTGCTCTGTGTTCCTCAGACTTTCTCCATAATTCCCCAGGAATGGAGCTATTGCCTTTGACTCAGAGGTCAATTATGGTGTTTAAAAAGGTAAAGAAAAGAACAGAATCGTGAAAACCTCTCATAGTTCCATTATAGTTTTTTCTAACAGTTCAGGCTACTGCTGCTGAAATAAAATCATGCTTCTTGTATGAGAAGCTATATCTCGCTGAAAATGATACTCACGGCTGACAGAGTGGTGGAATCTGCACATTGTCCATAAATCTATCCAACAGCAATACTGTAATCAGTCTTCATTTCTTCTTTCTTAATAAAGTCAGAAGGGCACTGTTCTGCTTTCCCAGGAGCTGTGAGGCAATTCTTAGTCATCTTCCAGTGTCCCAATCAACACTGGAATGAGAAGTCTTATAGCTGAGCTGGTCCCCATCACTTGTTGATACCATCCAGAGGATGCATGTCTGGATGATCTGGAAAAGGGGGAAAAAATCCCTGAGTCCCCATTGAATCTCCCCAATACATATGACCAGTAAACAAAGTATGAAACAGTCAATGCAAGAACATTGACATGAAATTATAGCTGTTTATAGATGAAAAAGGAATCAGGAGTGAGGTAAAGGGCAATGAAAACAGAGTAAAAGGAATTTTCAATTTTCACCCACTCTGATAGTCAGTCATAGGTTGTCATCTGCTGTAATAGTTTATATTCACCGCCAGATAAGGCCCCAGGCAAAAGGCTCTCACTTGAAAATTAATAAATATTATGAATTGTTGAAGGAATGAAAGAGCTATTTCAAGTACCTTTTCAACAAATGTTTTGGATGGCAGGTTCACAGCCATTCTTGCACGTAGTATTTTGCTATACTAAGTCCACAGCTTGACCATTTCTAAAATTCTTCTCCCACTTTCTCAGTGCTTTTCTCTAGCCTGCCTCACTGATACTAGCCTGCTCTCAAATAGGCCTCACAGAATGCATTTCTTAAGGAAATGCCTAAGTGATGGAGTAGGAGGTAGATGCAGGAACATGTAAGAAATGCAAAGAAAAGTAGAGGAAATGTCTTTCCAAGAATACAGGAAATATCTGAAGGAAGCTCAGAAGAGCTTTCTGGTGGTCTCCTGGGGCCTCCTCAGCCTCAGGTTAAATTCTGCCTCATGTGCATATATTGAATATAACAAGAAGGTAAGAACATTTAAACCATCTGTGTGCAGCTTGGAGAGGTCCCTCCAAGCAAAAATTCATCCCAGGGTGGGCATAGTGAGGGTTTGTGGCCAGGATAGGATCTGCAGTAGGAAGAAGCAGAACTCACGTTCTAGCCCTAAAACACAGTCCTTGTTGCCTGAGAAGAATGTATTCTGCTGCTTGTTGGATGGAACATTCCATTTGGTCTAAGCTATAGCTTAAGTCCAATGTTTCCTTATTGATTTTCTGTTTGGATCTTCTATCCATTGTTGAAAGTAGGGTACCGAAGGGCCTTACTATTATTGTATTCTCTATTTCTCCTTTCAGATCTGTTAAAATATATTTAATATATTTATGTGCTCTGATATTTTGTACATATATATTTTACAATTCTTACATCCTCTCAATAAATTGAGCTTTCTCATTATATACTGTCCCTCTTTGTCCTTGTTACAGTTTTGACATAAAATCTTTTTCTTCCAATGTAAGTACACCTACTCCTACTTTCAGTTTCCTTTTGCATAGGACATCTTTCTCTATACCTTCACTTTGAGCATGTTTGTTCTTAAACCTGAAGTGAGCCTCATTAGACAGCATGTAGTTCAGCCTTGTTTTTAAATGTGACCATTCTATATCCTTTGATTGGAGAATTTGATCCATTTACATTTGAAGTATTATTGATAGATAAGGACTTACTAACAGCATCTCATTAATTGTTTTCTGGATGTTTTGTAGTTCCCTGTTCCTTTTGTCTAATTTGCTCTTTCTTTATGGACTGATGATTTTCCATGGTGGTATGTTTTGATTACCTTCTCTCTATATTTTGTGCATATGCTATAAGTTTTCTTTGTGGTTACCATGACACTTTATAAAACATCTTATAGATATAACAGTCTATTTTAAACTGATGACAATGTAACTTCAATCATATATAAAACCTCTACTCTTACTCCCCTTTTGTTTTTGATATCACAGTTTACCTATTTTTATGTTGCGTACCTATTAAGGAATTATTGTAGCTGTATTTTATTTAATAATAAACAGATAAAGGACTTTTGTCCTTTAATCCACTTTATAGAGTTGAGTGATCAACACACCACATTATAGTATTGGTATATTCTGAATTTGACTATATACTTATCTCTACCAGTATGTTTTGTAATTTTCATAGTTAACATCCTTTTATTTCAGTGTCGATTAGCATTATTTCAGCCTCATTAGCACTTTTTGTAAGGCAGGTCTAATCTTAATGAACTCCTTTAACTTTGGTTTGTTTAAGAATATCTCTAGCTCTCCTTCATTCCTAAAAGACAGCTTTGCTAGTCAAGTATTCTTGGTTTGGAGGGGTTTTTTCCTTTCAGCACTTTGAATATATCATTCCACTCCCTCCTGGCTTACAAGCTTGGAAACTCTGGCAAAATGTGTCATTAGAAGATGGAGACATGCAGCTTAAATTAAATTAGGCACTTTGAGGGCTCTGAGGCTTTGGTGAATTTCCAAGAAGCAGTGGCTGCATATGCCATTCAGTTGTCATGGACCGTGAAATAGAGGTAGCACCCAGAACAGGAAGGATGCCGGTCTGGAGATACCTTCAGCAACAGTGGCTTATTTAGTTCTTATTGGATGCTTCTCATGCAGTCTGCTATGGATTTATATTTTTAAAAATCAAGTTCTTGTTTTGCTAGAATAGAAAAGGAGCAGATCTCAGTAGAGAGCCTATTATATAAGCAGCTCTTCATTGTTTTCAGTTTCATTCAGAATTACAATTACAGGAAATACCATTCCAGTAGCCTTGAATTCACATAAGAAATTGTTTCCTTGGATGAAAACCCTTTAAATAAGACCATTTTGAAATACGAGGACTGGACGGGGCCATGGGAGAAACATCATATCTGAGCATATCAGCACTTCCTTTTGCTGTGTTGTTTTTCAACAAGCACAAAGCAGTCACTTCTTTTCAATCTTTCTACAGAGCAAGGCATTTTATGATGCTGCAGGTAAATCTACTGCCAAGGCCAATAGGATGGTCAAAAATCACTTTTGGCCCTCACCAATTTGATGACATACTCAAGATTTCTGTAGACTTTATATCCTGTAACTTTATTAAATTTATTGAATTCATTTTTTGCTTGAGTCTTTAGGATTTTCTATATATAGAGGATTATATCACACCACCTGCAAATAAGATAAATTTTACTTCTTTTCTGATTTGGATGCTTTTAGTTCCTTTGTCTTACCTAATTGCTCTGGATAGGACTTCCAGTAGTGTTGAAAAAGAATGGTGAGCACCCTTTTCTCATTCCTGATCTTGGAGGAAAACCTTTCATTTTCCACCATTGAGTGTGATGTTAGCTGCAGGTTGTTGTCTGTAGAGCCTTTATTTTATTGAGGTATATATTTTATCAAATGCTTTTCTTGCATCTGTTGAGATAATCATAGATTTTTATTTTTCATTCTATCAATATTAATGTCATGTGTCACATTGATTTGCTTATGTTGAACCATCCTTGCATCTGGGGATAAATTCCACTTGGTCATGGTGTGTGATATTTTTAATGTGTTGTTGAATTTGATTTGCTAATATTTTGTTGGGAATCTTTACATCTATATTCATCAGGAATATTTGTCTGTAATTTCCTTGTAAGAGTTCTTATCTGACTTTGGTATTAGGGTAATACTGACCTTGCAAAATGAGTTTGGAAGTATTCCCTCCACTTCTAGTTTTGGAGGAGATTGAGGAGGATTGGTATTAATTCTTCTTTAAATATTTGATAGAATTCACCAGTGAAGATATCTGTTCCTGGACTTTTGTTTTCTGGGAGACTTTTGATTGCTGATTTAATCTCCTTGTTAGTAATCAGTTTGTTCAGATTTTCTATTTCTTCTTCATTGTCTTGAAAGATTGTATGTTTCTTGGAAATCCATTTCTTCTAGGTTGTCCAATTTTTTGGCATATAGTTGTTCATAATAGCCTCTTAAATCCTTTGTATTTCTGTGGTATCAGTTAAAATGTCTCCTCTTTCATTTCTGATTTTATTTGAGTCCCTTCTTTTTTTCTTGGTCGACATAGCTAAAGGTTTGTTTTGTATATCTATTCCACAAAACAGCTCTTAATTTAACTTATCTTTCTATGTCTTTTTAGTCTCAATTTCATTTATTTCTGCACTGATCTTTGTTATTTCTTTCCTTTGACTAACTGTGAGTTTAATTCATTCCTCTCTTTCTAGTTTCTTGAAGAGTAAAATTGGGTTGTTTATAAAATCCCTGATTCAAAATGATAAATGTACCCCTATGTTTATCGCTGCATTATTTGCATTAGCCAAGATATGAAAGCAACCTAAATGTCCATCAATAGATGAATGATAAAGAAGATGTGGTATAGATACACAATAGAAAATTATTCATCCATAAAAAGAAAAAAAATCCTCCAATTTACAACAACATGGATGGATCTAGAGGGTATCATGCTCAGTGAAATAAGCCAGGCAGAGAAAGACAAACACCATATAATTTCACTTGTTTGTGGAGTATAAAAACAAAGCAGAACAGAAGGAACAAAATAGGAGTAGACTTATAGACATTGAGAAGTAACTAATGGTTACCAAGAGGGAGGGGTTGGGATGGGTAGTGTGGGAGGGTGAAGGGAATAAAAGGGCACAATAATTTGCAATCACAATATAAGTTGGTCACAGGGATGGTAGTACAGTACAGAGCATACAGTTAACGATTCTGTAACATCTTACTACATTGCTAGATAGTGACTGCAACTAGAGGGGATGAGGATTTAATAATATGGATAGCTGTGGAACCAATGTGTTATATATTTGAGACCAACATAAGATTGTGTATCAATGATACTTTAATTTTAAAAATTGGGTTATTTGAGATCTTTCTTTTTTCTTAATGTTTAAAGTTAGCATTATAAACTTCCCTCTTAGAACTGTTTTTGTTACATCCCATAAGTTTTGGTATGTTCCATTTTAATTTTTCTTTGGATTTTTCCTTTGACACATTGGTTGTTTAATAGCATGTAGTTAAATATCCACATACTTGTGAATTTTCTGGTTTTCTTCTTGTCATTGATTTCTAGTTTTATACCATTATGGCAGAAAACATGCTTGATATGATTCCAATCTTAGTTTGTTAAGATTTGTTTTGTGGCCCAACAAATCTGCCCTGGAAAATGTTTCAGGTGTCTTGAGAATGTGTATTCTGTTGCTTTTGGATGGAATGTTCTCTATGTATATATTAAGACCATCTTGTCTAATGTGTCATTTAAAACCAATGTTGCTTTATTGGTTTTCTGTATGTATGTTTTGATAAAAGCTAGCTAGTAAAGTCTCCTAATACTTTTATTTTGCTATGTAGTTCCCCACCAGGAGCAAAGGCAAAACAATGAAGCAAAGGTAGTCATTTCAACAGATGGTGCTAAAACAACTGGATGTGCACATGAAAAAAACAAAAAATATAGATATAGACCTTACATTCTTCACAAAATTAATTCAAAATGTATCTCAAGCCTAAATGTAAAAATGCAAAAATGTACAACTCCTAGGAGATAACAGGGAAAACTTAGATGACCTTGGGTATGACAATGAATTTTTAGATACAAAACCAAAGTCACAATCCATGAAAGAAAGAATTGACAATTTGACTTGATAAAATTAAAGATGGCTACTTTACAAAAAACACTGTGAAAAGAATAAATAAACAAGCCAAAAGACATGCTATTAAATGACTTATCAAAAATATAGAAAAAAACACTTAAGCCTCAACAGCAAGAAAAAAAAACAGCCCAATTAAGAAGTGGTCCAAAAACCTGGACACCTGACCAAAGAAGATATGTAGATGGCAAATAAGCATATGAAAATATGCTGTTCCTCATATGTCATCAGGCAAATGCAAACTAAAAATAACAATGAAACACCTTACCCCAAGTACAAAAATTAACTCAAAATAGACTAAAGGTCTAAAGGTTTAAACTTAGGAGCTAAAACTGTAACTCTTAGAAAAAAATGTAGGGGGAATTCCTTATGACATTGGACTTGGCAATGAATTCTTGGATAACACCAAAACATAAAGAATAAAAAAAAGATAAACTAGACTTCATAAAATTAAAGCTTTCTATGCATCAAGGAACAGTATCAGTGAAAAAGTAACCCACAGAATGGAAGAAGATATTCTCAAATCATATATTATGAAGGATTACTATTCAGAATATATAAAGATCTCCTACATTCCAACAACAGAAAATCAAACAACTCAATTCAAAAGTTGTCAAAGTACTTAAATTGTCACTTCTTCAAATAAAATACACAAATGGCCAGTAAGCACATGAAAAGATGCTCATCATCATTTGTCATTATGGAAAGAAAAATAAAAACCACAATGAGATGTCACTTCAGACTCTTCAGGATGGCTGTTATCAAAAGTAGAAAAAAAGAAAAATATTAAGTGTTGATGAGAATTTGGAGAAACTGGAATCCTCATACAATGCTGGCAGGAGAATAAAATGCTGCAGCTGTTTCAAAAAAACATTTGGCAGTCCTCAAAGACCTAAACATAGGATTACCATGAACTCAGGTAATTCCACTCCTGAGTAGATACCAAAAGGAATTTAAAGCAGGAACTTGAACAGATGCTTGTGTGACAATGTTCATTGCAGCATTTTTATTCACAATAGCCAAAAGATATAAACAACCCAAGTGTCCATCAACAGATGAATAAACAAAACGTGGAATATACATACAATGGAATATTATTCAACCTTTAATATGAATGAAGTTCTAATGCATGCTGCAACATTGAAATATAACATTGAATAAAATAACATGGATAAACACTGAAAATATTGTGTTAAGTGAAATCAGCCTGACATAAAAGACAAAAATTATATGATTCCACATATATGAGGAACTTAGAATAAGCAAATTCATACCTACAGAAAGTAGATTCCAAATCACCAGGAGCAGGAGAAGGAAGAAATGAGGAACTATTGCTTCGTGCTTATGGAGTTACTTTATGAAATGATAAAAAAGCTTTGGAAATAGACACCTGTGATGGTTATATAACATTGTGAATATAATTAATGCTACTGAATTATACTATAAAATTGCTTTATTGTAAAGCTTATGTTATATTTATTTTATCACAATTTAAAAACCTAGTAATATAATATACCAAAACAAATTGAATTGTACACTTTTAGTGCTGAATTGTATGGAAAGTAAATTATATCCCAGAAAGTTTAAAAAAAAAACACTACATATACACAGTGGAACTCAACTATGTAAAACGAATCAGCCTTGGGCTGGGTCTCACTTGGGGCACTTTACTATATACCAACACTGATTAGAAAATATGTGGGAAAAAGGATTCAGTAGCAATATACTTTAAAAAATTGAAGACAAGGGAATAAAATCAGGAAAAAGATGCCCCCCAAAAAGAGAATATCAACAAAGGTATGGAAACTATAGTAAAAGAAGCAAACAGAAACTCTGAAGCTGAAGAAAAAAATAGTTGAATTAGAAAAAATATTAGAGGGATTCAACAGAAGAGTAGATCAAGGAGAAGAAAGAATTAGGAATTTGAATAAAATCATTGGAAATGATCAAGCCAAAGGAACAAAAAAAAAGAATGAAGAGAAGTGAAGAGAGCCTAAATTACAAGACATCATCAAATGGAACAATACATGTATTATGGGAGTTCCAAAAGGAAAGGAGACATAGAAAGGGGGACAGAGAATCTATTTGAAGGAAAAATGGTCAAAAACTTTCCAAATTTGAGGAAAGATAAGGACATACAAATTCAAGCATCTCAACAATTACACTAAGTTAAATCCAAATGACCAACAACATAACACTATAATCAAGCTGTCAAAAGAGAGAATTATGAAATGAGCAAGAGAAAAGTTGCTAATTTAATACAACAGAGTTCTCATCAGATGGATTCCTCAGCAAAAACCTTGCAGGTGAAAGGAGGGGCTCAAGATGGTGGCGTGAGTAGGGGGCAGAAATCTCCTCCCAAAACCATGTAGATTTTTGAAAATACAACAAATACAACTATTCCTAAAAGAGAGACCAGAAGATACAGTACAACAGCCAGACTACATCTACATCTGCAAGAACTCAGCATCTCACGAAAAGGATAAAATACACAGCCATGACCTGGCGAGACCTGAGCACTACTCCCACCCCAGCTCGCCAGTGGGAGGAGAAGAATCAGAGTGGGGAGGGAGTGGAAGCACAGGACTGCTAAATAACCAGCCCTGGTGATCTGCACTGGGAGCACAGACACACATTGCATGGTGTACTGGATATTAGAGAAACAGAAAAGTAAAATCCGAGATGGAGACTGCAAGAGGGTCCTCACAGCCAGCTCCCCAGGGACAAAAGAAAAGCGGGCACTTTTTAAAAGTGTTAAAGGGACAAGGGATCAACAGCTGGACAAAAACCGTCCCAGCACAGTCAGCCCAGCAGGCTGGAAATCTTGAGGAACTTCAGGCTCCCTAACCCCTGGGGGGTAATGCAGCCCCAAAGCCCCTCATGTCAATAAGCAGCCTGCCATTCATTCCCCCTAGCCAGCGCTGCAAGCAAACCAGCTGACCCGCCACAGCTGCAGAGCAGCTGGAGAACAGCCCCACCCACAGCAACAACACAGAGTTTCCTCCCTGCACGCAGCTAACCGGGACAGAAAGAGGAAGCCAGAATAACATCTGGAAAGCACAAAGGGGTGCCGTTCTCGCAGGAGAACACAACCGGCGAGTCTACCACCCCCCACAGTGCACTAGGCTTTCCTGAAGGCCAGAAAGATTATCCCAAAGACTGCTCCCGGTGTGCGGGTAGATGGCACAGGCAGCAAAAGCCAGGGCAAGGTCCGGAATGCACAAAGGGGTGCCATTCTCACATGAGAACACACCAGGCAGGGCTGCAACACCCCACAGTGTGCTAGGCTATCCTAAGGGCAGCCCCGCCCATAACAGCTAAGATTATCCCACACACTGCTCCCAGTGTGTGGGTAGACAGCACAGGCAGCTGAAGTCAGAGCAAAGTCTGGAAGGCACTAAGGGGCACCATCCTCGCAGAAGAAGACACCTGGCATGGCTGCGACACCCCACAATGCGCTAGGCAATCCTGAGGGCTGCCACAGCCATGGCAGCTCAGGAGATTATCCCAGAGACCGCTCCCAGTGTGCAGGTAGATGGGACAGGCAGCAGAGAGGGCAAAGTGAGGGAGGGACTTTGTTCTCCCAGCTGACAAACGTGCCACCTGCCTGCGACCACTTCTATCACTGTCAAAAGGCAGAAGAATCTGGTCCAGTCAAAAATCACTCAGACAACCCCAGAGAGAGGACCAGGGGAGATAGATATAACCAATCTTCCTGAAAAAGAATTCAAAATAAAAGTCATAACCATGCTGACGGACCTGCAGAGAAATATGCAAGAGCTAAGGGATGAAGTCCAGACGGAGATGACAGAAATGAAACAATCAATAGAAGGTCTAAGAGCAGACTGGACGAGGTGCAAGAGACTGTCAATGGAATAGAAATTAGAGAACAGGAATACAGAGAAGCTGAGGCAGAGAGAGATAAAAAGATCTCTAGGAATGAAAGACTATTAAGAGAACTGTGTGCCCAATCCAACTGGAGCAATATTCTCATTATAGGGGTACTAGAAGAAGAAGAGAGAGGAAAAGGTATAGAAAGTATTTTAGAAGAAATAATTGCTAAAAACTATCTGGGGAAGGAAATAGTCTCTCAGGCCATGGAAGTCCACAATTCTCCCAACACAAGGGATGCAAGGAGGACAACACCAAGACATATAATAATTAAAATGGCAAAGATCAAATACAAGGACAGAGTATTAAAGGCAGCCAGAGAGAGAAAAAAGATCACCTTGAGAAGGAAGAATAAAGCAGAGGGGATCTCGCTTCCCAACTTCAAGCTCTACTACAAAGCCACAGTAATCAAGACAATTTGGTACTGGCACCAGGACAGACCCACAGACCAGTGGAACAGAATAGAGAGTCCAGATATTAACCCAAACATATGTGGTCAATTAATATACAATAAAGGAGCCATGAATATACAATGGGGAAATAACAGCCTCTTCAACAGCAGGTGTTGGCAGAACTGGACAGGTAAATGTACAGAATGAAATTGGATCATTGTCTAACCCTATACACCAAAGTAAATTCAAAATAGATCAAAGGCCTGAATGTAAGTCATGAAACCATAAAACTCTTAGAAAAAAAATAGGCAAAAATCTCTTGGACATAAACATGAACGACTTCTTCATGAACATATCTCCCTGGGCAAGGGAAACAAAAGCAAAAAAGAACAAGTGGGACTATATCAAACTAAAAAGCTTCTGTACAGCAAAGGACACCATCAGTAGAACAAAAAGACACCCTACAGTATGGGAGAATATATTCATAAATGGCATATCTGATAAATGGTGACATCCAAAATATATAAAGAGCTCATGCACTTCAACAAACAAAAAGCAAATAATCCAATTAAAAAATGGTCAGAGGATCTAAACAGACACTTCTCCAAAGAAGAAATTCTGCTTTATTCTTCCTTCTCAAGATTGCTTTCACTACTCATGGTCTTTTCTGCTTCCATATGAATTTTAGAACTATTTGTTCCAGTTCTTTGAAGAATGCTGTTGGTACTTTGATAGGGATTGCATTGACCCTGTAGATTGCTTTAGGTAAGATAGCCATTTTGACAATATTAATTCTTCCTAGCCAAGATCATGGGATGAGTTTCCATTTGCTAGTGTCCTCTTTAATTTCTCTTAAGAGTGTCTTGTAGTTTTCAGGGTATAGGTCTTTCACTTCCTTGGTTAGGTTTATTCATAGGTATTTTATTCTTTTTCATGCAATTGTGAATGGAATTGTTTTCCTGATTTCTCTTTCTGCTAGTTCATCGTTAATGTATAGGAAAGCAACAGATTTCTGTGTAGTAATTTTGTATCCTGCAATTTTGCTGAATTCAGATATTAATTCTAGATGGCCAATAGGCACATGAAAAGATGCTCCACATCGCTAATCATCAGAGAAATGCAAATTAAAACCACAGTGAGATATCACCTCACACCAGTGAGGATGGCCAACATCCAAAACACAAACAACAACAAATGTTGGTGAGGATGTGGAGAAAGGGGAACCCTCCTACACTGCTGGTGGGAATGTAAATTAGTTCAACCATTTTGGAAAGCAGTATGGAGGTTCCTCAAAAAACTCGAAATAAAAATACCATTTGACCCAGGAATTCCATTCCTAGGAATTTACCCTAAGAATGCAGGAGCCCAGTTTGAAAAAGACATATTCACCCCTATGTTTATCGCAGCACTATTCACAATAGCCAAGAAATGGAAGCAACCTAAGTGTCCATCAGTAGATGAATGGATAAAGAATATGTGGTACATATACACAATGCAATATTATTCAGCCATAAGAAGAAAACAAATCCTATCATTTGCAACAACATGGATGGAGCTAGAGGGTATTATACTCAGTGAAATAAGCCAGGCGGGAAAAAACAAGTACCAAATGATTTCACTTATATGTGGAGTATAAGAACAAAGAAAAAAACTGAAGGAAAAAAACAACAGCAGACTCACAGAACCCAAGAATGGACTAACAGTTACCAAAGGGAAAGTAACTGGGGTGGATGGTGCGATGGGAGGGACAAGGGGGAAAAAGGGGCATTACGATTAGCAGACATAATGTAGGGGGGAGCATGGGGAGGGCAGTACAACTCAGAGAAGACAAGTAGTGACTCTATAGCATCTCACTACGCTGATGGACAGTGACTGTAATGGGGTTGGTGGGGGGACCTGATGATGGATGAGTCTAGTAAGCATAATGTTGCTCATGTAATTGTAGATTAATGATACCAAATAAATAAATAAACCTTGCAGGCTAGAAAGGTGTGGGATAATATATTCAAAAGGCTAAACTAAAAAACTGCCAACCAAGAATACTATAATGACAAAATATATTCTTCAAAAATACTAGAGAAATTAAGACATTTCCAGATAAACAAAACTTGAGGGAGTTCATCACTAGACCTGCCCTACACGAAATGCTAAAGGGAGTCCCTTCAAGGTGAACATATATCACATAATATTGTAATGTTGGTGCATAAATCACTTTTAATGCTTGTCTAGAATTTTAAAGACACATTAAAAGATATAAAATGTGTATAGTAAGCCTATACACATGGATAAATAATATAAAAAGATATGATTTATCACATTAGAACATAAAGTAGAGGTCCAGGCATAAAATAGAGTTTTTTATTAAAATATCATTGATACACAATCTTATGTTGGTTTAAAATATACAACATAGTGGTTCAACAGTTATCCATATTGTTAAATCCTCATCCCCTCTAGTGCAGTTTTGTCTATCAATGTAGTAAAATGCTACCAAATCATTGATTATATTCAAAAGAAGCAGACTATTTGTGTGCAGTTGAAGTAAACTTGTTATCAGTTTAGAATATATTGTTATAACTTTAAAATATTTTATGTAATCTCCATGGTACCAAAAATTTCTTTAAAGAAGATAGTTATAAAAGATACACAAAAGGAAATGAGAAGAAAATAAAAGCAAGTCACAACAAAAAGATCAATGAAACATAGAAGACCACAGTCAGAGAGAGAGACAAAATAGTTAGAAGACATACAGAAAACAATTAAAAAAATGGCAATAGTAAATCCCTCCCTCAAAGTATAGTTTAAATGTAAATCAACAATATCAAAAGGTATAGACTGTCTGAATGGATTTAAAAAAGCAAGATCCAACTGCATCTGGCTACAAAAGACCCAATTTAGATCGAAGGACATACATAGAAGGATGGAAAAGATATTCCATGCAATTAGTAACCAAAAATAAGCAGGAGTCACTTTACTTGTATCAAACAAAAACACTTTAAATCAAAAACCATTTCAAGAGACAAAGAAGAAAATTTTATAATGATAATAAGACCAATTCACCAGGAAGATATAAAAATTATAAATTTATGTACACTTTAAATAGCTCCCAAATATATGAAACAAACATAAATAGAATTGAAAGGAAAAATAGACAGCAACACAATAATAGTAGAGGATTTCAATACTCCACTTCTTAAAATGTAAATAACAGCTAGATACAGATGAGTAAGGAAAAAGAGGACCTGAACAACACTGTAGATTACTTGTACCTGACGTGTATACAGAACACTACACCCAACAATAACAGAATACATGTTCTACCCAGGTACACAGGAATATTCTCCAGGATAGCCTGGGAAAATCACTAAATATATGGAATTTAGCAACATACTCTTAAATACCAAAAGTCAAAGAAGAAATCACAAAAGAAGTTAGACCATATCTTGACACAAATGAAAATGAAAACATAACATATCAAAATTATGGAATTTAGTGAAAGCAGTTCTAAGAGGGAAATTTGAGCAGTAAATGCTTACATTTTTAAAAAAAAGAAAGCTTCCCAATCACCAACCAAATTTTATACATCAAGGAGCTAGAAAAAGAACAAACTAATCCCAAAGTTAGCAGAAGACGGGAAATGATAAACATGTGAACAGAGATAAACAAAGTGAAACTAGAAAAAATAGAAAAATCAACAAAACTAAGAGGTTTGTTTTAAAGATCAACAATAAAAAAAATGGCAAAGCCTTATCTAGACTAAGAAAAAAAGACGAGACTCAAATAACTAAAATGAAAAAGGAAAGAGGAGCTATTACAACTGCTGCCACAGAAATATATAGGATTATAAGAGAAAGTTATATAAAACATCAAAAAATTGGATAACCTAGAGGAAGTGGATAAACTCTTAGAAAGATACAACCTCCTAAGGCTGAATCAGAAAGAAAGAGAAAGCCCAAACTGACCAATGACTAGTAAGGAAATTGAATCAGTAATCAAAACCTCCTAGCAACAAGGCTTCAAGGGGAACATCTACCAAACATTTAAAGAACAATTAACACCAGTCTCCCTCAAACTCTCCAAAAAAAAAAAAAAACTAAAAAGGAGGGATCACTTCCAAATTCATTTTATGAGTCCAGCATTACCTGATACTGAAAAGTCAAAGATACTACAAGAAAGAAAACTACAGACCAGTATGCTTGATGAAAGTTGCAAAAATATTCAATAAAATACTATTAAACAAAATCAACAACACATTAAAAGAATTATACACCATGACCAAGTGGGAATTATACTGGACTTAAAGGATTGTGCAACATAGGAAAATCAATGTAAATATACCACATAATAGAATAAAGGGCAAAAGGCACATCTTTTTGATGCAAAGTTATCTTGATGCAAAAAAAAGCATTTGATTAAATTCAACACCCTTTCATGATAAAAATATTCAATAAAATAGAAATAGAAGGAAATTATCTCAACATAATAAAGGTTATATACATGTAAAATCCATAACTAACTTCACGCTACAAGGTGAAAAACAAAACTTTCCCTATATAATCAAGAATAAGGCAACAATGCACATTCTTTCCACTTATATCTAACATAGTACTGGAAGTCTGGCTAGAGCAATTAGACAAGAAAAATAAATTAAAGTAATCCAAATCAGAAAGGAAGAAGTTAAATTATTTCTATTTACAGATCATGCAATCTTGTATGTAGAAAACCCTACCTAAAGACTTCACCAAAAAAAAAAAACCCTATTAGAACTAATAAATAAATTCAGTGAGGTTTCAGGATACAAAAGCAATATGCAAAAATCAGTTCATTTCCATACACTAACAATAAGCAATCCAAAAAGGAAATTAAGACAGCAATCTAATTACAATAGCATCAAAAAGAATAAAACACTTAAATATATATATATACATATATATAATAAAAAATAATAAAATTAAACCAAGAGGGTGAAATATTTGTACACTGAAAACTACAAAACTTTGCTGAAAGAATTAAGGAAGACACAAATAAATGGTAAGGCATTCCATGTTCATGAATTATAAGACAGTATTGTTAAAATATATATACTACCCAATACAATCACAGATTCAATGTAATTTCTATCAAAATCCTAATAACATATTTTTACCGAAACATCAAAAAATCCTAAAATTCATATGAACTCTCAAGGACCCAAATAGCCATAACAATCTTGAAAAAGAACAATAAAGTTGGAGGCTTCACACTGCCTGATTACAAAACATATTATAAAGCTATAGTAATCAAAACAGTCTGGTAATGGCATGAAGACAGACATATCAACAGCTCAGAAATAAGCCCTCATAAATTATATCCAATATAATCCCAGGTCTGAAGAAACTTCACAAAGTGATCCTAGTTTTCACTGAAAATAATTGGTTGGTAAGAGGAGACAAAACAATGCATTGGAAAAGAATTCACTACATTATTAAAACAAAATATAAATGATAGTCATTTAAAGTGTGGTACTGAGTTTACTAGGATAGACAACAGAACAGAATAGATAGTTGAGAAATAAAAGTAATTATAAAGAATAACAACTGTCAGGCCATTTTTTAAAGAACTAAAATTCAATCCGTTTCATATGACTGGAATAAAAAAATAAATTCCTCATGGAAGGAGTTTGAAATGTTCCGTTGTGAGATCCTGAGACTAGCTACCTGGGTACCCAGTGCCCCTTCCTCCCTCTCCTGTCCATTCTTTTGTTTTTATTATTTGAATACAAGTCAATCTTACTCACTAGATTAAGTTGTATTTAGGGTAATGACTATGCCTAATTAGTCTTCATACTTCTGTAACATATTTGTAACTCCTCATGCTTAGCGCAGTGTTATACACATAGTACATACGGTTTCTAGTCACACACATGCTGCAGATTGCTTTTCTAACTTGCGGGTCTTGCCTCTATGGTAAATGAGACTCAGTGACCCCAGCTGAAAATTGAATCCCTGCTGCTAAGGATCCTATAGATGTTACATGGAGTTTCTCACACGAAAAGCAGCTTAATATCAACACATGCCACATCTGAAATTCAGAGTCTGTTCTTGGGACCTGTAATTCTGGACAGTATTTGAAAGCACTAAGCCTATATACACATAAGGATTTTTAATGTAATACTAACATGCAAATTACTTTGATCTGTGACTAACTTTCAGAATGATGTTAGCATTCCAGAGATTATAAAACCAACACACCAGGAAGTAAGGACATATAGCTTTGTCACACACAGCAGTTAAAAGAAAAAAATCCCCAGAAAATTCTTAACAGCAGTCTGACAGAAAAACAAAATGTACAAAAACCATACACATTGCCCCTAACAGGAAGTGTTTTTTTAACATCTAGTCAGTTTCTGAGAAACTTAAGAGCTTGTCTCTCTTTCACTTTCAACTGACATATGCTCGACAAAAATAGCTTCAAGTTGTTCTTAACCAACACCAGAAATCCCTTGTTAGTAAGAAAAAGTAGATGAGACCCAAAGACTTTAAATTTATAGAAGGACTAATCAGACTGGCATAGTTAGTGGGACATAGAGCAGCAGAGTGTTCCAGTCCACTTCTGCAAGAATAGAACCATGTATGAACCTAAGTGGACCTTCCTCTTCAAACACATTGACACATCATTGGTGAAATCCCCAGAGTAACCGTCAGGGCCTCATGACCCAAGGCACTGCTATTCAAAAGCTATTAGATATCCTTAAACTCCATTTACTGGTCTGTAAAATGTCATAAGCTAGTGTGCTAAATAAAGAATAAACTAAATTTAGTAACACCCCTAAAGAACTTAGCACAGTGCCTGCCATCTAGTAGGCACCAAATGCATTTTACTTATAACACTAACTCAGGCCACAATGCCTCAAGAAAGCCACGTACTAGGAAATGAAAATGTGGTAAAAATAATTACGTAAATAAATGTTCTTTTCCAAAGTAATCAAAAATTATCTACTAAAACAGTGTGTCGTTTTCTACCTCTCAATTTAGCTAAGATTAAAATAACAACTGTTCGGGAGGATGTGAAAACACAGTTGCCTTTATACACACTTTTAGGAATGGAAGGGACTTCACGTATTTCCAGAGGCAAATTTCATAATGTTTCAAAAGTTTTTAAAAAGGACATAACCTTTAACCAACATGTTCATTCCATAATTTTAATTCATTCAATCAACAAATACTAATTGAAGGCCTACTATGTGCCCTGCACTGTTTTGAAGTCATAGGGATTCAGGAGTCAAAAAAAAGAGATAAAAATCCCCACCTTGATGGAGGTAACATCCTAGCAGGCATTAAGCAAAAATGTAAAATGTACAGAAAGTCTGATGACAACTTCTATGAAGAAAGGTGAAGCAAGGATAGGAGAGAGCAAGTGCTGGAATTTAGAGTACACCAATTTTATATAGGGGGTCAGAAATAGCATCAATGAAATGACATTTCAGCAAAAACCTAAAGCTATAGGTCTTTATGTCGCTTGAATATCCGTCGGCACAGCACAGATTGCACTGTGAAGTCCCTAGGGAAAAATGCCCAGCAGGTTTGAGAGAGGCCAGCAAAGGAAAGTTACAGGTTAAGAAACCCCCATCCCATAACCCCTGTAACCTCTTGTGAGGACATGGGTTTTACACATCCTAAAGAAACGTGTTGTCAACCTGAGATGAGTTCAGGCCTTCTCTGAATTGTCTACTACTGCCACAGCTTGGATGAGAGGTGAGACTGAGAGGATTCAAGTCAGTACACCAGATGCATCTAAATCGGGCTGCTCCGTGCACATTCTGATCACTGTGCCTGCATTAAAGCCAATCCATCACCATACCTTCAAGTTGGTGATGAGGTGCAATTCTACAAAGCACATAACACACATGAGTGAGCGGCGCATGCCATGGACTTTGCTTCTGCTGCTTGCAACAGGCCATAACTGGTGTTCATCCTCTCCCTCCTCCACCACCCATCTAGATTTTCCTTGTCATAGCCAAAAGCAGGCATCCTACGTAAACTATTAAAAACAACAGCAAGTTGAGCTGTGTTCTTAAAACATTCCTTCTACAAGACAAGTCTAACCCAAAGAGAAAACAACTGGAAAATTACTTAAGGTACTAGAAGGTCAGCTTATCCTCTGGTGAAAAGGTACATATTCTACTTATTCATGTTTACAAAGAGTGCATGAAGCCCTTTGTCTTTACCTATAATAGCTGCATGGTCATACTGATTCCCACAAATGTTCAACGGCAAGCTGTCATCACCAGAACATGTTTCACCTGGTGGAGTAAAGTCACAGATAAATTAGTTCGGTTGGAAAAAAAACACAGATTTTTCAGGGTTCTCTGAATAAATTAAGTACACAGTAATCACCAATTTATAAGTATCTGTCAAAATCATGGAAAATTCTACAATATGAAGCAGTATTTGGACATTACTTAACACTTCACTTTATATATGTTCTCCTTTTATTTTGACTAAGTCACCCTAATCTATTTTTGATACAGATACATTTGATTTTTTTTCAATTTTGGCTTTTCCAAGTAGTCATGCAGAAATGGTTCAAATTCAGCAAATAGCTTGATAATTCCCAAAAAATTTCTATTATTTAAAAAATGACACTTCATCATAACCTCCAGTAAAGCAAACCTTATTTTATTTTTTATTAAGGTATCATTGATGTACAATCTTATGAGAGTTTCACATGAGCAACATTGTGGTTACTACATTCACCCATATTACCGAGTACCCTGCACACCCCCTTGCAGTCACTGTCCATCAGTGCAGTAAGATGCCACAGAGTCATCACTTGTCATCTCCATGCTATATGAGCAAACCTTATTTTAATTATTTTAAAATGTAGTAATTGCAACAACTCTTTCAAATAATAGTGAATTTTCTCCAAGACATTGGTAAATGCTTTTATTATTTTCTTGGAATGCAAGTGAACTCAAGCCTTTTTATGCTCAGTGGAGTCTTCAACATATCGTGAGGGTTCCTGATATATTCACCCAGTTTGAAACCTATGTCATCAGTAATGGCTATCCTGTTAAAATCAGCTTACTAATTGAACAGCATATGTAAACTTTTAGTTCTGGAATAGACTAGCAAGGATCTCATAATAATTTGAACAGTTTTTAAAATTTGAATATTGTTCACTAGCCTAGGGACAAATGCAGCATAAGTATCCCAACAGAATGGCTCCAATCCCTGACCTTAAAAGTGTAAAGAATGCCACCAAAGGATGCCACAAGTGCTGATTCAAACTTCTGTTGTTTCACAGTAAAGTAGATAGACCTGTAGATCAAAGATACTACCTACCTACTTCTTAAAGCTACATGTCCATTTTACAACAGATATAAAATTTCTGTTCAGACATCTGATTTTCCCTCCCAAGAGGGAGGGGCAGAATTTCAGGTTTTTACAAAAGCAACTCCAAAAAAAGGTGTATGAACTAAGAAAAACTTTACATACGTATATTGTGGTTCTGTAAGATAATTTTTTTAGGAAATACACACTGGATTATTTAGTTACTCAAAGAAGCGTTATGTCTGTAGCTAACTCTAGAATAGCTCAGACAGAGAAAGAAGATAAATGTGGTAAAATAATTTGGGGGAGTTAATCTAATGTTTGGGGAAAATCTAATATTTTTGCCAAGTTTGTGAGAAATTGGTATTGATTATTCTTCAAATGTTTAGGAGACTTCACCAATGAAACCACCTTGTCTGGGATTTTCTTTGTTGGGAGTTTTTGATTAAGAATTCAATCTTTTATTGTTAGTCTGTTCAGATGAGCTATTCCTTCCTGAGACAGTTTTGATAGTTTGGGTCTTCCTAAGAATTTTTCCATTTTTTAAGCTAATTTGTTGGTGTATAATTATTCATAAGATTGCCTTACAGTCATTTTTTAACTTCTGTAAACTCAATAGTTATGTACCCTATTTCATTCCTGATTTTAGTAATTTGAGTTGTCTTTATTGTTGGCCAATTTGGCTTAAAGTTTGTCAATTTTGCTGATCTCTTCAAAGGATCAGCTTTCGGTTTCATTGATTTTCTCTATGTCATTAATTTTACTACATTCATTTATAAAAATCTTTTACTATTTTCTTCTTTCTGCTTGCTTTGGATTTAGTTTGCTCTTCTTTTACCAGTGTCTTAAGGTGAAAGGACACTGGTTTGAGATCTATTATTTTCTTGGTGGTTGCTCCAGGGCTAACCATATGCACGTACATATATATATGTAACTTCTCGGACTATGCCTCAAATTCATGCTAAATTAATTCCAGTGACATACAGAATTGTTACTGCCATAATGCTATGACTCTACTTGTCCCTCCCCCTTTTGGGCTATTATTCTTATATATGTTACATACTACATCTTATTTGTTACAATCCCAACAATACATGCTGTCATTTTAATTCATATAATTTTTTGTCCTTAAAGAAGCTGAAGGAGAAATATTAAATTTATAAGCCTTATTATATTAACTTTCTTACTTACAATTTCTAGTTCCCTTTATTCCTATGGGTTCAAATTAACATCTGGTGCCATATCCTTATTTAAATAGGCTTTGCACCCATCCACCTCTTTTGTGATGTTATTATTAATTGTACTGCATTTATATACGTTATAGGTCTTACGGTGCAATTATATACATATCATTTTTACACAATTGTTTTGTAAATCAATTAAGAGAAGAAATATGCACTTATGCTGTCTTTTAGAAATACATAATTCCTTTAGTGGCTCTCTGTATTTTCATGTGGATTTGTATTACCTCCTGGGGTCACTTGCTTCCTGCCTGAAAATCTCCTTTAGTATTCCTTGTAACGTCAGTCTGCTAACAATAAATTTTCTTCAACTTCTTAGGCTTGAACTTACCCCACACTCTTTTTCCAATGGTCAGTTCCTTTGGGGAGAGCTTCAGAGCACACTGTGCTTGGGACCGCCTCTCCCTGGACAAACATTTCTGAGACACTGCTCCTCCTACTGGCCAGGAGTGGTAGCCTCTGGCCTTCACTCGTCCATTTTTTAAACTGATTTAAATTAGTTTAAAAATTAGATTCTCAGTGTGGAACCCACCCTTACAAGTGAGCCAGAGAGAGAATGATCACTGACTTGGTGAACTTGGACAGACATGTAACTTAACCTCACTCAAGCCTCCCGTTGCGCTGTAAAACGGAGACAGTGGCATTATTTTGCATGATTGTAATCAGGATTGAATTAGACATGTAACAGATAGAGCTCTTAGAAAACGATCAAGAAATATTTATTACTTCTATTGGTAATCACTCAGAAAACAGAAAGGCAATACAGTGAAAGCGCTTAACAGGAGGGTTTGGGATCAAAAATGATTCCATTCAGATTATTTATAGTGCTATGACCTGCAACAAGACATTACATCTTTGTGTGCCTCAGTTTGTATAAGACCAAGGAGAAATATTTGTCGCTATGAGTTGTAAGTTATGTAACCCATGTAAACCAATCAGCAGTGAGCCTGGAACACGTGTGCAATACATGGGGCCTGCTAACATCAATTTCCCAGGAGGAAGTAAAAGAAGCTCCTTCTCCCAAATTGTGAGGGATCCACAGGCCAGAAGGCAATGCAGACAGGCCCAGCTTGGCAAGTAAATGAGGTTTTTTTCACTATTTTTTTTTATTGATGTATAGTTGATATACAGTATTATATTGGTTTCAAGTATACAACACAGTGATTCAACAGTTACATTATCAAATCCTCAACATAGGAAGATGTTACAGAATCAATGGCTATATTGTCTACCCTGTACCACCATCCCTGTGACAAATTCATGATTGAGATTTTGTGCCTCTTTGTCCCCTTCACCTATTTCACCCCCAAACCCCAAATCCTCCCCAATGGTAACCAAATGAGTTTTATTAAGGGTTATTTACAGAGCGCTGGACACTGGGGCAGCTGCTCTGCCGAAGGTGGCCTAGCCTTTACCAGGGAACAGGGAAGGGGCTCCGTGCAGGTGAGCACGCGAGCTCAGTGCTGCTGCTTCTCCTTGAGTTTCAAGGGACTCGGTGAACATCCGTGCCATGCTTGGGTCTCTAGCCTGTGGGCTGAAGCCAGGCAGCAGGCCCTCTCCTCTTCCCTTAGAATCCAGCCCAGCAGCTTGCTCTTTAAAATGCCTACTTAAATCAAACTGGCTTTACTTTAGTCAGGCTTCAGGGGATCACCTGTACTACACAGAGCCCCTTCCTGCCTGTGCACCTGTGCCAGGTGCTGGGTGTTTGGGAGAGTGTGAGACGTGTCCTTTTCCTCACTCACTACGTGTATAAATGAGGAGCCGGGCCCACTGTGAGAGTGTGTATTACTTAAGGAAATTACACCTAAACAAGAATGCTTCCTCATTCTAGGTTTCTGAACCTGACACCCCCTCCTGAAATCCATTTCACTGTACTTAAATATCCAATAGACAATTTTTAAACAGCATATCGTTTCCAAGATCTCTTTCTAAAAAAAGCATGAGGTTTCCAGTTAGGACTGTGTCAAACCCATGGACCATCCTACTAATACAGCTTCCAGAAATTCCTTTTATGTCTATTGAGTCATTGCTTTGTACTCAGTGCTTTCAGTTTCACATTACCAGAAATCTGGTAGATTGCTTTACTTCTGATGACTTGGTATCTAAAGGATATCTGGAAAGCCCCGTGACATTGGATGGGTGAAATAAAAGTCCAGTGGTCCAGTGAGAGAGAAGTCACAGAGACACTCCAACTAACTGAAGAGGTAAAAGAGGTAAGAATCTTTCTCACTTAAACAGCTTTCTTGCAAGTTATAGAGGAGCTCTCTTCTGGGAAATGGTGCCCATGATAATGTTGGGCAGGGATGGGAAGGGATTTAAAATATCCGTTAGTTTTCTAAAAAATGACTAGCCCCAGGCCAAGCTGCAGGGGAGCTTGATGTGGGACATGAGGCCAGATGAAATCCTGCCATTATCAGGCGGCAGCCCATCCCTAAGGGGCACTACTGTGCTTGCAGGGAGTCAGGCACCACAGAGCTAAACGAAGAGATTGAAATGTATTCAGATTGTTCCTGTTTTTGCTGACATTATCGGCATTGACTTGGGACACAAATCACCATTGTCTTGATGGAACTTGCTTAATACTGACCCAGCTTCAGCTAAGAAAGGGAAAGGGCTACAGATACATTATTTTCATGAGAAGGAAAGAATAGTGAAATGCAGCTTCCGGACACTGTTAGAGACAAAGAAAGAAAAAAACTGAAACCCAGAGTAAAATATGAAGAATCACGGGAAACACCATACTTTTGAAAAATCACACATTTGGACTTTGTTTCAAAGTGGATTTCTTCCTTTTAAAATAGTCCAAGTTCACTGGATCCAATTTCTTAATGCCAGCTCACTCTTTACCACCAAGTAGAAATTGGTTCTGCTACTCTACTAAAAATCTTCCTCCTACAGAATCTACTGCAGTGTTTCACTAAGGATATCTTTGTTTATTTTACCCTGACCTCTCTTTGGTAAACAGTTTTAATCTTGCCTTCTGGAAACGCCTCTGAATTCCTTGGCTTGGCACCAGCTTCATTCACAAGCTACCTGTCTGAGAGCTTTCTCTCTCTGCTTTTCAGTGCCCGCTCCCCCTCTCTCTCCATTCCTCTCCCCCAACTAGTCCCCCTCCTCTTCCTACTTTTTCTTCTACTCTACCAAATGGGGGAAAAAAAAAACAGAAAACTTAGAAGGGTATGGCTTGAAATACAAACATTTTCTCCAAGCAACTTCCTCCCTGGCTCTTCTGATCTGCTTCCTCATCTTTTAACCCTTAAGCATAGTTTTTGGTTCCCTTACACACACACATATGTACACGAACATGATTTTTAGCAACACACAATACCTGCAGTTGTACACCTGTCCCCGTGTTAGCTGGAAGCCAATTTATTGTGAGGTTAATGAGGTTTAAAGTTTCAGGGCCCCTTGCTAACACACCCTATACCAAAACTTTGGAAGGGTCTCCAGCCATGTATTTCACATTGTAATAGTCTTTGGTATTTTTATAAAATTTTCAAAATATAGTTATATTGGTTCAACTTCCAGAATGGCAGTATGAAGAGTTCTGTAGAACCAGAACCTCATTCCAGTCAAATAAGCATAACTAGTGAAATAAAACCCACAATTTAAATCTCTGGAAATTGCCCAAAGGGCATACATCAGATGATGAAACATTTATTCATGAAAGTCTTTAATCATAATAAGAATTAATGAATAAGTTATGTAATACTGAATTTCTTACTAGCCAGGATGTAAAATAAATCTCTCTAAATCCTATTCTGTTTTGCATTGAATGTCTAGTGTAAATTTTTTAATGAGAACCCAAAAGGAAAATTTTCTATGGCAAATCAAATGCAAGATTTTGTTCATGAGAGTGGCTGAGGGTTGACAAGGCACTGTCATACCAATATTTCTTTCAATGGACTGCTTTGACAATACTTCCGCATTACTAACTTCCCAAAATAATACAGATCTCCCCCTCATCTATGTCACTGCTGACACAAAACTTTTGGCCATGTTGGGGAATTTTATGACTCTGCCTTCTGAATATAAAATAACCAGGTGGAAGTTCTCGATTGACATAGGCTGGAAATTCTAACCCAGGTCATCTCTCCCTTTGCAGACAAGGAAACACCCTGAGCATGGCCTCAGAGAGCCACATGCCAGCCCCCCTGTGCCTCATTGAGAACACTAAAGGGCAACTGGTGGCTAACCAGGAAGCTCTGAAGGTCCTGTCTGCCGTCACCCAGCCGGTGGTGGTGGTGGCTATTGTGGGCCTGTACCGCACAGGCAAATCCTACCTGATGAACAAGCTGGCTGGGAAGAGAAAGGGTGAGTGGCACGAGCAAAGCTCTGCCGAGTCCCCTCTGTGCGCCCACACTGCCAGCACTGAGTATGGTGGCCCCAGAGAGAAAGCTAGAGATGGGGAGGAATCCTGAAAGCTAGCCTTCAACCCATAGTGATGCTCTTATCTTCACTATCATCTGAAGGAGTCAGCTCATATCTATCCCCACTTTGCCTTAGTTTCCCCTTTCAAAAGCATAAACTGTTCCTTTCTCAGAAAGACTACAGCAGTAATAAAAATATTAATGTACACAATAAGCTGTAAGGCATTTAATGTATAAGACCAAAGTGTTCATGTACTAAAAGAAAATTTCCCCTGCTCTTTAAGATTAAAAAAAAAATGTTTCAGTCTGTATTGGCTATTTTTTGTTTATGGTTGTAAAATATCCATAACATAAAATTTACCTGTCACCAATTTTTAAGCATTCAGCTCTGTGGCATTAGGTAAATTCATATTGGAGTACAACCATTACCACCATTCATCTAAGTAAATTTTTCATCTTCCCCAACAGAAACTTTGGACCCATTAAACAATAACCCCCCAGCCCGTTGCAACCACCATTCTACATTCTCTCTACAAATTTAACTTCTCTAGGGATCTCCTATAGACGCAACACACTGTTTGCCCTTTTGCGATTGGCTTGTTTCAGTTAGTATAATGTCTGCAAGCTTCTTCATTGTGGCATATGTCAAAATTCTGCTCCCTTCTAAAGGTGAATAATTGTATATGCATAGGTGTAAACCAGTTTGTTTATCTGTTCATTTGTAGATGAATGCTTGGGTCACTTCCATCTTCTGGCTATTATGAATATGTAATTCATAAAGAATGTTCCCAAGAACGTGTTAAAGAAGTCACCAGATCATTTTCCACAATAACTGCCCCATTTGACATTCCTACCAGAAATGCAGAGGGTCCTAATTTCTCCACATCTTCACCAACACATGTAATGTTCTGGTTTTTTGATAGTGGCCATTCTAATGGGTGTGAAGTAGTATCTCATGGTGGTTTTTATTTGTATTTCCGAAATGACTAGTAATGTTGAGCATCTTTTCATGTATTTATTGGCCATTTGTATATTTTCTTTGTTCAAAGAAAAGTCTATTCAAGCTTTTCCTCTTTTTTATTTTTTTAATTTATTTTGGTATCATTAATCTACAATAACATGTGCAATATTATGGATATTAAACTACCCCCTTCATCAGTCCCCCCCACCAACCCCATTACAATCACTGTCCATCAGCGTAGTGAGATGCTATAGAATCACTACTTGCCTTCTCTGAGTTGTACAGCCCTCCCCGTGCCCCCCCCCAACATTACATGTGCTAATCGTACTGCCCCTTTTTCCCACTTATCCCTCCCTTCCCACTCATCTTCCCCAGTCCCTTTCCCTTTGGTAACTGTTAGTCCATTCTTGGGTTCTGTGAGTCTGCTGCTGTTTTGTTCCTTCAGTTTTTTTCTTAGTTCTTATACTCCACATATGAGTGAAATCATTTGGTACTTGTCTTTTTCGGCTTGGCTTATTTCACTGAGCATAATACCCTCTAGCTCCATCCATGTTGTTGCAAATGGTAGGATTTGTTTTCTTCTTATGGCTGAATAATATTCCATTGTGTATATGTACCACATCTTCTTTATCCATTCATCTACTGATGGACACTTAGGTTGCTTCCATTTCTTGGCTATTGTAAATAGTGCTGCGATAAACATAGGGGTGCATCTGTCTTTTTCAAATTGGGCTGCTGCATTCTTAGGGTAAATTCCTAGGAGTGGAATTCCTGGGTCAAATGGTATTTCTATTTTGAGTTTTTTGAGGAACCTCCATACTGCTTTCCACAATGGTTGAACTAATTTGCATTCCCACCAGCAGTGTAGGAGGGTTCCCTTTTCTCCACATCCTCGCCAACATTTGTTGTTGTTTGTGTTTTGGATGTTGGCCATCCTCACTGGTGTGAGGTGATATCTCATTGTGGTTTTAATCTGCATTTCTCTGATGATTAGCGATGTGGAGCATCTTTTCATGTGCCTGTTGGCCATCTAAACTTCTTCTTTGGAGAAGTGTCTATTCATGTCCTCTGCCCATTTCTTAATTGGATTATTTGCTTTTTGTTTGTTGAGGTGCGTGAGTTCTTTATATATTTTGGATGTCAACCCTTTATCAGATATGTCATTTATGAATATATTCTCCCATACTGTAGGATGTCTTTTTGTTCTACTGATGGGGTCCTTTGCTGTACAGAAGCTTTGCAGCTTGATATAGTCCCACTTGTTCATTTTTGCTTTTGTTTCCCTTGCCCGGGGAGATATGTTCATGAAGAAGTCATTCATGTTTGTGTCCAAGAGATTTTTGCCTATGTTTTTTTCTAAGAGTTTTATGGTTTCATGACTTACAGTCAGGTCTTTGATCCATTTTGAGTTTAACTTTGTGTATGGGGTTAGACAGTAGTCCAGTTTCATTCTCTTACATGTAGCTGTCCAGTTTTTCCAACACCAGCTGCTGAAGAGGCCGTCATCTCCCCATTGTATATCCAAGGCTCCTTTATCAAATATTAATTGACTGTATATGTTTGGGTTAATGTTTGCATTTTCTATTCTGTTCCACTGGTCTGTGGGTCTGTTTTTATGCCAGTACCAAATTGCCTTGATTACCGTGGCTTTGTAGTAGAACTTGAAGTCAGGGAGTGTAATTCCCCGTTTTATTCCTCCTTCTCAGGATTGCTTTGGCTATTTGGGGTCTTTTGTGGTTCCATATCAATTTTAGAATTATTTCTTCCAGTTCATTGAGGACAGCTGGTGGTATTTTGATAGGGATTGCACTGAATCTGTAGATTGCTTTATGAAGTATAGTCATTTTGACAATATTTATTCTACCTAGCTAAGAGCATAGGATGAATTTCCATTTGTTTGTGTCCTCTTTAATTTCTGTTATGAGTGTCTTATAGTTTTCAGAGTATAGGTCTTTCACTTCCTTCATTAGGTTTATTCCTAGGTATTTTATTTTTTTTGATGCAATTGTGAATGGAATTGTTTTTCTGATTTCTCTTTCGTTTACTTCATCGTTAGTGTATAGGAAAGCAACATATTTCCGTGTGTTAATTTTGTATCCTGTAACTTTGCTGAATTCAGATATTAGTTCTAGTAGTTTTGGAGTGGAGGCTTTAGGGTTTTTTATGTACAATATCATGTCATCTGCAAATAGTGACAATTTGACTTCTTTACCAATCTGGATGCCTTGTATGTCTTTGTTTTGTCTGATTGCTGTGGCTAGGACCTCCAGTACTATGTTGAATAACAGTGGAGAGAGTGGGCATCCCTGTCTTGTTCCCGATCTTAGATGAAAAGCTTTCAGCTTCTCACTGTTAAGTATGATGTCAGATGTGGGTTTGTCATATATAGCCTTTATGATGTTGAGGTACTTCTCTCTATACCCATTTTGTTGAGTTTTAATCATGAATGGATGCCGCATTTTGTCAAATGCTTTTTCAGCATCTGTGGAGATGATCATGTGGTTTTTGTTCTTCTTTTTGTTGATGTGGTGGATGATGTTCATGGATTTTCGAATGTTGTACCATCCTTGCATCCCTGGGATGAATCCCACTTGATCATGGTGTATGATCCTCTTGATGTATTTTTGAATTGGTCTTGCTAATAGTTTGTTGAGTATTTTTGCATCTGCGTTCATCAGGGATATTGGTCTGTAATTTTCTTTTTTGGTGAGGTCTTTGCCCGGTTTTGGTATTAGAGTGATGCTGGCTTCATAGAATGAGTTTGGAAGTATTCCCTCCTCTTCTATTTTTGGAAAACTTTAAGGAGAATCGGTGTTATTTCTTCTCTATATGTCTGGTAGAATTCAGAGGTGAATCCATCAGGCCCGGGGGTTTTGTTCTTGGGTAGTTTTTTGATTACCGCTTCAATTTCGTTGCTGGTGATTGGTCTGTTTAGTTTTTCTGTTTCTTGTTTGGTCCGTTTTGGAAGGTTGTATTTTTCTAAGAAGTTGTCCATTTCTTCTAGGTTTTCCAGCTTGTTAGCATATAGATTCTCATAATGTTCTTATAATTCTTTGTATTTCTGTGTCTGTCATTATTTTTCCTTTCTCATTTCTGATTCTGTTTATGTGTGTAGATTCTCTTTTTCTCTTCATGAGTCTGGCTGGGGGTTTATCTTTTATTTTTTCAAAGAACCAGCTCTTGGTTTCATTGATTTTTTCTATTGTTTTATTCTTCTCAATTTTATTTATTTCTTCTCTGATCTTTATTATGTCCCTCCTTCTGGTGACTTTGGGCCTTATTCGTTTTTCTTTTTCCAGTTTCAGTAAGTGTGTCTTTAGACTATTCATTTGGGAATGTTCTTCCTTCTTTAAATAGGCCTGGATTGCAATATACTTTCCTCTTAGAACTGCCTTTGCTGCGTCCCACAGAAGTTGTGGCTTTGTGTTGTTGTTGTCATTAGTCTACATATATTCTTTGATTTCTCGTTTGATTTGGTCGTTAACCCATTGATTAGTTAGGAGAATGTTGTTAAGTCTCCATGTATTTGTGAGCCTTTTTGATTTCTAGTTTTATACTTTTGTGATCTGAGAAGTTGGTTGGTAGAATTTCAATATTTTTGACTTTACTGAGGTTCTTTTTGTGGCCTAGTATGTGGTCTATTCTGGAAAATGTTCCATGTGCACTTGAGAAGAATGTGTATTCTGCTGCTTTTGGGTGCAGAGTTCTGTGGATATCTGTTAGGTCCATCTGTTCTAGTGTGTTCTTCAGTGCCTCTGTGTCTTTACTTATTCTCTATCTGGTTGATCTGTGTCTTTTGATTGGTGCATTCAGTCCATTTACATTTAGGGTGATTATTGATAGATATATACTTATTGCCATTGCTGGATTTAGATTCGTGGTTACCAAAGTTTCAAGGGTTGTTTCTTTACTATCTGACAATCTAAGTTAACTTTCTTGTTAAGTTATTGCAAACACAGTGTGATGTTTCTTTATTTCTCTCCCTTCTTATTCTTCCTCCTCCATTCTTTATATACTAGGTGTTTTATTCTTTGCCTTTAGTTAGTATTTGGATGGTCTGCTTTCTTTGCTATGATTTTATTTTCTCTGGTGACATCTTTTTAGCCTTAGGGGTGCTTCCCTCTAGAGCAGTCCGTTAAAGGTATCCTGTAGAGGTGGTTTATGGGAGGCAAATTCTCTCAACTTTCGTTTGTCTGGAAATTGTTTAATCCCTCCATCATATTTAAATTATAATTGTGCTGGATACAATATTCTTGGTTCGAGGCCCTTCTGTTTCATTACATGAAATATATCATGCCATTCTCTTCTGGCCTGTAAGGTTTCTGTTGAGAAGTCTGATGTTAGTCTGATGGGTTTTCCTTTGTAGGTGATCTTTTTCCTCTCTCTGGCTGCCTTTAATACTCTGTCCTTATCTTTGATCTTTGCCATTTTAATTATTATGTGTCTTGGTATTGTCTTCCTTAGGTCCCTTGTGTTGGGAGATCTGTGGGCTTCCGTGGACTGCGAGACTATTTCCTTCCCCAGCATTCGGGAGTTTTCAGCAATTATTTCTTCAAAGACACTTTCTTTCCCTTTTTCTCTCTCTTCATACTCTGGTACTCCTATAATGCGAATATTGTTCCGTTTGGATTGGTCACACAGTTCTCTTAATATTCTTTCATTCCTAGAGATCCTTTTGTCTCTCTCTGCCTCAGCTTCTCTGTATTCCTGTTCTCTAATTTCTATTCCATTAACAGTCTCTTGCATCTCGTCCAGTCTGCTGCTAAGCCTGTAGATCGCTTGTCTCATTTCTGCATTGTTTTTCCTCACTTCCCTTACTTCCTCCCTCAACTCTTGCATATTTCTCTGTAGATCCATCAGTATGGTTATGACTTTTATTCTGAATTATTTTTCTGGAAGGTTGTGCATTTCCATCCCTTCAGACTCCCTCTCTGGTGTCTGGATCTGGATAAGCTTTGTTTGTACCATATTCCTCTGTCTTCTCATGGCTATAGAAGTGGTCGCTGGTAGGTGCCACGTATGTCAGCTGGGCTCTTTTAGACTTTAAAAAAAAAAGGAAAAGAGAGAAAGAGAAGAGAACGAGAAGAAAGAAAGAAAAGAAGGAAAATAAAAGAAAAGAGAAAGAAAAAAAGACACCAAAAAAAAAAAACGAAAAAACGTCCGCCGGGAGTAGATTCTGTGAGGATGCTGTAGGTGTCGCTGTTGCTCCACTATTCCGCAGCCGTGGCCGCGCCGCTCTGCAGGGCCCTTTGTAGCTCTGGCCAGGACAGGAACGAATGGGAGCCTGCTGATCTCCGCCTCGCGGGGTGCCAAGTCCTCCCAGGTGTAGATGCCGGCTGAGTGCTGTCCTCAATCTTCTGGTCTCTCTTTTAGGAATAGTTGTATTTGTTTTATTTTCATAACTATATATGGTATATATGGTTTGGGGAGGAGATTTCTGCCGCCCTGCTCACGCAGCCATCTTCCCGAATCTTTCTGCTCATTTTTTAATTGGGTTGTTTTTTGTGTGTTGCATTTTAGCACTTTGTTATATATTCTGGGTGACAATTCCTTGTCAGATTTGTGACTAGTAAATATTTTCTCCTATTTTATGGGTTACTTATTCAATTCTGTTGGCAGTGTCTGTTGATGCATAAAAGTTTTAATTTTGATAAAGTCCAACTTACCTATTTTTCTCTTTTGTTGTTTATGCTTTTTGTGTCATATCTGAGAAATCATTGCCAAATCCAATATCATGAAACTTTCTCCCTGTTTTCTTCTAAGAGTTTTATAGTTTTTGCTGTTCCATATAGCTCTTTGATCCTTTTTTGTTAATTACTGTAAAAGGAAAGCTTTCCGTCTCTTACCACAGAATGATATTGATTGTGGCCTTTCAAATATGGCCTTTATTATGTTGAGTTTATTATGTTTATTATGTTGAGTTACTTTCCTTCTACCACCAGTTTATTGTTTTTATCATGTAAATGTGTTTAATTTTTTCATGTGTTGGATGCTCTAATTTCCCTATTCCTCTGATTGTAAATAAGATTCATACTGGTTGTAGTTTCAGCTCTCTCTCCTGACCATGATTACGTTAACTTTTATCTCAATTTCTAGATCCATCCACTATTAATATGCTACCCTCTCTTGCCTCCACTCCCCTTGCAGGCTTCTCTCTGGGCTCCACAGTGCAGTCTCACACCAAAGGAATCTGGATGTGGTGTGTGCCTCACCCCAAGAAGCCAAGTCACACCCTAGTTCTGCTTGACACCGAGGGCCTGGGAGATGTGGAGAAGGTGAGGACTAAGGACTCAGCTTGGGAATGAGCTCCCCATCTCTGAATATTCACTACACTATTTAATTTCTCTTTAAATAAGAGCTTCCACTGAACCATATGTGTTTTCTTCATTTCTATTGATTTGCCATGAAACCAAATATAGTGACAGGGTCAGAAAAACACCCTTAAGACAGAATCCTAGAAAACATAGTGGCCAGCATTCAACTTACTAATAACAGGTTATAAGTTAAGCCAGTTAACCCAGATGCATAAGGGAGTAAAAATAAAATCAGTGTCATGAGTTTTGTTCTGCAGAGAACTTTACTTAAGGATCTAGGTTCTGAAATCCATAGCCTTGTATTAAAATGTCAACTTTGTCATTCACTCAGTGGCCTTAGCAAACCATTTGACCTCTTTTCATATCAGCTTTCTGATCTACAAAACCAATTTGCCTCATAGTGTTGTTTTGAATATTTAATGATGATAAGTAATAGAAAGTGTTAAGTGCATAGTATTTGCTCAATAAAATAGCTACAAGTATTATTATTCTATGTAAGTCAATTTTGCTATAAAAACAAAGAAAAATGTAAAATTAAAGTTATATTTATGGTCTTAGATTGCCCATCAGCCTTGACTATTTGTTTTTTGATTATCTACCCATGGTCAGAAAGGGCATAGTAAAAAATCAGTGTAAACCAAAAATACTAATCAGAAGACAATTCAAAATCCAATTCTACTAATAAGCATTTTTGTTTGGATCTGGCTTCCTCTTATAGGTCAGTAGTCTAAAAAAAACCTCTAATTAAATGAACATTCTTTAACGACTGCTGATCTGGAAAGTGCTGTGAGAATGAAACATAATCTTGGCCCAAATGTGTTCTGATTCCAGGGTGACAATCAGAATGACTCCTGGATATTTGCTCTGGCCATACTCCTGAGCAGCACGTTTGTGTACAACAGCATCGGGACCATCAACCAGCAGGCTATGGACCAGCTGCAGTATCCTTTTTGGGGTTCAAAACAGCATCGCACTCAGAGGGGAGGCTTCTATTTAACAAGTATCTGCAAGACTGTGCATCCTGGAAAATCCAGCACATACACACAAAAAGAAAACATTGAAAATAATTCAGGAGCACGGGCAAGATGTTCTGTGCCCATGGAAGAACGGACAGTTGGGTTAAGAACAAAGGGGAAAGAAAGGTTTTGAATATGTGAACTAAGGTGGGACAAGGGACACTGTTCTCGTATGCCAGTTTTCCTTAGTTTGGCTGCCCAGCTATGTGACAGAGCTGACAGATCGAATCAGGGCAAAGGCCTCACCTGCTGCGAACGAGACTGAAGATTCAGCTGACTTTGTAAGCTTCTTTCCAGACTTTGTGTGGACGCTGAGGGATTTCACCTTAGACTTGGAAGCAGATGGAACAACCATCACAGCAGACGAGTACCTAGAGAATTCACTCAAGCTTAAGCAAGGTAAAGGGAACTTACAGTTGGTCATGGGAATGGTGAAACACTTGAAACTATCATTTTTTAGTTTTCTATTTACAGTTTTCTTATATAGTTTTCTGTTTCTCCTCAGCTGGCTATTACTGAGAAGTAATGCCTGTTTAATATCTGAATTAACAGATTTCATTTTAAATTATAGTCTCCCTTGTTCAGAGAACAAGTTTCTTTTTCTTTCACCTTTCCCTGGGCTATGACCGGATTTTTATCTCCCTGCTTAGGGCTTATGATGCTGTAATTAGCCAAAGGTTATAGAATAGGATGGGCAATTTATTTGAATAGATTGAAGCATGAACACTAGTCCAGGGGTTGCCAAACTATGACCAGCCTGTCAGCTGTTTGTTTAAAATTAGGGTTCATTGGAATATCACCATGCCCATTCACTTATAGATTGTCTATGGCTGCTTAAATGCTACAATAGCAGAACTGAATACTTGGAAAAGAGACCACCTGGCTTGCAAAGCTTACAATATTTACTCTTTGGCCCTTTATAGAAAAAGTTTGCAAGTCTCTATATTGGCAAATTTGTTTTTAATCTTCCTCCAGGTACCAGTCCAAAGGACAAAAATTTTAATTTGCCCCGACTCTGTATCCGAAAGTTCTTTCCAAAAAAGAAATGCTTCATCTTTGATCGGCCCACTCAGCGGAAGAAGCTAAACCAGCTAGAGACCCTGCATGATGATGAGCTGGATTCTGAGTTTGTGCAACAAGCTGCAGTCTTCTGTTCCTACATCTTTAGCAATTCCAAGACTAAAACCCTTTCCGGAGGCATCAAGGTCAATGGACCACGTGAGTCCCCTTTCCCAGTCTTTTTCACTCATTGTTAAGATTAAAGGAGGGTCAAATAACATCCATTTAGCTTTAGCTTTGAAAAAAGTAAATCTGCTGTTGTCATGTTAAATTCTAGATGAAACCAACATTTTTAATAAATGTTACTGGTCAAATTTTTGGATAAGATAGGAAAGGCCAAAAGAAAAAAAGCTCTATTTTTTTAAATTGCCCTATTACTGCTCCTGCACTGTCCAGATGGTAGTCATTATACAAGTGCTATCTCAATTTACCTGTGAATTAATAAAAGTTAATGAAAAGTAAAAATTCCAATCACATAGCCATATTTCAAGGACTTATACCTCCAGCAGCTAGTGGCTACCATACTGGTGTCTTGCCAATGGGTTTCAGCCCCAGGAACGTTCACTATGGATTCAATGTGACCAAAGAAATGACAGTAGAATGTTCCTGGGGTGAAAGGCCTGTAGCCAACTTTATATCCAGGTGGCACATCAATCACTAAAATCCCATTCACTCAGAGGGAGTCTGCATGCAGCAAGCCGGTCTCTGCCTCTGGGCCTCTCTACCCACACAGCCGTCCCAGTCTCTGTCCTCGGCACTGCCACCACTCCAGCCTCTGCTCTGCTCTCCTGCAGCCTTGCAGCCGTGCCACCATGTGGGCTCTTTATATAGAGTCAACAACGATGCATTGCCCACAGAAGTGTAGTGAGCTAGCCAACCAGGACCAGGTGAGAATCCTGGCCACAGGCACCTTCACTTTCTCCACAATGGGGCATCATACATGGAACCTTTCCTTCTGTTGGGGGAGCGTTGTGTATTTTCCTCAGTTCCTGTCCCTGCCGCAACAAAGATTGAAGGGCAGAGGCACAGTAGTGAAGCAGAGTAAAACTTTTATTTAAAGTTACTTACTTAGAGAGAAAATGGGCAGGTGACCTCAGGGAGGAGAGGTACCCTGAAAGGTTGGAGGAAGTTTAAGACTACACACTTAGAAAGTACAGGTGACCTCAGAGGGAAGTGTGCTGAAAGATTGGAAAAAAAAGTTACGCACTTAGAAAGTGCAGGCGACTCAGAGAGAGGAGTGCACTGAAAGGTTGGGGATTCCCCTTTTTAAGGATTTTTTTCAGGAATGACAAAGGGCTGGGGATGCAGACTTGTTAAGTGGTCCCTGAATATTTAAAATTAACACAAGAAATTTACTGCTCTGGTCCCCTCCCAGGATAGCAACTTCCTGGTTTGGAAGCATATCAATTAAGACTGCCTGTCCAGCCCCCAAGGTGGGCTTAGTTATTGTCTGTTTACTAAAGAGTAAGTTAAGAATCTTACTTCTTAACTTCCTGGGTATTAAAATGCATTCTTATTTTTAAGGTGGAATCCTTCCTGCCTTTTACTATGTTGCTTACTGCTGGGCCTGCTTGCAAATTAGTTGCTAAGGTTGCAAATCACTTGATTAGGGCTGAAGGAGAAAAAACAGCATATAGGTAGAATTAAAAAATAACCTGGGTCTGCATAATTAACACAATAAAGACTTGGTCTATGCTGAGGTACCCTCCTTTACCTTGGGAATATTCAAACATTCCAGGTCAAATTACTCCCGGCATTTTTAGCCTTAACAGACTAACTCATTAACTCTGGGTCTTTCTTTAGGGGGCTTTCCTGGCCTTACTCTCTTTCCACCCAGCTCATATCTACTTTCCTGCCTAACACTTACTCACAGAAAGTTCTCTTGGACAACGCTGTGCTAGAATAAGCAAAGTGGAGGCTTCATTTTGATTTGTTCCACCGATGTTGATCACATGCTTACCATGCACCAGGGCTGATGATGCAGACGCACATGAGAGAGGCATGGTTCCTGTCCTGTGGCGCATGGGGATAAAGTGGATGTAAACAAAGGCTTATGCTATTTGGAGCAGGGATTCTCGGCCTTTGATGTGCATACATATCACCTGGGGATCTTGCCGGAGACAAGGGCATAATTCAGGTGATCTGGGGCGGAAGCTGAGAGTCTACACTTCCAGCAAGGTTCCAGGTGATGCTGAGTACATTAAGGCTGTGAGGCAAATGGGTGGTAATGGACATGATCAGAATTACCCAGAGTAGAACGTTTCCACGTCCCTACCTGCAACAAACATCATTATCTGTTCTCTGTAGGTCTAGAGAGCCTGGTGCTGACCTATATCAATGCCATCAGCAGTGGGAATCTGCCCTGCATGGAGAATGCAGTCCTGGCCTTGGCCCAGATTGAAAACAGGGCTGCAATGCAAAAAGCCATTGCCCTCTATGAGCAGCAGATGGGCCAGAAGTTGAAGCTGCCCACAGAAACCCTCCAGGAGCTTCTGAACCTGCACAGGGCCTGCGAGACAGAGGCCATCAGAGTCTTCATCAAGAGTTCTTTCAAAGATGTAGACCATTCATTTCAGAAGGAATTAGCGGTAATTTTTTTCTCACATTTAGATGAATGAAGGTCTTAGGAAGCAAAATACTACTGGGAAATGAAATGGGTTTTATTTTGAGGGCAACAATTCTTACTAGACTAAAATGGTGACAACCACTATTTGTTATCATAATAAAAAGAACCAGTTATATTATGATGGGCTCAAATTTTTAAAATATATTTTCTTTTATGAACAAATAATCTTCCTTATATTTTAATTAAATGCATATAAGTAACAATCAGAGCTTCTAATCAAATCACATGCCCACTGTTAGCAGACTGATTCTTAGCCAAAAGCAAAGACAATTGCAGATCATCCTGAGCATGCTTATGAATTTGAAAAGCAGTTTATCTCTAAACGTATGATAAAAAGCCATCTCAGCTCTGAACTTCACCTCCAAAGGGAAAGGGATTTCAGGGTCAAGAGAAAGGATCGCTGAAGTATCTAATAAATTTTTCTAGGGGTCAGAAACTGATTTTTGAGAAGCCCTTCCAGCAATTCTGAGGTCAGGCTAACATCTTTTCCCTGTTGTTCTTTTAACCTCCTATTTTTATATTAAAGAACCAGCTAGAAAAAAAGCGGGATGACTTTTGTAGACAGAATGTGGAAGCATCATCAGACCGTTGCACAACTTTACTTACGGAAATCTTCAGTCCTCTCGAAGAAGCTGTGAAGCAAGGGGCTTATTCTAAACCAGGAGGGTATCGTCTTTTTATTCAGAAGATAGAAGAGCTGAAACAGAAGTACTTTCAGAAACCTAGGAAGGGGATACAGGTGACAAGATTTCCCTGTTGATTCTGGGAAGCTGCTGACATGCCCCCTTGAAACACCAACCTGATAGCATTCGTGATTGCATTCAGTAAATATTTACAGGGAGCCTGTTGTGCCGGATATGTCCTATGTGCTTATCCAAGAGGGTGCACGCACTCAACAGCTGAGTTATTAGGTGGATTAACAGAGGAGGCACCAGGTTGTTATTGTCATCCACTAATACAGCTGGATCTTCATGTGCCAAGGGACAGAAACCCAGTGATGGTCGCTGAAACAAAACTGGCACAGTATCAGTTTAGGCTTCAAACGGGCTCTGAGGATAATGGCTCCAAGCGTTCAACTACTGTCATCATCTGACTCTGTTATTCCACTCAACACCACACTTCCCTCCCTCCTGCTCTCCCTCTACCTCCTTTCCTGTCATCTGCTTTTTCCACGATGGCTTCATTCTCCAGCAAGTTCAGCCTATATGGGACCACAGCACCAACAGCTCAAAAATGAGAGCCCTGCATCTACAGAACAGGGAATCTCTTTTTCCCAGTCTTTTATAAAGGATTCTGCCTAGTAGGGTGCCAGCCTGGAGCACGGGCGCACCCCTGTGACAGGGAATCTTGGCCACCAGGCACTGTAGGGCCGAGGGGGCAATTCCTAGAGGGAAAGATAGTGAGTCAGTGGGAACAAATGCTTGCACCATTTCCCACTACTAACTCCATGTTCTCTGGGTCCTGAGGCTGAAGAGATTCTTCAGACGTACTTGAAGTCCAAAGAGTCTGTGACTGATGCGATTCTACAGACGGACCAGACTCTCACAGAAAAGGAAAAGGAGATTGAAGGTGAGCAGCCAGCCAAGAGGCTTTGATAGCCTCCCAAGCCTAAAGTCCAACTGAGTTGGTGAGGTAAACCTGGGGTCCTTAAACCAGAGCAAGAAGAACACAGATGCCTCTTACTCGCTGAAGTCATTTCTGGGTCGGGCATGTGCGGTCAGCACAACTATGACAGGGAAGCGTACAAGGCAGGAGACAACATGGCCACCCACACACGTTTTTCTTCTTGCTTTTCCTCCTGACAGTGGAACGGGTGAAAGCTGAGTCTGCACAAGCTGCAGCAAAAATGGTGGAGGAAATGCAAATAAAGAATCAGCAGCTGATGGAAGAGAAAGAAAAG
Source organism: Smutsia gigantea (assembly GCA_032199065.1). Taxonomy (NCBI): domain Eukaryota; kingdom Metazoa; phylum Chordata; class Mammalia; order Pholidota; family Manidae; genus Smutsia; species Smutsia gigantea. The sequence continues at coordinate 1,111,749 of JAVSCE010022620.1, read as the reverse complement.
AGTTACCAGGAACACGTGAAACAATTGACTGAGAAGATGGAGAGGGATAGGGTCCAGTTGCTGCAAGAGCAAGAAAGGACTCTCGCTCTTAAACTTCAGGTATTTGATTGCATCACCTTGAGGTTTCTGTTTTTGCTTTCCCTTCCCTCTCCCTGATCACATCTTAGTGTGGCAGTGAGAGCATCTCGCCACCTATGCTTTTCCACATCTGTCCGCCTGCCTGACCTGGCCCTTCCCTACATATGGTTATTAAAAGATTTTATTTGCCATTATGCCACATCTAGTCCTTTATCTGTATATCCTTTGATCAATGGTAGCTGTTATCTGCTATGCATTATGAAAAATGTCTTAATCTCTATTTTTTGCTTAATACTATATAAAGCAAGAATGGCCATGTCCTTATTGCTTAGGAGAAAAAACAAAGGTTCAGAAAACACTAAATAATTTGTATAGAGTCGCACAACTTGGTAAGATATCTGAACTATTTTCACCACTTAGTGGAATCCACAGTGATCTTTTTTACTGTCACATGTGGTATTACTTTAGCTCTTAAAGAAACTGTATGAGCAGAAAGAAGGACTTGCCTTAAGTCTCACACCTATGTGACAGTCTGCCTCTCCTATTTTCTATGCCCTGTTCCCAGTTTGTGTTGAGTTGAGAGTTATGTGAAGAAATTCAGTCTGGGGCTCTGATTTCTTTATCTGTATTTGCTGCCCATGCCACCAAGCCATGGAGACTAAGATCAAACCCTGATCTAAGACTCAGACAGTTCATCAGATTTTGAGAATTCTTTATTTCTGTGCTCTGTGTGTGTAAAGGAGTCTATAATGCATAGAAAAAATTTGAAAGACATGATTGAGATTGCCCACAAAGGTTGTGTAGAATTAATGGGAAATAAGCTCAAGACTAGTAATTTCAGTTTATCAATATATCAGAGAGTACAAGCTGAAAATCTTTCTCAGGTAGAGACACAGGAAAAGTAACTGCAGAGCTAGGATGTCCAATAGAAAATGTAATGAAAATTAAGGGTAGAGAAAATTTCAAGAAGAAATTAAATATTTAAAAAAAATCTATGAGTATGGAAACTAAAGTTCAAAATTTACTTAATGCTACCCTTTATTCAGTCTCCTTTGTCTGTCCCTTTTTAGGAACAGGCCCGACTACTAAAGGAAGGATTCCAGGATGAGAGCAGACGCCTTCGTAACGAGATACAGAGCATCCAAAAGAACATGGCAAAACCAAGGAGGTTGTGTTTGTTAAGCTAAAGACCTAAAAAATGGAATTCTCCTGATCATTCTTACCTAAGGCATAACTCAAGCTGTTTTTGACTAGAAAAATGACACTACACTTGATAATAATTAGGTCTTGCATTTTTATAATACCAGAGATTTGCAAAGACATACAGACTATCATTGAAATCATGCTTGTCTTGCTAGTAATATTTTGAGTTGTGTAACTAGAATAAACTTTGTCTCTATACCAACACAGAAGGAATTGTAAGCTGGTCCTTACCACTCAGGAGAAGCTTAACCTCCCAGATAGCCACTAGTAGACAAATGAATACTGAGCAAAGTCTTAGGTAAAAGTATTGGGATATAGTTGGGCATCAGTTCGGCCAAGTGTACAATGGGTTCCAATGTCAGGGTCAAGCATTTGGCTTCTTGGTGACAATGTACAGCTTTCCATTGCAGCGATACTGCACAATCTCAAGCAATGGTGTTATTTCTGAGCACTGGGAATGGACAATCCTCACTGTCAGCTTCTAAGCTAAAGCAAACTACCTTATACAGAGATCTAGACTGTCTCCTGAATTTCTGTAGGAAGATGAAAGAAACCATTAGCCCAAGTAGGAATTGGTCATAAACAAATGCACCAAAGAAGAAAACTTTCCCTTCTTGATCAGTTCATCCAGGTTATAATTTAATGGGACTCTCTAGGACTTTAGATAGTTGACACTGGACTGAACATAGTAACATAATGACAATTATAAATTGTGTGTTTGTAGCAATGTATAATTCACAAAGATGGACTTTAAATGATGACAGATAATGTTAGAAAACTAAGCTAACTTTATTATTAGTTTTTAATCCTAAAGCTTAGGCTATCTTTTCCCAGTGTTTAACATACTTCGAAGCTTGATTTTCTCCAAAGAGAATATGGACTGCTGTCAACATTTTTTGACCAGGAAAATAATGCTCTAGATATTACCAGTACCTCGTATACTACAGCATATGTAGACTTTATCCCAGTTGTCTAAGGTCCTAAGCAAACAGACGATGTTTCTTAAAATGACTAAGAATTATTTCAAGCTGGAAATAAAATATGCTTCATTAGGTTTTTTATTTCTGAGAGATTTTTTTCAACTTTTCATCCAAAAATAAAGCTTTAATCTTTATGGCAATGGTTCTCCAACTTTGCTGTAAAAGACCAAATAGTAAATATTCATGGCTTCATGAGCCATATAGTCTGTCTCAAATGCTCAACTCTGCCGTGAAGTGGGAAAGCAGTCAGACAATAAACAGATGGGCGTGGCTGTGTTCCCATAAACCTTAACCTTCAAAAATAGGTCCTACAAATAAACCACAGTTTGCAGATCCTTGCTCCATACAAACATTGGTCAAAGTTCTAAGCATCCTAACATTCACCAAGTGCTCTGTGCTGCTTACATTTCAAACGAACATGTGGATTAGACTGCGCAGGTCAGAATCTTGAAAATATAATGCAGTGTTTCAAATTATTATGAGAGAAAAGCAGGCAAGCAGGTAATGCCATTAAATCCACATTAATAAACCTGTTTTTCTGATTGCTTGGGACCTTCCAAGCTGCAGTGCAACAAAGGAGTAAATAAAATACATTATTCAAGAAACTTCATGATAGAAAAGATATGTTCACCACTAGTGAAAAGTGATCCTCAGCCCATTACATGCACTAAAATCAATTTATTAAATATAAAGATTCCCTAGCCCCTACCCATCTCATGACTTTCTGATAGAATTGAAAGTCATTTCTGAGATGGTCGTCAGGTGCTAAAATGACAAGACAAGGGCAATTCAAAGTTATATGCTGAAGATGATACGGGGGTTCTTGTTCACGGTGCCTTCGCACTCAAGGTAAAGGCTTTTATTTAGAGATAAAGTGAGAGGATAGAGCTCCTGCTCGTGCCAGGAGGGGTCAAGAGAGTCCGTGGTGGTGCGTTGTCTAAGGGTTTTACATACGGTTGAGGATTTCCAGGAATGGGGGTAAAGGGCTACAGACATGTTGTAAGACCGCCTGCCCTGCCCCCAAGGTGGGCTGCATTCTTGTCTGTTTTTAGAGAGCGTGTTAAGAATCTTACTTCTTGACTTCTTGGGCTGTTTATAGTTGGGATTGCTTACCAAATTAGTCTTTTGACTAGGTTGCAGATTACTTGATTAGGATTAGAAAAGAAAAACAGCACATAGGTACAGTTAAAAATAAGCTGGGCCTTTTAGCAGGCTAAGGCAAATTTTACAGTGTCATGATCTAATTGACACAGTGAAGTCATGGGTTATGCTGAGACACTCGTCTTTATTTGCTGAACACTCAAACATTCCAGGCCAAGCTGCTCCTGGCCTTTTGAGCTTTAACTGAACTCACTGAAGAGGTCTATATTCCTAGTCTGGTATCTTTACCCTGGAGAGTTAGTGTGGCTCTGACTTTGCATAAGCTTAACACAGAGTTTCCATAGGGATGTCTTTGCACATTGTTACATTGTTTTGACTGTAATTATCTTGCTTTGCTTTTTCTCCGGAGGCCCTCATCCTACTCTCCCTAAACTCATGGTCCCTGTCTCAAACTTACCACATGTTAGGGCCCACATTTGCTGAAATTATGGTGCTCCTATGTCAAAATTCTTAGCCTAAAGAAATATAGCTTCTCTTGCTTAAATGACAGATTGTGACTTTTTCTTTCATGGATTTAGTGAAAGGAAATATAAGCTCCCCTGATCTAGAGGGAGGGAACACACAGAACTCTGATATCTTGATTAAACAGCAGAACTCCCACAGAGAAAGGACATGTCCTCCACATGTCCAGGGTCAAGAATCAGCCCGTGAAAATGTAGTCACTGAAAAATAAACAAAAACATAAAGATTGAAGAAATTTTTTAATATTTGATAAATAAACTAAAAATCGACATTATTACCATGGTACATGTCTAACTTATACAACTTAGATGAAATGGACCAATTTCTCAAAAAGCACAAACTACCAAAACTCACACAAGGTAAAAGAGATTACCTGTACTATCCTATAAATTCTAAAGAAATTGAATTTGTAGTAAAAAATACATATATTCTGAAGTGATATCAGCAAGATAATAGAATAGGAAGTCCCAGCCCACCTCTGCCAACAGAAACACCAGTGCGACCATGTGATCTGAGCCAAAATACCGTTACGAGTCCTCCAGAATACAGTTAAGAATTTGCAAAACCCCAGGTGAACACAAACTGAGAAAAACCACTTTAAAATGGGTAAGAAAAGCAGTTTCATTTCACTCTTGCCCGTCCTTCCCCCACAGTGGACATCTCAGCACCAGCATTTTGAGAAATCCCTCTGGCCCCCAGTTTCTCCCCCAGGGGCAAAGAATGAGTGTGGCATACATCCTACCTTCCCAGCCTTTCAGGATTGTGCTCCCAAGTTCTGCTTCTGTCTCACCTCACTCAGAGGGCTGAGGCAACCAGCAGAGTAAGAAATGCCTGGGGCCAGCTAAGAACAAAGGCAAGGGGCAGGCAGTCTTGCTCTCAGCGGTCTGCATGACTCTGTGGGACTAGGAGAAGGTGCACAAGTCTGACACTTACCCTTCAGGAAAAAGGGAAAGACATAGAGCTTGCCCCCAGCCTGCTGCCATCCCGGTATATCCCGGCATTTTAGTAAACTGACCTTGGGAAAAGGAGCAGACAGCACTCAATTGCTGGCATAGCTCTGTGGGATATCCCTATGCAAAAAAATATATATATAAAATAAAGCATTAAATTGTCTAATCAAAAGACAGAATGGCTGAATGGGCTAAAAAAAACCAAGATCCAACAATATGCTTGCCTACAAGGGACTCAGTTTAGTTTTAAGGAGATACCTAGGCTAAAAATGAAGAAATGAAAAAAAAATACTCCATACAAATGGTAACCAAAAGAAAGAAGGTATGGCTATACAGATATCAGACAAAATAGACTCTAATTCAAAAATATTCTCAAGAGAAAAAGAAGATCCCTATATGATGACAAAGAGGTCAATTCATGAAGAGGATATAATAATTATATATATATAATTATAAATATATACATTCATCAAGAAGATATAATAATTATAAATATATATATACACAACATTGGAGTACCTAAATGTATAAAGCAAATATTAACATATGTGAGAAGACAATAGACGATTATTATAATAGTAGGGGACTTCAATACCCAGCTTTTAACAATGGATAGCTCATCCAGACAGGAAGTCAATAAGGAAATAGTAGACTTGAATACTAGAGAGCAAATGGACCTAACAGACACATACAGAACATTCCATCCAACAGCAGTATTCTTCTCAAGTGAACATGGAACATTCTCCAGAATACATCATATGTTAGGCCACATAACAAATCCTAACAAATTTAAGATTAGAATCATATCAAGTAACTTTCTCTGACCATAGTAGTGGCCTCCTGGTTCTGTTCCATTGGTCTCTACATCTCTTTAGGCCAGTACCATACTGCTTTAATAACTGTAGTTTTGCAATGTATTTTAAAATCTGGAAGGTGATTCTCCAGTTCCAGCTTTGATTTCCTTTCTCAAGATTGCTTTGACAATTTTGGGTTTATGGTTCCATATTAACTGTAGGATACTTTTTTCCAGTTCTGTAAAAAATGTCATTGGGTAATGATTTCTTGAATATGACACCAAAATACAAGCAACAAAAGCAAAAATGGACATGTGAGAGTACTAAAAATCTTCTGCACAGCAAATACTCAACAGAATGAAAAGGCAATCAACGGAATGAGAGAAAATATTTGCAAACCACTTATCTGATAAAGTGTTAATTTCCAAAATATGTAAGAAATTCCTCCAACTCAACAGCAAAAAAAAAAAAAACAAATAACCTGATTAAAAATGGGCAAAGGACTTGAAAAGACATTTCTCTGAAGAAGACATACAAATGGCCAACAGGTATATGACAAGATGCTTAACATCACTAATTATCAGGAAATTCAAATCAAAACTACAGTAAGATCACTTCATACATAATAGATTTTATGATAACCAATAGATGGTTATTATAAAAAACAAAAGATTGTGTTGGTAAGGATGTAGAGGCACTGGGACCCTTATACACTGTTAATGGGGATGAAAAATGGGTGCAGCAACTTTGGAAAATAGTATGGCGGTTCCTCAAAAAACAGAAGTACTATATAATCCCAAAATCCCACTTCTGAGTATATATACAAAAGAATTGCCTTCTGCTAAGTGAAATAAGCCAGTTACAAAAGGAAAAATGCCGCACGATTCCACTATCATGGCTTCATTTTTAAGGCTGAATAATATCCACAGTCCCTCACTCAGGAACAAAGGAAGGATGTCTACTGTCATCATTCCTATTCAACATTATACTGTAAGTCTTAGCACAGTACGGCCACAAAAGGAAATAAAAGGCATACAGAACAGAAATTTTTTTTAAAAAAAAGAACTGTCCTTATTCTCAGACACGATTGCTCACATAGAAAATCCCAGCGAATCTAAGAAAAAACAGAAACAACTTTTCTCAAATCAATCCTCGTCCTATAACCCGCCCAACAGCTCCCACACACGCGATTAGAGCCGCGGACCTAAATTCCATCCCCCTGCGCCCCGGTCCAACGTCCCCTTCCGTGCGCCGCCTCGCCAGACCCGCCCCGCCCCGATCCGGCAGCCCTCCGGTGCGCGGCCCCCGAGCCCAGACCGGGGCCAGTCCAGGCGCGCCGCCGCCTGCGCGCAGACTCCCAGCGCCGCGCCTGTCGCCGCCTCCTCCGCACGCGCCCGCCCGGCTCCCTCCAGTCCGCGGTCCCGGCGTGCCGCTCCACCAGCACGGACTCCAGCAACGCCCCCGGCTCCGCCCCACGCCCGAGCCCCGCCCCACGCGGCCCGGCAGCCCCGGCTCCCTCCAGTCCGCGGTCCTGCCGCGCCGCTCCGCCAGCACGGACTCCAGCGACGGCCCCGGCTCCGCCCCACGCCCGAGCCCCGCCTCACGCGGCCCGGCAGCGCCGGCGCTAGTCCGCGGTCTGGAGGCGTGGTTGTCCGGCCCGGGAGGTGAGTGGGGCCAGTGCGGAGCGGGGCGGGAGGGGGGGGTCGGCCGGCTGGCCGTGCCGGAGAGGGGCGAGCGGGGCGGATTCCCCCAGGACTCGGACTGGCCCCGCGGCCGGGGGCGCCTGACCCGGGCCCTGGTGGACCGGCGCTGGAGTTGATAGTTTCCTCGGGAGAAGGAATGGCACTGAGGTGACCGGCCTTCTGGGGTGGGGTCCCTGGACCCGGTCAGCGTCGGCCCGTTTTGCTCTTGATTTTGCAGTCTTTGGCATTTGTAAAACTAGGAAGGGTAACACCGGCTCCAGTCCATCCCTAACGGGGATTCTTAGTAAAAAAGCAAACAAGGCTGTTAACCTGCTATCTAAGTGAATCGTAGTGGAATCTAAAGTGTTCAGTCGAAAGAGAAAAGCACTCCCATCTGTTGCGGTCGGAGCAGCTCTGGGAGTGCGCGCCCCGCCCAGTTCGTCCTTCAGCCGCCTTTGCCCGTGGACCCCTCAGCTGCCCCCTGAGCGAGAATTGGGGCAGCTTGCCCACCGCCGCCCTAGGCATCAGCGGTGCAGGTCGGCCCTTAGAAAGTTGCTAAAATTAATTCCTGCCAGTTTGAACCAGTCAGCCATACTTCTTTCCTACGGGAAAATGTTCAATTATGCCGATCCATTTACACAGAGCAGCTTTCCAATAATGACGTCTCCTTCAGTATTGGGTCGGCCAAATAGGGGCTGATTTTTTTCCACTGTTCGCTCGTGACATGACTTTGAAGCTTATTATTCCCACTGTGTTTTTACAACCAGTACCTGGTTCACTCCTAGATGCTTTCTGTTGTATCACCGACTCCTATAAACATTCCAGAAGCGGACTAACAAGTAAAGCATGGGGTGGAAATAACCTTGTCTTAGGTCAGGCTCAATGATGTGAGCTGTAAACTAACCCTGGCCTTGTTTTCTGTCAACCTCACATTAATTTTTCTTGAACTTTCAAGTTAACCTAGACCCGGGGGACTTTGCCAAATTAACTGAATCTCTTTCTACCTCTCCTCCCCATATGCAAAGTGGGTTACAAGTTAGTCACTTGGATTTAAGACTTCTTAGAATTCATTTTGATTGTTTTGCTTTCATTTTAACTCTGGATTCTGCCTCCAGCCATGTACCAGCCTTTTCAGCTTCAGGTCACCCCCAGATCTGCCACACACCTTCTGGGTCTTCATTTTAAAAAGTCTACTCCAATGATAATAAATAGTTTAATATTCTACTGAGTTATGTGTATTTGAATATGGAGTTGACTTTATGTATGCTATGCCATAATCAGGGTCACTACATCACCTTGATTCACAATTGCCTGGTTTTCTTCACAGAATATTGTTTTTAAGGAGAAAGTGGAAAAATACAGTGGAAAATAGTGTCCAGAAGTAAAAGCCATATATACTTTGTGATTTTCTCTCAACTTTTAAGTGACCTCTGAATTAATTTTTTTAGCTTATCAGTATGTGTGTATGTATATGTATGTGTGTATATATATTAATTGCATTAGAAAATGCTGCTCAAAATGTATTTATTTAAAGTTCACTAGAAGAATAGCTTCAGAGGTCCTGAATCTGTATCAGTCAGCCTGCATAGATTTCCTTGGAACCATTATTTCCATGAATGCCCCCACAATTCCCTGCACAGTCTTACCTAGTGAGAGAGTAATGAGTGAGAAGGAAAGAGCCCAGACCTGGGTGTTGAGGAATTCCATCATTTAATGGAAGGTGGGGGGAGAGCTAGTGTGTCAAAAGCCAAGTGATTGTGGTATTTCTGGGAGGAGACACAGCTTGGCCAGCACCCCCTAAAGCTGCAGAGAGCTTAAGGAGAGGGAGAAGTGCAAAATGTCCACTGGATAAAACATTGTGAAGGGCAGAATTGACTTGAGCAAGAGCTGTGTCTGTGGAGCAACAGGCACAAAAGTCAGATTGCATCAGGTTGAGAAGTATTGATTGAGAAAAAGGAGACAACTGACAAAATCTTTTTTAAAGTTTTGCTTTCATGTGAAAGTGATAAAGTTTTGATTTGAAGAGGAAACAAGCAACAGACAGGAGAAGATAGAGTCAGGCATTTTATTTTTTGTTTATTTGTATTTTGTTTTGTTTTTGCTGTTTTTAACTGGAAGAGACTTCAGCAAAGAAAGCTAAATATCCAGGAGAAAGAGGGACTACTCTGTCGAGCAAGATCCCTGTGGAGGTAGGAGGGACGAGACTGGGTCATAGGAGGAGAGTTTCTCCTTCTGTAGAGGGCCACATCCTTTGTTATGATAGGAAGGAAAAAGAAAAGGGCTTTTTTTAAGATTTGGTGTTTTACGTTTGGGTAAATTGAGAGAGTTCCCATCTGATGTCTTCTCTTTTCTCTGTAATAGGAAGCAAGATCATCTGCTTAGACTAAAGAGGGTTTTAGGTTGGAGGAGTGTGGGAAAATTAATTATTTTGGAATATGGATGAGAAGTATGACCTATCCCCTGGGGTTTTTAGCTGGGCCTGAGAATTGAACTGACATGAGATAGATTAAAGAACACACATTCAATATAAGTTCTGCCTGACACAGGAGTTCCCATAAGAAAAAAAAGACCCAAAGAAGTGGCAAAACCAAATGTTTTTAATACTAGGTTGAACAAAGAGAGGCAGTTGTGGCAAAGGAACTAAAATATTGGGGGAGGCTAAAGGAAGATAGGAATTATTTTAACAAGGTCTGTTTGTATAGAATTGTCAGCCTTGACTCCCTATCTAAGAATGTTTGTTTTCTCCTGGTACTGGAAGGGCATCTTTCACGTGAGAATTTTATCCCCTGTTTTGGGGAAGAAAGTGAGTGAGCACATGACTCTTTTTGCATCTGTTGTTTTTCAAGTGCCTTTTGGTCCTTATGCCAAAGTGGCATATTTTGGGGTGGCAGATTCTGTCGTCCTTCAGCTGTAAAATGTAGTAGAAATGCTGGACAATGTTGGAGCGGTCAGGGTGAGGTTATCTACCATGAATTTGTGGTGAAACCAAACAGATCCTGTGTGACTTTCTGCAGCACTTCACAGCTTCGTGGACCATAGGAAACAAGGCACTGGCTGCGTTCACCGAGGGCTAGGGTTTTACAGACAGGTGGAAATACAGACAAGGGATTAGGGCTCTTTCAGGAACAATATTGAAGTGAAGGACCTGGCATCCACATTGGACAATAAAGAAAAGTGAGGGCTGACTGGTAGAAGGAGAGGCAGCCCCCTGGAGATCCTGATGGTACTGAAGAATAGTCATAGGATAATTAATTGAAAAGAAATGTAGTTTATGGTCAAAGAGAAGAATGTTTCAATTAAATATTTTGGAAACAGCTCAGATTGGGGTAGTGGCAAGGTACAAGTTAGGACGGCAGGAGGGAGAAACTGAGGTGGGAGGGAGGAGAAGGGCAGTGGACATGGGGATGTCGGTTGCTGGATGGCTCCACTCTGAAGACACTGAAATTCCCTGAGATGATCACAGTGCTCTTGAGTTGAGAAGAAAACTGTATGCTTAATGATAAAATCCTTAATGAATGATAGGGAGTTATCAGCAGGTCAGGAGACAGCATCACTGAGGCAGATGAGGGAAGTGATAGTCTGACAGTGGTAAAGCGGAGAGCAAGAAAGGCAGGTGGGGCATATAAGAACAAAAGTCAACACTGAAGAACAGAGAAGTCGTATCTTCAGGGACAATGATGTTTGAGTTAAAGCAAGGAGAGCACTATTAGCACATAAAGATACCATGAAATTTGCTGATTATGGCCCAGCCATCCCGAAAGACACACTGGGAGGTTGGGAGAGTGGAAGAGAAATGAAGAGCTGGGTCAGTTGCCAGGAAGTACATTGCATGATGGAGGTAATGTGCTGTCAGAGACGGGAGAGGGTGTGAGGTTTAGGCTTTGGGATTTCCAGACAAAATCAGGTAAGTTTAGTGTCAACTCCCCAAGGAGAAATGGGCACAGAGGCCAGGTGACCAGAGGGCACGGCTCACTCTGCCTGGAGGGAAATCTCCCAAGAGCTGCAGTCTAAGCTTACGTGACTACCAGTGACTTACCACGGCCTTCTGAGATTACCTTCAAACCAAGGAGTTATGTATTCATCTGTTTTGAAAAATGGGCAAACTGAGGCTTAGTGAGAGTCAGAGACTTCTCTGAGGATGGAAACCTTTTTTCAATATCAGAATAAGGACTAGAATTCAGGTGCCCTGATTGATAGTACTGTCTTCTCCCACCAGTTTATCTTAACAAAGTAGAAGAGGTTTCTCTCATTTGTCTACCTGCAAGAACACATTTTGCTTATACTCCTATTAAATACCTAAGAAATTAGGCTGAACTTCAATAAGTGGCCATTTTTTGGTGGAAAAAAAAAACCCCGGTATTATGCTGAATCAAATAACTCCATAATACTGAATGAAGATTGTTTAGCCTTGTTCCCCTTGTTTGATAAAACCTTTCCTTAAAACTATCCCTACTGCTTAACGCAGTTACTTATTTATTCTTGAACAGAACAATTAGTGATGCATGAATAGGCATGTCTTGATTTAAGAAAACTTGGTGTTTGATTGGAAACACATAAAACATAGAATTAATTACTGGACAAGATCAACATTTCATAAAAAGTCTCTTACCATAAATAAACCCACTTAAATCATTAATGTATAATGTGATTTTATTTATTCATTCAGTCATTTAACACTTTTATTTATTGAGGGCCTCCTATTTGCCAGAGAATACAGTGGCGAACAGAACACACCACATCCCTGCTCATGAAACCCATGTAATAAATTATCCAATGAGTAAATGAGTGACCAGCCAAACAAGGAAGCGAAAAAGGAGTGCTTTGCAGAGAATTAAAATTGTCTGATGTGGGGTAGAATGGCCAAGAGACTATCATTTAAGCTGAGGTTTTTGACAAGGTCAGGATTTTGTATTTCACTTTTTAAGAACATCCAATATGCTATTTTTCACATCTAAAGCTTTCTGTAGCCTTAGTATTTTTGGTAACTTAAAGAAGTTCATAGTTAGCTCAGTGGTTCCTTTGAATCCATAGATCCTTTTTCTAAAGTTTGATTAACTACTAGAGATAGGGGAAATACTATCAACTGACAGAATATTCTCAGAGTAAAACCTTACAAGGTTTGTTGACCTGAATGTTTTCAGAAAGCTCAAGTTTTCTTCCGCTTCTGAATGTCAGTAGAATAAGAGAAATCCACATTGCTTCTGTCTTCTTACGTTTACCCATGACTGATGACGATTTCCTTATAGGAAGAGGTGTCATTCAGAAAGCATGCCTGTCATGTAATTGAAATCTATTGAAATGGCTCACTTGCTAGCTTCCCTCAGATTGTTGAGGGAAGTACCACCTGAGAAAATAGCCTAAGATTATTCATATATTCTTCATATTTATCAAGGACCTACATAATCCTTTTCAAATAACCTTCTAAATAACCTGTTTCTAACCACTTTAATTTGCTGTTACAAATTGTGCTTTCACTGGTGACTTAGATGATTCTGAAACTTGAGTAGTTCTTAGATTAAAATATTCTGGGTTTCATAGCTGCTACAAATGGAACTTTTACTTACTGTAATTTTATGTTCTTGACTAAATTAGAGCCTTATTTCCCTAATTCACAATATCCTTACAGATCTCTAGTGTAAAATGACATATGCATAAGTTTGTGTAAGATAAGGAGGATTCTATTAGGATGATTAGAATGATTCTAGTGAGGAGAGGTTATATGATAGAAAGAAAACAACTATTACAAATTTTTGTTTGTGTTTTATATAAGCTTATGGTTGATTAGGTAGCTATAAGTGTCTGATAGTGATGTAAATGTCACATATTTATGCCCTTTCAAAACTTTTTATCCTGTAGCATGTTTTTGGCTCAGAGGAGACTCTGCATCCTTGGCAGTAGAGCAAAATTCCTGAAGACAATTTATTCTTCAGAAGTCCTTGGACTCTCTACTTCTGCTGTGGGTATTACTTAATCCCTTACAGATACAATAGTGTATGTATCCTGTAATGTAAAAAAATGAAGATGCAAGTTTTTAGGTACTTTATAAGTATTTTATTGAAATGAATATTTGTATTACAATATAAGCTGAGGGCATCTCTTGTCATTGGCTAGAATTCACATTCATGGAGCAACTGCTTGCCTGTCTATATATCAGGCATTGTGCTGGTCATTGCATATTCATTATCTTATTTTCTCTTTACAAAATTCTTCAAGTTATGAACTGTTATACTTCTGTTTTACAAATGAGAAAATGGAGGCTTAGATAGGGTTGGTAACTTGCCCAAGGTCACACAGTTTGTAGGTGACATATCCAAAACTGGCACTCTACAGACAGGATCTGTCCACTCAGGATGTTATAGTGACTATAAATGCAGGCCTTGTGACTCCCAGTTTATGGGAACATGGCAGATTAAGGAACAGATATGTGATATCATGGAAAAGCAAATAAATCCAGAATGTGAGTCATAACAACAGGCGTGGTAACTGACCCAGTTTCTTCAACAAGTCAGGGCACTGGGAAAAAAGTGGTTATTTCAGAGAGAGGCCTGAGAACCAAATACAATGTGTGGACCTTGTCTAGGAACTTGACCCAATCCACCAAAATAAAAGGATATTTTTAAAGGCAATCAGAGAAATATGAATGTCGGTTGAGTACTCGATGGTCCTGAGGAATTATTGTAAATTAGGCATGATAATGACATTGACATTGTAGAAGAAAATGTTGATAATTTTTAGAGCTATATGCCAAGTCTATAGGGGCGAAGTAACGTAAAGTCTAAGATTTGCTTTAAAACTACTTAGCAAGAAAAACGTTTCTTAAAAGGCAAAGGAGGAAAGGAGTAGCAAATGAGGTAAAATCATGTTGTGTATGTGTCTTATATTAGGTGGAATCACATGAAATGGTCATTTTTGTAGGTCAAAAATAGATAAATATTGGCAGTTTCATATTGTTCAACCCGATTCTAATCTCTCAACTTTTACATAGGTTTGAAACTTTCATAAAAACCATCATCTTCTCTTCTCTGTGTAAATACTGCAATTTCTATGTCATAAATGTCTGAAGTCCTCCCTCTCCTCTTTACGACCGCCATGACTATCTCAGTTCAGGCCTTCCTCCATGCAGTGAAGTTGGTCGAAGCCGAAGAAGTTGATATGGCCACCAGAGCAGTCAGATAAAGCCATGGTCCTCAGCTAAGGGTGTTTGTGTGCTGAGTTATCCTCTGCAGAGCTGTGCTACAGTGCACAGATCAGGAAGCCTCCTGAGAGAGTCTGATTCTCTAAGGCCGAAGTATATTTTGAAAAATCTTTCTGATTGTGATGTATATTCCAGGTAAGAATGATCAACGGTGCACTATTCAGCCTTGCAGATTATCTGGGATAGAATTCAATCCTTTCCATCATTAACAACCACATCAGAAAAGTCCTTGCAGTTCACCAGAGTCTTTGCAGTTAACATAGCCACACAGATAAATAACTATTCTTCCTGCTCTTGGGCGAATGAAAAAAGATTGATTGGTGTTGTCAAAAGTAGTAATGATGAGTTCAAATCAAGAAAGACTCACCAGACCCAGTGAGGCTACTTGCCGTCAGCCAGTGTGCACTGGAAAATCCTCATCCACACCATCATTAATATCATTGGGAGTGTAATTGGTAGCCCATTGGTTTTCTGCTCTTCTTCCATTAATATTGTCTGCTGAGCCTCAAAATAGCCTTAAATGGGACTTCTCGGGGAAGCTATTCTGAATGATAGTATAATGGTGGATACATGTCACACATTAGTTAAAACCCACAGTATTCACAACACCAAGAATGGACCCTAATGCAAATGATGGGCCCTGGGTGATAAGGTGTCAGTGCTGGTTCATCAGTTGTAACAAATGTGTCACTTGCTCAACTGATGTTGGTGGGGAGTTTGTGGGGGTACCAAGGGGGCATATGGGAACTCTGTACTTGCTGCTCAGATTTGCTGTGAACCTAAAACTTTTTTAAAATAATTTTTTGTAAAAAGAGACTTCTAAAATTTACATGTCCATCAGATAAGCACAAAACCTTTATTTTAAAACAGCAACTGAGACAAAAAGTTTTTCTTCTCCTTAAGTCTGTCCTTCCTGAAAGAAATCACAGCCCTCTTTTTTGATGTGAAAACATATTGTACAGTTAGTCCATACCATAACTATCATCTCTCTACCCCCTTTTGTGTAAAGTTACTCATCCTATTTGTATCGAAGAGAATCTCTTCCACTTTCTGAGTGAGCACTAGTTTTTGAGTATATTATGTGTACCAAGAAGTGCTTTTCCACTGTGGATTTAACTCAATCTTCATAGCAATTGTATAGGGCAGGCATTCCCTTTTCTTACTAACATGAGGAAACTGAGTTTCAGAGAAGGCAAGTAATCTGCCTACTGCCACACAGCTAGGAGTTTTAATGTTTAATTTCCAGGTAAGATCTATGTAGCTTGAAAGCCTTTTGTATTAAACAAACTTTGGAGATTTTAATTTGAATGTAGGCATATTTTACAGGGCACAGAGCTTCACAGATCTGTGAGCGACTGTGCACAGTCTTGCCCCAGATCTGGCTTTCCATCTCTTCCTCTTACAAGGGCCCAGCAGACTTGCCCTGTCTCTCAGACTCAAATCCACATTTCCAAGAGTTGTTGGTTTAGCCTGACTCTGCCCTTCCCTAATCCAGTCAGATATGTGTGAGGGTTCAGGGGAGGGACGGGATTACCTAGTCTAGACAAGCAGAAGGGCTGCGAATATTGGTGGGGGCAATAAACTCACCCATGCAAGAACTTTGCTGGAACCTAGTTTTCAAAGAAAATAAGTCAGGCTTTTTTCCCTTGACCTGAGTCCATTTGCTGGTATTCCAGCTCTGTATTTTTTACCTTTTCTGTCAATTCCCAGGTTTAGAGAAACGCTTGTTTCCAATAAGCTTGTTTCTTTCCCCCGAACCCTCACACATATCTGACTGGATTAGGGAAGGGCAGAGTCAGGCTAAACCAACAACTTTTGGAAATGTGGATTTGAGGCTGAGAAAAAGGCAAAGTCATGACTCATATAGATATAAAAATAAACATATGTTAAAGATTTTTATTTTATTCATACAATATGATAAAGCAGGTTACAACCAGTTGAAAGGAAAAGCTGAAAAGTACAAATTTAAATATGATAAACTGAATTGCAAATGAAGGCAAAACCAGTTTTTAAACAAGGTGAAGGTCAGTCAAAACTCGTGAACCGGAGTTTGCAAGCCTGTCAGTTCCTTTCAATCTATAAAGTGCAGAGGATTTCAGAGACCAGTTCCAGCCCTGCTAGAATCAGTCCTGCAAGGGTGTGTGGTAGCCACTGCATAATTTTCCATTTGAAGCACGAAATTTTTTCTCCAATTTATTATCTCTTAGGAGGGAATCCAAATTCCTTCCCTTTAACTCGTTTAGTCAGCAAATATCTAATAGCTACAATGTATCAGCACAAGCAATTGTTAAAACAACTATTATGTGTTGCTTAAGAGTTTCAGCTAAATCTCTGTGCCTTTCAGTTACAAAATGAATTTTTATGTAACTGGGTTTTCCCCATGTGTGTCCAAAGTCAGCTGTCCCTACTTGGTGTTTCCACCTCAGTTTTACTCTGTTCTTCCGCCATTCCAGAAGCATTCTGTCGTTTTCCTATGCCACCTAGTGGCAAAAGAGTGTAATTTATCTGTTGGGCTTTTGGGTTTTTTTTTTTTAATGTGTAGTCCTACCTTGGAAAACATCTAAAATTTGTGAGATAAAATCTGCTTGATTGAGGAGCAAAGGGAGGAAGAGGACATGATTTCAGAACCCTGGAAGCTTTTGTTTTAATTGAAATTTTTAAAAAGTAAGACTTTATTTATTTTTTTGCATTTAAGTTCAGAGCAAACTTGAGCAAAAATGAGAGAATTCCC
The DNA here is from genome assembly GCA_032199065.1 of Smutsia gigantea. Taxonomy (NCBI): domain Eukaryota; kingdom Metazoa; phylum Chordata; class Mammalia; order Pholidota; family Manidae; genus Smutsia; species Smutsia gigantea. The sequence goes on along the minus strand of JAVSCE010022620.1, from coordinate 1,094,513 downwards.
ATATATCCCCTGTCCCCACATGCATAGCCTCACCTATTATCAATATCTACCACCACAGGGTACATGTGTTGCAACCGATGACCTACATGACATATCATTGTCACCTTTAGACTGCATGAGGATTCTTCCTTAGTGTTGTACACATACGGGTTTTGACAAATATATAATGACATGAATCCACCTATATATATAGTACCATACAAAATAATTTCACTATCCTAAAATTTGTCTTCTACCTGTTCATCCCTCCCTCCCCCACAAGCTCTGATCTCTTTACTGTGTAAACCACTATTCTCTTTACTGTGTCCATGATTTTGCTGTATATGACAGATGGGAACAAACCCGTGTCTGCTGTAGAAGCCCAGTGTCTACACCACTTTCCCTATCAACTTGCCCACTTAGTTGGACTTGCGTGGACTGCTGTGGCCTGAGACCCCTCCTCCTCCTAAGAACCGAATTTCCTCCTATTTTTCTTAAAAACACTCTTTTTCCCATTCCAGCCATGTGTTTCAGGAGAAGCTGGTCTATTTAAGGAGTTACTTATGTAGGAGCATTGACCGGTTCTAGCTCAAGGAGCACACCTGGAGGGGCTGGGATTGTGGGGTCAGGGCTGTACCGGTTTTTGATTGGGTAGTGAGCACATTAAAAAGACATTATAAACAAAAAAAAGGCATCATTGTGTCACTAAATGTTTCATGATCTTGTTCTATATTTCTTTCACTAATACATTTTTGTCATAGTCATAACAGCCATATTAACAGAGTACTTTTTAAATTGTTGGGGAAATGCCACAGTTCATTAGCCAAGGCTAGGCCATTCAGAGCTCTTTCCTAGAGTTTTTGAAATTGGAACAAGAAAAAGCAGCTCTCAGTCTCTCTATGCTGGTGAAGTTGAGAGGTCTGACGGTTTCATCTCATATGGAGAAAAGCAAACATGAAGCAAGCAGAACCCTGGTGAGGTTCAAGGGTCTGGTCTCAATTACCCTTGAGTCTGGTTGCGCCTCTCTTTCCTTCTTTCAGGGATATGAGCTTTTGAAAAAAATTACCCTTTTTGCCTAAACTGTTTCAGATTGAGTTTCTGATGGTGCAGGTAAGAAATTTGATTAATATAGCTTTGGGGCATCAAAGGCCTCTAGGCACTGTCTGTTTCTCACTCTCAGAAGCTGGAAAAGAGTTTAACAAAGTTTCTTTTTAGTCAGGCTGGGAAACAATCAAGTTTCTAGCCAGCTCTCAAACTGGAAATGTGTCAATAAATTACCTTCCCAAAGGGTAAGATATACAAAGTTTCTTTTAAAAATAGAGCTGTATTAAAAAAAAAAGACATTTAGAAATGGTGTAAATGCTAAGGAATGAAGGAAAATAATAGTGTCATCGTTGTTGCTGGAACATCAAATTTTATGCTATATATATATAATTACATACAGGCTTTTATGTATTCATAAAAATGAATAAAAAAGTACTGTGTTTGGTTACTTTAGATAGAACTAGATGGCAGATGATGATATTTGTCACCTTTCTTGTGATAGTACTTGTGTTACAATAGGGTACTCACCTTCCTCATCAAACTTTAAAGGAAGCAGAGTAGAGTCCATGCAATTGAATGCACAGTAGAAACATACTACCTGTAATTGCAAAACAATGGAAATAACAAATACCCAAACAATAGGGGAAAGAATGAAGTGTGATTACATAAACAACCTGAAATACTACCTACTAATTAAAAGTGAAAATTTTGTAAGAAAATTCTCATACTCTGTTGAGAGAAAAGGCAAAACATGCTTTTAAAATTACAAGTGATTACAACCACATAGAAATACATGATTCATAGATCTAAAAGATAGTAGACGTTTTGGCTGCTCCAACAGCCGGCGCTACTCTAAAGGGGAGGCTGTTACGCAGTCTACCTGCTTCTCAGGTCTGATTATTGTCTTCACCTCTCCAACTATTAGCTTTGTTATTTCTCTTTCTGGCCTTTTCTTGCCCTCTGTCATTTTTACACGTGATTCATAGCCCGTAGATATTAACAGCTTTGATTTCCCCAGCTTCAACCCACCATTTGGGAAAACTTTTTTCTAAAGCTGTCCTATCCCACCTGAATGCATCAGGTCTTACAGAGTCCTCAAAATATTTAAAATGGAAACTTTACTATTCTAGAGTCTTAGGATGATGCGAAATAATTATTTTTCTTCTTTCCAAACTTTCTTTGTTCCGAAACTATTGCAGTGAATGTTTTAGAGACAACTGACAATAACCTTTCTCTCGTCTCTGCCTAGAGTGCGACCTAGTGGTGATTCTGTAGAATCGGACCTTTAAGCCTCAACAGCAACGAAAAGATGCTGCTTTATTATTTCACTAGCAGTTTGTGTAGCAGTACAGTGTATATGGGAGGCTGTAATCTATCTGGAAAAAAATGCCACCTCATGTAGTCAGCTGGTCCAGAAATTATACAGCCCCTGTAGATAGTCCGTTTTACACCTGGGGCTCATACTTAATTCCTCACAGGATTCCAGGTCTATTTTAATTTCCTAATACCAGATCTACTCCAGAAAGTAATTCTTACACAGTGAGAATTTGCATCTACTGCTGGATCTTGATATCTCTGGACACTATAGGGCGTCCTGCAAATGTTCACCACTGTATTAGTTTCCTCGGGCTGCCTTAAGAGAGCCCCACATGCTGGGTGGCTTAAACAGCAAACTGGGTTATCTCACAGTTCTGGAGGCTAGAAGTCCAAGCTCAGGGTGTTGCCAGGGTCCGTTCCTTATGAGGGATGTGAAGAGGGATCCATCACTTCTTGTAGTTGGCAGGCGATCCTTGGCCTTCCTTGACTTGTAGAGGTATCACCTCGATCTCGGCCTTCATCTTCATGTAGCATCTCGCTGTGTGCCAGTCTGTCTCTGCATTTCCCCTTTTTATAAGGACAGCAGAAATACTGGACTAGGGCCCATACTAACAACCTTAATAATTACATCTGCCATTAAGCTGTTTCTTAATAACATCATACACTCATGTATTAGATGAAATCTAAAATTCATATAACTTCAACATATCAACTAGGGGGACACAGTTCAGTCCATAACAAACACCTATCTCATTATGCCTCCTACTTCATTTCTGCCATGACACCATGGAGGTGTCAGGCTCAGCCATGGAATTGCTTTGCCCATAAGATCAGAGGTGATGTGTGTACATCTAAGTTGAAACTAAGAATTTTTCCCCTCTTCCATGAAACTGCCAGTGTTCCAGATAAAGGCTATTTCATCAGCCTATGTCAGAATGACAGTGCCTTGGAAAGAGTAGCAGCTGACCCTCAGTGAATATGTAGCATAAAAAAGAAACAAACATCGCTTCTCAGCCGTTTGGCTGAGAACAAGGGTAGTATCTGTTCTTATCAGTTTAATATCTGATACGTCCTCTATCTGAGGACAATATATTAAATGGATTTTTGGAATTAGGAGATGGAATACGAGCTTGCTCCGTCCACTCCACGCATCAGCCTGGTATTGTAGAACTTCCAGGAACGGTGCACCCCCTTTTAGGAGAAAAATTATGGTTGAAAAGTAAGCCTTAATAAATGTATCTGGTTCTGTTAAAAAAAAAAAGAAACAAACAAACTTATGATTTAAAGCCATCAAGGCTAACTGACAAAATAAGTTCACTCCTAATGTGTGGGGTTTTTTTTCATTCATTCATCAGACATTTATTGAAAATTTGCTATGTACCAGGCATGGTGCTATCTGTTAGATACTGTGATGGTTGATTTTATGTGTCGACTTGGCTAGGCCATGATACCAAGATATTTGCTCAAACACTAGATGTCTCTGTGAAGGTATGTTTCAGATGAGATTAACATTTAAATCAGTAGACTTTTTTTTTGTATCATTAATCTACAGTTACATGAGCAACATTATGGTTACTAGACTCCCCCCATCATCAAGTCCCCACCACCTACCCATTACAGTCACTGTCCATCAGCGTAGTGAGATGCTATAGAATCACTACTTGTCTTCTCTGAGTTGTACTGCCCTCCCCGTGCACCCCCCTTACATTACATCTACTAAACGTAATGCCCCTTTTTCCCCTTTGTCCCTCCCTTCCCACCCATCATCCCCAGTCCCTTTCCCTTTAGTAAATGTTAGTCCATTCTTGGACTCTGAGTCTGCTGTTGTCTTGTTCCTTCAATTTTTTCTTTGATATTATACTCCACATATGAGTGAAATCATTTGATACTTGTCTTTTTCCGCCTGGCTTATTTCACTGAACATAATACCCTCTAGCTCCATCCATGTTGTTGCAAAAGGTAGGATTTGTTTTCTTCTGATGGCTGGATAATATTCCATTGTGTATATGTACCACATCTTTATCCATTCATCTATTGATGGACACTTAGGTTGCTTCCGTTTCTTGGCTATTATAAATAGTGCTACGATAAACATAGGGGTGCATATGTCTTTTTCAAACTGGGCTGCTGCATTCTTAGGGTAAATTCCTAGGAGTGGAATTCCTGGGTCAAATGGTATTTCTATTTTGAGTTTTTTGAGGAACCTCCATACTGCTTTCCACAATGGTTGAACTAATTTGCATTCCCACCAGCAGTGTAGGAGGGTTCCCTTTTCTCCACATCCGCGCCAACATTTGTTGTTGTTTATCATTTGGATGGTGGCCATTCTAACTGGTGTGAGGTGATATCTCATTGTGGTTTTAGTTTGCATTTCTCTGATGATTAGCAATGTGGAGCAACTTTTCATGTGCCTGTTGGCCATCTGAATTTCTTCTTTGGAGAAGTGTCTGTTCAGATCCTCTGCCCATTTTTTAATTGGATTATTTGCTTTTTGTTTGTTGAGGTACGTGATCAGCTCTATATATTTTGGATGTTAACCCTTTATCAGATATGTCATTTATGAACATATTCTCCATACTTTAGGATGTCTTTTTGTTTTATTGATGTTGTCCTTTGCTGTACAGAAGCTTTTCAGCTTGATATAGTCCCACTTGTTCATTTTTGCTTTTGTTTCCCTTGCCTGGGGAGATATGTTCATGAAGAAGTTGTTCATGTTTATGTCCAAGAGTTTTGCCTATGTTTTTTTCTAAGAGTTTTATGGTTTCATGACTAACATTCAGGTCTTTGATCCATTCGAATTTACTTTTGTATATGGGTTACACAATGATCCAGTTTCTTTCTGTTACATGTAGCTGTCCAGTTTTGCCAACACCTGCTGTTGAAGAGGCTGTCATTTCCCCATTGTATATCCATGACACCTTTATCATATATTAATTGACCATATATGTTTGGGTTAATATCTGGACTCTCTATTCTGGTTTGTGGGTCTGTTCTTGTGCAAGTACCAAATTGTCCTGAATACTGTGGTTTTGTAGTAGAGCTTGAAGTTGAGAAGCAAGATCCCCCCTGCTTTATTCTTCCTTCTCAAGATTGCTTTGGCTATTCAGGGTCTTTTCTGGTTCCATATGAATTTTAGAACTATTTGTTCCAGTTCTTTGAAGAATGCTGTTGGTACTTTGACAGGGATTGCATTGAATCTGTAGATTGCTTTAGGTAGGACAGCCATTTTGAAAATATTAATTCTTCCTAGCTAAGATCATGGGATGAGTTTCCATTTGTTAGTGTCCTCTTTAATTTCTCTTAAGGGTGTCTTGTAGTTTTCAGGGTGTAGGTCTTTCACTTCCTTCATTAGGTTTATTTCTAGGTATTTTATTCTTTTTGATGCAACTGTGAATGGAATTGTTTTTCTGATTTCTCTTTCTGCTAGTTCATCATTAGTGTATAGGAAAGCAACAGATTTCTGTGTATTAATTTTGTATCCTGCAACTTTGCTGTATTCATATATTAGTTCCAGTAGCTTTGGAGTAGAGTCTTTAGGGTTTTTATGTAGAATATCATGTCATCTGCAAATAGTGACAGTTTAACTTCTTCTTTACCAATCCGGATGCCTTGTATTTCTTTGTTTTGTCTGATTGCCGTGGCTAGGACATCCAGTACTATGTTGAATAGAAGTGGGGAGAGTGGGCATCCCTGTCTTGTTCCCGATCTTAGGTGAAAAGCTTCCAGCTTCTCGCTGATAAGTATGATGTTGGCTGTGGGTTTTTCATATATGGCCTTTATGATGTTGAGGTACTTGCCCTCTATACCCATTTTGTTGAGAGTTTTTATCATAAATGGATGTTGAATTTTGTCAAATGCTTTTTCAGCATCTATGGAGATGATCATGTGGTTTTTGTCCTTCTTTTGTTGATGTGGTGGATGATGTTCATGGATTTTCGAATGTTGTACCATCCTTGCATCCCTGAGATGAATCCCACTTGATCATGGTGTATGATCCTCTTGATGTATTTTTGAATTCGGTTTACTAATATTTTGTTGAGTATTTTTGCATCTATGTTCATCAGGGATATTGGTCTGTAATTTTCTTTTTTTGTGGGGCCTTTGCCTGATTTTGGTATTAGAGTGATGCTGGCTTCATAGAATGAGTTTGGAAGTATTCCCTCCTCTTCTATTTTTTGGAAAACTTTAAGAAGAATGTGTATTATGTCTTCTCTATATGTCTGATAAAATTCAGCAGTGAATCCATCTGGCCTGGGGGTTTTGTTCTTGGGTAGTGTTTTGATTACTGATTCAATTTCATTGCTGGTAATAGGTCTGTTTAGATTTTCTGTTTTCTTCCTTGGTAAGTCTTGGAAGGTTGTGTTTTTCTAGGAAGTTGTCCAGTTCTTCTAGGTTTTCCAGGTTGTTAGCATATAGATTTTCATATTATCCTCTAATAATTCTTTGTATTTATGCAGGGTCTGTCATGATTTTCCTTTTTCATTTCTGATTCTGTTTATGTGTGTAGATTCGCTTTTTCACTTAATAAGTCTGGCTAGGGGTTTATCTATTTTGTTTATTTTCTGAAAGAACCAGCTCTTGGTTTCATTGATTTTTTTCTATTGTTTTATTCTTCTCAATTTTACTGATTTCTTCTCTGATCTTTATTATGTCCCTCCTTCTGCTGACTTTGGGCTTCATTTGTTCTTCTTTTCCCAGTTTCAGTAATTGTGACTTCGGACTATTCATTTGGGATTGTTCTTTCTTCTTTAAATAGGCCTGGGTTGCTATATACTTCCCTCTTAGAACTGCCTTCTCTGTGTCCAACAGAGGTTGGGGCTTTGTGCTGTTGCTGTCATTTGTCTCCATATATTGCTTGATTTCTGTTTTAATTTGGTCATTGATCCATTGATTATTTAGGAGCATGTTGTTAAGCCTCCATGTATTTGGAGACTTTTTGTTTTCATTCTACAATTTAGTTCTAGTTTTATACCTTTGTGATCTGAGATGTTGGTTGGTAGAATTTCAGTCTTTTTGAATTTACTGAGGCTCTTTTTGTGGCCTAGTATGTGGTCTATTCTGGAAAATGTTCCATGTGCACTTGAGAAGAATGTGTATCCTGCTGCTTTTGGGTGTAGAGTTCTGTAGATGTCTGTTAGGTACATCTTTTCTAGGTTGTTGTTCAGTGCCTCTGTGTCCTTACTTAATTTTCTGTCTGGTTGATCTGTCCTTTGGAGTGAGTGGAGTGTTGAAGTCTCCTAGAATGAATGCATTGCTTTGTGTTTCCTCCTTTAATTCTGTTAGTATTTGTTTCACATATGTCAGTGCTCCTGTGTTGGGTGCATATATATTTATAATGGTTATATCCTCTTGTTAGACTTCCCCCTTTATCATTATGTAATGTCCTTCTTTATCTCTTGTTACGTTCTTTGTTTTGAAGTCTATTTTGTCTGGTAGAACTACTTCAACACCTGCTTTTTTCTCTTTGCTGTTTGCATGAAATATCTTTTTCCATCCCTTCACTTTTAGTCTATGTATGTCTTTGGGTTTGAGGTGAATCTCTTGTAGGCAGCATATAGGTGGGTCTTGCATTTTTATCCATTCTGTTACTCTGTGTCTTTTGATTGGTACATTCAGTCCCTTTACATTTAGGGTGATTATCAATAGATATGTACTTATTGCCATTGCAGGCTTTGGATTCGTGGTTACCAAAGGTTCAAGGGTAGCTTCTTTACCATCTAACCGTGTAACTTAACTCTCTTATTAAGCTATTATAAACACAGACTGATGATTCTTAATTTCTCTCCCTTCTTATTCTTCCTTCTCCATTCTTTATATGTTAGATGTTTTATTCTGTACTCTTTTGAGTTTCCTTTGACTGCTTTTGTGGATCGTTGGTTTTATATGTTGCCTTTAGTTAGTATTTGGTTGGTTTGCTTTCTTTGCTGTGATTTTATTTTCTCTGGTGACATCTATTTAGCCTTAGGGAGTGCTTCCATCTAGAGCAATCCCTTTAAAATATCCTGTAGAGGTGGTTTGTGGGAGGCAAATTCCCTCAACTTTTGCTTGTCTGGAAGTTGTTTAATCCCTCCTTCAAATTTAAATGATAAGCATGCTGGATACAGTATTCTTGGTTCAAGGCCCTTCTGTTTCATTGCATTAAATATATCATGCCTTTCTCTTCTGGCCTGTAAGGTTTCTTTTGAGAAGTCTGATGATAGCCTGATGGGTTTTCCTTTGTAGGTGATCTTTTTTCTCTCTCTGGCTGCCTTTAATACTCTGTCCTTTTCTTTGATCTTTGCCATTTTAATTATTATATGTCTTGATGTTGTCCTCCTTGGGTCCCTTGTATTGGGAGATCTGTGGGTTCCATGGTCTGAGAGATTATTTCCTTCCCCAGCTTGGGGAAGTTTTCAGCAATTATTTCTTCAAAGACACTTTCTATCCTTTTTTCTCTCTCTTCTTCTTCTGGTACCCCTATAATGCGAATATTGTTCCATTTGGATTGGTCACACAGTTCTCTTAATATTCTTTCATTCCTAGAGAGCCTTTTATCTCTCTCTGTCTCAGCTTCTCTGTATTCCTGTTCTCTAATTTCTATTCCATTTACAGTCTCTTGCACCTCGTCCAGTCTGCTCTTAAGACCTTCTGTTGATTGTTTCATTTCTGTCATCTCTCTCCGGACTTCATCCCTTAGCTCTTGCATATTTCTCCACAGGTCCATGAGTATGGTTATTACTTTTATTTTGAAATTTTTTCAGGAAGATTGGTTATATCTATCTCCCCAGGCCCTCTCTCTGGGGTTGTCTGAGTGATTTTTGACTGGACCAGATTCTTCTGCCTTTTCACAGCGATAGAATTGGTCACAGGTAGGTGGCGCATTTGTCAGCTGGGAGAACTAAGTCCCTTCCTGCTTGTTGGTTGCCTGGTCCTTCTCTCCGCTCCCTGTGCCATCTACCTGCACACCGGGAGCAGTCTCTGGGATAATCTCCTGAGTTCCCATGGGCGAGGCGGCCTTTGGGAAAGCCTAGTGCACTGCGGGGGGTGGCAGACGTGCCAGGTGTGTTCTCCTGCGAGAATGGCAACCCTTCTTGCCTTACAGACCTTGCTCTGGCTTCCCCTGTCTGTCCCGGTTAGCTGCGCGCTGGGAGGAGACTCTGTGTGGTTGCTGTGGGCGGGGCTGTTCTCCTGCTGCTCAGCAGCTGTGGTGGGTCAGCCGGTTTGCTTGCAGAGCCAGCCGGGGGGAATGAATGGCAGGCTGCTTATCACCGTGAGGGGCTTCGGGGCTGCGTTACCCCCCAGGGGGTTAGGGAGCCTAAAGTTCCTCAAGATTTCCAGCCTGCTGGGCTGAGTGTGCTGGGACAATTTTGTCCAGCTGTTGAGTCCTTGTCCCTTTAAGACCTTTAAAAAGCGCCCACTTTTCTTTTGTCCCACGGGAGCCTGCTGTGGGGACCCACTTGCAGTCTCCATCTCGAATTTTACTTTTCCATTTCTCTAATGTCCAGTACAGCATGCAATGTGTGTCTGTGCTCCCGGTGCAGATTACTAGGGCTGGTTATTTAGCAGTCCTGTGCTTCCACTCCCTCCCCACTCGGATTCTTTTCCTCCCGCTGGTGAGCTGGGGTGGAGGGAGTGCTCGGGTCACACTGGGTGACAGCTTTGTATCTTACCCTTTTCGTGAGATGCTGAGTTCTCACAGATGTAGATGTAGCCTGGCTGTTGTACTGTATCTTCTGGTCTCTCTTATAGGAATAGTTGTATTTGTTGTATTTTCAAAAATTTGTATGGTTTTGGGAGGAGATTTCTGCCGCCCTACTCATGCCGCCGTCTTGAGCCCCTCTCCTCCAGTAGACTTTTTTTTTAAGTTTATTTTGATATCATTAATCTACAATTAAATGAGCAATATTATGGTGATTACACTACCCCTTTCATCAGGTCCTCCCCACCAAACCCATTACAGTCACTGTCCATCAGCGTAGTGAGATGCTATAGAGTCACTACTTGTCTTCTCTTCCTCCAGTAGACTTTTAAGTAAAGCAAATTTCCCTTCATAATGCAGTGGGCCTGATCCAGTCAGCTGCAGGCCTTAAGAGAAAAAAGACTGAGGCTCCCCTAGGAAGAGGGAATTCAGCTTCCAGACTGTCTTCATTGTTGAGCTGAAACATCAACTCTTCCTTGGGTCTCCAGCCTGCTGGACTGCTCTGCAGGTTTCAAACTTGCCAGCCCCCACATATCGAATGAGATAGTTCCTTAAAATAAATCACTATATATATGTATATCCTATTGGTTCTTTTTCTCTGGAGAAACCTGATTAATACAGTCAATTAGCAAACAAGATAGGAAGAGTCCTCATAGAGCGTACAGTCTAAGAAAGGATACGTACAAGTAAACAGAGAAATAACAAAGTTATGTAATAAATGCTGCAATGCACTCCATGTGATAGGCGCCCGTGGAGGAGCATCCAGCCTGACCCAAAGAGCCAGGGAGGCCGCTCTGGAGAAGATGGAGTCTTAACTTGAGCCCTGAAGGTGACAGGGGAACTAAGAGCCAATTGTAGGGACACGGTGGTGGGACCCAGGAGTTAGACTGACTGTAGAACATGAATTCTCATCAGGGGCATTAACTGTCCTCAAAGAGGAAAAAATTGATGATTGACAGGTGAAATAAACATGAGCTATTACGGTGTTTTGTGACCATGCACAGCTCAATTAATCCTATCTGACAAAATCTTATTCCTTACTATTTGCTGGGAAAGCAGGGAAGATGATTAGAAGAAAATGTCTAAAATGGGGGCAGTGATATAAAAGACGTTAAGAAACAGTCGTATGGAAAGACCATTCAGGTTGAGAAATGATCTCATTTGAAGCTACAGAAGAGAGAGAGAACATAGAATATTTGAAATATGAGAATGGTTGAAGCATAGAGTTGGGGAGGAGCAGAGGCTGTTCCGGACACAGATTTTAGAGAAAATTAAATCTGAAAATGCATTTTGACCTCAATTGTCTAAATATTTTAAATAATACTGCACTTTGTGTCTAAATAATTGACTGCGAACTGCTCACATTTTTATACGTGAAATCTGCACTTGGTGTTGGTAGTCCCATGTCGAATGAGTCATTAAGTTTTAACCATTTTTCAGCGATGGCAAAGGACAATTGTTAAGTATCTTTTCTGTCTATCATTTTGGGGTATTTTAGTTTTATGATTGTAGCTTCTAGAATACCATCATGCTCGGGTAGGTACTTAATCACATTGCTGCTCTGGAAAGCATGTTAACCTCTGGAGAATTTGCATGTGATCTAGTTCACTGGAGTTTCAAAGATTAAAAATATGAAAGTAAGAAGATATTTTTCTTAGTTCCATTATTGGGAATAGAATGAGAACAATGGTCCATTTAATAACCATTATCACTATCTTCCTCCCAGATTGCATTAAAATTACTTTAATAGTCTATTAGGAAAATCTTTGCAAATATGCTGCCAATCACTTTTTGTTTTTTTCCATCAGCTTGTTATTATGAGCTCAAAGCTAATTAGGTGCTTTTGAGAGAAAGAACTAAAAAATTGTATGCTGTACTATAATTGAAACTTTTAATAATTTTCTACCACAGCCGTAGCTTGGTTGATATACGCAGACCTCATCTAAATGTCTAAGTACTTTTTTAAGAGACAGCATTCTAGTAATATTTTTTTGTAAGGTCTTGTTACAGAGAAGACAGTAGATGGAAATAGTTCTGAGTATGTGTTCAGGAGTCAGACTACTTTGGTTCAGATCCTGAGCTGCTTCTGTTTGGGTTTAAATGTCATCCGCTTTTGTAAACTTGGGCAAATGTATAAAGTTCTGTGATTTCATCCTCTCTGAACCTCTCCTCATATGTAAATGATGACTAATAATAGAACCACTGCATAGGATTGTCGTGAATACTAAATGAGTTAATTATGTAAAACTTTTAGAACACTGCCTGGGACACACTTAGTGCTTGATAATGTTAGCTATTATTATTATTATTATTTAGAATCCCTTAATGAGTAGTTTCCAAACCATTTGTTGAGTGCTTCCTCGTATAGATGCCATACAAGACACCTGTGAAACTGTTAGTACATCTTACCTAAAGTGATTTTCAGGGCATGAGTTAAGAAATTTTTTTTAAGTCACTTTTTTTAGTATAGTTATTGCTGTCTTTAGTACATTTCAGGCTTTTGAATTGATTTATTTTTTAGACTAGTATGAGATTTTTGTTCTTATGTGAGAGATACATATCTAATGATCATAGGAAAAAGCACCCCTTAGGGCAATAGGTGGGAGAGTTCCTCTTCAGCATTTTGTATTAGAGTCTAGAATTTATCTTTATGGTACTGCTTTTTCCATGGTAGCAATAGGAAAAAAAGAAGAGTTTACCCATGTTTTCCTGGCATTTCTTAATTTTTATTAAGAAATTTAAAAACCCTTTCATTATTTATATCTTTCAGAAAATGTCTTTGAAACTCAAAAATGCAAAACGAATCGAAGGCCTTGGTACTAGTGTGTGGTGAGTACCTTAAAATAAACAACAGTAATTTGGTAAGGGTTTTTCCTACACATTTTTATATCCTAGTGAGGATTTTTAGTATTATCTATAGTCTGAAAATAAAGCCATGAATTTTAATTCATCCATTAAATGGAAATGGGAGGAAGTTAATGATCCATATGCTGATTTATTCATTCAGCAAATATGCCCAGCCCTGTACACTAGCCACTGGAGATGGGCAGAGAAAAGGGCAAATTTGGTTGAGGTCTTCATGAAATTTATGTTCTAATCCATGAATGTTTCTAATGACTCCAGTCTAACGTTTGATAAGAGAACCTCGCAGTGGCTGGTATGGTTGAGGAAAGTAATACATGATTATCATGGAACTGACATTTGTAAGAAACATAAAGTTCATTAGTTCATCATCTTACTACTAGGTAAAGTCATATAGATGGTAAAATTTTTGTTGGGAACTCCTTATTGTTTTTAATCTATAAGGCTAAAGGAGGTCTCATTTTTTAGTTTTATAATAAAGCTATGAGGTATAAAAAGTGATCTTTGTAATTATAGTACCAGCATTTTTTTTATCTTAGGACTGAATTTACCAAGTTGGCTGCAGACCCCTCTGTTGTGAATCTTGGCCAAGGCCTTCCAGATATATCCCCTCCTATATATGTAAAGGAAGGATTATCAAAGATTGCAGCAATTGATAGCCTGAATCAGTACACACGAGGCTCTGTAAGTATGTGAGGACCTTCGGGGCATGAGAGTGTACCATGTGGTATTGTGTATGGGTGTACTTCTGCTATTTCTATATAAATTGGCTTTCTGGGACCAACTGTCCCAACCCAATAACTAGAGGAATGCTTACCTTTTCAGAAAAAAGCCTTGCCCCTCTTGCCTGGGATGAGCCATCCCCCACTTCCAGCCTTTCCACAGCACTGTCTTGGCCCTTATTTTACTGTTGTTCTGGGCTGGGGTCCTATGGCAACAGGAGAGAATATTCAAGAATGTTCTCTTGAGACGTGTTTTCTCTTGCGTTAACACTTACGAAGCCTCAGCACTGGCCTCTTAATTAATATCCTCTATTTCCAACTAGTTACTTTGTTCCTCTCTACCTCAACCCAAACCCCAACTGTGATGAAATGCCTGGGATATCCATAGATTTTGTAGATTCTACAAAAAAACTACCACAACTTACTAAATGACTTGAGCATGGTTGCAGGACATAAGGCCAATATACAAAAAAACAGTTGTGTTTAGGTGGTCTGTTGGTTGGCATAACCTTCTCTTCTGCAACTTGAACAGATTCAGGGGATTTACAGTTAATGCAGGTTTTTTAGTTTCTTTTAACTGGGAAAAAAAAATCCAACTCTACTCAATATGATTTAATTACTGTCAAAAATAAAGTAATTGAATGTGATTTCCTTACTGTCAAAGACATATGTGGTATTCAAGTCAACTTTTATTCAAAACAAATGCTTGAAATTTTGTATTACAAAACCAATCATTTAATAGGAGGTTTTTAGTCATTAGGAAGTCTTCATGAGCATTCACGTAGGAACCCTCAGAAAGTAGGGGGAAATTTTTTTTTTAATTATTTTTGTTAAAAAAAATACAACTTTTCTTTGGATAATTATAAGACCCAGTTTTTTTTAATGGTTTCATTTTTAGATCCAAATGATCTCCGAGAAGTAGGTCCTATAATCATATTCAAGGTTTTCTCTTCTTTCTTATTCAACAGGGCCATCCATCACTTGTGAAAGCCCTGTCCTGCCTCTATGGAAAAATTTGTCAAAAGCAAATCGATCCAAATGAAGAAATCCTTATAACGGTAGGAGCATATGGATCTCTTTTTAATGCCATCCAAGGATTAATTGATGAGGGAGATGAAGTAAGTATATTAACATTATCAGGTTACCTGTATCTGTCATTATCATTTGTCTTGCTTTTGCATCTTTTACTTATCTTACACTCTTTTTTATTGTTATTTTTGAAGTTTAATGCGTATGTAGTAAAAATTTACAAATCTTAAGTGTACAGCTCGATAAGTTTTTGTGAGTATATGTGGTTTAGTTATTTATTTGTAACTACAAGCCACCCCACAGGCTCCTTTTTTGCCCCTTCATAGTCTATATCCTCCTGGAGGTAACTTCTCTTCGGCTTCTATCAGTATGGGTTCATTTTACTTGCTCTTTAATTCGATATAAATGGAGTCACACCATGTGTACTCTTGAATCTGGCATCTTTCATCCTTATGTCTGAGAGATCCATCGTGTATAGTTCATTCCTATTTTTACAGCCTTTTTAGATAAGAGTAGGTAGAGGGGACTAGCAATGACGGGGAAAATGAATCTTCAGTTTTCACTGCTAAAATAACCTTTCATCTGAACTCAGTCAGCAAGTGTGTGGTCAATGTGTTTTTGTGCCCAGTGTTAGTAATGTATGAGGGCTGTGTAACAAGAAGGATGAGTGATTTCTGCTGTTTAGTACAGTGCCCCACTTTGGCGCCCAACTCAGTCAGCTCTGCCCCTACTTCCCCATTATCATTCCAATACCCCTACGTCCGTGTTTCCTGATCTTTCATTTATTCAGAAATTATCAAGGATCTCCTGTATGCTAGGCAATGTGAGAGAGAAGATTTTTGAAAGACAGTCTCCTCCTGGAAGGAGTTCCCTGTCTGCTAGAAGAGAGAGACTTGTAAACAGATGAACAGGAGCAGAAGGCAGTTGTCAGTAGTGGAGGATGTGTCAGTTATGGGGGTGACCACAGGAAGAAATAGCCAAGTCTGCTAATGCAGGCCTGGAATGTGCCAGAGGTGTTGCATAAGCTGGGTCTGAAGAATGAATATTTACCCTGACCTGTACTGTTAATTCCCTTCTTTGAACTGTCCTGGCACTTTATCTGTAAAAGATACCACTATTACTTTGTGATATATTACTCTTTCATATCTCTAGCCCCCTCTTCTATGCCAGGCGGTAGGCTATTTAAGGAAGTACAGGTATACTTTGAAATATATAATCTCCATTAATCCTATAGAAAAGTTGGGTGTTTTACCACACACTTTGATGTTCTCGATGCCTTGCTTCTCTCTCCTCCTCTGCATTCCGTTGTAATTTCCCAAGGCTTAGTCTTTTGGCCTTCTCCCTATTTCTTCTTTCCTGATCACCTGATCTAATATTTTGAAACCATGCACATGTCATTTTCTATCATACTAACCTACTTTATTTTCTCTATAGCTTTTATTACTATCTGAGATCATCTAACTAACTTCCTTATTTCCTACTCTTTCAGCAGAATGTCAGTTCCAGGAGAATTTGTTTATTGCTTTACTGCCAGCATCTAAAATCCTGAGTGCTCAATAAATACTCTTTAAAAAGAAAGGGGAATTATTCCCATTATGAAAATAAGGAAATTACAACAGAGTGACAAGTATATTCTTTCAATTTTACTTCCCACCCTCCCCAGTTTATTTTCCTTTATTGAGTCCATATCAGGCACAATGTTTCTCACCAGGGTTACACAGAGAGGTCATCTTAGTCCCTGAGAATTTCACAGAGTAATTAGGAACTTACAGTCCACTTAAGAAAATCCACTGTTTGTTCATGTCTTTGTCCTCCACAGTCGCTAACACCTAACATAGCACATGGTGTAGTAGGCGCTCAATGCAGGTTAAATGACTAGTACAAATAAATGGTTTTTAGAATGGAAGGGCCTCATGTGACTCCAGTGGGAAAGGCCTTGAAGAGGTATTTTACATCATAAGAATTACAAACAGTAAGAAAATGCAGTCTTTTTTTTTTGTAATTAGATAATAATTTAGCCGACAAAAAGTTAAATGAGACAACTTAGTGTAGACTTTTGAAATTAGAAATTGTTACCAGATATTTCAAAAGCAATTTGACTCCATATATATATAAAAGATGCATAAAATGTTTATATCCTTTAAAAATGTTTATACCCTTTCATCTAGTGATAAAATCACATAAATTTATAGAGTGAACTGTCTAGAAATAGAGAAATTACACATATTCACAAATGAACATAGCATTGTTATTTATATAAACAAATGACAAGAAAATTATTCTAGAATTCATTAGACTCAGATAGCCATGAAAATCATAAATAGTAAAACCACAATATGAAGTTTTCATGAAATATTGCTAGGTTTCAAAAAGACAGAAAATGTGAATATAGATGATGGTTCTAAACTATGTAAATTTGAGTAAGTTAAAATTTTCCTTACAGAAAAGCAAAAAGTCAGGGATACTGGATCCAGGCTGGTGGATTGTGGGAGGGAAATCAACTGGACTGGTTGGACTGAAGCACTGACCTAAAAACCATTCCATAGGTGATTAAGAGGGAGCATGTAGGGGCAAAGGGTCTGCGAGTACATGCCAAGGGGCTAAGAAGAAAAGACAGAGTCCAGGTATAAGTCATCTGAAGGGAAACTGTGGGTATCAGACAATAACAGTAGCATCTTAACTGGTCTCCCTGCATCCACTCTTTGTTTTGATTTTTGTTTTTGTTTTTGGGATGCTTTTGAGAAAAAAATATCTTTACTCTCAGGATAATACTTATAAATTATTACTTCATAACAGAGAGCATTGCAGTGTTCTCTTTCCTTATAGCCTTGCTTCTGCCACTCTCTGATATTTTATTTTCTAATTTGAAATTTAAAGAAATTGTTAATGTTTTTGGCTGGAACATGCCTTTGAGAATGTGAAAAAGGCTATGGCTGCTCTCCCCAGAAAAATCTACCTGGTCATACAGTTCCAGGGTCCCCACTGCAGGCCCATCCAAGAACTCCTGCAGAGACCAAGGACTCCAGTGAAGCCTCTCTGGATAATGAGTTCATGCCTGCGTTCACTTCCACTTAGACGTTAGCCCCATGAAGGAAAGGCCTGCCTTATTCATTGCTGCATCTCAACATATGCTATAGTGCCTCGCACGCATGTAGTAGGTACACAATATTTGTTAAATGAATTAATTAATGTGTTGTGTTCTTATTTTATATCATTTTAGGTCATAATAATGGTGCCATTCTATGACTGCTATGAGCCCATGGTGAGAATGGTTGGAGCAACACCTGTTTTTATTAACCTAAAATCTGTAAGTGTGCTGGGACGATTCACATGCTTTGAGAAGTTTTGAACACACCAATTACTTTGTCATTGATAAAGTTCCTACTTTAATTACATTGAGGGATTTACTATATATCTCTACTATGACTGAAGGTAATCAACAACTTTAAGAGCAGAACTTTTATAAGTTATCATGTGTTTGCCATGTGTCTCTGTTATACCAGCATCCACACCGTATATGATATTCTCTTTTGTGGTTATAAATAGAAATAGTTATTCCTAGTTATTTATATTTTGTGTCTTCCCCCACTGACATAAGCATCACCAGGTCAGAGACCATTTCTGTGTCACTTTTACAGCACTGCTCCCTACTGACTAACAGGACAGAGTATATGCTGAGTGCTAAATAAATGCTTGCTGAATTCTGAACAAAGCAATTTTTAAAAATTCTGCTAGAACTATAATAATATAATAATATAATAAAGTCTGCTTAGAAATATAATAAAGTACAGCTACATGTAAGAGAATGCTAAAGAAGAAATTCAGATGACTAACAGGCACGTGAAAAGATGTTCCACATCGCTAATCATCAGGGAAATGCAAATAGAAACCACAATGAGATACCACCTCACACCAGTTAGGATGGCCTACATCAAAAAGACTAGGAACAACAAGTGCTGGTGAGGATGTGGAGAAAGAGGAACCCTCCTACACTGCTGGTGAAAATGTAAATTAGTTCAACCATTGTGGAAAGCAATATGGAGGTTCTTCAAAAAACTAAAAATAGAAATACCATTTGACCTGAGAATTCCACTACTAGGTATTTACTGAAAGAAAACAAGTTCTCAGACTCAAAAAGACATATGCATCCCTATGTTTATCGCGGCACTCTTCACAAAAGCCAAGATATGGAAGCAACCTAAGTGTCCATCAGTAGATGAGTAGATAAAAAGAAAAGGTGGTACATATACACAATGGAATACTATTCAGCCATAAAAAGGAAACATCCTACCATTTGCAACAACATGGATGGAGCTAGAGGGTATTAATATGCTCAGTGAAATAAGCCAGGCAGAGAAAGACAAGTACCAAATGATTTCCCTCATTTGTGGAGTATAACAATGAAGCAAAACTGAAGGAACAAAACAGCAGCAAACTCACAAACTCCAAGAACGGACTAGCAGTTACCAAAGGGGAAGGGTAGGAGAGGGCAGGTGGTGAGGGAGGGAGAAGGGGATTGAGGGGTATTATGATTGGCACACATCGTGTGGGGGGAATCATGGGGAAGACAATGTAGCACAGAGAAGACAGGTAGTGACGCTGCAGCATCTTACTACACTGATGGACAGTGACTTCAGTGGGGTACGGGGGGGGACTTGATAATATGGGTGAATGTAGTAACCACATTGTCTTTCATGTGAAACCTTCATAAGAGTGTATATCAATGATACCTTAAAAAAAAAATACAAATATAATAAAGTATATTACCATTGTCTTTTTAAAAATCTTATATCAAAATAAATAATGCACTAGGGTGAATCACAGAATCTTCTATTAGCCTTAGAGTATCATCCATGTTATGTAGTTAACTATGTTAACATAGTTATAGCTGCCTCCTTTGAGGGAATATAAGCACTAACAGCTGTGAATGTTGACAGAGTTCACTTTTCCATTTAACAGATGTGAACATGAGACCCAAGTCCTCTTGGGCCCATAAGGCAGAACTAAAACTTAGTTGTTTCTATTTATTTTCTTTTCAGTTACCTTTGCCATGCCTTTCTCTAGTTTTTTTTTCCTCATTAGGTTACTTATTTGTAAGATAGCAAACATGAATTAATTGAATTAAATCACATCTTCATTCTTCATGCTTAGAAACCTGTTGATGGGAAAAAATGGTCTAGTTCTGACTGGATATTGGATCCTCAAGAACTGGCGAGTAAATTTAATTCCAAAACCAAAGCTATTATACTAAATACTCCACATAACCCCATCGGCAAGGTGAGTCTTTGATCTCTTTATACAGTCTCCTTACCCACCATTTTCTCATGTGTCAAATCATAATTGGCTCTGCTCTTCTGTTTCCTTTAACATGTGCAGGTGTATTCCAGAGAAGAACTACAAGTAATTGCTGACCTTTGCATCAAGTATGACACACTGTGCATTAGTGATGAGGTCTATGAATGGCTTGTATATACTGGAAATAAGCATTTAAAAATAGGTACTGATTATTCTGTAGAGTCACAAATCTAAGTGTTTTTGGGCACATGTGGAGCAACTGATTAGAAAGGATCTCAGAACAGCTTTCAAATAGTCTTTGTAATGGGTACCTATTTGTATGAGCACCTAAAAATGGGATGTGAATGATGGATGCTTGAGGGAATTAGTACACAGATTGAAGGACAAACAGTACAAACTTAGGGCAAGAGATTTTGGATCACACCATAAAGCTTCAAAAGCAGGGAAGTAGTACTTTGCCTATATCCTTGGATTTTTATCAAGAATCCAGCGGTTACTTGGTGCATATGACACAGGGAGCTTACTTGTTCCTGGCCTGGACTGTCTCTACTGAGCAAGTTGCCAAAACACCAGGTTCATAGGCAAAAACTACAGGGACACAGTAAGCTGCTGCTGGTTGGCCCTTGCCTGGGATCTCACCATCACTACTGGGCCATCTCACAACCTCCACGGTGTCTCCTGGGAAAATCCAAACTTGTATCCATTAGAGGATTATAAACTGGGCCACCACCTTTGGGTCCTTGCAGTTGCCCTCCTTATGCCTAGAAATATTTTTCTCCAGATAGCTACATGGCTCAGTCTCTCACCTCCTCAGGTCTTTGTCCAGATGTCAGTTTTTATAACCACAACGTTTAAGACAGTTACACCTCTCCTTCCAGCATTTGCTTTGTCCTTTTTCTGTTGTTTTTTCTTCATAGTAAAATATAAATTTTACTTCTAACTTGCAAGAAGGTGGTAGACATTTTTGTTGGTTTTGGTCCCTTGTGAGTCTAGAATAGGGTCCTGCATGTGGCAGATGATCAGAAAGTGATTGTTGAATGAATGATAGGAAGTATGGAAAGGATAAGGGCAGGATAACTAAAATCACTAGGCAGAAACCAATAAATAAAAATGATTTATCTTATATATAAAAAGCTGTTGTATTTACTGTAATTACCCCTATGGTACATTACAAATTATAGCAGAGATAAGGAAGAGAAAGCAGCTGGTTGAGTGGTCAAAGATGGGATTTGTTGGGCAGAGGAGAGAAGAAAATTCCTATCAGGTAAACTAACATGGAATGAGGACAGGAGCACAGAAGATCAAGATAGAAAGAAAGGTAAGTGGTTTATAAGGTGTGTTACACTGACTGGCACAGGTGAGAGTGGAAAAGTAGGGTGATTCTGAAGGGCTTTGAATGTGAGAAAAAAGAGTCTGAACTTTGTTGAGATCAGTGGTTCTTAAATTTACTTTAGTGGTAGAGCACCTTGAAGCCACAATGTTCACATCATAAAATAGTGATATATTGCACTCCATCCTGAAACTGGAAGCAATTTTCCTAACAGAACTTCAATAATTAGAGGAAGTCAATATAAAATATTGAATTCTGCACACATCTTTCTGTAACAAAGAGCTATTGTAATAAACACACCTGAGTTTTTCTGATTTCACCATCGATGTTCATTTACTAAATGCTCATTTGTTTCACTGTTGGTAGCATTCACTATCAGATAAGTTGTAGCACTGATGATCTTAAGTGCTTAAGAAACTTTTGTGTCTTGAGAAAATTTTGTAGAAGAAAACTTCAAATTGATTTGTTAAAAAAAATTCTGCATATTAATTTAATCACCTGAGTACCAGTGACCATACTTTAAGAGCTACTGCAAAAGGTGTGACAAGGCAAGGACTTGGTTACATGATGGGATTTGTTTAAAAAGGTAAGAACCAGCCACAGGTGAGAATCTTAAGCACATCAGACACCTGGCCCTGTAGGTGATACATGGGGGCCATTTAGAAGTAGAAAATCGGTGCACAGGGTATAGCATTTGAAGGTGAGAAGGGAAGGAATAAGCAAGCAGAGTTCTAAGATCTCCAGCCTGGACCACTCACAAGTGATGAGGCCCTTAACCAGAGATGGCGATGTGGAGAGGAGGAGCAGACCTGCGGGGAAGAGCTGAGCAGAGGAAATTGCTGCTTCTCATGCTTTGCTTTGGTCTTGCTAAGTTTCAGTGTCTGTGAGACACAGAGGAGGAACTGTCTGGAAACTGGAGTCATAGGCCTGATGGTCAGGGATGAATTATGAAGGGATACATTTTTGGCAGTCATCACCATTTTGTTGATAGGGGAACCCATGGAAGAGAATGAATTTTCCCAGGGAGAATGTATAAACAGAAGGCCAGAGATTACAAGGTGTGGGGTCTTAATACAGCAACCTGTTGTTATATGTCAGAACAGCAGCAGAGTTCACCTTTTCCTGTCTAGTGGATGACCTCTGCCTCGGGTCATCAGACTATTCCCCAGGAGAAAATCAGACCGACATAGGCAATTAATTTTTTTAGATTAAGTAGAGAGAGGAAGAGACATCTAATGAATATAATTTGAGACTCAACATTAAACGGGTCTATGTCTATGTGATAATGACTCAAAGCTCTAGAGTTTTAGTTAATTCAGTTTAGCAATATCATTTCCAAAGGATTGCTTTCAGTTATCTTTAAATTTATTGTTTAAACCTTGATTATATGGTTTAAACCTTATATTATAAACCCTGAGTGGTAAAAGTGATAATACTGTTTGCTAAAATATGTTTTTTAATCTGAGTTTAAAACAAAAAGTGAATTCACTGTTTCATTATTTAGAGAGCACAGTTTGGTTGCATGAAAACTTAGATATTCTGTCAAATACAGTGGCCTTTGTTACGTGAAAGATGCAAAATGGCTATTCCATCAATTTGCAGAGTGCAATAATCGTTCTGTAATGTAATTCAACAAGGCTTTCTAGCCACACATCATGAAATTAGCATCATCTTCATGTTGTCACAGAGGCAGTTTTTCATGGTGTAGTACTCTTCATCACATCTCTAATCTTTATCTGACTTCTATTGACGCCTAGTTTGCCTGTAAATAACTTGTAGCTGCTGTGGCTGATTTAAGGATCATGGGATATAAACGAGACACACGAAGTTACCAGTTGCCTTTCAGATACAACTGCAAGCTAAACTTAACCAATACTGGATATAGTTTTTAAAAACCATCAGACCTGCATAGATTTTTTTCTCCCCATAGATTACTACGTTCATACACAATGCTGTGGTTATCTGTTCTGCCTGTCTATTTACATTAACTTCTGTAGCTCTCCAAATCTCCGAGATTGAGAAGACATGAACATCTAAATGATTTAAGAACACATGGGCCCTTTTTACTGAAATAGAATTTGTTCTTATTGGATCAAATTCTTGATTCAAATGATGTCTCCAGGTTTCAGTAAAATGATGATTCAGTCAACAAAAGAAATCTCTCTTCTAAAAGAGATATATGAATATGCTGATATTTATATAACAACCATTGATATTTGGCAAATTAATATAAATTCTTTGTAAGTTATTTAGTGATCGGCTTACTCTTTAAAAAAAGACATCCACATTTATATGGCTAAAATAGCCATTAACAAATTATTTAAGTCTCCTTTTAAGTACTGTAGTTAGATTTAATATTTTGTGATTGAAACCTGTATTTGACTTGTGAGCAGTTTGGTTTTCTTTGTATATAACTTATAGTGAAAACACATTTGGGTTGTATTAGTTTCCATGGGTAATTCTTATTTTCAAAGAATTTATTTCTAAATATTGTTCTTGCTAATATAATAGGCCTTCCTGATTTTGGATATTTGACAGTATTGATACTCTGCATTATATATAGTTCAGATTTTCTCTGGTCAAATAGGAAAGTGGGACATGTGTCATGGTGTTGGAATACTTTGAAAGACTAGAAATGTCTCCAAACTTGAAGGAATATAATTATTTATATCAAATATTAGAATATTCCTTCTTTGAATGGACCCTTTAAATATTTTTTTCATTTATCTTTTTGGTTTTTGTTATACTCCATAGAGAATGCAATTACAACTTTTCTGATTTATATAGTTTTCCTCCCTTTACAAATATTGTCAGGTATTTCTTGATAGACCAAAATTATGTATGCATCCATTTGGGGAATTTCTTTAGATACCTTACATTTTAGTAGGCACTTTACTTGCTTATGAGAAGATTACTTTAAGAAAAGAAGAGCCCCCCAGATATGGGTGTTTACTTTTCCTTTGTGTGTACCAGCGCTCTTGCAGCAATATTATTAGAGCACCTACTGTGCCTCCAAAAACCGTGAAAAGCTGTGGGATTCCGTGTGAAGACCCTGACATCCAAATCACTTGAGGTATCCCAAAGCCATGCTGTAGGTAGCATTCTCGGATTAAAGGCGGAATAACTTCCAATGTCTAGCAAAATTTACAAATGCTTGCATTTTATGCCTCAATGACTTTGTTAACCTGCATTCCCTTTGCCCAAAATACCTTTCTTCCCCTTCTCTGCCGGGCAGAGGCATGTGGTCTTCCAAGTCTCAGCTCAAGCATTACAGAAAGCTGCCCCTAACACCTCTACCCTTACATAATATCCCATGCCTACTGCTATTAGAGCACTTAACCACACAGTATTATGCTTGTTTCATTTGTCTCCTACCCCACTAGACGGTAAGCTCCTTGAGGATAGGAACTGTATCTTCCTCCTCTTTGTTTCCGTTAGATATAGCTTAGTGTCTGGCACCTGATTGTTGCTAATATGTTTGGTGAATAAATTAATGAATGATTTTATTAAAGATACCAATCAACTTGAAAATCTCTATACAATTATGTCTCATTATTCATGGAATCTGTATTTGTGAATTCACCTATCACTAAAATATATTTGTATCCCCGAATCAATACTCAGGGCACTTCCTTCACAGACATGTGCAAAGGGACTTCAAGTCCCCTAATATGCATTTCCCCAGTTGAGGTCTACATGGCAACACTCTGCCTTCTTGTTTCAGCTCATGTTGTTTTCACAGTAATTTTGCTCTTTAAAATGGCTCCCAAGTGCTGAAGTGCTATCTAATGTTTCTCAGTGCAGGAGCCCTGTGATGTGCATTACAGAGAGAATGTGTGCATTAATTAAGCTCCAGTCAGGCACAAGTTCTAGGGCTGTTGGCCGTGGGACTTCTAGGGGGTGATAACCTAAAAGATGCAGGGCTTTTTGGAGGGTGAAAAAAATCATTCTAAAATTGGTTGCACAACTCTGTGGCTATACTAAAAACCACTGAATTGTACACGTTAAATAAGTGAATTATATGGTGTGAGATTTATATCTCAATAAAGTCGTCAGCAGAACACAAGCACACAAACACACACACATGCACACAAAGATCGCTGGGCTCGCCTCCAGAGTTTCCAATTCAGTAGGTCTGGAATGCAGTCCAAGATTATGCCTTTCTTAAAAGTTCCCCCGTGATACTGACATTGCTGGAGGGGGGACCACATTTTAAGAACCATTGTCCTAGGAATCCTGTAGAAATAGATTCGGAAATGGCAGAGTAGAGATGAGTTAAACAGTAGCCAGGACCACAAGCAAACTGTGCCCGGAATGATCATACTGAACACACAGCCACTGCTGCCACTGTGTGTGGCGTGCCACGGACTGTGTGTCCACTACAGCGTGTCAGACTGGAACACTGTGGCCTGCCAGCACCTCTGCTACTCCTGCCCCTTGAAATAGTTTTGCTACTTAAAGTTATTCAATCTATAACATATTCCTTTAGTTCAATATTACAGTGTTTTCAAGCATTATAACATTTTCAACTGCTTTTTGGTTAAAGGTACATTAACTTTAAAAAGGCTATTGAAATAACTTGACAACACTGTGATATAATTATGTGTTTAGACTGTACTGTATGCAGATTGATTGGAAAGCAATTACTTGACCTTTTTTTTTTTTCCTTTTTCCTATTCAGCTATGTTTCCAGGTATGTGGGAGAGGACTGTAACAATCGGAAGTGCTGGAAAGACTTTTAGTGTAACTGGCTGGAAGGTAAGATGAAGAATTTAAATGCTTCAAAACCATATGTATTTTATTTCTTATGGGTTTTTTTTGTGTTTTCCATGTATATATACTGAGTTTACACATGTTTTATGCTTAATGATCTTTTGCTTATTATTAACTCACTTAACTTTCATGTCGGCCCTTTGTCCTTTTTGAGACCTGATCATTTCTTTAAAAGTAAGAAATGTTTGTTAATTTTTCATTTTGTATGTAACCAACTAGTGACACTTTGTCTTTGCTAAGTGTTCAGATTATTGCATATCAATATAAAGGGAGAAAAATAACAATTGCTAATATTTTGGTACTTACCATGTGCCTGGTGCTATGTGCTTAACACATACTCATTCCTTTCATCCTCAAAACCACATTATGAGGTGGGTATGATTTACTATCCCCATTTTACAGACAATAACGCTACAGAGAAGTTAAGTGACTTGCCTATTAACACTGCTAATAAACCAAGCCAGGGTACAGTCTAGCTTTAGAACCCAAGCACCTAAGCACTGCCCTCTGTAATACGGTAACAATGTATCCAATTGAAAGTTGGTTATCTTGTAACCTCTACTCTCCTGAGCATGGTTAAGAAAGCAGGGAGTATCAGAAATTAGGCCTGCAGAACCAATTATAAAAGACTCTCTTAGGCCTATTTTACCTACAGCTAATCCAAACATGTCTTGTTACCAGTTTCTAGATCTCCAAAGTATCAGAAGTAGCAAATTAGAACAGAAGGATAATAATGATTGCAGGTACTGTTTACCTTCTGAAGGCAGAGTTCAATGATTCCAGTTGGAAACTTTTCCACAAAAAGAACAGTGTTGAAATGATTCTAACTACTAATACTGTACTACTTTCCATGGAGTGCACATTTTAGATCTGCATGCATTTGATAATTGCATTAAACTTAGCTACTGTATCAGATTTGATATATACAGTTAGATTCATTTTTTGAAACTTGCTTTTATTTTTTCCTTTTCCAGATTGGCTGGTCCATTGGTCCTAATCATTTGATAAAACATTTACAGACAGTTCAACAAAACACCGTTTATACTTGTGCAACTCCTTTACAGGTGGGTGTAACTTGGGGTTGAAGCATGGTCTTTTGATGAAGATGTATTTTTATGTTTTAGTATTTGAAATGGCTTGGTTCTTCCCTCATGACCTTTTTGAGCAGGGCTTCTAATATAATTTGGGAGTTTAGGGGCAGACACATACTCATTGCTATCAAGAAGAGTTTGTTGGGTTTTTTTAAATACATCATATCTTAGTTTTGAATGCTTATACATTGCTAGCAGGATTACAAAGAACTGCACTCTGGTGGACAATGACAGCACTGAGCACCCTCCAAAGCAGCGATCCATCTTCTGGGAATTTACCCATAGCTGTTGCCTGCACATGTAAGACACTCTCTATGTACGTGGCTATTCATTGCAGAAAATAGGGAATAATTGCTAACCATCTACAGACAGTTGGTTAAATAAACCATGGTCTATCCAAGCATTTAAATATTATGTGACTATATTAGTTTCTTATTTCTTTGTAACAAATTACCACAAACATAGTGTTTATATCAGCAAAAAGCACAGAGGCTTGGATGAGATGATCAATGGAGAAAAGTAGGAGGAAATAAATCAGGGGTAGCTGGGAGCCAGGCCAGATTGAGGGCCAGAGTAGGGCCATGTTCGTGACTGCCAAGACTGAATGAGATAGGAAGCCACTGGAGGGTTCTGAGCATAGGAGGGATATGATATAACTTGTGTTATCAAAGGAACTCTGACTGCTTTGTTGAGTCAGAAGACTGTTGAAGTGATCCAGGAAAGAGGCAGCACTGGACTGAACTAATGTAGGGACAGTAGAAGTGGTGGGAAGTGACTGGGTTCTGAATATATTTTTAAGGTAGAACTAACAGTATGTACTGAGTGGATGAGAAAAAGAGAAGAGTCTAGTATAATTCTACTGTTAGGAGGGATGTTTATGTCTTCTGGGCTTGGAATTTTCTAGGGCAATATCTCCTAATATAGGGGATGAGTAAGTTTCTGAGAAAAATAAAAAATTCCAGGTGAGAATTTGGAGCATCTCTTCCTGAACTATCTGATTCTGTACTTCAACGAAGTGCCCATTTCCTTTCATGCCCTCCAACAACCACATTTGGAAACTGGCCTGTGCTTCCAGGGAAACCACAGACTCCTAGGCTAAAGTAAATGATGCTTGTTTATCCAAGATTGTTTTAGTACTGGGGAATTATGAATTCCTTTTTCCTGCTGAATTATTTTGGCATGCAGTCTTTTCTATGATCTTGTCCTTCCCTGTCGCTCAGTGTCATCTCTTAACATGTTCTCTCATATTACCCGTCAGCCACCAGACTTCTAGCTTTTATGACAGAACAAATTATATCCTGCCTTTTTCATGCATTTGTTTTATTTTTCATCCCTGCCTCGCATCCATACACACTAATTGGAGGCTCTGTAAAGGCAAGGACCACGCTTATCTTGTTTATCATAATGTCAGGTTTCACATAGGCACTCAATATAATTCTTGACTGAATGGATTTCTCCTTTAGTTCTTGACATCTGTTGGTTCTGATTAATTTCCTTAAGATTTGGCCACTTTACTCTTCTCTTCTGGGCTCTTAATTATTTGCTTCATCTTGTGGTTTGCTCTAAGAATCTTCATTTCTGAGTTGTCCCAGTTCATCCTTGCCTATGAAGCTTCTGCCCACCTGCTTATACAGCTCCTTGTTCTTTTTTTTTTTTATTGAAGTTCATTGATATACAGTCTTTTGATGGTTTCACATAAACAACACTGGTTTCAACATTCGCCCATATGATCAAGTCCTCACCCCCCATTGCCGTCACTGTCCATCAGCGTGTAAGATGCTATAGAGTCACTACTTGTCTTCTCCGTACAGCTCCTCATTCTTTATGTTTGCCCTGATTTAGACTTGCTTACCTTTTCCTGACCTGCTGCCTTCTCAGACACCTTCCTGATCCTTAATAACATTGGCTTTTTCCCTTAGCTTAATATCTCTTCTGTCACTTCTGGCTTCCTAAAGAATGGTAGAGAAGGTAGGGACAGTAGAAGTGGTGGGAGTGATTGGGTTCTGAATATGTTTTTAAGGTAGAACTAACAGTATGTACTGAGTGGATGAGAAAAAGAGAAGAGTCTAGTATAATTCTACAGTTAGGAGGGATGTTTATGTCTTCTGGGCTTAGAATTTTCTAGGGCAATATCTCCTAATACAGGGGATGAATAAGTTGCTGAGAAAAAGAAAAATTCAGATGAGAATTTGGAACGTCTCTTTCTGAACTATCTGATTCTGTACTTCAGCAAAGTGCCTGTTTCTTTTCATGTCCTCCAACAACCATATTTGGAAACCAGCCTGTGCTTCCAGGGAAACCACAGAAACTCGCTTCGAATCCCTGTGGCACTGAGACTACTTTCCAGGGGTATCGATGGTTAAAACAGGGATTTGCACACCTCCAGGGAATGGCACAGTGGGCCAGCTTCCACCCCACCACATCCCCCAGGGTAACAGGGAAAGCCTGGCTGGCTCATCATTTCTTTGGTCACCTGTCAAACTTACATCTACTGAGTCATTCTGCAGCTCACCTCAACAAAAAATACTGTCTTTTCATTTCCAAGTAAGTCATCTTTATATAATGCCTCTTTTTCATCTTGGATTTTCATGGTTCACTCTCAGTTCTTCACTTTAGATTTAGTCACTTACATGTCACTTGATTCTTCCATTAATCAATACAGTTTAACATGGGTTCATAGGAATTCACTTGTGATTCCCTGAATGACATTTTTGCCAATATTATTCAGACAGTATTTATTTATAATACCAGTAGACTCAGCAATAAATAACATTACCATATTTCCTTTCCACATTTTCAATCTTAACACACAGGAAGCCTTGACTCAAGCGTTTTGGATTGACATCAAGCGCATGGATGATCCGGAGTGTTACTTTAATTCTTTGCCAAAAGAGTTAGAAGTAAAAAGAGATCGGATGGTACATTTGCTTGAAAGCGCTGGCCTGAAACCCATAGTTCCTGATGGGGGATACTTCATCATTGTTGATGTGTCTTCGCTAGGTTTGTAAAAATGTGTATCATTTCAAATACAAGGGAACTTCTATGTGGAACTGTATCAGAGTTAGGGAGAAAAGATTGATACCATAACTGTATCAGCATTTTATCTGTGGAAAAATGGATTTTTACAATGTCAATATTTTTCTACAGTCTTGACTTTTACGTCGTTGACCTTAAATGTGACTCAAATGTTACATGGTTATGGGCCAGTTGTCCTAGGTGTTCTATTAAATACAGACTTTGTTGTCATCTTGTTCTGGTGTGTGATTTAGAACATAGGTACATGAAATTATATATGTACCCTGTGTTCCTAAGGTTTTGATGTCCTTTTTACTTAAGAAAAATAAGATTTCTAGAATGTTGATGCTGCAGGGATATTGGCCATTTTAGAATATACTGAAATGAACTAAAGAAGGAAAATAATATTTATTGAGGGTCTCCATGCCTAGCATTTCCAAACACCATTTTGAAGAAAGTGTTGTTAGCTCTATTTTTAAAGATGTGAAGACTTAGCAAGTTTTAAATAACTTGCCTGAAGTCACACAACCAGGGTCAATATAGTTCTGTCTCCAAAATGCAGTGGTCTTTATATTACCTGAACCTGTTGTATTTAATTCTGAGATGCCATACAAATCTGAAGTGAGAAGCATGATAACATTTTATATATAACTTATTTTTCTTCCAAAAAACTACAATGTTAATAATAGTACATTAAAAAAAATAATTTTTTCTAACAGAAATTATAGCCATTCTAAATAGTTTCAAATGTTTTAAGGTTTTATTACAATGAAGTTATATGCCACTGAACTTGAAAAGGCTTTTACATATCCCAAATTTTATAAAGCTGTAAACTTACAATTTTATAGCAAAACTGATTATTATTCTTCATTTGCTGTGAAAGAAGCAGAAGCCATAATGTCCTGTTGCCAGAGAGCTGGATTTACCAGGTTCCCAAGCTCCATTGTTATGTAAAACCTCTTACAATGTTCTGTACTCTGAGGTTTGGAAATCACTTTTCCTATATTGGCCCTAAATGTGCAGCTTATTTCATGAAATAGCAAAAAGAAATAACAGTTTTCATCACTTTCATAATTTTTGCTTTTGAATTAGAAATCCACAAGATTTTCAACATGAATTATTTTGTTTCAAATGCTTCCAAAAAGAATTTAAACCAACTCATATTTTAAAAGTTTTCTATTCAATAATATATAAATATAAATGTTTATACATAATAAAAAAATCATTGTCACATAAGAGAGAGAGGAAGCAAATATTTCAGTCATATAGATTCATATAGTATTATAATTAGCATTAACTTGAGACCAAACTTCATGGTAGCAAATGAAAATAGAAAAATGGAATTAGTTATATAATTCTTGGATAAAAGGAAAGCTAACTTATTAAATAAGAATAATTCTTTACTGGATCCAAACTTCTCAAGATTGTAAATTCAGATAGTAAGAAGAATTTATGATATGATATTCAACATCAAAAGGACAATGATGCAACTTTCACTTGAATGATGGTATTAAGCTCTTAAATAGTTTCTTGTTTTATCCTTAGTCGATCTATCTTATTTATATTAGTTTAGTGCTTAGATCTTAAACTGGTGTGGTTGTAATAAGAACAGAAAGGACTTGGTTAGAAACCTTTTGTGATGATAGGGGGAAAATGTCCCTTTTTCGTGGTCCTCCTTCACCTGTGGAGGGAAAATGTTAATGTCCATAAGACCACCCTACATATGAGGACAAGTTCATTTTATTTTACTCTTTCATCTGCTCAGGTTAATTTGAATGTGGACATTCTGTATACTACAGGTTGGCCCCATCATTTCTAAAAACAAGCAAAAAACAAAACTTTCATTTGATGGTACAGTGAAAATAAGCCATAAATTTCATGAACATAGTTATTACTTACTTATACAATTTGTAGCAATGGCTAACTGGCCATTATTTTTTGAGCTTTATGACATAGTAGGTATTATGTGAAGAGCTTTACAAATGTCATCTCACAAAAGCCCAGTGAGATTGGTGCTATATCCTCATTGTTAGATGAGAAAAATGAAATAGAGAATGGAGAAATTTACCAAAGTTTATCAACTAATGAGTAGCAGAGCTGGGCTCTAAGCCCAGAAATCCATGTCCCAATCAGTGAACTTACCATTTTTCTGCTATACTAAGTAGGTTTTCAGACCAGTGAGCTTCATCCTAGAACTATAAAGGGAAACATTTGATTAGAAGACAAGATGACAAATAGGGAGATATTACAGTTGTTCTAGTGAGATGAAAAAGTCCAAAATTATGGAGGAGATAGTGGGAATGTAAAAACTAATTTTGATTTTTATAGGTTATTTAAATATGCAAATGCTGTTATATGTTTCAGGCTTCTACCTTTAAATAAGAAATACTTTGTTTGGTTCCTTTGAGGATCTCTGACTCAAGCATTAAAAGAAATAGATTGCAGCTTTCTTCTAATTATAAAATCTTTAGAAATATATTTTTTTCCTTTTCTTTTGTGCACTATGGTAATAAATTCCTCTTGTTAAAACTTCATAAGAATAAATGAGTATGTACAGCTATGCCAGTTACAGTTAGTTGCTACTCTTCTTCCTTACAATGCTACAGGTAATCACTCCTTTCTCTGGGTTGCCTTTGAACACACTACTATTGTGTACTTGTCACAGGGAATTTTCACATAATTTAGTTAGACTAACTTTTTTAAGTAGTCATTTTTGCTAACACCAAACCTGACTTAAACACGCATACATACATATAACTTGAAATAGTTTGTTTCTCCTCTATAAAGTGAAAATCGTAGCTACTTCTCATAATTACAGGACAAATAAATGAGAGGATAATGTAACATGCTTAACAAAGAATAAGTGCTCAATAAATGGTAGTATATTATTAGCATTATTATATGGAAATCTCACATTCTTAAAGCACAAAGGAGAATGGAAATAAAATTAGGTAAAACTATATATTAAGGCTTCTTAAAGAATACAGGTGAAAGTTTCTTCAATGTCAAGGTTTTGCACTATTAATTTGAAGAGACCCAAAAGTATTTAGTGAGTAAAAGACGATAACTGCCTCAATTTATTTTGAGCAATAAATTGTAAATTTTCATTGATCACAATAACCATCAATGTTAGTTGCTTTGGAGCTTTCAAAAAGATCTAAAAGTATAAGCCAATAAATTTGAAACAACATGAAATATAAATTGCTCAAGCTGAATGCCAGAGAAATATATGGCCCAGACCTTAAAGCCAGATCGGAGCAAGAGATAAGAATAGGAATACATATTTGAAGTTTTTCCCCCAAATTAAACTAAAAAAAAAAGAGCTTACTATATGGAATAAAGAGCAAAACAATAAGGATATCCCTTGGGAGATCTACACAGACATTCTCCCTTTATTAATAATGAATAATACTAATTTATTTATTCAACAACTAAGGCTTTTATTACTTTTATATGAAATACTGTCCAAGGAGTTAGGGATAATGATAGGTTGAAATACAGACACCTTACCCTTGTAGGGCTTACAATCTAATAATGAATGACTATTTTGGAGATATAATTATTACTGATGAATGCTCTATAAATTTAGCTGTTACTTCATTAATAATGATCATAGTCTTATATTATTTCTGGAGGGAGAGGCAACCCTCCTCTTTCCTTTCCCTTCCCTACTCTCTTCTCTTGCTAAATGCTGTATGAACAAACATGATCACCCAGTTGTATATGTGAGCACTGCCTTAGGATAGCAATAAAGCTTGTCTATGAATTTCACTTCCCACACCATGCACTATGAGACTTCAGCAAATTCTGTGAATATCTTCTGAGAAAATCTTAAATCTTGATAGACTTCAATGAAATACATGTTGCCTCAGATATAATACATAGGTCATCTAATTTTCATTATTGTTTTAGATGTAGATCTCTCTGATATGAATAACAGCAATGAACCTTATGACTACAAATTTGTGAAATGGATGATTAAAAATAAGGTAATGTTTATTGGCCTTTGCATGATTGTATTGTATTTTACAGTTAATTTATAAAAGAAACTTGTTGACATGCTTTGAATAATGTTAACAGTAGTTTTGCATATGATATTAAATTCATGGCTATCTGTAGGATTTTGAAAACATTTTTCTTTTTGGATATTGTTGTGAATATTTATAAGTATCTGTTTGTTTCTAATGTTTATGGTCTTAAAGTTAATATCTGAAGTGTAAGTAGTTTTCCTATTTTGTCTTCCTTTTTTTTTTTTCAGAAACTATCAGCAATCCCAGTTTCAGCATTCTGTAATGCAGAGACAAAATTACAATTTGAGAAGTTTGTAAGATTTTGCTTTATTAAAGTAAGTTCCCTATTCTATTCGAAAACACATTTATAATGTCCTTTCTTTTGATTTATAAAGCATATTTTTTTCTGTTGCTAGCCATGATGTGCTTATACGCAGTTTTTAAGTTTAGGCTTGCTACTATTAAATGAATTGCCTACCACAGCAAAACTCAAAACTCCTTAAAGTGTTGAGTTTTCTGGATTAAGTATAATTGGGCTCCTTACCATGTAACATTATAATGTCCGGCATGCAATCAAAAATTAGTAGACATGTGAAGACACAAGAAAATGTGACCATTAATAAAGAGAAAAGGCAGTCAATAGAAACAGGTCTCAGGGTAACCCAGATGTAGGAATTAGCAGATATTATAAATAAGTTCAAGAAATTAAAGGAGAAATATGGTCATAATGAGTGAACAAATTAAAACCATAAAAAGAAAAAACCAAGTGGAAATTCAAAACTTAAAAGTGTAGTTGACCCTTGAACAATGTGAATTTGAACTGCAGGGGTCCACTTATATACAGATTTTTTTCTCAATAAATATATTGGAAAAATATTTGCAGATAAAAGGCAATTTCAAAAAACATTTTCTTTTCTGTAGCTAACTTTACTGTTAGAATATAGTATATAATACACATCACATACAAAATGTGTTAATCATCTGTTTATGTTATCAGTAAGGCTTCCAGTCAACAATAGGCTATTAGTGGCTAAGTTTTTGGGGAGTTAAAATTTTACAGAGATTTTTTTACTGCAGTGAAGGTTGGTGCCCCTAACTCCCCTGCATTGTTTAGGGTCAGTTGTATAAAATCCGATATGAAAAATGTACAGAGTTTAAAAAGTGTAAACAGGCCAAATCAGGCCAAATGTGTTATATCTATACACTAGAATATTACTTAGCCATAAAAAAGAATGAAGTACTGATACAGTATAGATAGTTGTTGGAAACATTATGCTAAGTTAATGAAGCCAGACACAGAAGAACACAGATGAGTCCATTTATATGAGATGTCCAGAATTGGTAAATCTGGACACAAAATAGAGATTAATGGTCACCAGAGTCTGGGGCTTTAAAGGGGGAAATGGTGAATGACTGCTAATGGGTATCGAGTTTCTTTTTAGATGATGAAAATGTTCTGAAATTAGATAATGGTGATGGTTGCATAACCTTATGAATGGAGTGGAAGCCATGGAATTGTAAACTTTATAACAGTTAAAATGGTGAATTTTATTTCAGTTAAAAAAAATTTTCTGAATCCAAAAAAAAAAGTACCAAATGATAGATAAAATCAAATCATAGATAAAGCCAGTAGGTAGCATACTCATTACTCAAAACAATAGAAACAATAGGTTACTGGCAATAGAAACTTACAAAGAATTCAATAAAAAATGAGTAATAGAAAGGAACCACCTATGAGTCTATAAAAAGATACTATGCAGAAAAAAAGAGAAAGGTACAAGGAAAAACAGGTGTCAGAGGGAGAGAATTCAATGAGGAAAAATGTCATACAAATTGAAGGGAAAAAAATTAAGTTACTGGTAATTCTATTAACACTGGAAACAGCACAAAGAACACTAATTCTGTAAGCACATTAAGGATTGAGAAAAATGAGCAAAAAGAAGTGGAAAAGAACAAAGAATTAAAAAGCATTAGGAGAAGAATTACAGATATGGAAAACAAATGAAACATGTAGAGTCCCTGCGGGCAGTGGGGGAGGTCAGGGAAAGCAGAACAAATGTAGGTGGGAAAGAGTTTTATAGCTTTATTCTGAGAATGTTTTGCACTTAAAAAAAAATTAAAAAATTGAAAGGGAGAGCTTTGTTTCAAGATTCACAGAATGGTTAGTTTAGCACTGAGATATACTTTCTTTAATATACTGGACTTTAAAGATAATTATAGAAATGATCCTTTGGCTTCTAAACAAAAAGATCAAAACCTCCATGGGGGCAGGAGACGAAGATCAATGTGTACTCACCTCCTTCATGTCAACATTCAATATTAGAAGGTAGTGGAGCAATACTGAAAAGTCCCTGGTGCACACTGACACACCTAAATCAACCTCTCGGAAAGAGTAAAAATAAATGTATGGCAAAACATGCCAAACACTTTTTATATGTTCCCCATAAACAACATTCTTCTGCAAAACCACAATATAACCATCAAAATCACGAAGGTGGCATTTGCTATATCATTCTCTTTAATTCTCAGATGCCTTCAAGTGTTTCACTAATTGTCCCAATAAAGTCCTTTTTATAACAAATCAGTCAGTCCAGCCCAGACTGTGTGTAGCATGTAGTTGTGATGTCTCCTTCAAGCTGGAATGGTTCCTCGGTTTCCTTTGACTTTTTTGACTTTGATAACTTTTGAAATTATCAGCCAATCGTTTTGAAGAAAGTCCCTCAACATAGATTTAACATTCCCTTGTGGTTAGATTCAGGCTATGGACCTTTGGCTGGGAGCCACAGAAGGGATTCTTTGTTTTTTTGCATCTGTCAGGTGGTACATGATTTTAGTTTTTCCTTAAACTAAACTGGTGATGTTAACTCTAATCACTTAAAGAATGTGGTGTCTGCCAGGCTTTCTACTATGAAGTTACACTTCTTCCCTTGATAAATAATGAATATTTTGTGGTGAGGTAGTTTGAAACTATGAAAATATTCCATATCTCATCAAGTGATTTGTTCATGTACCTAGTCATTCATTTATGTAAGGACTCATGGATTTCTGTTTTATGCAGTGGGTTATATATATTATTATTATTGCTTAATTTGATGTTCAAATTTTCCCAGATTTGGCCATTAGGAGCCCCTTTAAGCTGGCCTCCGTTTCCTTTGATATGTCCCCATCATTTTTGAGTATTTCCTCACTTTCTGGCAGAGCAAGATGCAGCAGGTTCAACCTGTCATTATCTACCCCAATCGGAATCAGCTTTTCGTGGAGAATGCAAAGAACTGGCCCTTAGGAGTGCTCGCTACTGTTAGGGCATTAGTGCTCCCAGGGCCTCCTGGTGGAGAGAGGTAGGGGATACAGGAATGTCTGCACATACCGACGCACACTATACATCAATACACATATTTACATCTGCATTTATTTCTGTATCTCTTAATTGAAACCACCATGGGATTTATTTTAGCTCTCTCCCTTTCTGTATTGTAACTTCCTTCTTTGCGGTGAAGAACCTGTCTCTCGGCATATGATCCCTTCTTTAATCAATGCCTCTGTACTTGACCCGTCTCCTGGCAGTGCCGCTGCCTCTCCACCCACCACCCCTGGCTGGTGGTGCCCTTTATCCCACGCAGGCTTTGATGCTCTGCGCCAGGGTGCTGTTCTGTCACCCTCCTGCAGAGGTGCTCTCCTCTGGCTCTCCAACAGAGCACACCAGGCCACCACTGGCACCCACTGCACAGAAGCCCTCATCGCTTGTGGGTTCTGACACCCCATGTCAGTCTGCATAGGCCATGCCTGCGTCTTCCTTCCCAAGTGCCAGCAGCCTGCATGGAGCCACCTGCCATACAGATACCTTCCTCCCCCCGCTTGAACTCCC
This sequence comes from Smutsia gigantea, assembly GCA_032199065.1. NCBI lineage: Eukaryota > Metazoa > Chordata > Mammalia > Pholidota > Manidae > Smutsia > Smutsia gigantea. Next base: position 1,056,503 of record JAVSCE010022620.1, on the reverse strand, counting down.
AGCACCCCCACTGCCATCCCCGCCACATCATGCCGCCCACACTGGAGACCCTCCTCACTGCACTGTGGCTGTAGCATGCTGAACTAGGCTGCCAGGGAGCCAGCCCGCTGCCCCCATACATCAGCGCCTACTTCACTCAGCCCCACCTGAGGGCTTTTGGACTAAATCATTCTGTAGAGGGAAGAGAAAGGGAAAGAAGAAGTAGAGAAAGCAGAAGAGGAAGAACAAGAGGCTTGATTTTCACTGTTTACCCATCAATTTAATTTTATACCATATGTATGTATTGCCTAGTAATTATAACAATGAAACTTTGATAGAAGGGGTCAGAATCCTGTGAATGAACTAACTTTAACACATTCAGAGCAAAGAATGGTGAATATTGTCCAAAGCTGATAAATAAGGAAATAGGACCATATGCATTATTTAGCTTTTGGTGGTAAACCACAAGAACTAAAACCAGAAATTATCATAAAGGTTGTCTTGGGGGATGGCAGGTGGAGTAGGGAGCAAATGATTATTTTTCAGCATAAGCTCTTCTGTACTCTTTGACTTGTTTCTGCAATTATATATCAATTGATTGTTTTCTTTGTGGAGATCTGCCTTTGTGTTTTTACTTTGAAAAATTCTCATCAGTTGAGATCAGTCAGTAGAGACCTTGCTGCCCACACATCCCTAGTCTGAAAGCCTTTGTAGTTAGCAGTGACCACAGCAGCTGTGAGCCATGGAAAACATGTCATTTATTCTTCCATTCTTGCTCCACCTGACATCCTGTGTGTGCGGTGGGAGCTAAGGGAGGGGCTTATTCTGTTGTCTAGAAGCCTCTTTGAAAGACATCTCTGATTTTGCACACTCATACCCAAATGGATGAAAGTAATAAATATCAGTCCCATCAGCATGTCCTTCAGATTCTCCACCTGCGTTAGTGTCATTTATGAGTCAGGGTCTTTGGCCCTGCGGGTCACCCAGTCTGCCACAAGTGGTTATGAATAGTGAGAGTGTCCACACTGATGCACACGATTTTCCTGGGATCAGGTTAAACTGTTTTAATCTGAGCTGTATTCATACCATTTGTCCATCATTTTCTTGGTAATACTCTTTGGGCCCATGCCAGTTAATTTGTACATTCCTTTAGTGTCCGGAGAGTAGCAATAAAGTGTCCTGAACTGGCAGCCAGCATCACAAGATCGTATATAGTGATTGTCTTCACACCCCAGCTCCTCTTATTTTGAATTTTTGTGAGGCTCATTCCCTTTTCCAGCCAGACAGCAGTGGGATATAGCATGATAAATACCGGTTTGTCCCACTTGCTGCTGGGCTCCTTACAGAGCTTGGGCCCGGTGTACTGGGCCATGGAGGCAGGGGAAGATGCTGTGGGTGCCGTTTCCCAGGCTCTCTCCGGGCTCCTGCTGGGGCTGCAGCTTAGTATAGCCAAGGCTTCCAGTGGCTCAACCCGCTGGGAAGGCGGGTCCCCCCAGCGAACGCTCAGTCGTTGTCATTGCTGGGGAGGCCAACGACAGGCTGCAACCCGACGGCCTGGCTCGTTGTTCCCAAATCACTACATGACTTACTGATACATTGACTTAGGTATCTTTTTCCATTTAGATCTTTACTTCATCTTGAATTTATTCTGATATGTGATAGCTATGTCATTTGTTTACAGAAAGACAGTACACTGGATGCTGCTGAAGAAATCTTGAAGGCCTGGAATACAGAGAACTGTTGATGTACGCAGACTGGTTTCTGTTGGTTGACCTAGTGCAAAATTGTCACTCGGTGCTGCCACCTGCTGGATACTGAGAAATATGTCTGTACAAATGCAATTTAAAGACATATTTCCACTGTTTTTCTGAAGTTAATCCCACTACTAACACTATTCAGGTGATGGGTCCTTTTTTTTCCTTTCAGTTGAGATGTATTCAAACACTTTCCACTACCATTTTATGAACGGAAATGTAGCATGGTGGATGGGGACTGTGAAAGGCTTGTCGATACTTAACTTCTCTGTGCTTCTGTTTCCTCGTTCTAAAAGGGCAATAAAAATCAGCATCTACTTCATGTGAAGTTTGTGAGTTGTCCGTGAGAATGACATGTAAAGTGTGGTGAACAATGAGCGCTCACTGATGTCAGTCAGTCTCACCTCTCACCGCCGTGTGAGAAGTCTTAGCCAGTCATACCCCATTCCACCCCATGTCTTCTCTGTGTCTACCCACCTGGAGTCCCCGCCCCTTCACTTACCAATGGCTTTGACCTTTGCTCACAGTTCTGCCTCTGTCCTAGTACTGTCATCATCGGGGTTGGCTTCAAGGTCCATGTGGATCATGTATGTTTCAGTACTTTGCCCGCCTCCCCTCTGCTGCTGTTCACCGTCACTCCACCTCTGCTGCAGCCGCCCACTTCCTTGTGCACACCCTTAACCTTTCAGTATTCAAGGCTGCTCCACTTTTAAGATAATAAATTAGTCTTCTCACAGTGACAATCTATCCTTACAGTATTCTCTCTTTCTCTCTCACCTCCTCACAAAATATCTTCTTTTAATTCACTATAATTTCAAATCCACTATTTCTCAAAAAATGGTCTGTGGGCTTCTTACAACCCAATCAGAATTGATCTATGAAAATAGGTTTTGGTCTTCATCCCAGAACTACTGAATAGTAATTTCTGGATCTGGCCCGTCCTAGGGATTCTTATACCCATTGAAACAATCGCTGCTGCCTCCTTTTTTTTTATTAAGATATTATTGATATACACTCTTATGAAGGTTTCACATGAAAAACAATGTGGTGACTACATTTACCCATATTATCGAGTCCCCACCCATACCCCAATGCAGTCACTGTCCATCAGTGTAGTAAGATGCCACAGAGTCACTATTTGCCTTGTCTGTGCTACACTGTTTTCCCCGTGATCCCCCACACACCATGTGTACTGAACATAATACCCCTCAATCCCCTTCTCCCTCCCTCCCCACCCACTCTCCTACACCTCTCCCCTTTGGTAACCACTAGTCCTTTCTTGGAGTCTGTGAGTCTGCTGTTATTTTGTTCCTTCGGTTTTGCTTCATTGTTATATTCCACAAATGAGAGAAATCATTTGGCACTTGTCTTTCTCCACCTGGCTTATTTCACTGAGCATAATATCCTCCAGCTCCATCCATGTTGTTGCAAATGGTAGGATTTGTTTCTTTCTTATGGCTGAATAGTATTCCATTGTGTATATGTACCACCTCTTCTTTATCCATTCATCTACTGATAGACACTTAGGTTGCTTCCATATCTTGGCTATTGTAAAAAGTGCCGCAATAAACATAGGGGTGCTTATGTCTTTTTGAATCTGAGAAGTTGTATTCTTTGGGTAAATTCCAAGGAGTGGGATTCCTGGGTCAAATGGTATTTCTATTTTCAGTTTTTTGAGGAACCTCCATATTGCTTTCCACAATGGTTGAACTAGTTTACATTCCCACCACACTGCTGCCTCATTTTTATTCCCATCAGTCCCCTTATATATTCATCCTAAATCATCCATCTTAGATTTCATCATCCATCACTTCAGCTAAGATACTTTTGCTGCCTTGAATAACTTGCCAATCGCCCTATCTCCTACATGGTCAAAAAGCCTCTAGCCTGGGGCTGGAGCTCCGTGCTGGCCGCTGGGCTGCTGCTCACTGCTGTGGCAAATGCACAGTCGGGCAGGTTCTGACAGCTGAATGCACATCAGCGACCTTAACCAGACTGAATTCTTCTACGATACCCGATAAGTCTTCTACCTCAGCAGCAATTCCTAGTATTTTCCCATTCTCCACAATAAAAATATCCAACCTTTCCATTCTCCTCACACCTCAAAGCCCACCACCAGCACAATTAAATCATAGCAAATGACCTCATCTACCACATCTATGAAAAACAAAATAAAGTGAAGGAACAGAACCTACCAGACCAGCTAGCATCCCAAGTAAGATCCTAGCAATAAGCCTGTAGCTCACCTGCCTCAGCATCCGTCCTTCAGTTCCTCCTGGGGGTGGGAGGCAGAGTGGCGGGCATGCAGCAGCAGGCCCAGCTGTGCAGAGGAGGCCCAGGACCTTAGTAGCCAACTATTGCATAGCAGTATAAATCTTAGGTGAATTGTTAGCCTGTCTGCTCTTACTGGGGACTCAGTAATAATTTTCACCAGCTTTTAAATCTTCTCTCTGCAGCCCTGGACTTGTCCAGGGCTAATCCTAGGGCTAATCCTACCACCTGTGCTCCAGATCCCCTTTCTTTCCACTTTCTCAAGACTTTGTTCACTGTTTTCATAGGGATTCCTTACAGTAACTTCAAAGAATAAGCTGGACTTCTCAATATACAGAGTGTTCTGTAATACTAGAATCTGGTACTGTGATCAGTGAAGCCTCACATGCCAGCCCCAACCTTGCAGTTTCTCGAATTTCTGTGCCCACTGGAGTGAGGGCTTCCATGTTTTGGTCCAACAGTCAGGCCTAGCTAGGGCTGGTCCATAGGGAACTCTGGGTGAACCAGGGACAGAAGTTACTATCCCTTTGACCTGGCTGGGATTTTAGGAGAGCCAATGTGGAAAGGAGGAAGGCATGGCTGTGAATATGGGGTCTGCCAGTGAATGATGCAGTACTGGACAAACGAAAGTTGTCAACTTTATTGGGACCTTAGAGGCCAAGGCCAGACCTGAGGCTTCCAGATGCCTAACTAGTTATCCAGGCCTAACTGAGGTTAGCGACAGTGTGATTGTTACAGTGGGAAACCCCGAGGGGTTGGACAGAGGCGCCTGCAAGGAGCTAAGACTCCCAGAACAACAGCATCAGCATCGGCTCTGGTGGCTTTGACCCCCCCACACCGGCACCCACATCCCTGAGTTGGTTCCCCTGGCAATCACCGTTGATGCTGCTGCTCAAAGTATTTGCCCCCTCGGTTTTTAAATCCTGTCTTTGCCCTCATCTAGTTTGAAGTTTCCAGCCTCTTTCTCCCTCACTGAAAATCCGGCACTTGGTCATCTCAAAGACCTCAACCTTTCTTCCCCTTTTCTGCTGTTGAGAGTGCATTGCTCGCACTCTTCTTGAAAGGACCCCAGGTTCTGGAGGTTCTTGAATCTTCTCAAAGCATCTCCCTGGCTGCTATGTTGAGAATTGACTGTAGGGGCAGCAAAGGTTGAGGTGTGGAGACCTACTACAATAATTTGGGTGAAAGATCACAGTGGTGGCAGTGGAAGGTAAGACATGGTCAGATTCTGAATATCTTTTGAAGGCAGAGACAATAGGATTTGCTAACAGAGTTTATGAGGAATGTAAGAGAAAGTGAATCAAGAATGAGTCCAGTTTGGGGCCTGGGCACCTGGAAGGATTGAGTGCCATCACGGAGGTGGAGAGGCTTCAGGAGGAGCAGGCTTAGAGGAAGATCAGGAAGCCAGTTTTGAGCACATTAAGTTTGAGATGCCCATTCAACTTGAGGTGGAGATGTTGACTAGGCAGCTGGATTGTCAACTGTGGAGTGTAGAAAAAGGCTGGAGATATATATATATATATATTTGAGCTGGCTGGAGATATATATATATATATATTTGAGAGTCTGCAGCATATCGATGACATTTAAAGACATGAGAGTAGATAGATCACCAAATATGTCAGGATTAGCAACAAGAAGAGGACTGCTGACTTGTTGTTTTGAGAAATCTTCCTACAAAGTGGAATAACTTTTTGAAAGAGTTTTTCTCATTTGATGCCTGTACTTACACAAACACACACACACAGACACACATCCCTTGCTTACCTGTAACTCTCTGCAATCTGGATTCCACACACAATACTTTTCTAAGTTCTCTAAAGACCCCCATGTTCCTAGATTTGAATGAAACTTCTCAGTCCTATCTAACTTTGCCTCTTAGTATTTACCACTGCAGACCATCCTGGCCTCCTTAAACCCTATCCTTTCTTGTTCCTGTGACAATGGGCATCTGTGAACTGTATCCCACCTCTCTGGCTGCCCCTTTCTATTGAATTTCAGACCAATATATCTAACACCCCATCTGTCACCTTGCATGGACATTTCACAGTCAAACCCTGTCCATCTGGCCTCCCCACCTCAATGAATGGTGTCAGCAACCCAGTGGCTTACATCAGAAAACCTAGAAGTCTTTCTTAACTTTTCTCCCCACATCCAAATCCTCTATGAACTATCCTAAGTGTCTCTTAAATTCATCCCTTCTCCATCCCAACTGTCACCCTCTGGTCCAGCAATATCATCTCTCAACTGGATTATAAGTCACCTTCTTAACAGTTTCCCCTGCCTTGATCCTTGCAACCCATTATCCTTGTAGACCAAATGAGCTTTATAATTCACAAATGTGATCATGCTACATGATTTAGTTAGGCATATTCATGTTGAAAGTTACAGAAAGCCTAACCCATATGTGTTTAAATCAAACAAAAAGGAATTTTCTGTCTCAACATTTTAGGAGCAGTCTAGTTGAGCTGATTAAGAGGCCTGGACGCAGAGAAAGACCATTCAGAAGGCTCCTCCTGGAGCCCAGGGGAAATGGCGAGGGCCTGAAGGGTTTAGTATGAGAAAGGCAAATTATCACAATTCTTGTCAAATTCATGAATTTTTCCCATCATTCTTTATTTATTTATGTATTGCCATTTTTTTATTAAGGTATTATTGATATACACTCTTATGAAGGTTTCACATGAAAAAACAATGTGGTTACTACTTATACCCATATTATCAAGTCCCCCCCATACCCCAATGCAGTCACTGTCCATCAGTGTAGTAAGATGCCACAGATTCACTGTTTGCCTTCTCTGTGCTACACTGTTTTCCCCGTGATTCCCAACACCATGTGCACTAAACATAATACCCTCCCATCATTCTTATGATGAAAACAATTCCATAGCCATGCAATTACCAAATATTTGAAATAAAAAATTATTCCTAGATTAAACAAGGAGTCTCCTTGGTCTCAGCTGGATAAACCCAGGGGAAAGCAACAAAACAAAAACCTCAACCAAGTTCCTGAGACATGAGAATTTCATTTTATTGCTGCTCTGAGAAGACATCTAATGACTCAATCATGCCAATTAAATAGGAAGTTCGCTTGCTGACAAACAACTATCTTGGGCTATCAAATAAATTGCAGAAATAATTGGAATTTTCTAAGCAATATTGATTTCTTCATATTATACAGTTGATACTTTTACATTTAGATACAGCAATTTTTCTTAGGTAAAACTGTTCATTTGTAGCAAAATCTCATTGTGAAAAAGATAAATAATTTTGTTCTTTTGTCATTGAGAGTGTTTATCATATCTGAAGTATTATTTTCATGAACTCTTTTTCCCCTCTCATTAATTGTCCATTGAAAGTAAAAACATCATATTGTAGCTAAAACCTTAGAGCTGTTATCTTTTAGCTTCATTTTCCATGTAAAATCCCAAGAAGGCTTTTGTAACGTTCTGCTGACCAACATATGCATGAAAGAGTACAAAACTCATGAAAACTGTTCAGTTTTCTAGTTTTTTTCTCTATGGAATGCCCTTCTAGTCTGCTTACTTTACCCTGGGAAGTGACCATTTTAAAGGAAAGTCAGCTCATGACTCTGTTCTGGTGAAAACCCTTCAAGGCCACTCCACCTCACCCTGAGTAAAAGCCAAAATCATCCCTGACCTCTGAGCCCCTGCATGACCGGACCCTGCTCTTTCCTACCCTCAGCTCCTAACACTCTTCCCTCCTTCAACACATCCCCAATCCCTGCCTTATTTTTTTCCTCCTTAGCTCTTGGCACCACTGAACCTACAAGATGTTTCTCTCATTTATCCCTCCTTACACATGTTCTATGAAGCCAGGGATTTTTAATGTTCTGTTCGCTGCTGTATCTGTGGCCCCTAAAGCAGGGTCAGGCATATAACAGGCACTCAACAAACATTCGTTGAATTAAGAATTTCTGGAAATGGAATCTGACCCTCAGAACACCATTGGTTTCTTGCTGTTGTTTTGTTTTCAACTTTGGGTCTCTTTGGCCCAGGTCTTTCACTTATTAATGATTTCTTTAAGTGCCAAAGATTGTTTCAAAAGCTGCAGATATGATGATTAGCCTGTCTCAGAGTCACTTCGGCCAGGCAGCTAAATCACCTGTGCTGAGGCTTCAGCTAATTAGTTGCACTTGGCTTCTGGCTCCAAAACAGATTCAGCAGAGTAGTGGTCTGTAAGGATTTTTAAGCCACGTAATGCATATTACACTTGCATATGCATATATACACACAAAAGCCTGGAATCATATCCATCTCACTTGAGCCTGGCAAATGAATATTTCTCATCAGGGTCTGGTTCTTAGTCTAAAATGATAATGAGAGGGTATCTTAGCTCCTGCTGTCCAAATATGGTGAAATGGGCACTTAAATCAGAGCAACCTTTCTGGAAGGCAATTTCACAATACCTATCACAATGTTTTATGAGCATGGCCTTTGATGTCTTGATTCTGTTGCTAGGGTTTTACACTTTGAGCATGCAAAAATTCACCCACAAATATAAACAAGAATGTTCATGACATCGTAGTTTACAGTATCAAAAATCTGGAAACAACCAATCCCTCCATTATTGATGGTGTGGTTAAATAAATTATGGTATATAATCAAAGAATGCAGTTCATCTTGTTACTTGTAAAGAGCTAACAGACAATTGAATATGATCTGTGTGTATGCAAGTAAAACAAAATTATATCAGTAGATTCCTGTACACAATTCGAACGTATTTTTTATGAATTTGAATCATGCAAATTAGATATTGGACCATATAAAATATTAATGCAGTCGTCCTTATGTTCAGAATTCTAAATAATTTTAATTTTCTCAAAGGAAAATTTTATTTTAAAAAGTACATAATCTCAAGACTGTCAGGCCCAGTGTTTATACAATTGCAACATGGCAGAGTCACTGAGTTTTAAGCAGCACCACCTTTTGGCCAGGACGGTCAGGTGGAAAGGAGCTGGGAAAGTCAGGAACCCAGCGAACACAAGTTCAGTGTGATGCCCAGGGCTTTTTTCAGGCAGAGCTGTTTGTTTAGGAAACGGGACTAACGGGTCTATGGTGCTGGACAAATGATCTTAGGAAGTCACTTGATCTTTTTCTCTCCTTATTTCATAATTACTTTTAAAATTATATTTCCATATTAATAGATCCAAATGCTTTTGAATTCCAAATGAAAATACTCAAAGATATGATCTATCATAGTGTAATTTAGAGTGTTTTGAAAGCAAGCCATAGCTAAGTTCTCAATAACTTAAAGTATAGCACATATCATATTACTCTGTAACAACTTTATGAAAATTTGAAAGAGTCACACAAGACTAGTTATTTTAGATATAAAGATTTGCAACCATTTACTTTACTGGAAAATTCTTAGGATCTCTACTGTGAAATTGACCTTGGGTTAGTGAGGAGTCTTTTTTTTAACATTAGCTTCCACATAACAGAAGAGAAAGAAGAAAGATATAACCAACCCCTCATTTGCAAAATAGACAATAATGTAAGACTACAGCCAGAGTTTAAAATAACTGAAAGAGTAAAGATAATAATACGTAGACAGGTTAGGAGGAGCATTGGATAAGAGTGCTACAAAATGAGCTTGCATGGTCAAAACACTGGGTTAGAAAAAATGAATGCAGAAAGTGGCATGAACTATTTATGTAGCTTTTATACTGCATCTTGATGCTAATATTACAGAAAGTCATTAAAAGGACTATTAGAGGGCTAACCCATCATGAGTTTTGTGGTTTTAACAGAAAAACTACATCCAAGTTAACTTTGATTTTTTTAAGTTGAGAAAATCCACTCCAATAAAAGTATTCATGTAACTGATGGTATACCAAATACCACCTTTTTAAAGCTATATTCGGGAATTGCTTACCTTATCATCAGTCATTAAGAGACTTGGTTGAGCAGTGGGTACATTGCTAGTATTCAGAGAATAATAATAATAATGAGAGCGTGAGCTCTTGTGATATCTGAACATGAGACATGGAGCAGAGACTACCCTTTCTGGCTGACATCAGTGGTAGGACAGTGGTGGCAAATGCTTCACTTCATAAAAGTGTGGGGCCAGGTCCTTTCATCTCGTGAAAGAGCAAATTCTTGAATAGGAAAGGTCAGAAAATAATGAGAATGAGCAGGTATAATGGACAATTCGGTTGAAAACAAAACACTAAGGACAAGAAATGGAAAAAACAAGCTGTAATGAGAGAGCTATCTTGGTAAACCTCACTAATTTGGTTTAATTATTGTGAAGAACAGTCAGGATAATGATATTTTTAAATGTAATCTTGTACTCAATCAACCAATAACTCACACAAACCAGTGTTTATTGGGTATCTCTGTGTGCAAAAAGTTAGTCACAAAGGTCCAAAGGAAATATTAGGATGCTTTGGGCCTCAGTGAACTCACTGCAGTTTGCTTTTAAGCACCTGAAATAACAGAATCAGTCCTGGCAAAGTGTTGATTAGAAAAGGTCCTTGGTACGTGCATTGGTTTTACCATGTGAGTTGTGCTCAGACTTTAGGGACCATCTATATATCATTCTCCTATTTCAAAGGTAAAGGTTGCTTCCTGTTTTATAACATAATAACCAAAGTTACAACTTTCCTATTTTCCGCATTTATTTGCTTCCAATGTTATATCATTATAAATAACATTACAATGGACATCTTCATGAACATAGTATCCTATAATTTAGATTATTTTCTTGATCCAGTTCTCAGAAGTGGGATTGCTCGCTCAAGAGGCTTTAACATCTAAATCATACTTGAAGTATTGCCAAATTGCTTTCTAAAAGGGCTTTATCAATTAATAATACTGTGAGAAATGCATGACTGTAATGAGAGAGGCAATATTATATTCTCATTATGTGCTCAGACTTTATAATTAATATTTTCAGAGTTTTAATTTAATATTCAAATAATACAGAATTATTTGAAAATAACTACTTATTTCAACCAATAAGGCTTTTGGCATGTTATTCTCATGGAGAAAATAAACATTTAATGTTAAAATTCAGTCTTTAAGAAAGTGCCAAGTAACAGGTCACATGAGTGTGAACATGTTTCATGTTCTCATTTTCCCCCAGTATCTCACTTAAAAACCATTAGTGGGACTTCAAAGGCAAATCTTATTGACACTACAATTAATGTAATTAAACCCATTTTTAGAAAATTATAATCTCATATATCATCATTCAAATTCCTCATGTTTTTTTAGTATGAAATAAGAAAGCTGTTATTTTGGGAAAAAATATTAGCTTCAAGACATACAATGAAACAAGACTATATAGTGTAGCATAGCTTTTGAAGACACATACTTAATGCCAAATGGTATCTTTTTGGAAAAAATATTAATTTTAGAAGTCACAAACTATTAATGTGAACTGTTTAGAGTTATTTAGTTTTGTTTTATTTTTATCACGGTAATTTAGAAGTTTAAAAGAAAACTACACACCACTAAATGGAAAAACATCCTGTGCTCATGGATAAGAATAATTAATATTGTCAAAATGGCCATCCTGCCTAAAGCAATCTACAGATTCAATGCAATTCCTATCAAAATGCCAACAGCATTCTTCAGTGAACTAGAGAAAATTGTTCTATTCATATGGAACCACCAAAGACCCTGAATAGCCAAAGCAATCCTGAGAAGGAAAAATAAAGCTGGGGGGATTATGCTCCCCAACTTCAAGCTCTACTACAAAGCCACAGTACTCAAGACAATTTGGTACTGGCACAAGAACAGACCCATAGACCAATGGAATAGACTAGAGAGCCCTGATATAAACCCAACCATATATGGTCAATTAATATATGATAAAGGAGTCATGGACATACAATGGGGAAATGACAGCCTCTTCAACAACTGGTGTTGGCAAAATTGGACAGCTACATGCAAGAGAATGAAACTGGATTATTGTTTAACCCCATACACAAAAGTAAACTCAAAATGGATCAAGGACCTGGATGTAAGTCATGAAACCATAAAACTCTTAGAAGACAACATAGGCAAAAATCTCCTGAATATAAGCATGAGCAACTTCTTCCTGAACGCATCTCCTCCAGCAAGGGAAACAAAAGCAAAAATGAACAAGTGGGACTATATCAAACTAAAAACCTTCTGTACAGCAAAGGACACCATCAGTAGAACAAAAAGACATCCTACAGTATGGGAGAATATATTTGTAAATGACATATCTCACAATGGGTAAACATAAAAAATATATAAAGAACTCACATGCCTCAACACTCAAAAAGCAAATAACCCGATTAAAAAATGGGCAGAGCATAGCAAGAGACAGTTCTCCAAAAAGAAATTCAGATGACCAACAGACACATGAAAAGATGCTCCATATCACTAATCATCAGGGAAATGCAAATAAAACCACAATGAGATATCACCTCACACCAGTAAGTATGGCCAGCATCGAAAAGACTAAGAACAACAAATGCTGGCGAGGATGCGGAGAAAGGGGAACCTTCCTACACTGCTGGTGGGAATGTAAGCTAGTTCAACCATTGTGGAAAGCAATATGGAGGTTTCTCAAAAAACTAAAAATAGAAATATCATTTGACCTGGGAATCCCACTCCTTGCAATTTACCCAAAGAATACAAGTTCTCAGATTCAAAAGGACATATGCACCCCTATGTTTATCACAGCACTTTTTACAATAGCCAAGATATGGAAGCAACCTTAGTGTCCATCAGTAGATGAATGGATAAAGAGGAAGTGGTACATATACACAATGGAATACTATTCAGCCATAAGAAAGAAACAAATCCTACCATTTGCAACAACATGGATGGAGCTGGAGGATATTATGTTCAGTGAAATAAGCCAGGTGGAGAAAGACAAGTGCTAAATGATTTCCCTCATTTGTGGAGTATAACAACAAAGAAAAACTGAAGGAACAAAATAGCAGCAGACTCACAGACTCCAAGAAGGGACTAGTGGTTACCAAAGGGGAGGGGTGTGGGATGGCAGGTGGGGAGGGAGGGAGAAGGGGATTGAGGGTTATTATGTTTAGCGCACACGGTGTGGGGAATCATGGGGAAAACAGTGTAGCACAGAGAAGGTAAACAGTGAATCTGTGGCATCTTACTACACTTATGGACAGTGATTGCATTGGGCTATGGGTGTGGACTTGATATGGGTAAAAGTAGTTACCACATTGTTTTTTCATGTGAAACCTTCATGAGAGTGTGTATCAATAATACTTTAATAAAAAATTAAAAAAAGAAAACTACACTTAGTGAATACTGAGTTAAAAAGTAAATTTCTAGCAATCCTCTGATTCTGCTGGGAGAAAAGTAACAGTTAATATTATCTATTTATAGATTATTAATGTTTTAACCCTATATTCTATTTCTAGCACTTAGAGAAACTGCTGGATTTTCTCTGTGAGAAGCTGGATATATTCTCAAATGGTGGACAAGCCACTAATATTAGGGAATCAGAGATTTCAAGTGAATCAACAAACAAGCAAATAGAAAAGTTACGTTCAGGATCACATATGCAAGTACATTTAGCAATGGGATATAAGCCAGGTAGATTTTGGTTTAAGTAGCATGATATGATGACAGACACAAGTGTCCTTATGCAGACAGCTGACCAAAATATTTTGGAGTACAGCTGCCCTGTAAAATCAGGTCCAAATGATTGCTGCAGGTGCACTGCTTGTTGAATCTATTCTTCAATCTTAAAGTTGGCAAATTGAATTTCTGTATATTGAGTTTCTACTAGGAGGCATACTGCATGGACATGAGCCAAATTGCCAGGGTTCAAATCTCAGCTCTGCCACTTACTAGCTGTGTGACTTCAGGCTAGTTACTTAACCATTCTGTGCCTCGAATTCTCCTTCCATAAAATAGGGATGATAATAGTATCCATTTCAGAGAGTTTTTAGAAAGATTAAATAAGTTAATATACGCAAAACCTTAAGATAGCACTGCCATACAGTAAGCACTATTTTTATTAATATGATTATTAATTTTTATTACTACTTCTACTTGAAATCAAATAAAGCTTTACACCTTTATTAGAGAATCAAAAGGATAGTAAATACCTCTAACAACATAATTTGTATTTCACTGGGCAATACAATACTTTGGGCCTAAAAATATAACCTTGCACTTTCAGTCACGTAGTACGCATGCACAGAACAGGAAAATTTTAGTCAGTCATTCCTGGATTTGAATTCTACCTCTACCACTCACTTATTGTGTGACCCTGGGCAATTTACCCACTTAACCTAGCCCTTTAGGAGAATAATATTTGCCAGATAAGAGAACTGAGAATCAGATAAGAAAATGAATGTGAGGCACCTAATAGAAGGTCTAATGCATAAGGGCCTCTGGGCTACTTTGAAGAACTCCCAAGTTTTTGCAGCTGCCTGTGGTGCCCTCCCTTCTCCCTCTCTGGCTCTCTGCCACATTCCACGAGGTCTTCCTTTATCTGCCTGGTGAAACCGAACTACCAAGAAGTAGGTTCAGTACCATCACCAACTGCAAACTCAGTGTGTAGAGAGATTTTGGTAATTTACTAAATATTCTCATGTTATATATAAAAGGTTTAAAGTCCGTATTTTTTAGAAATGTACACTAAAGCATGTATGGGTCAAAGTGATATATGGGACTTGTTTTTTAAATATCTTAAAAGGAGAAAAAAGGGAAGAAAAGGTTACATGAAACAAATGGGGCAAAATCTTGAAAATTGTTTAATCAGGATAATAGGCATATGAGGATTCACTATATTATTCTAATTTTAGTATGTTTTAATAGTTCATACATGATAAAAATTTTGAAAAATTAGAAGAAAAACCCCCTCACATATCTAGAAGTAATATATATGGCATCCTGGCCAAAGGTACATGAGTCTTATCTAACATTCTTGACATTTCATCCCATTTCCAAGAGTCCAAGTTAGATCTGATCATACATTTCACTGAATTCCCCATTCTTCCTAGTCCAGCAGAATATGTCATATAACTTCCAAACAAATACTTGTCAAATCTTGCTTAAGTTAGGAAATTGTCATCTCCCATATCACCACTCACTTTTATAACCAACACATACATATCAATACTTCCAAAAGTGTGGCCTGGCCATAGGATAAATCTAATGAACCTCCACAACATTATGCCAAGTGCAATGAGCCAGACACAAAGGACAACATATCATATAATTCCATTTAAATGAAAAGTCCAGAGAAGGCAAATATATAGGGACAGGAAGTAGATTGGTGATTCCTGGGGCTAAAAGTGGACCAGGCATTAACAGTACATGGGCATGAGGATCTTACCAGTCATGCTGGGGTGCTTTTTTTTTTTAAGGTTTTATTGATGTACACTCTTATGAAGGTTTCACATGAAAAAACAATGTGGTCACTACACTTACCCATATTATCAAGTCCCCACCCATACCCCAATGCAGTCACTGTCCTTCAGTGTAGTAAGATGCCACAGATTCACTATTTGCCTTCTCTGCACTACACTGTTTTCACTGTGATCCCCCACACCATGTGTACTAAACATAATACCCCTCTCAAAAAGTATTTTTGGCTCCTTCTCCCTCCCTCCCTACCCGCCTTCCCACACCCCTCCCCCTTGGTAACCACTAGTTCCTTCTTGGAGTCTGTGAGTCTGCTACTATTTTGTTCCTTCACTTTTGCTTCGTTGTTATACTCCACAAATGAGGGAAATCATTTGGCATTTGTCTTTCTCTGCCTGGCTTATTTCACTGAGCATAATATCCTCCAGCTCCATCCATGTTGTTGCAAATGGTAGGATTTGTTTCTTTCTTATGGCTGAGTACTATTCCATTGTGTATATGTACCACCTCTTCTTTATCATTTATCTACTGATGACACTTAGGTTGCTTCCATATCTTGGCTATTGTAAATAGTGCTGCAATAAACATAGGGGTGCATATGTCTTTTTGAATCTGAGAACTTGTACTCTTTGGGTAAATTCCAAGGAGTGGGATCCCCAGGTCAAATGGTATATCTATTTTTAGTTTTTTGAGAAACCTCCATATTGCTTTCCACAATGGTTGAACTAGCTTACATTCCCACCAGCAGTGTAGGAAGGTTCCCCTTTCTCCGCATCCTCGCCAGCATTTGTTGTTCTTAGTCTTTTCGATGCTGGCCTTCCTTACTGGTGTGAGGTGATATCTCATTGTGATTTTAATTTGCATTTCCCTGATGGTTAGTGATATGGAGCATCTTTTCATGTGTCTGTTGGTCATCTGAATTTCTTTTTGGAGAACTGTCTCTTTCTATCCTCTGCCCATTTTTTAATCGGGTTATTTGCTTTTTGGGTGTTGAGGTATGTAAGTTCTTTATATATTTTGGATGTTAACCCCTTGTTGGATACATCATTTACAAATGTATTCTCCCATACTGTAGGATGCCTTTTTATTCTGTTGATGGTGTCCTTTGCTGTAGAGAAACTTTTTAGTTTGATGTAGTCCCATGAGTTCATTTTTGCGTTTGTTTCCCTTGCTTGAGGAGATGCGTTCAGAAAGAAGTTGCTCAAGCTTATATTCAGGAGATTTTTGCCTATGTTGTCTTCTTAGAGTTTTATGGTTTCATGACTTACTTTTGTGCATGGGGGTAAACAATAATCCAGTTTCACTCTCTTGCATGTAGCTGTCCAGTTTTGCCAGCACCAGCTGTTGAAGAGGCTTTTGTTTCTCCATTGTATGCCCATGGCCCCTTTATCATATATTAATTGACCATATATGGTTGGGTTTATATCAGGGCTCTCTAGTCTATTCCATTGGTCTATGGGTCTGCTCTTGTGCCAGTACCAAATTTTCTTGTGTACTGTGGCTTTGTAGTAGAGCTTGAAGTTGGGGAGCACAATCCCCCAGCTTTATTCTTCCTTCTCAGGATTGCTTTGGCTATTCGGGCTTTTTGGTGGTTCCATGTGAATTTTAGAACAATTTTCTCTAGTTCACTGAAGAATGCTGTTGGTATTTTGATAGAAATTGCATTAAATCTGTAGATTGCCTTAGGCAGGATGGCCATTTTGACAATATTAATTATTCCTATCCATGAGCACGGGATGTGTTTCCATTTATTGGTATCTTCTTTAATTTCTCTCATGAGTGTCTTATAGTTTTCATGGTATAGGTCTTTCCCTTCCTTGGTTAGGTTTATTCCTAGGTATTTTATTCTTTTTGATGCAATTGTGAATGGAATTGTTTTCCTGATTTCTCTTTTCTGCTAGTTCATTGTTAGTGTATAGGAATGCCACAGATTTCTGCATATTAATTTTGTATCCTGCAACTGCTGAATTCAGATATTAGATCTAGTAGTTTTGGAGTGGATTCTTTAGGGTTTTTTATGTACAATATCATGTCATCTGCAAAGGGGGACAGTTTAACTTCTTCCTTGCCAATCTGGATGCCTTTTATTTCTTTGTGTTGTCCGATTGCCGTGGCTAGGACCTCCAGTACTATGTTGAATAGAAGTGGGGAGAGTGGGCATCCTTGTCTTGTTCCTGATCTTAAAGGAAAAGCTTTCAGCTTCTCCCTATTCAGTATAATGTTGGCTGTGGGTTTGTCATCTCTGGCCTTTATTATGTTGAGGAACTTGTCCTCTATACCCATTTTGTTGAGAGTTTTTATCATGAATGGATGTTGAATTTTGTCAAATGCTTTTTCAGCATCTATGGAGATGATCATGTGGTTTTCGTTCTTCTTTTTGTTGATGTGGCAGATGATGTTGATGGATTTTCGAATATGCTGGGGTTCTTGTTTGTGGAGTTGAAGAATGAACTTATCAAACACCTAAGGCAGTAGAGCCAGGAGAGGCTTTTATTGAGAGATACAGTGAGAGGACAGAGCTCCTGATTCATGCCAGGAGGAGAGAAGAGGGCCCATTGTGGTGCATTGCCTAGGGGTTTTATAGGCAGGAGGAATTTGGGGAATCAGATAAAGGCTTAGGGGTATGGACTTGTTAAGTGCTCCCTGAATATTTAAAATTAACACAAGAAATTTACCGCTCTAATATCTCCCTGGGATAAGGTGTACTTGGTCAAGGAACATAAAAAACAAGGCCGCCTGCCCAGCCCCCAAGGTGGGCTGAGGTATTGTTTACTAAAGAGCAAGTTAAGAATCTTACTTCTTAACTTCCTGGGTATTAAAATGCAATCTTATCTTTAAGGTGGAATCCTTCCTGCCTTTTCTATGTTGTTTACAGCTTGCCTTGCATGCTAAATTAGTTGCCCAGTTTGCAAAATCACCTCATCGGGTCTGAAGGAGGAAAAACAGCACATAGACCTGGGCCTTTTAGCATGCTAAAGTGAATCTTACACATGATTACAAATGATTAGCATAATAAAAACGTGCGCTACTCTTGTTTATCTGGGGAATATTAACTGATTTCACTGAAGAGTGACTTTAGAGCTTAATGTTTAACACAGAGTTTTGGTAGGGGGCTTCCTTGCATGTAGTTACATTACTCTGACTGTAAATATCCTGCTTTGCTTTTTCCGGAGGCCCTCCCCCTACTCTAACTAATCACAAGGATGACAGATATATGCTAAAACTAGATCGTGGGGATGGTTGTGCAACTTTGTAACTATTAAAAAGCACTTACTACTAAACAGGTGAATTCTATATGTAATTATACCTCAATAAATTAAAAAAAAGATATGTAGATGGGTCACAAACTTTTAAAAAATTATTTACTAGGTATGTATTTTATACTTCAGAAGAACTGTAACTAGTACATCAAGTCATGATTTCACAGTAGTGATATAAACTTTTTAAATAAAATTTTAAGTTAAAAAAGATGAGCCAATTTAAGTAATTGACTTAAATAAATTATTTCCGTTAATTCACATAATTTATTTAAATTAAAATGATGATACTAACATATCAGAAGTTTTGGTAAATGCTAGACTGAATCATTGATTTCTAGATGATAAAACCTAAACTGTGTGAGTGTGTGTTTTAATTTCAGGATTGGATATAAAGATTAAGCGGTGTAAATGTTAATGAAAATGCTTGCCAATGCTGTACTAACAAAAGAGAAAAAATGATCTCCCTAAACTCCTGTTTTAATATAAAAGAAATTCTAGCTAGGTTACAACAGATAAGAGACTCCCCAGGTGGGGCAGAAGTAATTTCACTGGTTGCTTCCTTCCACTGGGTTTTCAGTTTTTCTGACGGTTTCTTGCTTCCACCAACATTACTTAATATCTACCATAAACTATTAGGTGGTAGGTCCTTATTCTTGGCCCTCAAGGGGTGCCCGGTGCCCCCATCCTCCTCCTCCTCGCTCTCTTCCTTCCAGCCAAGGTGCTCGATCTTGAAAAGTTACTGCCGAATTCCGGTGGAGACCCCCCACGCCCTTTCCTGGTTTAACTGGCACAGCTGCAATGAACTGGCATTTTTGAAACTTTCCCAGCTATTAAGAGGGGCCTTCTCCCCTCCCCCTCCCCAAGGTACAGTTTTTAAATTACAGAATTATGATTGGAAGAGTGAAAAAAAAAGACTCCCCCCTTCCCATGTGGTTTTCAGTTCTCAACTCCTACCTCTTTCGCCCCTTCTAAGGAAGCGAGTCTTTCCCACCTTTCAAGAAAACAATGAGTGTTCAGTGACATTTAAGTACCATGCCTAAATGAACAAAGCAGCCACTATATTCTAAGTTCTCATCCCCATAGAAACCCAGAACACCCTTTTTCCTCTTTAGATTCCCACAAGGTCAAGGGTGGTTTGTTTTCAGCAAAGCGGTGGTAGTGTTATTATAACTATTCTGACATTAGTTTGGCTAATGAATAAATCTAGGGACTTTGCGGTATCGAATTGCTAAATTCTCTGTACTTCAGCTATCAGCCAAATTTGCTAAGTCCATAAAAAAAAAAACTTCTCAGGATAGGGCGTACATCTCCCTGCCTCCGGGGTGCACGTTGCTTTCACACGGTTTTGTTTCATCTCTCGCCAATTATAAAAGGGTATGTGGGACCGACACCATTATCCTATGCCCCGAAGGTCGACTGGACGTGCCTAAGAAGCCAGCTTGCCGGCTGATGGCAGGGTAAGAATTGACAGCAAGTCTGGCTAGCCAAAGGGAACTTCTTTTTTCATTCCAATTTCCCTAGGGGAATCACCACCCCTCTGGGAAGGAAGATTTGCGCTTAAAATCAGTAACTGGCTCCTCGGGGGTAGGGGTGGTTAGTCCACAGAGACGCGCTTTGCGTCACCGCGAAGCCCGGTCTGTCCTTGTGTGTTAACTCAGTCAAGTTGATAATATCTCTGGGGTAGCCTGTTTGCAGGGTTCCCTTGAGAGTCTTCCTGGGAAATTCCGCTGATTCTCCCAGCAACAGAGCAAATTACGGAAACGGAATAGGAAAACAAGAAAACGCAAAGCATGTGGCGTACAGGATCGCGCTTTTCTTGGCCCTTCTCCCGACCCGTAGCCGCGCCCTGTTACGACTGCGTGTCTAACTCGTTTATAAAAGCTCGTCTCCGAGCGTCTAGTCGCCAGACGCTCTTCCTGGTCTGCGTTACCCTGCTGCTCGTTCTTGTAACCGCAGTGGCCGCGAAGATGGCGTCTACCAGCCGGTTAGTATGCCCGGCCGAACCCGGCCCGCTGGGGGGCGAGTGAGTGCCGGGGGTTGCGAGGCGGCCTCCAGAGCCGCCGCGCACAGGACGCCCCGGAGGCCGTGGGGGGGCGGCGGGGCCGGAGGGCCAGCCCGGACAAAGGCGCTTCCAGCCGGCGGGGCTGTCGGGTGTCGCAGGCGGTGCCCAGCCGTCGGCGTTACATCCAGCTTCCGAGGTCGTTTCTCACCCGGGCACCACCCTGTGGGGGCCCGTGTGTCTCCTGCCCCTGGCTTTGCGTCTTTTTGCGGATATTTCAACTTTTGGGATTTTTTTTCTTGCTAATTTTTTTCTTGCGCTTGTTTTTCCATCTGTGGCTCCGCAATCCCGGGGTCCTTGGGTCTTCCTTTCCAAAGAGCGGGAAAGGGTTAGCTCCAGGCCCCTGTCGGTCTGACAGCTAGAAAGTTAGGAAAGTCAGCATTGGTATCCTGGTGGAAACTGATTACCATCCCAGAGGCCCTCCGAAGTGGAACCTAGTGCATTTCCGAAGAGTGGTTAAGCTCCTTTCTGAGACACTTTTCTTTTTTTTTTTTTTTTTACAAATTTCTTCTGCATACTTCTGAAGAAAAACTTCCCTGCAAAAGGTTACTTAGGTATGCTGGGAAGCTACTTTTTAGTGTATTTTTTAGATGTGGTACACTGTATGTAGCCTTGGAGACAGCCTTTAATCCTGTAACCTGAAAAATGTATGCAGACCCTAATTATCTCTCATTACCACTGTGAGGGAGATACTAGTATTTTTGCGTAAGTGTAAACTGAGTCATGCCGATGTTGATTTTTTGAAGGTTAGTGTTAGAGGGTAGAGTTTCAGCGATCCATTTCCTGTTACCACACAGTTGGCCTCTAGTTAACCCATAATATATCAGAAGTATCAACTTAAATTCTCTCTCTTCTGGGAACCAACTCTGGCATAGTTTTTATGAACTTGTTGTTCTCTGCGGAATGGAGTTGCAATGAAAGCCCGGATCACAAAATAGGAAGCTGTAGAAGTCCAGGCCCTTTATGGTAACAGACAAGACTTATTCTTTCATGTTAATGTATTTTAAAAATGTGGGACTTTCGAGTGTCAGCTTTTAGCTAAAACAACTTGAAAACAAATCTTAAAGTCCCACAGCAGTCTTGTTTACTGATTGTGATTCTGTGATTGACTGCTTAATCAATCTGGGTGTGGCTCTTTCAGGTAAGGCTTCCTAGTAGGTAGAGGGAAAACATAAGCTTCCCAAAGGCATCGTAATACCGTTTATATTCTCATGGCAGTAGATCTGAAAGGTCGTATTTGGGCACAGGTATTGCGTATAATAGAACAGGAAATTGTGTTTCTAAGAAATGTTGCAGTAGTTGAATATAGTAAGGTGACTTGATAGATTGTTTACTGAAAGAATACACTTCCCTCTATACACCTTTGTTTTCTTCATTTGTTAAGAAAATGTTTGAAATAAATTTTTTCCAGACATGTCCAGCTCTTAAATATATGTGCCATTGCAGTTGTCCATCTCTCAAGTTTTTCTATCAGTGAGAACAAAGGCAAATGTTAGTATATACAGTTCTTTAGCTTTTTTCCCCCTGTGGAAGATGTACAGTTACTAGGCTATGAAGCTGCATAGTATTTTCACAGAGAAGAGCATAAATGCTGTGAGCCCAAATTAAATTCCACCACTTACCCTGTGACTTCAAACCATTCTTGGAGCATAATCTTTAAAATGGAGATAACGTTCATCTTGCAGGGTTGCTCTGAAAATTAATAACATGTATAAGCACCCAATAAATTATAGCTATAAAATGAAGTTTGGGTTATCTGGCTCTCTTGGTTGTCTAAATTGTTTTACTATCACTGATGGTGATTTACTCCATTCCTTCCCTATTGTTTCTCTCCCTTCCCTCACCACCGTACTCCTGTGGTTCCTCTTTTATTACTCTGAGCGGTGATTTGATTAAAAGTTGACTACCTTACCATGGTTTCATTTTGTTTCAGGTAGGCAACACTTAAAAACAGTGCAAAAACAATAAAAAAAAGAAAAGCAGTTTCCTTCCTTTCCCTCCCTCCCAGCCTCTAATTCTCCCCAAAGGCAACCATTGTAACAAGTTTCTTGTGTTTTCCTAGTGATTCTGTGGATTAAGAAAACTTACACATATATTTTTAATATCTTCGCCCCAAAAAGGAGTCTAATGTAAACATTTTTTGCTACCTTTTACCCTTTCTGTAAAGTTAGGGTGCACATTTTAAGCGCACAGTTCAGTTACAAAGTGAGCATGTACACGTAGCTACCACCCAGCTCAAGGAATCAAATATCACTGGCACCCTGGAAGCTTCCTTTGTGCCTTCAGTCATTACCCCTTCCCAAAGATAACCACATCCTGACTTACAGCACCATAGATACATACTTGTTTTGCCCACTCTAAAGTTTATGTAAGTAGCATTTGTATATCTGTGTCTAGTTTCTTTTGATAAGCATATTGAGAGTCATCCACGTTAATGTATGTAACTAGTCAATACTTTGTCCAGTTCTGTAGGAAATCCCCACTTAACTCTTCACTCAGCATATCTTTGAGATGTTGCCTTATCACATATATATATATATATACACACACACACACTACAAGATAGCTACCTAGTACTTACTAGTGCAAAATAAATCAATCCTTTTCTTTGTACCCTGTGTGACACAGGCCTCCCCATTTTAGGCATTGTAATCACTGTTACTCTGCTAATGTTTTCCTTTATTTTGACATAGTTTTTCAAAATTTATAACTTTTTAGTATTTATTTGTCATAATCTATAAAAATATTTCCCTGATAGGAATTTATGGAATAAACGGGAATATTAAGGAAGCCTCCATCCCCCATTGACAAATGAAGAAACCCAAGATGTGTTCTGGTTAACCTGACCATACAAATTTGGGGCTAAGTGTTATTTCATCAGTTTTTCAGTGGGAATCACCTTTTATGATGAGGATTAATGTCCTGAATTGTATTTGCTAGTATGAGAAACTTTATCCAAAACCAAAGGTAATCTGTACATACTATAAAGAATGGTTGATGTTGTCCTTTAGATGTATTTTTGTGATGGTCGTGACATACCTTGTGCTGTTACTTCTGGTGAACTTTTTAAGAGGGCTTACTTTCAGTGATACCCAACGGTTGTATTGTGAGGTCATACTCCCAGAAATAATACGTTTTTGTTAAGTATCTTTGTTACTTACTTAAACTGATTCTGTCAGGTCATTTAAGGTATGTGTGTTGTGTCTTCCCCCAACTGCTTTATTTTCAAAATAAAGTAACTGAGCTAATAATTATTAATATCACAAACAGATTAAAAAGTAGCTTTTGAAACCATTTCTCAAATGCTGACCAACTTCATTCTGGACTAATGAAATCATCAGGTCTTAAGTTCAGCCGAACCACATCTACCCCCATACTTTACAGAACTGTTAGTTTCAGTGTACTATTCAAAATCTGTTACTAAAATACATAGCAAGTAGAAACACAGACCAGAGAAGTAGCAAGGCACACAAACCAGTATGACTATATGCAAATGTTGCTGGTTATCATGGTAGCTAGTTATTCCTACACTAATCAATATTTTTTAAAATTTTTGTAGCCTAAATGTTAAAAGAAAAAAAACACTTGTTTTCCATTTAAGTTTTTAAAGCCTTTGATGTCTACAAACCAGTAACTGTTCTTACAAAAAATAATTCCAATGGAAATTACCTGTTAATTACTATCTGGAATGAAAGTAACATAACTGGATGTTTATTTTGAATATTTAGCTCAAATGTATTATAAATGTATAATATTGGAAAAGTGTTCAAAACCCTCCTTTGTCCCCACAAAAGACTACTTTGTTACATGTTGGTTGGGCTATAAATTTTTTTTTTTCCCATTTAGTTTGGATGCTCTTCCAAGAGTCACATGTCCAAACCACCCAGATGCGATCTTAGTGGAAGACTATAGAGCTGGTGATATGATCTGTCCTGAATGTGGCCTGGTTGTAGGTGAGCGAGTTGCTGCGGTTTTAACTGAAACCATTATTTTGGGTACTTGGCTTTGGTGTATTTTTCAAACTTTCTTTTAATGAATACATATTGGCTTTTTCCCCTACAGGTAATTCATATTTATTGCAAAACAAAGAATTAGGAAAAAAAAACAAGTAAAATCAGGGACATCGTATTTTATTTTCTACACGAATGCATGTATTTAATAATGTGGGGAACATCTAAAATTGAGATAGCTGATCCAAAAGAAAAGGCCCTCAGTCCTTAGTCTCCTGAATCCTTAGTCTTGAATATTTGATGGGGTGGGGTGATATTGATGCACACAACATAATGAATAAATGTAGTCCAACTTTAGTAGCTTTTATACATTTAAGACGTGGTTTATTTCAGAGCGAGTAAAGATTCAGAGCAGTAAAGATATATTAGTTATATTAGTATTGAGTCTCATCTAAGGCCTTGTTTTCAACCAAAAAATTTGGTTGTGATTTTCGTTTGCTTTATGGATTGATTTATGAATTTCTAGTATAAAAGTGTTATTGCCAGACATGTCACTTTTATTCATACTTGCTCACTGATCTAGATATGCAGCAGAACTTTAGATATAGTCTGTCCAAAAATTACCCTCCTGGTGGAGTTGCAGCCAGCATTGGAGAAAAGGAGTAATATTTACCAGTTTGAAATACCCTGGGAATGAAAATGCTAGTAGGATTGTAGGAAGTGTAACAAAGAATGGTGGTGGATACACTCTTGGAAGTTTCTTTCTTGGAGGACATCTATAATATCCAAGTAGGCTGCTTGCCTCAGACCTCCAATGAGTTTAAAATCATACAGGGTTGTTGATAGGAATTAAAATCCATTTGCAGTTGTATTCTACTTAGTAAGCAGTTGTTAACTAATACACTAACTATATGCTAGGCACTTTACTAAGTGGTTTATATAATCAGTTTATCCTCAGAGAAACCTATAAAGTGAGTATTAACATTATCTTCATTTGAGAGATAAGGAAGCTGAAGTTTAGATAGTCTGGTAGTCTAGCTCCACTGTCTGCATGGGAGCCAAATTTCTATCCTGCATTGCTTTTCGTGAGTTTAATCTGAGATTTGCAAACTATGACCCACCGCTTGTTTTCAAATGGCATGGATGCTAAGAATGGCTTCTACATTTTTAAGTGGTTGAAGAAAAAAGAGTAACAATATTTGGGGGCACGTGCAAATAACAGCAAATACAAATTTCAGTATCCATAAATAAAGTTTTGTTGGAATGTAGCCACACATTTGTTTGTGTATTGTCTATGGCTGCTTTCTTTCCTATCAAGATAGTAGAACTTAGAAGTTGCAACAGAAACCGTATGTGGTGCTTACATCACTGCTGCTCAGCGCACAACATGCCCCTGTAATGAAGTCACAACAGCACTTTGAGTGTCAAGCGTATCTCTGTATGGTAACACTTTATTTGCTTTGTTAACTATTGCATACCCATCATGTCTAAACAAGAAAAAAACGTGAACTTTGAATGTCATGCTTTTGAGACATGGGAGTGTGGACTATTTTGTTACTGAATTAGATGGCCACACATTGTGTTTATTATTCATGGTACAATAGCTGTCCCAAAAGAATAAATATTGATATTATCAGACGAAGCACTCATCACAGTACTACCAACCCAGGAAAACAATGCGTCAGAAGGTTCAGAAAATGTAAAGTGGAATATCTCATCACAGAAGAATTTCTTCATAAAAATTAATAAAAATAAGGCTGCAG
Organism: Smutsia gigantea; assembly: GCA_032199065.1. Classification (NCBI taxonomy): domain Eukaryota; kingdom Metazoa; phylum Chordata; class Mammalia; order Pholidota; family Manidae; genus Smutsia; species Smutsia gigantea. The sequence goes on along the minus strand of JAVSCE010022620.1, from coordinate 1,030,113 downwards.
CTAAAGTAAGTTTCTGAGTGGCTCATTTGTAGGCCAAGCGTAGAAAGCTATTTACCAGTGATAAGCTAATTCATATTTAATTACAGTAACTGGAGAAGTGTGTCCAGAGAAAATAAATTATTTAGTACTTTAAGCTTCTTAGCAAAAACAGTTGCTTGAAGAGTTGAGGACATTGGGAACAACATCAATAGTCAATTAAAATTCAAGGCAAATTGTTTCAAGTATTTTTCCTAGACTCTAGATGACTAGACAGATGTTACTGATCCTGCTGAGTTGTTTATTCAAGGAGTCAATGTGGAGTTTGCAATTTGAAGTGACTAAATCGCCTGTATGGAACAACTACAGGAGAAACTTATTTTCAAAGAAGTTGCAAAAATACTAATTCAGTACAGTCTGAGGTAGAATCTGCTAAGATGTGTTAAAACTCATGATGATAATATGTGTGAAGCAGAGGAAGACTTAGTTGAACAAATATTCAAAGATTGTGAAAATGTAAGGTTTTAAAAGTCTGTAGTTACTCATTTTATTATTCAAAAGCAGGTACATTGTATATGAATCTGTCATGTGTTACTGATCCAGTAGTGAACTTCATTCACTTCTGTGGACTTAACCATCATCAGTTCTGTGAATTGTTATCAGAAAAAGAAGCTGAATGACCTGACATCCCTTGCCACACAATAATTTGGTAGCTTAGCACTGGCACATTTTTCTTGTTTGTTTGTCATTAGCTCAGGGCTGAAGTTGAAATTTTTCTGAACTAGTACTTCCTTCAGCAACTACTGTTGAACACTGAATGACTGAAAATTAACTTTTGCTGCATACTTGCTAACATTTCTTAATAAATCAACCTAGAATTGCAAGACAAAGCAGTGTTAAACTGATAGTGTAGCGAAGTCGATTTGACAACATTTTGATTCAAAACTTTTGAATCACAAGTAATGTCAAATTGCTTTAATATATTTTATATGCTTTCATTGCTGTCAGAAGTTAAATCTGCAATGGATATAGTAGCCAAACTTAAACTATATTTTAATTAGTGTTTTTCAGAGCTGGATGCAGGTGCAAAGGAAATACTCATATTTCAAAATCCACTCAACTATGCAATTAAGGAGCTTCCACCTAACTTACAGTTGAAAGTGATTAATCTATGATGTAATGACATGTTAAAAGGAAAATATCAGAAGAATGTAATAAAAGTTTATACATGCCTTCTAAGCATTAAATATGCTTGGTTAAAATCATATGCTTAAAAAAATCATATGCTTAAAAAATCATATGCTTGCAGATTAATATCAGTTATTTGGCAGTATTTGTGTGAAAAGACTTTTTTTTAATGAAATGAACATGTTAACAGAGCATTGACAGGTGAACATCTGTAAATGATTGATGATTGGGAACTACTAACTTTGAACTTCAGTTAAGTAAAATGTCCCCACAAAAGAGAATTCTATTCTTAGTTGTACATATGTATTACAACAAATTATACTTAATTATCATATTTTTAAAATCAATTAAAAAGTGGATTTTTTCTTTTTATATAAGTACTTACGTAATACCTTCAATTTGGCTATTAGGCCATAAACCCAAAAATACTTACTATGCGGCCCTTTACAGAAAAGGTTTGCTTAATGCTAAGCTAAATAAGAGCATTCTAATTCTTTCAAAGTATTCAGATCAAATTAGTAACGTTTAAGAGTGAGACAGAGACAGGAAATTGAAGATGACTTCAGTTTCTTAGCTCTCCTAACCTCTGTAGCCATTTAAAAAGTAGTGCAGAAATACTGTTATGTTTACAGCCCTTCATCAGCTTCACTTCCACTTAGACCAGCAAAATAGGTGGGTAAGTTAACCAACTGGAGAAGGAAGATGTAATTCACAAGGCCTATATTCTTTCTTTTGTTTTTGGAATTCCTGTTTCTTTAGATGCATTTTTCTGTTACATTAAAAAAGGAAGTGAATTTTAATTTTGCTTTCTTTATGTATTAGTCTTAAACACCAGTATTGGATGTACTAAATCCTAACTAAAGCTACTAGGCTAAATTTTAAGGCCTGAAAATTAAAAAATATCTGGTTTAACTTTTTTTTTAAATTTTTTATTAAGGTATTATTGATATACACGCTTATGAAGGTTTCACATGAAAAAACAATGTGGTGACTACTTTTACCCATATTATCAAGTCCACACCCATACCCCAATGCAGTCACTGTCCATCGGTGTAGTAAGATGGCACAGATTCACAGCTTGCCTTCTCTGTGCTACACTGTTTTCCCTGTGACCCCCCACACCATATACTAAACATAATACCCCCTCAATCCCCTTCCCTCCCCACTCGTGTTCCCACACCCCTCCCCTTTGGTAACCACTAATCCCTTCTTGGAGTCTGTTGAGTCTGCTGCTGTTTTGTTCCTTCAATTTTGCTGTGTTGTTGTATTCCACGAATGAGGGAAATCATTTGGCACTTGTCTTTCTCCACCTGTCTTATTTCACTGAGCATAATATCCTCCAGCTCCATCCATGTTGTTGCAAATGGTAGGATTTGTTTCCTTCTTCTGGCTGAATAATATTCCATTGGGTATATGTACCACATCTTTATCCATTTATCTACTGATGGACACTTAGATGCATATGTCATTTTGAATCTGAGAAGTTGTATTCTTTGAGTAAATTCCAAGGAGAGGGATTCCTGGGTCAAATGGTAGTTTTTTGAGGAACCTCCATATTGTTTTTCACAGTGGTTGAACTAGCTTACATTCACACCAGCAGTGTAGGAGGGTTCCCTTTTCTCTGCATCCTCACCAGCATTTGTTGTTCTTAGTCTTTTCGATGCTGGCCATCCTTACTGGTGTGAGGTGATATCTCATTGTGGTTTTAATTTGCATTTCCCTGATGATTAGTGATATGGAGCATCTTTTCATGTGTCTGTTGGCCATCTGAATTTCTTCTTTGGAGAATTGTCTCTTATATCCTCTGCCCATTTTTTAATCGGGTTATTTGCTTTTTAGGTGTTCAGATGTGTGAGTTCTTTATATATTTTGTATGTTAACCCCTTGTTGGATATGTCATTTACAAATATATTCTCCCATACTATTGAATGCCTTTTTTTCTGTTGATTGGTGTCCTTTGCCATACAGAAACTTTTTAGCTTGATGTAGTCCCATGAGTTCATTTTTGCTTTTGTTTCCCTTGCTTGAGGAGATGCGTTCAGGAAGAAGTTGCTCTTGCTTATATTCAGGAGATTTTTGCCTATGTTTTTTTCTAAGAGTTTTATGGTTTCATGACTTACATTCAGGTACTTGATCCATATCAAGTTTACTTTTGTGTATGGGGTTAAACAATAATCCAGTTTCATTCTCTTGCATGTAGCTGCCCAGTTTTGCCAACACCATTTGTTGAAGAGGCTGTCATTTCGCCATTGTATGTCCATGGCTCCTTTATCGTATATTAATTGACGATATATGGTCGGGTTTATATCAGGGCTCTCTAGTCTGTTCCATTGGTTTATGAGTTTTCTTGTGCCACTACCAAATTGTCTTGAGTACTGTGGCTTTGTAGTAGAGCTTGAAGTTGGGGAGCATAATTTTCCCCACTTTATTCTTCCTTCTCAGGATTGCTTTGGCTATTCGTGGTCTTTTGTGGTTCCATATGAATTTTAGAACAATTTTCTCTAGTTCACTGAAGAATGCTGTTGGTATTTTGATAGGAATTGCATTAAATCTATAGATTGCCTTAGGCAGGATGGCCATTCTGACAATATTAATTCTTCCTATCCATGAGCACAGGATGTGTTTCCATTTATTGGTATCTTTAATTTCTCTCATGAGTGTCTGGTAGTTTTCATGGTATAGGTCTTTCCCTTCCTTGGTTAGGTTTATTCCTAGGTATTTTATTCTTTTTGATGCAATTGTGAATGGAATTGTTTTCCTGATTTCTCTTTTCTGCTAGTTTATTGTTAGTGTATAGGAATGCCACAGATTTCTGCATATTAATTTTGTATCCTGCAACTTTGCTGAATTCAGATATTAGATCTAGTAGTTTTGGAGTGGATTCTTTAGGGTTTTTTATGTACAATATCATGTCATCTGCAGACGGGGTCAGTTTAACTTCTTCCTTGCCAATCTGGATGGCTTTTATTTCTTTGTGTTGTCTGATTGCTGTGGCTAGGACTTCCAGTACTGTGTTGAATAGACGTGGGGAGAGTCAGCATCCTTGTATTGTTCCTGGTCTTAAAGGAAAAGCTTTGCTTCTTGCTATTAAATATAATGTTGGCTGTGGGTTTGTCATATATGGCCTTTACTTGCCCTCTGTACCCATTTTGTAGAGTGTTTTTATCATGAAGGGTGTTGAATTTTGTCAAATGCTCTTTCAGCATCCATGGAGATGATGTGCTTTTTGTCCTTTTTGTTGATGTGGTGGATGATGTTGATGGATTTTCGAATGTTGTACCATCCTTGCATCTGGATCATGATGGATGATATTTTTGATGTATTTTTGATTTTGGCTTGCTAATATTTTGTTGAGTATTTTTGCATCTATGTTCATCAGGGATATTGGTCTGTAATTTTGTTTTTTGTGGTGTCTGTCTGGTTTTGGTATTAGAGTGATGCTGGCTTCATAGAATGACTTTGGAAGTATTGGAAAACTTAAAGAGGATGGGTATTAGGGTCTTTGCTAAATGTTTGTTAAAATTCAGCGGTAAAGCCATCTTGTCCCGGCGTTTTGTTCTTAGGTAGCTTTTTGACTACCAGTTCAATTTCCTTGTTGGTAATTGGTCTGTTCAGATTTTCTGTTTCTTCCTGGCTCAGCCTTGGAAGGTTGTATTTTTCTAGAAAGCTGTCCATTTCTTCTAGGTTATCCAGTTTGTTAGTATATAATTTTTCATAGTATTCTCTAATAATTCTTTGTATTTCTGTGGTGTTCATAGTGATTTTTCCTTTCTCATTTCTGATTCTGTTTATGTGTGTAGACTCTCTTTTTTTCTTTATAAGTCTGGCTAGGCGTTTATCTACTTTATTTTCTCCAAGTACGAGCTCCTGCTTTCATTGATTCTTTTTATTGTTTTATTCTTCTCGATTTTATTTATTTATGCTCTTATCTTTATTATGTCCCTCCTACTGACCTTGGGCATCATTTGTTCTTCCTTTTCTAGTTTCATTAATTGTGAGTTTAGACTGTACATATGGGATTGTTCTTCTTTCCTGAGGTGGGCCTGTATTGGAATATACTTTCCTCTTAGCATGGCCTTTGCTGCATCCCATAGATTTTGCAGTGTTTAATTGTTTTCATTTATTTACATATATTGCTTGATCTCTGTTTTTATTTGGTCATTGATCCATTGGTTATTTAGGAGCACGTTGTGAAGCCTCCATGTGTTTGTGGGATTTTTCATTTTCTTTGCGTAATTTATTTCTAGTTTCATACCTTTATGGTCTGAGAAACTGGTTGGTACAATTTCAGTCTTTTTGAATTTACTGAAGTTCTTTTTGTGGCCTAGTATATTATCTATTCTTGAAAATGTTCCATGTGCACTTGAGAGGAGTGTGTATTGTGCTGCTTTTGGATGTAGAGTTCTGTAGATATCTCTTAGGTCCGTCTGTCCTAATGTGTTGTTCAGTGCTTCTGTCTTCTTACTTATTTTCTGTCTGGTTGATCTGTCCTTTGGAGTGAGTGAAGTGTTGATGTTTTCCATCCCTTCACTTTTAGCCTGTGTATGTCTTTGGGTTTGAAGTGTGTCTCTTGTAGGCAGCATATAGATAGGTCTTGCTTTTTTATCCAATCTATTACTCTGTCTCTTTTGATTGGTACATTCAGTCCATTTACATTTATGGTGGTTATTGATAGGTATGTACTTATTGCCTTTGCAGCCTTTAGATCAATGGTTACCAAAGGTTCACGGTTAACTTCCTGACTATCTAAGAGTCTAACTTAACTCACTTAATATGCTATTACGAACATAGTCTAAAGGTTCTTTTTTTCTCCTCCTTTTTCTTCATATATTAAGTATAATATTCTGTACTTTTTGTCTATCCCTTGATTGATTTTGTGGATAGTTGATTTAATTTTGTATTTGCTTAGTAATTAACTCTTCTACCTTCTTTACTGTGGTTTTATTACTTCTTGTGACAGCTATTAAACCTTAGGAACACTTCCATCTATAGCAGTCCCTCCAAAATACACTGTAGAGTTGGTATGTGGGAGGTAAATTCCCTCAGCTTTTGCTTATCTGGAAATTGTTTAATCCCTCTTTCAAATTTAAATGATAACCTTGCAGGACAAAGTATTCTTGTTCGAGGCCCTTCCGCTTTATTGCATTAAATACATCATGCCACTGCCTTCTGGCCTGTAAGTTTTCTGCTGACAAGTCTGATGATAGCCTGATGGGCTTTCCAGTGTAGGTGATCTTCTTTGTCTCTCTGGCTGCTTTTAATAGTCTGTCCTTATTCTTGATCTTTGCCATTTTAATTACTGTATGTCTTGGTGTTGTCTTCCTTGGGTCCCTTGTGTTGGGAGATCTGTGCACCTCCATGGCCTAAGAGACTATCTCCTTCCACAGATTGGGGAAGTTTTCAGCAATTACCTCCTCAAAGACACTTTCTATCTCTTTTTCTCTCTCTTCTTCTTCTGGTACCCCTATTAATGCGAATAGTGTTCCGTTTGGATGGTCACACGGTTCTCTCAATATTCTTTCATTCTTAGAGATCCTTTTTTCTCTCTGTGCCTCAGCTTCTTTGTATTCTTCTTCTATAATTTCTATTTCATTTATCGTCTCCTCCACCATACCTAATCTGCTTTTAAAACTTTCCATTGTATGTTTCGTTTCTGATACTGTGTTCCATAATGATTGGATCTCTGACTGGAATTCATCCCTGAGTTGTTGAATATTTTTCTGTACCTTCATGAGCATGTTAATGATTTTTATTTTGAAGTCCCTTTCAGGCAGATTCATGAGGTTGATTTCATTTGAATTTTTCTCAGGGTTTGTATTCATAAATTTACTTTGCACCAGGTTCCTTTGGCGTTTGGTATTTGTATATGGCACCCTCCAGTGCCCAGCTCTACTCTGTGGAGCTGCTCAACCCCTGAAGCAATGTTGGGGGTCGCAGGGAAGAGGTATTGGTGCCTGGGTGGAGGAAAGAGCTGTTTCCTGCTTTCCGGTTGGTATGCCTGTCTCCACTGCCAGAACCAGTGGGCTGAGCACACAGGTATAAGCCTCTGTGCTTTACGTTTGTAGTTACTGTGGATGGGGCTTCCCTCTGGCTGGCCTAATGCCAGGGTAGGGTTTGTTGGTTTGCGAGCCAGGTGGGGCTGGCCGGGAGAAAGGCTCAGTAGGCTGTGTATCACGGAGGGCGTCCTTGAGCTCTGTAGCCAGCCAGGGAGCTGGAGCTCCTGAAGATCGTGAAAGTTCCCAACCTGCTGGGCAGAGTGCACCCGGACAATTTTGTCTACCTGTCCTTTCTCCTGAGCAGTAAGCTCTGTGCAGTCATTGCCCCTTTAGTATTCCTCTTGCTGTTAGGAAGTCTCTCAGACTGCCCACCTTTACTTTTGTCGCAGAGCAGCCAGATATGGATCTCTGTTCTCCACAAGTGGCTAGAATCTCAGTCTCTCCAGGTATTCTGTCTGTCTTTGCTTTCCAACCCCCTAATAATGAGAGTACCATGAAAACACCATGAAATGTAGGTTTGTGCTCCCAGATCAGATCTCCGGAGTTAGGTATTAAGCAGTCCCAGGCCTCCATTCCCTCCCTGCTGTATTTCCTCCCACTGGTGATTTGGGTGTGGGGTAGGGGCTTGGGTCCCGCTGCGCCACGGCTTTGGTGCGTTACTCTTTTCCGTGAGGTTTATTCTTTTCTCCAGGTGTATGCAGTTTGGCGCAGTCCTCTTTCCTATTGCTCTTTCAGTATTAGTTGTATTAATTATATTTTCGTATTATATGCAGTTTTAGGAGGAAGCCTCTGTCTCACCTCTCATGCCACCATCTTTAATCCTTCTCTGGTTTAACTTCTTTTCTGTATATAGAAATATAAAGCAGTTGTTGTTTTAAAATACACAGTAGCCTTTACGTCCTGGATTATGGCGGCGTAAGCAGGGCGGCAGAAATCTCCTCCCAAAACTATATAAATCTACAAAAATACAGCAAATACAACTATTCCTAAAAGAGAGACCAGAACACACAGGAAAGTGCACAGCGTGCAGCCACACCTGAGAGGACTCGGCACCCTGCGAGGCAGGTATGATACGGAGCCGCGGCCCAGCGGCACCCGAGCACTCACCCAGCCCAGTGTGCCGGCGGGAGGAGAGGATTCAGAGCCGGGAGGGAGTGGAAGAGCAGGTCCGCGAAATAACCAGCCCCAGTGGTCTGCGCCGGGAGCGCTGACACACATTGCGCACTGCATCGGACATTGGAGAGGCAGAAGGTGCAGGTTTTGAGCCAGGAACGCGGCGGGACCGTGCAGCCAGCACCCTGGGACAAGAGAAAAGCGCGCATGGTTTGTAGCAGTCTCGGAGAGGCGGGGTCCCAGCGAGGGAACACCATTGCCCTGGCGGGCTCAGCCCTGCAGGCTGGAAGTCCTGGGGAATTTGGACCCCTTTGCTGATGACTGAGAGAAGCGAGCAGCCACGCTGGAACTTTATACAGAAAACAATAGCCCCACATTCGTTCCCGCCTCGGCCAGTGCTACAAAGAGCGGTGCGGCTGCGGCTGTGGAATAGTGGAGCAACAGCGACACCTACAGCACGCTTAGAGAATCCACTCCAGGTGGGATTTTTTTTCTTTTTCCTTTTTCTTTCTTCTTTCTCTCTTTTCTTTCTCTTCTTTTTTGCTTGTTTGTTTTTTTCTTGTTTTTTTGTGGTTTTTTTTTTAAGGCTTAAAGAGCCCAGCAGACATACGTGGCACCTACCAGCGACCACGCCTATCAACATGACAAGACAGAAGAATATGATACAGACAAAAATCACCAAGACCCAGACAACCCCTGAGAAGGAACCTGAAGGGATGGAAATGCAGAATCTTCCTGAAAAAGAATTCAGAATAAAAGTCATATCCATGCTGATGGATCTACAGAGTAATATGCAAGAGCTAAGGGAGGAAGTGAGGGAAGTCAGGAAAGACAATGCAGAAATGAGACAAGCCATCGATGGGCTCAGCAGCAGACTGGACGAGATGCAAGAGGCTGTTAATGGAATAGAAATCAGAGAAGAGGAATACAGAGGAGCTGAGGCAGAGAGAGATAAAAGGATCACTAGGAATGAAAGAATATTAAGAGAACTGTGTGACCAATCCAAACGGAACAATATTCGCATTATAGGAGTACCACAGGAAGAAGAGAGAGAAAAAGGGAAAGAAAGTGTCTTTGAGGAAATAATTGCTGAAAACTTCCCCATGCTGGGGAAGGAAATAGTCTCGCAGTCCATGGAAGCCCAAAGATCTGCTAACACAAGGGACCCCAAGAAGACAACACCAAGACACATAATTAAAATGGCAAAGATCAAAGATAAGGACAAGAGTATTAAAGGCAGCTAGAGAAAGAAAAAAGATCACCTTCAAAGGAAAACCCATCAGACTAACATTGGACTTCTCAACAGAAACCTTACAGGTCAGAAGAGAATGGCATGATATATTTGACATATTGAAACACAAGGGCCTCGAACCAAGAATACTGTATCCAGCACGATTATCATTTAAATATGATGGAGGGATTAAACAATTTCCAGACAAGCAAAAGCTGAAAGAATTTGCCTCCCATAAACCACCTGTACAGGACATCTTAAACGAACTGCTCTACAGGGAAGCCCTCCTAAGGCTAAAAAGCTCTCACCAGAGAAAATAAAATCATAGCAAAGAAAGCAGACCATCCAAATACTAACTAAAGGCAAAGAATAAAACACCTAGTATATAAAAAATGGAGGAGGAAGAATAAGAAGGGAGAGAAATAAAGAGACATCAGACGGTGTTTACAATAACTTAACAAGAAAGTTAAGTTAGATTGTTAGATAGTAGAGAAGCAACCCTTGAACCTTTGGTAACCACAAATCTAAAGCCAGCAATGGCAATAAGTACATATCTATCCATAATCACCCTAAATGTAAATGGACTGAATGCACCAATCAAAAGACACAGAGTAATAGAATGGATAAAAAAGCAAGACCCATCTATATGCTGCTTACAAGAGACTCACCTCAAACCCAAAGATATACACAGACTAAAAGTGAAGGGATGGTATTTCATGCAAACAACAAGGAGAAAAAAGCAGGTGTTGCAGTACTTGTATCAGACAAATTAGACTTCAAAATGAAGAAAGCAAGAGATAAAGAAGGATATTACATAATGATAAAGGGGTCAGTCCAACAAGAGGATATAACCATTATAAATATATATGCACCCAACACAGGAGTGCCGGCATACATGAAACAAATACTAACAGAATTAAAGGAGAAAATAGAAAGCAATGCATTTGTTTAGGAGACTTCAACACACCACTCACTCCAAAGGACAGATCAACCAGACAGAAAATAAGTAAAGACACAGAGGCACTGAACAACACACTAGAACAGATGGACCTAACAGGCATCTACAGAACTCTACACCCAAAAGCAACAGGATACACATTCTTCTCAAGTGCACATGGAACATTTTCCAGAATAGACTAAATACTAGGCCACAAAAAGAACCTCAGTAAAATCGAAAATACTGAAACTCTACCAACCAACTTCTCAGGTCATAAAGCTATTAAACTAGAATTAAACTTTAGAAAGAAAACAAAAAGGCTCACAAATACATGGAGACTTAACAACATTCTCCTAATTAATCAATGGGTCAATGACCAAATCAAACCAAATCAGAGTATATGGAGAAAAATGACAACAACAACACAAAGTCACAGCTTCTGTGGGACGCAGCAAAGGCAGTTCTAAGAGGAAAGTATATTGCAATCCAGGCCTATCTAAAGAATGAAGAACATTCCCAATGAATAGTCTAAAGACACAATTACTGAAATTGGAAAAAGAAGAACAAATGAGACCCAAAGTCACCAGAAGGAAGAACATAATGAAGATCAGGGAAGAAATAAATAAAATTGAGAAGAGCAAAGCAATAGGAAAAAATCAATGAAACCAAGAGCTAGTTCTTTGAAAAAATTAGCAAAATAGATAAACCCCTAGCCAGACTCATTAAGAGAAAAAGAGAATCTACACACATAAACAGAATCAGAAATGAGAAAGGAAAAATCACGACAGATCCCACAGAAATACAAAGAATTATAAGAGAATTCTATGAGAATCTAAATGCTAGCAAGCTGGAAAACCTAGAAGAAATGGACAACTTCTTAGAAAAATACAACCTTCCAAAATTGACCAAACAAGAAACAGAAAAACTAAACAGACCAATCACCAGCAACGAAATTGAAGCGGTAATCAAAAAACTACCCAAGAACAAAAACCCCGGACCAAATGGATTCACCTCTGAATTCTACCAGACATATAGAGAAGAAATAACACCGATTCTCCTTAAAGTTTTCCAAAAAATAGAAGAGGAGGGAATACTTCCAAACTCATTCTATGAAGCGAGTATCACTCTAATACCAAAACCGGGCAAAGACCTCACCAAAGAAGAAAACTACAGACAAATATCCCTGATGAACGTAGATGCAAAAATACTCAACAAAATATTAGCAAACTGAATTCAAAAATACATCAAGAGGATCATACACCATGATCAACTGGGATTCATCCCAGAGATGCAAGGATGGTACAACATTCAAAAATCCATCAACATCATCCACCACATCAATAAAAAGAAAAACAAAAACCACATAAACATCTCCATAGGTGCAGAAAAAGCATTTGACAAAATTCAGCATCCATTGATGATTAAAGCTCTCAACAAAATGGGTATAGAGGGCAAGTACCTCAACATCATAAAGGCTATATATGACAAACCCACAGCTAACATCATACTTAACAGAGAAAAGCTGAAAGCTTTTCATCTAAGATCGGGAACAAGACAGGGATGCCCACTCTCTCCACTGTTAATCAACATAGTACTGGAGGTCCTAGTCACGGCAATCAGACAAAACAAAGACATACAAGGCATCCAGATTGGTAAAGAAGAAGTCAAATTGTCACTATTTGCAGATGACATGATATTGTACATAAAAAACCCTAAAGACTCCACTCCAAAACTACTAGAACTAATATCTGAATTCAGCAAAGTTGCAGGATACAAAATTAACACACAGAAATCTGTTGTTTTCCTATACACTAACAATGAACTAACAGAAAGAGAAATCAGAAAAACAATTCCACTCACAATTGCATCAAAAAGAATGAAATATCTAGGAATAAACCTAACGAAGGAAGTGAAAGACCTGTACTCTGAAAACTACAAGACACTCCTAAGAGAAATTAAAGAGGACACTAACAAGTGGAAACTCATCCAATGCTCTTGGCTAGGAAGAATAAATATTGTCAAAATGGCTATACTACCTAAAGCAATATACAGATTCAATGCAATCCCTTTCAAATTACCAGCAACTTTCTTCAATGCACTGGAACAAATAATTCTAAAATTCATGTGGCACCGCAAAAGACCCCGAATAGCCAAAGCAATCCTGGGAAGGAGAAATAAAATGGGGAATTACGCTCCCTGACTTTAAGCTCTACTACAAAGCCACAGTAATCAAGACAATTTTGTATTGGCACAAAAACAGACCCACAGACCAGTGGAATAGAATAGAAAATCCAAACATTAACCCAAACATATACTGTCAATTAATATTTGATAAGGGAGCCTTGGATATACATTGGGGAAATGACGGCCTCTTCAGCAGCTGGTGTTGGAAAAACTGGACAGCTAACATGTAAGAGAATGAAACTGGACTACTGTCTAACCCCATACACAAAGGTAAACTTAAGGTGGATCGAAGACCTGAATGTAAGTCATGAAACCATAAAACTCTTAGAAAAAAATATAGGCAAAAATCTCTTGGACATAAACATGAGCGACTTCTTCATGAACATATCTCCCAGGCAAGGGAAACAAAAGCAAAAATGAACAAGTGGGACTATATCAAGCTGAAAAGCTTCTGTACAGCAAAGGACACCATCAGAAGAACAAAAACACATCCTACAGTATGGGAGAATATATTCATAAATGACGTATCCGATAAGGGGTTGACATCCAAAATATATAAAGAACTCATGCACCTCAAAAAAAAAAAAAGCTAATAGTCCAATTAAGAAATGGGCAGAGACATGAATAGACACTTCTCCAAAGAAGAAATTCAGGTGGCCAACAGGCACATGAAAAGATGCTCCACATCGCTAATCATCAGAGAAATGCAGATTAAAACCCAATGAGATACCACCTCACACCAGTGAATATAGCCAACATCCAAAACACAAACAACCACAAATGTTGGCGAGGATGTGGAGAAAAGGGAACCCTCCTACACTGCTGGTGGAAATGCAAATTAGTTCAACCATTTGAACTAGGAATTTACCCTAAGAATGCAGCAGCCCAGTTTGAAAAACACAGATGCACCCCTGTTTATCGCAGCACTATTTACAATAGGCAAGAAATGGAAGCAACCTAAGTGTCCATCAGTAGATGAATGGATAAAGAAGAGGTGGTACATAAACACAATGGAATGTTATTCAACCATAAGAAGAAAACAAATCCTACCGTTTGCAACAACATGGATGGAGCTAGAGGGTATTATTATGCTCAGTGAAAGAAGCCAAGCCGAAAAAGACAAGTACCAAATGATTTCACTCATATGTGAAGTATAAGAACTAAGAAAAAAAAAAAACTGAAGGAACCAAACCGCAGCAGACTCATAGAACCCAAGAACGGACTAATAGTTAACAAAGGGAAAGGGACTGGGGAGGACGGGTGGGAAGGGAGGGAAAAAGGGGCATTACGTTTAGCAGGTGTAATGTTAGGGCGGCACCGGGTAGGCTGTACAACCCAGAGAAGACAAGTAGTGACTCTATAGCATCTCATTATGCTGATGGACAGTGACTGTAATGGGTTTGGTGGGGAGGACCTGATGAAGGGGGTAGTGTAATCACCATAATATTGCTCATTTAATTGTAGATTAATCATATCAAAATAAACAAATAAAATACACAGTAACCTCATTCCAGGTACTTGTGGTTAAATGTATAATATGTTCTGCAAGTGAAGAATCTGTTTCATGACCAAATAAAGGCAGGCAGGGAAGTCTGCTAACAGAATTCTATTTTACTGAAGAAACCATTAGTCAAATTACACTGAAAATAGCTTAATTGAACATAACACTCCATGAGTCTAAATTTCAAAAATATGTATCATTGTCAGGCATCAATAAATTAGATTGTTTTATATGTTTAATTGAGTTTGCAGTATAAGCTGAGCAAATAGTCTGCAGTCAACTAAGGGTATAAAAATCTGTGTTTTTTTTTTTCATATTTCAGGTATTGATGTTCATAGAGATTTAAATCCAGACAGCATCATTATGTGTTTCCTGATAACCTTGGTACATATGGTTTGATTGTGCTTGCCTTAAAATTTCACATAGTTGGGGACTTTAGATTGCATCATATTTATTGAGTAATCATTTTGAATAGCCTTTGGTATAAATAATCAACAGACAACTTCAAATACTGAAACTCTTTTAGAATTGTTTTGGACAACTGAATTGATGTTTATTGTGAACATTAACTCCCCTTAACTTCAAACTCAAGACTAGGTACTGCTCAGCTGTCATCTTCATTGTCATATATTACCCCCTCAACTGAGTCAGCAACTAAGAGAACCAATTATCATCACCTGTTTTAATGAAATAATTCCTGATAAAAAAATACATTTCTCATACATGGTGTTAACTACCTTTTCTCCATCTCTAATAACAGTCTTCTCACCGTCCTTCAAACCTTTGTTCATAGGCTGCTTGAGGAAGGTCACTACTCATTCTCAAAACTCGTGCCACATGTTTTTAGAGTTTCTTACAGCAACAGATACTTGAACCAATTTCTGTTTAATTACACGATAAACTACCTCAAAACTTAGTATCTTTTAACAACCATTTTATTTTGCTTGTGACTGTACATGTCAGTAATTTGTGTCATTGTTTCTTTCCATGTGGCACAGACTGGACCTGGAGGATCCACTTCCCTGATGGCTCCTTTGCCTGCATTTCTGGTGCCTCTGTGCTCCCTGGCCCCATACGGGTCTGTCTTCCTCCCGGGCTTCTCCGTGGTCATCTCAGAGTAGTCATCTTGTCATATATGATGGCTGATTTATTGGAGAACTATTTCCCAAGAGCGAGTGTTTTGGAAGAGCGTAGAAACGACTTGGGTGGTTGAGGGCTATGCCTGGAGGAGGATCACTGTTCTCTTAGAGCTGCCATAGGCCCATCTGGATTGGGAGGGGTGGAGAAGTAGGCTCTGCATCAACGTGGGAGTGACAGGGTCATGTTGCAGAACTACTGGCAATGCTCTCTAAAGAAGGACCAGTTTTTTAAAGCAAAGCTTCGTCATTTCTACTACAAAACTATTGGATCTAAGAGCAGTGTTTTGTGGTTTTTTTTCTCCCAAGTCCTCAGTGTGATTTTGTCCCTTTAAAAGTTGAGCACTGGGTGGCAGTATAATCATATTTGGATTATCGATTTGTTCATAAATATGACTTTGTACATTGTTTTATACATGAATTATAGCCAGCAAAGTATTAGGTTAATAAGATGCTATAATATCTGTTAAAACATGAAATTGTTTATCATGACTTTCATAAATTAAGATTTCACAAAAAGGTGTTTTATAAATAGTGTCATTTCTACTAGTTACAGCCACTTTTTGTGTACCACTTAAAACTGAATTCTTTCATTGGTCTTAAGAGTAGTATAAAGAAAATAACAATAATTTAGGTAAGTTTGAAAGAGAAAAATTAGTCAATTTGATCTTTCCCTCCTAAACTCATTCTGGATATTGTTTACACCAATGAATCTGAAACATGAATGCATGAATGTGCATTATGGATCAGCTGGGAAATATGTTTTAAAAGATTCCAGGCTCCATTTCCAAAAATTCTGGTTTAGGTCATACATTAGTAACATACTAAGGAACACAAATCTATACTTTCAACTTTACAATTTACCACATTTTTGAGATCTTTTGTGCTTTCAGAATTTTCAACTTTGTTTTTATATTTCCTATGTCTCCAGACTTAGACTGCAAATTCCTGTAGGATAGATACTTATGTGTGTCATAGCTCCTGGTGTAACTCAGAGTCAGTGGCCCTCAAGTCTAGGCTTAGGTCTGTTAGTTAATAAGTTACTTAACTATAGTCAAGTAACATAATTTCTCCAAGCTTAACTTTCTTCATGTGTAAGATAAGTGTGTGTCCCCCCACCAAAAGGGCTGATACCATACATCTCAGAATTGTTAGGTATTGTTAAGAATCAAATGAGGCAATGTGTAAAACATACAGTATAATTTTAGTGAGATTTCATTGATAGGTATTTTGGGGACTCAAGTACTCCTTTTTTCTTAACCTCGTCGAAAAAAGGGGGTGCCTTTTTTAGTCTAAGATGCTATTCTTCATAGCAAGTCAGTTGCAAAATGTGAGTGATAGCTATGGGTCTGGCATATTGAATGCTCCATTTATGGTGCTTTAAAGATTGCTGGGTTACCATCTTTAAATTTGTGCTAAGCAGTGTTTCCTAAAGGAAAAAATTTATAGAGTTAGTTAAATATGGCCAAGCTATATTTTTAAATTAAGAAATGTATGTAATCAGTTTCAAATCCTGCGTTAGCATCTCTTATCAGCCCTCAGAGACAGTCTTAGATTTTTTAATTTAGACGCTCTTTTCTCTCAAGCATCGGAAAATTACCAATTCTACTTGGTTAACACAGTCTTTGAGGTAGTTTTTTCCCATTTTACAGAAAGGGAAACTGAGACTTGAGTGCTTGGGTAATTAGCTCAAGATTCCACATCTTTTAAGTGACAAAGCCACCTAAATACAGAACTGTAGAACTTACAGAGCCTTTGGTCTTTGTACCACATTTTCATAAAGCACTGTGCTGGTCAGGGAGAGCAATAGAAATGTGAGATGCTGTTTAAGTAAGCTGTGGAGCAACTCTTTAGCTAGGGTGTGATAGGGATGTGGGTAAATCACATAGTAACGGAGTAAAAGCTGTATTACAGATCTTCCAAGTTTAGTGAGAACAGGAATCAAGTGGTAACTTGTGATGCAATTACTGTTGAATTTACATAAAGACATTAAGAGTGAGTAAGGGTTTGTGGAGAGAAAGTCATTCAAAGTAGAGGGGAAAAAACATGCCATATTGTAGAGACCTGAGAGTATTAGTATGTGAATGACTAAATTTATCATGACTAAGGCTAGTGTTACCTTCCATCAGAGCTGTTGTTCTTTAGCTTAGATGGCTGCTGCTACAGGTGCTTGTATTTGAGGAAAAGTAAGGTGTATTCAGATACTCAGGGATGAAACTCATAATGCATTTTCATTTACAAACTATTTGCTAACTAGTAACGACACTGTTGACTTGTACAGTTCTGTGTTTTTTAGGGGATCTAAATACCATGGGTAAAGTAGGCTTCTATGGGGTCGTCTGGAAAATCAACCAGGGTGTGGTTTGTTTCTAGGGGATAATTCATTTTGAGTTCATACCCGGTTTACATTATGGGAACATAAACTGACTTAAGAGGCTGACTATTATTAATAGTATTTCTTTATAAAGTATCTCCTGATCAAAGATCTCTTCAAAATTATCTTTAACACAAGATTTCTGATGAGAATGTATAGGACATTCTCATCAGACTAAAAATCCGATTTCTTTTAAAAATCATGAGAAGAAATGGTAGAAAAGGGTTAAATGACTGAGGGAGGTGTGGAAGCTAATGATGCATTTCATTTACAACATTAGATTTGTTGGGGGAGCGTTGTGTATTTTCCTCCGTCCTTGTCCCCGCCGCAACAAAGAAATGAAGGGCAGAGACATAGTAGTAAAGCAGAGAAAAAGTACAGGCAATCTCAGCAAGGAGAGGTGCCCTGAAAGGTTGGAGAGAGAAAGTTTACGATGAAAAGGTTACACACTTAGAAAGTGCGGGCGACCTCAGAGAGAGGAGCACCCCCTGAAAGGTTGAAAAGAGAGAGTTTAAAGTTAAAAGGTTATGCACTTAGAAAGTGCGGGCGACCTCAGGGAGGGGAAAGCCACGAAAGGCTGGGGGTTCCCCCTTTTAAGGATTCTTCAGGAATGTGACTAAGGGCTGGGGGTGCAGACTTGTGAAGCGGTTTTTGAATACTTAGAATGAACATAACACAAGGAACTTCCTGCTCTGATTTCTCCCTGGGATGATACCGGCCTGTTGGTCAGGGAGCATATCAAACAGGCTGCCTGCCCAGCCCCAAGGTGGGCTGAGTGATTGTTCGCTAAAGAATAAGTTAAGAATCTTACATCTTTAACTTCCTGGGTATTAACAGTACAGTCTTTAAGATGGAATCCTTCCTGCCTTTCACTATGTTGTTTATGGCTGGGCCTGCATGCTAGTTGCCTAGGTTACAAACTACTTAATTAGGGCCAGAAGAGAAAAAACAGCATACAGGTATAGGTAAAAAAAATAAGCTGGGCCTCCATGATTAACACAATAAAGACTTGGGCTATGCTGAGGTACCCTCCTTTATCTGGGTAATATTCAAACGTG
Organism: Smutsia gigantea; assembly: GCA_032199065.1. Classification (NCBI taxonomy): domain Eukaryota; kingdom Metazoa; phylum Chordata; class Mammalia; order Pholidota; family Manidae; genus Smutsia; species Smutsia gigantea. Next base: position 1,011,419 of record JAVSCE010022620.1, on the reverse strand, counting down.
CCAGGCCAAGTTGCTCCTGTCTTTTTGAGCTTTAATTGATTTATTTTGGGTCTTTTTAGTGTACTTTTCTAGCCTTTTTTCTTTCCACCCCGCTCATATCTATTTTCCTGCCTAACAGATTTAAAGACTAGCGTATGTTGGCGTACATAGTTATCCATAGCACTTTGACATTTTTCATTAAAAAAATTTGATACTTAGGGTTTGTCCATCTTGAATAATAATACATTCTGATTATTGAACTTTTAGAATTACCAGCACATTTTGAAAAATTCTGTAGTTTTAAACTAAATCATTTTAGATATATCTATTCTATAAAAACAAATACTTTGGAAAGTGTTCTAAGATTGCTACTTCTGATTTCTTTACTACAGGTCGTATACCAAAAATTCTAAGTATGAGCAGTTTATAGGAAGATGGCAGAAATAATTGAAATTCTGGCCAATTCATTTTTAAATTTACAAAATTAAAAAAAAATTTTTTTTTTCAAAAATTCCTTTTTAAATTTACCGTGAGAAACAGAAAACAAAACCTCTTCGGAGAGTCCGTGTCAGGCTAGAAAAACAGACTCCAGCATTAGCTTCCTGGCTGCTCTTGTATGTTCCTGTTTTCCCCTGCACTGTGAAGGTTGCTCCCTTAAACCATTCTTGTTTTAATGTTATACTACAAAATACCTTTGGTTGAATCTACAGTTTATAGCTTGCATGGTAAGGAGGCTAAATGTTTACTGTGTCTTTGTATTTCCTTTAGACTGTAAGGCAATGTACCTTAATTCTATTGGACATTCTTTCTCATTTCTCTCTCCCTATCCCATTATTCCTTGCAGCAGAGGCTGCTGGTTGTTTCCCAACATCTATTCCCCTATTCTTTTATTAGTAATAGAATCCCTGAGTTTTAATTGGCAGTGTGACTCCCCACCTGGATTATATTTCCCAGCTTCCCTTGTTGCTAGGTATGACCATATGATTAAGTTTAACCAGTTGGTTGTGAGTAGAAGAGATGTGTGCAACTCTAGATCTTGCCCTAGTGGATGTGCCTCTTTTCCCCCTTCCCACTGGCTAGAATGCAGACATAATGGAGGGAACTAACTACTAACAGCCATCTTATGCTACAAAATGCAAGTCATGATGAAGATTGCATATCAAAATGATAGGAGGAACCTAGGTCACACTGATCCAGGGCTAGTAATTGTGGACTGTTAATGTGTTTAAATTCTATTTTGTTTAAGTCACTGTTATTTTTGCTTTGATTATGAATCTACCTGTATCCTTCCCAGTATAGTTCTGGAATCATACTGGGCGTTCACTTCATTTAGGTCACCTGTTACCTGTCAGGGACTGAGTACCCAGAGAGTCATGAGTATGGATGGTAATGGATTGGAAGGTTGTCCACCATCACAACCACCACTGGACTTGGATTGACAGTTCTTTATTACAGAATAGTCCAGCATAAAAATCAACAAGAGGCTAATGAATACAAACTGCAATGAAGAGTAGTAGTCATCCTATGGACTTAGCAGAAAATCTCTGCCCCTGATAATAGTTTACTAGAAGAAAGTTAATAGGATGTAACTGATTTTTTTGTGATACAGAGTAAAGCTTCCATAATGTTTCTATTAAATGTGGTCAGACAGAAGTAAGATAGCACATGGGGACAAACAGTTGAACTGTTTTAGATAGCAATTAGCTGTCTTAACATTGTAAAAAATTGAGTCAGTAAAGCAGAGAACAAATGTGAGAATAAAAAGAGGGAATAGGTAAGTGGTTAAGATAAGATAGCCATTATGGTAATACTTGAAGATCCAGGTCAATATAATAAAGTATTAAAGGTAAAATAGAAGAAAACTTCACAGTCCTCACAGAAGACCCTCAGGGTTACAAATCAAGAATCCCACCCACCAGTGGGGAATGTAACCTTTAACATGCACAATTCTCAGTAATAAAGATTTGCCAACCAGTAAAAACTTAACTTTGAAAACAGTTGAAATTTTACTGATGGATTACTTCTTTGTGACAAATGTCAGAATACAATGAAGTTAACTCTTATTCCTTAGTTTGTTGTGTGGCACAAAAAAGAAGTCACAGAACAGTTTCTTTTAATGAATTTATACATGAATCCCCCAGAATACAGTGCTGAATTCTGTTAGCTGAATCGTCACATGGAACAGCACTGATGACTACTCATTGATACTTGTGGCTCTTCTCCTTGTACAGGGCACAGTTGTGCTTTCCCACCCCTTTTGAGGTTGAACATCAGCCCTTGAATGGCTTTGGCCAATGACATGTGAGTGGAAATGTTACTAATTAGAAACCATTAAGTCTGCATAATTCACCACATTCCCCCCCCCCACCGTGGTGACTGGCGTGTCAAGTGATAGAGGTCTTAAATAAGGACTGCATCGAAAGCTTGTCCTGTGTCTCTAGTATGAATAAGAAATCCTTGTTTTAAGCTGCTGAACTTCTGAAATCATTGACTACAGACTGTATTACTTGATCGTAACACATAAATACTAGAAGAATAATCTGCAAACAGCCATGGTTTTTATAATGTAAGAAGACAGTATAGTATGTAAGAAACTGGTCTAAGATGACAGACATTTAATAAACTCAGCACAGTATTCCTAATATGAGGTACTCTGAGTAGAATGCTTTAATTGAAGACTTCCAGTTCACCTGTTAATTTTTACATAATGTTGAAATATTGGAGATGTTTGTTTTAAATCAAAAGGAATTGTTTTGAAAGTTCTGACAAGTGCTTTAGCTATAAAATAGAAATGAGAGTTAGGCATTGGAAAGAAAACAAGTTCTTTACCACTGATGGAATTGTATACCTAGAATTCAGATCAACTTTTAAAAATAGTCTATTGAGATGTACATATACACAATGGAATATTATTCAGCCATAAGAAGAAAACAAATCCTACCATTTGCAACAACATGGATGGAGCTAGAGGGTGTTATGCTCAGTGAAATAAGCCAAGCCGAAAAAGACAAGTATCAAATGATTTCACTCATATGTGGAGTATAAGAACAAAGAAAAAATACTGAAGGAACAAAACAGCAGCAGACTCACAGAACCCAAGAACGGACTAATAGTTACCAAGGGAAAGGGACTGGGGAAAATGGGCGGGAAGGGAGGGATAAGAGGGAAAAAGGGGCATTACGATTAGCAGATATAATGTTGGGGGGGCACGGGGAGGGCAGTACAACTCAGAGAAGACAAGTAGTGATTCTATAGCATCTCACTACGCTGATGGACAGTGACTGTAATGGGGTTGGTGGGGGGAACCTGATGAAGGGGTAGTTTAATAACCGTAATATTGCACATGTAATTGTAGATTAATGATAATAAAATAAATTATATTAAAAAATAATAATAAAATAAAAATAGTCTATTGAAAGTGGCTAAATACAAGCATATAAAATATTACCGCAATTACTAGTTAGAAAATGAGATTTTTAATAGGAAAAAAATTAGGTCTAGTCTTAAATGTGATTTACATACTGAAAGAAAATCTTGTCTAAGAAGATTGAAAAAATTATGTTATTCTCAAAATAATGTATATGTTTTAATTCAAAATCAGTATTTTGGTGGGAGTGAATTTGAACTTGAATTTAGTAAGGTACAGTTGCATGCAATAAATGGGCAGATCCCAAATGTACAGTTTGAATTCTGACATTGCATATACTGATACACCTTAACACAGTAATCAAAATTAGACCATTTCCCTTACTCAGAATGCCCCTTCTTCCTCTTTCTAGCTATTAACCTCTGTCCTCTCCAGTAGCAACCATGTACTGATTTCTGTCCTCCTAGGTTATTCTGTCTGCTTTGAACGTCCTATAAATGGAATCATATAGTGTGTTCTTATGAGTTTTTTGGTCTCAATTTAGTGTCTTTGAAATGTATTTATGTTACGCATGTACCAGTACTTCATTTGCTGAGGGGTATTCCATTATATATATTTTCCTGTTGGTGGACATTTGGATCGTTTCCAGTTCTTAGCTAATACTAGTAACGCTGCCATGAATATTCTAGTGTGAGACTTTTGTAAGTAAATACTTAAGAGTGGAATTGCCCGATCAAGGTAGATGCCAAGATAGTCGGACCATTTTTAACTGGTGTGAATGTTTTTGGCAGTTATTCTCAATTTCTTATTGAAAAATTAAAGAGGGAATATGGTAAAATATCTTATTAATACTTTTTGGACACCACTCTTAGTACATGAATTGAGAACTCTCCATATGTGTAATAGATAAATGAACATACTGAGTGTGTTTTACTTTTTTGGATGGGGAACCCGGTCAAAGTGTTAAGTGATCATACTCATAGATGGAGGAGAGGAGCAGGGCTATTATTATATATATATTATAGCAGCACTATTACTAGTTGAGTTTGTTACTGGTTCTTCGCCACAGCAAGGAATTGAAAGGCATAGACAGTGGTGAGGCAGAGTGAAAATTTATTTGAATACAGTCCTAGGGAGGAGCGGGCCAGAGTCAAAGTAGACAAAGGCAGGCCTGAACCTTTAGGGGAGGGTCTATATACTTAGCTAGGGAGGCACTTCTTTTGTTTGGCAGGGTGAGGTCATCTGATTGACAGCTCTAGTTACACACTCAGTCCTCTTAGTGCACACGTCTTCTTCCCAAAATGCACAGAGAAAAGCCCTTGGAGGGGAAAGGAGCAAAATTGCAGTTTTAGTTTAATGAGATTATGAGGAGGTGTGATTTGGGTAGTTTTAGTTTTGTTTGATTGTGTCTGTGTTGGGACCTGGTCGGGACCTGTTTGGCCTAGTTCCAATAGGCAGGAAGTTACCTCTCTGCAAAACCTTTGTTGTCTCCAGTGGGAACCCCTACCTGGGCAGTCTGGGCAGTTTTTCCTTGAACCTTATCTTCCCCTTCCCCCAGTGCTCATGTCTATCTTGAGACCTAACATTCATAGCAGTATTTTGACTATGATAAATCTTCATATCCAGACTGTGGTGTTATTTTACAAAATCAGTGTGTGGTTAAGAAAAGAACTGGTAAAAGTCAGTGTATTTCTCTGTTTCTGAAACACTCAGATTGTGTACGGTTGTGTGTGTGCAAGCTCTAGTTGGTAGGCTGCGTCTCCCAAACATTGTAGCTGGCTTGTATATACACTTAGCCCTTGAAGAGATTCTGTATCGCAGATTCCTTGCAGAGCAACTTCATTTTCTTCAAATGAAATCCTGTATGTATTCTTACTTGTTATGAATGGTTTGACCTATTGCTTGTTACTCACGCACTTACGGTCTAGTTATGGTTTCATGATGTGCTGTTTAAGTTATTTGGAAACTTATTTCTTAAAAATGCTATGTTTTGAGCAACAAAATACAAAAAGAGGGAATTACTCTTAGCATAAACTACAGATTGTTGAATGAGTCATGTAGATCATTCTCACGTATGTGGAAAATTACATCACTTACCCAGTTCTGGATTTTCTATTTTTACTACCCTAGGCCAGCTTTTTTTTTTCTTAACCCCCTAATCCATCTTGTCTTTTTTATAGCAGTACAAAGCAAGCAGTTATAAAGAAACTTATGGTAAATTACTTTGGGCCCAAAATAAAAGTGCTATGAGATAAAGACTTTTGGCTAGCTGATACTTTATCTTTAGATTCCTAGAGAAACTTAAAAGATGTGATCATACCTACCTTTTCATTTGCACTGTTCTCTTAGTACATTCAGAGTGTTAATACACTACAGGTAATGATGATGGCTGATGTTTTAATATTTTTGGATTTAGAATTTAGCAAGTACTCCAAATTTGAAGGCCACAGCAGTTTTTTGTTTTATGCATTATTTGTGTTTATCTGACTAGGGAAGTTAGATTCACTTTTCTCCCTTTGAAAACATAACTGCATGGAGACATTATGGTATCACTTGAATTGGTGAATTCTATTAAAGAGGCTCAACATAGTCTAAAAATCTTATTTTGGTGTTTATGATACAAATAGAATGAAACGAGCTTGTCATGGAGCAAGCATATAGCTAATTTAAACTTTAGGGAAAAAAACATTGTACATGGGAAAGAAAAAGGCAGGAAGAATATATACCAAAATATTTATAGTGGCTGTGTCTGAGTTGGGAATACAGGTAATTTTGTTTGCTTTTGTTTTGTTTTTGTTTTTGTAAGCAAGTATTATTTTATAAAAAAGAAGAAAAACCAATCTCTTCAGAGTGGTCTCTGAGACAGGGCCTTGTTTAGTATTGTAATATGGCTGAGTACACAGTTAAAGATGTATGTAGTTTTCATTAAGTTTTAAAATCTTAATTTATATAATTTTATATAATTGCTTTCCAAGTTGAGTGATATTTTTTAATATGAGGAAATCTATCATGACATTCCCTTCCTTTTTCTCCTTACTGTGGGCCACCTGCTTAATCTCTATAATCTGAAACTGCCTTATAAATGATCATCTGCTTTCCTAGGCTGTTCTCATTGCATAGAGGTATGGTAATTAGGGACCCTACCTCTACTCAGTTTCCCTGTGACATGGACATGTTAGTCCAAGTGATTCCTTCAAGTGTTCAAAGAAGAATGAATTTTTCCAAAACCATCAGGAATAGAGTGATTCTGTTCTGTGATTTACCTGCTTAAATATAATACTAAGGTGGGATTATGATCACTAAACTGTTTATGAGAATTTTAATTAATGTACTATACAGAAAGGAGTTTAGAAGATAGCACAGTGTACATTCAGTTCCTTCCTTCTGTTCCCATCCCATCTCCTTTGCTGTCCTGCTTATCACATGTGTGCAGCAGAGCCCTTTGATACTGTAGAAGTCTAATATCAAGATTGTTTTACAACTCATGTCCCTCCTTATTTCCCCCACCAAAAGGGCGGTAATGTCAGAATATCTGTCATCTTTCATAGCAATTAATAGCTAATATCAAGCACTCACTATGCACTACTTTTTAAGCGCTTTCTGTGCATAGTACCTGTGTTAGAATCTTTACAGTCATTAAAATATGAAGTTATTGGAGAGATTTAAAGCTGAGGAAGTAAGGACACTAAAATGAGGTAATTAACAGCTAATGTAGAGTCCACGTGCTTCACCATTATATTAATTGTCTGTCAGTACCAGAACTTCTAATTGCTGAGGTAACTGATTCTGCCATTGCTGTCTCTTTTTGTCATGTATAGGCAAAGATGAAAATGGCCTGCTTCCTGCTTTCACCTTTATCACACTGTGGTGGAAACACTTTTACAGATGTAGCATACAACAGACTCTGAAATCCAGTGTACATTTCAGTCTGTGTGATCTTAGGCAAATTAACTTTATTTTTAAAGTGTCATTAAAAGTGGCTACCTTTATAAGTCTGTGAGGATTATAAGACAGTATTTACAGAGGGCACAATGTCTAGCATTTTCAGGTGTCCAATGTTAACTCTTGTCTGCTGTGGAGACATCACCGCCCACCGAGCATTCCCCTCACAGCACTGGTCACCCAGAACAGTTCATGTCCGGTTTCTTGGCATGACATGCTTAGCCACTGCCTTTTTGCCTAAAAAGTTTGTCTACCTGGCTTTCTTCTCAATGAATTCTAGGTGGAAAGCTTACTATGTAAATTACTTGGCCAAAATATTTTTTCTTCAAATAGTTTTATATTTACTAAAATACAGGCTTAGGCTTAGTTATTTGCAAAGTGTTTCCCATGAAAACTTAGTAACTTTTTTACATTAAACTGTGTGCATTAGTACTATTGTGAACATTGTTTTCTGGGCTTTTTTCCATGCATCTTGAACATTTTATGCAAATTTTGGTTCTAAATCATCATACTGCTTTATCAGCATCACATATGAATAGCTTTATTTTGCTGTTTGTCTTTATTTTGATGAGTTTTTTTCTTCAAAGAATTAGAATATGACTAATCATAGCACAGTGTTTGAAGAGTGTTACTGACTGGCACAATAGTTAGAAGAATGCTTTAGGCCAAATGTCTGAGACATGGTATTTGTCTATGTTGAGATTTCCTGGGAATAAAAGGGCTGAGTTGGCACAGAACCCAAGAACGGACTAACAGTTACCAAAGGGAAAGGGACTGGGAGGATGGGTGGGAATGGGGGGATAAGGGGGAAAAAGGGGCATTACCATTAGCAGATGTAATGTTGGGGGGGCACGGGGAGGGCTGTACAACTCAGAGAAGATAAGTAGTGATTCTATAGCATCTCATTATGCTGATGGACAGTGACTGTAATGGGGTTGGTGGGGGGGACCTGATGAAGTGGGGAGTTTAGTAACCATAATGTTGCACATATAACTGTAGATTAATAATACCAAAAAGGGGGTGGGGCTGAGTTGGGTATTAGTGTTAAGTAAATCCTATCTTGCCAAGACAGTTTAGATGTGCTTATATTTTTAGGTGACCGGGTTATCGATGTGGGCTCTGAATGGAGAACTTTCAGCAATGATAAAGCAACAAAAGATCCATCTCGAGTTGGAGATTCTCAGAATCCTCTTCTGAGTGATGGTGATTTGTCTACCATGATTGGAAAGGTAATACATCCATTTGGCAGGGAAATCAAAGTCCAGATGGACCAAAAGACCTGGGAGTTTGGGAACTTTGCAAAATTATCAGTCACTGCTCCAATGAGGAATCTTGATTGAAGAAAAATATTTGCCAGTATTACCATTGTGAGTGAAGGTTACCTTGTGCATTTCTTCCTTCTTAAAGGGAGACCAACAGACCGAAATTATGAAGTTTTTATATATCAGGCCCTTGTTCTCATGAAGCACATTTGAAGAAATCAAGTTGATTGTAGTATGGCGTTTATAAGTTCACACTGATATGTTCCTTAAATGTTAGAAATCTATTTACCCTCCATACCACGTAAGATAAATTGGAGCTCAGCATAGCCTATTTTCTAATATTGGTGAAGTTATGACTTACCTAAGCTTTACATTCCTCATCTGTAAAATGAAAATAATAGTACTTCAGGGAGATACTGAGGGTTAAATGGGAATGTACGTAAAGTATTTGTAACAAGTAGTGTATAGTATGTATTTAGTAAGTGGTAGCTGCTGCTGTTAGTTAAGGCAGTAGCATAATCTTCCTAACATCCTGTTTTCTTTTTGCTTCACCATCTAAATTGGAAGCAGTAGGGGCAATATTCCAAAGGACTAACCAAGGAAGTGCTTTTCTAGGATTTAATCTATACTACTACTTAGTTTTAAGGAAGTATGAAAAAGTAGGTCATTATTTTTTCATGCTCTAAAGTGCATAATCAAATTTGAAGAACAGAGTGTAAGCTATGTTAAAAATGTACAGTATTATAGTCAGTAATAACCTTTAAGTTGATGGTTTCTATGTTTGCTTTAGCTTTACAGGCTGGAAAAGAGTGTACTAAGGATATTTTAAACTAAGATTGTAACTAATTGCCACTGTGACTTTTTTTCATGTTTAATTTTTTTCCATAGTAAATACATGACTCAAAAACAATGGTGTAAAAAACAACACAGTAAATTTTCCTCACCCTTGACCCCAAACTCTCAGTTCCCACTGCAACCCTCTTACCCTGTCAAAAACAGGTGACCACTATTAATTAGTTTTCTTCTGTATCCATTGAAACTTGTTTATGCCTGTATGGCAAGCAAGGACTTTTTAAGATGTTACATTTATCATACGCTGAATTGCTGTATGTATTTGGGACTATCTCTGGACGTTGTCTCCTTTCTGGGCCCAGGTCTAGTTAGTTAATGCCCTACCACACTGTTAACGTCAGGTAGCGTCAGTCCTCCTTTGTTGTTGTTCTTTTCTTAGCACTTTCTTAATTTTTTCCATGTATGGGTTATGATCACTTTGTTTCAAAACAAAACAAAACAAAACTTGGTTATTACTTTCACTAAGGTTTTGGTTAGAGTTACTTGCAGGTTGACTTAGGGAAAATTGATTCTTAATGACAAATCTTCCAATCCAAAAACGTAGTAGGGCTTTCTATTTCCTTAGGTTGTAGGTGTCCTTCAAACGATGTTTCAGAAAGTTTTCTCCTTGAAGGTCTTGTATGTTCCTTAAGTTGATTCCTAGATATTTATCATTTTTGTTGCTGTTGTCTTGGAATATTTGTTTTTTGTCTTTTATATATATGTAAAGGCTGTGACTTTCGTCCATTTTGACCTTGCCACTCAAATGAATTCTTTTTATATCAGTTTTTCAGTGTTTCTTGACTATTTTAGGTATACAAAAATACTGTCTGCAAATAGTTCATCACTTCCTTCCTGAATTTGTACTTTCAGTTTTTCTCTTGAATGATTTTAATATAATTACACCAATGTGATACATATAATTATGTTACATGATTACATTGTATTGGCTAGTTCTTGTAGTGCATTGTTAAAGTGGTTAGTGGTAGGAGGTGCTGGTATTTTCTGGCTTCTGTGGTGGTACTAATGTGTATTAATCATTGTGCTGGCTTTGGGTCTAGGATCATGATTTTCTAATAAGAAGTACCCATTTGTAGTGTTTTAGGAGTTTGTGTCAGAAAGGGCATTTTGAAATTTGCTTACTTGTCTTTTAGCACCTTGAAGGATGATCATTTGACTTTTCTCCATAGGTCTTGTTAATATAATGGTTTATATTATTAGATTATCTAATAGTAGATAAGATCTTACATTTAATAGAATATCTTACATTTGATAGAAAACCTGTTTAGAACCATCTTAACCTGGTACTTTTTCTATTGAGGAATAGGGAAGGATGCACAGGGTAGATTTCTTGGGCATATGAAATCAGATCGTATAGTTATGTTTTCTTAGAAATTGTTCATGTTTTAAAATCTTTCTATAAAATTATAAAACTTTCTTTTATAGGGTACAGGAGCTGCAAGTTTTGATGAATTTGGTAATTCTAAGTACCAAAATAGGAGAACAATGAGTAGTTCTGATCGGGCAATGATGAATGCATTCAAGGAAATCACTACCATGGCAGACAGAATCAACCTCCCTCGAAATATAGTTGTAAGTTCTTGTCTACTTCCTTTAAGCCATTCTGGCATTGATTTAGCATAATTTAATGAACACATGAAATTTTGATATTGCAACTAATTAAATGGCCTAGAGTTAATTAAATGTAGTTTCTCTGCTTTGAAGGATCGAACAAATAATTTATTCAAGCAAGTGTATGAACAGAAGAGCCTGAAGGGGAGAGCTAATGATGCCATAGCTTCTGCTTGTCTCTATATTGCCTGTAGACAAGAAGGGGTTCCTAGGACTTTTAAAGGTAAGGTTTTAGTTGCATAGATAAAAATGTTCTCTATGGCACATGAAAGTAATAGACAAAGTCATACAGCTCTGACGCTGTATACCTGAGTCATGTCGTCCTGGTGTCATACAGTGATCCACCTGAGTATCATTTCCTAATAGTGCCTTTTGTTCCTTGAAAAAAATTCATTTTGTGGTGTATTCGTAAAGAATTGTATTGGCCATGTTCTTTGCCTGTTTCCCCAAGTAGTCATTTTAGTCCATGTAACCCCTGTGTTCTTTGCTAGTAAGATTTCCGACCAACTTTGTGGTATTTTGTGGGCTTTGAGCCCTGGCATCATAAGCCAAAGTAGGCCTTTGTAGAGGAAAGCAGTTTTTGCTCCTGCAATTTTTTTAATTGAGGTAAAATTGGTTTTTAATTGAGGTATATAACAATGTAATTTGGCATCTGTATACAACTACAAAGTAGTCACCCCTAAAAGTCTAGGTACCGTCCATCACCATACAGTTGACCCCCTTCACCCCGTTTTGCCTTTCCCCCACCCATCTTCCAGTCTGTTTTCTGTATCTGAGTTTTTGTTTTGTTTTATTCTAGAGTCCACATAAGAGTGAAATCATGTGGTATTTGTCTTTCTCCATCTGACTTATTTCACTTAGCATAATACCTTCAAGGTCCATCAGTGATGGTGCAAATGGCAAGATTTCATTCTTATGGCTGAGTAGTATTCCATTATATATGTACACCACGTCCTTAATTCATCTGTTGATGGACACTTAGGCTGTTGTCATTTCTTGGCTGTTGTAAATAATGAAGTGAACACAGGGGTGCATATATCTTTTTGAATCAACATTTTTGTATTCTGTGGGTAGATATCCAGAAGTGGAATTGCTGGATCATATGCTAGTTCCAAGTTTTTTGAGGAACCTCCATACTGTTTTTCATAGTGGCTGCACCAATTTACATTCCCACTATACACAAGGGTTTCCTGTTTTTCCACATCCTCTCCAACACTTGTTATTTTTTATCTTTTTGAGACTAGCCATTCTAACTGGTGTGAGGTGATATGTCATTGTGGCTTTGATTTGCATTTTCATAATAATCAGTAATGTCAGCTTCTTTTCACATGCCGGTTGGTCATCTGGGTGGGTATCTTTGGGAAAATACTCAGATCCTCTGCCCATTTTTTAATTGGGTTGTTTAAGGCATGAATGAAATTTTTGTGACTAGAATGTTTTTTGTAATCAGAAATAGTAGATTTTAAGATGAACTATATGGCTTACATGGATTTAAATTTTTTCTCTTTTAGAAATATGTGCCGTATCACGAATTTCTAAGAAAGAAATTGGTCGATGTTTTAAACTTATTTTGAAAGCTTTAGAAACCAGTGTGGATTTGATTACAACTGGGGACTTCATGTCCAGGTTTTGTTCCAACCTTTGTCTTCCTAAACAAGTGCAGATGGCAGCCACACATATAGCCCGTAAAGCTGTGGAATTGGACTTGGTTCCTGGAAGGAGCCCGATATCTGTGGCGGCCGCAGCCATTTACATGGCTTCACAGGCTTCAGCTGAGAAGAGGACCCAAAAAGGTAGGATTCTCATTAGGAAGAGTAGTGATGAAAGTGTGAAGGCTGGAGTATGTGATTGTATCTCCATTTTAAGTATGAAGGAGGTGAATATCCAACCCACTTTTAAGAGGTAGTTTCTTAGCATCAGAATATAAGAAAATACAGTATTTTGCTTTTAAGTGGTTCATAAACAAAAATGTTTGGAGGCAAAATCCTGTCTACAGATTGCTTTTTTTTCCATTTGAATTAAGTATTAATTTTAGTTTGAACATTTTTCATTTTTTATGTTTTTCTCCCTGAATGTTCCTGGTTATTTTGAATAGCCCATTTTTCCCCCCTCAAAACTTAACCTTTTTAAATTTTGAGAGGAAGGGGCCATGCTTTCTTTCTCACTGCCTGGCATGGTACCCTGTAGACAGGCACACTAAAATATGTGTCGACCATCAGTTGCACTGTAGCATTTTATGAAGCCTGTTCTCTTTCACCCTCTGTACAATATTCACTGTTTCTTAATGAAAATACTGACATAAGTGGTTCAGCCTTCTAAAGCCATCTTGAATTTAGTGTTGTAGGGGAACTTTCAAACAATTATTAAGTGAATTTATTTTGATCCACAAAAAGATTGATAAAGAAAAAAGAGCAGGCAATTCTACATTTAAAAAGAAGGAGGTAGTGAAGTTACTTGCTATACTAACTTTGTAATAACCTATTCAGGACAACCTTTCACCTCAGCTTAGGTGGCATGTTTCTGTATTAATAAAGTAATAAATTATATAGAAGAATGATTAGAAAGAAGATGACAACCATTATTACTTAAATATGCCATTATCCACTCCCTTTGGCTTCTGCTCATATTTTTTAGGGAAATTTTGAGTCTTCGAGTAAAATCTAGAAGTTGCAGCTAGACAGATTGTCCTTACCTTCATTCCTAGTCATAAGATTATCTAATTGCAACAACACAAAAATGTTCATCTTGGCACTTACTGCTGCTTGTCTTCTACATGAAGGGTTTTCTTGAAATTTAAGGTCTTTTTCTCCCTTGCCCAGAAGCCAGTTAATATTCATCAGTGTCTGTGTCTGGAACAATGTAATGTAACATGAGATAAGGAAATTCAAAATTTGCTAGTTGCATACTGATGCTAGGCAGCCACACTGAAAATCTGTAGAAACCTCATTGATTTGAAGCGACTGAAAGGTGGTAAAAAGAGTTTGTATTAAAGGGTATGCTTAAAAAATCTATTTTGATTAAGTAATTAACTAACCAAATAAGTGGCAGTCCTTTGAGACTTACTTTAACAGAAAGGAAGAAAAGAGACTCTTTGAAGGGTAAAAGTGGAGCTACTCTTAGGATTGACTGGCAGACTGTAGAAAGGCTGATATGAGCTCAGTGTATGTGCTCAGGTATGTGTGGGTAATAGTGAAAAACATTTGCAGTACCCTGTAATGTACAGCTGTTTGATATCTGCCAGATGTATTAAGTAGAAAAAAGAGGTTGCAGAATAGTATTTATGGTATGATCCCATTTTGGTTTCAACCTCCTAATAGGAGTTAGCTGTTAATATGGTAAACTTAATAAGAATATACTCATGCATGACTTCTGTGACCCTCAAAAAGATTGTGAAGAAAAAAGAAGTGTTTAAATGCATTGACAATATAATAGTTATCACTCACGTGCCCCAAGGACTGTTTAAATGTTTTACATATGGTAAACCTTTTAATACTAAATGGCAACCCTTTAAAGGTAGTAAGTACTACATCATTATTCTTGTTAGTAACTTTAGCCCACCTTTTACGTTTTAGTATGTGTTTCCAGTATCAGTTTTTAAAATCAGTGTTTTTGGTTTGTTTTCCACTTTAGCATTTTATACCACAATATCGCACAAATTGGAACATAGGTAGTAGAAGACAGGTGGGGTGGAAGTTATATTTAATTTTGATTTTTGTCTTCCAGAAATTGGAGACATTGCTGGTGTTGCCGATGTCACAATCAGACAGTCTTACAGACTAATCTATCCTCGAGCCCCAGATCTGTTTCCGACAGACTTCAAATTTGACACCCCGGTGGACAAACTACCACAGCTATAAGTTGAGGCGGATGTCAAACCTTCATAAACGCTGAACTTTGCCTGTTGTACAAAGCCTATCCAACGGGCTGGATTGAGCCTGTAATAAGGAAAAACCAGAGACATGGTACGCATTCCAGGGCTAAATATTAATTGCTTGGCATTCTGTATGTACATACTAGTGACACATATTTAATGATTTAAATTTCTTAATTGAATTTGCTTTCTTTTGTAGCAATCTAGGGAACAGTATTTTGGAAGATATTTGAAATTATGTAATTCTTGAATAAAGCATTTTTCAAAACTAAAGTTTTTGTTATTACATGTTATATGTAATATGTAATTTATAACTACAGATAATGTATATTGCAGCTAATAATGCTGGTAGAGGTCCTTGTTTCCCATTTTCTTCCCATATATATTCAGTTTTTTTATCTTAAAGTCAAGGAAATAGTAAATGCTTCTTAAGAACCACTGTTGACATCAAAAATTATTTAATTTGCAGTTTGAAAGGGGATACATGTGATTTTTAATATATATTAAAAAGCAAGACGTGATGAACTGAACCTTGAAAGGCACTGGCTTGAGTTTGTGTTTTTCCTCAATGAGCATATTGAGCAGAGAAGGTGATGATGGTAAATAATTAGCAGATCAACAGATTTCAACTTTCGGATATTAACATTTCATTTTATGGTATCTGCATGTCTACAATACTTACTTTTACTTACTGGGATACACATAAGGTAAGTAATTTTTTAAATGGAGGTGATTGGCCTGAGAATGTACAGGAATTTTTTCTGACACTCCCCCTTATCCCCCATCCCCTCCACCAGGTGATTATGATGTGTACATGTTTTGCATATCACTCTATGGGACATCAATTTAAGTCTCTTGACTGCTAGGCAGTGGAAGCAATGACCAACCAAATTTTGCCCTTTTACCAGTTAGGTAGTGTCTACAGGGAGTTTGAATATCATACTAAGCATCACCACTGTAAACTGCCCTGCTTTAGAACAGTTGTCTGGTTCTTACACTTAGAGGTTAGCTTTAGATTAGGAGAGTCCTGTTATGGCCTTGTGGGCAGATTCAGGCTCTGGTCCATAGAGGGACTTCCTTCTAGAAGATCAGACCTCCACTGTCATTTCTAGTGACCCTGGAAAGGGGTTGGGTATTGATTGGGCCACAAAGATGAATGGTAATTCTCCCTTGAATAGGACACTCAAAACAGTAGTACTCAAACCTGGGGGAGAACACCAGAGAAGCATACATAAGAATGCTGTGCCCCAAATACAGTATTGCAGGGCCAGTGATAATTTTATACTCCAGGCAGGTAGAACCCATCCTAGCGGGAGATGGAGGAGAAGAAGAAAAAATCTTAGGTCCCTCCTGGGCACCATCTTTGGTGCCCAGAACCACATATCCCACCTTTCCAAGCAGGGACGGAGCAGTAGTCTCCTCATGCTCCCAGTTCCTAGGTCAGCCACAGGACTTCCCCATCAGTAAAGACTGCACGCTAGACCTTAAAATAGTTTTTGCAATTATGAAAGGTCAGTACATGTAGTCTATAAAGCTTCTGGAAAATGCATATGGAAGCACCCTTAAGTGACCCAGAAATAACCACCAGTTTTCCAGCTTATTTTAAAAATATAGTTGCAGTTCAGGCATAGTCACGCGATTCCTTCAGTCTTCATTTTCCTGGTTACAAAAATAGATTCAATAACTAGAAAAAGCAGATAAGCATATGGGGTGGGGGAACCCTAGCTTCTGCTGCTCAGTTATTCAGATGTCAACATTTTGGCTTATTCCTTGTTTTTTATACATTTAAAAAGCTGAGGTCAGCAGAACTTACTTTAAAGATTAATCGGGACAGAAGATAAATTTTGTTTTAAGGGAGTCGAACTTTTACATTCTTGTAGATTTTGCCTTAAAACTAAGGGAATTCATGTGCTAGCTTTTAAAAATTCTCCCTAAGCCACCCGTGTGACGGCATCAGTTTAACTAAATACTAGATCCTGAAGAGGTAAGGAAAAATGCTTCATCAGAGGATTAAGTGGTAGCCGTGCCACTTAACTCCGGCTTTTTCCCCACACCTGACCTCAGTCTGGGTGTTTGGTAGGGATAGGTGTGCTTGGAATTGGATCTATTGTTAATGACCCTTTTGGGGAGTCATTTAATCTGACATTTCCGCTTCGGGAAGCGGGGTCCACACACACCCACATCTGGGATTCTCTCCGCCGGACGGGGACCGAGTCCTTACTTGTCCGTCTCCTCCAAGGATGTTAGACATAAATGGAGGCTTGTTGTTGGCTTGATTTTCTACTGAAAGCCACTCAAGATGTGTATTGTTCAATTGCAATGACTTAATTTTATTTTGTGTAGCAAAATTACTGATAGATAGAAATTAAAAAAATCATGGCCAGGTCTTACTGACCAGTGAAAGGAATCTGACCCTTTGAAAACAAGATATTCTAAACCAGTGATTGGGCAGGAGTATTTCTGGAGGTGTGACAAACTCCTCGTGTATAGGTGAACAACCACTTTGTTGAGAGTTGATCATACTCTTTAGAAGTTGAAGCCAGCTTCTGTCTGGGCCTGCATTTTAGCAAGTTAGGTACAAAAGTACCAAGGAAGGCCATTTCTATTTCTATAAAGTGGATCAGTGCTGTGCATGCTTTAAACAGTTGAAATCTTGGTTATTGTAGCCCCTTTCATCCTCGGCATTCAAAACAAAGACTCACTCACTGAAAGCCACTTTGATTGACATTCTCTGCTATTACTCTGCATTTGATCATAAGGGTAATGAGTTGATCAGTTTAATGTAACCCTGGGTTTGGGCCCCCAGGTCCCATTTCCCCGTTTTGTAGATCGGAGACACCTAGAGAAACAAAACTGCCCCAGGTCACTTAGAAGCAGAGATGGAGCTGACTCGGGTCTCCACTCAATTCCATGCTCTTTTTCCACTAAACTACTATTAAAGCTTATTTCACGGGAGGCTGCCCCAGCTGTAGCTTCCAAACTGTTCAATTACTAAATTAGCCGAGTTACTCAATGCAATATTTGTATCTGACTTCTTGGGGAAAGCTCTTCAAAGTGAGTTTTTGAAGTATTTTTAAGTCAGCCTAGGTGACAAGGAGTTAACAGCTAAATTGCTCTTTTGCTTTTCCTCCAAACCAAATGCTTCTTAAGCTCGATGCCTCTTGATAGTAAGCTTTTGTGTTCAAAGCGGCAACTGTACTTTAGCTATGGTGTCTTTGGTTTCTGAGCTAATTTTGTACCACAGGTGCAAGATTTACTTTAATTATCAAGACGAACAGCTGAGGGGGTCAGCCTATTACCCATCTGGTCCTAATCCAGCCAAGAGGCCTCTGTGCCCCATGCCAATATTTCCAATTGTCAATGGCCTTGACTTTTCCTATTGCTGGAGTCTTAATCTCATCTGCCAATTATGGAGCTACTGAAGGATTCCCTGGCCCCCTGAACACCTCACTCTTTCCCTCCCTGATATTTACACAAACACACTCTTCATCAGGATCTCAAGATTTCAAAGCATCACAGCAAAAGCATTGTTCAGCAGATGTCTATAAAGGCCCCAGCATCTTTCATAAGCATAAATGGCCATTCATGACCCTCGCTGGCAGTGCTCTGATCCAGGGGGCTCTTAGCTACCATTCTGGGAGACTGAAGCTTGCCCTTGGTGACAGAGAAGGGAAAAGGTGACCAGGTCATTGTGTTTTTTTTTCCCTTGTACACAACCAGAACAGTTCTCATGCCCTTTTCTGATCTGCAACAGATAACAAAGGCATCTCAGTACAGCCATTAATTGAAATGATTAATATTTGGAGACATCTGGATAGGAAGATGACTGGTATGCAAAGTACACAAGTGGTGTTAATGTTGAATTTAAGATTATTCTGCTATAAATTGACATAGGTGACAAAGTTAAAACCAGGGAAGAATTGGGTTAGTGAGCGCTGCCCCTCTGCGGAAGTACTGATGTCATACATCCCATTTCATTTGCTTGTTTTCCAAAAGCTCTCAAAGCATTTATTTGTCAAACTTTCGTTTCTACCATTTGTGGATTTTGTTAGGACTGGGAACAAGTCAGTTCTGTCTTCCACAAAAACGACAAAATTTTAAATTAATGAAAGAATTGGGTCTAGTGCTCTTAGAGATGTTAGAAAAGCTAGTTTGTTCTATAATGTCCCAAAAGGCCAGTCTAATGAAATTTATGCGGGCTCCCAGATGAACGCGTTAATTGTGTTGAATACTTCATTGAAGGGACTTAAGCAGATACTTGATTTGTTAATTTTTTCTGGAATGACCTTACTGCCTCTGTGGTTCCTTCTAACTCTGACTGTGGGACACCAGAAAATTTAATGATGGATGTAGAACTTTCCACCCTTCTCACACTGCTATGGCTCAATAAATACCTGCTACACCATCAACTTCTCTCTCTGCTGTAATTTAATATGCAGGGTGATCCTCTGTACAGTACACAGGGGCTTAGGTTTTGGCCTTGACACCACATTTTATGTGTACATTTCTGTGACTTTGCATCCATCGTTATTTTCTTCTTTCTGCCTATTGGACATGATGGATATTCAATAGTGGCTCCAAAGGGCATTTTAAGGGTAGCATGGACATAAAATTGTGTGCACTTGGGACTTCTGTGGAAGACGTCATAGCTTCAGTAAGTGACAGGATGGACCCCCGGTCTGCTGCTGCTCTGATTAGCCTGTGTGTGTAACACTGAAGATTATGTTTAAAAAGGAAGGTTAAAAATGAGTGACCACCTTCCCCCTAATGCGCCCACCTGTACGGAGCAGCAGTTGGAGGCTGCGCGGTGCCGGTCCGATGGGTCGCTCCCGCTCGGGGCCGCCAGCCTGAGTGACTGCTGCTGGGCCGGCTCCCTCTGGCTCTTCAAGGACTCTCGGGCCGCCCTTAACGAAGGCTTCTGCTCCGCTGGGGTTCAGACCGAGGCTGGAGTGGCTGAGCTCCCTTGGGTGGGGGACCGAGGTATCACAGTGGCTTCCGATTCAGGTGCTGTTGAATTGTGGGAACTGGACGAGAATGAGACACTAATTGTCAGCAAGTTCTGCAAATATGAGCATGATGACATCGTGTCTACAGTCAGTGTCCTGAGCTCTGGCACCCAAGCTGTCAGTGGAAGTAAAGAATTCTGTATCAAGGTTTGGGACCTTGCTCAGCAGATGGTAGTGAATTCATACCGGGGACAATAGAATTTTACTCTGGGATGTCCGCTGTCCTAAGCCAGCATCACAGACGGGCTGCAGTGTCTTTGGCTACCTTCCTACCTCATTGGCTTGTCATCCTCAGCAGAGTGAGGTCTTTGTCTTTGGGGATGAGAATGGGACTGTGTCCCTTGTGGACACCGAGAGTGCAAGGTGTGCCCTCAGCGCCGTCGTGCATTCCCAGTGTGTCACTGGGCTGGTGTTCTCCCCGCACAGGGCTCCCTTACTGGCCTGTCAGTGAAGACTGCTCACTCGCTGTGCTGGACGCAAGCCTTTCGGAGGTGTTTAGAAGCCGAGCCCACAGAGGCTTCGTGAGAGATGCTACCTGGTCCCCCCTCAGTCACTCCCTTCTCACCACAGTGGGCTGCGACCATCAGGTCATTCACCATCTCCTGCCCACAGTCCCTGGACCTAAGAGTGTTGCTGAGTAGATTGGATTTAAGACAAAAAAGAAATGCCCATGAGCACCTGTTCCCTTTGCCCCCGCCCTCAGTCTGTGAGACAACGCAGGAGCCTTATACGTATGTTGTTACACCAGAGCTGTACAATTAATAGGCACTGTCTGTCAGCCTTGGGAAGGCTGGATTCTGGTATCCTGTAGATACCAGCAAAGAAAACTTTCTTGAAAATGGGTATGTGTATATAGGTGCATAGGTTTTGGTGATGGTGGGAATAAAATCTATCCCACATGTTTCCCAACCCTACCCCCCCCAACACACACACACCCAAAGAGAAAAGTTCCTAAGAGAGTTTATGCTTCCCATATAACTGTGAATGAGGAATTGGCCATGTCTGGTTGAGGGAAGTGATGTGGTCATCCCTGGATTCTTGGAAGCAGCTCATTTACTACTCAGAGAGATAGCAACTTTCTTAATTGAGCTTAATCCACCTTTATCACGGGCAGTGCTTAAACTCTAGCCAGCTCAGCTAGAGGAAGAGCCAAGACACTCTCACACCAAAAAACTTGTCAGGAATCCATTTTCTGGCTGAATAAAATGTTTGGCTGGTGCCTGTGTAAGGAAGGCCCTCCTGACCCCCATGGAGTTATATATATGAGAGATGAGTGTTTTTCTGTCATAGACTCCATATTAAAAAGTTTGGGGATGGTGAAGAGCTTAAGGCATTTCAATGAAGTTAAAAACTGACACAGACTTGTGAAGAAATGTCCACTACTTTTCCTGTCAAAAGCACCGGGGCCTGACCTCTACTGCCTCTCGGCCCCTTTCTCTCGATATAGGAAGTCTTGAATGCTGTTTTGTGAACTGATTGAAGATTTCAAAGGCCCTGTCAGAATCCAGGATACTGGTTGGTGGAATAAAAAGTTGAGGCTTTGTTGGCTTATGCTTCGTATTAAAGTTAAAAAAAAATGAATGACCTACTCTGACTCCATTTTACAGATGCGAACATTAGGGTGAAATGCTCATATATCACTAGACAGGTGAAATAACTTGCCCAAGGTCACATTACTAATTAGTAGCAAAATGAAGACTGGTCCCAGGCCTCTTACCACCTCCATGTTCTGATTTTCAAAGTAAGTTTCAAGTGACAGCATGTATTGGAAGTTCTTTGTAGGTTGGGAAGGAATAAAATAAGAGCTCATTCCTGTGGTGGTTATCAAAGAGAGATACCTTTGTTCTGCTACAGCCTAACTGCAACTCTTAGCAGCAGCGGATCTGAGGTGGGCTCTAATAGAAAGCTGATACATTAGACTAGATGTCTGTATAGAGCAAAGCAGGCCATCATTCATTCTCCACTATGTAGACTTGAGGACAAGATACAAGAAGTGAGTAAGACATGCTCTGCCCTGGTGCAATTACGAGGTGTGTACAGAGCCCGAGCGGTAAGAGAGGAAGAAAAAGTAGGGCACAAAGTAGAAAAAAAGACTTGGAAAAGGCTCTTGGAGGAAAAGTGAAAATCACATTGGTGGGGAGATAGTCCTGTGAAGGGCAGTATTGGCCACATGTACTCAGTCCCAGCCCTTTGTTTCTAAAAACCTCCAAGTAGTGGGGTTTTTGGTTTTGTTTTTGTTTTTAGAAATTTTATACCTCTTTATTCCCTTTACCTGTTTCACCCACCCACCCAAAACCCTCCCTGTGGTAACCACCAGGCACTTCTCAGTATCTGTGAGTCTATTGCTGTTTTGTTCATCTGTTTTGTTTTGTTTATAGATCCACATACAAGTGAAATCATATGGTGTTTGTCTTTCTCGGGGCCTGGCTTATTTCACTGAGCATAATCCTCAGCATACATCCAGCTTGTCACAAATGGCAGGATCCCTTTCTTTTTGATGGCTGAATAATAATCCATTGTGTGTATATACCACCTTTATCCATTATTTTTTTATTTTTATTTTTATTTATTTTTTATTTTGGTATCATTAATGTACAATTACATGAACAACATCATGGTTACTAGATTCCTCCCATTGTCAAGTCCCCACCACATACCCCATTACAGTCACTGTCCATCAGCGTAGTGAGATGCTATAGTCACTACTTGTCTTCTCTGTCCTATACTTCCCCGTGTGCCCCCCCTACATTATGTGTGCTAATTGTAATGCCCTTTATTCCCCTTATCCCTCCCGTCCCACCTATATTCCCCAGTCCCTTTCCCCTTGGTAACTGTTAGTCCATTCTTGGGTTCTGTGAGTCTGCTGCTGTTTTGTTCCTTCAGTTTTTTCTTTGTTCTTATACTCCACATATGAGTGAAATCATTTGGTACTAGTCTTTCTCCACCTGGCTTATTTCACTGAGTATCATACCCTCTGGCTCCATCCATGTTGTTGCAAATGGTAGGATTTGTTTTCTTCTTATGGCTGAATAATATTGCATTGTGTATATGTACCACCTCTTCTTTATCCATTCATCTACTGATGGACACTTAGGTTGCTTCCATTTCTTGGCTATTGTAAATAGTCCTGCAATAAACATATGGGTGCATATGTCTTTTTGAAACTGAGAATTTGTATTCTTTGAGTAAATTCCAAGGATTAGGATACCCAGGTCAAATGGTATTGCTATTTTTAAAAGTTTTTTGAGGAATCTCCATAATGCTTTCCACTCGCATACATTCCCACCAGCAGTGTAGGAGGGTTTCCCTTTCTCTGCATCCTCACCAGCATTTGTAGTTCTTGGTCTTTTCAAAGCTGGCCATCCTTACTGGTGTGAGGTGATATCTAATTGTGGTTTTAATTTGCATTTCCCTGATGATTAGTGATGTGGAACATCTTTTCATGTGTCTGTTGGCCATCTGAATTTCTTCTTTGGAGATCTGTCTCTTCATATTCTCTGCCCGTTTTTTAATTCAGTTATTTGCTTTTTGGGTGGTGAGGCATGTGAGTTCTTTAAATATTTTGGATGTTAATCCCTTGTCGGATATGTCATTTACAAATATATTCTCCCATAGTGTAGAATGCCTTTTTGTTCTGTTCATGGTGTCCTTTGCCGTACAGAAGCTTTTTAGTTTGATGTAGTCCCATGAGTTCATTTTTGCTTTTGTTTCCCTTGCTCGAGGAGATGCGTTCAGGAAGAAGTTGCTCATGCTTATATTCAGGAGATTTTGCCTATGTTGTCTTCTAAGAGTTTTATGGTTTCATGACTTACATTCAGGTCCTTGATCCATTTCAAGTTTACTTTTGTGTATGGGGTTAAACAATAATCCAGTTTCATTCTCTTGCATGTAGCTGTCCAGTTTTGCCAACACCAGTTGTTGAAGAGGCTGTCATTTCCCCATTGTATGTCCATGGCTCCTTTATCATATATTAATTGACCATATATAGTTGGGTTTATATCTGGCCTCTCTAGTCTGTTCCACTGGTCTATGGGTCTGTTCCTGTGCCAGTACCAAATTGTCTTGATTATTGTGGCTTTGTAGTAGAGCTTGAAGTTGAGGAGCGTAATTCCCCCAGCTTTATTCTTCCTTCTCAGGATTGCTTTGGCTATTCGGGATCTTTTGTCGTTCCATATGAATTTTAGAACTATTTGCTCTAGTTCATTGAAGAATGATGTTGGTCTTTTGATAGGAATTGCATTGAATCTGTAGATTGCTTTAGGCAGGGTGGCCATTCTGACAATATTAATTCTTCCTAGCCATGAGCACAGGATGTGTTTCCATTTATTGGTATTTTCTTTAATTCTTTCATAAGTGTCTTGTAGTTTTCAAAGTATTGGTCTTTCACTTCCTTGGTGAGGTTTATTCCTAGGTATTTAGATTTTGTTTTCTTCTGGTAATTTCTTAGGAGTGGACTTACTGGGTCATATGGTATTTCTATTTTTAGTCTGTTGAGGAAGCTCCATGCTGCTTTCCACAGTGGCAACAACTGACATTCCCACCAACAGTGTAGGGGAGTTCCCTTTTCTCCACATCCTCATCAGTACTTGTTATTTCTTGTCTTTTGGAATAGTGGCCATTCTGACTGGTGTGAGGTGATACCTCACTGTGGTTTTGATTTGCATTTCCCTGATGGTTAGTGATATGGAGCATCCTTTCATGTGCCTGTTGGCCGTCTGTATCTCTTCTTGAGAAAAATATCTCTTCAGGTCCTCTGTGAATTTTTTAATGGGGTTCTTTTTTTGGTGTTGAGTTGTATGAATTCATTATATATTTTGTATGTTAACCTCTTAGTGGATATATCATTTATGAATATTTTCTCCCATGCTGTAGGTAGCCTTTTTGTTTTGTTAATGGTTTCCTTGCTGTGTAGAAGCTTTTTAGTTTGATGTAGTCCCACTTATTTTTGCTTTATTTTCCTTTCTGGGGAGACATAGCCAGAAAAAAATTACTCATGTTTGTGTTCAAGAGATTTTTGCCTGTTTTCTTCTCATAGTTTTATGGTTTCATGTGTTACATTTACATACTCAATCCATTTCAAGTTTATTTTTGGTGTATGGAGTTAGACAGTAATCCAGTTTCGTTCTCTTGCATGTAGCTGTCCAGTTTTCCCAACACCGCTTATTGAAGAGACTATCTTTTCCATATTGTATATTTTTGGCTCTTTTATCATATGTTAATTGACCATATATGCATGGGTTTATATCTGGACTCTCTATTCTCTTCCATTATGAGTCTGTCCTTGTGCAGTGCCACATTGTTTTTATTATTTTAGCTCTGTAGTAGAACTTGAAGTCAGGGAGTGTGATACACTCCTTTGTTCTTCTTTCTCAAGATTTTTTGGCTATTTGGGGTCCTTTGTGGTTCCATATGAATTTTAGGATTATGTGCTGTAGTTCATTGAAGAATGCCATTGGTATTCTGGTAGGGACTGTGTTGAATCTGTAAATTGCTTTGGGCAGGATAAATAGTGCTTATTTATCCACGTTTATTCTAATGACCATGTCCGAGTTCAGGCCTTCATCAGCTCCTGTTGTCGCTGAGGAAGCTCCCAGCTAGTGCCCCCCAGCGACCCATTCTCTCTGTGGCAAATCTACTCACATCTCTTGTAGCTGAAGATGCTTAGAGGCCCTGGGTCAGAGGTGAATTATCAGGAAGCTAAGGAAACATCAGGTGCAATGGTACAGACTCCTTCTAAAGCCCTGCATTTATTTGGTAGCCATCAATACAAAATTATGGATTTCTAAAGAAAGGCCCCCAAATTGTATATACTTCCAGTGCCACAAAACTTTATCAGTCCTTGTGATAAATAACCCTTTCTGAATGGTGCCTACAAGGTTGTGTGATTTGACCCTTTTTTCCTAATTTACCCACCTCCTTCATTGCAGTTTATACTTGAGCTGCAGTGAATTTTTATTTCCTCAAGAGTGCCATGTTCTCTCCATCTGTGGGCAAACTCAAATATTGCTTCATCACTTAGAACCCTTCTTGCCCCTTTCTTCACTCAGCTAATTCCTGCTCAGGTGTCAACCTAAATACCAAGACCTCTAGGAAGTCTTCACTGCCTCCGCAGCCTGATTTCTGATGGGCTCACAGAGCACCTTGTCCTACCCTACAGGAGACTTGTTCCCGCTACACTCTCATTGCTAGGGGCATATATGTACCCCTACTGAATTGTAGACTCCATGGAGGCAGTGACACATCTCTCCTTTCTTGTTAGCACCAAGCACAATGTCTAGTGACCAGTAATAGTAATCAATATTTGTTGAATGAATAACCATCAGACGTTGATTTCAAATGCTAGTCAAGCAATATATAATGGGGCTAAATAATCTTCCTTATACTTTCAATAATATAAAAATTGTGAAGAAAATTCTTTAAGTTTCCCTTTGAAAATTGGCTGTTCACAGAGCAAACAATCCTAAAATTTGTATGGATCAACAAAAGACCCTGAATAGCCAAAGCAAACTAGAGAAAGTACTAAGTTGGAGGCATCACACTCCCTGATTTCAAACTATATTTTAAAGCTATCGTAGTCAAAACAGTAATGGTACTGCCATAAAAACAGACAGACAGACCAGTGGACCAGAACAGAGCCCAGGAATAAACCCATGACTATATGGTCAATTAATTTATGACAAGCCGTGACTATACCATGGAGAAAGGACAATCTCTTCAATACATGGTGTTGGGAAAACTGGACAGCTACATGCAAAAGAATGAAACTGGATCATTATCTTACACAATACACAAAAATTAACCCAAAATGTGTTAAAGAATGTATGACTAAGAAGCTCTGCACAGCAAAGGACACCATCAACAAAACGAAAAAGCAACCAACTGAAAGAAAATACTTGCAAACCACATATCTGATAAGGAGTAATATTCAAAGTATATAAAGAGCTCATATAACTCAATAGCAAAAAGCAAACAATTTGATTTAAAACTTGGCAGAGGATCTTTTTTTCTTCTTTAACTGTTTTTATTTTGGGATAATTCAAGGTTTACAGAAGAGTTGCAAAGATTACACAGAGAGCTCACCTGTTTCCCCTGTTAACCCTGCGTTATCCCAGTACATTTATCAAAACTGAGAAGCCAGCATTGATGTGAACTACTAACTATACTACAGACCTTATTTGGAGTCCTCTACATCTTTCATAAATACCTTTTTTCTGTCCCAGGATACTTGGATTTAATAGATTTTTTTTAACTGAAAGATAGCATATTCTGCCCATATAGCTCTACACCTTGCTGTTCTTGACGGATACCATATTCCACTGATTCTACAATACAACAGAATGTATTATTTTAAGTACTACAAAGAAAGGAAACAAGGTGCCGATAATAACAAGTCACAGATTTTAAGATGTAGCATAATTTTAGAGATAATAAAATGTGAAAAATACACATCTTAGTACTGATGGGATGTGATGTATCTTGGAAATCTTTTAATTTGATTTAATAGAGACTTCATTCTTTTTCATAGCGACATGGAATTTCCATTTTATAGTGCACATAAAATTGCTCATTAAACCCTTACTGATACTGATTCGGATCGTTTTTAATCTTTAGCTATAAAAAATAATGCTGTACTGAATATATCATTCTATACGTATAGATGTGTATAGGGGATGACTTTTCAAAAGTGAACTGCTGAGGTAGAGCTTCCACATTTCACTTATATCACTTCTTTTGCACCCACATTTTGCTTATATCATTAACGAATCTTACATTGTTATTTTAACGTTATTAAACCTGTCATCTTTTAATTTTGAAAGATATTATCTGCATTTACAGTTCCACCAGCAATGCATGAGAGGACTTGTTTATAACTTCACCAAATGAGTGGGTTACCAAACTTTTAGATTTTTGCCAGTCTGACAGGTAGAAAATCATACTCTTCAAAGTAGTTGTCATTTGTATTTCTCTTGTGAGCACAGGTTGAATTTCTGAAAACTGGCTATAAATACCCTTTGCCCTTTTTTTATTGGGTTATATTGGCGGTTTCCAAATTATGTACATTAGTTCTTTAAATTAGGGAAATTATCTGTGATAATTTGCAATTATGTCTGCTGTTTGTCATTGGTGCTTTAATTTTCTTACGGTTGTGGGGAGGTGTCTTTGTCATGCAAAATTTATAGGTGAACCTGCTAATGTTTTCTCTTAGGCTTCTGGATTTTAAATCCTACCTGGACTCGACTATGTTATTAGGAATTCTCATGTGTTTCTTCTGTTTCTCCTGTCCTGGCCTTTAATCCTGTTTTTGCTCCCACATTTCACTTATATCATTAACCCATCATACATTGTTATTTCATTAAACCTGACATCTTTTAAAGAGATTTTCTTATAAAGAAGGCAAGTCTTGTGTATTTATCCATAGTCGCCATTTCTGGTGCCTTTCGTTCCTCTGTATGGATGCAGATCACCAGCTGGTACTGTTTTTCTTCTGCCGGAAGGATGTTTTTGTAACATTGCTTATCATGCAGGTCTCCTAGTGATGAATTCTTTATCTTCTGAATGTCTAAAAATGTCTTTATTATGCCTTAATTTTTTTCTTTTGCTATAATTAATGTACAATTACATGAGCAATATTATGGTTACTAGACGCCCCCTATTATCAAGTCCCCCCCACATACCCCATTACAGTCACTGTCCATCAGCATGGAAAGATGCTATAGAATCACTACTTGTCTTCTCTGTGTTATACGGCCCTCCCCGTGCCCCCCCTACATTATGTCTGCTAATTGTAATACCCCTACTTCTCCCTTATCCCTCCCTTCCCACCTATTTTCCCAAGTCCCTTTCCCTTTGGTAACTGTTAGTCCATTCTTGGGTTCTGTGAGTCTGCTGCTGTTTTGTTCCTTCACTTTTTTCTTTGTTCTTATACTCCACAGATGAGGGAAATCATCTGGTACTTGTCTTTCTCTGCCTGGCTTATTTCACTGAGCGTAATACCCTCTAGCTCCATCCATGTTGTTGCAAATGGTAGGATTTGTTTTCTTCTTATGGCTGAATAATATTCCATTGTGTATATGTACCACATCTTCTTTATACATTCATCTACTGATGGACACTTAGGTTGCTTCCATTTCTTGGCTATTGTAAATAGTGCTGTAATAAACATAGGGGTGCATATGTCTTTTTCAAACTGGGCTCCTGCATTCTTAGGGTAAATTCCTAGGAGTGGAATTCCTGGGTCAAATGGTATTTCTATATTGAGTGCTTGAGGAACCTCCATACTGCTTTCCACAATGGTTAAACTACTTTACATTCCTACCAGCAGTGTAGGAGGGTTCCCCTTTCTCCACATCCTCGCCAACATTTGTTTTTGTCTTTTGGATGGTGGCCATCCTAACTGGTGTGAGGTGATATCTCATAATGGTTTTAATTTGCATTTCTCTGATGATTAGCGATGTGGAGCATCTTTTCATGTGCCTGTTGGCCATCTGAATTTCTTCTTTGGAGAAGTGTCTGTTCAGCTCCTCTGCCCATTTTTTAATTGGCTTATTTGCTTTTTGTTTGTTGAGGTGTGTGAGCTCTTTATATATTTTGGATGTCAACCCTTTATCGGATATGTCATTTATGAATATATTCCCCCATACTGTAGGATGTCTTTTTGTCCTACTGATGGTGTCCTTTGCTTTACAGAAGCTTTTCAGCTTGATATAGTCCCACTTGTTCATTTTTGCTTTTGTTTCCCTTGCCCAGGGAGATACGTTCATGAGGAAGTTGTTCATGTTTATGTCCAAGAGATTTTTGCCTATGTTTTTTTCTAAGAGTTTTATGGTTTCATGACTGAGTTTCAGGTCTTTGATCCATTTTAAGTTTGCTTTTTTATATGGGGTTAGACAATAATCCACTTTCATTCTCTTGCATTTAGCTGTCCAGTTTTGCCAACACCACCTGGTGAAGAGGCTGTCATTTCCCCATTGTATGTCCATGGCTCCTTTATCATATATTAATTGACCATATATGCTTGGTTATATCTGGGCTCTCTAGTCTGTTCCACTGGTCTATGGGTCTGTTCTTGTGCCAATACCAAATTGTCTTGATTACTGTGGCTTTGTAGTAGAGCTTGAAGTCAGGAAGCGTAGTTCCCCCCACTTCATTCTTCCTTCTCAGGATTGCTTTGGCTATTCGGGGTGTTTTGTGGTTCCATATGAATTTTAGAATGATTTGCTCTAGTTCATTGAAGAATGTTGTTGGTATTTTGATAGGGATTGCATTGAATCTGTAGTTTGCTTTAGGCAGGATGGCCATTCTGACAATATTAATTCTTCCTAGCCATGAGCACAGGATGTGTTTCCATTTATTGGTATCTTTAATTTCTCTCATGAGTGTCTTGTAGTTTTCATGGTATAGGTCTTTCACTTCCTTGGTTAGGTTTATTCCTGGGTATTTTATTCTTTTTGATGCAATTGTAAATGGAATTGTTTTCCTGATTTCTCTTTTCTGCTAGTTCATTGTTAATATACAGGAATGCCACAGATTTGTGCATATTAATTTTGTATCCTGCAACTTTGCTGAATTCAGACATTAGATCTAGTAGTTTTGGAGTGGATTCTTTAGGGTTTTTTAAATTTACAATATCATGTCTTCTGCAAACAGGGACAGTTTGACTTCTTCCTTGCCAATCTGGATGCCTTTTATTTCTTTGTGTTGTCTGATTGCCGTGGCTAGGACCTCTAGAACTATGTTGAATAGAAGTGGGGAGAGTGGGCATCTTGTCTTCTTCCCTATCTTAAAGGAAAAGCTTTCAGCTTCTCACTGTTAAGTATAATGTTGGCTGTGGGTTTGTCATATATGGCCTTTATTATGTTGAGGTACTTGCCCTCTATACCCATTTTGTTGAGAGTTTTTTATCGTGAATGGATGTTGAATTTTGTGAAATGCTTTGTCAACATCTATGGAGATGATCATGTGGTTTTTGTCCTTCTTTTTGTTGATGTGGTGGATGATGTTGATGGATTTTCGAATATTGTACCATCCTTGCATCCCTCGGATGAATCCCTCTTGATCATGATGGATGATCTTTTTATGTATTTTTGAATTCGGTTTGCTAATATTTTGTTGAGTATTTTTGCATCTATGTTCATCAGGGATATTGGTCTGTAATTTTCTTTTTTTGTGGTGTCTTTGCCTGGTGTTGGTATTAGAGTGATGTTGGCCTCGTAGAATGAATTTGGGAGTATTCCCTCCTCTTCTACTTTTTGGAAAACTTTTAGGAGGAATGGGTATTAAGTCTTCACTAAATGTTTGATAAAACTGAGCAGTGAAACTATTTGATCCAGGGATTTTTGTTCTTAGGTAATTTTTTGATTACCAATTCAATTTCTTTGCTGGTAATTGGTCCATTCAGATTTTCTGTTTCTTCCTGGGTCAGTCTTGGAAGGTTGTATTTTTCTAGAAAGTTGTCCATTTCTTCTAGGTTATCCAATTTGTTAGCATATAATTTTTCATAGTATTCTCTCATAATTCTTTGAATTTCTGTAGTATCTGTTATGATTGATTTTCTCATTTCTGATTCTGTTTATGTGTGTAGAATCTCTTTTTTTCTTGATGAGTCTGGCTAGGGGTTTATCTGTTTTGTTTATTTTCTCGAAGAAGCAGCTTCTGCTTTCATTGATTCAATTGTTTTATTCTTCTCAATTTTTTAAATTTCTGCTTTAATCTTTATTATGTACCCCCTTTCTACTGACTTTGGGCCTTATTTGTTCTTCCTTTTCTAGTGTCATTAATTGTGAGTTTAGACTGATCATTTGGGATTGTTCTTCTTTCCTGAGGTAGGCCTGTATTGCAATATATTCCCCTCTTAGGACGGCCTTTGCTGTGTCCCACTGATTTTGCGGTGCTGAATTTTTGTTGTCATTTGTCTCCATATATTGCTTGATCTCTGTTTTTATTTGGTCATTGATCCATTGATTATTTAGGAGCATGTTATTAAGCCTCTATGTGTTTGTGGTCTTTTTCATTTTCTTTGACTAATTTATTTCTAGTTTCATACCTTTGTGATTTGAGAAGCTGTTTGGCACAATTTCAATCTTTTTGAATTTACTAAGGCTCTTTTTGTGGCCTAGTGTATGATCTATTCTTGAAAATGTTCCATGTGCACTTGAGAAGAATGTGTATCCTGCTGCTTTTGGATGAAGTGTTCTGTAGATGTCCGTTAGGTCATCTGTTCTAATGTGTTGTTCAGTGCCTCTGTGTCTTTATTTATTTTTTGTCTGGTTGATCTGTTCTTTGGAGTGAGTGGTGTGTTGAAGTCTCCCTAAATAATGCATTGCATTCTATTTCCCCCTTTAATTCTGTTAGTATTTGTTTCACATATGTAGGTGATCCTGTGTTGGGTACGTATATATTTATAATAGTTATAGCCTCTTCTTGTATGGATCCCTTTATCATTATGTAATGTCCTTCTTTGTCTCTTGAAACTTTCTTTGTTTTGAAGTCTATTTTGTCTGATACAAGTACTGCAACTCCTTCTCTTTTCTTCCTATTAGTTGCATGAAATATATTTTTCCATCCCTTCACTTTTAGTCTGTGTATGTCTTTGGGTTTGAGGTGAGTCTCTTGTAAGCACACATAGATGGGTCTTACTTTTTTATCCATTCTATTACTCTGTGTCTTTTGATTGGTGCAGTCAGTCCATTTACATTTAGGGTGTTTATCGATAGATATGTACTTATTGCCATTGCAGGCTTTGGATTCGTGGTTACCAAAGTTTCAAGGGTAGCTTCTTACTCTCTAACAGTCTAATTTAACTCACTTTGTATGCTATCACAAATACTACCTAAAGAGTCTTTTTTTTCCTCCTTTTTCTTCCTCCTCCGTTCTTTGTATGTTATGAATCGTATTCTGTACTCTTTGTCTATCCCTTGGGTGACATCTATTTAGTCTTAGGAATACTTCTATCTATAGGAGTACCTCCAAAAGTCACTGTAGGGGTGGTTTGTGGGAGGTTAATTCTCTCAGCTTTTGCTTCAGTGGCAGAGGTTATTAATAGACATTTTCCCAAAGACAAACAGATGGCCTATGAGTACATGGAAAGGTGCTCAACATCACTAATTATCAGGGAAAGGCAATTTAAAACCACAATGAGATGTCACCTCACACCTATTAGAATGCCTATTATCAAAAAGACAAGAAAGAACAAGTGTTGGTGAGGATGTGGAGAAAAGGCAACTTCCCCCTGTGCACGGCTGCTGGGAATGTATACTGGTGCAGCCACTATAGAAAACAGTAAGGTGGTTCCTTAAAAAATTAAAAATAGAACTACTATATGATACAGCAATCCCACTTCTAGGTATTTATCCAAAGAAAAAACACTAGTTCCAAAAGGTATACATGCACCCCCATGTTCACTGCAACATTATTTATAATAGCTAATTTATGGAAACAACTCTAAGTGTCTATTGATGGATGAATGGATAAAGAAAATGTGATTCACACACATACACACACAGGAGTATTGCTCAGCCATAAAAAAGAAGGAAATCTTTCCATTTGTGACAACGTGGATGGACCTTGAGAGCATTATGCTAAGTGAAATAAATCAGACAAAGACAAATACTGTTTGATCACACATACAAAATCTGAAAAACAGAACAAAACAAAAAACTGAGCTGACAGATGAAACAGATTGGTGGTTGCCAGAGGCAGGGATAAGGAGAGAGTGAAATGAGTAGAGGTGGTCAAAGGGTACAATCTTCCATTTACAAAATAAATAAGTCATGGGGATACAATGTATAGCCTGGTGCCTATGGTTAATAATATTGTATTGCATATTTGAAACTTGCTGAGAGTAATCTTAAAAGTTGTCATCACAAGAAAAAAATTTTTGTAACATGTATGTTGACAGATGTTAACTAGATTTACTGTAATCCTTTTTCAATATATACAAATGTGGAATCATTATGTTATACATCTGAAACTAATATAATGTTATATGCCAATTATACCTCAATCTAAAAAAAGAATGAATATTGGCTGAATATAATAAAGAAGATTGACTTGTTTTTTTGGATAGGAAACCATACCAGATATATTAACTTATGACTAAAACTGTATTCATTTATAGATCAAATGGTAAAGCACTAAACTGTTGAGATTTCTTTTCCCATTCTACACAGGTTTCTAAAATGGAGGTGTAGCTCCAGGAGAAGGGGCTCCCTGTCTGGGACAAGTTCTCTCTGGATTAGATAAGACCTACGAAAGGCGCGGGCAAGAAGTTCAGGGTAAAGGGGGTCACAATATTTATTGTCACCATATTTATTCTCAGTCACAGATAGGTAGGTGCACATGGCTGGCTCAAATGCACTCGCTAGGCTGGCTACTCCCGGGGGAGTTCTGCTCCCCAGCAGGAGCTTAACCCTCTAGTCAGTAGGTCTCAGCCTCTCCTCACTCCCCAACCTCCAAGCTCCCTGCCCCATGGTCAGGCTTAATTCTCCAGGAGCAATGGGGCTCCATGGCCCTCTCTTTTTTCCCTGGCTGTGCCTCCCTTCCCTGCCCCTTGCATTGGGAGGAACTCTGTGGGCAGGTCCCTGGTGACCTGTGGACACCTGACCAATTATGTACCAGGAACACAGGGAGAGGAGAGAATAGGTGTTTCCTCTTCACCCCTCCCCTGGGCCCATGCTCTCGTGACTACCCAGCAGCTCTGTTAACAGTAAACATCTTTTATTATATACACAATGGGTGCTATTAAGGCCAATCCTGGTCAGAAAGTTACATTTTCCCCACAGGAGGCAACAGAACTTAGTTAAAAAGAGTTTCAAATCTTACTATGAATATGACTCTGGATATATTTCAGAAGAAAAAATGAGCTGGTTTGGTAGCAGCCCATTTTGTTTATCTAAAACAGTGATCTGAAATAAAGATTAATTCTTTCGATTCTTCTTTTGATTGCCTTTAGCTTCAAACTAGAGAGACAGTTCAGAATTCTGAAAGTAAATTTGGGGCAGGGAACAAGGGGGAAATAAAGAAAACGTGTAGAATGTAGACTACAATGTAATTACATTTAAACACTGAGAGTGTTTTTCAGTAACATTCAAAAGAGAAAGGGAATGAGTTTTTAGCCCAGATGAAGGGTTTGCAGGTCAACAGGGAACCAGTGTGTTAGAGGAATAAATACTGAACTGAGGGAAGGAACTCTCAGTAAATCACTCTGAGCCTAATTCTCTCCTTTGTAAGATGCCCTTGAACTAGGTAGGTAATAGTGACTCTAATACTTCATGGCAAACAGTGTGGATTGGCATGCCCAACATCTAGTCCAGCTTCCTTCTCACATGTCTTCCTGAATAGCAGAAGCTAGAAAGCAAAGATACCATGCCCCCCAAAACAAAGAGCAAACCCCCCAAGTCCCAGACATCTCTGAGGCCAACACTTCAAATATAAATTAAGTTCTTACCGATCAGATGCACCCACTTGATGCTTGAATTCAAAGAAGTGGGGGGAGGGCACGGCATCCACTTCGCTGGCACATATCGTGTAGCGAAAGCAGCTTCTGGGTTCTCCAGGCAACCACCAGGTTGTGGCAGGAGCAGCAATTCCTTGGTCCAGAGCAGCCTTGGGGCCCAGGGTTGGCGGAGTCAGTGTCTAGCCATTCACGAGGCAGAACCAAATCCTTTCTGGAGGGAATTCTGTCTTCTGCAAGTCCTAAGAAGTAGGGGTTGGGGTGTTTTGTCAACAGTGTGACCGTAATGGAAGTTCCAGAGAAGCTTATTGAGCAGAATTAGCATTACTTCCATAGAGTAAACTGCCCAGGGCCCACACTTGGATCCAATACCCTACGCTGTTCCCCAACTCGATCATTCCAATGAATGTTTGCAGATCTGAAGTTCTGACTCATTTTTCTGGATGCTAGGATTAAAAGGTGATATAAAAATATGAATCAATGACGAGACAACTTGAGGTCCTTAACATTCCTAGAATCAGCTTCAGGTTATTTTAGGCATGGGGTAGCTTGAAGATGGAACGAGCAGGACCAGTGGATCTGTGCTGATGGTCTTGAGGACTGTGAGTGTGACGGTCAGGCCCAGCACACACTGCAAGCGTCGGCTTTGCACACTGCACTCGGTGGCTCTAAGATAGTTATAGGTGTGATGAACGTTATGCCTGAAGAGTGGACAAGTGGGTTTGTATGGTCACTGCAGAGTTTTAGAGCAAAAGGCACTTTCGTTTCTCATGAGGAGTTGATCGTTTTAGTTCCATTAAGCTCTTGGAACAATGTGTACACAGATAAACAGAGAGGATGGACATTAATCCTTTCTGTTTTCTAGAAAGGAGAAACAAGGGGGCTCCAGTGTTTGACAGACCATAAATTTACACTTAATTTCAGTTTTGCAACTGTTCCTTTTTTTAAAAAATAAAAGAAGTATTTATTGAACAACTAGAAATTCTGAGTATGTGTCATGTTTAACAATGGGTATGGTAATTCAGCTGTAGGAATTTTTTTCTTTTCAAATTCCTTTATAACCATCCATTTATTCATTTATTCAGTCACTCCTGGGTACAGTGAGCTTCCCAGCATGAATCCTGCTAACAGACTGGGTTTCAGTCCTGGCCCTTCCACTTCCTATGTGACTTTGCACGTGTTACTTAACCCTCTTCTAAATTTCAGCTTCCTTACTTGAAATATGAGAATACTAACAATGCTTATCACTGGGTTACTTGAAGAACCAATATGATAATACAGAAGACCTGGTTTTTGAAAATGAAGGTCTTTAAAGGTCTTGACTCTCCACACTCAGCCTTAGATGATCTCATCTACTTCTGTGACTTCAGTTACTATCCAATGACCCGCACATCTCCAGCCCAGTTCTCTTCCCAAATGCTAGGCTTGGACTTCTCTAAACATGGCTAATTATGAAATATAATTACAGAATGAATACATGTGCATTGTTTTATTTTTTATTTACATAAGGTTTTATTAGTTAACTAAGCAAGAGGTAATTTCCAGTTCAAAACAGTTGTTCACAGTTTAATACTGCTCTTTTCTTCACAGGTCTCATTTCAAAGGTCTCTAAAGGGGAGTGTCATTCTCAAATGACATCTTTTAAAAGATCATGATCAAATATTTCACAAGAATAACATAACAGCATTTTCAACTTAAAAAAACAAAACAATTACCAAATACACATTTTATACACAGGCATCAAATAAACTTAGTCATTTACACCAAAATAAGAGATGCCTGACAAACATCCCTCACTCCCCCAATGAACTAGAATTTTTCCAGTCCTGCCTTAAAACTATTTTTAAAATTATCCTAATATATCAAGCAGTATATGCTGCCCATATGCCATACAAAATGATTCGATTTCAGTTGACCTGACATTACCTCCTTTTTCAGTTCCACATTTAATTAATTCATTCAACAAACACTACACACCACTTAATAGTATCTGGCATATTTTGGGTGCTGAGGATATAGTGCTGAACAAGGCAAGTCCTCTGCTCTCCTTCTAAGTGAAGAAAAAATTGCATAAATAAATGAGAAAAAAAATCAGGTCATTTAAGTACCAAGCAGAAAATTAAAATATGGTAATAAGATAATATAATAACTGAATATATAGTTACTTTCAAATAGGTGATTGGAAAAGGACTCTTTGAAGAGCAATGTTTTTAAAGTTTTTGTTAGGGAAACTTTCAAACATATTCAAAACAGAGAATATTGTAATATGCTCTCCTAGGTCCCAGTGCATGCATTACCTAGTTTTGTCTATTAGTAACATTATGGAATTCTTGTTTTATCGATTTTTTTCTTATGTATTTTAAATAAAATCCTAGAAATCCTATAATTTCATCCATGAGTTCAGTGTCTACTGATGGAGAATTAAAAAAAAAAAACATACCCACAAAATTATCATACCCAACTAAATTGCCATGTGATATGGGGTCCATACTCATGTTTCCTCATTTGGTCTCGAAATTATCTGTTTCTCTCACCCAGATTGGGATCAAATTATTGGCAAGTTCCATTATTCCCATAGGGGTTGCAAAAAGCCGATTATCTAATCCTGAAATTGTTTCTCCATTTATTAGCTATGATTTTTCCATATTAAAAAAAGAGCTTTCTCCATACCAGATATCTGGTTACTCTGAAATATAGTATGGTAGAAGAAAGGCAGAATGGATGCTTGATTTTCTTTTTTTAAAATAATTCTCAAGAGTAATGACTTGGAGCCTTATCAGTCTGAAGAAGTGACGTTTTAGCGGAAATATGAATGTTAAAGCTGTGCACGAGTTAGGAGAAACAGTGTTTCAGGAACAGAGAAGAGTTAGTGGAAAGGCCCTAAGGTAGGAAAGATTTTAGGGTGCTTACAGACTAGAAAGGAAGTCGTGTTGGCAGGAAAGTGTTAAAAGTACCAGTTAAACGAGGTGAGACTGAGAAGCGGGGCAGGTAGGACCACATCAGGCTCTGTGAGCCAGGGTAAAGGGTTGGTTTTTTTATAGTGAATGGGAAGAAATCAGTGGAGGGTTTGGACTTTTAAAAGATAACTCTGTTTGCTGTATGGGGGATTAGACTATAGGTGGACAAAGTGAAAGCTGGGAGAATAGTTTCTAAGAAGCCTATGGGAAAGATTAACAGCTCGAACTAGAGTGGTAGTAGAGATGGGAGTCAACCCCTCTGCCTTAACCATATTAAATTTTTGTCTCTAGGTCATCCATGTATAAATGTGGAGAGATCACATAAGCAATTGGATATATGTATCTAAATTTCCTGGAAAAGTTGGAACTGGAAATACAACTTCAGAGTTAGTGACATATGAATTGTAGTCGAGTCTTGAGGCTAGAAGGTGTGTTGATAGAAAAGGAAAAGGGGCTTGTGACAGAGTCCTGGGGTACACCAGCATCTAGAAGCCAGCAGAATGTACAGTGCTTGTGGCAGAGAAAGAATATTGCACCCCAAATCTGTCTTCCCCTCCTTTGATGGTAATAGAGCACACGTATCTATGCACCGGATAAAAATTACCTGTCTGGCATTCTTGCAGCTTATTTTAGGCCAATGGGATAAGCATGTAAGTAGTATAAGCAACTTCTGAGTCTTTCCAGTAAGGAAAAAGGATGTGCTCCTGGCCCTTCATCCTCTCCCTACTGACTGGAATGCAAATATGCTGTGAGCCATTTGGATTATGCAGACTAGGGCACCTAGAAATGGCAAAGCAACAAGCTAAAAGGAGTCTGAGTCACAAAAGCAGCCACACCACCTCTCCTTTATTCAAGTCGTTGCTCTTCGGGGTCTGTTACACATAATGGAACCTACATTCTAATTCAGAATCAATCATTCTATGAGCTGGAAAGACCTCTGAGCCTACAGAGCTTGAGAACCACAGGATAAATCTGATAACGTCAAAATACTCCAGTGCCCACAGCACCACATGGGGCTTAATTTTCTACCTGCCCCAGTTAGACTATGACACAAACCCGAGGGAGTACTCAGGCAGTAGCAGCAATGTTTAAAGAAAACGCAAGTACCAAGGAGGCATCACAGTTCCTTGGAAATAAGATTGCAACTTAGTTACTTTATCCAAAAGAGCCTTGGACTTGATGAGTCCAGGTTGGCAGATGAGAAATAAAGCCACATTTCTGAGTGTTTAGAATGCTGGAAATTTCTGGAAGTCTACTAAAAGTGGTTTAGAAGCAGCTTAATGGTCAGAGAAAAATTAATGGGATTAATTTATTTCACATAGCTCCACATTTGTAAAAGTAGTTAATATTTCCACAGGAACCCAATTCTTTCGTTAATTACATTCTTAAATATTTTATGCACACTATACAGATTGTTAGATAAGGCAATAAGGTATTTTCATGTTATTTGCATATTGTTAGTTTTGGTTAGTCTGCATTTTTCATTATTTTTATTATAAGGCATTATATCCGTATTTCACAAGAAACAAACCAATGAGTCAAAGTAGTTTCACTGAAATGTGAAAGCATAAAGAGGCAAATACTACAATTCAGCATAATGCTGTAAATATCAAAAATACTGAACTGGGTTCCACTGAAAATTTAAAATGTGAAATCTGTACATTAGGACAACTTGTTAATGATGGTTTTGTATACATGGCTAAAAGGAAACAGAAATCAGGATCTATGACAACAATCACCTAAAACTGGGCTTTTTTTTTTTTAGAACCATTGATCTATTCACTTGGTTCCCATTAAGGCATGAAAGTAGTGGCATGAAAACATTTAAGTTTTCATATAATTAAAAAATAAAATATATCAATCTCTTTGGTAAACCGATCAAGTTTTTCTAGAACAAAGTAAAGAATATTACTTTCTAGTATGAAATTGAATCACCAAATACAGACTCTTGAAAATGAGGATCTTTCATGGCAGAAGAGATGCAAATATGAAATGATGATAAACTGAGAAAGAATACTTGATGTCCCCCTTAACTTGAACTTGTGACTCTGACGGACCTATTTCCTAGTTCTATCGACTGAAAAGGTCTAGAAGTCATGACTTCACAACAGCTATTAGTTTCTAAATATCCTTTCTCCACTAAAAAGAAAAAAAATGGCAAATGTCAGGGTTTCAGGGAACATATACGAGCCTGAAACATCTTACAGGTGCAGGAAAGCAAGGAGGTGCTCAGACCAGTGGGGTCAGATCTGGGGACAATTCAAGCATCCAAAAAAAAATTTAATAGCAATGAACAACAACAACAACAACAAATCTATGCATCCACAGTAATATTAGAAAAAAAGGGGGCAAAGAGTACAGGAAGGAGAAAATGGAAAGTTTAAAAGAAAATACCACCACCAAGAATGGTATCTAATGTATGGAGAACTACTAGAGCTGGAAAACTATTTTGTAACTCTCAGTGTAATAATTTCTACAGATAAGAATACTCAGTTGGGAAGATAAAACCATTGGGAGGATGTCAGGAGGAAGGTTCCCAGAAAAAGTGCTGGGCAAGGGGTCATAGTTCTGGCTCTGCCACTTAATATTTAAATGATCTCAAGTACTATCTCAGATTGCCTATTAGTTACAAAGGTAAAAATACATCTTACAAAGAGAGATCTCGTGATCACAACGTTAGCCAAGTGATCAGACTAAGGTAAATGACCATGGAGCAATTTGAGATTATGTGTCTCCTGATGTAATGCATAAAGAGCATGTAATCACCGATGTAGTATTCCTGGGTTTTGTGGGGAAGGGCGGGGGGTGATTAATTGATCTTCCTCTTACCTTGGGACAGGGAGAGGGGAGTTGATTATAAATCAACTTAAAAAAAAGGTTTGTGGTGTAACAGAAAAGCACTCGGTAAGGAAGGGGTTATAGATCTGGCTCTGCCGCTTAGCACCTGTGTAAGGAGGGGCAACTTACTCGACCAACTTCACAGGAGTAGTTTTATGTATTTATTTATTTAAAATATAGTTTGATATATTCTATTTTTTAAATAGTTTATTTTGGTATCATTAATCTACAATTACATGTGCAATATTATGGTGATTAAATCACCCCCTTCATCAGGTCCCCCCAACCAACCCCATTACAGTCACTGTCCATCAGCGTAGTGAGATGCTATAGAGTCACTACTTGTCTTCTCTGAGTTGTACTGCCCTCCCCGTGCCCCCCAACATTACATCTGTTAATCGTACTGCCCCTTTTTCCCCCTTGTCCCGCCCTTCCCACCCATCCTCCCCAGTCCCTTTCCCTTTGGTAACTGTTAGTCCGTTCTTGGGTTCTGTGAGCCTGCTGCTGTTTTGTTCCTTCAGTTTTTTCATTGTTCTTATACTCCACATATGAGTAAAATCATTTGGTACTTGTCTTTTTCGGCTGGCTTATTCCACTGAGCATAATACCCTCTAGCTCCATCCATGTTGTTGCAAATGGTAGGATTTGTTTTCTTCTTATGGCTGTGTAATATTTCATTGTGTATATGTACCACTTCTTCTTTATCCATTCATCTACTGATGGACACTTAGGTTGCTTCCATTTCTTGGCTATTGTAAATAGTGCTGCGATAAACATAGGGGTGCATATGTCTTTTTCATTCTTAGGGTAAATTCCTAGGAGTGAAATTCCTGGGTCAAATGGTATTTCTATTTTGAGTTTTTTGAGGAACCTCCATACTGCTTTCCACAATGGTTGAACTAATTTGCATTCCCACCAGCAGTGTAGGGGGGTTCCCTTTTCTCCACATCCTCGCCAACATTTGCTGTTGTTTGTGTTTTGGATGTTGGCCATCCTCACTGGTGTGAGATATCTCATTGCAGTTTTCATCTGTATTTCTCTGATGATTAGCGATGTGGAGCATCTTTTCATGTGCCTGTTGGCCATCTGAATTTCTTCTTTGGAGAAGTGTCTATTCATGTTCTCTGCCCATTCCTTAATTAGATTATTTGCTTTCTGTTTGTTGTGGTGCGTGAGCCCTTTATATATTTTGGATGTCAACCCCTTATCAGATATGTTATTTATGAATATATTCTCCGATACTGTAAGATGTCATTTTGTTCTACTGATGGTGTCCTTTGCTATACAGAAGGTTTTCAGCTTGATACAGCCCCAGTTGTTCATTTTTGCTTTTGTTTCCCTTGCCCGGGGAGATATGTTCATGAAGAATTCGCTCATGTTTATGTCCAAGAGATTTTTGCCTATGTTTTTTCTAAGAGTTTCATGGTTTCATTACTTACATTCAGGTCTCTGATCCATTTTGAGTTTAGTTTTGTGTATGGAGTTAAGACAGTAGTCCAGTTTCACTCTCTTACATGAGCTGTCCAGTTTTTCCAACACCAGCTGCTGAAGAGGCTGTCATCTACCCATTGTATATACAAGGCTCCTTTATCAAATATTAATTGACTGTATATGTTTGGGTTAATGTTTGAATTTTCTATTCTGTTCTACTGGTCTGTGGGTCTGTTTATGTGCCAATACCAAATTGTCTTGATTACTGTGGCTTTAGAGTAGAGCTTGAAGTCAGGGAGTGTAAATCCCCGTTTTATCCCTCCTTCTCAGGGTTGCTTTGGCTCTTTGGGGTCTTTTGTGGCTCCATATGCATTTTAGAATTATTTGTTGCAGTTCATTGAAAAAAGCTGTTGGTATTTTGATAGGGATTGCGTTGAATCTGTACATTGCTGTAGGTAGTATAGCCATTTTGACAATATTTATTCTACCTAGCCAAAAGCACGGGATGAATTTCCATTTGTTAGTGTTCTCTTTAATTTCTCTTAGGAGTGTCTTGTAGTTTTCAGAGTATAGTTCTTTCACTTCCTTTGTTAGGTTTATTCCTAGGCATTTTATTCTTTTTGATGCAATTGTGAATGGAATTGTTTCTCTGATTTCTCTTTCTGTTAGTTCATCATTAGTGTATAGGAAAGCAACAGATTTCTGTGTGTTGATTTTGTATCCTGCAACTTTGCTGAATTCAGATATTAGTTCTAGCAGTTTTGGGGTGGGGTCTTTAAGGTGTTTTATGTACAATATCATGTCATCTGCAAATAGTGACAATTTGACTTCTTTACCAGTCTGGATGCCTTGTATTTCTTTGTTTTGTCTGATTGCCATGGCTACGACCTCCAGTAGTATGTTGAATAACAGTGGAGAGATTGGGCATCCCTGTCTTGTTCCCGATCTTAGATGAAAAGCTTTCAGCTTCTTGCTGTTCAGTATGATGTTAGCTGTGGGTTTGTCATATATTACCTTTATTATGTTGAGGTACTCGCCCTCTATACCCATTTTGTTGAGAGTTTTAATCATGAATGGATGCTGAATTTTGTCAAATGCTTTTTCAGCATCTATGGAGATGTTCATGTGGTTTTTTGTTCTTTTTGTTGATGTGGTGGATGATGTTAATGGATTTTCGAATGTTGTACGATCCTTGCATCCCTGGGATGAATCCCACTTGATCATGGTGTATGATCCTCTTGATGTATTTTTGAATTCGGTTTGCTAATATTTTGTTGAGTATTTTTGCATGTACGTTTATCAGGGATATTGGTGTGTAATTTTCTTTTTTGGTGAGGTCTTTGTCCGGTTTTGGTATTAGAGTGATGCTGGCTTCACAGATTGAGTTTGGAAGTATTCCCTCCTCTTCTATTTTATGGAAAACTTTAAGGAGAATGGGTGTTATTTCTTTTCTATATGTCTGGTAGAATTCAGAGGTGAATTCTTCTGGTCTGGGGATTTTGTTCTTCTGTAGTTTTTTGATTACTGCTTCAATTTTGTTGCTGGTTATTGGTCTTTTTAGTTTTTCTGCTTCTTGTTTGGTCAGTCTTGGAAGGTTTTATTTTTCTAAGAAGTTGTCCATTTCTTTTAGGTTTTAAAGCTTGTTAGCATATAGATTCTCATAATATTCTCTTATAATTCTCTGTATTTCTGTGCAGTCCATTGTTATTTTTCCTTTCTCATTTCTGATTCTGTTTATGTGTGTAGATTCTCCTTTTGTATTAATGAGTTTGGCTAGGGGTTTAGCTATTTTGTTTATTTTCTCAGAGAACCAGCTCTTGGTTTCATTGATTTTTTTCTATTGTTTTATTCTTCTCAATTTTATTTATTTCTTCTCTGATCTTTATTATGTCCCTCCTTGGTGACTTTGGGCCTCATTTGTTCTTCTTTTTCCAATTTCAGTAATTGTGTCTTTAGATTGTTCATTTGGGAATGTTCTTCCTTCTTTAAATAGGCCTGGATTGCAATATACTTCCCTCTTAGAACTACCTTTGCTGCAACCCACCACATAAGTTGTGCCTTTATGTTGTTGTTGTCATTAGTCTCCATATATGCCTTGATTTCTGTTTTGATTTGGTCGTTAACCCATTGATTAATTAGGAGAATGTTTTTAAGTCTCCATGTATTTGTGAGCCTTCTTGTTTTCTTTTTAAAATTTATCTCTAGTTTTATACCTTTGTGATCTGAGAAGTTGGTT
Organism: Smutsia gigantea; assembly: GCA_032199065.1. Taxonomy (NCBI): domain Eukaryota; kingdom Metazoa; phylum Chordata; class Mammalia; order Pholidota; family Manidae; genus Smutsia; species Smutsia gigantea. The sequence goes on along the minus strand of JAVSCE010022620.1, from coordinate 966,616 downwards.
GTTAGAATTTCAAAATTTTTGAATTTACTGAGGTTCTTTTTGTGGCCTAGTATGTGGTCTATTCTGGAAAATGTTTCATGTGCTCTTGAGAAGAATGTGTATCCTGTTGCTTTTGGATGTAGAGTTCTGTAGATGTCTGTTAGGTCCATCTGTTGTAGTGTGTTGTTCAGTGCCTTTGTGTCTTTACTTATTTTCTGTCTGGTTGATCTGTCCTTTGGAGTGAGTGGTGTGTTGAAGTCTTCTATAATGAATGCATTGCTTTCTATTTCCTCCTTTCATTCTGTTAGTATTTGTTTCACGTATGCTGGCACTCCTGTTGGGTGCATATATATTGATAACTTTCTTGTTAAGTTAATGTAAACACAGTATGTTGTTTCTTTATTTCTCTCCCTTCTTATTCTTCCTCCTCTATTCTTTATATACTAGGTGTTTTATTCTTTGCCTTTAGTTAGTATTTGGATGGTCTCCTTTCTTTGCTATGATTTTATTTTCTCTGGTGACATCTTTTTAGCCTTAGGAGTGCTTCCCTCTAGAGCAGTCCGTTTTAAGATATCCTGTAGAGGTGGTTCAATGGAGCCAAACCTTTCAGCTTTCGCTTGTCTGGTAATTGTTTTATCTGTCCATCATATTTAAATGATAATCGTGCTGGATACAATATTCTTGGTTTGAGGCCCATCTGTTTCATTACGTTAAGTATATCATGCCATTCTCTTCTCGCCTGTAAGGTTTCTGTTGAGAAGTCTGATGATAGTCTGATGGGTTTTCCTTTGTAGATGATAGTTTCTCTCTCTCTAGCTGCCTTTAATACTCTGTCCTTATCTTTGATCTTTGCCATTTTAATTATTATGTGTCTTGGTGTTGTCTTCCTTGGGTTCCTTGTGTTGGGAGATCTGTGGGCTTCCATGGACTGCGAGACTATTTCCTTTCCCAGCATGGGGATGTTTTCAGCAATTATTTCTTCAAAGACACTTTCTATCCCTTTTTCTCTCTCTTCTTCCTCTGGTAGTCCTATAATGCGAATATTGTTCTGTTTGGATTGGTTACACAGTTCTCTTAATATCCTTTCATTCCTAGACATCCTTTTATCTCTCTCTGCCTCAGCTTCTCTGTATTCCTGTTCTCTGAATTCTATTCCATTAACAGTCTCTTGCATCTCGTCCAGTCTGCTGTTAAGCCCATCAATTGCTTGTCTCATTTCTGCATTGTCTTTCCTGACTTCCCTCACTTTCTCCTCAGCTCTTGCATTGTTCTCTGTAGATCCATCAGTATGGTTATGTCTTTTACTCTGAATTCTTTTTCAGGAAGGTTTTGCATTTCCATCCATTCAGGCTCCCTCTCTGGTGTCTGGGTCTGTATAAGCTTTGTTTGTACCATATTCCTGTGTCTTTTCATGGCGATAGAAGTGGACGTTGGTAGGTGCCACGTATGTCAGCTGGGCTCTTTAAGACTTTAAAAAAAAAAAAGAAAGAAAGAAGAGAAATAGAGAGAGAAAAGAAAGAAAGGAGAAAAAAGAACACCAAAAATAAAACCAAAAGACGTATGCCAGGAGTAGATTCTGTGAGGATGCTGTAGGTGGCGCTGTTGCTCCACTATTCCGCGGCTGCGCTGCTCCACAGGGCCCTTTGTAGCTCTGGCCAGGGCGGGAACGAATGCGAGGCTGTTGATCTCTGTTGGAAGTCTCAGTAGGGCTACTTTTTCCCAGTCACCAGCCAAGGGGTCCGAAATTCCCCAGGACTACCAGCCTGCTGGGCCGAGTGTGCTGGAAGGATCCTTTTCCTCCGTTGGGCCCCTATCTCTTTAAGACCACTAAAAAAAAGCGCACACTTTTCTTTTGTCCTGGGGAGCCGGCAGTGAGGACCCAGTGCGTTCCCAGGCTTAGATCCTGTACCCTTTGTCTCTCCAATCTCCAATACACCATGTGATGTGTGTTAGCGCTCCTGGCGCAGATCACCAGGGCTGGTTATTTCGCGGGCCTGTACTTCCACTCTCTCTCGGCTCTGAATCCTCTCCTCCCGCCGGTGCACTAGGGTGTGGGAGTGCTCGCGTCCCGCTGGGACGCGGCTCTGTATCTTACCCACCTCGTAGGGTGCCGAGTCCTCTCAGGTGTAGATGCAGGCTGAGTGCTGCCCTGTATCTTCTGGTCTCTCTTTTAGGAATAGTTGTATTTGTTGTATTTTCATAAATATAAATGGTTTTGGGAGGAGATTTCCACCGCCCTGCTTACGCCGCCATCTTTACGGAACTTATTTCTGACATTCTTTTAAGAAGCCAAAGTTGGCTGTACTTTTATAAGTTAAAGAATTTTCAAGTAAAATTATGATTATATGCCATTTTTTACTTAATTCTTAAATCAGTTTATAACTACAGTTACATGCAGATTCATATATTGTAAAGTACTCTAAACGCTGCTGAATTAAGTATGGATTATTGTATACTTCTTTTGGTACTGTTTCACAGAAGTGCTTTTAGAGTTTAGGATTACATAAAAACATACATTAGTCTAATTATTATTTTTATGACTTTGGCATGAATAACGTGACTATATTATTTTTCAAGCAGAAGAAATATATGGATGCATAATAAGAAAAGTCTCATCTATTTCCTGGACATCTCCTTACTATGTGAATAGCTCTGTGAAAAGTCCTTATGACTTTTAATAATTGGTATGTTGAAATCTACATTATTGTTATTATTATTACTTCAGCAACAAGTCGGCTCTCTCAAGAGGACAATTTACCCACAAAGGAAATGTTAAAATGTATTACAATTGTGATAGTGACTGAATTTTAGATACTGATATCAAAGTGGTTTTTTACATTTTAATTAAAAAAAAAGTACTGAGACATGTTTTATGACCAGACCAGAAGCATCAGTATTACCTGGAAATTTACCAAAAATGTAAATTCTTAGGCCCAACTCCAGACCCACTGAATCAAAAACAGGGTGAGGACCATGTCAAATCCTTCAAGTGTTCTGAAACCAAAGTTTGACAACCAGTAGCCACTAGAAATGTAGTATTTGCTCACTTCGTGGTAGTCTGGATGCAGACAAGGATTTAACAGAGGATGGGGTGATGAGTACAGGGCTGTACACAGAGGAGAGGAACACGGAACTCAGTATGTATGTGAGAGTGATTATGATGAATAGGGAATTTAAGCTGGAATAGGAGAAAATGAGGACTGAAGGAGGTGAGAGCTATATTATTTGTTAAGAATATATTGAAGACTGAAGAAATCACCACCCAAACTGAGACCCACCATATCACCAATAATTTCTACCAATGTACTCCACCACTATCATTCTCCTTTGCCTCCCCATCAGATAATCATTATCTTAATTTTTGTCTAACATTTGCTTACTCAAAAATGAAAACAAAAAAGGCGCATTTTATCACATTGGTTTGGCTTAGTTTTTAAATTTCACAAATTACATCGGCCTGTACAGTCTTCTTTGATACACATTTTGTTCTTTTGTTACCTGTAACTTGTTATTTTCATTGTCCTATATTTCATGGTGTAAACATACTTTACTTCATTAAATGAAGTATTAAATTATTTCATTCTCTTCCATTGATGAACATTTGGATTGTTTTGTTTTTGCTATTACAAACAGTGCTATGAGTATTTTTGCTCTTGACTCTTAGTGCTTATGTATTGAGTTTCTTTGGGTTACAGTAGTCAAGTGAAATTGCTAGGTACCAAAGTTTGTAAATACCCAACTTTATGAGATATTACCAATTTGTTTTTCTAAACTGGCTGTATTTCTTTACACTCCTTATAGCAACAACATATTTTTAAATCTCATTGTGCCGCTCACTTTCAATACTTGGAATGGTCAGAACTTAAAATTTTTGCCGATTTAACCTCAGTATGGTCTTGATTTATAGCTTCAGTTTCTGGTTTATAGTTGAGATTGGGCACGTTTATTGTCCACCTGAAATGTCTGTTCATATTTTCTTTTATCTTTCCAGTTTCTTTTTCTTATTGAGCTTCAGGAATTTTTTAGTTCTTATTTTGGTATCATTAATATACAATCACTTGAGCAACATTGTGGTTACTAGATTACCCCCATTATCAAGTCCCCACCACATACCCCATTAGTCACCATCCATCAGCGTAGTACGATGCTATAGTCACTATTACTGTTCCCTGTGCTATGCTGCCTTCCCCGTGCCCTCTCCATCCCCTACGTTATGTGTGCTAATCGTAATGCCTGTTATGAGCTTTAGGAAGTTTTAATACATGTTAGCTACTATGCTGTTTCATGTGATGGAAACAAATCTTCCAGTTTTTCCTTTTTGTCTTTTGATAAACAGAAGTTCCTAATTTTATGATAGTTGAACGTAATACATTTTCTTGCATTTTTTCCCCTTATATACATATTTTCAACTTTTTGTTTTGAATTCATTTGAAATTTTTATGTCTGGCATGACACAGAAATTCAATTTTTTTTCTTTTCCATGTGGAAACAATTTATGGGACACTTTCTTCTTTCTCCACACTTATTAGGTTGCTTCTCTCACACACCAAAGCTTCAGGTGTGCGTGTGCCTCCTCCTCGGCTCCCTACTGGCCCATTTGTACTATGTGCCCATGCTATGGCAATTGCTGTGACCTTTGTCATTCCTGATGTCTCGCAGGGCAAATTTCCTCTCTTCTTGCTCTTCAGGAATTTCTCAGCTATTCTTTGCCTTTTGTTTTTCTATATAAATTTAGAATGAACTTGTAAAGTTCCATGGAAAATTGTTGAGAATCTGGAGTTGCACTGAATCTATATAGCACTTTGAGAACTGACATCATGTAAGATGGGATTCTTCTACATTTACTTAGGCCTTCTTTAATGTCTCCCAGTAAATTTTAACAGGTTTTGCACATCTTTTGTTTAATTTATTTCTAAATAACTTAAGTTTTTTGCTTTTGTAAAAGTTGTTTAAAAAATATTGCTTGATGATGCATAGACATGTCACTGACATCTCTTCATCTTGTAATTAGCATTTTTGGCTAAACTATGATTGCTAAGACATTGTAGTTTCTGAGTTTTCTAGATAGACAATCGTATCACCTGTAAATAACCATTTTATTTGTTTAATCCTTATATTACCGAGGGTAGCAGTACAATGTTGAAAAGTAGTAATGACAAACATCCTAGTTTATTTACCCAATTTTAAAGGGAATGTTTCCAACATTTCCTCATATGGAATGATGCTATTGACTTTAGTTTTTTTTAAATACAAATACCATTTATTAGTTAAAAGAAACTCACACCCCCTTTTTAAAAGCAGGAACGTGATCAGCTTTTCAAAATGTACTTTTTCTCCTTTAATCTGTTAATATGGCAAATGACAATTATAGATTTTTCTATATTAAGCAATCCTTGCATTTTTAGGATAAGCCCAATTTGCTAATGGAAGAGTATCTTTTTCACTAAATCTGATTTGGTGACATTTTCTTTAGCACTTTTGTATAAATATTCATGAGTGAAATTTGTTAATAACATACTTTTGTATATTTTGTTACTTAGATTATACTGACTCCATGGAGTAAGTTAGGAAATGTAATTTCCCATTATTTCAAAAACTTCTACATGGTTGAAATAATCTCTTCCTTGAAGTTTAGAAAAACTCACTTGTAAAAAACAAACCAGACCCAGTGTTTTCTTTGTGAAAAGACTTTCAATTTATTTTTTTATTAGTTATTATTCAGTCTTTAAATTCTTTGTAGGCTAGTATTATGTTTTTCAAAGATTTATCTCCACTATTTTAGGTTTTCAAGTTTATTTGCATAATCTTGATAGTATTTCCTTTTTACTTTATAAAATCTTTGGTGTATCTATTTTCATTTATAATTGATAGTATTTATGCCTTCTCTCATTTTTCATCTTTTCTGAGCTGTGTCTATTTTATTAGCATTTTCAGTGAACAGGCTTTTGGCTTTTTTCTATTATGTTCTTTTTATTGTCTGCTTTTAGTTTATTCTGTTTTCTAAGTTAAGCTGAACAATTTGAATAATTTTTAAATGTCCTTTTTCTAATAAGCCTTTAGTTTATGAAGTTACCCAGAAGAACCATTTTTGCCACATCCCCTCAAGTTTTGTATGTAATGTTTTTACTATTATTCAGTTATATGTACTTAATTACTACTATTATTTCTTCTTTTGATGCATTCCTTTCATATTTTCCATTTTCTTATCTGTTTTTGGGACTGATTTTTCAGATATATCTTCGTTTTCCAGTTCTCTCTTCAGGTGTCTAGACTGTTACTAACTCTTGAACTGAGTTTCAAATTCGATCAATTATATTTTTCATTTTTGAATTTAAAAAAAATGTTAATTTCTTAAAAATTTCATTTTGCATGTTTATCCTGGTGATTTTGGATATATAAATATTTTATACATAGCTATTTTATATTTCATATCTGAGAATTCTAGTATTTGCAGTCTTTTGGAGGGATGTCTAAACTTACTATTTTTCCCTGTTCTCATTCAAGGTAGCTTGTCATCTCTCATGTGTTTGGTGATCTTTGACAGTGTCTTACTTGATTTTAATCTGTGGAAATCCTATGTTTCCATCCTGGAGAAGCTTTCTTTCAGGAAGTACTTGATTCTACTGGTAGAAAGAGTGACTTGCAAACTAGACCTTGAGTTGCTCTACAGGGTTTTAGTCCATAACATAAGATCTATTCTACTGCAAGGTTTGTTATCCTCATAATGCTGTTGCTACAGGAATCCAACCTTGGCAACCCCACTTCTGAATACCCACATTTCCAAAGCCAGCTACTCTGCCATTCTGGCTCTTATGCTATCCAATTTCCTGCTTCTCTGCCCTACTCTTTGGACGTAGCTTTCAGTTCCAACTTGAGTATTTTTACTCTTGTGCTTGGGTACTCCCTCTTAGGTTGCTGCAGCCTTAACTTTTCCTGGTTCATGTACAACTGTTTGCTTGTTTTGGGGTAAGTGGTTTTTGGAGACCACTCATCTCTTATGAAAGCAGCAGTGCCTTCAAATTATTTGTCTTACTGGAGGTCTTAGAGCTTCATTTCGTCATGATAGCAGAAGTGGAAATTATTCAAGATTTCTGACATTCAGCAGTTACTCAAAAACCTCTATTTATGTGTGTGTAAAGTTATATAAATATTTATAAATACATCTATTTATATCATATATACATATAAGGCTACTATCTGAGAGAAGCACTAGATCTCAAAAGATAACTAGAGGTAAATTAGGAATTCTAAATTAAGATTATGACCCATGGATTAGCATTTGCTCCTTTAGGTTTCTCATACTTATCCTCAGTTGCTTTGGGAAGATCAGCAGCACCTGTAAAAATTTTGTTAAGTTTGCATTTATAATGCAGCTTTTACCTAGCTGCATATAATGGCAATCTTCACTGTGCCCTCAATTTGTGTTACAGGAATCATGTGGATCATTTCATATTTCTAAAATATTCCATTTGCAATTTTTGAATAAGAGACTAAAAAATGGCAATATTCTGTTTTCATTTCCCTATTTTCTGAAAGGTCAGATCCTAAATTAAAATGAATTAACCTCAAAAGAAAATACATATAATACTGATGCTTGCATTTTAGCATTAATGTGTACTGTTCTCTTCATTTATGAAGACTTTGATGCTCTTTTTTTCACCTTTCTATCCTCAGTGTCTAGCACATAAAAGCATCTCTTCAGCATCCAATGAATGAAAGATGCTACTGATCTTACGGGAGTAGAATACAGACTTTTCCCATTATTACCAGTGAAGTGGACAATCCACTCTAAATCTTCATGATTTTGCCCTTCCCCAGGACAAAGAGTACTTGTAATAAGACTAACACAAAGTTAGTCTTTGAGATCTTGAATACAGAAAAGCTAATACATATTTTGATCAATAAGAAGTTCCCAAAAGGAAATAATACTTAAAACCAAAGTTACAAATTACAATCTATTTAAACTTTAATTTGTGCATTTGTGGTAATTTCTGACTGCAAAACACTTTTTTCTTAGAATGACATAGTTAAAAGGCACATTTCATTTGAATGCATAGTGTACCATTCTAAAATATCCTAATTTCCTTACAAAGTGCTGGAGCAGTCATTTACATATACAGTAATAGCAAAATATATTTACATTCTATAGAGTTTAAAAATTTTAAATCTAAAATATATATATATTTAAAGCTACAGAAAAAATTAGTGCTTTCTTCAGCTTAATTGTGTGAATATACCCTGCCCTCTAATTTCTTTTAGTGATTGACTTCAATTAAAAAAAATTTCTGTACACTGTGTAGTTACAAAATGCTAATGTCAGTTTTTAATGCTAAAAGCCTATTTTAGACATCGCTTTCTATGTATATTTAAGAACCAGAAAAGGTGAGCAGACTGTACCTCAAAAGTACTTAGTATTTTTTTAAATGTATTAACACTGTTTAATTTAAAGCCAGACAATTAAGCTAAGATCCTCCTTTACCAAGGAATTTAACTGGCATTTTAAAATAACTTTAAACAACATATTGCTCTCACTTTTTGTAAGATTTTCCTCCAAAGATCTTGGGTAATAATCAGTTTGGAAGGAAATGGGAATTATCTCTGAACAATTTTAATTGTTCTCAGAGTACAATAAAAACATGCCAAAGCATCCTAGCAACACTGAAATATTTATACATGTTTTTAGCTCAACTCTCTATAAGTCAATGTGCTTTTATGTTTCCCATAGGATTTAAACTTGAATAGTTTTTAAGACATGAGATCACTGTGATTAAATGGCTAATTCAGTACGATTAGTTAACAACTTGCTGTTCCTGAGGTATGATGACCCTAATATGCTAAGCACAGAATCAAAGATGTTATTATTGAAATAAGGAAAAACAATGAAATAGAATAGGAGGAAAAAACAAACAAACAAACACAAGAGCCTAAAAAAACTCCAGGCAGGTGGAAAAGTCATGGCTTGCAAAAGACTTTTCTATAAGAGCATTAAAAAGCCACAAATGGATCCTCTGAAGAGCTGTAAAAAGTATTTGATCAAATTATTTGAGACTTTTGAGGTACAGCTTTAGTGTTATAATAATTTTTATAAAATATAGACTGTTTTATCAAAAATATTTATACATTCTGTTACACTATATTGCTTTTGCCCTCAGTAACTGCCAATATAAAATCTGGATCCAGTGGCCTAAAATGTACAAATGTACTTAACGTAAATGCTGGAGTCTGAGGTGTCTGCTTGGCCACTGTAAAAAAGTGATGAAGTGGTGAAATTAAATAATAAACCTACGACATAGAATACATTACAGCTTGCACATATACATGTTCACAGCATGTATACAATGATAATCCCTATGTTTTAACAAAGATACAGTTCCCTTCTACAGTAGACACAAGAACAAGATGAATGAGGTTGATAAATCTACAATGAATATCAAAAAAGGAGTCATCAGTTCACTGATTTTGGAAGAAAGTATGACTGAACATACTGAGTAGCTACAGACTTTGGGAATGCATACAGGTAACACAGTATCTTGGTTCAGGCTGATGAGAAGTCCTCATTATTTTAAGTAAATGCTGCTGTGTAGCTGTTCCTGTTTGTTTCAGCATGGAAAAAATTGTTTGGCAAGTAGCTCTTTTGGAAAGCTATGAGGCTCTGTTACATGGTTGGTAGAGATAAGGCAATAAAAAATTTCTCCTAATAAATATAGAAAATTTATAAAACAAGACATCAATTCATTTTGTTTAAAAAAAGCCCAAAAATGTGCACAAACTATCACTACCTTTTTTTGATATTGCAGTAATTTCTTTAAAAAAATAAGAGCATTTGCCTTATTTAAACAGAATCATACTATGTGTGACCAGTAATAGCATCCCAAGCCCTTTTCTTTCTTTTCATAAAATACAGCTAAGTGAAGTTAACTGATTAATCTTCTCTCCACTTGAGGCAGCTAGAAGGCAAAGCTAGGGACTGTAGAAGAATGTTTTGTTTTTGTTTTTTAAAGAGACTCTTGATCCAAAAGTATTAATTTGTGGTAGATTTTCATGGCTGATGTTCATTCAGCTTAAACTATTTCCAGTGCTCAGATTTATGTTGAAAATATACTGAGAAGCCACTTTTCAAGAAGGTATTAGAACAGGACTTTAAAAAAATCTTCATGTATTAAAGAAAAAAAAAAAACTCAGAAGCTTTTGGTGGCGCAGAGAGCAAATGAAGGGTTGCTATTTTTAAGAGGTCTTCTTGTGAGTCAGTCTGCTTGGTTTCACAGTGTTTAGGAACTTAACACCAATCAGCAATGTAGTCAAAATCTCTGAACATTTCTTGTTCCTCTTCTGAAAGTATCCTTGGTTCTCGAGGTGGAGTCAGAATAGGTGCTTCTGAGGTAAATTCATCATCAAAATTACTAACATCTTCCCGTCCTCTAATGGTAGGTACAAATGGTGGCTTTACTTTTTTGTCCATCAGAGCACTCCAATCAATTAGCTGAATTGCAAAATATAAAATGACCAGTTTAGTCTCCTAATCCTAATTGATGCAGTTTCATAAAAAATTTTAAACTTTCATACTTACCCGGAAAAATGGGTGCTTTTTTACATCTTCTGCATCTTTCTCACCAGCTCCAAGGCGCCGTTCAGGATTTCTTCTTAATAACTAACACAACATAAAGTTAAAAAGTTAAAACCAGTGATTTCATTGATAACGATTCTTCTGACTTGCAAAGATTTATGTTTATTTGGTATGTGTTTGTCTAGGCCATTCAACATCTATGAACTGAAAAACAACTTCTAAAGTTCCAACTAGGAAATATCCTTTAATATATGAAATTTAAGTAGTTTACAAATCATTAATTCTTACCCTTCTCATTATTGAAATGGCTTCTGTAGATAAGAACCGTGGATATCTTACTTCATCATTTACAATACTGTCAAAAACCTCCTCTTCATCATCACCAGGAAAGGGAGACTAGAAGAAATATCTTTGAGTAAGTAAAAATAAGTTTCAAATCAGTAAAATCTCATTTATCCAAAGTAACTAAGAACCAGGTAGTGAGAAAAAATAAACCAATCCACCAAAACACCAAATAAGAAAGCACTACAAGAATTCACAACAGATACACAATAGATATGTATCTATTACCCAGATTACACCAAATATTCTTACTAAAATCTTTATTTCACAGACCATAATAACAAATTTGGTCATATCATGTAATACCAGTTTCATTTAATTTCATTCCATTCCATTTTATTTTATTCATTTATTCATTTATCTGGCCAGATTTTGAGTGCCTACTAGATGGTGGGAAATATTCAGATAATAGACACAATCTTCAAGCAGCTGAATTATGTGGAAAGACAGAAGGAAATGGGTAAAGTAAATATGGTAGTTTTAAGTATTACTATAGAGGGAAGCACAGAATTCCTGGGAATACATCAGATGTGGATGTGCTTGGAATTTCACAGTCAAAAACAAATTAATTAGCAAAAGACAATTAGAAGTTTGCAGGCATAATGAGTACTAAGCAGTAACTGCCAACAAAATTAAACTGAAAGAAACTCAAAAAGCACACATTTCCAGGCATATTTAATACTCTATACACAATAGGTCTTGGGGCATTTCGGTAAGCAGTTTTAAAACTGTTGCTCATAATGATCTTGAATCCTAAACAGTCGTTAGATTAAATTCAGTTTAACAATTTGATGTACAAAGGGATAAACTCTCAACTGTGTTGAAAATGTGGCTATGACATATGACTTACTACCTCAGAATTTCAGATGGCTTGATTCAGCTGCTTGCTTTCTGTAAGGTATTAAAAAATAAGAGCCACAAAGCAGTATCAGTGGAAAGGGAGGTATCTTTGACCTGAGGAATCTGTGAAAATAAGTTCAGAGCTCAACTCCTGAAAGCTCAGCTGCCATCTTATTGCTCATATCTAAGAAAATTTCAAACTTTTCAGTTATCCAAATCTTAGTTTGTTCACAAATCAAATACCTACTATGTGGGACAATGTAATTTCTTTCTGGGACTGAAAAAGCAACTCAGGAGAAAATTCTACTTTACAAGGATTCTTAATTAGAATTTCAAGTGGTAATACTCGAAAAGCATTAAAAGACAAAGGCACTTTGTCTCCAATTTGATTAATCAATTTTGTATTTGAAAACTGTCATTCTACAAATCTCTGAATGCTGAAAACATATCTATGTATTCATTAAGATGTTAAAGCTCCTTGTTTCTGCAAACAGATTACAACAGAACGCTAACAAACACATTTTAAGCAACAAATGTGTTTAGAAAAGAATCCAACAGTTTATTCAGATGTCAAGCACCTAACTCTAGTAATCTGCAGTTATTTTAAAATTCTGATACTTTTACTGTCATTTGGCACAGGAAAAGGGAACCTGGTACATTAGTTTGTTCATTCCTAGAATCTGTCCAGTCTTCAAAACTCGTACAAATATAAATTTCAAAAACAAATTTGGAAATGCATATTTCTAGTGAGTTTTCAATTATTTTTAATAATAGAGAAATTAGACATAAACTTTAGCAAAACTTCACTTTCATTGCAGTTTAAAGTTATTGCTAAAATTTTACCAATGCCATACAATTACAAAGTATACTAATGAATTTTAGTTTATTTTCCACACTATCTTGTTACAGAGAGGTTAAAGAGAAATGAAATTGAGAAAAGCAATTGTGAAGGAATAGCTGGATGCAGTCTTTTTCTCCTAGTAATTAAGAGCTAATCAATTAGAAGCTCTTAAAAAATGTGGAACAGGAGTTTCCTTACTTGTTCACTGCCAAATCCTCCAGTCACTTTAGAATGCAAGGAAATGGAATCAACTGGCTCTTAATTCTGTAGTATTTTGCAATAAACTCACATTTTTTGCATGTCATCTTTAATATGGGGAGTAAGTTTTAAACAAGTGTGTAGTTTTTGGTAATGTAATTAAACCTTACATGTAACTGAATATTACATTTAAAAAGCAAAGCAACAAAAATGTTACTTTTTTTAAAAAAGGGAAAAAAAAGATTTCGAGTATGCTACAGCTACAGAAACAACTATCATGAATATTTCTGGTACTCTTAGAAAATAAAGGCCACCGTGGATTAGGGATAAATCTTTTCATCCTAAAACACCACATAGCAGCTTTTCTAAACAGAGGTGAAAAATTCAAGATCTGGACCATTGGTTTTAGGAACAGTAATAAGGTTGGGTGGATTCAATACACCATCCTGGAGGTAAGAAAGCATAATGGTTCAGAGACAGACTCTGAAACCAGAAAGCTAGCACTAAAATCCTAGCTGACTACAGGAGAGCTGTGCGACTTTAATCAAGTTATTAACCTCTTTGTGTCTCCACTTGTGCATCTGAAAATGGGCATAAGACTAGAATTGAGCTCATCAAAACCTGCTAAAAAATTAAATGAGCTAATATTTATAAAGCACATGCAATAATGTCTAATATATGGTAACCATTTAATTAGCTATTTCTTTTCCTCCTTTTTCAGGTATCCACTCTGATTTGACCTATCAAAAGGGGTTGTCCTTGGATGAACTAAAATCACTTTGTTTGAGATAAGTGCATTTACTGACAGAGCAAAACTTTAGAAATTTCTGATATTTGATAAGTTGGTCATTTGTTCATTCAGCTACTAATTTATTCATGCCTAGAATACACTAGGAAGGTTGTTGGCACTAAGGAAACTGCAGAACAATGAACCAATCCTGTAAGATAACTGTTTTCTCTATCTCAAGATCATCAAGCCCCTCTGAGTAGTTTTCACTTAATACTCAATTACTATTCAATCTAAATATCTACTCTTTCCCAATACCTTTATCATTTCCAACAATTTATATTACAATAGATCAGTTTCTTACTATAGCTTTATTTATTAGATATAATTCACTTTTTCCTAAGTGGTAATAATTTCTGGGTATAACTAAGTTATTCCCAGAAATCTGTTAAAAACAGTAGGGAAAAAGAATGTTAATCTTTTCAACTCTGCTGTACAGTTTTGGAAAGTAACATTTATTTTTAACCAAAGTGTACTGAGTCTTATTTACAAGGACAGTGCATATCCTTTTCATTAGTCTTCTGATATTCTGTTTCCTATAAAATGATCACTTATAAATGATCATATCTTAAAATGAAAAAAATAACCTTAGCAATACCAAAATACAGGGAACTATTTTCAAAGAACTGATAATGCATTCCACAGATAATACAAAAATTAAAAAAAGACAATGAATGTAATATAGAATCATAAGCAATCATTAGTATAATACAATTTATAATTTATTTTTAACTTTAGAAGACATCTTAGGTGGTTTTATAAATGACATGTTTTGTTCTTTCAGACACCTTTCCTCTTTTCTCTCAACTATTTTAAGCTGCTTACCTCACCAACAAGCATTTCATATATAAGTACACCAAGGCCCCACCAATCTACAGCCCTTGTATAGGATGTTTCTGTTAACACTTCGGGGGCAAGAAATTCAGGAGTGCCACAAAATGTGCTTGTTCTATCTCCATATCCCATTCCTGCAAAAGGTAAAATTTAAATGTTAGGAAAGAAAAAAATCTAACATAAATATTAGAAGATTAGGAAGCAAAATTAAAGTCGCACATTTCTGTATAGTGGCCAAACTCTACGTACCAGACTTAAATTGTTAAGGATTGGTATAGAGAAAACTGCAATAGCCCCTCTATTTCATAAACGAGTAAAACTAAATTAAATTTTCATACTGTTTATTTTCTTTCTTGTCATTACTTCACAAGTGGTACGAAGAAGTTAAAACAAAAAGGAACTGATTCTAAGCTTCAATTTCTATCATCTTTTCAATTTAATCTTTTAAATAAGTTTGTTTCATTATAAAAATAACATTAAATATGGTTTTGAAAATACCAAAAAGCAAACCTTTGGGTAATCAAGAGTTGATCAAATGTGTACTATTAATATACAGACATGGTATTTATATTTCAGTTATTTTTCACATATATGTTCCTTATAACTTAGAAACATAGTAATCAAATATATATTCTACATATTGAAGATAATGTCTCAATGTATACTAAAGTGATGGAAGTTCATTGTAAGGTCATCTAATGAAAGAATTTGAAAGAAAAGCTCTCAATTCTGAATTTAAAAAGGTACGCATTTAGATACTTTTTTTATTTTGGTATCATTAATGTACAATTACATGAGCAAAACATTATGGTTACTAGACTCTCCCCATTATCAAGTCCCCACCACATACCCCATTACAGTCACTGTCCATCAGTGTAGTAAGATGCTATAGAATCACTACTTGTCTTCTCTGTGCTATACTGCCTTCCCCATGCACCCCCCCCAACATTATGTGTGCTAATCATAATACCCCTTTTTCCCCCTTATCCCTCCCTTCCCACCCATCCTCCCCAGTCCCTTTCCCTTTGGTAACTGTTAGTCCATTCTTGGGTTCTGTGAGTATGTTGCTGCTGTTTTGTTCCTTCAGTTTTTGCTTTGTTCTTATACTCCACAGATGAGTGAAATCATTTGGTACTTGTCTTTCGCTGCCTGGCTTACTTCACTGAGCATAATACCCTCTACCTTCATCCATGTCATTGAAAATGGTAGGATTTGTTTTCTTCTTATGGCTGAATAATATTCCATTGGGTATATGCACCACATCTCCTTTATCCATTCATCTACTGATGGACATTTTGGTTGCTTCTGTTTCTTGGCTATTGTAAATAGTGCTGTGATAAACATAAAAAAGCATACACCTTTTTCAAACTGGGCTGCTGCATTCTTAGGGTAAATTCCTAGGAGTGGAATTCCTGGGTCAAATGGTATTTCTATATTTAGTTTTTTGAGGAACTTCCATACTGCTTTCCACAATGGTTGAACTAATTTACATTCTCACCAGCAGTGTAGGAGGGTTCTACTTTCTCCACATCCTCGCCAACATTTGTTGTTGTTTGTGTTTTGGATGGTGGCCATCCTAACTGGTGTGAGGTGATATCTCATTGTGGTTTTAATTTGCATTTCTCTGATTAGCTATGTGGAGCATCTCTTCATGTACCTGTTGGCCATCTGGATTTCTTCTTTGGAGAAGTGTCTGTTCAGCTCCTCTGCCCATTTTTTAATTAGATTATTAGCTTTTTGTTTGTTGAGGTGCATGAGCTCTTTATATATTTTGGATGTGAACCCTTTATCGGATATGTCATTTATGAATATTTTCTCTCATACTGTAGGATGTCTTTTTGTTCTACTGATGGTGTCCGTTGCTGTACAGAAGATTTTTAGTTTAATATAGCCCCACTTGTTCATTTTTGCTTTTGTTTCCCTTGCCCGGGGAGATATGTTCATGAAGAAGTTGCTCATGTTTATGTCCAAGAGATTTTTGCCTATGTTTTTTTCTAAGAGTTTTATGCTTTCATGACTTACATTCAGGTCTTTGATCCATTTTGAGTTTACTTTTGTGTATGGGGGTTAGACAATAATCCAGTTTCATTCTCTTGCATGTAGTTGCCAACACGAGCTGTTGAAGAGGCTGTCATTTCCCCATTGTATATCCATGGCTCCTTTATATTAACTGACCATACATGCTTCGGTTAATATTTGGACTCTCTATTCTGTTCCACTGGTCTGTGGGTCTGTTCTTGTGCCAGTACCAAACTGTCTTGATTACTGCGGCTTTGTAGTAGGGCTTGAAGTCAGGGAGCGTAATTCCCCCTGCTTAATTCTTCCTTCTCAGGATTGCTTTGGCTATTTGGGGTCTTTTGTGGTTCCATATGAATTTTAGAACTATTTGTTTCAGTTTGTTGAAGAATGCTGTTGGTATTTTGATAGGGATTGCATTAAATCTGTAGATCGCTTTAGGCAGGATGGCCATTTTGATAATATTAATTCTTCCTACCCAACAGCATGGGATGAATTTCCATTTCCATACATACTGCTTTCTACAGTAGCTAAACCAATTGACATTCCTACCAATGGTGTAGGAGGGTTCCCATTTTTCTACATCCTCACCAACACTTTTATTTCTCATCTTGGATGGTGGTGGCCATTCTGACTGGTGTTAGGTGATATCTCATTGTGGTTCTGATTTGCATTTTCCCTGATGATTAGTGATGTGGGGCATTTTTAATGTGCCTGTTGGCCATCTTTATTTCCTCTCTGGAGAAACGTCTCTGCAGGTACTCTCCCCATTTTTTAACTGGGTGAATTTTTTTGTTGTTGAAGCATACGAATTCTTTATATATTTTGGAGGTTAACCCCTTATAGGATAACATTTACAAATATATTCTCCCATATTGTAGGTGGCCTTTTTGTTCTGTTGATGGCATCCTTTACTGTACAGAAGCTTTTTAGTTTGATATAGTCTATTTGTTTATTTTTTGTTTCCCTTGCCTGAGGAGATATGTCCAGGAAAAAACTGCTCATGCTTATGTTTAAGAGATTTTTGTCTATGTTTTCTTCTAAGAGTTTTATGGTTTCATTTTTTACATTTAAGTATTTAATCCATTTTGAGTTTAGTTTTGTGTATGGAGTTAGACAGTAATCCAGTTTCATTCTCCTACATGTAGCTGTCCAGTTTTCCCAATACCAGTTATTGAAGAGACTGTCTTTTTCCTACTAATATATTCATGTCTCCTTTATTGCATATTAATTGACCATATATGGGTTTATTTCTGGGCTTTCTATTGTATTCTGTTGATGTATGGGTCTGTTCTTGTGCCAGTACCATAGTGTTTTGATTACTGTAGCTCTGTAGCATAACTTGAAGCCAGGGAGTGTGATTCCTCCAGCTTTATTTGGCTATTTAGTGTCTTTTGTAGTTCTGTATGAATTTTAGGATTATTTGCTCTAGGTCACTGAAAAATTGCACTGAATCTGTAAATTGCTTTAGGCATATGGGCATTTTGACAATGTTGATTCTTCCAATCCATGAGCATTGGATAGATTTCCATTTATTTGTGTCTTCTTTAATTTCTCTCAACAGTGTCTTGTAGTTTTCAGAGTACAGGTCTCTCACCTCCTTGGTGAGGTTTATTCCTAGATATTTTATTCTTTTTGATGCAATTGTAAATGGAATTGTTTTCCTATCTTTATACTAGTTCATTATCAGTATATAGGAATGCAACAGATTTCTGTTTGTTAATTTTGTATCCTGCAACTTTGCTGAATCCAGTTGTAGTAGAATTTTCTATATACAGTATCCTGTCATCTGCAAATAGTGAAGTTTTCTTCTTTCTTATCAATTTGGATGCCTTTTATCTCTTTATCTTGTCTGAATGCTGTAGCTAGGACTTCCAGTACTATGTTGAATAGAAGTGGTGAAAGTGGACATCTTTGTCTTGTTCCTGATCTTAAGAGGGAAAGCTTTAAAGTTTTCACCATTGAGTATGATGTTAATTGTCGGTTTGTTGTATGTGGACTTTATTTTGTTGCAGTCCATTCCCTCTATACCCATTTTGTTGAGAATTTTTATCATGAATTGATGAATTTTGTCAAATGCTTTTTCAGCATCTATTGAGAGATCACACAGTTTTTCTTCTTCTTTTTGTTAATGTGGTATATCACACTGATTTATGAATACTGTACCAACCTTGCATCCCTGGAGTAAATCCCACTTGGTTGTGATGGATAATCTGATAAATTTTTGAATTAGGTTTACTAATACATTGTTGAGGATTTCTACATCTATGTTTACCAGAGATATTAGTCGATAATTTTCTTTTTTTTGTAGTGTCTTTGTTGGTTTTGGTATTAGAGTGATGCAGCCCTCATAGAATGTGTTTGGAAGTATATCCTCCTCTTCTTTTTTGGAATTAAGAAGGGTGGGTATTAGGTCCCTTTAAATGTTTGGTAGAATTCAGCTGTGAAGCCATCTGGTCCTGGAATTTTGTTTGATGGAAGTTTTTTGATAACCAATTCAATTCTGTTACTGATAACTGATGTTTAAGATTTGCTGTTTCTTCCTGGGTCAGTCTTGGAAGGTTGTACTTCCTTAGGAATTTGTCCATTTCCTATAGGTTGTCCAATTTATTGGCATATAGTTTTTTATAGAATTATCTAAATTCTTTGTATTTCTGTGGTGTCAGTTGTGACTATTCCTTTGTCACTTATAATTTTATGTGTACTCTCTTTTTTTCTTGGTAAGTCTGTAAAGGGTTTGTCTATTTTTGCTTATTTTCTCAAAAAACCAGCTCTTGGTTTTGTTGATTTAAATTGCTTTAACCTTCTCTATTTCTTCTCTGATTTTTATTATATCCCTCATTTTATTAACTTTGGGTTTCATTCATTCTTGCTTTTCTAGTATCTTTAGTTGTGAGTTTAGATTGTTTTATTTGGGATTGTTCTTGTTTCTTGAGGTAGGCCTGTATTGCTATGTACTCCCCTCTTAGAATTGCATTTGCAGTGTCCCACATATTTTGAATTGTTGTATTTTTTGTTTTAATTTGTATCCATGTATTGCTTGATTTCTTCTTTGATTTGCTCACAGATCCACTGATTATTTAGAAGCATACTGTTTAGCCTCCTTATGTTTGTGGGTTTTTTTGTTTTCTTCATGCAGTTTATTTGTAGTTTCATACTGTTGTGATCTGAAAAGATGCTTGATACAATCTGCACCTTTCCTGAATTTCCTGAGGCTCTTTTTGTGGCCTAGTATGTTAACTATTCTGGGGAATGTTCCATGTGCAACTGAGAAAACTATGTATCCTGCTTCTTCTGGGTGGAATGTTCTATATGTATTTGTTAAGTCCATCTGGTCTAGTATGTTGTTCAGTGCCTCTGTTTCCTTATTTATTTTCCATCTGGATGGTTTGTCCATTGATGTAAGTGGGGTGTTAAAGTCTCCTAATATGATTGAGTTGAAGTGTGTTTCTACCTTTAGTTCTGTTAGTATTTGTTTTACATATTTAGGTGCTCCTATGTTGGCTGCAGATATTTATAATTGTTAAAACCTCTGTTGCATGGATCCCTTTATCATTATGGAATGTCCTCTGTTGTCTCATTATTTTCTTTGTTTTCAAGTCTATTTTGTCTGATATAAATACTACTATTCTTGTTTTTTCTTATTATTATTTTCTTTTTCTATCCCTTCACTTTCAGTCTGTGTATACCCTGAGGTCTGAAATACATCTCTTACAGGCAGCTTATAGACGGGTCTTATTTCTGTATCCATTCCACCACTCTGTGTGTTTTGATTAGTGCATTCACTCTGTTTACATTTAAGGTAGTTATTGATACATATGTACTTATTGCCATTTTATTAATTGTTTTCTGGTTGTAGTTTTACTTCCTCTCTGTTCCTTTCTTCCTCTTTTATACTATTGCTATTTGATAGTTTCCTTTTACTGTTGTGATTGGATTTCTTAAAAAAAAAGTTTTTTTGTGTATCTGTTATAGGCTTTAGATTTTTGGTTACCATAAGGTTCAAGGATAGCTTCCTAATATTAAATTGATTAGCACTCTATTTCAAACACAATCTAAAAGCACTTCTTTCTTATTTTTCCTCTTCAACACTTTTATGTTTTAGATGTCATAATCTGCATATTTTGTGTATCCCTTGACTGATTTTGTGTATAGTTGGTTTTACTACTTTTATTTTGTTTTGTTCTAACTTCCTACTTGCTTGGCAAGTAAGTAGTCTGCTTCCTTTACTGCGAGTTAATTTTCACTGATGAAAAATATTTAAGCTTAAGAACATTTCCATCTTCATAAGTCCCTATAAAATATCGTGTAAGGCCAGCTTAGTGGTGGTGAATTCCTTCAGTCTTTGTTTATCTGGTAATCTTTTAAGCTCCTTCTGTCTTGAATGATAACCTTTCTGGGAAGAGGATTCTTTTGTTTCAATACTTTAAATATTTCATGTCCCTCCCTTCTGGCCTACAGTTTCTGCTGAGAAGTTGGCTGACAGCCTGATGGGGTCGCCCTTACACGAAATTTTTTGACTCTCTAGCTGCTTTCTATACCCTCTCTTTATCCTCAATCTTTGTCAGTTTAATTATTTATGTCTTAGTGTTGTCATCTTGGGTTTCCTTTCGTCAGGAGCTCTCTGTGCTTCCAGAACCTGGGTGTTTAGTTCCTTCCCCACATTGGAGAAGTTTTCAGCAATTAATTTCTTCAATAATACTTTTTTTGACTCCTTTGTCTCTCTCTCTCTCTCCTCTTTCTGGTATCCCAATTATGTCAATATTTTTTTGTTTCAAGTTGTCACACAGCTTTCTTAGCCACCTGTCATTTCTAGAGATTGTTTTTTCTTTGTTCCTCAGCTTTATTGTGTTCCTGTTCTTTAATTTCCATCTCACTGAATATCTCCTACTTGCAGCAATTTATTCATTCCCTCCACTGTATTTTTCATTTCAGTTACTGTATTCTTCAGCTCTGAGTGACTCTTCTTCAACTCTTCTTTGCTGAAGTCCTCCCTGAGATTGTCAATACTGTCCTGCAGATCTGTGAGCATAGTTATGATTGTTACTTTGAAATCTCTATCAAGATGATTGGTGCTCTCTGTTCCATTTAGCCCTCTTTCTGGTGCCTTATCCTGTAGTTTTGTTTGGGCCATATTTCTCTGCCTCCTCATTTTGTCTGGGTTTCTGTGTTTCTTCCTGTGAGATCCTCTATGCTTCCTGGTCTAGAGTAATGGCTTTATGAAGGTGGCATCCTGTAGTGCCTAGGAGCTCAAGACTCTCTACTAACCGGTGCCCGGTTCTCCTTTGCAGTGGAGCCCCAGTTGCTGTTGGTTGGTTATGGCAGGGCCGCATTCCTGCCCGTGTGCCGGCAGTGGCTGATCTCAGTCAGCAGAGGGTGGCCGCCTGCCTCAGGTGGCTCTTTGTAAGCAGAGCAGTGGTGCTGGTGCTAGGATTGCTGTGAGTGGAGCCACCCTCTACCTGCCCTTCAGTGATGACTTTGCTCCTTGGGAGGGCAGTGCACAGGAGAGCATGTCATGGGGCTGGGCCACCAGTGAGAAGGAAGGAGTGCTCAGAGCTGGCTCCCATGGGCATCTCCCAAGCTAGGCTGAAAAAGGGCCAAGAAAGCTGGGAAAACCTCCCTTCACCTGCCAGGCAGCAAAGCCTGAATGATGATGGGCAGAGTGGCCAGGCAGGTGCCTTGGTGCTGAGCCACCAGTGAGGGGGATGGAGCATTTGGTGCTGGCTCCCGTGAGTGCCCAACCAGTTGGGCTGAGGGAAGACTGGGGAAGTGTCCACTTGCTCTTGTTCCTTGGAGAGAGCTCTGTCCAACCCTCACCCCTCTTGCACCCTTCCCACTGCTGATAAATCTTTCAAACTGCTGCCTCTGTGGTGGGTCTCAGCAGGACCAATGGAGTGTGTCTGTCCTCCACAAGCAGCAGGAGTCTCAGCCTCCCAGAGTGCTCCAATTCTCCCTGATGTCCAGCCCTGTTAATCACCAAAGCCCAATGCAATGAGGACTCATGTTCCCAGAGCAGATCTGCAGTGCCACGTGTGTAGAGTTCCTAAGTGCTTATCCCTTCCCTGCTTTGTTCCTCTTCCTCCTGCTTGTGGGCTGGGATGGGGGAAGGGCTTGGGTCCAATCAATAATGGCTCTTCCACTTTACCCTTCTCTGTGTGGTCCTCTCTTCTTCACCAGGTGTAGATGCTCTGTTCTGTGAGGTCAGTCAGGGTTAGCTGTATTTGCTGTAGTTGTTTCCTTGGTGTTTGTGTGCAAAGAGGTTTCTGCCTTGCCTTTCTCCTCTGCCATCTTTTTTCCCCCTCCTCCCATGGTATGCATTTATAGTAACTAAATATCTCAAACAAATCTGTAAGTCTATAAACCAAGGCTTGAAGGGCTTAATTAAATACACTAGCTCATTAGGGTGGAGAAATTTGTTTTTGCAGAATTTAACACTGTCATATTTTTTTCTTCAATAAAATATTGTTTTTAAAAAAGGCCTGATATAATATTGATGTAAGTTTTACACAACCTTTTAAGTGACTTTGACAAGACTGGGAAAAGTTAGTTAACAAGACTAACTTAAAGAACTATTGTTTCTTGATTTTTATTATGTGCTCTGATCACAGTTAAATAGTATTACATATGCCATACTTTTAGGATAAAACTAATCTTTGTTTATAGTAATATTATAAATTCTGTGACATTTTAACATAATGCATATATGTCAGTTATAGTAATATAATTTTCATATTTCATTCATTCTGATAAATTATCCTGTCCTAGTATTTTTAAAGGAAGGTGAAAGTAGGCTCAATTACCTAGGGCTTCAAATAGGTAAAAGTTCATGGAAATAGTCAAGCTCTGAAGTCATAAAGGTAAGGGTTTAAATTCCAGCTTTGCCACTTGTTAGCTTGAGAGCTTGGAAAAGTTGTCCAATCTCAAGGCCTGGTTTCCAACTGCACTGAGCAAAATTGCTTGGCACGCAGTAAGTGCTCAAAAGTTGTTAGCTCTTATTTTTATAATTTACTATGTATATTTTCATGATAATAAAGAAAAACACATTTAATTAGAAAATCTGTAATCCAAAACATATTTTCTGAGTACCTATTATTTTCCAGATATCCATGCCAAGTGGTAGAAACACAAAAATGGAAGTGGAAGACATGTTTTCTCTTTAAGGAGATTACAGAAAATTGGAGGAAAACAGATACATATTGATAATTTTATAATGATGTAGTAAGAGCAAGATATATGGTAAATAATGAAGATGGACTTGCAAAGCTGGGAGTTGGGAAAGGAGAAGAGGAGTCTCAGATAATTTACTGTGTAGGTGATACCTGAGATGATTTTGAAGCATGAGCAGACTTTTGACAGCAATCAGAGTTAGGAAGGGTGATAGTGGTGGAGCAGCATAGACTGTAAGCAGGTTCTTGTTGGAGAAGAAAACACTATGCACAGAGCAGCAAGAGTTCTGGCTGGAGAGGTAGGTAGGCAAGCCAGGAAGAACATTGTTTCCTGCATCTTAGCCACTGAAATTTTTAGCAGGGGTGTGCCATGGTCAGATCTGTACTCACATGGGCCCCTTTACATTTTAGCAACTACATGGCAGATTGATTTGAGAAAGAAAAAGACTAGAGACTATAAAAGTGAAGCAGCTCTTAAAGTAGTTTGGTCAAAACAAGATGGTGGTTGACTGTGGTAGAGGAGAATGAAATGAGAAAAATTTGTATATTAAAGAGGTAGACAGATGTCAGCACAGACTGGTCATTAATTGAATGTGGAAGTAGAAAAGAGGACAGAGTCCAAAATAGTTCCACATTTTGAAACTGGGAGACAGAGGATTGTGGTACCATCAGCTAGGAACTAAAATACCTAAAGAAAAGAAACTATTTTTGCTTGTACAGCACTTGAGGTACCCACTGACTATCCAATCTAGAGCTGTCTAGTAGATAGTTGAAAGGTATGTTAGGAAAGGAAATAATAAGAGTTGGGAATAATTAGCATATAGTTGCTAGTTAAAAACTAGCAGTGAAGAGTAATGATCTAAAGACAGACTGAGGAACAAAAGCATTTAAACCAACAGTGT
Organism: Smutsia gigantea; assembly: GCA_032199065.1. NCBI lineage: Eukaryota > Metazoa > Chordata > Mammalia > Pholidota > Manidae > Smutsia > Smutsia gigantea. The sequence goes on along the minus strand of JAVSCE010022620.1, from coordinate 942,147 downwards.
CCAATACAGAGAAGTCCAAAAAGAGAGAAAACTTTTACTGGATCCACTAATTAGGGGTAACTAAAGGTTATTTACTTATAAAATCCATTCATTCATTCACCCACCTACTTATTAATTGAACAGTCACTGAATGCTTTAGATGTGCCAACTACCATACTATATGCTACGGAAACAAAGCTGAATACAAAACAAGAAACTACCAGACTAGAGGCGGAGACACACAATGTTTGTTATATTACAACGTACTAAATGTATAGATAAGAATACCTACATACTACATGTTAGGCATTGTGCTACATTCTTATCTCCAATACTCGTAATTCTCCTGAACAAGAAGGATTATATTCATTTCGTAGCTGAGGAAATAGAATCAGTGAGATTAAAACTCATCAAAAGACACACAGCAAGTAATGGCAGAGCCAGAATTCAAACCTAGGACTGTATGGTTCCTAAGCCTATGCTCTTTATACTTTCCTATGCTACTACCTCTCACTCAAATTTCCCAGTCTACTTATTTATTTACTTCAGTATATATAGAAAGGATTCTTAAATTATATATGTATATTTTTTCCTATTTAAGATGTTAAAAGTTTTAAGAAGCTGGAGACAAGTTATTGGGCCTATGTATTTACCTTACACAGTCCCAGTAGAGTGAAAAATTGGTACTTAATCAATGCTTTCTTAGAGTAGTGACAGAATTATTAATCATACAAAGAGAATCTTAGTGTGATATTATTATTTCTGAAAACCTATCCTTACTCATATCCATACAATAAATTTTTAATGTGATAATTAGGTTATGTGAATAATCTGTGATGTCTTAATAAAGAATAAATTAAAGATAAAAATACATTTTGCTTTCCATAAACTTGAAAAATACTAAAGTACAAAGGAATAGTAATCTATTAGAAAAGGAACTTTAAAATAGCTAATTACCTTCTTTGCAAAGACCAAAATCAGCAATTTTCACAAAGCCCTCTGTATCTAGCAATAAATTATCCAATTTCAAATCTCTGTTCAGGATAAAAAAAAAATCAATAAAATCAGTAGATAATGTAGTAAAAAAATCATTTCAATAGTTTCTCTTCACTAAAATTGAGTTTTTCCAGTTACAATTTGAGATTCAAAAACTATATTGCAAACGTTCATTTTTGTTCCTTTTGGCAGGTTTATTACTGTACATAATATAGTTTCTGAATGATTTTTCCTCTGTTAAATAGAAAGGGAAGAATATATTTAAAAAAAGTATAGTTTATATATTTATGCAGTTTAAAGCATGTAAGGAATTTGAGTATATTTAACACAGGTTTTATTAATTTGTTATTGAAGATAATCTGATTTGGACTAAGTTTCTGAAGTTTGCCTTAGTCCAATAGGGAAGATGTGTTAAATTAATGGTAAAATAACGCATCAGGGGGTAGGTTTAACCTTCTAAGAAAATAATTCAAAATAATAAGAAAGCTATCTATTCATACCAATTGGTTACAAATAAAGTTAAAATTTTTTTATCCTTGAGTAAAATAGGACCATGAGAAAAACCTTACGTTGGAAATATTGTTAGAAGTTTGAATAAGCTGGTATTTATAGTCTCCTAATTCTGACTGACCTCCCCATTTGTCTGGGCTAGAGCAGTGCTATCTGAAGTACCACCCACAGACTAGCTACTGGGCTGTAACTATTTGCTACCGATCTGCAATTTGATAAGGAGCTCATGCCAGTACATAAATCAGCTATGTCACCAAGTACACTATTTAGCTGACTGCAAGTCTTAATGAAGGAAGCAGGGTGATGATGTTTTATACTCTAACACAAATTAATAACCATGGATAAATTTTGAGTAGTACTGGTAGTGAGTCAGATGAAGATAAAATATTCACCAAGATAAATATTGTTCATAAATGCATATCACAGGCCAACTTATAATTTGACTACTCTAATTAGGTAATGGTCAGAGGATCAGGAACAAAGAGGTTTATCATTTGATTATTGTGTTAACCATGTCTTTCAGAATTGGAGTTTAAACTTTTTTAGAAATCACTGATCATATGAAAGATAATTAAGCTGGTTAAACAAAAAATATCCCTTTTAATTATCTTTTATTCTAATTCACACTAACGTAAGCCATTAGGAAGTATCAAAACCTTACTTACCTATAAACAATTTTGTGTTCGTGTAAATACTGCAAACCGAGAACTACACATGCAGCGTAAAATCTGAAGAAATAAATCAAAATAAGTTTAATAAATTTCACCACTCTTGTATCCCAGTTTACGGTTTTATTTTTCAAAAGCAGAATTCTGTAGTTAACTAATTTCACAAATAAAATAAGACATGTGCTAAATATTGGGGTAACATTTAAAAATAAGAGAAATACAGTGGGAGCCATTAACTTTGCCTGTGGGAGGCAATGAAGTCTTTAGAGCAGACATTTCATCTAGTTCTGTAGGTGAATTACAATATGCCATCAGGGCAAAAGGACAGCATGAAAGGTAAAATTTCTGGTGGGGAAATACAGGGTATTCCCCTTAGAGGGAAAGAATAGAAGTGTAAAAGGTATAACGTGTTTGTTGTGGCTGAAGTAAAGGATAGGGAGGAAGTAGTAGGAGATGAGGCTAAAAAGACAGCCTCATTCTTCACAACAGTCAAGATGTGAATAACCCTGAATGTTGTATTATGGATACTGAAATTTCTTCTCTTAGGGATAAAGAATCAAACCATTTAAATCTGGGCAGAATGACCAGTTAGATTTTTCTGGTAGTAGTGTGAAAGCTGGAGTAGAAGTAGCTAAATATCCAGAGGGAAAAGGACAGATAAGGATATTATGACAGTACAGATAGTACAGATGAAAGATCATGGGAACCTCCAAAGCAGACAGAGGCAACAAAGAGGGTAAGAGATGGATTCAAGAGAAACTTCAAAACTATCATGACAGGATTTGGGGTCTCACTAGCTGTAGAGGGTGAAGGAGAGGGAAAAACTGAAGATGACTCTTAAGACTTCCTTCTTAGTGTAATGAATAGGTAAAGAAGTAAAGAAAGCCAAAGTTTTGTGGGGAAAACAAGGTTGGCTTTAGACATGTTGACTTTGAATTGCTCTGGGGAAGGTGAAGAGGCCTATACATTGGATAAATGTGTTTGGATGTTAGGAAAACGTAAGCCCAGCTGGAATATTAACTCTTGAGAGACAGAACCACGTTTGTTTTTTTCAGTGTTATTTTAAGTGCTTAGCATAATGCCTGATACAAGGTAGGCAATAAATAAATGAATGAATTTAAAAATGTAGATCTGTCTTCAGCATTGAACAGCCTAAAAGGAGACACTCAGAAGAACCAGTTCTTAATTATACAAGTAACACATAGATATTTTCCATATTAAATGCATATAATATCCCTGCCTCAAAGCACAATATTTCATTCATCCATCTGTTCATCTCACCCTATATCACTGTCATCCAGAGATAACTACTCTTGTCAGTTTGGTGAATGTTCTTCAAAATTTTAGAATGTGCTTATATATATTATAATTATATAATTACATATAATTATATATTATATTATGCATGTAGATAATATAGCTATGTTTTGTATTTATTTTTATGAAAACAGGACCATAATTTGGGAGAATTCTTAAATGCAACTATCTAGAAGTATTTGATTTGTATTTATTTGATTATATATTAGATCATACATAATTACTTATCTGAAGTTTAAAAGATTTAGCTGAAGTCCATTAAGACAAATGTGATTCAAAATTCCTTACAGTGTTTGTATTTTTACGTAAGTTTTTAGCAAACTTATTTTGGTGTCAAAACAACTCTAACAATTATAAAAATATCTTATTTCTCTTTTGTTACAGTCTTCATAAAAGACTGCTCTAATGATACTCAGCACATAATGGGTATACTGTTTAAAATATTTCACTGAATGTTTACTGTGTGTCAGGTACTGGGTTAGATATTTTTATCTATCAGTTTATTTAATCTTCAACTCTTTAAGATAAATATTTTACAGAAGTAGAAAATGAAATTCTCAGAAAGAGAAGCTAGTCTATCTAAAGTCACATAGATAGAATACAGCAAAGATAGAAATCAAGTTAATTTTGATTCCATAGTCTTCAGTCAATAAAAATTCACTGCCTGCCCAGTGTGTGCCAACCAGTTTTCCAGGTGTTCCACTAGTACACAGAATAGACATGGTCCTCGTTCCTCTCTTTTAGTGAGGAGAGACAGACAATAGAAATGTAAAAAATAAGTAAGTAAGATGATTCCAGGTAGAAATAAAGTGTTATGGAGAAAATAAAATAGAAAATAGAATAGAGTGACCTGATTTAGATGTTAGTGATGTAGTGGTATTAGATAAGGTTTCCAGGGAAGGACCTGCCAAGAAATGACAGTTGAGGTGAGACCTGAGTGAGTAGAATGAGGTATTATAGATCTTAAGTATTGCAAGGTAGCATTTTATTCTTGAATTTCACTGGGCTTAATTGTTTGTATGTGATTTGTATTCTCAGCAAAAATAAAAGATCCTTAAGGCACACCTGGATTATGTATTTCTTTAAAAAAAAGGGGGGGGACAATAACAAAACAAAAAGAAATTCCCATGGTAGCACAGGGCTAGGCATAGTCTATATGCCCTGTTTTTAATTTTTAAAAATTCAGGGAATTAATTATTAGCAGCTTTTAACTACTTTTTGGCTTCTGTCTCCTTTCTGAAATCTTCATTATCCACAAGAACTAACCCTCTATTTCTTCATCTGAAACTTGAAGGTATGACAGTACTACAACATGTGTTCTGCATATCTCTAATGGTTATGATGAGAAAAAAAATAAAGGAAAATGAAAATGCTACATGAGTATCAGTTGTTGGAACACAGACAACTGATAAAAATTCAAGAATAAACTCAATAAAGGTTTACTATTGGTTTATGATTTTTATAATTTGGGATGTTAAATGTGAGGGAAAAGGAGAATCAAGAATGACTCTGTGTTTTAGCTTGAACAATCAGTAGATGGTGCTGCCATTTAATAAGATGGAGAAGAATGCCAGGCCTGCGGAGGGGTGAGTGATGCTGGGGGAAAAACTAGACAAATCGGAAGTACATTTTGAAAAGTTACTAGCTATACAAAGGCAAAAGTCAAGTTGGTGGCTGACTGACTAGAGTTAGAAGTTCAGGGAAGTAGTCAGGGCTGGAGATAAAAATTTGGTGAATACCAGCATGTACAGTATAGCTGTTAGGAGCACTTTCCTAGGTTTAAATCTCAGTTTTACTACTTAACTGCTATAAAACTGGAACAATAGGGGGAAAAAAAACAAACAAAAATATATACATATACAAATGTATATTTGATTTCAACTGTTTGGTATTATTTACTTTTAGGCATCTGAATAAGCAAAACCTTCATATAATATTGAATTTGAAAACTACAAAAGAGTTTCTAGTGAAAAGTTGGCTCTCTACTCCTTTCACTGCAAGCAATATGCATACCATTCTTCTATATTATTTCAGAGATGGTAAAAGTACATGCAAGCAAATACCTAATATTCTTCTAAATTGTCCTTTAAAATGTAAATAAAAATATTTCATGCAAGCATATGAAATAGACTTTTCTATACTTTCTTTTTTTACTTAATAATATAGTTTGAGCATCAGTATTTAAGGCCATGGTCCCAGATAGCATTCCCTAGGAAGAAAATATAATAGATAAGAAGAAGATATTTTACTAAAATTAATCTGTGTATCTACACTATCAAATATTTCTTAGAACAATTCATGAAATTTTCAACATGGATGACAGTAAAATAGATATATTTATATATGACAAAAGGTGAGTACAGAGTTCTAATACTCTGCAGAGATCTATTTTTCCACCTGAAAAATAAAAATCTAAAATTCAGAGTTATTTCCTTTTCCAAAAACAAATCAGTCATGGAAAAAACTTGGAGAAATGTCAAACCACTCACACAGCTCTTGGTTCAGAAAAGACATCCGTATGAATGTGCATCATCAGGTCCCCACCAGCAGCATATTCCATTACAAAGCAAACATGCTCTCTGGTCTGGAAACATGCAAAGAGGTTCACCAAAAAAGGATGTCTGACACTATTCACAGTTTCAAAAATTCTTTTTTCACACATCAGGCTGTAAGAGAAAACAAATAGCAATAGGCTTTTTTTTTTAAAAAAAGGTCTAATTGGAAATAACATTCTTTAAAAATTAGTAAACTCTAAAATAAACATTCTTAAATATTTTAATTTTTGAACCATAAAATGTGTTTTAGATTTGCTAAAATTCTTTGAAAAATTTGGTCTACTAGATATGTATAACTTTAATTGCAACATATTAGTGAAAACTAAAATATCATTAGCATGATATAAAGATTACGGAGTTCACGCTGACAGCATCATAGTAGCAAACACATATAACTAGTAGTTACAGTTAATAAAAAAGGCTTGGTTAGGAGTGAACTGAAAATTTATCAGGAATTGATTAGAGAATTTAGCCACCTAAAGCACAATTTAATAAAAAATATAAAGTTTCTGATGTAAGTAATTTCAAGGGCAGTATTTATAAATTCATAAGCTATAGTATTCAAATATTTTTTCATATAACATACTAAGTTATGCTGTATAAAATTTTAATTTAGAGGCTGACTGGCTAATGAGGTTATATGGAAAATTCTGTAACATGCTTCAAGGAAGCTCCTTGAGAATGATAAAATTTCTCTGTAAAATCTAGAACAATCACAGGTTTTCTCTGTAGGAACTCTTAAAAGCTGCTAAAAAGAACACTCAAACTTATTGACTCTAGAACATTAATTTTGCCTAAATAGCAAAAAAATACTTAATAATTCTACCTGACTTAAAACTCACAATAGAAGAAAGCCAGGTCAAGTATTATTCAAATACAATTTGGAATTGATTTATTTTAAGCACCTGATCAAAATAAAGATATCAATAGACATATTAATAATTAGATATTTATGTTTCTAATAAAAAATAGACACTTGTGTTTTTGAAACTGAACCAAAAATTGATGTTGTTATTTAAATGCATTTATGATGATGTGTTTATTTTTAAAATTAAAAAATTGCTTAGATTTTTATTGTTATTGTTATTGATTTCAAAGTGCCAACCAAAATCCTGATGTTAGATGGAGGTAGACTCATTCTCCTTTCTTTGGGGTCTCTTAAGAAAAAGAGTTAATTTTAAAAAGATAGTTTAAAGTAAAGTATTTATTTGGGTATCCAGATTACATTGCTATAATTTGAAAAAAAAATAGAATTTTGAAAGCATATAAGAATGTATCTGTTGTGTAGAAGGAGCATGGAATTTTTAATGCTGTTAATAGAATTGTTTTCTGGATTATAAACTAAAACACCTGTTCAGTTTTAAATACTGACATTAAATGCAACTATTATGAAATAGTGTATAAACTCCATTTAGTATGTTCACATTCTAGATCAATTCTTTCCCTCTGATTTCACACAATGTGTTTATAATTTTATTCATATTAAGAAACAGAAAGCCCTACTGTAATTGATTGTAAAACTTAGGCTTATGTTTACATATATTTGGCAAGTTTCTAAATGTTACTACAAATTAAGTCATTATTAGAAATAAATTCATGGAAGATTAAAAAGAAAGTTAATAGCTTTGATTTTCATCACCATTTAAATTTATTGGAAAATAATGCCCAATTGGGCAAGATCTGTAAAATGGATTCTAAAACAACTCATTTATAAGTCAATCTAAATTTTGGGTAATGTAGAGAAAATATTCAGATGAAATTTTAAAAAATGATAAAATGTTTTGGTATTAACTAGATGACAAACACAGTCTCTTCATTGTCTATGGTTTATATTTATGGGTTAATTACTAATTTACTATGTGGGAACTGGGTATGAGGTTAGACCAGTGTTGCACACAAAAGTGGTGTACAAGATTGAGAATTACTAGTCAGAAAGCCTCTTAACATTTTCCTCTAAATTGTCATTCCCCATATTCCCAAGTATCTTCCATGTGCTAAAGAATAGCACAAATTCAATCCCCTTTACAAGGCCTGACCTAAATCCATCAGTACATGATGTTCCCCTTCCCATGAGCTACTTTGGTCTGTATTGTTTATTTTAAACTCAAACATATCTAAACTTTTTCATTTACATAACTAATGTATATATGTCTTACCTCCCTGACTAGTTTCATCCTAACATTTTTTTTGTATTTTCTTCAGAATTGGTACATTAGAAATGCCAAGAGACTTTAAAAACTTGTATAAGTAGTTATTTTGTTCAGTGGAAAACAACATCATTAATAAGGCTAAGATCTTAGGATTGGTTAGCTGTTCTTCTGTCATTCAACTGCAAAAATATACTTCCAACCATATTCTGTTGTCTCAAACTATGAATTGGCAAGAAAAGGATGCTGAATGAGAAGGCATTACAGTAGCGTAAGTTTAACATTCTTACTTGGCAGTGGGGGTAGGATGGGACTTAGAATGTTCTAATGGTAGGTGGAGAATGTGGTCTTTGTACATGAATGACATTACTTTGGAGTTAGTCCACTATTTGTGTTCATTTAAAAAGAGGTTGATTTGAAATTTTCTATGATCTATAAAAAGGGGCAGTTTTCTAAGTAAAATAATAAAATCCAGACTAGAGAAAATTTGGAGGGGAAAACTCATTAAGAACTAGCAAGTATTTTAGAAACATCTATTTTAAAAAACCACTAATATGCACTAATGTCAAATTCTAAGGGTCTGTTAAAAGGATGAGGTAGGCAGTGAATATAAAGGATCTGCTTGGTTATAATTAGTTTAACCTGAGTTTTCTACTATTCAGACTTGCAAGCAATGAACGTATGCAATGTTTTAAAATATGTTGATTTTTTTATTTTTCAAATTAATTTTGTCTTGCCTTCCTCTAATTGTTCCTTTATTTGCTGCCTTCCTTGAATTTCTCTAAGAATGAGTTTTATACCTCACTCTGCATTTTTCATTTCTTTGTTGTTTTTGTGCCAGTTCTACCAGAGATTATTTTATTTCCATGTTACTGAATATGTAGATTTATAACTGAAGTTAAATATGGATCACTCATTAACTTTTCACCTAGATTAACTTTCAGCAGGGGTGATAGCCTAGGTTCTGCCTAAAGCTTCATCCTTTGATCTGGACATTCTTCTTTACTAGTAATATTAATATTATTCTACCTAGATTTAATTAGAAAGTGCCTTTCCACAGAGTCTTGGCTCAAAGTAGTACAACGCAGCAGATATCTATTTAAACCACCAAGTTTAACAGAGGTAGTACCAGTTTCTTATTATTTTAGGAAACAAATGAATTTACCATTCACGAATCTGGAATAAGCAAACACTATTCCAGAAAAGACAAACATTTGAACTTATTATTATTGCAATTATAAACAGACTGACAGTGTAACTAAAGCCAACTACTTCTGTAATATAAAAATGTAATTCCAAGTAGAGGACATCATTTCAGAATATTCCGTATGTGTTCAGCAATATCCTCTCTGAGTAGGTATACATAACAAGAAGAGTTTATTTTGATGTAATTGAGGAGTATAAGAAACAAGTAAAAAATAAATAGGCAAATCCAAAAGGAAAAGGACTTTTTTTCCTTTCTAAAACAAAAGAAACCTTCATCTTTTAAGATATATCTTAATTCTAAAAATTGTCCACATGATGGAAAAAATATTAAAAGTAGCAATTTGATATAGCTATATGGCACTTAATACAATTCAGTAGGCAAGTATTACCAAAATATGTATATATTTTATTGATATATAATTACATGAGCAACATTATGGTTACTAGACTCCCCCTATTATCAAGTCCCCACCACACACCCTGTTGCAGTCACTGTCCATCAGCATAGTAGGATGTTACAGAATCACTACTTGTCTTCTCTGTGTTATATTGCCTGCCCGGTATCCCCCCCACCGCACCCCCACCCCCGCAACATTATGTGTGCTAATTGTAATAGCCCTTTCCCCCCCTTATCCCTCCCTTCCCACCACTCTTCCCCAGTCCCTTTCCCTTTGGTAACTGTTAGTCCATTCTTGGGTTCTGTGAATCTGCTGCTGTTTTGTTCCTTCAGTTTTTGCTTTGTTCTTATACTCCACAGATGAGTGAAATCATTTGGTACTTGTCTTTCGCTGCCTGGCTTACTTCACTGAGCATAATAACCTCTACCTTCATCCATGTCGTTGAAAATGGTAGGATTTGTTTTCTTCTTATGGCTGAATAATATTCCATTGGGTATATGCACCACATCTCCTTTATCCATTCATCTACTGATGGACATTTCGGTTGCTTCCGTTTCTTGGCTATTGTAAATAGTGCTGTGATAAACATAAAAAAGCATACACCTTTTTCAAACTGGGCTGCTGCATTCTTAGGGTAAATTCCTAGGAGTGGAATTCCTGGGTCAAATGGTATTTCTATATTTAGTTTTTTGAGGAACTTCCATACTGCTTTCCACAATGGTTGAACTAATTTACATTCCCACCAGCAGTGTAGGAGAGTTCCCCTCTCCCACATCCTCGCTAACATTTGTTGTTGTTTGTCTTTTGGATGGCGGCCATCCTAACTGGTGTGAGGTGATATCTCATTGCGGTTTTAATTTGCATTTCTCTGATGACTAGTGATGTGGAGCATCTTTTCATGTGCCTGTTGGCCATCTGAATTTCTTCTCTGGAGAAGTGTCTGTTCAGCTCCTCTGCCCATTTTTTAATTGGCTTATTTCCTTTTGGTTTGTTGAGGTGCATGAGCTCTTTATATAATTTGGATGTCAACCCCTTATTGGATATGTTATTTCTGAATATATTCTCCCATACTGTAGGATGTCTTTTTGTTCTACTGATGGTATCCTTTCCTGTACAGAAGCTTTTTAGTTTGATATAGTCCCACTTGTTCATTTTTGCTTTTGTTTCCCTTGCCCAGGGAGATATGTTCATGAAGAAGTTACTCATGTTTATGTCCAAGAGTTTTATGCCTATATTTTTTTCTAAGAGTTTTATGGTTTCATGACTTACATTCAGGTCTTTGATCCATTTTGAGTTTAATTTTGTGTATGGGGTTAGATGGTAATCCAGTTTCATTCTCTTGCATGTAGCTGTCCAGTTTTGCCAACACCAGCTGTTGAAGAGGCTGTCATTTCCCCACTGTATATCCATGGTTCCTTTATCATATTAATTGATCATATAAGCTTGGGTTTATATCTGGGCTCTCAATTCTGTCCCACTGGTCTATGGGCCAGTACCAAATTGTCTTGATTACTGTAGCTTTGTCATAGAGCTTGAAGTCAGGGAGCATAATTCTCCCTGTTTTATTCTTCCTTCTCAGGATTGCTTTGGCTATTCGGGGTTTTTTGTGGTTCCATACGAATTTTAGAACTATTTGCTCTAGTTCACTGAAGAATGCTGTTGGTATTTTGATAGGGATTGCATTAAATCTGTAGATTGCCTTAGGCAGGATGGCCATTTTGACAATATTAATTCTTCCTACCCAACAGCATGGGATGAATTTCCATTTATTAGTGTCCTCTTTAATTTCTCTTAAGAGTGTCTTGTAGTTTTCAGGGTATAGGTCTTTCACTTCCTTGGTTAAGTTTATTCCTAGGTGTTTTATTCTTTTTGATGCGACTGTGAATGGAATTGTTTTCCTGATTTCTCTTGCTGCTAGTTCATAGTGTATAGGAATGCAACAGATTTCTGTGTATTAATTTTATATCCTGCAACTTTGCTGAATTCAGATATTAGATCTAGTAGTTTTGGAGTGGATTCTTTAGGGTTTTTTATGTACAATATCATGTCATCTGCAAACAGAGACAGTTTGACTTCTTCCTTGCCAATCTGGATGTCTTTTATTTCTTTGTGTTGTCTGAATGCCATGGCTAGGACCTCCAGAATTATGTTGAATAAAAGTGGGAGAGTGGGCATCCTTATCTTGTTCCTGATCTTAAAGGAATAGCTTTCAGCTTCTCGCTGTTCAGTATGACGTTGGCTGTGGGTTTGTCATATACGGCTTTTATTATGTTGAGGTACTTGTCCTCTATACCCATTTTGTTGAGAGTTTTTATCATGAACGGATGTTGAATTTTGTCGAATGCTTTTTCAGCATCTATGGAGATGATCATGTGGTTTTTGTCCTTCTTTTTGTTGACGTGATGGATGATGTTGACGGATTTTCGAATGTTATACCATCCTTGCATCCCTGGGATGAATACCACTTGATCAAGATGGATGATCTTTTTGATGTATTTTTGAATTCGGTTTGCTCATATTTTGTTGAGTATTTTTGCATCTATGTTCATCAGGGATATTGGTCTGTAATTTTCTTTCTTTGTGGTGTCTTTGCCTGATTTTGGTATTAGAGTGATGCTGGCCTCATAGAATGAATTTGTGAGTATTCCCTCCTCTTCTACTTTTTGGAAAACTTGTGATGCCTGCTAGGTTGGGGTTTGTCGTAGGGGATGGGTATTAGGTCTTTACTAAATGTTTGATAAAATTCAGGAGTGAAACCATCTGGTCCAGGGGTTTTGTTCTTAGGTAGTTTCTGAATACCAATTCATTTGCTGGTAATTGGCCTATTCAGATTTTCTGTTTCTTCCTGGGTCTGCCTTGGAAGGTTGTATTTTTCTAGAAAGTTGTCCATTTCTTCTAGGTTACCCAGTTTGTTACCATATAATTTTTCATAGTATTCTCTCATAATTCTTTGTATTTCTGTGGTGTCTGTCGTGATTTTTCCTTTCTCATTTCTGATTCTGTTTAGGTGAGTAGACTCTCTTTTTTTCTTGATGAGTCTGGTAGGGGTTTATCTATTTTGTTTATTTTCTCAAAGAACCAGCTCCTGCTTTCATTGATCCTTTCAATTGTTTTATTCTTCTCAATTTTATTTATTTCTGCTCTAATCTTTATTATATACGTCTTTCTGCTGACCTTAGGTCTCATTTGTTCTTCCTTTTCTACTTTCATTAATTGTGAGTTTACACTGATCATTTGGGATTGTTCTTCTTTCCTGAGGTAGGCCTGTATTGCAATATATTTCCCTCTTAGGACGGCCTTTGCTGTGTCCCACTGATTTTGCAGTGTTGAATTTTTGTTGTCATTTGTCTCCATATATTGCTTGATCTCTGTTTTTATTTGGTCATTGATCCATTGATTGTTCAGGAGCATGTTATTAAGCCTCCATGTGTTTGTGGGCTTTTTCATTTTCTTTGTGTAATTTATTTCTAATTTCATACCTTTGTGATCTGAGAAGCTGGTTGTTACGAGTTCAATCTTTTTGAATTTACTGAGGTTCTTTTTGTGGACTAATATATGATCAATTTTTGAAAATGTTCCATGAGCACTTGAGAAGAATGTGTATCCTGCTGCTTTTGGATGGAGTGTTCTGTAGATGTGCGTTAGGTCCATCTGTTCTAATATGTTGTTCAGTGCCTCTGTCTCTTAACTTATTTTCTGTCTGGTTGATCTGTCCTTTGGAGTGAGTGGTGTGTTGAAGTCTCCTAAAATGAATGCATTGCATTCTATTTCCCCCTTTAATTCTGTTAGTATTTGTTTCACATATGTAGGTGATTCTGTGTTGGGTGGACAGATATTTATAATACTTATATCCCCTTGTTGGACTGACTCTTTTATCATTATGTAGTGTCTTTCTTTGACTCTTGTGACTTTCTTTGTTTTGAAGTCTATTTTGTCTGATACAAGTACTGCAACTCCTGCTTTTTTCTCACTATTAGTTGCATGAAATATCTTTTTCCATCCTTTCACTTTCAGTGTGTGTATGTCTTTGTGTTTGAAGTGAGTCTCTTGTAGGCAGCATATAGATGGGTCTTGTTTTTTTATCCATTCAGTAACTCTATGTCTTTTGATTGGTGCATTCAGACCATCTACATTTAGGGTGATTATTGATAGGTATGTACTTATTGGCATTGCAGGCTTTATTTAGATTTGTGGTTACCAAAGGTACAAAGGCAATTCCCTTAGTATCTAACAGTCTAATTTAACTCACTTTGTATACTGTTCGAAACACAACTTAAAAGTCTTTTTCTTCCTCCTCCGTTCTTTGTATGTTATGAATCATATTCTGTACTCTTTGTCTTCCCTTGGGTGACATCTTTTTAGCCTTAGGAATACTTCTATCTATAGAAATCCCTCCAAAATTCACTGTAGAGGTGGTTTGTGGGATGTAAATTCCCTCAGTTTTTGCTTAGCTATAAATTGTTTAATTCCCCTTCAAATTTAAATGATAACCTTGCCATGTAAAGTATTCTTGGTTCAAGGCCCTTCTGTTTCATTGCATTAAATACATCATGCCACTCCCTTCTGGCCTGTAAGGTTTCTGTTGAGAAGTCTGATGATAGCCTGATGGGTCTTCCTTTGTATGTCATATTTTTTCTGTCTCTAGCTTCTTTTAAAAGTCTGTCTTTATCCTTGATCTTTGCCATTTTAATTATTATATGTCTTGATGTTGTCTTCCTTGGGTCTCTTGTGTTGGGAGATCTATGCACCTCCATGGCTTGAGACACTACCTCCTTCCCCAGATTGGGGAAGTTTTCAGCAATTACCTCTTCAATGGCACTTTCTATCCCTTTTTCTCTCTATTCTTTTCTGGTATGCCTATAATGCGAATATTTTTGCGTTTCGATTGGTCACACAGTTCTCTCAATATTCTTTCATTCTTAGAGATCGTTTTTCTTTCTGTGCCTCAGGTTCTTTGTATTCCTCTTCTCTAATTTCTATTACATTTACTGTCTCTTCTACTACATCTAATCTGCTTTTAAATCCCTCCATTGTATGTTGCATTTCAGATACGGAATTTCTTAATGATTGAACCTCTGTCTTAAATTCGTTCCTGAGTTCTTGAATATTTTTCTGTACCTCCATAGCATGTTTATAATTTTCATTTTCAACTCTTTCAGGAAGATTGGTGAGTTTGGTTTCATTTGGCCCTCTTTCTGGGGTTTGTGAGATTTTGGTCTGAACCATGTTCTTTTGTCGTGTCATATTTCTGTGTGATGCCTGCTAGTGTGCAGAAACTCAACTCTCTGGAGCTGCTCAGCCCCTAGAGTGAGGTTGGGGTTTGTCGTAGGGGAGCGGAGCTGGTACCTGTGGGGAGGAAAGATCTGTTTCCTGATTTCCGTCTGCGGTGCCTGTGTCCAGTGTCAGAGCCAGTGGGCCAAGCACACACATGTAAACCTCTGTGCATTGCGTCTCTAGGTGTTGTAGGTGGGGCCTCCTCCTGGTTGGCCTGACGCCTGCAGTGACTGCCGGTTTGCGAGCAGGTGCCTGCAGGCCAGTAGGAAGGTTTGGCAGGCTGTGTGTCACAGTGGGGGGCCTCGGAGCTGAGTAGGCAGCCAGGGGGATGGAGCGCCTGAAGCTCCGCAAAGTTCCCAACCAGCTGGGCAGAGCACACCCAGGCAGCCTTGTCCCGCTCTCCCTTCTCCGCACAGCAAGCTCCATGTAAACCCCGCCCCTTCAGCAGCCTTCTAGCTGCTAGGAATCCTCTCAGACTGCCTGCCTTTCCTCTGACACAGAGTGGCGGGTGTGGATCCCCTCCTTCACAAACAGCCGGAATGTCAATTTCTCAAGCACTCCACCTGTCCGAGCTCCCCAACGTCCAGAGCACCATACACTATAGGATTCTGCTCACAAAGAAGATCTCCAGGGCGAGGTGTCCAGCAGTCCCGGTCTTCCACCCCATCCCCTCCTCCATTTCTCTTCCTCCTGCTGGTGAGCTGGGGTGGGGGAAGGGCTTGGGTCCCACCAGATTAAGGCTTTCCTACGTTACCCTGTTTTGTAAGGTCTGCTCTGTTCGTGAGGTCCGTTTGCAGTCTGGTTCACCCTTCTTTCTTGTTGCTGTTTAAATGTTAGTTGTATTAATTAACTATGTTTTTGTACAATTTGTGGTTTTGGGAGGAGCTCTCCGTCTCACCTCTCATGCCGCTATCTTGCAAGTCGTCCAAAAAATATATTTTTAAATACGTGGGTTAACAAAGCTCAAAGATGTTCAGTGAATTGCCTTGGGGTCAAGTCATTAATTAAGACAGAACAATCAGGACTAGAGAAGTCAGTCTTCTCACTTATAATCCAAGGCTCTTTTCATTATACAGGGCTGTCTTTCACTAATATCAATTGATGCTTCCTAGTAGTTTAAGAGAAACACTACTTCTGGATTATTGTATGAAAGTCTCTTTCTTTGTTTAATAAATATGCCATTTGTTATGCAATAATTTCTGTATATATTCACTCAAGTTAAAACAGCATATTTAAAGCACATTCTCTAACCCAATCACAGTATTAACCCCAAAGTCCTTACATTTTAATAATTATATATAAAGGTGTCTTACCTTTTACACTTATTAAAGTGCATTTACATTTATTAAAGTGCATTTACATTTATTAAACCCAGAGAGGTAAGATGCAATGGTTAAAAAATAACATTTAAGAAAAACGGAGGAAAAAAACAGGCATTTTTTTTAAAAAAGCAGAATATATTAACCATTCAGTTAACTGCGGATGATCTGTAAATGATGATTTATTACTTCCTAAGATGAAATGGGAAACAGCTCCTACTCCATATAAACAACTTTAACATCTCTAAGTACAAAAAACTTAGTAGAATTAGTTTAAACATTTCATCATCTTTCCTTGGTATCCACTAAGCTGTAAATTATCATAAGAGGAAGGAGTTGGCTAGAAAAAACCCAATATTTAATTAATACTTACCTTATGTTAAGTATAGATATATTTTGTTTCTTCACATATTATGAAAATAGAAGTTTTGCTGTTGCAAAATATACATCAATTTTTATGACATTAGTTCAACTACAGAAAAATAAACAATTTCATTTTTAAAAAACCAACCTGTCTACTTCATCTCGAGCCACAATGTCTCCTTTCTTTAATGCTTTTATAGCAAACATCTCATTTGTGTGTTTATATTCAGCCAAAAGCACCTGAAAAGAGTTTAAAATGATTAATTCCCATTTGAGTTATTACTTTTGTAGATATTCCAAAAAAAAATTTTAAGATTACCTTTCCAAAATGTCCTCTGCCCAAGACAGCACAGCACCTGAAGTCTTGTAGATTAAACTGAAACATTTGTTGAGATCTGAAAACAGTGATGCCAATTAAAAATAACACAAAACTATGGGAACAAATATGTAGTAACAAATACGTATATGTTCTTTACCTGCTATCCTCAAGTTCTCGAATACCACTATATTCTAGGCTTGACTGAGGAATATCAGGTTCATACTCAGACTGAGATTTTGGAAGTATACTATTTCTGTCATTCTCAATATCAAAAACAATTTCTGAATCCTATAAAATATTAAATACTCATTAAATCATAGAAACAGAAAACTATTTGGTAAGAATAAAGTTAAAGAAAAAAGTCTATGTTGTTAAAAGTCAATATAAATATTAGTGAGAAAGTAAAATTCAGATACTGAATATTTATTCTCATGGTTAATTTTGTATAACACTTATCTAAAAAATGTGAAAAACTTAACACATTATTGTCATCTTCAATGCATACTCAGAAATTACATTAACCACATTAGAAGATAAGAGTGTTTCAAGCAATACATCATCTAGTTATCAAGTGGGCTCCTATGCTTCTTCTAAGTTAAGCATCCTAGTCCACCTTTAATGGCCCATGTGCAGAGACTTTTGTTTTACTCATAAGAAACATAAAAACAGTTCACACAGGCAGTTTTTAATTAACTGAAATGTACATCTCATTCATTATGATGCTTTTTATTGGTAATTCATTTGGTGAAAAGGAATCATACAAGGTTTAAAATTTCTTGCCTGTCCTGGTGTATCCAAATCTCTGAATTCAGCAGATTCATCTATTTCTCCAAGGGAAGAATCACGTGGTGGGGCTGGAGGAGGTTCAGGTTCAAGATCGAAGTCCAATTTGGTTACTGTAGAATCACTTATAGAAGATAAAGTAATTCACCAAAAACAGTAATCAAAAGCATGTATTTTCAATGGCTTTAAAAATTAAAGCAAACAATTCTTTTTTAAAGTAAGCAGAACACCAATTTCAAAATACTATTTGGAGAAAATGAGACTTCTAATAATAGAAGCACTGTGATCAGTATGTACAAATGTCACAATAATTATTTTATAAAAGTGATGCTTACAAATCTTAAGACACATACCTAGCTGGAGATGCTATTTCAGGGATGCGTACATCAACCACTGGCACTGTAGCAGGCACAGGGGCTTGAGGGCTGAAGGTGCCAGAATGATTTACTGTAGGAATAGCTCTTCTCACCAGCCTTCCCCAAGTGGCAATATTAATATTCATTTGAGGAGCTCTGAGAAATGTTTTGCCTGTGGACATTGTGAATAAAGAAAATAGAACAAGTAATTCTTAATACATTACCAAAAGCCATCAGTTAAAAATTCATATTCATCAGTTTATAATCTATGAAAACAAACAAAATTTGTCACTTAAAAAATTGTCCTTAACTATTTGTTATTAAAGGCTAGTGAAAAATAGCAAAAAAAAGTTCAAGAATAAATAGGTAGAAATTGTTCTTTAAGTGGTGATATGTGGTTAAAGTTTAAAAAAGAATTCTTATCTTGTAGAGATGCCAACTACACTATATGGATGAATCAATACAATATCCTGGTTAGCTTCAAACAAGCTGAGGCAGAGTGAGTGTACGGCATTAGATGAAAGAAAGCTGCCTGTGAGTTGACAGCTGTTGAAGCTGAGGGATGGTGCACTGCACTAGTCCCTCTACTTGTGGGTACGTTTCAAATGTTCCTTAATAAAAAGTTAAGAATAAATGACTGAACAAGTAAGAGGAAAACAAAAACAAAGACAGGTGTCACTTTTTAAATGGAATGTAGGTTTTCTATGTTTAAGAAAATACCAGTTTGACTTCTTAATAACTACCTTGTTGTTTTGAAAAAATTTTCTTTTGTCTTTGGAGTTTTGGTCTTCTTTCTATAACTGGATTAAAAAAGGTAACCTGCAGTTAAGAAAATTAAAATAAACATGAATATAGCACAGGACTTATGGTCATGAAATTCACTGAACTACTCAGTTTTGAAAACTTGAGAATCTTAAATATAATTTAGTTCAACCCACTCATTTTCTAGATGAGAAAACAGACCTAGAGAAGATAAATGATTTTTCTTAAGGTAATGTATCTGTTTAGTGGCAGCGCTGAACCAAGATCAAGTTGTCTGTCATTCAGTCTAGTACTGTTTCTACTTCTACATCGTGATGCCTGCATATATAGTTTCAACTGTGATTATGCACATTTAATGAAATACATTTATTACCTCTGCAAACAAAGTACCCTGTGGTTCCAAATAGAGACACATGCCATGCCGTTGGTTGTCTAAAAAATCTTCTAACCTCAGAAATTTTACAGCACACAGAGATCGCCAATCACGCCAATAAACTGAAATTTCCAGTTCACGTGACTAGGATAATTAAAAAAAAAAGAAAAAGAAAACAGAGAAGACATTACTGGACAGACAGTTGAATAAAATATCACAAAAAATATAAAATACAAATAAATAAAAATCACACACACAATGGTGGTGCTACTTTAAAGAACTCTATGTAATGTTTATTATATATTACTTTAACAAACTTAGATATTTTAACTCAAAG
Source organism: Smutsia gigantea (assembly GCA_032199065.1). Lineage (NCBI taxonomy): Eukaryota > Metazoa > Chordata > Mammalia > Pholidota > Manidae > Smutsia > Smutsia gigantea. The sequence goes on along the minus strand of JAVSCE010022620.1, from coordinate 922,485 downwards.
GAGTAAATTTATATTCCAATAACCTTCAGTCAAGATTTTCCTCCTATACTTGGTATCACTTGCTGTGCTATTGCTGACAGACCTCAGTGCCTGCCTCACAACCAATTTCAAACCTTATTTCCTTGCCCCAACAAAGGTCTGCAAATACCATTTACCTCACGCACAGTGTGGCACACACTGTGGTAATAATAAGCACTTTAAGAATATCAGGTATTTAATCTTCGAAAGAATACCACTGGGTAATAGGACCACTGATAATAGGGGCCTGCATAGGTAGGGAGCAACAAAGAAATGCAGACAGAGTTTTACAGAAAGATGTTAATTGTAACACCCTGATACCCCCCAAAAAGCATATTAGCAAGAACTTGAATGTACAAAACCCAGTGACAAGTATGTCATATTCATGAAGGAATACAATGTAGTCATTAAAAATAATGCTTATGTGGAAAAACATATTTAAGGTTTTAACAATCAATTATTAAATGTACTTATAGTTTATTAAATATACTTTATAGTTTACAGGTTGGGGGTCAAGCCATAAACTGATTTCTACATATATGTTATAATGTACAAATACATTTTAATTATAAAGCACTAGATTTCTCCATTATTTTGTTTTTCAGGATTTTGCAGACCATCCACAAAAATAGATAAATGTTTTTCCCCTTATGCTCAACAGGTAACAAATCATTTCTTTTATATAACAACTTTCAATTTATTAATTCATGTATTTATTTGGCAAGCTCCTAATACACATAAGAGAAAATCTTGACTTTAATAAAACTAGCTGATGCAAATGAATACAGAAAACACTTATAAGAGACAGAACATGAAAAAAAAAGAGTCAAGATACAACATGCCGTAAGACCTCACCGCCAATCAGGAAAAGGACTAGAAAAAGGGACCTATGGCAGTGAGACTATGAGCCCAAGGCCCCGTACCTTTCTTCTCTCTGATACATAATTAATTGGGAGAGAATACTAGTCATGAAAGGGAAATACGAGTACAGCTATTTTAAGATCACATAGAAGGCGTAGGTATTAATGCTGTAATATTCTATTCCAGTTAAAAGTTTAAGTATTTTGGAAACAGTTACTTTGGGAAATAAACAATGAACAAATGAACCAGGGACTGCTAATTTAGACTACACTGTTTCAGACTATAGGAGGAGAAGTCTGCTTTCTCTTATCTTATTCTACTATATCAGGAAGGAAGACCTCTTTTGGATCAGGCAGATGGAAAAGGCATAGAATATGGAGATGGAATTGGTCTTTGCTAAAAGTTCTTATACGGGGACTTCCGGGAAGACGGCGGTGTGAGCAGGGTGGCAGAAATCTCCTCCCAACACTATATTTAACTACGAAAACACAGCAAATACATCTATTCCTAAAAGAGAGACGAGAATACACAGGAAAGCGCACAGCGTGCAGCTACACCAGAGAGGACTCGGCACCCCAAGAGGCGGTCTTAAAGAGCCCAGCTGACATACGTGGCAACTATCAGTGACCAATTCTGTAGCCATGAAAAGACAGAGGAATATGGTTCAGACCAAAATCAACCAGACAACCCCAGAGAGGGAGTCTGAAGGGATGGAAATGCACAGTCTTCCTGAAAAAGAATTCAGAATAAAAGTCATAAACATGCTGATGGACCTACAGAGAAATGTGCAAGAGCTGAGGGAGGAAGTGAGGGAACTGAGGAAAGACAATGCAGAAATCAGACAAGCGATCGACGGGCTTAACAGCAGAATGGATGAGATGCAAGAGACTGTTCATGGAATAGAAAACAGAGAACAGGAGTACAGAGCAGCTGAGGCAGAGAGAGATAAAAGGATTTCTAGGAATGAAAGAATATTAAGAGAACTGTGTGACCAATCCAAACGGAACAATATTCGCATTATAGGAGTACCAGAGGAAGAAGAGAGAGAAAAAGGGATAGAAAGTGTCTTTGAAGAAATAATTGCTGAAAACTTTCCCTCGCTGGGGAAGGAAGTAGTCTCGCAGTCCACCGAAGCTCATAGATCTCCCAACACAAGGGACCCAAGGAAGACAACACCAAGACACATAATAATTAAGATGGCAAAGATCAAAGATAAAGACAGGGTATTAAAGGCAGCTAGAGAGAGAAAAAAGATCACCTACAAAGGAAAACCCATCAGACTATCATCAGACTTCTCAACAGAAACCTTACAGGCCAGAAGAGAATGGCATGATATATTTAACGTTATGAAACAGAAGGGCCTCGAACCAAGAATATTGTATCCAGCACGATTATCCTTTAAATATGATGGAGGGATTAAACAATTTCCAGACAAACAAAAGTTGAGAGAGTTTGCCTCTCATAAACCACCACTACAGGATATCTTAAATGGACTGCTCTAGATGGAAGTACACCTAAGGCTAAAAAGATGTTACCAGAGAAAATAAAATCATAGCAAAGAAAGCAGACCATCCAAATACTAACTAAAGGCAAAGAATAAAACACCTATTATAGAAAGAATGGAGGAGGAGGAATAAGAAGGGAGAGAAATAAAGAAACATCAGACTGTGTTTACAATAACTTAACAAAAAAGTTAAGTTAGATTGTTAGATAGTAAAGAAGCAACCCTTGAACCCTTGGTAACCACGAATCTAAAGCCAGCAATGGCAATAAGTACATATCTATCAATAATCACCCTAAATGTAAATGGACTGAATGCATCAATCAAAAGACACAGAGTAACAGAATGGATAAAAAAGCAAGACCCATCTATATGCTGCCTACAAGAAACTCACCTCAAATCCAAAGATATACACAGACTAAAAGTGAAGGGATGGAAAAAGATATTTCATGCAAACAACAAAGAGAAAAAAGCAGGTGTGGCAGTACTTGTATCAGACAAAATAGACTTCAAAACGAAGAAAGTAGCAAAAGATAAAGAAGGACATTACATAATGATAAAGGGGTCAGTCCAACAAGAAGATATAAGCATTATAAATATATATGCACCCAACACAGGAGCGCCAGCATATGTGAAGACAAATACTAAAAGAATTAAAGGAGGAAATAAAAAGCAATGCATTCATCTTAGGAGACTTCAACACACCACTCACTCCAGAGGACAGATCAACCAGACAGAAAATAAGTAAAGACACAGAGGCACTGAACAACACACTAGAACAGATGGACCTAACAGACATCTACAGAACTCTACACCCAAAAGCAACAGGATACACATTCTTCTCAAGTGCACATGGAACATTTTCCAGAATAGACCACATACTAGGCCACAAAAAGAACCTCAGTAATTTCAAAAATATTGAAATCCTACCAACCAACTTCTCAGATCACCAAGGTATAAAACTAGAAATAAATTTTAGAAAGAAATCAAAAAGGCTCACAAATACATGGAGACTTAACAACACTCTCCTAATTAATCAATGGGTTAACGACCAAATCAAAACAGAAATCAAAGAATATATGGAGACTAATGACAACAACAACACAAAGCCACAACTTCTGTGGGACGCAGCAAAGGCAGTTCTAAGAGGAAAGTATATTGCAATCCAGGCCTATTTAAAGAAGGAAGAACATTCCCAAATGAATAGTCTAAAGACACAATTACAGAAATTGGAAAAAGAAGAACAAATGAGGCCCAAAGTCACCAGAAGGAGGGACATAATAAAGATTAGAGAAGAAATAAATAAAATTGAGAAGAATAAAACAATAGAAAAAAATCAATAAAAGCAAGAGCTGGTTCTTTGAAAAAATAAACAAAATGGATAAACCCCTAGCCAGACTCATTAAGAGAAAAAGAGAATCTACACAAATAAACAGAATCAGAAATAAGAAAGGAAAAATCACGACGGACCCCACAGAAATACAAAGAATCATAAGAGAATATTATGAGAACCTATATGCTAACAAGCTGGAAAACATAGAAGAAATGGACAACTTCTTAGAAAAATACAACCTTCCAAGACTGACCAAGCAAGAAACAGAAAAACTAAACAGACCAATCACCAGTGACGAAATCGAATTGGTAATCAAAAAACTACCCAAGAACAAAACCCCTGGGCCTGATGGATTCACCTCTGAATTCTACCACACATATAGAGAAGAAATAACACTGATTCTCCTTAAAGTTTTCCAAAAATAGAAGAGGAGGGAATACTTCCAAACTCATTCTATGAAGCCAGCATCACTCTAATACCAAAACCGGGCAAAGACCTCACCAAAAAAGAAAATTACAGACCAATATCCTGATGAACGTAGATGCAAAAATACTCAACAAAATATTAGCAAACCGAATTCAAAAATACATCAAGAGGATCATACACTATGATCAAGTGGGATTCATCCCAGGGATGAAAGGATGGTACAACATTCGAAAATCCATCAACATCATCCACCACATCAACAAAAAGAAGAACAAAAACCACATGATCATCTCCATAGATGCTGAAAAAGCATTTGACAAAAATTCAGCATCCATTCCTGATTAAAACTCTCAACAAAATGGGTATAGAGGGCAAGTACCTCAACATCATAAAGGCTATATATGACAAACCCACAGCTAACATCATACTTAACGGCGAGACGCTGAAAGCTTTTCATCTAAGATCGGGAACAAGACAAGGATGCCCACTCTCTCCACTGTTATTCAACATAGTACTGGAGGTCCTAGCCACGCAATCAGACAAAACAAAGACATACAAGGCATCCAGATTGGTAAAGAAGTCAAATTGTCACTATTTGCAGATGATATGATACTGTACATAAAAAACCCTAAAGATTCCATTCCAAAACTACTAGAACTAATATCTGAATTCAGCAAAGTTGCAGGATACAAAATTAACACACAGAAATCTGTTGCTTTCCTATACACCAATGATGAACTAACAGAAAGAGAAATCAGAAAAGCAATTCCATTCACAATTGCATCAAAAAGAATAAAATACCTAGGAATAAACCTAACGAAGGAAGTGAAAGACCTGTACTCTGGAAACTACAAGACACTCCTAAGAGAAATTAAAGAGGACACTAACAAATGGAATGCATCCCATGCTCTTGGCTAGGAAGAATAAATATTGTCAAAATGGCTATACTACCTAAAGCAATCTACAGATTCAATGCAATCCCTATCAAACTACCAACAGCTTTCTTCAATGAACTGAACAAATAATTCTAAAATTCATATGGAACCACAAAAGACCCCGAATAGCCAAAGCAATCCTGAGAAGGAGGAATAAAACAGGGAATTACACTCCCTGACTTCAAGCTCTACTACAAAGCCACAGTAATCAAGACAATTTGGTATTGGCACAAAAACAGACCCACAGAACAGTGGAACAGAATAGAAAATCCAAACATTAACCCAAACATATACAGTCAATTAATATTTGATAAAAGTACCTTGGATATACAATGGGGAGATGACAGCCTCTTCAGCAGCTGGTGTTGGAAAAACTGGACAGCTACATGTAAGAGAATGAAAGTGGACTACTGTCTAGCCCCATACACAAAGGTAAACTCAAGGTGGATCAAAGACCTGAATGTAAGTCATGAAACCATAAAACTCTTAGAAAAAAACATTGGCAAAAATCTCTTGGACATAAACATGAGCAACTTCTTCATGAACATATCTCCCCAGGCAAGGGAAACAAAAGCAAAAATGAACAAGTGGGACTATATCAAGCTGAAAAGCTTCTGTACAGCAAAGGACACCATCAGTAGAACAAAAGACATCCTACAGTATGGGAGAATATATTCATAAAAAACGTATCTGATAAAGGGTTGACATCCAAAATATATAAAGAACTTATGCACCTTAACAAACAGAAAGCAAATAATCCAATTAAGAAATGGGCAGAGGACATGAATAGACACTTCTCCAAGAAGAAATTCAGATGGCCCACAGGCACATGAAAAGATGCTCCACATCGCTAATCATCAGAGAAATGCAGATTAAAACCACAATGAGATATCACCTCACACCAGTGAGGATGGCCAACATCCAAAACACAAACAACAACAAATGTTGGCGAGGATGTGGAGAAAAGGGAACCCTCCTACACTGCTGGTGGGACTGCAAATTAGTTCAACCATTGTGGAAAGCAGTATGGAGGTTCCTCAAAAAACTCAAAATAGAAATACCATTTGACCCAGGAATTCCACTCCTAGGAATTTACCCTAAGAATGCAGCAGCCCAATTTGAAAAGGACAGATGCACCCCTATGTTTATTGCAGCACTATTTACAATAGCCAAGAAATGGAAGCAACCTAAGTGTCCATCAGTAGATGAATGGATAAAAAGATGTGGTACATATACACAATGGAATATTATTCAGCCATAAGAAGAAAACAAATCCTACCATTTGCAACAACATGGATGGAGCTAGAGGGTATTATGCTCAGTGAAATAAGCCAAGCCGAAAAAGACAAGTATCAAATGATTTCACTCATATGTGGAGTATAAGAACAAAGAAAAAATACTGAAGGAACAAAACAGCAGCAGACTCACAGAACCCAAGAACGGACTAATAGTTACCAAAGGGAAAGGGACTGGGGAAAATGGGCGGGAAGGGAGGGATAAGAGGGAAAAAGGGGCATTACGATTAGCAGATATAATGTTGGGGGGGCACGGGGAGGGCAGTACAACTCAGAGAAGACAAGTAGTGATTCTATAGCATCTCATTACGCTGATGGACAGTGATTGTAATGGGGTTGGTGGGGGGGACCTGATGAAGGGGTAGTTTAATAACCGTAATATTGCACATGTAATTGTAGATTAATGATAATAAAATAAATTATATTAAAAAACAAAAAAGTTCTTATACTCCACACTGCTAAAAAAGTAAGATAATATTTCTCTAGATGAGAAGACATCCACTCACCTCATTTGAATTTATTCTAGGCACTATGGTAAATGTCACATGTTGACTAATTTCTCTTCCCTCTGTCTCTGTATTCCATGCTTCAAACTGAAATGTTAGAAAGATCTGAGATATGGAATGGAGGGTTATCTCAAAGCGAGCTTTCCTGGAGTTCTACATTGAGGTTTTAAGTATAAGGCTTTTCACTTTTTTTTACTTTGTGTTTTCCCTGTATCAACCTCTCCATAATTTAAGGGAGAGGGTAGCTATGATCTATAGCAGATTAAGATATTTTATGTCAGTACTCACACCACTGTTTCATGGAACCCCATTAATTCCTTATGTCCAGTGTGATTTGGATAGGAAGAGCAGTGATACAGCGTCTGAAAAGCAAAGTACCTTCTATACAAGGGCATGTCACTAATGTTTATTGAATTTAGACTGCAAGTGCTAGTAATTTTCCAGATGAAGCAGGTCTGCTCTATAAAGCAAGGACATGCTTGTACGTAATGTCAAACTGTAGGAGCAACAAAATTCTAGGTAGAGTAAAATCATGACAAAAACAGCAAAGCAGTATAATCTGACTAGGTATTGACTGGCAGTACTGGCAAACCGTCCCAACTTCTGCCTTATTTTTGTCTTATGAATTTGCACATAAGATCAAAGAGAGAACAAAATTCTGTTTTATATAGACCTAAGGAATCTGTATGGTTTTCCTGAAGTCTCTGTGAGGCCTGCAAGTCAAGAGAAAAAGATGAGACATTGAATCAGTACTACATATAGGAAAGGAAGGAGAGCAAGGACTTAAAAAATGTGTTGCAATTAAAAAAAATCCAGTACACATCTATCATAAAGGAAGGTTGAGGTTCCCAACCTGTTCAGGAAGAACTCTGGGGCAATGGAAGATTTTTAAATTTTTCAATGGAAACAGGAATAGCCATACCACAAGAAATACTAGCTCATGATAAATTCATAGTTTCAACATTAGAATGTACCACATTCCTTTTGACAACATCGTATCTTTGCTAACCTGGTTTTCAACCATTGATTTTTTCCACATGAAAAAATGTGGAAAAGGAGTTAAGGGTACAGTATCCAATCTGATTCCAAGCTTTGAGAAATTATATAGAGTATTCAATAGGTAGACATATCCCATTACTAAGTAACTGGTTCCATGAAATAAAAATATTCTCTTTTCTCTGAATGGCTTTTTTTTCCAAAAAGTACTGATTTATTAGGATATCAGTACTAAATTATTAACTACACTTTTTAAAGTGAGGTGTAAGAGACAATTTAAAATATTTGAAGTACAGACAGTGATGATTTGATGTACATTGTGAAAGGACTCCTCCCATCTAATACACATGCCCATCACCTCACATTTTATATAGAATATGTTTGTTGAAAATACATTAAGTTCTATTTTCAGCATATTTTACTTACACAAATTATCAACTATAGTTACCATGTCATACATGTGATGCTCAGATCCTATTTATCTTATACCTGAAAGTTTGTACCTTTTCACCAATCTTTCCCTATTTCCCTCAGTCCCCCACTGCTGGCAACCACTTTTCTACTCTTGTTTCTATGAGTTTGACTTTCTTCCCTTTTTTTTGTTTTTTTAAAGATTCTTTATATAAGTGATAGCATTCAGTATTTGTGTTTTTCTGCCTGGCTTATTTCACTTGGCCCAATGTCCTCAAGGTCCATCTATGTTGTTGCAAATGGCAGGATTTCCTTTCCTTCTTTCTCATGGTTGGATAATTTTCCATTGTGTTTGTTTGTGTGTGTGTGTGTGTACGTGTATACACATTATTCATCCATTCACCCATCCATCAACAGACACAATAGCCGTATGTTGCAATGAGTAGGAGAGTACAGATATCCCTTCAATATTGTGTTCAAACAACTTCTTTTGAATATATACTCAGGAGTGGGCTTGCCAGATCATATGATAATCCTATTTTTAATTTTTTAAGAAACCTCCATACTGTTTTCCATAATGGCTGTACCACTTTACATTCCTACCAATAGTGAACAAGTGTTCCTCTTAGTCACATCTTCTTCAATACTTGTTATCTCTTGTCTTCCTGAAGACAGACATTCTAATAGGTGTAAAGTCATATCGCACTGTGGTTTTGATTTACATTTCTCTGATGATTAGTGATATCGAGCACCTTTCATGTACCTGTTGGCCATTTGGATGTCTTCTTGAGAAAAATGTCTATTCAGTTTCTCTGCCCATTTTTAAATCAAATTGTTTGTCTCTTTGAGTGGTGTGAGATCCTTATTTTTTGGATATTAACCCCTTATCAGATATATGATTGTTAATGTTTTCTCCCATCTTTAAGTTGCCTTTTCATTTTGTTGATGTTTAGTTAGTAATTAGTTCTTAAGAAATGGAACTATTGTGTATTTCTTTTGGCCTAGAGACACAATATAAAAAAAAAATTACTGGGACAATAATTGATGCTGTAAATTGAGTTTGGGAATCTTGGAGAGATGAAAATGAGAACTAGGTTCCAGTGCTGGAAAGAAAGGGCAAGAAGCAAACTTTCTGCAGCCACTAACAGAGAAAAAATTAAAGCACGGAAAATTCAAAAGCCAATTAAAGGTGAGATTTTGTAAAGGTGCACATGGCAGATATCACACTAATTGGTCTTCTACTTATTAATTGATATTTTGTGGGCTTCTGAGGACAATGTAGGCTTGGGGAGCATCAATTAGGGACCCAGCAGCAAACATATTGCACCCTCAAAGAGCCTGAGTTCTAAAACTTGGCTATTTATGGAGGCATGATTAAAGTTAAGGAACCAACAAGATGGGAGCATCTGAGGATGAGCCAACAGTAGAAATCCATTACCTTCCCTAGCCCGAACCGGCAAGAGGCAACAGTTTCCAGAATCCAATGAGAACTGGATGGTGGAAAATGGACTTTCCAATTGGAGCTGTGGCAATAGATGAACACTGCTGCGAAAACAAAGGAGAGGAGAGAGGGAAGCAAACACACTGGCTTCCCTCTTCTCCTGCCCTTATGCCTCCTAACAATGTCCTCCAATATAAGTCAGAGGCCAGTGATTCAAGTCTGCAGCTATCAGCCTTCAGGGGCAAAGAGCAGAACAGGGAAGGGAGGCCGCTGGGATCGACAGGGAGCAAACAGAAAGCAAGCGCTTCAGGAAACAAATTTCTGTTTTCAGTTCAGGAGTTCAGTGAAGGTAATTCTCCAGCTGAACAAATGTGACAAAAAAGAGGGGCAACTTGGGATCTTATGGGAAGATCAGAAATACAGAGAGAAGAGTAGGAGACAGACTGGGGAATATAGGCTGTGATCTCTGCTTGAAGCCAGCCTCTTATAGATGTGAGTGGCTCCGCTCCCTTCACAGGGAAAGAGGGAAGTAAAAAATTATGATAGAAACTATTTAAGTGCTGTGACAGTATGTATACTGCTTCCTGTATCAATCATATATTCTATAAAAAGTTTCAAAGATTCCCTCTTATTTCAAACCTATTATAAACTTTTGTGCTTCTACGTCTTTACATATACAGTTCCTACTTCTAATCTGAGATTAGATTTCTCACCTGACTCATAAGACTCAGAGAAGAATATGGTGTGTCATTTGACAGAATTTGGAAGCAGCAGAAGCAGCAGAAGAGAGCTAAAAAGGTTAAAGAGTATTATACCTCAGTTACAGGTTAAAAACAGCATCTGAGATTAAACAATATGTCAATGTCAGCTCATACAAAGAAGAAATTAAAGAGTCTTTGGTATTCTTATTCTATGGCTTGTTTTATATTAAGATGCTTCCCATTAAAAAGATGTTGTATGCATTTCTATCCTTTTACAGAAAGGAAAGCATCTTTTTTTACTGCCATAGTTTGTATGAGGGATAATTTCCACCTTTCCCCTAAATGTCTGGGTCTCTACCTAGACCCTCTTATTCATCCTCCAAAGTGAGTCAGTTGATATTAGACTCTGGGAGAGAAACTAGACATCAATAATCCAGCCCTTTTTCTTGAGAACCTGGCTTTTAAATAGAAGCGTAGTTTGTTCTTCTCCCACATGCCTTAAGTTTTACATGGCTGAGGCCCACAATGATCTAAGGAACTAGGGTATAATCCCACTGTTGCTGCATACCCAACCACAATCTCAAATAGCTTATAGATGACATTTTATTTTCCAATAGCCACACCTTTTTCTCTTAACTAGTTTAGAACTTGGGCAGAGAAAAGCCCCCACATATAGAAATGCCAATCACGCTTTTTTTAGCGCCTCATGAATGGCCATTTGACCAAATCTATAATATGATAAACAGAGATCATAAAATGGATCTCAGATGAAATAAAGACAATTCAGAGAGAAGAAATCTTAAAACTGATGTCCTCAATAATGTAAGAAAGGATATGGTCCCCATGAGAGAAAAACAGCATATTAAAATAAAAAAAGAAGAATGAGCTTTTAGAAATTAAGAATGTTATCAAATATAAATTTCTCAATAAAAGACTTAGCAAATAAAGGTGTCAGGGTATCCCAGAAAGTAGAACAAGAAGACAAACTGACAGAAGACAATATGCAAAAGAAAATTAGAGGATCAGTCTAAGAGGATAAACTAGCAAGGGACACTGAAAATGAAAATAAGAGGAAATTATCAAATAAATAAGTCATTTCTCAGATCTGAAGCACTCTCAAAAGTGAAGGTGCCATAGAGTACTAACCACAAGAAGTGAAAACACTTACACTAGGGTGCACCATTTTGAAATTTCAGAATCCCAGGGAAAAAAGATAAAAACCTTAAAAACTTCAGAGAGAAAAAGTAGAGCACAGAGATTAAAAATCAGACACACATAACAAATTTCAACTGTAAAAATGGAGCTAGAAAAATAATTGCATAATCCTTTAAAATTCTTAATGAAAATAATCTCTAACCTAGAATTTTAGACTCCAAGTGGAATAGTAGCATAAATATTTTCAGAAATGCAAGATCTCTAAAACTTTCATTCAGCCTTTTCTCAGCCTGTAAAAGGGGGATATGATCCACCAAAAATGAGAAGTAGAATAAGAAAGATGAAGGAGTAATACAAGACTCAAGTGATCCAACACAGAAGGATGGAATTCTCAGGATGATGGTGAAGGAGAGACTCAAGATGAAAGCTATAGCAGCCATTTATTTTGGAGCAGAAACATAAAAGGCTCCAGAAAGAATGGGGAGAGCCGGACACAAATGACTGTTGGTTTACGAGATGTATTTGCCTATGGAGTTGAGAATGAGTCCCTACAGAGAGTTTAGTTATAAACAATAGGCACTTAGAAAACTAAACAAAGCAAACAAAATAAACAAATAAAAAATGAGGTATTTATTAGCCCAAAGGAAGAAACAGTTACTAAAAAGAAAATATAATCATGGTACAGAACATAGTTCATGTGTCAACAACATTTATATAGTCACAGTAGTATCAATGCTAAACTACTGATTTAACCTATCATTTGGAAGAATAAGGATACGAATGTGGATGGTTTAAGAGAGTTAAATTCCAACCGTCTTTAATGTAATGTAAATACACAATTTCTAAAATTTTCAAACCAGTAAATAGTTAAGAATCCCGAGTTCTCTAATAATCTCGTTCTCTATCCTACAACTCAGCTTCTTGCTCTCACTGTCATACTAATAACTTCAGTCTTTCACAGTCTCAGCTGTTTGCATCCTTCCCTCTGGCCATCACCTCCTAACATTCTAGCTGGCTCTCAGTAGCACAACACCCAGTGATCCTTCAACCCCACAGTTACCTGCAACCCATTAATCCTACTACGTTTTTACTGTCTCTTAACTCTCTTGATGTCCTCTTTCATTCCTACTACAAGGTGAACATAATTACTCTGCTCTTAACAGCACTGATTTCTGCTAAAACTTTTGAGTTTTAGTTCTAAAACAGGGTCCCTCCCTACTTCTAATATTGGTAAGGATTGTTCTCTATTATATTAGTGAGGTTAATTAAAAAGAAATGTGAAAGGGAAAAGGTTAGCTGTAAGGGCTTGGGTACCCTCTTGCCTTTAATTTCAATGTCTCATAGGGAAGATTAAATTTTATAACAGAAGGGCTGAGGAACTCAGGCAAAATGAGAAATTACACAACTATTGTGTTTATAATAAACACGAATAAAGAGAAAATTTTATAAGAAAACATAAAAAGGGTAACCTGATAAAAATAGAAATAACATGGAACTGATAGTTGGTAGACTTCATTAAGAATCCTAGATCATACTTTAGGCTAGTTTTTTAACTCCTAGGCCATAATTTCCTTATTAATGTGTAAAACAAGGAGCTGGATATCAGCAAATTTTAAACCTCTTTTTTAAAAAGTAACTAGCAAATTCCAAATGGTATCTTACCCAGAATCCCAAAGCAATAAAAGTGTCTGTGTTGCCACCTGAGACAAATGTGAAGAGCCTTGAGCTCCCAGGAACGTAATTTGAATTATTTTCTACATCATTCTAGATCTAGATAATTTCTTAGCTTACAACTCTAAAAAGACCTATGAATTTTTGTATCTTGAAAAGGATACAGTACAACTTAGTTACAGAATGCCATAGAAAAGAAACAACATCTATGGCAAAATACTGGTGGGCATGAATATGTCAGACAGTTTAAAATAACATTTTCTGTAAATGTTCCTGTAAACATTTTCTATAAATAAATGTTTTATAAATATAAGGGATAAAATAAGAGTTAAAAGCACATGGAAAAATAAAATGTACTATGTAAACAAGACGGAGTTACGATAAGGAATGTGGTCTCTGCCAAAGAGAAGTTTATAATCAAATTAGGGACAAGTAACATATGTATTAGGACACAGAAGGTTTAGTTGGCCTGAAGAATGAATAGCTTTACTAAGCCATGCAGTGTCTTCAAAATTTTAAAGGGAGGATTACTCCAAAGTGGGAAAATAGGTCTGATGCCATAACGAAAAACAATTTTAGGTGAAGATTTACAAATGGAAGTAGAGAACAACTAATCAACAGTTATCAGTCTTTCCAGTTTTCTAAACCTGCAGTTTGGGTAATTTTAAACAATATTTTCTCTGTTGCAGGTTTTCATCATGTTCTGCTATTTCCTCCTCTTCGCCACTATTATCTCTCTACGTCATTCAAATTACTATTGAGGAAAGAGCATTATTTAGAGGGACATTGAAGGTATATATGACCAGTTCTTTGTTTATATGTAACTACTATGGTTCTCAGTTTCCTTAATCATAAAATAATGGCAACACACTTAATTACTTTTAAGTTCGATTTTAAATATAAACCTTCTTAAAACAATAATCTGGCTATAAGAGAAATCTCACCAGCCATTTTCCCTCTAACAAGAATTCTCTTTTGTAAGTTTCATTTTGACCATATCACTTATCAAAAATCCTGTAATTACTCTAAATAAGTTCTGAAATGAAAGAAAATGACATTCAACCAATTAATTCATTATCTAACATGTTTTTCCACTATATTCCAATTCATAGTTACATATAAAAACCTAGGGCTAAAGAAAGAAATAATATCAGAGTGGCTAGAATGTGTCAGGCAATGAAAGGTATTTTATATACACTAACTACACTTCAGTTTTTCTTCTTAACAGTCCTGTGAAGATTAAATTTTATCACCATTTTAGAGAGGGTGAAACAAATGCCCAGTAGTAAGGTTATATAACTTGTCTACTCTCAAATATTTAATAAGTAGCAGATGGACAATGAACCCAGCTTATCTGGCTTCAAATCCAATGTTATAGCAAACCTATTACATTAAAAATGAATGGAAACTGAAACATGTTATGTTCATAAATATTTATATGGATTCACAGTTTAGTAAGACACAAACATAATAGGACATGAAAACTGTACCTATATTTCCTTTCTTCCTCCCTCCCTCCCTCCCTCTCTCCTTCCCTCCGCCCTTCCTCCCTCCTTCCCTCCTCCTCCTCCTTCCCTCCTCCCTCCCTCTCTCCCTTGCTCCCCACCTCCTTCCCTCCTCCCTTCCTCCCTCCCTCCTTCCCATCCATCAGTCCATCCATCCATCCAAATAACCTGAACTGTATTTGCCTCTCTGGTGGGCTTGACTGGATTATATTGGTAACTATTCACTTAAACAGCTTATTTATATCATGTAACAATGTGAGTTTTCCTGCCTTGAAAGAGAAAATAGTTGAAAAAAATCTTAGAAGTGTAACCTTTTTTTGATATAAGAATTCCCTTAAAATTTCTCTTATAAGTTGCTCATTCAACATTGAGAGAGAACTTACTACTTCCTAAAGCAGCTCATTTCATTTTTGAACAGCAATATTCTTTGTATTGAAATGAAATCTGCTATCTATTGATTTTTGCTTTGTCCTCTGCAGACACAAAGTACATTGTCAATACAAGGATGTAACATGCATTACAACTTACGACTTGCCTCTTCTCCAAGAATTTGGCAAACCTTCTGCTTAATCAGTACAATCTTTAATGTGGATACATCAGATAAACCTTAACAGTGAGCTCCAGAAAGTCACAACCAACAGATTAGAGTTGACACACAGAAACTGAAATCTGATTGCTATCCCTTGTCTAATTCTTTTTTACACATTTCTCCTTTCAACTGTAAGGACAATTTTCAAATCTTTGTTAAATCTCTTCTATAGTATATATAAAACTCGTTTTCCTTCAATTATTCCATATGAAACAGGATTTTCATCATTTCTCAGTCTGTCAATTTTTCACTAGATAAGCATTTATGATGCTTATTTGATCTAAGGTATGATCTGATCCAACTCAAAGTTTTCTATTTCTCTTTGACAAATTGTTTCTCTTCCTACTTTTGGGATACTGCTTAAGATTTGATTGTTAGATCTTTTTTTTTCTTTATAGGCTCTTTCTTATTCTGGGTTAGTGACTCTTTTATTAGTTTCAGTACACGGTACTTATTTCTATCAGATCACAAATTACATAATGTCAACCTCTTATTTAAATCCCTTCAATTGTCTTCCAATTCATAGCCTATTAAGACCTTAGTAATCTGGCACCTACCTACATCTATTTTACTTCACACTCATCTGTCTCACGATTTTTATTCTTACAACATATCAAGTTATCTCCCACTTAAAGGGGTTGTTATGTTTCATCTCCACTGCTGGGAACACTCTCCCTGGATCTTTGCAAATTTGATAACTTTTCAACCACCAGGTCTCAAGTCAAATATAGCCTCCTCAAAGAGACTCCCCTAATTACTCTAATCTTAGGTAGCCCCTACTCCCTCATTATTCTACCTTATTTACTTCCTTCATTGCAGTTGTAGGTTTTTAAATTTGTTTACTATTTATCTTCCCTAGTTAGAATATAAGGTTCCTAAGCATAGACACTCTGACTGTTTAGCTCAATCATTATCAGCATATAGAATGGTGCTTGGCACAGAACAGAAAAGCAGTAATTATTAACCTTAAGCATTTCATTATAACAATGAGTATATATTACCTCTAAATACAGAACCTGGTAAAATGTCTGATACATATAAGATGTTTATTATTTTTCTGAAATGAATGGACTAATCTCCTCCACTTGGATGGTATTCACTGTTACCTCTAATTAGATGACCTCCAAATCTGCTTAATCCAGCCCTGACCTCTAGTTCTGTATCTTTATTTAACTGCTAAAAAACTAGGTATATAGAACCCATCCCCCTCTAATACAGATCTTTTCTAACTTCTGTGGCATCATTTTCTTTGCAAATTATATGTAAATACCTTTCCCTGTATTCATATCCAATTAATTATTAAGTCATACTAATTGTTCCTCATTTCCTATATATATTCCTTTCTATTCCTATTGCCATATTTACTTCAAGCTCTTACCATCATCTTACAGTTGTAGCACCAGATAGCTTCCTGAAAATTTATATGCCTTTAGTCTCTCCTCCCTCAAATGCATTCTTCATACATATCCCAAGAACAACTTTTCCATTATATCTTTCCCATTTCCATCAAGTATAAATAGCTTAGCCTAGCATTCAAAATCCTCAATAACATTTTAACTCAAATAATAAAAATAAAGGTGTATTTGGTAAATGAGGTGGTAGACTCTTATACACAGTTTCAGATGTAATGGTAAAAAGTCTATACTGAATCATATATGTATTGAAAAGCCACTGAAGTGTAAGTTCTTTGAGGAAACCTCTTCAGAGACTTTGTTTATGCTTTACATTGCTAATTTCTACCTGGAAGTGCCTGGAATATGGTAAGTATCAATGAATGCTTGTTGATTAAATGAATTAATAATTTAAATTATTAATAGGTATATGAATGATCATAAAGCAGAGAATGATTGCCAAGATGAAAGCATTGTTCTTTGAAGATCAGTCTAGTACTCAGGCACATGGAATTAGTAAATTACTTGAGTAAACATAAATAGCTCACATTAATAGAGTTCTTACCACTAGTCTAAGATTTTTACATAAACTTGATAAACTTGATCCTTACACATCTTAGTAAGACAGGCAGTATTAAAGATAAGGAAACTGGTATACATAGTAAAGGCTAAGCATTTTGCTCAAGTACATACACAACAGTATTTGAACCCAGAATAGCAGTAATTAGGGACTAATTAGGATGCTGGATGTGAGGATAGAAAAAAAATAAACTGGAAGATATTTTTAAAGTAGAAGCTAGAGCAGTAGCAACCACTTCATACCATCATTAAGCACTGTAGATCTGTTTACACAAGTATGTATAATTTTTAAAATGACATATGTGTTACCAATCTGAATACTAAATGATAAAACAGTTTAACATCTTTCTTAGTTTTTAGATAAAATACTGTTTAAGGTTTAATACTTTCTTCCCATATACCAATGGACTGAATTAAGAGCTAAATAATAAAGCTGTCATCATGGATTTGCATCTACTGTGGACCACGTTAACTTTTGCTGCATTCTACAGCTACAGATTGCATTCTAGTCATTTACATCATTCATGAAAGCCATTGAGACACATGGAGGGCTGGGTAAGCACATTAATGCATTTCACATCCAGCTTTCATAAAATAACCTACAAATAGTCAGAAGACTCACCCTAGTGATTAGGGAGTACACTATTAAAATAAATATATTTCAATATCAGATCTCATCCAGTTATTGATCTTTCAGGTTAACACAAAATACAAATTTTCAATCATTGCACAAATGAAAGCTACTGCAGCAAACTGATATTCACGTCTATCTTAAGGTATATTTATGTAAACTCATCAGATGAGAAATGTCAAAATTATTTTGACATAAAAATTCTTTTTATATTAATAACACAAGTCTTTTAAGACATAAAATTTACACTCAAAATGAATTATAAATATAATAAAAATTCAAATAAAATGTTTCTCATCTTACCCTGTCTAGTTCCAGTGTAAACTTCTGATCCCAAGACTGATTGGAAATGGGTTTCCAGCTAGTTTGACCAACCACAGTATTATCTAGCTTCAGAACTGCACAGACATCATCTGTAATTATAATTTATAAACTTGCTTAAATATTTAAAAACCTTTAAAATAGAAGTACCACTGTAAAATAGTAACAAAAGTTTTATGATCTTTTGAAAATAAGGTTTTTCTTAATATTGAAGCTTTTGAATCTAAAATGGCTAGTTTTATACACACACACACACACTCCCAAATTATCCTTTGTTTTTGACAAAAACGCATATAGAAACTGCTATGTATTTTGTTTATATTAGAATGTAACTGAGAGGTCTAACAGGTGACCAGCAGTTGTTTGCCACAACGTGTTATATGTGAGTTTGTGTATCAATAGCATCATCTAGTTTTTCTCCTTCTACATTTGCTATTTATAGAGCTTGTTATTATAAACAATTTTTATTTTCACATTATCCCCGAAGTCTTTCTATATAGGAAAGCACAGACATACTCACCTTTGTATTGCACACTAGGTTGAACTGTCATGTGCCAACCCCCTCAGGTACACCTTTATACTACAGTTAATAATTACACTTCAGAACGTCTCCAAAGTGTTTTTGTAAACCTGTTGCATTTTATTCTCACCACCTCCATGTGTTCCTCCATTTCAGTTTACTACTGGGATACTTGGGCTACTATACTGGTAAATATGTTTGGTCCATGGTTATCAAAATGTCAGTGTTAGTTTAGAAGTGTCACTACATCATTAAAAGAATCAAGAAGTGACAGGTCTCATAGCCTCTGTATAAAGAGTGATGCTCCAACATTTCATTCTTCCAAAAGAAGTAGTGCTATATGTTATTCAGTTTTCTAATGTATTTTCAATAAAGTACATTTTCTTGTCTTTTTTTCCATCATTATAGCTTTTAGTATTTTAAAATTAAATCATGGAAATTATAATTTTATAGTTTTTTTTTGTCCAACTGACTCTGCCCATTCTTCTCTGCCCCCAGTGCTAAGTCTTTTCTATATGACCTTTAGTTTGTTACATGATTTTTAAAAAGTATGGTTACTGAACTGGACAAGTCATCAGTTTTTAGGAGATTTCGGCTACTTCCACTTTTACTTTTACTTGTTCTGCTCATGAAAGATGATCTGGTTTCACTTGGACTCCAACCAGGTAGTGCAACTGATGTTGCTTTTGACCGTCCAGGGACATTCTCCAGAATATCCTGACAGCCCATAAGACGAACTTCCAAAGTACCTGTTAGCGTAAACAAATAACAAATAAAAACATCAATTCTTGATATACAGAACTATGTTTCTGTTACCTGTTCAGAAACAGGGAGAAAGATGCTAAAATAAATTATCTCCTCTCAGTGGGTCTCTGAAGTAACTATTATCTTTCCTTTTTAACTAGAGAAACCTACTAAGATTCTGAACTAAGACAACTATAACCAATTTTATAGAAAGAATGGCACCTCTCAAAAGCCGACTATAGGACATAAAACAGAAGTTACATAAACTTGTGCATCTGAATACTCATTTCTATAATTACATGGAAGAATTACAGAGTTATATGGATAGAACATGTGAGAGGGAAAATATAAAGCTAAATAATATGCCTATTAAAGTAAATATACAGAAATTAGAAACAAGGATATCTATGTGACTAACAGCTATATTTAAGAGTTATGTAATTAACATAGAAAACAGCTTTTGTCCAATAAATGGGTTTGGTTTTTTTTTGAGATGTAAAGTAACATCTTTCCATTCTAATAGCTCAGTCAAATAATTAAGGGTTGTAATTATCTAAGCATAAAATAATTGCAACCTTAGGCAAATAAATACTAAAGGTGTTGAAATGAAAATAAGAAACTGTGGGTCAAGCCATCTGGAGATGTGGTTTTGTCATCATTTAGGCTCGACTTAGTGTATTAGATTTTCAAAATGCTGCTTCAGTATTAAAATTTTAGATAGTGCACATAGCATAACATAACTTTAGGGATAGTATTTCTTGGTAAAGCTGTCCTATTAAACTTAATTAAAACTTAATTTTACTTATAATCTTTGATATTTAAAAGTAACCAAAGGGTTTTTAACAAAGTAAAAAGGCTTGGATTTACCCTGAACTCAGAAAACTAAAATATTCAGACAAAATATATGAAAAAAACAGTGTGAAAGACACTGACCATCAGGCATGAAGAACAGTGATCCCTGAGAGATGGAGAACATGAGATGAGCCCTAAGACTGCTCCAGCTTACTGCCTTGAGACTATCCAGGACATAGTACGGGGAAGAGGAACTCAGGTGGAGCCAAGCAGACTGAGTTAAGGAGAAAGAACTGATCAAAGAAGCTCGAGTTCACAGAGTAAACAAAAGAAGACAGCTGTCCAGAGACAGAACTCCTGACATATGCCAAGGGTGCCCCTGACCAAATATGCAGTCTCACCGCAGTAGTAGAGGTAATCACCCTTAGAGTAAATGACCACATAACACAGCAATACCCAAAAGATCAAACTGTTTTCAGGTAATTGTGACACAGAACAAAGCTCAGGAATATTTATAGGACTATAAAAAAATCCAGCACCCAACAAGCTAACATTCAAAATGTCTGGCATCTAATCAAAGATAACCATGTGTATTTGTTTGCTATTACTGCATTACCAATTCCCACAAACTCAGTGGCTTAGAAGAACATCTATTTATTATCTCACAGTTCTGTAGACCAGAGTCTGGGTAGGCTGGTCTGCACTCTCTGCTAAACACCTCAGAAGGCTGAAATCATTGTTATCTGCAAGTCTGGGTTCTTATCTGGAAGCTCTGAAGAAGAATCTGCTTCCAAGTTCATTCAAGTTGTTGGTAGAACTCAATTTTTTACAGCCACAGGATTGGGGACTCTATTTCTTTGCTGGTTGACAGTCAACAGCTGTTTTCAAGTTCTGGAGCCTCCTGCATTCCTCATCACATGGCCTCCTCCATCTTCAAGCCAGCAATGGCACTTCTCATGATTCAGATCTGACTTTCCCTTTTGCCATTAGAAAAAATCAGAAAATCCTCTGCTCTTGAGGGGCTCATGTGGTTATATTAAGCCTACCCAGATAACTGCTTTTTACAATAATTCAAAGTCAACTGATTAGTAACTTTAACCACACAGGCAAAATCCCTTTTGCCAAACAACATAACATTATGACAGAAGTGATGCCCCATCATATTCACAGAGTTCTGGAAGTCATTCTTAAAATTCTGCCTCTCACAGCAAGCAAAAAAATTAACAGGAAAACAGAACCCATAATCATAATTATAAGAAGTTAAATGAAAGGCAATATAAAACTGACATAAATGTTATGATTAGCAAATAAAGACACCACACAGTTACTGTAACTATATTCCATCTGTTCAAAAAGTTGAACAGACATGGAAGAAAACCCAAACAAATTTCTAGAGATGGCAACAATGTCTGAGATTTAAAGAAAAACACATTGTGATTGATGGAAGACTATACATTGCAAAAGAAAGGCTAGTGAACTTGAAGCTATAGCAATAAAAATGATCAAAAATTGGAGGCATAGAGGAAAGACTTACGGGGGAAAAAAAGAACAGGGGATATGTGAACTGAGTTTAACTTTAAGTGGTGTAGTATATATGTAACTGAAGTCCCTGATGAAAAGCAGAGAGATAGGGGGCAGACAATATATATGAAAAAATAATGGCTGAAAATCCCCCAAATTTGATGAAAACTATAAACACAAGAAGTGTCCAAGAAGTTTAATGAACATCAAGCAAGAGAAAAATAAGTAAATCAAACCAAAGTATACCAAACTTCTCAAAACAAGTGATAAAAAGAAAATATTAAAAGCATACAGAGAAAGAAGATGCTATATAAAAAGATTAGAATAGCTGTGAATTTCTCACAAGAGAAGCAATATTTTTAAAGTACTGAGGAAACAAATAAACCATAAACTCAGAATTCTAAACCCACTGAAAACCTCTTTCACAAATGAAGACATTTTAGGAGTAAAAATGGGTAAAGAATCTCTTATCATCAGACTACCATATGATACAACCATATAATTCCTAGGTATCTACCCAAGTGAAGTGAAATCTATGTCTACACAAAAACTGTACAAGGACGTTATTAGCAGCTATATTTGAAAAAGTACAAATGGAAACAATCCAAACACTGACTTCAGATGAATGGGGAATTATAGAATAACCACACAACTGAATACTACTACTAACTATTGATATACACAACACAGAAAATAATTATTTAGAGTGAAAAGGTCAGGTATCACCCTACCCATATATACTGTATGATTCATTCCATTTATATAAAATTCTGCAAAATGCAAACTGCTGTTTAGTGCCAGACACAGGCCAGTGACTGCCTAGGGACGGTTATGGAGAGAGAGCATGAGAAGAGCAGAAAAGAGGGATTACATAGAGACAAAAGAGGACACTTTTAGGGAGGATGGATATATCACCTTATTATGGTGACAGTTTCACGACTTTAAATATACTACAAAATTTCTCAAATCACATTTTAAATATGTGTAGTTTACTGTGTATCAATTGTACCTCAATAAAACTGTTCTAAAAACTGGATGTTAATGATAGTGGACCAACTAAATGTCATAAACCTGTGTATTTAAAATTGGGACATCTATGGTGATGTAAATTATGTCTCAAACTTGCTAAAGGTAAGGGAAGCTTCAATCTTATGTTTGCTTAGGCTATGGAAATCTTATCTAACTGTAAATTATTAAGGTAGATAAAATATAATGAGTATCATTTTAATTTTAGTTCAAAAAACAATTTGCTGTGTTTGTGTGTTTTATTTTTGTTGTTGTTGTTAAACTGGCAAACTTAGCTCATTTCCACTGTAAATGCTCAGCTGTAAAAGTCATCCTGGGGAAACTGAAAACATCTGGCTACTACTTCAAACCATGATAGCTTATTAAATATTTTAGTAATTTCAATATATTAGATGACAATGCTCAACACCTGCTTTCATTTAGAAAAAAATCTGGAGGGATTTAAGATCTTTATTAAGCATCTAAAAGTTTCTTTCTTTTATGAGGTGACACAATTGTAATTGCATATAACTGTTTTAGAATAGCTTAAAGTTACATTTTTTACTTTTATAACCCACAATATGAAAACGTTAAAATAAGCAAATCCAAGAAGTAAATATCATTTGTATTCATAAGCAGTAGGTATAAATTCCATTAGAACAAGTAAATGTTTTTTTATTTCTTTTAACTTTCTGGACAAATTACGTTATATACATTTTACTAATTCAGTATTTCATCTTAGTACAACTAACATTTCTCAGTTCTGAGGGAATCTTTTATAAAAACTAGTAAATGACTCAAAATGTAGACCAAAATAATTTAACTATACCTTATACCAACAAATTTGCAAATTTCAATATAATCACACAACCACAAAAGAAACCAGAGTATAAAACAGACAACCCACAAATAACAGCATGCAGTAAAAAACCCAGGACAGTAATGAGCCCAGTACTTACATAGGCTAATTATTTATTATGCCTAATCTTTTATTAACACCAATACTATACTCTTCCTTGTTACTCCATATTTAGTTTAAGGTCCAGTAGGAACTTAAAAAGGAATTTTTAAAAGAACCAAAATGTCTTAAAAACAGTAATATACTTCCGTTCAGACTAGTGATTAACAGCACTTTGAGTGAAGTTCAGTAAGGGAATGAAGCACAGGGAAAGAGAGAAATGAAAAGAGGTTAAAGAGCTGGGGAGAGGAGCTGACCAGAATGAAGAGGAAAAAAATTTCAGTGGTATCAGTTAATTTTGTAAAATGTGGCTTTATTATTTTTCTGGAAATATCATTAATTTCCAAGTATTTGACAACCATAGTTTAATCGGTGAATTATTTAGAAATTCTTGAATATTAATGTGGTCAGTGCTGAGCCCAAAGATGGGGAAACTTAGTAAGTACAGTCCCTCCCTTATCAAATAATATTTACAAGTACCTGCTGAATGTATAAAGTGCCCTGTGCTATAGGCTAGGATTACATGTAGGTAGATGACATGGTCTTTGTTCTTCATAGGGCTGTATTCCAGTTTTGATTTAAAAAAGATACAAGAAGAAGATGGCTAATAGGGCAAAGATATTAAACAGGTACTGTGCACATACCAATTTAATTGTGGTATTACGATTCATGCTAAGAGTTATAAAAGATGTGTCTGGAAAGGAATACTTTAAATAATAAATATTATAATATTTAAAATAAAATGGAGGGCCTAGGCTAGAGGTTCCCAATCTGTCTCATTTCAACATACCCTAGTGTCTCAATTTTTTCACTATGCTCCTAGTCTGAAAGATAAACTTAATAGTTGTTACATAGGACATTATATCAAGTACTTGATACAATCTTGAAAAAATTATACTTGAAAAAAACCACACATAACTTGAAAGAAAAAGTAATCTTATTTCATTCTTAAATAACCACAACTACTTCCTAGTGGAATGTGTATGCTTACTGGGCACTGTACAACTTATTAAACTTTAGAATTAGATTGGAAACTGCTGCCCTTATTTTCTATCCCACATTGATTTTCGTGCGGTATTTATTATCACAGCAGAGAAGGAAAACCCAGCTTCTTCAACACATGACATCACTGAAAAGAAAGTAGCTCCACCTACTGCTGAAACTGTAACTACCTTAAGCTAGTAGTCTGAATGGTTGACTGTAGGAAGTGAAGAAACAGTTTCCCTCAAAAAATTAAAATAACCTTTTGTCCTCCTGTGAATTAATTTTGGCATCACAGGGTACCTCAGATTTAGGAACTCAATTTGGTAACCACAGGTTTAGGCTGACCCTAATAGTTACAACAGCATAGTTTAGCTGTACATTTATTCTTCAAATGTTTTAATGTAGAAGTTTGTCATAGTATAAAACTGATTAATGATACCCAAAGCTCCTAAAATGTGATAGTACACTATGCAATTCTGAAGAACACTTTCATATCTTCAAAATATTGAATGACATTATTTTTAAGGAAAAGCCATTATGACATTCATATTGATAACTTAATTATTTCTGGGGGTGAGAGAAGTCTATGTAACAAAATATGTCATAGTTACATGGGCCATAAGAATTTCTGTAGGTGAAGGTCAGAGAAAATGGTGAAGTAGCAAAGTCCAAAGGCAATTTTTCCAAAAAACAGGAAAACAAAACAAAAACTAGCAAAAATTGTTAGAATGAATTTTATCATTCATCTGGAAAACTGTAGAAAGTTTACATCAACCAAGTAAATGCTTAATAAAAGAAAGCAACATATTCTTAGTAGAGCTTTATGGTGTTTTAACTTTTGCCTTATCCCCTCTGCCTCCCAATGGCTTGGTGATGGTCTTGAAGATAGAAGCCTGCGTTCCTGGTGCCCTAGGAAGCAGGGATCTCATTCTCAAAGAATTGTGGTTGCCTTCTTTGACCTGTCTGAGGGCCCTATGAAGGCCTAACACAAATGGCTTCCCTTTTTTCACCTAATTAGGAAATTTCTCAGGGCAGAGAAATAGCTAGGTGGAGAGCATTTAAATGCAAATGAACCAGGTACTGCAGCCTCCCGTAAAAGGTATCAGTTGGGACAAATAAGACATTCCAAAGAGTCTTGGAGAAGCTAGGGAATGAGACGTTTTGGTTTAAAAGAGCTTTACAATGCTCCCAAATATTACTGGGAAACTAAAAGGCTAGGTGCAAACAGGAGGCATCCTCAGAAGAAACCTGAAAAGGCCTTAAGCTCTCACATCTGACTGATCTTTAAGCTCTAGGCAAGTGAAGGTGAGAGTTGTAAAATGTTGAAAATATGCCCCAGTACACAAATACAGAGCCCAGCTACAAAGATGGGATTGGAGGCGGGGTGGGATGGGAAGCATTTTTTTTGCCTTCGGGCATTAAAAAAAATGTCTGTCAAACTCTAGTTGACCACTAACTTAATGGAGACTTCATACCATACATACATAATAAAGCGTTTACAAATTAGTTTATAAAAGCCACTATACACTATATCCCATATCGAAAAATAAAAAATTCTAGGAAAGGGGAGATATCTTCTAGAGTTATACATTATAATATTCTCAATATCCAGGTTTAAACTTAAAATTTTAAGACAAACAATATAATAAGAGAGTATAGCTGATTCACAGAAGTAGAAATTAACAGAAACTGCCCCTGAGGAAGCTAAGACATTGCATTTACCAAAGACTTTATATCAACTATCTTATATATGGTCAAAGACCTAAAAGAAACCAAAAGGAAAAAAGGAGAATGGTGTTTTACCCAATAGAGAATATTAATAAAGATACAGAATTTATAAATAAGAACCAAATAGCAATCCTGAAGTCAAAAACTAAAATACAAGAAATTAAAAAATTTGCTAAAGAGTTCAACAGCAGATTTGAGCAGACAGAAGAATTAGCAAACCCGAAACTAGGCTGATTTAAAAAATTCAATCTTAGGAGAATAAAAAAAGATTAAGAAAAGTGAACATAATTCTATGTTATTGAAATGCTGGGGAATGAGGGACAGTCTGTGATGAGAAACACTGTTAAGAATTACAGATGATTTCTCATAATAGAAAAGATTGAAAAGTAGACAATAAAATCACATTTTTAAAGCTGAAAGAAAAAATATACATAGATTTCTACACCTACTGATACTATTCTTAAATAAAGGTGAAATAAAGGGAAAAAGTAAAAGAATTAGACTTAGCACCTCTACACTATAATAAATGTCAAAAGAAACTTGGCTAAAGGGAAATTATAACATAGAAAATGCAAGAAAGAATGAAGAACAGAATAAATAAATCATTAAATATAAAGGACAGTATTTTGTTTTGTTTTCTAAAAAAAATAACCTATAAAAAAGTAGACTGTATCCTTAAAGTTCTTAGATCTTTAAAGCAAAACAATACTCAAGAATATAGATTTTCATAGCATATATAGAAATAAAATGTTATAAGGTTACAAAACAGTGGAGTGGAAGGATTGGCAAATATTCTTCATAAAATTCTTAAACTGATTTGGGAGTGAGATAGTATGTTGAGATTATAGACGGTAATAAATTCAATATGCACACTTGAATCTCTAAAGCAAGCAACACACACACAGACACACAAACACACAGAGGCTGTCATGGGAGATGAAAAGGAATATCAGAAGTATTTGTTTCAACAACTACAAAGGGCAGGAAAGGATAAACAGAAAAAAGAGCAAATGCTATTCAAACACCAAGATTATAGAGTTAAATACAACAAAAATAATATTAAAAGGAAGGTTTATAAAGGGTACATAGTTTTGGGGGTTGATGTGTCAAACTGTACACACATCAAATATGTACAGTTGTATATAAATAAAGCTGTTGAAAAGGGTCACCTATATTATTATGTATATAAAGTATTTCATTTTAAATAAAAAATCAAACAGGTTGAAAATTCAAGGATGGAAAAAATTCACTAGGTTACACTAGGCATGGGAAGGATAGTATGTCTATTAATATCAAGTAGAAGAGTCAAAGAGTATTTTCAGAGATAAAAGGGAATACTTACAATAGAAGAGTAAATTCATCAATAAGCTGTAACAACACTAAATGCTAAAGTTAAGGGAGTTTGTCACTACGTACCTGAGCAGAGGAAATGCTAAAATAATTAATTCAGATTGAAATGAAAAGACACTATACAGTAATTTGAAATCACAGAAAAAACATCAGTAAAAGTACAAAGATAAATATGAAAGACAGTATTACTATATTTTTTGGTTTGTAATTGTCCTTTATGACTTAAAAGACAAATGTATAAAACAGCTATTATCAATGCTAATGGGCACACAGTGTATAAAGACATAACCTGTGATAACAATATAAGACAGGAAGGTACAGTTGATAGGAACAAGATAAATTGCTATCAATTCAAACAAAACTTATAAATTTAGGATGTTAATTGTAATTAGTAGGGTAACCACTAAGAAAATAACTTAAAAAAATAAGGAAATAAGGAAGGAATCAAGAAGGCAAATCAGAAAAATTCAATCCAACACAAAAGAAAGCAGTATCAGAAAAATTCAGGGGAAAAAAAGATCAAGACTTGTAGAAAACATTGAAAAATGGCACAAGTAAACTCTTTTGTTGTGTAATAAAGAATTTGGCTGTTTATGGTGCCTGGTTCCTGGGAAGGAGCCTCTAAACACTTGTAATCTCTCCAGTGACAGTAGTGTCATTTTTATTCCTGAGGGGCCCCTCAGACCACATGAGAGTGGACGCTGACAAAGTGACTCATGATGGGCCCCTAGACAGTTCCATGATAGGGGCTGGTCATGCTAGAAGGACTGATCACATGATTAGGGGGCTGGTGTGTTGAGCCACAAAATGTTAGCCTGACCTCCTGATCTTGAGAGGGGGTCGGGGAGAGAAGGACAACAGGATGGACACTGATTTCAGTCAACTGGCCAATGATTCAATCACTCCTATGTTAATGAAATAAAAACTGGATTCTCACAGCTAAAGTGAGATTCTTGATTAGTGACAGAAACTGATGTCCTGAGAGGATGATGCATATTAAGGACAAGGGAGCTTCACATTTGGGACCCTCCCAGACCCTCCTTATGTGTCTTTTCTTTTGACTGATTCTAATTTGTATCCTTTATAATAAAACTGTAATTGTAAACACAGAGCTTTCCTGAGTTGAGTTGTTCTACAGAGTTGAGCCTGAGGTGGTAGTGGAAAGCCCTCAATTTGCAGCTAGTTGGTCAGAAATATGGGTCCTTGCAGAAACTCCAAGCTTTCAGCTTATGTCTGAAATGATGGCAATCTTGTGGGAGACTGTGCCATTAACTTATAAAATTTGATCTAAGTTTGGATAGTTAGATCAGAATTGGACTGTACTTTATCAGTAATTATCTTAAACGTACACAGATTAAACTCATTATGATTCAATTATACACTAAAAGAGACTCATTTTGGATGCAAAGACACAAACAGATTGAAATGAGAGAAAAAGATATTTAATGCAAATAGTAACCGAAAGAGCTGGGGGTGGCTATACTAAGAGCAAAACAGACTTTAAACCCAAAGTTGTCACAGGAGATAAAAAAGGATGATATATTTTGATAAAAGTCAATTCATTTAGAAGATACAAAAATTATAAACATATGTGCATTACATATTAAGAGCCCAAAAATATATGAAGCAAAAATTTACATAATTGAAAGGAGAAATAGGTATAATTTACAAAAATAGTTGGAGCCTTTAATACTCTATTTTCAATAATGGGCTTATAAGGATAGCAATAATCAAAATGGAAAATAACTAGTGTTGCTGAGGATGTGGAGAAATTGGAACTCTTATACATTGGTGTTGAGAATATAAAATGATGCAAATACCATGGAAAATAGTCAGACCATTCCTCAAAATTATAAATATAAAATTACCATATGACCTAGTAAATAAGTGAAAACAGGTATTCAAACAATAACTTGCACACAAATATTCACAGCAACACTATTCACAACAGTCAAAAGGTAGAAACGACCCAAATGTCCATAAATGAATGAATATACAAAATCTGGAACATACCCATTTAGTGGAATGTATTTAGCTATAAAAAGGAATGAAGTATTGATACATGGTACCTTGAAAATTCATGAATGAATGAACTTTGAAGACAGTACAGTAAGTAAAAAACACAGACACCAGACACAGAAGGCCACAAGTAATTAAACTTATAGGAAATATCAATAATTAAAAAGCTATAGAGGCAGAAGTCAGTAGTTGCTAAGGGCTGAAGGAAAGAGAGAATGAGGAGTGACTGCTTAATGGGTACAGGGTTTCCTTTTGGGGTGATGAAAATGCTTTGGAACTAGACAATGGTGATTGTCACACAACACTGTGAATATACTAAAGTCTGAACTGTACATTTTTAAACGGCTAAAATAATACATTTTATGTTATGGATATATTACCACAGTTTTAAAAAATCTGTATATATATTTTTTTCATTTATTAAACCAGGACCAGATGTAGATAAACATGCACCAAGAATAATCAGGAGATATCTGCTACATACCCGTTAGTGCTGCTGGCTTGGATAGCGTACTGTATTGGTTTTGTGTAGATATCATACTTTGACGTGGACTTAGTGTTGGTGATGTAACAAGTGAAAGTTCCTCAATAATAATACTGCTTTTGGGATGATTCTTGGGAAGTTCATTTAATCTTTGCTCTAATGAATACTTCAAAAGATCTAACTTCTGACTTGATTCATTAAATCTTGCTTGAGCCTTGAAAAGAGGAAAAATAATTGTTGTCATTTAAGTAATCACATTATTTGAATAATGTATGTATTAAGTTAAAAATTTTACTTAAAATTACTTCTGAAAGTGCTTTTCTGTCTGTTACTTTTCCTGAGCCAAGTAATTTCATTACATTCTTTGCACCTTCTGCTACTGCAAACTCTATCCTAAAATGATGCCTTAATTCTTCCATCCGAAGTTCAAGAGGACTTATGACAGGTTTTGCTAGAGGGGGGGGAAAAAAAAACTTAATTGAACCATTTATTTGATTTTCTTATATGTAGTAATTAAAGCTCATGAAAAAGAAATGAATTCTTACAACATTAGAGAAAGGTAGTCCCTAAGTCAATAAACACTGAATACTTAATAGATAACAAGCTAAAATACAGAGCTTTCCATTTTAGCCATCAAAACTCAGAATCTCAAGATAAAAAAACATGCTTCCTCCTTCTTAATTTTGAACCACTGCTTACATAAAATTTATTTCACACAATAAGCCCATAATAAGACAATTTATCTCTATTCCATCACCGTTATCAAAAGCCAATTCATTGGTCTGGACTGCCTGAAGAATCTGCATTCGTATTACTTCTATTTTTGTCTTGCTGTCCTGGAGCAGTTGCTGAGCTGTGCCATGGAGTTTCCGATCCTATTAAAAATTTAAGTTTGAAAAGGTAAGCCAATGAAGAGACAAAATATTTTCACTGCTTTTAGATCAAATGATATCAGCAAGTGAACAAGAATTAAAAGAACACTGTGAACACTATATACCAATATATACTTTAGATATGTTTTAAAAGGCCATCAAACTGATAGGATTATAATGAGAAAAACAACCCCATCAAAGAAAATTTGAAAGAAAGCAAGTGAATCTTACTACTGTTAAAAAAAATCCAAATTCACTAATTTTTTCTTTCTTTGCTTTACACAAAATATAAAGAATTTTCCTGTACCATGGTCATTAACTCTTATTCAGAAGCACTCCATGGGATGGATGCCTAATTGACTATACCTAAAAATTAGAAAATATCTTTCTTCCATTAAAGTTTTCATGGAGCTTCATATATGTAGGCAAATTTTAATAATAGCTAATCATAGATAGTATTCATAGTCCTTTAAACTCTGATAAAGGAAACAGGAAACAGCATTTGTCAACACAGGTTAACAATGAGAAAGGTCCCTAGAAACTCTTCAATAAAAAATGAGACCTCAACAAAAGCTAGGAAGGAAGTTACAGTGAATAAATTTCTGTCTTCTCTTAAGACGAAGAAAGGTCCTGAATTCAATGAAATGATGTTACCGTTGTATCTCAGTTTACATCCACTAACACTGAATGTTACAGAGAGTCATCAAACACTTACTATTTTAGGAATTGTGTAGGCAAAATAACCCTTCAAAGATGTCCATGTCTGAATTCTTGGAACTCTGTGAATATGTTACCTTACATAGCAAAGGGGAATTAAGAGAGCAGATGGAATTAAGGTTGTCAATCACCCAACCTTAAAAAAAAAAGAGATCATCTTAGAATTTCCAGTTAGGCCTAACGTAATCAAAAGGGTACTTGAATGTGGATGAGGAAGACACAAAGAGCTTAGGGTGATGTGAGAATAACAGACCCACTGTTGGCTTGCAAGACAGAAGAAGAGGGCCATGAGCCATGGAATGTAGCTATCTTCCAGAAGCTGGAAAGAACACAAATAAATACTCCCCTACACCCTCCAAAAGGGAAGACAGCCCTGCCAATACCTTGAGTTTAGCTCACTGAGATCCATTTCAGAACTCTCAATTACAAAACGGTAACATAAATACAAAACTGTTCCTTTAAAAGCCACTAGATTTGTGATAATTTACCAATAGCAGCCATGGAAAACTAATACAGGATTTATTTTTTCAAAAGTTTCACAGAAGTTAATGCCATCTCCTGCTTACTTATATTAGTTGTCAAAGTCTAGTAGGCTTCAATCTACAAAATCAGAAATGATAAATAAAACTAAACATCAACTCAGGAAGCATTTACTCACAAGAAATGTCAATATTTGCATATTATTTAAGCATTTCTACTTTTATCCCTAAGGCAGTCAGTATTAATTTGGAAATAAAACAGCACACAATCAACCTGTAGTCTCCAGGAGACTCAAGACTGGAAGCTAAGAGATCATCACCAGACACGCAGAATCATTTAATAACTCAAACACAGATGGTACACCATGACACTGAATAAAGGGGAGGGTGGTGACAGGTGTGGTGGAAGAAACGATAGTTCCGTTACATAAGGAAAAAAAGAGTGAGCTGAAATATATTATGTTAAACACCAAACTAGCCTATACACAGTGGAGACAATAGAAATTAGAAAATTTATGAATTTTTCTGCTATTTCTTTCTGTTCCCAAGGTCAGCCATTTAAAAGAGTATAGTCAGATGTACTTCTTTATTAAATATTTAGATTTCACACCATGGAGTTAGGCTCAAATATTACCAACTCCTTTACATATCAATTTATACTATGAAGCACATATGTGCATGCACACGTGTGCACACACACACACAAACTTGTTAATTATGCTTCACCATTAAGGAGACTATCTTGAATCTGGCATTTGTCGATGACTTAATATATATGCTTTTAAATACACCTATACACCTTCAAATTTAAAATGGAAACACATTTCTCATACCTTAATTCCTTTTATCCAGTATTAGGAACATGAGACAAAGTGAAGATTTGAAATAGGTTTTTCCATTTCTTTGTGACCAGATCAGAGTAAGAGAAAAATCTTAGTATCCCACGCTTCAAATTAATGGGATAAATATATTTTGCAAGAGACTTGCCTCAAATCTTACTACATTTGCAAATTTTAGTTACCTATCTTCTGCAAGCTTTAGGTTTCTTGTAGAAATTATGTAAATGGAGAGACCAATCTCTAAAACAGAGTTTCTGTAAACATTAGAAAAAACTAAGATGATATTGTCTTCCACATGATTAGAATTAACATGTTCTCTTTTAGAGTAATATAACTAATGATTTTATTTTAATGACATCCTACCTATAAAATATTATGCTCTTCAGTTAGGCTACTCTTATTATTTTATCACTAAGTGAAAAGACAGTAGTTCTGCCAATTCTTTGGAATACTCCTTTCTTAACTATTTCAATTCAACATGCAGGGAAGAACATTCCTATTACATTATTTTTATTTTTTATTTTGGTATCATTAATGTACAGTTACATGAGAAACATTATGGTTACTAGACTGCCTTCATTATCAAGTTCCCACCACATGCCCTATTATAGTCACTGTCCATCAGCGTAGTAAGACACTATAGAATTACTACTTGTCTTCTCTGTGTTATACTGCCTTCCCCGTTCCCCCCACCCCTAAAATTATGTGTGCTAATCATAACGCCCTTTTTTCCCCCTTATCTCTCCCTTTCTGCCCATCCTCCCCAGTCCCTCTCCCTTTGATAACTGTTAGTCCATTCTTGCGTTCTGTGAGTCTGCTGCTGTTTTTTTCCGTCAGTTTATGCTTTGTTCTTATACTCCACAGATGAGTGAAATCATTTGGTAATTGTCTTCCTCTGCCTGGCTTATTTCACTGAGCATAATACCCTCTAGCTCCATCCACGTTGCTGCAAATAGAAGTATTTATTTTCTTCTTATGGCTGTATAATATTCCATTGTGTATATGTACCACATCTTCTTTAGCCATTCATCTACTGATGGACACTTAGGCTACTTCCATTTCTTGGCTATTGTAAATGGTGCTGCGATAAACATTGAGGTGCATATGTCATTTTCAAACTGGGCTCCTGCATTCTTAGGGTAAATTCCTAGGAGTGAGATTCCTGGGTCAAATGGTATTTCTATTTTGAGTTTTTTGAGGAACCTCCTTACTGCTTTCCACAATGGTTGAATTACTTTACATTCCGACTAGCAGTGTAGGAGGGTTCGCCTTTCTCCACATCCTTGCCAACATTTGTTGTTGTCTGTCTTTTGGATGGTGGCCATCCTAACAGATGTGAGGTGATATCTTATTGTGGTTTTAATTTGCATTTCTCTGTTGATTAGTGATGTGGAGCATCTTTTCATGTGCCTATTGGCCATGTGAATTTCTTCTTTGGAAAAGTGTCTGTTCAGATCCTCTGCCGATTTTTTAATTGGATTATTTGCTTTTTGTTTGTTGAGGTGTGTGAGCTATTTATATATTTTGGATGTCAACCCCTTATCAGATATGTCATTTATGAATAAATTCTCCCATACTGTAGGATGTCTTTTGTTCTACTGATGGTGTTCTTTGCTGTACAGAAGTTTTTAGTTTGATATAGTCCCACTTGTTCATTTTTGCTTTTGTTTCCTATGTCTGGGGAGATATGTTCATGAAGAAGTTGCTCGTGTTTATGTCCAAGAGATTTTTGCTATTTTTTTTCTAAGAGTTTTATGGTTTCATGACTTACATTCAGTTCTTTGATCCATTTTGAGTTTACTTTCGTGTATGGGGTTAGACAATAATCCAGTTTCATTCTCTTACATGTAGCTCTCCAGTTTTGTCAGCACCAGCTGTTGAAGAGGCTGTCATTTCCCCATTGTATATCCATGGCTCCTTTATTGTATACTAATTCACCATACATGCTTGGGTTAATATCTGGACTCTCTGTTCTGTTCCACTTGACTATGGGTCTGTTCTTGTGCTAGTACAAAACTGTCTTGATTACTGTGGCTTTGTAGTAGAGCTTGAAGTTGGGAAGCGAGATCCCCCCTGCTTTATTCTTCCTTCTCAGGATTGCTTTGGCTATTTGGGGTCTTTTCTGGTTCCGTATGAATTTTAGAACTATTTGTTCCAGTTCATTGAAGAATGCTGTTGGTATTTTGATAGGGATTGCATTAAATCTGTAGATTCCTTTCAGCAGGATGGCCATTTTGACAATATTAATTCTTCCTACCCAAGAGCATGGGATGAATTTCCATTTATTAGTGTCCTCTTTAATTCTCGTTAGAGTGTCTTGTAGTTTTCAGGGTATAGGTCTTTCACTTCCTTGGTTAGGTTTATTCCTAGGTATTTAATTCTTTTTGATGCATTTGTGAATGCAACTGTTTTCCTGATTTCTCTTTCTGCTAGTTCATGGTTAGTGTATAGGAATGCAACAGATTTCTGGGTATTAATTTTATATCCTGCAACTTTGCTGAATCCAACTATTAGTTCTAGTAGTTTTGGAGTGGACTGTTTAGGGTTTGTGATGTAAAATACCATGTCACCTGCAAACAGTAAGTTTGACTTCTTCCTTACCAAAATGGATGCCTTTTACTTCTTTGTTTTGTCTGACTGCTGTGGCTAGGACCTCCAGTACTATGTTGAATAACAGTGGGGAGTGTGGGGATCCCTGTCCTGTTCCAGATCTTAAGTGAAAAGCTTTCAGCGTCTCACTGTTAAGTATGATGTTGGCTGTGGGTTTGTCATATATGGCCTTTATTATGTTGAGGTGCTTGCTCTCTATACCCATTTTGTTGAGAGTTTTTATCATGAATGGATGTTGAATTTTGTCAAATGTTTTTCCGCATCTATGGAGATTGTCATATGGTTTTTGTCCTTCTTTTTGTTGATGTGGTGGATGATGATGGATTTCTGAACATTGTACCATCATTACATCCCTGAGATGAATCCCACTGGATCATGGTGTATGATCTTCTTGATGTATTTTTGAATTCGGTTTGCTAATATTTTATTGAGTATTTTTGCATCTATGTTCATCAGGAATATTGGTCTGTAGTTTTCTTTTTTTGTGGTGTCTTTGACTGGTTTTGGTATTAGAGTGATGCGGGCTTCATAGAATGAGTTTGGGATTATTCCCTCCTCTTCTATTGTTGAACCCAAACATATACGGTCAATTAATACATGAAAAAGTAGCCTTGGATATACAATGGGGAGATGACAACCTCTTCAGCAGCTGGTATTGGCAAAACTAGACAGCTACATGTAAGAGAATGTAACTGGACTACTGTCTAACCCCATACACAAAAGTAAACTCAAAATGGATCAAAGACCTGAATGTAAGTCATGAAACCATAAAACTGTTAGAAAAAAACAAGCAAAAATCTCTTGGACATAAACATGAACAACTTCTTCATGAACATATCTCCCCGGGCAAGGGAAACAAAAGCAAAAATGAACAAGTGGGACTATATCAAGCTGAAAAGCTTCTGTACAGCAAAGGACACCATCAGTAGAACAAAAAGACATCCTACAGTATGGGAGAATATATTCATAAATGACGTATCTGATAAGGGGTTGACATCCAAAATATATAAAGAACTCATGCACCTTAACAAACAAAAAGCAAATAATCCAATTAAGAAATGGGAAGAGGACATGAATAGACACTTCTCCAAAGAAGAAATTCAGATGGCCAACAGGCACATGAAAAGATGCTCTACATCACTAATCATCAGAGAAATGCAAATTAAAACCACAATGAGATATCACCTCACACCAGTGAGGACGGCCAACATCCAAAACACAAACAACAACAAATTTTGGCAAGGATGTGGAGAAAGGGGAACCGTCCTACACTGCTGGTGGGAATGCAAATTAGTTCAACCATTATGGAAAGCAGTATGGAGGTTCCTCAAAAAACTCAAAATAGAAATACCATTTGACCCAGGAATCCCACTCCTAGGAATTTACCCTAAGAATGCAGCAGCCCAGTTTTAAAAAGACATATGCACCCCATGTTTATCGCAGCACTATTTACAATAGCCAAGAAATGGAAGTAACCTAAGTGTCCACCAGTAGATGAATGGATAAAGAAGATGTGGTACATATACACAATGGAATATTATTCAGTCATAAGAAGAAAACAAATCCTACCGTTTGCAACAACCTGGATGGAGCTAGAGGGTATTATGCTCAGTGAAATAAGCCAAGTGGAAAAAGACAAGTATCAAATGATTTCACTCACATGCGGAGCATAAGAGCAAAGAAAAAAACTGAAAGAACAAAACAGTTGCAGACTCACAGAACCCAAGAATGGACTAACAGTTACCAAAGGGAAAGTGACTTGGGAGGATGAGTGTGAAGAGAGGGATAAGGAGGAAAAAGGGGAATTACGATTAGCAGATGTAATGTTGGGGGGGGCATGGGGAGGGCTGTACAACTCAGAGAAGACAAGTAGTGATTCTATAGCATCTCACTACGCTGATGGACAGTGAGTGTAATAGTGTAGGTGGGGGGGGGGGACTTGATGAAGTGGAGGTTTAGTAACCATAATGTTGCACAAGTAATTGTAGATTAATGATATCAAAAAAAAAATTCAGCGTGAATCCATCTGGCCTGGGAGTTTTGTTTTTGGGTAGTTTTTTGATTAGTGATTCAATTTTGTTGCAGGTAGTTGGTCTGTTTAGATTTTCTGTTTCTTCCTTGGTCAGTCTTGGAATGTTGTAATTTTCTAGAAAGTTGTCCATTTCTTCTAGGTTATCCAGTTTGCTAGCATATAGATTTTCATAGTATTCTCTAATAATTCTTTGTATTTCTATGGTGTCTGTAGTGATTTTTCCTTTCTCATTTCTGATTCTGTTTATGTATGTAGATTCTCTTTTTCTCTTAATAAGTCTGGCTAGGGGTTTATCTGTTTTGTTTATTTTCTCAGAGAACCAGCTGTTGGTTTCATTGATTTTTTCTGTCCTTTTCTTCTTCTCAATTTTATTTATTTCTTGTTTGATCTTTATTATGTCCCTCCTTCTGCTGACTTTGGGCCTCATTTGTTCTTCCTTTTCCAGTTTCAATAATTGTGACTTAAGACTATCCATTTTGGATAGTTCTTCGTTCTTTAAATAGGCCTGGATTGCTATATACTTTCCTCTTAGAACTGCCTTTGCTGTGTCCCACAGAAGTTGGGGCATTGTGCTGTTTTTTTCATTTGTCTCCATATATTGCTTGATCTCTGTTTTAATTTGTCATTGATACATTGATTATTTAGGAGCATGTTAAGCTTCCATGTATTTGTGAGCCTTTTTGTTTTCTTGTACAATTGATTTCTAGTTTTAAACCTTTGTGATCTGAAAAGTTGGTTGGTAGAATTTCAATCTTTTTGGATTTACTGAGGCTCCTTTTGTGGCCTAGAATGTGGTCTATTGTGGAGAATGTTCCGTGTGCACATGAGAAGAATGTGTATCCTGCTACTTTTGGGTATAGAGTTCTGTAGATGTCTGTTAGGTCCATCTGTTCTAGTGTGTTGTTCAGTGCCTCTGTGTCCTTACTTAATTTTCTGTCTCGTTGATCTGTCCTTTGGAGTGAGTGGTGTGTTGAAGTCTCCTAAAATGAATGCATTGCTTTTTATTTCCTCCTTTAATTCTGTTAGTATTTGTTTCACATATGTAGGTGCTCCTGTGTTGTTTGCATAGATATTTATAATGGTTATATCCTGTTGTTGGACTGACCCCTTTAACATTATGTAATGTCCTTCTTATTCTTGTTACTTTCTTTGTTTTGAAGTCTCATTTGTCTGATAGAAGTACTGGAACACCTGCTTTTTTCTCCCTATTGTTTACATGAAATATCCTTTTCCATCCCTTCACTTTTAGTCTGTGTATGTCTTTGGGTGTGAGGTGAGTCTCTTGTAAGCAGCGTATAGATGGGTCTTGCTTTTTTATCCATTCTATTACTCTGTGTCTTTTGATTGGTGCACTCAGTCCATTTACATTTAGGGTGATTATTTATAGGTATGTACTTATTGCCATTGCAGGCTTCGGATCCGTGGTTACCAAGATTTCAAGGGTAGCTTTTTTACTATCTGTGTAAGTTAACTTGTTTATTACGCTATTATAAACAGAGTCTGATGATTCTTTATTTCTCTCCCTTCTTTTTTTTTCTCCTCCACTCTTTATATGTTGGGTGTTTTATTCTGTACTCTTTTGTGTTTCCCTTGACTGATTTTGTTGATAGCTGATTTTATTTTACATTTTGTTAGTATTTGGTTGGTCTAGTTTCCCTGCTGTGATTTTATTTTCTCTGGTCACATCTGTTTAGCTCTATGAGCACTTCCATCTAGAGTGGTCCCTTTAAAATACACTGTAGGGATGGTTTGTAGGAGGCAATTTCCCTCAACTTTTGCTTATCTGGAAGCTGTTTAATCCCTCCTTCAAATTTAAATGATAATCTTGCTGGATACAGTATTCTTAGTTCGAGGCCCTTTTGTTTCATTGCACTGAATATATCATGCCATTCTCTTCTGGCCTGTAAGGTTTCTGCTGAGAAGTCTGATGATAGCCTAATTGGTTTTCATTTGTAGGTGAACTTTTTTCTCTCTCTGGCTGCTTTTAATCCGTCCTTGTGTTTCATCTTTGCCATTTTAATTATTATATGTCTTGGTGTTATCCTCCTTGTGTCCCTTCGGAGATCTGTGGGCTTCCATGATCTGAGAGACTATTTCCTCCTCCAGCTTGGGTAGTTTTCAGCAATTGTTTCTTCAAAGACACTTTCTATCCCTTTTTCTCTCTCTTCTTCCTCTGGTACTCCTATAATGCAAATATTGTTCCGTTTGGATTGGTCACATAGTTCTCTTAATATTCTTTCATTCCTAGAGATCCTTTTATCTCTCTCTGCCTCAGCTTCTCTGTATTTCTGTTCTCTGATTTCTATTCCATTAACAGTATCTTCCACCTCATCCAGTCTGCTCTTAAATCCTTCCAGTGTTTGTTTCATTTGTTATCTCTTTCCGGAATTCATCCCTTAGCTCTTGCATATTTCTCTGTAGCTCCATGAGCATGCTTATGACTTTTATTTTGAATTCTTTTTCAGGAAGTTGTTGATTTCAGTCTCACCAGGCCCTCTCTCTGATGTTTGAGGGATTTTGGACTCAACAAGGTTCTTCTGCCTTTTCCTGGTGATGTAAGTGATCACTGGTGAATGGCACATTTCAGCTGGGAGAACAAAGTCCCTTCCTGTTTGTTGGTTGCCTTGTCTGTCTCCACTGCCTGTGCTGGTCATCCGCACACAGGGTGCAGTCTCTGGGTTAATCCCCTGAGCTGCCATGGGCAGAGTAGCCCTCAGGATAGCTTAGGTCACTGCCAGGGTTTGCAGGTGAGCGGCCTGTTCTATCACAAGAATGGCGCCCCTTCATGCTTTTGGGACTCTGTGCCAGTCTCTGCTGCCTCTGCCAGGCAACCGCAGACTGGGAACAGCCTCTGGGTCGATCTCCTGAGCTGCTGTGGACTGGGCGGCCCTTAGGATGGTGTAGGGCACTGGCGGAGGTTCACGGGCAAGCTGTGTGTATTCTACCACGAGAATGGCGCCCTTTCGTGCTTTTGGACTCCACACCGGTCTCCGCTGCCTGTGCCAGAAACTGCCCACAGGGTGCATCCTCTGGGTTGTTCCCCTGAGCTGCCATTGGCAGGGCGGCTCTCAGGATGGCCTAGAGCTCTGGCGATGGTTGCAGGCAATCAGCGCATTTGCCGTGAGAATAGCACCCCAACGTGCTTCGCGGACTCCACGTTGGCTTCCTCTGTCTGTGCCAGTCAGCTGCGTGCAGGCGACAGCCTTTGGGTTATTCTCCTGAGCTGCTGTGGGCGGGGAGGCCCTCAGGATGGCTTAGGGTACTGGCAGGGGTTGCAGGTGAGCAGCGCATGTTCGCCACCAGAATAAAGCCCCTTTGTGCCTTCCGGACTCTGCACTGGTCTCTGCTGTCTGTGTCAGTTGACTGTGGGCAGGGGGCAGCCTCTGGTCTGATCTGGTTAGCTGCGTGCTGTGAGAAGCCTCTGTATGGTTGCTGTGGGCGGGGCTGCTCCGCAGTAATGGCGGATCAGCCAGTTTGCTTGCAGTGCTGGTGGGTGGGAATGAACAACAGGCTGCTTATTGCGGTGAGGGGCTTCGGTGCTGCACTGCCACCCAAGGGGTTAGGGCGCCTGAAGTTCCTTAAAGTTCCCACCCTGCTGGGCTGAGTGTGCCAGGATGACTTTTTCCCCCCGTTAAACCCTTGTCCCTTTAAGGCTTTTAACGCACCCGCTTTTCTTTTGTCCCAGGGCAGCTGGCTGTGGGTACCTGTTTGCAGTCTTAGTTTCGGATTTTGCTTTTCCGTTCCTCTAACAGCCAGTATACCATGCAATGTGTGTCTGTGCTCCTGGTGCAGATTACTAGGGCTGGATATTTAGGAGTCCTGTGCTTCCACTCCCTCCCCGCTCCGATTCTTTTCTTCCCACCGGTGAGCTTGGGTGGGGGGAGTGCTCGGGTCCCGCCAGGTCACTGCTTTGTATCTTACTCTTTTCGTGAGATGTTGAGATGTTGAGATATGAGAGTTCTGGCAGATGTAGATGTAGCCTGGTTGGTGTACTGTGTCTTCTGGTCACTGTTTTAGGAATAGTTGTATTTGATGTATTTTCAAAGTATATATGGTTTTGGGAGGAGATTTCTGCCACCCTACTCACATTGCCATATTGAGAATCCCCCCTATTTCATTTTTAAAAGGATTTTCCCACAAAGATGTCTGGAAGATATGCACAGATGTCAAAGTATGAAGAAGGTTTTTAAAACTGACAGTGAATATTATCCATCACAGGCAACTTGTACTTACTGTGTGTCAGTCTTGTACTTTCCAGCATTCCATGGTTCTTTTCCGAGCACCTTGTATGTTTATGGCAAGAGTTAAGAAAGGTCCAAATGACCTGGTTTATAGAGAAATACTGGCTTTCATACTTTGGGAAGATTTTTACATGTATGAGGTTGAACCACAGGAATATGCCAATATCTGATTGATTTTAGACAAAAAAAAAGAGCAATTTTATATGGTTCACCCAAACAAACAGAAGTAATTAACTATTAGTAATAAGCACTCTATAATGCCTGATATATTTTGAATGTATAATACTTTACAATAAAGGTAACATAAATTTTATATTTCTAAACTGTGTACTTTCTACTTTATAAAAAATACTATTTTTGTTTGCAAGTCATAGTGGGATATTATTACAAATAAACTATATCACACACACACAGTTTTCAGAAATACATAAATTATTATTATTCTGTATGTATTTGTGGCTTATTTTGCATGTGTTAAATGCTGTCACATCCAGTGAAAATACAAAGATCAATCAGTTAGGATGCTACCCTATAAAACTTAAGAATTTGATTGAAGAGATACAAATAATCATTATATGTATCAGAATGTTAGAAATAGCCAAAGAAAAATTCAAAGGAGGATAGGATCTATTTTAGCTGAGAGATATAAATCCAGAAAGGTTTGTGGGCTGTTAATACAGGTAAGATTGGAATATGTCAAGACTCCTAGGAATTTACCCAAAGAAAACAAGTTCTCGGATTCAAAAAGACATATGCACCCCTATGTTTATCGCAGCACTATTTACAATAGACAAGATATTGAAGCAACCTAAGTGTCCATCAGTAGATGAATGGATAAAGAAGAGGTGGTACATATACACAATGGAATACTATTCAGCCGTAAGAAAGAAACAAATCCTACCATTTGCAACAACATGGATGGAGCTAGAGGATATTTTGCTCATTGAAGTAAGTCAGGCAGAGAAAGATAAATACCAAATGATTTCCCTTATTTGTGGAGTATAACAACGAAGCAAAACTGAAGGAATAAAATAGCGGCAGACTCACAGACTCCAAGAAGGGACCAGTGGTTACCAAAGGGGAGGCGTGGGGGAGGGTGGGTGGGGAGGGAGAGAGAATCGGATTGTTGGGTATCATGATTGGTGCACATGGTGTGTGTGGGGTCATGGGGAAGATAGTGCAGTTCAGAGAAGACAAATAGGGACTCTGTTGCATCTTACTACACTGATGGACAGTGACTGCAATGGGTTATGGGGGGTGTGACTCCATAATAAGGGTCAATGTAATAACCACATTGTTTTTTTGGTGAACCCTTCACAAGAGGGTATCAATGATACCTTAATTAAAAAAAAAAAGAGTGAAAGACTGGGGAGAAGAAGGTCTACATAGATGGTCAGGTATTTTCAAATGAGTAAAAGGTGTGAAATGACTTGGGAGCATTTAAAAAAAATAGAAGTGCTAAAGGCTAGAAAAGAACCCCAAATTTTAATAGATAGCTTGGTTTGTCATCTGAATATATGAATGGGAACCATCTCTTCAACATGTCTTATCAAGCCCTCTGAGATTATTCTGAAAATTAGTGGTGCTAGAGTCATGAAATTCATATTGCTAATGTTGCAAATAATGATAAAGAAATTGGCCATGTAAATTTTAATTTCAGGTGGTGGTAATGCAGTGAAA
This sequence comes from Smutsia gigantea, assembly GCA_032199065.1. Lineage (NCBI taxonomy): Eukaryota > Metazoa > Chordata > Mammalia > Pholidota > Manidae > Smutsia > Smutsia gigantea. Next base: position 878,644 of record JAVSCE010022620.1, on the reverse strand, counting down.
GAGGAGAGACAGTGGTTGGTATTTTATATAAGGTAGTAAAGAGTTTGCTTAAGTGGTATCATCTGAGCAAAGACTGTATGTAATGAAGTGAGAGAGAAAGCCATGAAAGTATTTGGGAGAAGAGATATCTAGACAGACACAATAAATGCAAAGATCCTGAAAGTGTATTTGATATGTTCAAAGGATAGAAAAGAAGCCAATAGAGCTGGAGTATGAGAAATAATGAAAGTGTTTTAGAAGGTAAGACCAGAGGTAGCCAGGGATATATCATGTTTGAACTTGCAAAATCACAGGGGCAACTCTGGATTTTGTTCTAAGCATGCTAGAAAGCCACTGAAGGGTTTTGAACATGAGTATGGAAAAACCTGACTTACCTTTTAAAAGGACAGCTTTGGCTATAACTTGCACATGGGTAATAATTTTATCATTCAGAATCCAATAATCAGAACTCTGAAGATGACTGTTTACTGCCAAACTGAATTAATTATCCCTGCCCCTGAATTTGCTCCCCATGATGAATTACCTATGATTGTGAAGAGCACCACCATTCCCCAGTCTGTCCACATAATCAATCTAAGAATCATCTTCCACTCTGCCTTTTTCTCATATCCAGACACCTCATATTTATTCTACCTAAATAGTTGACTGTCTTCTCTATTTTCATTGATGTTACAAGTGGAATGAAGCATATTTAACAACCCGGACTACTACAAAAGCCTACATACACTTGCTGCTGTAGACTTGACACTCTCTAACTCTTCCAGTCTGAGGAAGATGGATGTGAACTTTGTAAACTTTTAAATCTGATCATGTATTTTCTCTGCTTAAAGTCTTTCAGCAGCTGCATATATCTTATAAGATAGAATCTAAACTGCTTGACTTTGTCTGAAGTACTTTATAATCTGCTTTGTCTTTCAATTATGCTGTACTTCTCACTATACCTGACTCTCTCAAGGGTCTACCGGTAGCGAATGGAAAAAAGTTCTCTTGAAATCACTTTGACTTTTCCTAAATAAAATGTGCTTTTCTGGAGAATCAGATTTGTTCTCCCATGAGGGCATGGACTTTCATTGAAAATGACTGCTAGGGTTGATGACTGTTACTATTAGAAGTGCATTTTACCTACTCTCAAATAAGAAGTAAATTGAGACCCTCCACTACAGCCATATCAAAGCACTTCCGTTTCTTAAAACAAGCCACACTATTCCATAGTTCCTTACCCTGTATATACTGTTTACCCATGCCACCATCTGTAGAAAGAAATTCTTTTTTAAACTCCAAATCATTCTTCAAATCTTATACTAAGATTTTAATGATTTCTTCTGGCAGTTAAGTGATTTTTCTCCACTGCTTCTAAATAACTTAAACATACCACTATTACATATTGTAATTATTTACATGTGAGATCTCCTTTTTAGATAGTGGGTCTGTCGAAAGCAGGTTATCATCTGTTGAGTACCTATAGTGTAGAAGGCAATATTTCTGTTACATTCATACTCCAGTGCCTAGCATAATAGCTATCAAACTGTTAAGTCCTTAATAAACAAATCAAATTAATAACCCATATAACTTCAATTTTCAATTTCCCATAATATCATAAAAATACATTTTGACCCTTTGAGAGGTTTAAAGATGAGAAATAAGAACAGTTAAGACAAAATCTAGACAGAAATAACAGTAGGCCTACTCCAGAGACTATAGCAGCTGTTAACAGGCTCTGGATGACCACTTGACCATTTCTCAAGCGAATTAATTTCTAATTACAAATAAAAACTATTGGAAAATTATCTATTTCTTTTAGCAGGCTGCTCATAGCACTGTTCATTTTGGACCCCTGGGTATCCTAAGTTATCTGTTTTAATATGTCCGAAACCCCATTTAATTTTGGGAAGTGGTTATAGACCACTTTGAGAATACAGTGAAACCTATGGTCCTTTCATCCATCCATTTATCAACATACCCATTTACTTTCCTATAATTTCAAACAGTCCATTAATCTCTCAGTTTAGTCCATCAACCCTAGATTAAACCATCTTACTCCAGAGGGTGGTAGCTGGGTTAATTTAATTTTAAAATCCTCAGCATAATATGGTGCATTCACAGTTCCAAGAACCCAGTATTTGCAGGAAGGAAGGGAGGGAAGGAGAGGGGAAGGAAGGAAAGAAAGTGTTCAAAATAACATTTGATAAAAATGAAAAGTTCCCAAAACTAAAGATCAGTACTAAAAATAACATAGAAAAACCAGCTCTACCACCCAATAGTAAATGTTCAAAGTTAGTGAAATATGCTATCAAGCATCGTATCATATAAGCATTGTATCAAGTAGAAACAAATATATTTCTCTAAAAATAATTTAAAAATTCTTTTGAAATAAGGCATATAATCTAATGTTCATAATTAAGCTAAAAATTCTTATTTATAACATATTTACACATTTCTCTCTTTACAGCACCAACTTTCATTTGGGTGGTAGATAGGGTACACGGTTCCAAGAAAAGATTTCCCCTCTCCCCAGATTTCAAATTCTTCCTTAACTTGAAAAATAAGTAAATAAATAATTTTTAGTCTTAAATTACTTAAGATCTATTAAAATATGCATAGACAAGAATCTTTAAAATAAATGAGTTGAAATAAATGAATCTTTAAAATAAGTAATTTTATTTTAAAATAAGAAAATAAATCTTTAAAATAAAAACATGGATTTTATAACAAACTGAACTTTCTAAGATTTCTTGGAAATTATAAAACTACAGAACCTTTAATTGGAAAGAACCTTCACAATAATCTGATTCATTGGTCCCCAACATTTTCTCTTCTACTTTTTACCTCAGAACAAGAACAGATTCTCATTTAGTAACAACTGTTCCCCTATAGTACTGATTTTCACTTAGGAGTTAAATGCCATAGCAGATTCTTCAAGAACCCATAGGGCTAGCCCAAACAATCACCAATGCCAGGATGGCCTGTCATTTCATCTGTCCTTTCCTAAACCGGTATGTAGTGATGGAAAACTCATTAGGACCTAAATTTTTAAAAATACCCTTTTTGTTTTGGAACAATTTTAGATTTATGGCAAGTAAATAGGGAGAATTCCTCTCTACCCTTTCGTGCATATGGCCAAATTTCTTCTTGATTGCTTTTGTAGGAAAAAGCAATTTAAGAAATGTTATTTTAAAAACTGTTTGTTTCCAACTTGTTTTACTGTCCATACTGTAAAATCTAAAAGGCTAAAATGGCCTTAGAAATGATGGTGTTTAAAAACCAACACACAAAAAAGTGCAAAAAATGTGGTACTCAACTAGACCCCGGAAAGGGTACTTTACAGTGTTAAGAGCTTAAACAAGAAGGCAGAGTGCCTCCTTGTTCAACCTCAGCTGTGAACAAGTATGTCACATGACTCTTTTTGCCCCTCTGCACTGTGAAGGTGCCACAAGTACCGATGTTGGGGTCACAAACAAATTTTATCGGGTAGGTGAATTCAAAACATACAGGATCTGCAAATAATAAAGATTGACTATATAACTTACATTTTATTTAGTGTACTCACCTTTGAAGATCCATTTGAATACATCTGTATCATGTTCTCTGCACCCTGTTTTACTTTAAGTTCTATATCCAATTGTTTTTGTAAGGCCATCAATCTATTATTGCTAGTGGAACAACGAGGGTCGCTACTGGGAGTATCTGGAGTCCTTGGGCAATCTGTAAATTCAATAGTATGTTAAAATAACTTAATAGGTAGGAACAACTGCTGCTTAAAACTGTAAGTTAATATTTTGAAAGAATAAAGAATTATAGGGTTTGAGATCAACTTCAAGTCATCTAAGTGCAATGCTTATGGATAATGTAGGAGTTCAAGCCAAAAAAAAAAAAATTCAAGTAGAGATGTAGGACCATCTGCCAGAGATACTGTAGAAGTGATTACATTGAGTCTGAAGCTGAATTAGATCACTACCCAAGGTTTTCCACTATTATTTTTAACTCAATTAATTTTAGTCAATTCAACAATTAAATTCCCAACTCATTGACTGATAGAATATGCTTTGCTCTCTAACCAAATATTTTACAAATTCTAATGAAGTAATTCTTTGTAAATAGAATTAAGGGTACTTCACATATAATGCCTACATTAATTAGTAATGACCTATGCATATGCACAAAAGCCTTCACATTTTGTTTTCTACTATGAGGACGTTCAGTCACAGTGGAAAATGATTCAAGGATATCAACTTATTGATATCAGATTGAGGGTTGGGGGGGTGTAGGATGAACAAAAATTCAAGTCCATGGCTTCTCATGAAGCATAATGTGGTGTTTCTATTTTAAAACAAAAACAAAAACCTCAACTAGAACACTCTAATTATTCCAGGTAACCCATTATTGTTGAAACACTTGTAATCATTTTACCATTAACTAAAATTTTTCCGGTTGAAGTTCATTATTTTGTGTTTTATCCACACTAGGTCCCTTTCTTATTTAAAAAAAAAAAGCTAGAAACTAAGGTACTAGACCTCATTCAGTTATAAGTAATTTGGTAATCATTGGAAAATTGCCTAAACTGCAAATAACCTTTGTGTTTCAGGGTTCCCTCTCTCTTCAGCAATAAAAGATGGTGTGACTAACCAAGTTTAATGAATATGTTTCATATGTGGTTTTATACTCCTCTAAAAAATTTTTAAAAGGTTTTATACTAGTTCAAAAACATTTAAACATAATTTGTTAACTTACAAAAATACAGATGCTATGCTAGATATTGATGTAAAATAATACTATTTTATTATTTATATGCTACTTTACAAGGTGTAAGTCCTGATCTAAGTGCTTTATGAACTCATTAATCTTATTAACAGTCCTATAACAAGCATTACACCTACATTACAGAAAACAAAAACCAGGGGACAGGGAGGTTAAGAAATCTGCTCAAGGTCATACATCCTGTAAGTCAAAGTCTACCTTAATAATTGTCCTATGCTGCCTCTTTGATACTTAAAAGCCTTGTGAACAACTATACTAGACTGCACGTGTATGTATACATACTTACAGATGTGTAACAATTACAGATACACATAAATATGCATATTTATGCATATGAATCCTTAAAATAACTTTTGAGACAAATATTACCAACATTTACATATCAGGTAACAGGCAAAATCACAGTTATTAACTGTGATTCAAATTCAAGGAAGGTTTCTATTGTAATTGCAGTTCCCGAATTACAAATGACCTGCTCCAAAAACTGATGTTATAAGTGGCATATTCTTATAGCAAGCTGATATAAAAGATAAGTTTTCAGATCAGGCTCACAAAAGAAATACTTAACATACTGCTATTGACAGAATGTTTTACCCCCTCAAATTGTATGTTGAAGCCCTAATCTAATGTGATGATATTTGGAGATGAGATTTTGGGAGTTAATAAGGTTGTAAGGATGGAGAGGATACAAAGATGCCATGTGCAAAACAGGAAGAGGGGTATCACCAGAACACCAAATGGGTTAGAACCTTGATTTCCTGTCCTCCAAAACTGTGAGAAATAAATTTCTGTTGTTTAAATCACCCAGTCTGGTATTTCGTTAAAGCAGCCAAACTAACACACACACATGCACACGTGCATGCGCATTCTACAGTGGTTAACAGTACCTAGTTTGGAATCTCAATTTTGATACTGAGATTAAGTAAAATCATGTAACAGGGTTAAATTACTTAACAGTTCTGTGCCTCATTTCCTCATGTTTTAGATGGTTATAATGGCATCAGTAATAACTCACAGGATTATTGTGCCTGAATAAATTACGTGTAAAGAGCTTAGAAAAGGGTATGGTGCATAGAAAATATGCAACAAACATTAACTAGTAGTCATCACTGTAGGAAGTATAGCTGTGGGGTCCCTAAATGAACTGCACTTTATAGCAAAGACTAAATAGTTAAGTATATTCAGAATTGTGAATAGTTAAGTATATTCAGAATTGTGAACAATTAGGTTTTCTTCTTTCCTTCCTCTTTTATTTTTAAATAATGATATAGCCTCTTGTAAGAAATTGAACTCACACAAAATTTGGTATATAATTTAGTAAGCATATTTTTAAAAAAGAACTGGAATGCATTCAGAGTGGAAGGTCCTCAGTTGACAAAAGTATGGAAATGTGTTGTTTGTAAAATAGATGATAGTGTTTAGCTTAGGGTAAGAATGATTCTTGCCTGAACATTTAAACATTTATCTATGAAAGAAGCTATCCACTTACTATTCCACCACAGGGCAGAGAATTAAAACCAATGGGTAAAGGTAGCAAGGTAAAAAGTTTTATCACAGAACAGAGAAACTCTTTTCATTCTAAGTTATCAAACAATGAAATGGTTTACCTTAAAAATGTAATAAAATCCCTTGTCACTGGAAGCACTTACATGGAAACTAGATTATAATCTATTAAAGATGCTATAGTAAGAAATTCATGAACATTAAAGCAGGGTATACTAAGACACTGAAATATACACTGATTCCAATAGTCTGTGAATTTGTAATAATACTATAATATCAAACAATTTTTAGAAAACATATGTCCTCCATTTTAATAAGGACTACAAGAACATAAGAAAAACATAACGGTTAAGTGTCTGGGCTCTTGAGGTCAGAATGCTTGGGTTAAAATCCTGTGGCTGCTATTTAGTAAAGTGGTCTTGATCATATACTTATTTAATGTTCTGAGCTGCAGTTTCCTCAGCCACAAATTGGAGGTTATTGTGAAAATAAAGCTTGTATAATGTGTAGGCCAATGTTTAGGGCTCAATAAAATCACATGTCAGGGCTCAGTTAAGTAGCTGATATTTCTGCTCATTCAATCTTCAAAGGTTTGTAAATAAGCTCATTTTACAAATAACTTCCCCACTCCCCCGAAACTCAGTGAGGTAATTTTCAAAGGTCACAAAAGTGTGTGCCAAGGCAGAAAAATTTAGCCTTAGATTGTTTTACAAAGGCCACTTTTTACACACTTAAAATTACAGAAACACTTTGCTGTCTTCCTCAAAGTTCACCTATTTTCACTTTTAACTTGCTATTTTCTTCTTTACAGTTTTCTTTCCTATAGGTTATGGTAAGTGGTAAGTAACACATTATAAAACATATGGTTGTCTCATATTTGTTAAAACACTTGTCTTACAGTGAAACACATTTCAAAACAGGGGTAACCAGAACTCCTTAACATTCTCTTCATTAAAAAAACCCGATTTTAAAAAACTCTACGAGATGAAACTATTTTTCCACTCTAAGAGATGCCTTCAAATTATAACACCAAATGTGTACCTACTTTGCTACTTAAAAAACTATACCTCATGATTTCATGATTAAGACTAATGACAACTATCCATCTGCTGCATCTATTGCTGTAATTACCAAACCAGCTTTGGTAGGGGAGGTTTATTACAAGAATTATTCATACTTCTAACCTCCTAAACATTATCATACAATTAAAAATGTATGTTACAAATTCAATAAGAAGGCTTTAATATAATATGTTAAGTATTTGATCAAAGAGGTTCCAAATAAAGTCCCACCTTTATAGCCAGGCCTTATGTTGACTAGCCCCAAATTTATTCCACTACTATTTTTTGTCAAATTCTATGTTCAGTTAAAAAAAAAAAGCATCTGTATCTATCTCTGAGAAAGAAATGCACCTGCCTTCCTCCATACTACTGTTAACTCAGTTTATATGTTACTTTCTTCAGGAAGCCTTCTTAACCATCCAGTTGATCAGGTGCCCTCTGTAATGTCTTCAAAGTATATTTTCTTCCCTCCATTGAAATATGTATTATACAGTATTACAATGATCTATTTTTATGTCTGTTTTCTGAGACTATGAACATTTTGAGTGTTGGGACTTACTTGTAACTATTTTGATGGATAAGTTAATAGATTAAATACATAAAAGCAGATTAGTATAGAAAAATAAAAGAAGGGGAAACAAAATGAGAGGTTAAGAGACACAGGGCAAATAGAAAAGCTTAAATAATTCTTCTTTCAGAACTCTCAATGAAATGGGTATAGAGGGCAAGTACTTCAACATAATAAAGGCCATATATGAAAAACACATGCCAGCATCATACTTAATAGTGAAGAGCTGAAAGCTTTTCCCCTAAGATCAGGAACAAGACAAGGATGCCCACTATCACCAGTTTTATTCAACATAGCACTGGAGGTCCTAGCCATGTCAATCAGACAACACAAAGAAATAAAGGGCTTCCAGACTGGTAAGGAACAACTTAAACTGTCACTGTTTGCAGATGACATGATATTATACATAAAAAACCCTAAAGAATCCACTCCAAAACAACTAGCTCTAATATCTAAATACAGCAAAATTGCAGGATACAAAATTAATACACAGAAATCTGTTGCATTCCTATACACTAACGATGAACTAGCAGAAAGAGAAATCAGGAAAACAATGCCATTCACAATCGCATTTAAAAGAATATAATACCTAGGAATAAACCTAACCAAGGAGGTGAAAGACCTATATCCTAAAAACTATAACATGCTCTTGAGAGAAAGTAAAGAAGACCCAATAAATGGAACTACATCCCATGCTTATGGATAGGAAGAATTAATACTGTGAAAATGGCCATGCTGCCTAAAGCAATCTACAGATTCAATGCGATCCCTATCAAAATACCAACAGCATTCTTCAATGAACTAGAGCAAACAGTTCTAAAATTCATATGGAACCACAAAAGACCCCAAATAGCCAAAGAAATCCTGAGAAGAAAGAATAAAGCAGGGGGGATTACACTCCCCAACTTCAAGCTGCCACAGTAATCCAGGAAATTTGGTACTGGCACAAGAACAGACCCATGTATCAATGGAATAGAATACAGAGTCCAGATATAACCCCACACATATATGGCCAAATAATATACAATAAAGGACCCATGGATATACAATGGAGAAATGACAGCCTCTTCAACAGCTGGTGTTGGCAAAACTGGACAGCTACATGTAAGAGAATGAAACTGGATTATTGTCTAACTCCATACACAAAAGTAATCTCAAAATGGATCAATGTAAGTAAGTCATGAAACCATAAAACATGTAGAAGAAAACATAGGCAAAAAATCTGTTGAATATCAACTTGAGCAACTTTTTCCTGAACACACCTCCTCAGGCAAGAGAAAGAAAAGTAAAAATGAACAAATGGGACTATAGCAAACTAAAAAGCTTCTGTACAGCAAAGGATACCATCAGAACAAAAAGGCATCCTTCAGTATGGGAGAATATATTTATAAATGACATTTTTGATAAGGGGTTGACATCCAAAATATATAAAGAGCTCATGCACCTCAACAAACAAAAAGCAAATAACCCTATTAAAAAATGAGTAGAAGAAATGAACAGACACTTCTCCAAAGAAGAAATTCAGATGGCCAATAGGCACATGAAAAGATGCTCCACATCACTAATCATCAGGGAAATGCAAATTAAAACCAAAATGAGTTATAACCTCATACCAGTTAGGATGGCCAACATTCAAAAGACTAAGAACAACAAATGCTAGCAAGGATGCGGAGAAAGGGGAACCTACCTACACTGTTGATGGGAATGTAAATCACTTCAACCACTGTGGAAAGCAATATGGAGATTCCTCAAAAAAACTAAAAATAGAAATACCATTTGACCCAGGAATTCTACTTCTAGGTATTTACCCAAAGAAAACAAGATCCCAGATTCAAAAAAACATATGCACCCCTATGTTTATCACAGCACTATTTAGATTAGCCATAGAGAAGATGTGGAAGCAACCTAAGTGTCCATCAGTAGATGAATGGATAAAGAAGATGTGGTATATATACACAATGGAATATTATTCAGCCATAAGAATAAAACAAATCCTACCATTTGCAACATGAATGGTACTAGAGGGTATTATGCTCAGTGAAATAAGCCAGGCTAAGAAAGATAAGTACCAATGATTTCACTCATCTGTGGAGTATAACAACAAAGCAAAAACTGAAGGAACAAAACAGCAGCAGACTCACAGAACCCAAGAATGGACTAACAGTTACCAAAGGGAAAGGTCTGGGGAGGGTGGGTGGGTGGGGTGGGAGGGATAAGGGGATTAAGGGGCATTATGATTAGCACACATAATACAGGCGGGAAACAGGGAAGGAAGTATGACAACTATCCATCTGCTGCATCTTTTGTTGTAATTACCAAACCAGCTTTGGTAGGGGAGTACAGGACAGAGAAGACAAGTAGTGACTCTATAGCATCTTACTATGCTGATGGACAGAGACTGTAATGGGGTATGCGGTGGGGAATTGATAATAGAGGGAGTGTAGTAACCACAATGTTGCTCATGTGAAACCTGAGCATAAGATTGTATATCAATGATATCTTACTAAAACAAAGAAACAAACAAAAAAGACCAATTTTGTTTGTAAAAAAAGAGACATATGCACCCCTATATTTATCACAGCACTAATTACAATAGCCAAGATATGGAGGCAACCTAAGTGTCCATTGTAGATGAATGGATAAAGAAGAGGTGGTACATACACACAACAGAATATTATTCAGCCATAAGAAGAGAAAACAAATCCTACCATTTGCAACAACATGGATGGAGTAGAGGGTATTATGCTCAGTGAAATAAGTGAAGCGGAGAAAAACAAGTACGAAATAATTTCATTCATTTGTGGTGTATAACAACAAAGGAAAAACTGAAGGAATAAAACAGCAGCAGACTCACAGATCCTAAGAAGGGACTAGGGGCTACCAAAGGGAAAGAGTGTGGGGAAAGTGGGAGGGAAGGGAGGGAGAAGAGGATTAAGGGATATTATGATTAGCACACATAATGAGGGGGGGGGTCACGGGTAAGGCACCATAGCACAAAGACAAGTAGTGACTCTATAGCATCTTACTACACTGATGGACAGTGACTGTAATGCGGGACTTGATAATAGGGGGGAATGTAGTAACCACAATTTTGCTCATGTGCAACCTTCATAAAATTGTATATCAATGATACCTTAATATTAAAAAATCTTGTTTCAGAAGAAGAAGAGAAAAATGATAACTCAAACACAGTCTCTGAAGCGGTAATGACTGCAAAATTTTAGGAACCAAAGAAAGATACCAATCCATAGATTCAAGCCATCAAGTCAAAGCAGAAATACACAGGGGAGAAAAAAAAATCTACATCTGGACATACATGGTAAAAATTTAAAAAAAAAATCAAAGACAAAGAGAAAATCTTAAGAACAGCCAAAGAAAGGCTACCTTCAAAGATACTAATATTATATTAACAGCAGACATTCCAAAAACATTAAAAGCTAGAAGGTAGAATGATAGTTTTTTATGTTAAAGGATACAAAACTCACCACCGTTATCTTTCAAACTCAGTGAAAACACCTTTCAAGAATGAGGACAAAAAGTAACCACAATGTTGCTCATGTAATTGTACATTAATGATACAAAAAAAAAAGAGGACAAAATAAAAACACTATCAGACAAAGATGGAAAGAACATCAGAAACACAAGCTCTTAAAAAGAAATGAGAAGAGATGTAATTTAGGAAAAGGAAAGTGATACAAATCGGTTCATCAAAAGAAAAGCAAGGATTGAAGAACACAGAAATGGTTTATACACGAGTATCTTTAAGTGACCATTATATAAATCAATAAAAAAGTCACAAGATTTTTATAAAAGATAGACATCAAGGAAACAACAATATACAAATCAGGATGAGGGTAAATGGAGGCATTCTAAGGCCTTTGAATTCTATGGAGATGGGTAGAAATACTGATTAAGTCTACACAAATTCAGTAAGAAGGCTTTAATGTGTATGTATTAAATCAAAAAGTTTCTCAGTGTAGCCCAGAGAAGGCAAATAGTGAATCTGTGGCATCTTACTAAACCCAAGGACAGCGACTGCATTGGGGTATGGGTGGGGACTTGATAATATGGGTAAATGTAGTAACCACATTGTTTTTTCATGTGAAATCTTCATAAGAGTGTATATCAATAAAGCTTAATAAATAAATAAATAAATAAATAAATAAATAAATAAATAAAATCAAAAAAGTTTCCAAATAAAGTCCAAAAGTAAAACATACTTCAAAACTGGGGTAAACAGAATTCCCCATTATACTGATAAGTATGCATGTTTACTGTTTAAATTAACCAAATTTCCCAAATAATTGACTGATGTTTAAAAATACTATAAAAATGGTACAAAGGGAAAGAAACACTGAAAGCACAAAATTAGATATTAAACCAAACCCCAAATATATCAGTAATTATTTAACTATAGTGGTCTAAATGATGTCTATAAAAAACAAAGATCATTGACTTGGTTCAAACAAATGAATAAAATAAAATCCAACTATATGCTATTTACAAGAGACATATCTAAAACAATGATACAGAAAAGCAGAAAGAGTGGAAAAAAAATATTCCTTACAGTCAATAACCTCAACCCCTAAAATACATTAATAACAGAGAAAAGATACTTTGAGGTACAAAGATTAGTGAAGGTAAAAAAGGATTTCAAAATGATAAAAGGTTTATTCACCAGACATATATATCAATTCTAAGTTTGTCTGTGCTCAATAACATGGCCTCAAAATAAAGCAAAAATTGACAGAATTATTCCAATTAAAAATAACTTGATCATATAGAGTTATAAAGCAAGTCTCAGCAAATTTCAAGGAAGCACAATGTAATTAATCAAGAAATCAATAAATAATGGGTAACTACAAAAACCATCATGTTAGAATATCCTCATCGGCAAGTCATTTATCTGACAATGGGTTAGTACCCAAAATATATAAAGAACTCACATAATTCAACAGCAAAAAGACAAACAATCTGATTAATAATAGGCAGAGAAACCGAACATTTTTCTAAAGACATCCAAACAGCCAACAGGTGCACAAGAAGGTATGCAGTATCAGTAATCATCAAGGAAATGCAATTAAAACCACAGTGAGTTATCACCTTACTCCTGTCAGAATGGCTTTCACCAAGAAGAGATAACAGGTGTTGATGAGGATGTAGAGAAAATGAAACCTTGTGCACTACTGGTAGGAATGTAAGGGGCCCAACCATTACGGAAAACAGTATGGAGGTTTCCCAAAAAATTAAAAATATCACTATCTTAAGATCCAGCAATGTTATTCCTGGGTATACACTCAAAAGAAATGAAAACAGTATTGGACAGATATCTGCACTATCATTGCAGCATTATACAATGGCCAAGATATGGGAATAACCTATCCATACACCTATGTCAATCAATAGGTATATGCATAAAGATGCAATGCAATGCAGGCATACCTTGGAGATCTTGCAGGTTTGGTTCCAGACGACGGAAACAAAGCAAACATTATAATAAAGCAAGTCAAACGAATTTTTTTGGCTCCCCAGTGCACATAAAAGTTATGTTTAACATACACTGTAGTCTATTAAGTGTACGATAGCATCATGTCTAATTAAAACAATATGCATATAGTAATCTAAAAGCTTAATTAAAAAAAATTTTTATTAAGGTATTATTGATATACACTCTTATGAAGGTTTCACATGAAAAAACAATGTGGTGACTATTTTACCCATATTATCACGTCCACACCCATACCCCAACGCAGTCACTTTCCATCAGTGTAGTAAGATGCCACAGATGCACTGTTTGTCCTCTCTGTGCTACACTGTTTCCCTGTGAGCCCCACACCATGTGTACTAAACATAATACCCCTCAATCCACTTCTCCCACCCTCCCCATACGCCCTCCCACATCCCTCCCCTTTGGTAACTACTAGTCCCTTCTTGGAGTCTCTGAGTCTGCTGCTATTTTGTTCCTTCAATTTTGCTATGTTGTTATACTCCACAAATGAGGGAAATCATTTGGCACCTGTCTTTCTCCGCCTGCCTTATTTCACTGAGCAAAATATCCTCCAGGTCCATCCATGTTGTTACAAATGGTAGGATTTGTTTCTTTATTATGGCTGAATAGTATTCCATTGTGTATATGTACCACCTCTTCTTTATCATTTATCTACTGATGACACTTAGGTTGCTTCCATATCTTGGCTATTGCAAAAAGTGCTGCAATAAACATAGGGGTGCATATGTCTTTTTGAATCTGAGAAGTTGTATCCTTTGGGTAAATTCCAAGGAGTGGGATATCCGGGTGAAATGCTACTTCTATTTTTAGTTTTTTGAGGAAAATCCATGTTGCTTTCCACAATGGTTGAACTAGCTTACATTCCCACCAGAAGTGTACGAGGGTTCCCCTTTCTCTGCATCCTCGCCAAAATTTGTTGTTCTTAGTCTTTTCGATGCTGGCCATCCTTAATTCTGTGAGGTGATATCTCATTGTGGTTTTAATTTGCATTTCACTGATGATTAGTTATATGGAGCATCTTTTCATGTGTCTTTTGGCCATCTGAACTTCTTCTTCGGAGAATTATCTTTTCATATCCTCTGCCCATTTTTTAATTGGGTTATTTGCTTTTTGGGTGTGTAGGCATGTGAGTTCTTTATATATTTTGGATGTTAACCCCTTGTCAGATATGTCATTTACAAATATATTCTCCCATTGTGTAGCATGCCTTTTTGTTCTGTTGATGGTGTCCTTTGCCATACAGAAACTTTTTAGTTTGATGTAGTCCCATGAGTTCATTTTTGCTTTTGTTTCCCTTGCTTGAGGAGATGCGTTCAGGAAGAAGTTGCTCATTGAAGAGATTTTGTCTTTGCTGTCTTCTAAGTTTTATGGTTTCATGACTTACATTCAGTTCTTTGATCCATTTCGAGTTTAATTCTGTGTATGGGGTTAAACAATAATCCAGTTTCACTCTCTTGCATGTAGCTATCCAGTTCTGTCAACACCAGCTGTTAAAGAGGCTGTCATTTCTCCATTGTATGTCCATGGCTCCTTTATCGTATATTAATTGACCATATATGCTTGGGTTTATATCAGGGCTCTCTAGTCTGTTCCATTGGTCTATGGGTCTGTTCTTGTGCCAGTACCAAATTGTCTTGAGTACTGTGGCTTTGTAGTAGAGCTTGAAGTTGGGAGCATAATCTCCCCAGCTTTACGCTTCCTTCTCAGGATTGCTTTGGCTATTTGGGGTCTTTTGTGGTTCCATATGAATTTTAGAACTATTTGCTCTAGTTCATTGAAGAATGCTGTTGGTATTTTGACAGGGTTTGCATTAAATCTGTAGATTCCTTTAGGCAGGATGGCCATTTTGACAATATTAATTTTTCCTATCCATGAGCATGGGATGTGTTTTCATTTATTGGTATCTTCTTTAATTTCTCTCATGAGTGTCTTCTAGTTTTCAGAGTATAGGTCTTTCACTTCCTTGGTTAGGTTTATTCCTAGGTATTTTATTCTGTTTGATACAACTGTGAATGGAATTGTTTTCCTGATTTCTCTTTCTGCTAGTTCACTGTTAATATATAGGAATGCCACAGATTTCTGCATATTAATTTTGTATCCTGCAACTTTGCTGAATTCAGATATTAGATCTAGTACTTTTGGAGTGGATTGTTTAGGGTTTTTTTATGTACAATATCATGTCATGTGCAAACAGGGACAGTTTAACTTCTTCTTTGCCAATCTGGATGCCTCTTATTTCTTTGTGTTGTCTGACTGCTGTGGCTAGGACCTCCAGTACTATGTTGAATAGAAGTGGGGAGACTGGGCATCCTTGTCTTGTTCCCGATCTTAAAGGAAAAGCTTTCAACTACTCGCTGTTAAGTATAATGTTGGCTGTGGGTTTGTCATATATAGTCTTTATTATGTTGAGGTACTTGCCCACTATACCCATTTTGTTGAGAGTTTTTATCATGAATGGATGTTGAATTTTGTCAAATGCTTTTTCAGCATCTGTGGAGATGATCATGTGGTTTTTGTCCTTTTTGATGTGGTGGATGATTTGATGGATTTTCGAATGTTGTACCATTCTTGCGTCCCTGGAATAAATCCTACTTGATCATGATGGATGATCTTTTTGATGTATTTTTGAATTCGGTTTGCTAATATTTTGTTGAGTATTTTTGCATCTATGTTCATCAGGGTTATTTTTCGGTAATTTTCTTTTTTTGTGGTGTCTTTGTCTGGTTTTTGTATGGAGTGATGCTGGCCTCATAGAACGAGTTTGGAAGTATTCCCTCTTCTTCTATTCTCTGGAAAACTTTAAGGAAGATGTGTATTAAGTCTTCACTAAATGTCTGATAAAATTCAGCGGTGAAGCCATCTGGTTCAGGCTTTTGTTCTTAGGTAGTTTTTTGATGACCAATTCAATTTTGTTGCTGGTAATTGGTCTGTTCAGATTTTCTGTTTCTTTCTGGATCAGCCTTGGAAGGTTGTATTTTTCTAGAAAGCTGTCCATTTCTTCAAGGTTATCCAGTTAGCATATAATTTTTCATAGTATTCTCTAATAATTCTTTGTATTTCTGTTATGTTGGAGTGATTTTTCGTTTCTCATTTCTGATTCTGTTTATGTGTGTAGACTCTCTTTTTTTCTTGATAAGTCTGGCTAGGGGTTTATCTATTTTGTTTATTTTCTCTATGTACCAGCTCCTGCTTTCATTAATTCTATTGTTTTATTCTTCTCAATTTTATTTATTTATGCTCTAATCTTTATTATGTCCCTCCTTCTACTGACTTTGGGCCTCATTTGTTCTTCTTTTTCTAGTTTCATTAATTGTCAATTTAGACTGTTCATATGGGATTGTTCTTCTTTCCTGAGGTAGGCCTGTATTGCTTAGCACGGCCTTTGCTACATCGCATAGATTTTTGTGGTGTTGAATTATTGTTGTCATTTGTCTCTATATATTGCTTGATCTCTGTTTTTATTTGGTCATTGATCCACTGGTTATTTAGGAGCATGTTGTGAAACCTCCATGTGTTTGTGGAATTCTTCATTTTCTTTGCGTTAATTTATTTCTAGTTTCATACCTTTGTTCTCTGAGAAACTGGATGGTACAATTTTAATCTTTTTTAATTTACTGAGGCTCCTTTTGTGGTCTAGTATATGATCTATTCTTGAAAATGTTCCATGTGCACTTGAGAAGAATGTGTATTCTGCTGCTTTTGGGTGTAGAGTTCTGTAGATGTCTGTTAGGTCCATCTGTACTAATGCGTTGTTCAGTGCTTCTGTATCCTTACTTATTTTCTGTCTGGTTGATTTGTCCTTTGGAGTGAGTGGTGTGTTGAAGTCTTCTAGAATGAATGCATTGCACTCTATTTCCCCTTTTAATCCTGTTAATATTTGTTTCACATCTGTAGGTGCTCCTGTGTTGGGTGCATAGATATTTATAATGGTTATATCTTCTTGTTGGATTGACCCCTTTATCATTATGTAATGTCCTTTTTTTGTGTCTTGTGACCTTCTTAGTTTTGAAGTCTATTTTGCCTGATACAAGTACTGCAACTACTCCTTTTTTCTCCCTATTAGTTGCATGAAATATCTTTTTCCATCCCTTCACTTTTAGTCTGTGAATGTCTTTGGGTTTAAAGTGAGTCTCTTGTTGGCATCATCTAGATGGGTCTTCTTTTTTTATCAATTCAGTGGCTCTTTGGTAGTTGCATTCAGACCACTTACATTGAGGGTGATTATCGATAAGTATGTACTTACTGCCCTTGTAGGCTTTGTATTCGTAGTTACCAAAGGTTCGAAGTTAACTTTCTTAATATCTAAGAGTCTAACTTAACTCACTTAATATGCTATTACAAACAGTCTAAAGGTTCTTTTTTTCTCCTCCTTGTTCTTCGTCCTCCATTCCTTATATATTAGGTATCATATTCTGTACTCTGTCTATCCCTTGATTGACTTTGGGGATAGTTGACATAATTTTGCATTTCCTTAGTAATTAACTGGTCTACCTTTTTTACTGGGGTTTTATTACCTCTGGTGACAGCTATTAAACCTTAGAAACACTTCCATATGTAGCAGTCCCTCCTAAATACACTGTAGAGATGGTTTGTGGGAGGTAATTTCTCTCAGCTTTTGCTTATCTGGAAATTGTTTAATCCCTCCTTCAAATTTAAATGATAACTTTGCCAGATAAAGTATTCTTCATTTGAGGCACTTCTGCTCCATTGCATTAAATATATCATGCCACTCCGTTCTGGCCTGTAAGGTTTCTGCTGAGAAGTCTGATGATAGCCTGATGAGCTTTCCTTTGTATGAAATCTTATTTTTCTCTCTCTGGCTGCTTTTAATAGTCTGTCCTTATCCTTGATATTTGCCATTTTGCTTACTATATGTCTTGGTGTTGTCTTCCTTGGGTCCCTTGTGTTGGGAGATCTGTGCACCTCCATGGCCTGAGAGACTGTCTCCTTCCCTATATTGGGGAAGTTTTTAGCAATTACCTCCTCAAAGACACTTTCTATCCCTTTTTCTCTCTTCTTCTTCTGGACCCCTATAATGTGAATATTGTTCCGTTTGGATTAGTCACACAGTTCTCTCAATATTCTTTCATTCCTATAGATCCTTTTATCTCTGTGCCTCAGCCTCTTTGAATTCCCGTTCTCTAATTTCTATTTCATTTATTGTCTCCTCCACTGTATCTAATTGGCTTTTAAAACTTTCCATTTTATGTTTCATTTCTGATACTGTGTTCTGTAATGATTGGATCTCTAACTGGAATTCATCCCTGAGTTTTGAATATTTTACTGCACCTCTGTGAGCATTTTAATGATTTTTATTTTGAAATCCCTTTCAGGCAGATTCATTTGAATTTTTCTCTGTGGTTGTATTCATAATTTTACTTTGGCATTTCATATTTCTATATGGCACCCTCTAGTGCCCAGAAGCTCTATTCTCTGGAGCTGCTGAGCCCCTGAAGCAGTGTTGGGGGTAGCAAGGGAGCAGTATTGGTGCCTGGGGGGAGGAAAGAGCTGTTTCCTGTTTCCTGGCTGCTATGCCTGTCTCCACTGCCAGAACAAGTGGACCGGGCACACAGGTATAAGCCTCTGCGCTTTGCGTTTGTAGTTGCTGTAGACAGGGCTTCCCTCTGACTGCCTAATGCCAGGGTAGTGTTTGCCGATTTGTGAGCCAGGTGGGGTTGGCCGGGAGAAAGGCTCAGTAGGTTGTGTATCATGGAGGGGGCCTGGGAGCTCTGTAGCTAGCCAGGGAGCTGAAGCTTCTGAAGATTGTCAAAGTTCTCAACCTGCTGGGCAGAGTGCACCCAGACAATCTGTCTACCTGTCCTTTCTCCTGAGCAGTAAGCTCTGTGCAATCCCTGCCCCTTTAGCAGTCCTCTTGCTGTTAGGTAGTCTCTCAGACTGCCCACCTTTCTTTTGTCCCAGAGCAGCCGGATATGGATCCCTGCTTTCCACAAGTGGCTGGAATCTCAATCTCTCCACGTGTTCTGCCAGTCTTAGCTTTCCAACACCCTAGTCATGAGTGTACCATGAAAATACCATGAAATGTAGGTTTGTGCTCCCAGAGCAGATCTCCATAGTTAGGTATTCAGCAGTTTCAGGCCTCCACTCCCTCCCCGCTCTGTTTCTCTTCCTCCCACTGGTGAGCTGGGGTCGGGGAAGGGCTTGGGTCCCACCGGGGCACAGCTTTGGTACATTACCCTTTTCCATGAGGTGTATTCTTTTCTCCAGGTGTATGAAGTTTGGCAGAGTCTTTTTTCCTGTTGCTCTTTCAGGATTAGTTGTATTAATTATGTTTTCGTATTATACGTGGTTTTAGGAGGAAGCCTCTGTCTCACCTCTCATGCCGCCATCTTTAATCCCCAATCTAAAAGCTTTACTGCTAAAAAATGTTAACCATCATCTTAGCTTTCAACGAGTTATAATTACCAATCACAGATCACCATAACAAACTTAATAATGAAAAAGTCTGAAATATTGCAAAAATTACAAAAATGTGAGAGACATGAAGTGAGCAAATGCTGTTGGAAAAATGGCACCAATAGATTTGCTTGATTCAGGCTGCACAAAGGTAATCTCTGTGAGGCACAATAAAATGAAGTATGCCTGCATTATTTAGACATTAGAAAGAAAGAAATTCTGCCATTTATAATAGCATAAATGGATCTTGAGGGCATGATGTTAAATGATATACTAATATGTCAGACAGGAAAAGACAAGCAGTATGTGATATCACTTACATGTGGAATCTCAAAGCTGAACCTCATAAAAACCGAGTAGAATGGTGGTTATCAGAGGATGGAGGATGTGGGAATTGAGGAGATGTTGTTTAAGGGTACTATATCTAATGCACAGCACAGTGATTACAGACAATGACACTGTACCATAAACTTCAAAGTTGCTAAGAGACTAGATGTTAATTGTTTCCACCACAAAAAAGAAATAATGATGTGAGATGATTGAGATGTCAGCTAATGCTACAGTGGTAATCATATTGCAATATGTATCAACCCAACACGTGTTATGCCTTAACCTTACACAATATTGTTAACTATCTGTCAAAAAAAATTAAATATCAAAACTTTCATAATGCAATTAAGCAATACTTAGAGAATATTCATAAACCTTAAATGCATATATTAGGAAAGAATAAATTTAAAGTGCTAAGCATGTGTCTTAGTTAAAGGGAAGGGGAGAAAGGGCAGAGATTATTAAAATCAAATGTATGAAAGCTCAACAGCAAACTGGACACAAGTTAAGAGAATATTAGAGAAATGGAAAGAGACTTGAAGAGACTACCACACATCCAGCTGGAGTTCCAAAATTAAAGCAGAGGAAATACAGGAGGATGCAATACTCAAAAAGACACGGATTTCCCCTAATTGATGAAATGCACAAATCTCAGATTCAGTAAACCCAACAAATAGAAGCAAATCAAATGATAGGAAATCTACACCACTATTCTGAAAGGACAGAGAAAACTGCAAAGAGTGTCTTAAAAAAGTTAGGCAGAAAAGGCAGATTACCTAACATGCTTCAGCCATCAGATTGACAGCCACTTCTTTAACAGTAGAGTCCAGAAGACCATAAGAGAGTTTCTAAGTGCTTAAAGAAAATAAGTATCAACTTAGAATTAGGTATTAGAAGAAATACCTTTCTAAAGTATACACCTTCAGGAAGAAAAAGAAAATAATTTTAGAAGGAAGGTCTGAGAATCATGAAGAACTGGTGGACAAAGAGAATGATAAACACGTAGGTAATTACAAATCAACAATGACTATATAAAACAATAATAATTAGATCTAATTTATGGTACTGAAGATAAAATGATAAACTAAAATATGGACAAACAATGGCATATAAATCAAGTAGAGTTAAGTATACTGGAGTTAAAAGTATTCTAAGTGGTCTAGCTTTCTTACTATTTTACAAAAATAACATGGATAAGATTTAATATTTTTTTGTGGATTGTAACATTTTTCTTAAGGTGCAATAAGCAATCTAGGCATTAAATTTCACAATTGCCTGTATCTGTTATATTACATCTTATTGTTTGAAAACTACATGTTGCACATCCTGGTAGAGAAAACTTCTTCATTCTGTACATAACCTCAGTACCTATGGCATGCGCAGTTCTCTCGTAAGTTCTCTGTAAGATGGTGCTACCTTATTTTAATTCTTTCCTACCCCTGAATATAACAATATATATCAACCACCATACACCTGTTAGACTGGTTAAAAAATATATTACACCACCAACTGCTGGAAAGAATGTGAACAACCAGAACTCTCATATGCTGCCAGTGAGAGTGAAAAATGATATAGCCACTTTGGAAAACATTCTGGCAGTTTCTTATAATGTTAAACATACTTTAACATACACCTTAGCAATCACACTCCTAAGTACTTACAAAAGTGAACTGAAAACATGTTTACACAACCTGTCTGTGGGGAGTTGCAGCAGCTTTACTGATAACTGCCAAAAACTGGAAAACAAGTATACTGGGTGAATGGATAAACAAACTAGTACAATGGACTACTAATCAACAATAAAAAACAATGAATTACTGATAAATGTAAAAACCTGGACAAATCTCAAAAAGCAATATGCTGTGTGAAAGAAGTCAGTCTCAAATGGCTATACATTTTATGATTCTATCTATATAATATTCTTGAAAAGCAAACTACAGTGACAGGTAACAGACCAGTGGTTGGCAGGGTAAGGAGTGGGGAGAGGGTGTGTCTACACTGGGATGTCCCTGTTATTTTTCCTGATTGTGGTGACAGTTAGATGAAACTATCTTAAAATTCATAGAATAGAATACCAAAAAAGAACTTTACTCTGTTTTACCTTTTTAAAAAAAGTTAAAGAATACCATCAAAGAATTCAAGTGTTAGGGATCTATGAACCATTTAATCTCATAATTTTAAAGATCAGCAAACAAGTCTAGGGGTGTTAAAATCGACATGCTAATTAGTGATCACAGTTAAAGGAAATACTTTCCTAAGAATCCACAAGTTAATACAAAGTAAGTCTACCTCCTCAAAATAAGAAACTCAATCAGAAATAAAGAATATATAGAAATTACAAAACAAACCAGGCCACAGATTCCACAACTGTGTTTTAATACATATAAAATTCAACTATCATTTCTATGCCACATTTGGCTGGACAAGCCAACAATAAAAAGAAAATTAAGTTCTCACTTCTCTTCATCTAAGAAACACTTAAACCTTACTTTAGTGATTAAGAAAAACTTCCTCAACATAGCTTAACTCCAGAATTTAGAAGTACTTCCAAAGTTAACCAGAAAATCCAATATTAGTACTATGCTAAATCAGTATTTCCCTTTTAGATATTAAGGAAAACATTCACTATCTCAATAGGTAAAAATCAATCTAAGTGTGGTGGGGTCTGAGAAGACAGAAATGGGAACAAGTGTCAGGGATAATACCCAAGAGTCCAAGATTCAGGAAACAGGTTCTTTCCCAATATTACCTTTAGGGGTATCAGGTGCCAACTAGGCCTTAAATTAACCACTCCACTTTACAGAGACCCAATAATCTTTTTCATAAAGTGTATTCAGATAATATCCTTATAATTTCCCCTGGGATGGTAATAATACACCATGAGACTACACTTGAAATATACAGAAGATGAACAGGAAGCTTAGAGTATCATGAACATGAAGAGAACATCAAAAAATTCATGTTTTACTACTCTGAAGAATAAATGAACACTTGTATTTTGCAAATAACAGTCCTAACCCAACAGATCTTGACATTTGCAGCACTGACATATGGAACACTTTAAAGAGTTTTAGTTAAAAGTCTTTAAGTACGAGAAATGGAAATTAAAACCACAATGAGATATCACCTCACACCAGGTAGGATGGCCGCCATCCAAAAGACAAACAACAAATGTTGGTGAGGATGTGGAGAAAGGGGAACCCTCCTACACTGCTAGTGGAATGTAAATTAGTACAATGATTGTGGAAAGCAGTATGGAGGTTCCTCAAAAAACTCAAAATGGAAATACCATTTGACCCAGGAATTCCACTCCTAGGAATTTACCCTAAGAATGCAGCAGCCCAGTTTGAAAAAGATATATGCATCCCTACGTTTATCGCAGCACTAGTTACAATAGTCAAGAAATGGAAGCAACCTAAGTGTCCATTAGTAGATGAATGGATAAAGAAGATGTGGTATATATACAAAATGGAGTATTATTCAGCCATAAGAAAACAAATCCTACCATTTGCAACAACATGGATGGAGCTAGAGGGTATTATGCTCAGTGAAATAAGCCAGGTGGAGAAAGACAAGTACCAAATTATTTTACTCATCTGCAGAGTATAAGAACAAAGCAAAAACTGAAGGAACACAACAGCAGCAGACTCACAGAACCCAAGAATGGACTAACAGTTACCAAAGGGAAAAGGACTGGGGAAGAGGGGTGGGAAGGGAGTGATAAGGAGGAATAAGGGCATTACAATTAGCACACATAATGTAGTGGGTGTGGGGGTTGGGTGGGGGGATACAGGGAGGGCTGTACAACTTAGAGAAGACAAGTAGTGACTCTATAGCATCCTTCTACGCTGATGGACAGTGACTGCGATGGGGTGTGTGGTGGGGACGTGATAATAGGGGGAGTCTGGTAAGGACAATGTTGCTCATGTAATTGTATATTAATAATAGGAAAAAAAGTTTTTAAGTACATCTGTAAAAATTATTTTACAAATAAGAAACTAAAGAATAATAGTTATTGCAGAGGTGAATCAGGAGCAGGACTCCTACCTGTTTACACAGTAATCATTTATACAATGCAGACCTAAATTCTGTCTACCTTGCCTTGAGCCATTTATTCTGCTTGCATACTCCCAAGATGAGAACTCCCAACACTTCTGCTATTAATCCACGTATTTGGAGAACTGGAAGCAAAGTACTATGTCCTTAAATTTTCTTAACAGATCTCATCTAAGATAAATGATTATGTTGACCTTAGAACACAATATGTAATATACATAAAATTTTATGACAATCTGATCTAAAATTAATGAACTACCTTTGATTCTTTGCTGTTGTTGTTTTTAATACTGTCAAGTCAGTAATGAGGAGAGGTAAAAGCCTTATTACCTAGTTGTGTGAATGCCATTTCCAAAGGAATTATTTTTTTAAATAAATTCAAATTCTAACCAACTACTCAAGTTTATTCCAGAAGAGTAATAAGAAGTCACAGTGGAAAGTTATATTACATTTAATATTTGCCCTGAAATTATCTGAATGCCTCTATACTGAACTTTTATTTAAGACATTGTTCCCCAAGTTACTAAATTTTTTAAGTAACCTGATAAATTATGCATTAGTATTAAATTACAAAGACTAATGCAAGGTTTTCATGTGCTGGGCTTTTTTTTTAGGTGTAATATTAAAAACTAAACACCTGAGACTTCTGGGAAGATGGCGGCATGAGCAGGGTGGCAGAAATCTCCTCCCAAAACCATATATATTTGTGAAAATACAACAAATACAACTATTCCAAAACGAGAGACCAGAAGATACAATACAATAGCCGGGCTACAGCTACATTTGCGAGAACTCAGTGCCTCACGAAGCGGGTAAGATACAAAGCCGCGACCCGGCGCGACCTGAGCAGTACCCCACCCCAGCACACCGGTGGGAGGAAAAGATTCAGACCGGGGAGGGAGTGGAAGCAGAGAACCACCAAATAACCAGCCCTGATGATCTGCGCCAGGAACACTGACACACATCGCGTGGTGTACTGAAGATTAGAAAAACAGAAGTGCAGGATCTGAGATGGAGACCACAAGTGGGTCCTCTCAGCTGGCTCCCCAGGACAAAAGAAAAGCACGCGCTTTTTTTTTTTTAAAGTCTTAAAGAGACAAGGGCCCAAGAGTGGAACAAAATCATCCCAGTGCACTCGGCCCAGTGGGCAGGGTGACTTGGGGAATTTCAGACTCCTGGGCAGCGGCCGGGCAAAGCAGCCACACTGAGGCTTCCCACAGAGATCAGAAGCCTACCATTCGTTCCCCTCCGGACCCCTGCCCAGCCACAGCAGAAAAGGTCCAGGAGCTGCCGCTGCTGCAGAAGAGCAGCAGAGCGGCCCCGCCCACAGCAAACTGACGGAATCTACTCCCTGCTGGTGTGCAGCTAAGCAGGAATAGCCCTAGAACCAGTGTCAGAAGGCACCAAGGGGACCAGAAAACACCCAACGAGAATGAAAACCCCCACAGAGCTATAGGCTAAGGTAGGCGGCCCGCACACAGGCAGCTTAGGGGATTATCGCAGAGACTGCCTCCTGGTGTGCTGGAAAACAGCTCAGGCCCTCGAGAAGGTCAAGGAGAACAACAAGCAGGAAGGGACTTTGTTCTCCCAGCTGACACACGTGGTGACTACCAGCAACCACCTCTATCACCATGAAAAGACAGAGGAATATGGTCCAGACAAAGCTTAGGAAGACAACCCTTGAGAAGGGGCCTGATGGGATAGACTTATAAAATCTTCCTGAAAAAGAATTCAGAATAAAAGTCAACCATGCTGATGGATCTACAGAGAAATATGCAAGAGCTAAGGGAGGAAGTGAGGAAAGACAATGCAGAAATCAGACAACTGATCGACGGGCTTAGGAGCAGACTGGACAAGGTGCAACAGACTGTTAATGGAATAGAAATCAGAGAACAGGAATACAGAGAAGCTGAGGCAGAGAGAGATAAAAGGATCTCTAGAAATGAAAGAATATTAAGAGAACTATGTGACCAATCCAAACGGAACAATATTCGTATTATAGGAGTACCAGAAGAAGAAGAGAGAGAAAAAGGGATAGAAAGTGTCTTTGAAGAAATAATTGCTGAAAACTTCCCTAAGCTGGGGAAGGAAATAGTTTCTCAGACCATGGAAGGCCACAGAATTCCCAACACAAGGTACCCAAGGAAGACAACACCAAGAAACATAATAATTAAAATGGCAAAGATCAAAGATAAGGACAGAGTACTAAAGGCACCTAGAGAGAGAAAAAAGATCACCTACAAAGGAAAACCCATCAGACTATCATCAGACTTCTCAACAGAAACCTTACAGGCCAGAAGAGAATGGCATTACATATTGAACCTAATGAAACAGAAGGCCTTGAACCAAGCATGATTATCATTTAAATTTAAGGGAGGGATTAAACAATTCCCAGACAAGCGAAAGCTGAGGGAGTTTGCCTCTCATAAACCACCTCTACAGGCTATCTTAAAGGGACTGTTCTAGATGGAAGCACTCCTAAGGCTAAAAAGATGTCACCAGAGAAAACAAAATCATAGCAAAAAAGCAGACCATGTAAATACTAACTAAAGGCAAAAAGTAACATCACCTATCCACAAAAACAGTCAAAGGAAATGTAAAAGAGTACAGAATAAAACACCTAGCATATAAAGAATGGAGGAGGAAGAATAAGAAGGAAGAGAAAGAATCATCAGACTGTGTTTACAATAACTTAACAAGAAAGTTAAGTTAGACTGTTAGATAGTAAAGAGCTACCCTTGTACCTTTGGTAACCATGAATCTAAAGCTAGCAATGGCAATAAATACATATCTATCAATAATCACCCTAAATGTAAATGGACTGAATGCACCAATCAAAAGACACAGAGTAATAGAATGGATAAAAAAACAAGACCCATCTAGATGCTGCTTACAAGAGACTCACCTCAAACCCAAAGATATACACAGACTAAAGGTGAAGGGATAGAAAAAGATTTTTCATGCAAACAACAAAGAGAAAAAAGCAGGTGTTGCAGTACTTGTATGAGACAAACAGACTTCAAAACGAAGAAAGTAGCAAGAGATAAAGAAGGACATTAAATAATGATAAAGGGGTCAGTCCAACAAGAGGATATAACCATTTTAAATATATATGCACCCAACACAGGAGTGCCGACATATGTGAAACAAATACTAACAGAATTAAACGGGGAAATAGAAAGCAATGCATTCATTTTAGGAGACTTCAACACACCACTCACTCCAAAGGACAGAACAACCAGACAGAAAATAAGTAAAGACACAGAGACACTGAACAACACACTAGAACTGATGGACCTAACAGACATCTACAGAACTCTACACCCAAAAGAAGCAGGATACACATTTTTCTCAAGTGAACATGGAATATTTTCCAGAATAGACCACATAGTAGGCCACAAAAAGAACCTCAGCAAATTCAAAAATATTGAAATTCTACCAACCAACTTCTCAGGTCACAAAGGTATAAAGCTAGAAATAAATTGTACAAAGAAAACAAAAAGGCTCACAAATACATGGAGATTTAACAGCATGCTCCTAAATAATCAATGGATAAATGACCAAATTAAAACAGAGATCAAACAATATATGGAGACTAATGAAAACAGTAACACAAAGCCACAACTTCTGTGGGACGCAGCAAAGGCAGTTCTAAGAGGAAAGTATATTGCAGTCCAGGCCTATTTAAAGAAGGAAGAACAATCCCAAATGAATAGTCTAAAGACACAATTATTGAAATTAGAAAAAGAAGAAAAAATGAGACCCAAAGTCACTAGAAGGAGGGACATAATAAAGATCAGGGAAGAAATAAATAAAATTGAGAAGAATAAAACAATAGAAAAAAAATCAATGAAACCAAGAGCTGGTTCTTTGAAAAAATAAACAAACTAGATAAACCCCTACCCAGACTCATTAAGAGAAAAAGAGAATCTACACACATAAACAGAATCAGAAATGAGAAAGGAAAAATCACTATGGACCACACAGAAATACAAAGAATTATAAGAGAATACTATGAAAATCTATATGCTAACAAGCTGGAAAATCTAGAAGAAATGGACAGCTTCTTAGAAAAATACAACCTTCCAAGACTGACCAAGGAAGAAACAGAAAAGGTAAACAGACCAATCACCAGCAACGAAACTGAAGCGGTAATCAAAAAACTAAACTACCCAAGAACAAAACCCCTGGGCCAGATGGATTCACCTGTGAATTTTACCAGACATATAGAGAAGAAATAATACCCATTCTCCTTAAAGTCTTCCAAAAATTAGAAGAGGAGGGAATACTTCCAAACTCATTCTATGAAGCCAGCATCACTCTAATATCAAAACCAGGCAGAGACCTCATCAAAAAAGAAAATTACAGACCAATATCCTTGATGAACATAGATGCAAAAATACTCAACAAAATATTAGCAAACCGATTTCAAAACTACATCAAGATGATCATACACCATGATCAAGTGGAATTCATCCCACGAATGCAAGGATGGTACAACATTCGAAAATCCATCAACATCATCCACCACATCAACAAAAAGAAGAACAAAAACCACATGATCATCTCCAATAGGTGCTGAAAATCATTTGACAAAATTCAACATCCATTCATGATAAAAACTCTCAACAAAATTGGTATAGAGGGCAAGTACCTCATCATAAAGGCCATTTATGACAAACCCACAGCCAACATCATTCTTAACAGTTAGAACCTGAAAGCTTTTCCTTTAAGATTGGGAACAAGACAAGGATGCCCACTCTCCCCACTGCTATTCAACATAGTACTAGAGGTCCTAGTCACGGCAATCAGACAAAAAGAAATAAAAGGCATCCAGATTGGCAAGGAAGTTAAACTGTCCTTGTTTGCAGATGATATGATATTGTACATAAAAAAACCCTAAAGAATCCACTCCAAAGGTACTAGATCTAATATCTGAATTCAGCAAAGTTGTGGGATACAAAATTAATACACAGAAATCTGTGGCATTCTATACACTAACAATGACCTAGCAGAGAGAGAAATCAGAAAAACAATTCCATTCACAGTTGCGTCAAAAAGAATAAAATACCTAGGAAGAAACCTAACTTAGGAAGTCAAAGATTTATACTCTGAAAACTACAAGACACTCATGAGAGAAATTAAAGAGGATACCAGTAAATGTAAACACATCTCATGCTTATGGATAGGAAGAATTAATATCGTCAAAATGGGCATCCTGCCTAAAGCAATCTACAGATTCGATGCAATTCTATCAAAATACCAACATGCATTCTTCAACGAAGCTGAGAAAATCATTCTAAATTCATATGGAACCACAAAAGATCCCGAATAGCCAAAGCAATCCTGAGAAGGAAGAATAAAGCTGGGGGGATTATGCTCCCCAACTTCAAGCTCTACTACAAAGCCACAGTACTCAAGACAATTTGGTACTGGCAGAAGAACAGAACCATAGACCAGTGAAATAGACTAGAGAGCTCTGATATAAACCCAAGCATATATGGTCAATTAATATATGATAAAGGAGCCATGGGCAAATAATGGGGAAATGACAGCCTCTTCACCAGCTGATGTTGGCAAAACTGGACAGCTACATGCAAGAGAATGAAACTGGATTATTGTTTAACCCCACACAAAAAGTAAACTTGAAATGGATCAAGGACCTGAATATAAGTTATGAAACCATAAAACTCTTAGAAGACAACATAGGCAAAAATCTCCTGAGTATAAGCATGAGCAACTTCTTCCTGAACGCATCTCCTCAAGCAAGGGAAAGAAAAGCAAAAATGAACTCATGGGACTACATGAAACTAAAACATTTCTGTATGGCAAAGGACACCATCAACAAAACAAAAAGGCATCCTACACTATGGGAGAATATATTTGTAAATGACATATCCGACAAGTGGTTAACATCCAAAATATATAAAGAATTTACACACCTCAAGACCCAAAAAACAAATAATCCGTGTAAAATGGGCAGAGGATATGAAGAGACAGTCCCCCATAGAAGAAATTCAGATGGCCAACAGACACATGAAAAGATGCTCCACATCACTAATCATCAGGGAAATTCAAATTAAAACCACAATGAGATATCACCTCACACCCGTTAGGATGGCCAGCATCCAAAAGACTAAGAACAACAAATGCTGGTGAGGATGCAGAGAAAGGGGAACCCTCCTACACTGCTGGTGGGAATGTAAGCTAGTTCAACTATTGTGGAAAGCAATATGGAGGTTCCTCAAAAAACTAGAAATACAAATACCATTTGACCCGGGAATTCCACTCCTTGCAATTTACCCAAAGAATACAACTTCTCAGATTCAAAAAGACGTATGCACCCCTATGTTTATTGCAGCACTTTTTACAATAGCCAAGATATGGAAGCAAACTAAGTGTCCGTCAGTAGATGAATGGATAAAGAAGAGGTGGTACATATACACAATGGAATACTATTCGGCCATAAGAAAGAAACAAATCCTACCATTTGCAACAACATGGAATGGAGCTGGAGGGTATTATGCTCAGTGAAATAAGCTAGGTGGAGAAAGACAAGTGCCAAATGATTTCCCTCATTTGTGGAGTATAACAACGCAGCAAAATTGAAGGAACAAAATAGCAGCAGACTCAGAGACTCCCAGAAGAACTAGTAGTTACCAAAGGGGAGGGGTGTGGGATGGCGGGTGGGGAGGGTGGAAGAAGGGGATTGAGAGGTATTTTGTTTAGTACACATGGTGTGGGGATCACGGGGAAAACAGTGTAGCGCCGAGAAGGCAAATAGTGAATCTGTGGCATCTTGCTACACCCAAGGACAGTGACTGCATTAGGGTATGGGTGGGGACTTGATAATATGGGTAAGTGTAGTAACCACATTGTTTTTTCATGTGAAACCTTCATAAGAGTGTATATCAATAATACCTTAATAAAAAAAAAGTAAAGAAAAGAAAGACTAATCTACTCTAGAAGGTAGACCAGTGGTTGCCTAAAGGTGGGGATAGGGAGTGAAGACTGACTGGAAAGAGAGCCACTGAAGTGATGGAAATGTTCAGGATCACTGGTTGTAGTGATGGTTACTTAGGTATTCAAATTTGTTAAAACTCATCAAATCACATACTTAAAATATGTGCATTTTATTATATGTAATTTATATTTCAGCGAAGTTAATTTTTTTTAAATAGAGACTGAGAGATATCAAACTCTTTGTGTGGCAAAAACTTCTATATACCAATTACAAGGTAGTTACTGTCATTCTGTGAGAAGGAAAATGTTTTCTTTATGAAGAGTTTAAAGCTCCAGCCCTGTTTCTTATTTTAGACCTCTCCGAAAGAAGTAATGGGAAAAAAATGTAGAGCTTGGCAACAGAACAGGCTATTTCTAAGTTTATATGATACTGCTAAAAAAGCATCTGTGTAACACAAATTTCCATTTATAATGTAATTATTGAATGTGTGAGTAAGAGAATACTAGATTAGGAGTTGAAGAGTTTTTTAGCTAGCTTTGTGATTCTGGGTAAATTAATTCACAACTGTGGGATTATTTCAGCCCTAAAATATGAGATCTGGTTTCTCTATTCCCATCATTTTGAAGAGTCTATTCTTACAAGGTTGAAATCTCTCCGCAGAGAATCTCTGAATGAATTCCCTAAGGTGAGTCCTATATGTTGAAATTGATGAATTTAAAACAATTTCTATCAAGTATATTGAATACCAGAAGCTTTTTATGCACCTTTTGAGGGTAATTTGATGCTCTTAGTCAAATTTACATATTTTTAAATCAAATTTAATTTTACTTATATATGTTATTTCTTATTAGCTAATCATATAGGATCTTCTAAAATTTCTACAGTGCTAGACACATTACATATATCACTCCTTTTCTTTGCAAATTAAGATACTGAGGCCTATAGAGATGGAATACCTTGCTCGACACACCATCTTTGCAAAGATAAAACTATTAGATCACATGTGTTTTATACCATTTTTTTATGTAAAAAGTTTTAGAAACATATGTAGATGGATAATGGTACAAATACAGAATTTTTTTTTTTAATTTGAAAAGGTATACAACAAAAAGTTAGTAATGCTACCTTAAAGGAAAAAGCATAGGGTTGCAGAGTAGTCTTTCCATATTTACTTTCTGTACCACTGAAAAATTTCCAACATTAACATTTGTTAATTCTATTGTTTAAAAATTATGCTTTTAGTTTGGACTTACGGGTTATTTTTTCTTTATTTCTGTATTTAAAAAGAAAAGTAATGTTTAGCTTTTTAAATTTTCTTTTTTTAAAACAATATGTCTGGTGGTTTAGTTAATTCAGTTCCTTAGAGCACAAAGAACAAAGGTCATAGGTTTGATTAATTACATTTGCAAAGAATAAAAATATCCCTTGGTCACAGAATCCATTTGTAACTTTAAAAAGTCATCTGGCAAACTCATGCTGCCGATCACAAGGGTGAATCAAGTAAGAGCATGTGGTTGACTCAAAACAAAACATTAATACTGGAAAATAACTCTAAGTTAATACCTTACTGACAGAGGATAAGAAAGTAGCAGAATTACTCATCTTAAAGTAAATGCTTCAAATTTCATACCCATCAACTCACTGTATTTTTGAACAGAAAATAAAGACCTTAATTGTGAAAGAAAATACAGTTCCGTTCCTGTACTTTCAGAAAAGCTAAAAATTATATGTAGGTTACAAAGCTCACTATTTTAAAAATGATGCATTTTCTTATTAGTATACCATATGATCATGAAATACGTTTATACCTGTAACATCTTCTGGATCTGATACAGCAATATGTGCATTTAGTTCCTGTAGCTTGTGATGTAGTTCTTCTAATTTTTTATTTGATTTTTTCAAAATGTTGTCCACATAAGCCAAACTTTTTTTATCTGTTGTCACTTTCCTCAGATTTTCAGCGCCTTCTTTGATTTTCAGTTCTTTCCTTATTTCTCTCTTGATTCGATCCTTGATATCATCCAATTTCTGTCGGACCGCTGCATCTGAGAAGTCTGATTTCTGAACAGCACTCGCATTCTCAGGAAGTGGAAGACTTCGAGAATCTCCCTACAAAAACAGACAGACATACAAGTGTGTGAGTTTAGGGAAGTTAGCTGCTTAGTAAAATGTACAGCTTTAATGACAGAACTATGCATGAAGTGGTTCTCTATTAAGTACATTACATATAATTTTCTTCAATAAGCAAATTATTTGTTTACCTTCATTACCATACAAAATCAGGACTTCAAAAAAAACTGCCCACTAAGTAGCATCACCCTATGAAATTATATTTAAATAAAGTAATCACGACATACCTATACACAAAGGCATCTTAGAGCTATACAAAGATGGTGGATTTTTGATATCCTAGGAACGCAAGTTAGATCCCAATGCCGACACTATCAATCTTGATCAAGCTATCTGCCTTTCAAATATTCAGTTTAGTCATCTATAAAATCTAATAACATTACCCACCTTTCAGAGATACTGTCGTAATTAAAAATATTGTACATGAAGCTCTGAGTGTAATTCTTAGTTACTCAGTAAGTGAAAATCATTACTAAATTTCACAGATAAATTCTATCTTATGTAAGAAATTTCTTAGTAAACAAATATTGGCAAAAGGAAATGTAGAATAATTAATTTTTAAACCTAACTGACTCCATTTAGATCACATGGTATCCAATACATGGTCATTGTGCTTCCCTGAAAAATTTAAAACTTGCTGCAGCAACCTAACAGTTTGCTAAGACATTCCGGAAAGCCTTGTTGTACAGTTTCTGAATCGTAGCACTAAGATTTAAAGGCTGTTAAAAAAAAAACTGTTACATGAAAATGGCTTATGTATTTGATATAAATCTTTGAAGGCCCTTGTCTACTTCAATTTCCATTTCTCTTCAATTTGCTCCCTAAATTCCAATCACATTATCCAATTACAGA
The DNA here is from genome assembly GCA_032199065.1 of Smutsia gigantea. NCBI lineage: Eukaryota > Metazoa > Chordata > Mammalia > Pholidota > Manidae > Smutsia > Smutsia gigantea. The sequence continues at coordinate 844,502 of JAVSCE010022620.1, read as the reverse complement.
ATTTACTGCCAGAGACAATCTCTCTTGGTTTAGCTACTATACATCCTGTGCCTTTGTAATATACCACATTTCCCTCTTTCTTCAACTATCTTCTCCTATTCCCTTCTTTGCTCGGTTGACTTACACTTGTTTCAAAGTTTCACCACAATTCTTCCAGGGAAAGAATTTCGGGCCTATGCCATCTCTTAGATTTAAAATAACCTCTCCTGACCACCCACCAAAGACTATGAGCAATTTGAGGACAATGCTCATGTCTGGCAGAGGAGTCCTGTTTTGTTTTTTTTTAATGATTGTCAATTATGTTATTTAATCCTTTTAGAGTTCAGAAAAACCTGTCACTGCTGAGGAACTCACGCTTTTATTTTTCTGACAAAGAGAACTCATACTCCAGGAAGCTCAAAAGCAAAACTGATATTCAGTCATAGTGACTGTATTAACTAGAATTAGATATGAATCCTATGTGGTTAGCAGGTTTGCTTCCTCTTCCTTTTCACAGGTTTGGACTTTTAGTAACTGTATCTTTTCCCATCTTTTGTTATCACATGATTCAAATACCTCTTGGAAAGGGGCAGGAGATACATGAAATATAATCAATAATTTAACCAAATGACCTCTGAGAGCAGATAGAAAAGGTTACAATACTTTCTACTACTTCTTTCCTAAAGTTGCAATAAACTGTGGAAGTTATTGGAAAGTATAGTTTTCTTGCTTTTGGAAAAACTGAAATGAGATATTCCATCTATTAAATTATCTACCCTTAAAAAAAAAAAACAATTGTATCAGATGCCAGAATCAGTACTAGGCAATGAAACAATATTCTCAACTTAGGTAAAAACAAATTAGCCTCAGAAAATAAACAGCTGTTTAACCAGTGGAGATGGTCAGTGTTAATCTTAGTAGGTTAGTCTTAGTAGGTTCTATTATAGGCAGTAGTAACTGTCTTCACAATCTACATTACATTAATGTTTCTAAGCTTAACACTTTCATCTACCATTCACAACTCTTCTTTGTGAAATTTCATGCCTCCCTTAAAAGTAAACAGTAGATACCTTTTCTCATCTTTTCAAAACAAAGTTAGATCCAACCTTTAATCATGAATTCCCTTTAGAATCCATTAATATACTCAGAAAGTATGACAATACAAGATAAAAGAAGAAAAACAGAACTAATCCTAAGCATAAAACTAAAACTCCTAACAGTATTCATGATCCTGCACCAATCATCTACATTAAAAAACTCCACCATTCTTACTTTTAATCACTAGCAAAAACAAGTTTAGCTTATTCTAGTCAAATTGATCTAACATATCGCTTTTTACATTATTTTACTGTTTTTCATTCTTACTCCCTATCAATCTAAACTCACCATCACAATACATTTGTTAAAAAAAAATTCAAATCTTCCATGATTAATCCTATTTTTAGTGTACTTTAACATTTATATCATCCATATCCTTAATGAAGTCATTCAATCAGATGGGCCAAATCCAAACACAAAGAAACCATTGGTGAAATTAATATCCACAGAATTTATAGTAAAAATATCAAAATGATTTTTAGTTAAGTAGGTTTCAAGTGGCTAAATAAAAAAACAGAGACCTTAATAATTAAGAAACAAAGAGTAAACATTAGGTGGATTTCAAAAGAACCAAAATAAATTAAAAACTCAGTGGACAGGTTAGCAGATTAGACCAAGATAATGAACTAGTATATTGGCAGATAACTGAGGAAATTACTATGAATTCATTGCAGAGACATATGAGAAATTAAAAGGCATGGAAGATAAAATGAGAAGACCCAAGATTCATCTAATAAAAGCTCTAGAGTAAGAGAATAAAGAAAATGAGGGAGCACCACATGAAGAGATAAATGGATGAGAATTTCTGTAACTGAAGAACGATCTGAACCACTATCCTTAGATTGGATTGGAAGGTCATACCAAGTTGCAAATAAGATAAATGAAAATAACAACAAAAAAGTAGAGAAAAAAGGCATTTTCCTGATGAATGACAATTAGATCAACAGAAGACTTTTCCTCAGTAACAACAGAGGCTCCAAACTATCAAACTTTCCTATAGGATTTTCAGCTTTTATTTTAAGGTTTTTCTTGCTAAGACTTCATCTAAAATTATAGCAACCACAAAAAACTGGGTCCAGACTATTAACTTTCTGGGGAAGATGGAACACGAGCGGACCCAGAGCCCATTCCCTGGTCACTAACATCGTGTGTGTTAACTTAAGGAAAACTGAGCTGTGGCAGTATACAGACTGTACATTCTTACCTCTTAAACTGACAAAGATTATTCTCATCATGATATTGGGAAAAATCTAGCTATAAGCTGTGAGTCTTTATTAAAGCTGTAAATATGTAACAAGTTTAAAAAAAGTGATTCCCTCTGGCCCAGTAATTCTAATTCTAGTAATGTAACCTAAGAAAATAATTAGAAACTATTACTATATAGAACAATCCAATAATTAAAAAAATTAATATGTATAAAGCACTGAGCTGGGCACTGATAAGACTCTTTCATAAAGTTTACAAATTGCAGGGCTTTAACCAACTTATAGGAAAGAGGAAGTTTAGGATGCTAAGTGCCATAACAAAAAAATTTCAAACAGTCTAGGAGGGTAAGAAAAGGCTTCTCTTTACTTACAGCCTTCATTATTCCACAGCAGCATGTCTAGCCCAATATATTACTGCTATGTATACACAGTTTTAGTTCAAATTATGCTTAAGATAAGAATGCAGGGGAAGAAAGACTGGAAAGAGATGAAAATATTAACAATAATTATCTCAGTAAAAAAATTAAGAGGGATTTTCATTTTAAGGCTTTCCATATTTTCTCAATTTTTTTTAGCAACGAACATACAGTGCCTGTCATTAATAATGATGGAAAGGCATTATGTAAAAGAAACCAAAAGTAACTTCCACTTTATTTCAATTTTGACAGATGTAAAGGCTTATAATTATACCTTATATTCTATAGTATACTGCTTTTAATTAGGTTATTTTGAGTCACTACAATTCTACTGCAAGGGATGAGACTACACATTCCACTCTTATTAGACCACATCATGTACCAGCCAAGTATTTGAAATATACAGAAGTATTCATATGTATTTGATAAATATAATTATTTTTATTTTATGAAATAATGAAATTGTGATCTAGAAGAAAGCATAATTTTCACACATTTCAACAAACTCACAGTGAAGTTAAAAAAACACTATAGTAAGAACAGGATCAGATTCAAAGAACAAAATGAAGAAAAAAGTCTGTCACTTATGACCAAGTACTTCATTTGGAGAAAGAAAGGAAAGGATGTTTATTCTTCACTGGCCAAGTTCCCAGAGAAGAAGTGAAAAGGCTGTTACTTTATCTACATTATAGAAATATAAAAGTCGGATATGATAGATGCCAAGAAATGTTACAGCACCCATAAAAACTCACTGGGTACAATGATTCATAGACTGTTTTAGCTAGAAGGAATTTCAAAGATCATGTAGCCTAACTCCCTTGATTTTAACTTTTAAGAAAAGCAGGTTCAAAGCAGCTAAGCAACTTGACTAAGGAGAAAAGGAAAAGTCAATTACCTGGCTGGGTTTACATACTAGGCTCCTAAATCCTCGTTTGATACTCTTTTACTCCATACTGCCTTCTTAGAGGAAACCCTTGAAGTATCCATTTCTCTGTATTTGAACTACACCTTGATGTAACTGATCTGCATTAATCAATGAATAATATGTGCCTTAAATCAGGGATATTGGCAGGACATATTTCCTCTTATTCTCTAATTTCATCCTAATTCTACCTTCTCTGTCTTAGGGAAGAATGCTCCACCAGAAAGCAAGAAACTAGTTCTAACACTAGCTCTCTGTCACTAGCTATGCACCCAAGCACCTTATCCCATATCTCTGTACCTGTTTGCTCATCTGCAAAATGATGTTCAGCTTTCTTTCTTTTAGTTTTTTTTTGAAATTTCATTTATTCAAAATATTTACTGAATACTCAGAAATGGAAATGGTACAATCCTTTCAGGTATTCAATTTATTAAAGAAGAACAACATAAAAACCCAACATCATCTGAAGAAAGCAGCAAAGCTTTACACAAATGTAGGCCATTCAGTGTGTGTGTATGTGTGTGTGTGTGTGTGTGTGTGTGTGTGTGTGTTTGGACAGAAGGCTCAGTTATAATGTGGTATGATAGAAAGCACTAGGCACTTGGGAGTCAAGCCATATAAATTCTGATACTGCAAACATGTTAAACTTGCAATTTCCTTACCTGCAAAATGGAATTATTACAATTACCTTGACTGTATTATTTTTAAGTCTCATAATCGCTATGCCTAGGACTAAGAAGTATGATTTCATAGCAACAGTACAATCCTGGCACACAACACTGAAAGCAGATACTGCTGGGTGCCTATATAATATCCATCCTCCCTTTATCTTTACTAAGAAAACTCCCATTTTGTCAGATACGGCAAAGTACACAGATAAAACTTTCACTTTATTAGATTCTCTTGCATCTATAAGTAGCTATATGACTATTCTTGTCAAAGAGAAGCAAGCCTAGGATTTTAGGGAAAGCTTCTACTTCTCTTTATCTTTTTGTCTAGAATTCAGACCCAAGGCCTCAAGGTGCAGGAGCCATCTTGTGATAGTAAGAGACAAATAGGACAAAACCAAAACACTAAGGACGGCAAAGCAAAGAGAAAGAATCTGGAACCCAGAGGGCTCTACTGAACTGCTATACAAGTCCTAGACTGCCTGCTTTAAAACTCTTGTTTTAGGTGAAATGTAAATTCCTATTTGATTAAGGATCACATAGGGCCTTGCAGGTCAATAGAAAGACTTTGGTTTTCACTCTAAGTGAAATGGGGTAGGGCTTAGGCAGAGAAGTGGTATGTTATGACTTCCTGTGCTGAATAAATGTCAATGGTACAAGGAAAGCAGTGAAACCCATTATGAAGCCATGACACAAAGTGGCCTCAAATGAATTCTGTCTCCCTACATTCACATTGTCATGTAGTCCCCTTCCATACTAACTCAAGACTACCCCTCTGACTTACTGACTGATAGTGTGATCTAAGTGACATTCTGATAAAGAGCAGCAAGTCCCAAGAGCAGGCCTCAAGAGGACTCATACCTTCTATTTTCACTCTTGAAAACCTAAATACTATTAAAAGAAGTCTGGACTATTCTGCTAGATAAAAAGGCTGTGGACAATGAGATTAATCTTGTGGAGTAAGGCCTTTTGGGAGAGAACCAAAGCACTCCAGCTCCAGCTGTTTCAGCCATTCCAGCTGAGGCACCAGACATGTGAGTGAGGCCATACATAGTGGACATTCCAGTCCAGTTTCCCCACCGGCTGAATGCAGCTGCATAAATGAGTGCATGCAAGACCAGCAGAAGAAACATCTAGTATAGCCACAGAATCTTGAATGAGTTTAAACTGTAACAGATTTGTGATACCAAGGCTACTACAGTAATTCAGGCAAGAGATGATTATAGCTGTAAGCAGTCTCTTTGGTTACAATGATTATTAATTGCTTTCCGTTGACTCCCAACAGATAAAAAAAAATGTAACAATCGACTTTTGAGGGGTGGAAATATTAATAATATTATCATTATGTAGAAAAAACAATTTTCCTTTTCTTTCCCACTTTATGCCACCCTCCCCATGTACACACACTTTGAGAAGGATATAGGTACAGATAATCCTCCTCTTCTTTAAACAAAAGAGTCATTATTTTTTAAAACAGACTTGCCTAATAAAAAATTGCCTTGCTTCCTCACCACTGCAGTCACAAAACTGAGCATAAGCTTCATGTGGGCAAGAGTATCTGATCTTCAGAGTGAATGATTTAGGAGCAGTCATGTGACTGAAGTAGGCCCGTTCTGATGCCCTTTTCAGGGATTGATAGGTAAGTCTTTCCCCTGAGACACCATTTGCAAACACAATAAAAATCTGAAGCTCCTGATATAGAGATGTGCTCTTCTTACCATAAGGAGAAAACAAGCTAACCAAGAAAAAAGCTAAGATGTGAATTACAGAGAAAAAGATCACCAAGGATACCAGCTAAGCATCTAAATCTAATTATGTGAGATTGGATTAAAGATGGTGGCGTGAGAGGTGAGACAGAGGCTTCCTCCTAAAACCGCACATGATATGAAAATACAACTAATACAACTACTCTTGAAAGAGCAACAGGAAAGAGGACTGCAACAAACTGAATACACCTGGAGACAAGAGCAGCCCTCACGGAAAAGGGTAATGTACTAAAGCTGTGGTCCTGTGGGATCCAAGCCCTTTCCCCACCCCAGCTCACTGGCAGGAGGAAGAGGAACAGAGAAGGGAGGGAGTGGAGATCTGGGGCTGCTGAATACCTAACTCTGGAGATCTGCTCTGGGAGCACAAACCTACATTTTCATGGTGCTTGCACGATACTCTCGTAATTAGGGGGTTGGAAAGCTAAGACAGGCAGAATTCCTGGAGAGACTAAGATTCCAGCTGCTTGTGGAAAGCAGGGATCCATATCCAGCTGCTCTGGGACAAAAGAAAGGCAGGCAGTCTGAGAGACTTCCTAACAAAGAAGCCCTTAGCAAGAGGGCTGCTAAAGGGGCAAGGGCTGCACAGAGCTTACTGCTCAGGAGAAAGGACAGGTAGACAAAATTGTCCGGGTGCACTCTCCCAGCAGATTGGGAGCTCTCATGATCTTCAGGTGCTCCAGCTCCCTGGCTGCCTATACAGCTCCAAGAACCCCTTCTGTGACAGGCAGACCAGTGCGACTTTCTCCCAACCAGCCCCACCGGGCTTGCAAACTGGGAAACCCTACCCTGACATCAGGCCAGCCAGAGGGAAGATCTGTCTACAGCAACTAAAAACGCAAAGCACAGAGGCTTATACCTATGTGCTCAGCCCACTGGTGCAGGCAGTGGAGACAGACATAGCAGCCAGGAACCAGGAAACAGCTCTTTCCTCCCCTGAGGCACCAATACCACTCCCCTACAATCCCCGACATTGCTTCAGGGGCTGAGCAGCTCCAGAGAGTAGAGCTTCTGGGCACTAGAGGGCGCCATACACAAATATGAAACGCCAAAGGAACCTGGTCCAGAGTAAAATTATGAATACAGCTCGTGAGAAAGACTTAAATGATATGGACCTCATGACTCTCCCTGAAAGGGAGTTCAAAATAAAAATCATTAACATGCTCATGGAGGTATGGAAAGATATTCAAGAACTCAGGAATGAATTATGGTTGGAGATCCAATCATTGAAGAGCACAATGGACGGTATTAAAAGCAGATTGAATATGGTGGAGGAGACGATAAATGAAATAGAAACTAGAGAAGAGGAATACAAAGAAGCTGAGGCACAGAGAGAAAAAAGTATCTCTAAGAATGAAAGAATATTGAGAGAACTGTGTGACCAATCCAAACAGAACAATATTCGCATTATAGGGGTACCAAAGAAGAGAGAGAAAAAGGCATAGAAAGTGTCTTTGAGGAGGTGACTGCTGAAAACTTCCCCAATCTGGGGAAGGAGATAGTCTCTCAGGCTATGGAGGTACGCAGATCTCCGAACACAAGGGACCCAAGGAAGACATCAAGACATATAGTAATTAAAATGGCAAAGATCAAGGATAAGGACACACTTTTAAAAGCAGCCAGAGAGAGAAATAAGATCACATACAAAGGAAAACCCATCAGGCTATCATCAGACTTCTCAGCAGAAACTTTACAGGCCAGAAGGGAGTGGCATGATGTATTTAATGCAATGAAGCAGAAGGGCCTTGAACCAAGAATACTTTCTCTGGCAAGATTATCATTTAAATTTGAAGGACGGATTAAGCAATTCCCAGATAAGCAAAAGCTGAGAGAATTTACCTCCCACAAACCACCTCTACAGTGTATTTTGGAGGGACTGCTATAGATGGAAGTGTTCCTATGGTATAATAGCTGTCACCAGAGATAATAAAACCACAGTAAAGAAAATAGAACAGCTAATTACTAAGAAAATGCAAAATTAAATTAACTATCCCCAAAGTCAATCAAGGGATAGACAAACAGTACAGAATATGATACCTAATATATAGAGAATGGAGGAGGAAGAAAAAGGAGGAGGGAAAAACAAACAAAAAAAGAAACTTTAGATTGTGTTTGTAATAGCATATTAAGTCAGTTGTTAGACTCTTAGATAGTAGGGAAGTTAACCTTGAACCTTTGGTAACCACAAATCTGAAGCCTGCAATGATAATAAGTACATCCCTATCCATAATAACCCTAAATGTAAATGGACTGAATGCACAAGTCAAAAGACACAGAATTACTGAATGGATAAAAAAAGAAGACCCAAGCCAAAAAAAAAGTATCAAATGATTTCACTGATATGTGGAGTATAAGTACAAAGAAAAAAACTGAAGGAACAAAACAGCAGCAGACTCACAGAACCCAAAAACGGACTAATAGTTACCAAAGGGAAAGGGACTGGGGAGGATGGGTGGGAAGGGAGGGACAAGGGGGAAAAAGGGACATTACGATTAGCAGATGTAATGTTGGGTGGGCACGGGGAGGGCTGTACAACTCAGAGAAGACAAGTAGTGATTCTATGGCATCTCACTACGCTGATGGACACTGACTGTAATGGGTTTGGGGGGGGACCTGATGAAGGGAGTAGTTTAATAACCATAATATTGCACATGTAATTGTAGATTAATGATACCAAAATAAATTATAAAAAAAAGAAAATATCAAAAAAATCAGCATCACCAAATACAAAACAAACAAACAAAAAAAACCAAGACCCATCTATGTGCTGCCTTCAAGAGACTCATTTTAAACCCAAAGACATACACAGACTAAAAGTGAAGGGATGGAAAAAGATATTTCATGCAAACAACAAGGAGAAAAAAGCAGGTGTTACAGTACTTGTATCAGACCAAATAGACTTCAAAACGAAGAAAGCAGCAAGAGACAAAGAAGGACATTACATAATGATAAAGGGGTCAATCCAACAAGAGGATGTAACCATTATAAATATATATGCACCCAATACGGGAGCGCCAGCATATGTGAAACAAATACCAACAGAATTAAAGGAGGAAATAGAAAGCAATGAATTCATTTTAGAAGACTTGAACACACCACTCACTCCAAAGGACAGATCACCCAGACAGAAAATAAGTAAGGAGAAAGAGGTACTGAACAACACATAAGACCAGATGGACCTAACAGACAGACATCTACAGAACTCTATACCCAAAAGCAGAAGAATACACATTCTTCTCAAGTGCACATGGAACATTTTCAAGAACAGATCATATACTAGGCCACAAAAAGAGCCTCAGTAAATTCAAAAAGATTGAAATTGTACCAACCAGCTTCTCAGACCACAAAGTAATGAAACTAGAAATGAATTACACAAAGAAAATGAAAAATACCACAAACACATGGAGGCTTAATAACATGCTCCTGAATAATCAATGGATCAATGACCAAATAAAAACTGAGATCATGCAATATATGGAGACAAATGACAACAATAATTCAACACTGCAAAATCTGTGGGATGCAGCAAAGGCCGTGCTAAGAGGAAAGTATACTGCAATACAGGCCTACCTCAGGAAAGAAGAACATTCCCATATGAGCAGTCAAACTCACAATTAACCAAACTAGAAAAAGAACAAATGAGACACAAAGTCTGTAGAAGGAGGGACATAATAAAGATTAGAGTATAAATAAATAAAACTGAGAAGAATATAAGAATAGAAAGGATCAACAAAAGGAAGAGCTGGTTCTTCGAGAAAATAACAAAATAGATAAACCCCTAGCCAGACCTATCAGAAAAAAAAGAGAGTCTACTCACATAAACAGAATCAGAAATGAGAAAGGAAAAATCATGACGGACAACACAGAAATACTAAGAAGTATTGGAGAACACTATGAAAAATTATATGGTAACAAACTGGATAACCTAGAAGAAATGGACAACTTTCTAGAAAAATACAACCTTCCAAGGCTGACCCAGAAAGAAACAGAAAATCTCAGGAGACCAATTACCAGCAACGAAATTGAACTGGTAATCAAAATCCTACGTAAGAAGAAAACTCCTGGACCTGATGGCCTCACCGCTGAATTTTATCAAACATTTAGTGAAGACTTAATACGCATCCTCCTTAAAGTAGAAGAAGAGGGAAACTTCCAAACTCATTCTATGAGGCCAGCATCACTCTAATACCAAAACCAGGCAAAGACACCACAAAAAAAGAAAATTACAGACCAATATCCGTGATGAACATAGACGCAAAAATACTCAACAAAATATTAGCAAACCAAACTCAAAAGTACATCAAAAGGATCATCCATCATGATCAAGTAGGATTTATTCCAGGGATGCAAGGATGGTTCAACATTTGAAAATCCATCAACATCATCCACCACATCAACAAAAAGAAGAACAAAAACCACATGATCATCTCCATAGATGCTGAAAAAGCACTTGACAAAATTCAACATCCATTCATGATAAAAACTCTCAACAAAATGGGTATAGAGGGCAAGTACCTCAACATAAAAAAAGCTATATATGACAAACCCAAAGCCAACATTACACTTAACAGAGAGAAGCTGAAAGCTTTTCCTTTAAGATCGGGAACAAGACAAGGATGCCCACTCTCTCCACTTCAATTCAACATAGTACTGGAGGTCCTAGCCATGGCAATCAGACAACACAAAGAAATAAAAGGCATCCAGATTGGCAGGGAAGAAGTTAAACTGTCCCTGTTTGCAGATGACATGATATTGTACATAAAAACCCTAAAGAATCTACTCCAAAACTACTAGATCTAATATCTGAATTCAGCAACGTTGCGGGATACAAAATTAATGTGCAGAAATCTATGGCGTTCCTACACACTAACAATGACCTAGCAGAGAGAGAAATCAGGAAAACAATTCATTCAAAGTTGCATCAAAAAGAATAAAATACCTAGGAGTAAACCTAACCAAGAAGGTGAAAGAGCTATACTCTGAAAACTACAAGACACTCATGACAGAAATTAAAGAAGATACCAATAAATGAAAACACATCCCATGCTCATGGATAGGAAGAATTAATATTGTCAAAATGGCCATCCTGACTAAAGCAATCTACAGATTCAATGCAATTCATATCAAAATACCAACAGCATTTTTCAACGAACTAGAGAAAATCATTCTAAAATTCATATGGAACCACAAAAGACACCGAATAGCCAAAGCAATCCTGAGAAGGAAGAATAAAGCTTGGGGGATTATGCTCCCCAACTTCAAGCTCTACTGCAAAGCCACAGTAATCAAGACAATTTGGTACTGGCACAAGAACAGACCCATAGACCAATGGAACAGACTAGAGGGCCCTGATATAAACCCAACTATATATGGTCAATTAATATATGATAAAGGAGCCATGGACATACAATGGGGAAATGACAGCCTCCTCAACAGCTGGTGTTGCCAAACCTGGACAGCTACATGCAAGAGAATGAAACTGGATTATTTTTTAACTCCATACACAAAAGTAAACTCGAAATGGATCAAGGACCTGAATGTAAGTCATGAAACCATAAAACTCTTAGAAGACAACATAGGCAAAAATCTCCTGAATATAAGCATGAACGACTTCTTCCTGAATACATCTCCTCGAGGAAGGGAAACAAAAGCAAAAATGAACTCATGGGACTACATCAAACTAAAAAGTTTCTGTATGGCAAAGGACACCATCAACAGAACAAAAAGGCATCCAACAGTATGGGAGAATATATTTGTAAATGACATATCCGACAAGGGGTTAACATCCAAAATATATAAAGAACTTACATGCCTCAATACCCAAAAAATAAATAACCCGATTAAAAAATGGGCAGAGGATATGAAGAGACAGTTCTTCAAAGAGGAAATTCAGATGGCGAACAGACACATGAAAAGATGCTCCACCTCACTAATCATCAGGGAAATGCAAATTAAAACCACAATGAGATATCACCTCACACCAGTAAGGATGGCCACCAACCGAAAGACTAAGAACAACAAATACTGGTGAGGATGCGAAGAAAGGGGAACCCTCCGACACTGCTGGTGGGAATGTGAGCTAGTTCAACCATTGTGGAAAGCAATATGGAGGTTCCTCAAAAAACTAAAAATACAAATACCATTTGACTCGGAATCCCACTCCTTGGAATTTACCCAAAGAATACAACTTCTCCGATTCAAAAAGACATATGCACCCTTATGTTTATTGCAGCACTATTTCCAATAGCCAAGACATGGAAACAACCTAAGTGTCCATCAGTAGATAAATGGATAAAGAGGAAGTAGTACATATACACAATGGAATACTATTCAGCCATAAGAAAGAAACAGATTCCATCATTTGCAACAACATGGATGGAGCTGGAGGCTATTATGCTCAGTAAAATAAGCCAGGCGGAGAAAGACAAGTGCCAAATGATTTGCCTCATTTGTGGAGTATAACAACGCAGCAAAATTGAGCGAACTAAATAGCAGCAAGCTCCCAGATTCCAAGAAGGAACTAGTGGTTACCAAAGGGGAGGGGTTTGGGAAGGCGTGTGGCGAGGGAGGGAGAAGGGGATTGTGTGGTATTATGTTTAGTACACATGGTGTGGGGAATCACGGGGTAAACAGTGTAGCACAGAGAAGGCAAACAGTGAATTTGTGTCATCTTACTACACTGATGGACAGTGACTGAATTGGGGTATGAGTGGGGACTTGATAATATGGGTAAATGTAGTAACCACACTGTTTTTTCATGTGAAACCTTCATAAGAGTGTATATCAATAATACCTTCATAAAAAAATAAATGAATAAATAAATCCAATTATGCTTAAAGCAAACATACCTCCATACACCTACACTTTTTAGTCACAGTACCAACCAATTCCTTTTTTGCTTGGTTTCATTTGATTTAAGATTTATCACAAATTAGAGTCTAAAAAAAATGTATGTCTAGCTCAATACTTTGAAACATAGTCTAATTTAATAATGATAACTGTGATTCCAGATCTCCATATATGATATTTTCCCAATATTAAGATCAATGTTCCTTATAAGTGTGTGTAGTCTACCACTTTAAAGAACCTCATTTTATACCACAAAACTGAATCTAATGGGTCAGATTTCCATCTCTGCTCCAAAGGATGCCACTAATAATTTTTGGTCTCATTTTCCATACTCTTGTCCCTTGAGCTTCTGAAAAATGTTGTTTTTTTGTTTCTTTTTTATCTCATTCAAACTATGTGACAGTAGTGAGGCTTTCAATGCTCTTACATGATTCTATATGCCTGCCACAGTTGAATAATCTAAGGATTGGACACCTTACTAAGTTAAACCACAGTATCTCACATTCTGGCCAAACATGACTGATCCAGTCATTGCACGAATATTTATTGGATACCCACTATGTGTGCTAGATGCTGTGCTTGACACTGGATATACAGTGGTGGGAAAAAACAAAACACAAAAAACAAAAAAGACATCTGTATCTATTAAGCTAAACTTGAGTTTATAATGATGTTTCCAACTCTCATCCATAATCAATATGCATCATTTTAGCCTCTTTCCCTTGTTTATCTGTAAATTTCCTTCCCATAGTAAGAAACCCGGCTCCTTTCAGTCGCCATCCATTTACTTAATTACCCAGATTCCATTATACATGTATAGTAGGATTAGAATTGTTTACCCATACCCCAGGGGAAACAACTTTATTAAGTAAAGTACAGTGGTTACAGGCAGTTCTTTTTGCCTTTAGAATTACAGAATCCATTCATTTTTGAAGTTATATAGGTCAGCACCTTTTCTAACCACCCTCTTCAATGACGTTGTTTCATACACAGATATACACTTTCATTCTCCCTTAACAGTCTGCATTCCCTTCTTAGATATCTGACCTCCAAAATGATACTTTTTAATGACTACCTTATGTACTGTTAATACATTAAGGCTTATTCTTTGTGAAGTTCTATGGGTTTTGACAAATGCATGTCATGTATTATTCATAATTAAATTATCATACAGAACAACTTCACAATCTCAAAAATCCCTGTACCTCACCTATTCAATGGTCCTCTCTCCCCAGAATTCCTGGCAACCACTCATCTTTTTATTATTTCAATAGTTCTGCAAAGCCAAGCTATACCCACCAACCACCCCTGCCCCAACCCAAAATCCAGGAAGAATCCGCTGTCTCTAGTTGAAGAACTGTGAAAGGGACAACCCAGCAGGACAGAAAACTTTTTGACAACATTCACTATATTCCAGCCAAGCACCATGGATGCTCCCCATACTGCCATGTCACAGGATACTGAGTGGAGTATCTGGATTTCTCACCTGGCAGAGCAGGTGGTTCAGGGTAGCAAGGCAGAAGCAGGTAGCAAGGCAGAAGCAGGTACCTTAGGACAGTGTTCTTCCTTGCCAGTGTGGTGCCAGTGGAGATGAAGTGGGCATCCTGAACTCCTGCTTTCTGACAGTAGTAGGACCCAGAAGGAGATTCGTCTTCCCCACCAATGAAGAGGCATCAACAGAGACCAAGGAGGGAGTGTGGTTTCCTTTTCTCTACCCTGAGGTAGAGAGGGTCTGGTATGGGCTTTCCTTCCCTGCCAAGGCAGCATAAGTATACACAAAGCAGGGAATGTATACTCCCACTTGACAAGAACAGGCAAATGAGGATGAGGATTCCTTCCCTCACGAATGTGGTGTCAGCAGAGACTAGCCCCCAAACCCAACGGTAGATGATCCACAGTGACACTTCCATCCCCCAGCTGCATGAGGCCATCAGACAATGAATGGGATTTGGGGCTTCTGTCTCCCATCCAGCAGTGGCAGGTGGTAGGAGGTGGCAATCCCCTCCTCTAATGGTGTGTTGTCAATGAAAACCAATTGGAGACCAGGACAAGGATTCCACTACTACCCAGCAGGCGTAGGCAGTATCCCCTCATTACCCCAAGAAGCATATAAAATAGGAGGAGGAAGATCTTGGAGAAGAAAGGAGAGAGCTGGGAAAAAGAATTCTTTAAACCTGAATAAAAAGTCCTGGGCAGAATTAGGACTTGGCAGAACCAACCCACAATGAGCTGACCAGAGCTGATATGCAATATGATTTTAGAAATGAACTACACCATGAAACTCAGCCTTTCAGAGTAGCCTTCAGACACTACACAAAGCATACTGGAATAACACTGCAAAGGCCCTGAAAAGTAAATTATCATGGGAACCACGGCCCACAAAAGTAGACGAGGGTCTGTGTGCTAAACCTAAACACAGTTCTTGCTAAAATATAAGATTTAAATAGGGTCCAGGGTTTCATAACATAATAGGCAAAATGTCCAGGATATGATTTAAAAAAAAAATCACTCCCAAACCAGCGAAACAACAAACTGTAATGAAAAAGTCGATATATGCCAACACCAAGATAAATCAGATGTTGAAATTAACCAAGCAGGATTTTAAAGCAACTATCATAAAAAATGCTATAAAAACTATGAACACTCTTAAAACCAGTGACTGGAAAGCCTCAGCAAATACTCAAAGATTTAAAAAAGAACCAAGGAAGTTATGGAACTGAAAAATATAACAAATAAAAACCTCAATGGATGGACTCAACAGTTGACTAGAAATAACAGAAAAAGAAGGACTATACTTGAAGACAGCTGAATAGAACTTAACCAATCTGAAGAACAGAAAGGAAATAGACTGGAGATAAATTAGTAAGGGGCAGAAATCTACAGGATAATAATAAAAGCTGAGATTTGTGTCATTGGAGTTCCAAAGAAGAAAAAGAGTATGTCTGAAAAAAAAATTGAAAAAATGGTTAATTTCCAAAATCTGGTAAAAGGTATAAGCAGACACATTCAAGAAGCTAAGTAAATCTCAAAAAAGGAGAAATCCAAAGACATCTAGAAAAGCCAACATGCATCAAATCAAACCTAGGGAAACTACAAAGAAAACTTTTTTGAAAGCAGCTGGACAGAAATGATGCATTTCTCAACAAAAACCATGGAAACCAGATGAAAGATGAAAGTGGTATAACATTTTAAATGCTCAAAGGAAAGAACTATCAACTTCAAATTCTATATCCAGTGAAAAGACCCATCAGGAATTAAAGGGAAACAAAAACATTCTCAAAGAAAAATTAAGAGAAATTGTAAAAGTCCTATTCTTACAGAATGGCTAAAAGTTCCTCAAAACTAGAAAGAAATGACAGCTGCAAGAGGTTTATAACTTCAGAAAGAAGATGAAATGAATAAAGATGGGCTAAATGTAAAGAAACAAGACCCATCTATATGCTGCCTGTAAGAGACTTGTTTCAGACCTAAAGACATACAGACTGAAAGTGAAGGGATGATTAAAAAATGGGCAGAGGATCTGAACAGATACTTCTCCAAAGAAGAAATTCAGATGGCCAACAGGCACATGAAAAGATGCTCCACATCGCTAATCATCAGAGAAATGCAGATTAAAACCACAATGAGATATCACCTCACACCAGTGAGGATGGCCAACATCCAAAACACAAACAACAACAAATGTTGGCGAGGATGTGGAGAAAAGGGAACCCTCCTACACTGCTGGTGGGACTGCAAATTAGTTCAACCATTGTGGAAAGCAGTATGGAGGTTCCTCAAAAAACTCAAAATAGAAATACCATTTGACCCTGGAATTCCACTCCTAGGAATTTACCCTAAGAATGCAGCAGCCCAGTTTGAAAAGACAGATGCACCCCTATGTTTATTGCAGCACTATTTACAATAGCCAAGAAATGGAAGCAACCTAAGTGTCCATCAGTAGATGAATGGATAAAGAAGAGGTGGTACATATACACAATGGAATATTATTCAGCCATAAGAAGAAAACAAATCCTACCATTTGCAACAACATGGATGGAGCTAGAGGGTATTATGCTCAGTGAAATTAGCCAGGCAGAGAAAGACAAGTACCAAATGATTTCACTCATATGTGGAGTATAAGAACAAAGAAAACAAAACTGAAGGAACAAAACAGTAGCAGACTCACAGAACCCAAGAATGGACTAACAGTTACCAAAGGGAAAGGGATTGGGAGGATGGATGGGAAGGGAGGGACAAGGGGGGAAAAGCGGCATTACAATTAGCACACATAATGTAGGGAGAGGGGGGCACGGGGAAGGCAGTATAACATAAAGAAGACATGTAGTGATTCTATAGCATCTTACTATGGCTGATGGACAGTGACTGTAATGGGGTATGTGGTGGGGATTGATAATAGGGGGAGTCTAGTAGGAATAATGTTGCTCATGTACTTGTATATTAATGATACCAAAAACAAAAAAAAGGTACTTGCTGGTTGTAGAATAGTTTTTTAAATATCAAAAAAATAGAAAAAGAAAGTGAAGTGATGTACATATTCTCTCAAGTGTACATAGAAGGTTCTCCAGAGTAGATCACATATTAGGACAAAAAAAAAGCCTCAATAAACTCGACTTAAAATTGTATCAAGCTCCTTTGAAGTCTGCAAGGGATGAAACTAGATATTAATTATATGAAGAGAACAAAAAAGCCCCAAAACACATGGAAGCTAAACAGCATGCTTTTAAATATTCAATGGATCAATGAACAAATCAAAGAGGAAATCAAACAATACATGATGGAAACAAAAGAACACAGAAACACACAGTTCAAAATATGAGAGATGCAGCAAAAGAGGAAGGTACATAGCAATAGAGGCCTATCTCAAGAAACAAGAACAATCTCAAATAAACAATCTAACCTCAAAACTAAAGGAACTAGAAAAAGAATAAAGTCCAAAGTTAGTAGAAGGAAGGACATAATAAAGGTCAGAACACAAATAAATAAGAGAGTAAGAAAACAATAGGAAAAAAAAATCAATGAATCCAAGAGCTGGTTCTTTGAGAAGATAAACAAAATGGACAAACTACTGGCCAGACTTATGAGAAAAAAAAAAGAGGACACAAACAAAATCAGAAATGAAAAAGAAGTTACAGGTGACACCACAGAAATTCAAAGAATCATAAGAGAATTCCATGAAAAATTATATTCCAATTAATTGGACAAGAAGAAGAAAGAGACAAATTCCTAGAAATGTATAATCTTCCAAGACTGACCCAGAAAGAAACAAAATGTCTGAACAGACTTATTCAGTAACAATATTGAACTGGTAATAAAAAAACTCCCAATAAACAACATTCCAGGACCAGATGGCTTCACAGGTGAATCCTGCCAAACATTTAAAGAAGAGCTAACACCCATCCTTCTTAAAGTATTCCAAAAAAGAAGAGGAAGAACAACTTCCAAACTCATTCTATGAGGCTAGCATCAACTTAATACCAAAACCAGAAAAAAACAATACAAAAAAAGAAAATTACAGACCAATATTCCTGATGAACACAGATGCCTTGTTAGCTTTTCGCCACTGAGTATGATATTGGCTGTGGGTTTGTCATATATGGCCTTTATTGTACTGAGGTATGTCCCTCTATATCCATTTTGTTCAGAGTTTTTATCATGAATGGATGTTGAATTTTTTCAAATGCTTTTTCAGAATCCATTGATATGATCATATGGTTATCCTTCCTTTTGTTAATGTGTTGTATTACATTGGTTGATTTATGGATATTGTACCATCCTTGCTTCCCTGGAGTAAATCTCCCTTTCATGAGGGATGATCCTTTTGATGTATTTTGAATTCAGTTTGCCAATGTTTTGTTGAGGATTTTTGCAAGGATGCCCAGTCCCACCACTTTCATTCAACGTACTACTGGAAGTCCTAGCCGTGGAAATCAAGCAAGAGCAAGAGATAAAAGGCATCCAAATTGGTAAGGAAGAATTAACACTGTCACTATTTGCAGATGACATGATATCATGTATAGAAAATCCTAGACTCCACCAAAGAATCATCAGAACTAATAATTGGATTCAGCAAAGTCACAGGATACAAAAACAATACACAGAAATGTGTTGCATTCCTATATATTAACAATGAACTAGCAGAAAGATAAATCAAGAAAACAATTCCATGTACAATTACATCTATAAGAAAACCTGACCAAGAAGGTTAAAGACCTGAACTCTGAAAACTATAGATATTGATGAAACTGGAGAAGACACAAATGAAAATCTATTCTATGTTCATGGATAGGAAGAATACTGTCAAAATGGCCATTCTGCCCAAAGCAATTTACAGATTCAAGGCAATCTCTATCAAAATACCAATGGCACTTTTCAATGAACTAGAGAAAATAATCCTAAAAGTCATATTGAACTACAAAGACCCCAAACAGCCAAAGCAATCTTGAGAAGAAAGAACAAAGCTGGGAGTATCACACTCCAAGACATCAAGTTATACTACAAAGTTGTAGTGATTAAAACAGTATGCTACTGCCACAACAGACACATAGATCAATGGAACAGAATAGAGAGCTCAGAAACAAAACCATGAATATATGACCAATTAATATATGACAAAGGAGGCAAGAATATACAATGGGAAAAGACAGTCTCTTCAATAAATGGTGCTGGGAAAACTGGACAACTACATGCAAGAGAATGAAACTGGATTACTGTTTAACACTATACACAAAAGTAAACTCCAAATGGATTACAGCCCTAAAATATAAGACCTAAAACCATAAAACTCCTAGAAGGAAACATAGGCAGTGAACTCTTGATCATCAGCATTAACAATTTTTTTCTGGACACATCTCCTCAGGCAAGGGAAACAAAAGCAAAAATAAACAAGTGGGACTACATTAAACTAAAAAGTTTCTAAACAGCAAATGAAACCATCAACAAAACAAAAAGGCAACCTACAATATGGGAGAATATATTAAATGACATATCCAATAAGGGGCTCACATCTAAAATATATAAAGAATTCATACAACTTAACACCAAAAGCCCCCAAACAACCCATTTAAAAATGGGCAGAGGACCTGAAGAAACATTTTTCCAAAGAAGACATACAGCTGGCTCATAGGCACATGAAAAGACCTTCACATCACTCATCAGCAGATAAATGCAAATCAAAACCACAATGAGATATTGTCTCACATCAGTTAGAACGGCCACTATCCAAAAGACAAGAAATAACCAGTGTTTGTGAGAATGTGGAGAAAGGGAACCTTCCTACACTGTTGGTGGGAATGTCAATTGATGCAGCCACTATGGAAAACAGTATGGAGGTTCCTCAAAAAACTAAAAATAGAAATACCACCAATCCAGTAATTCCACTCTCAGCAATTTACTGGAAGAAAAGAAAATCTCTGATTTCAAAAGACATATGTACCCCTATGTTTACTGCTGCATTTGTAACAGTGAAGATATGGAAGCCACTAAAGTGTTCAACAATACATGACTGTATAAAGAAGATGTGGTACATATACACAATGGAATATTATTCAGTCATAAGAAGAAAACAAATCCTACCATATGCAACAACATGGATAGATCTAGAGGGTATTATGAGAAGTGAAATAAGCCAGGCAGAGAAAGATAACTATCACTTATCACTTATATGTGTCATCTTAAAAATAATAAAACAAAATGAACAAAACAGCAATAGACTCACAGACACTCAGAAGTGACCCATGGGGGAGGGGTGGGAAGGGTAGGTAAAACAGGTAAAGGGAATAAAGAGGCACAAAACTTCAATCATAATATAACTTCTTCATGAGGATAAAAGTACACCATAGAAAATACAGTCAGTAATTCTGTAACATCTTTCTTTGGTAACAGTAACTACACTACTTGGGGTAAGCATTTAATAATGTAGATAACTGTCGAACCACTGTGTTGTATACTTGAAACCAATATAATATTGTACATCAACTATACTCCAATAAATAAAAATAAGGCAAAATGTTAAAGACTCATTCTTCTCATGAGTTTCCAAATGGTCATCTTATGTGCTCAACATAAAGGAAATAAGACAATTTCAATTTTAAAATGGGGAGCATTAAGGGACTTTAAAAAAGTGACAAAATGTCAATACCAACAGTATACACAAATGTATTGTAATAACCAAAGGAACTATCTTAAAAAAACTGGTGATATATTTAAAAAAGACTATAAATAAATAAAAATGGAATTCTAAAGGGTTCACATAGCCTATAGGTAGGCAAGAACAGGGGATCAGGTGGAAGAAACAGAATAAACAGGAAAAAAATAATGATCTGGCAGACTTAAGCTCTTACATATCAATAATTACTTTAAATGTAAAGGTCTAAATACAAAAAAAATCAAAACAGAGATTGCACAGTGGATTAAACGTATGACCTAGCTCTATGCTATCTATAAGAGACTAACTTTGAATAACATGGCGTAAGTAGAGTGAATGGAAAAGGTCTGCCATAGAAACATGAATTAAAAATAAAAGCAGAAGTGACTATATTAGTATCAGGAAGAGTAGATAGACTTCAAAGCAAAGAAAGTTATCAGTCCAAAAGAGGGTTATTACAAAATGATAAAAGGATCCATTCACCAAGAGGCCATAGCAATCCTAAATGTAGAAACAAGAGAACTTCAAAATACAAGAAACAAAAACTGACAGAACAAGAGGTGAAATAGAAAAATAGAAAATTATAGTTGGGGACTTCAACATTGCTATTTCAGCAAGATAGAACTACCAGAGAGAAAATAAGCAAGAGGACAGAAGAACTAAAAAAAGAGGATTTAATGAACACAGAACACTCAATCTAAGAACAGAATACATATTCTTGTCAAGCAGTCATGAAACATTCACCATGATAGACCAGGACATGGATTATAAAACAAACCTAAATAAATTTAAAAGAATTTAAACAAAGTTGAAGTTCACTGATCATTAAGAAATCAAACTAGTCAGTAACAGAAAGTCAGTAAGAAAATTTTCAAACACTTAGAAACTAAAAACACTTCTAAATAACCCACGGTTCAAAGGAGAAGTCTCCAAAGAAATTCTTAAAAATACAGAGAACTGAATAAAAGTGAAAATACAATGTATCAAAATTTGTGGGATATAGCTAAACTCCCAACTCAAGAAACTAAAAAAAGAACAAAATAAACCCAAAACAGGTAAAGGAAGGAAGCAATAAAAAGAAGAGCAGCAATCAGTGAGGCTGAAGAAAGAGAAGTAAAAAAAATCAATAAAACAAAAGTTGATTGTATGAAAGATGAATAAAATTGATAAACCTCTAGGAAGACTGTCAAAGAAAAGACACGAAGTACACTATCAGGAATAAAACAGGGGATATGACCATAAATATTCCAGCCATTAAACAATAAGGGAACACTAAAAACAAATCAACACATATGAATCAACAACTTAGATGAAACAAACATGCTAGAAAGGACAATACCAACAAAACTCACCCAATAAGAAATATATAATCTGAATAGTCACATAACTATCCAGAAAACTTCTTTTATAGGATCAATATTATTACTCTGATACAAGAAAAGAACACTCTCTGATAGAAGAAATGAACACAAGGATCAATTGTTCCCATGAATTTAGATGTAAAAATCCTCAACAAAATATAAGCAAATTCAATATAGTAATGAAGAAAATTATACATTATGACCCAGCAGGGTTTATTCCAAGTATGCAAGACTGGTTCATTATTCAAAATTCATCAACATAATCTAGTATGTCAACTATTAAAGATTTAAAAAAATCACACGATCATACCAACTGATACAGAAAACGCTTTTGGCAAACTTTTAACAGGCATTCATGAATTAAAAACTTTCAATAAACTAGGAGTAGAGGACAACTTCCTCAACTTGATAAAGAACATCTACAAAAAATTTACAGCTAATACCATACGCAGTAATGAAAAAATAAATGCTTTCCCCTAAGATCAGGACAAGGATGTCTATTCTCAGCATTTACTAAACAGTTTTGGGCATTCTAACCCCTTTAATTAGACAATAATGGGCATATGGACTGGAAAGGAAGAAATAAAATTGGCCCTATTAGCAGACAATATGGTCATCTACACAGAAAATCCCAAGAAATAACTTCTAGAATAAAATATCAGCAATATATTACAGGATAGAAGAACAGTCAAAAATCAGTCGCACTTCTGTGTACTCACAATGACCAAGTAGACACCAAAATTAGAAACACAGTACCATTTACAATCACTGCTTATGTGCTTCTGTGAGGTGATCCATAGTACCCATGCCCTTTCCCTATTAAATTCCTCATTCACACCTTACTTTCTTTGACTACTCTGCTTGACAGTAATATAAGCTCTCTAAGAATAGAGGCAATAGCTGTCCTGTTCAATACTGGGTCCCCAGCAGTGTCTGGGACATGATAGCTAATCAATAAATATTTCTAAGGAAATTTAAAAAAAGTATGCTTCAATATTCACATGCAGAACAGTAACCTCCCATACCCAAACTGCAAACTATACTCTTCCCCCAAAAAACTCTAGTTATAGAAAAAGTTTCAGGGAAAAAGAAAAAGAAGGTATTGGAAGAAAAAATCAATTAGAGTCAGATACCAAGACAATCCGCTACATGACATTTATAATACGGAAATGGCTTTCAGTCACAGGTCATTTTTCTTTTCAATTAAGTTACATGTATATTCAAGCCCAAAAGAAAATTATACAATTAGTAAAATGGAATTACATAATTGCCATTTTAATGACTACTAAGATTAATTTTCCTTTATCTTCACATTCCAAATTCTTAGAATCTTACATGCTTAAAATAATTTTACCTTGTCAGTATTCTAAACCAGAGGGCTTGTTATCAAATGACAGGTACTAGAGCTACTAGTAACTCTAGGACCATTTAATCACCATTCCACTGATCAATTTTGCTGATTTTCTCCCAGCAGTGGTTCTTAAACTTTTTTTGTGTATGTGCAGTTGGAGTGAAGGGAGAAGGCACGATTATAGATCCACTCTGGGATCCTGATGAAAGCAATGGACTCTTAGAATATTCTGTATGTGCAACACACACACAGCAAGAGGTTTCAGGGGTTTCCCATAGCCCTAAGTCCATCCAAAAACCCCAAGTTCAGAATCTATGCAGGCCTAGACTTTTGTCAACTGGTTATCTTTTAGCTATCAGCTATTTCTTAGGAGCCTAATATGCAAAAAATAACTTTGTAAGAAAATATACCACATTCACAAAAAAGGTATACACCAAGCAAGACCTTAATTAGAATACTTCCTTCATATACATCAACCATGTTAGAAATTTAAGTAATGAAAAAGTATATTAAACAGAGCTGTGGATGATCAGAAAAACACATCTTCCTCAGTGCCTGTATTCTATTTGTTCTTACAGCTCTGAAGGTAAAGCAAGGAATCTTCTTCATTCTGAACATCCCCCATTCCTGAATTTCCCAGAAGATAAAACACACCAGCCCTATTTTGTTTCAATAGTCCTAACAATGTAAGACCAAGTTTTATATACCTATTCCTATTAGGATTAACTGAAATACTTAAAAATAAAAGGTAAAAAAAGTTTTTTTAAAGGCTACTTATACATTATATTTTTCTTTCATCTATAAAAATGTGAAATAAAAGTCATTTCCTCTAGTCAGAGGTTTTATCCCTTTTTAGGGACATTTTGGAAACATGGAAATTTTGGTTGTAATGATGACAATAAGACAGAAACAGACAGGTAGGGAAGTGACTCAGAAAGCCAAAAGACTCTAGTAAAATAACAAAGACTACAAGTATGTCAGAATAATCAAGAACAAAGGTTTTGTCTCAAAGGACTGTACTATATATTGTCACAAAACATAAAAATATTTAAAATTAGTAAAGTACCTGTCATTTATCACTTAATTACCAAGACAGGAAACATTACTACTAAATACAGGCAAAAACTGGGCAGAGGATAGTAAGCTATCAAAACAAAGAAAAGATGGCACTGAAATTAATAGTTATGTGTCATGCTTAATTTAGGGCAGATTAATACAGCACAAAAACCTCCAATATGCTAAAGTATTAAATATTTTAAAAATAACTAGGTATAAATAAAATGACAGTAGCATATCTACTTCAAGCATGATGATAAGATATTTGGGGGCTTAAAGAGATGTTAAGAGATTACAAAATTAATTACAAAACTAAAGTGATAAAGTGTTATACTGGCAATATGATAGAAATGTGGTATATAAAAACATGTGGAACTTTCCTACTATCCTTCATATTCATCTTCTTGTCTCCTGATGACACAGGGAAAAATATTTTTAATTACCATGAGGGTTTCAGAGCTAGAGATTTCATCAATAAATAATCTCTAGTGTGGAAATAATACCAGACTTAGTATAGTACTTGGGGTGGAGGAAGGGAGAGGGGAAGAAATGCCAGAGAGAGGTATCCAGAAGGCTTCATTCAATTGTATTGGTAATGTTTATTTCTTTCGTTGGGTGGTAAATACAGTGCTTTGTTTTATTACTCTCTATGCATTTTTTGGTATTCCTATAGTATTTTATAACAAAATTAGGACAATAATAGAAAAAATAAAGAAAAGTAGAGAACTATCTAGTAGTAAAAACACTGGATTTCACTACTGAGAAAGTAGTTGTGGAAGGGTTCAGAGTTCCCAGAAAGTCATCTAATGTAGGATAGCTGTCCATCTAAGAATTTTGTATGACCTCAATCTCTTAAAATTTTTCTATTCCTGAGAGTACATTTTCTTGAAAACATGTCAGGAATTCTTAATCGAAATGCCATAATACTGGGTAGATTTCAGTATATAAGAAGTATCAAGTATACAGTTGACTCTTGAACAACATAGGTTTAAACTGTGTGGGTCCATTTTATGTGTGAATTTTTTTCAATAAACTTATTTGAAAATTTTTTGGAGATTTGTGACAATCTGACAACTCACTTTTCTCAAGGTTACTTTATTGTGAGAATATAGTATATAATACATACACAAAATATGCGTAGTTTATGTTATCAGTAAAGTTTCTGATCAATAAGCTATTAACTGCTAAATTTGGGGGGAGTCAAAAGTTGTACGCAGATTTTTGACTGCATAGGTGGTTAGCACCCATAACTTCCATGTTATTCAAGGGGCAACTGTATAATAATTTTATGAACTAAATCATACATAATATGTTTACATTGGAACTGCAGACTGCAATGAAAAAAATTACATAAAATACAGTTCTTTCCTCAAATTTTGATTAACATTCTTCAAACCTCATTTTTACTCTAATAGGTCTGAAACTTGTGGTGTTCTCTCTACTTAGCAACACAGATGATCACATTTCTATCTACAGTAAAGTGTCTTATAAGCATTCTGAAAACAATCAAATGTGTATACATTTTATTAAAATGCATTGTATATACAAAACAATACTTATGATTTAATCATTTCACTAATATAGAAATAATTTTTTAAGCCCAATCACATCTCACATT
This sequence comes from Smutsia gigantea, assembly GCA_032199065.1. NCBI lineage: Eukaryota > Metazoa > Chordata > Mammalia > Pholidota > Manidae > Smutsia > Smutsia gigantea. The sequence goes on along the minus strand of JAVSCE010022620.1, from coordinate 818,070 downwards.
TAATATTCCTAAAATTACTATTGGTAAAAATGACATCTCAATCAAAAATATAATTTAAAACATTTCTATTTTAATAGATAGCATGTACAAATCTCAGGCTCTCACATACTTACAACACAGAAACACTTTCACAAGCAAAAATATCTAGAATGATTAAGCAAAGGTGGGATATTAAAGGTGAGAGAAAGATAGAATAAATTATGAAAAAGATTATGAAAAAGAAAACCTGAATTCTAGTAATGATTTTGTCACTGGTTTGCTACAAGATCCATAGCAAATTCTTTTAACTATGTTTCAATCTTTCCTAAAATAGTGATTGAATCTAATTTTAACTCAGGGTTTACATTAGGTCCATTTTGAATTCTATGAACAACTTTTGCTTTAATAATGATTTGGGATTGTATGCTTCTTTTTGACAGTCATTATACTAGTTAAGCAGTTCTCAAAATGTGGTGCATGGGCTCCTGGGGTTCCTAATATCCTTGTATAATTACTTAATGTCTGTCTTCCCACCATATTTTAAGTTCCAAGAGAGAAGAACTATTGGCAACTATTAAATAATTTGATCATTACTATACTACCAGGCCCAAGAATAATGCTTTGTATAGAAAGTGGAGAAATGGGTGCTCACAATTGACATGCTGAGTGAGAACTAATACCTAAAGGAAAAAGAAGAAGCAAAAAGAATCATACTAACCACTAAGACCACTTGGTACAGGAATAAGCAGTACTGTTTAAGTACACTATGTAAATGAGGCAGCAAAATGTGACATACACTGCATAAATGTCCTTTCTAAAAACAATTGTTAAAAATCAAGGTGTATTTTTTTAAAAATAAAGGTTTAATGTGTTTAAAGGATTAAGACTAATTTGTTTGGAAAATACACTCTGTTCTCCATTGATGAGGCATTATAATATGACAATATTTCATAAAACAAAACTGTATTTTAATCATAATTCAGAATTGGTAAATATTTAAGTATGACTTGTTACTGTGTCACAATACATCAAGTCACATACTCTAAAATGAAGAACAAACTTTTCCACTCGTAGAAGCAGAACCCAAAGGAAGAGAAACAGTCATGTAAGACTCCAAGCTATCATTTCCTTTACTACCAAATGGAACAAAGTTTATAAAATGGCATATTCCATTATGGGTGGGGTTAGGTAGCAAAAACCTACAGAGAACCAGTTACTATCCATAACTAGTTTCCTTATTTCTATTTACATTAATACAAGAACTACAGGTTAGACAGGTTGAACCACAAAAACCATAGTTAGAGGATAACCGGTAGGCTACCACGGCAGAGCTATCCATAGGGTATCATAAGGCATTATCTATCAAGGAAAAAATTAATAATTTGAGTTTTCCCCCCAGCTGGCAATCAGCAATAGTTGGTCATGCCACTGAATGTAACCAAGTAGCAATCAGTTTTGTTCTCATATATTACTTAATACTACCCAATAAGCTGGCTTTCCTTCAAATACACAAAGTAAGTCAAAATACTTCAAAAGAGAAACAAGAACAATTATGAACCCAAGTACCCAAGTAATTCAAATATGGATTATACATAGATTACTTTTACTATTATGTAGAGCTCACTGGGATAAAAAAGAAAAAAGTTAAATATTAGAGTTGCTTTTCCTCAGTATTGGTTAGAAGAATATGACCAGGTAATTAATGGAAAAAGAATTCAGAATGAACAATAAGCAAATGAAAAAATACTAACTATCTGTTATAATCAGGGAGATGCAACTAAAATAACAAGATACTTTTCATTACTATAATGAACTATTTCTCTCCTAGGCATTTAACTAAAAATAATGAAAGCATAAATCTACTAAAAAATTTTCACACAAAAATGTTCATAGCAGCTGTATTTGTTGATAGCCAAAATCTGGCAACAACCCAAATATCTATGAATGGGTAGATGGATAAAATGGGTAGATGGATAAATTGTGGTATATCCATACAATGGAATATGAGTCAGCAACAAAAAGGAATGAAATACCGACACATAAAACAGTATGAGGGAATCTCAAAATCATTATGTGCAGTGAAAGAAGCTATGCAAAAAAAAAAAAAAGGTACATCTGTATGATTATTTTTATGTGAAACTCTAAAAAATGCAAATGAATCTATAGTGCCAGAAAACAAAGTAGTTTTGGGGGAAAATGGGTAATGGCAAGAGGGTGAAATTACAAAGGGATACAAAGAAACTTTTGAGGTGATAGATGTACTCACTGTGTTGATTGACGTGATGGCTTCATGGGTGTACAGGTATGTCAAAACTTATCAAATAGTGTATTTTAAATGCATGGAATTTTCTGTGTGTCAATTATATCTCAATAAAGGTATTTTTAAAAAAAAGAAATTTCTTTTTAAATCTCTTGTTTCCTTAATGTAGAAATGATTATATTTTCCTTTTATTAAATCAAGTTGGTTCTTTAAAAAACCATACTCTACACTAGAGCTAGAATATCTTGGTTCTATGTCCCAGTTCACTCACTTAGTGATGGTAGAGAAATCAATTTTTCTGGGTCTCATTTTCCTCATCTGTAAAAGGAGATCAGGGTAAACTGAAACATGCCCATCTCAATATGTTATGGATCTGAAGACTAGAACCTTTGGCTTTTCACAAACGAGGTTGTTCCCAGAACTCGATAGTAATCAAAAGCATATTTTATGATGTAAGAAAATGTTTATTACAATATTAAAGAATAACCCCCTATAATTATTTAAAATATTAAAGCATAAAATATGGTAAAAGGAGCATTGGCTTGGATTAAGAGGGAGCCGGTTTCAAATTCCAGTTGGGATAACTTGCTATGCAACAGGAGCAAGTAATTTTATTTCTCTATGCTTCAGTTTTTTTATTAAGGTGTTATTGATATATACTCTTATGAAGGTTTCACATGAAAATACAATGTGGTGACTACTTTTTACCCATATTATCAAGTCCACACCCATACCCCAATGCAGTCACTGTCCATCAGTGTAGTAAGATGCCAGAGATTCACAGTTTGCCTTCTCTGTGCGACACTGTTTACCACGTGACCCCCCCACCCCCAAACACCATGTGTATGAAACAAAATAACCCTCAATCCCCTTCTCCCTCCCTCTCCACATGCCTTCCCAAACCCCTCCCCTTTGGTAACCACTAGTTCCTTCTTGGAATCTGGGAGCTTGCTGCTATTTAGTTCCCTCAATTTTGCTGCGTTGTTATACTCCACAAATGAGGCAAATCATTTGGCACTTGTCTTTCTCCGCCTGGCTTATTTTACTGAGCATAATAGCTCCAGCCCCATCCATGTTGTTGCAAATGATGGAATCTGTTTCTTTCTTATGGCTGAATAGTATTCCATTGTGTATATGTACCACTTCCTCTTTATCCATTTATCTACTGATGGACACTTAGGTTGTTTCCATATCTTGGCTATTGGAAATAGTGCTGCAATAAACATAAGGGTGCATATGTCTTTTTGAATCGGAGAAGTTGTATTCTTTAGGTAAATTCCAAGGAGTGGGATTCCTGGGTCAAATGGTATTTGTATTTTTAGTTTTTTGAGGAACCTCCTTATTGCTTTCCACAATGGTTGAACTAGCTTACATTCCCACCAGCAGTGTAGGAGGGTTCCTCTTTCTCCGAATCCTCACCAGTATTTGTTGTTCTTAGTCTTTTCGATGCTGGCCATCCTTACTGGTGTGAGGTGATATCTCATTGTGGTTTTAATTTGCATTTCCCTGATGATTAGTGAGGTGGAGCATCTTTTCATGTATCTGTTCGCCATCTGAATTTCCTCTTTGGAAAACTGTCTCTTCATATCCTCTGCCATTTTCTTATCGGGTTATTTGCTTTTTGGGTGTTGAGGCGTGTGAGTTCTTTATATATTTTGGATGTTAACCCCTTGTCGGATATGTCATTTACAAATATATTCTCCCCTAATGTAGGATGTCTTTTTGTTCTGTTGATGGTGTCCTTTGCCATACAGAAACTTTTTAGTTTGACGTAGTCCCATGTGTTCATTTTTGCTTTTGTTTCTCTTGCTCTAGGGATGCATTCAGAAAGAAGCTGCTCATGCTTATATTCAGCAGATTTTTGCTTATGCTGTCTTCTAAGAGTTTTATGGTTTCATGACTTACATTGAGGTCTTTGATCCATTTCGAGTTTACTTCTGTGTATTGGGTTAAACAATAATCCAGTTTCATTCTCTTGCATGCAGCTGTCCAGTTATGCCAATACCAGCTGTTGAGGAGGCTGTCATTTCCCCATTGAATGTCCATGGCTCCTTTATCATATATTAATTAACCATATATGGTTGGGTTTATATCAGGGCTCTCTAGTCTGTTCCATTGGTCTATGGGTCTGTTCTTGTGCCAGTACCAAATTGTCTTGATTACTGTGGCTTTGTAGTAGAGCTTGAAGTGGAGGAGCATAATCCCCCCAGCTTTATTCTTCCTTCTCAGGATTGCTTTGGCTATTCGGTGTCTTTAGTGGTTCCATATGAATTTTAGAACAATTTGCTCTAGTTCATTGAAAATTGCTATTGGTATTTTGATAGGAATTGCATTGAATCTGTAGATTGCTTTAGTCAGGATGGCCATTTTGACAATATTAATTCTTCCTATCCATGAGCATGGGATGTGTTTCCAGTTACTGGTATATTCTTTAATTTCTGTCATGAGTGTCTTGTAGTTTTCAGAGTATAGCTCTTTCACCTTGGTTAGGTTTACTCCTAGGTATTTTATTCTTTTTGATGCAACTGTGAATGGAATTGTTTTCCTGATTTCTCTTTCTGCTAGTTCACTGTTAGTATATAGGAATGTCACAGATTTCTGAGTATTAATTTTGTATCCTGCAACTTTGCTGAATTCAGATATTAGATCTAGTAGTTTTGGAGTGGATTCTTTAGGGTTTTTTTATGTACAATATCATATCTGTAAACAGAGACCATTTGTTCATATTTTGACTGGTGCTTTCAGACTATTTACATTTAGGGTGATTATTGGTAGGTATGTACTTATTGCCATTGCAGGCTTTAGATTCGTGGATACCAAGGTTCAAGGTTAACTTCTTTACTATCTAAGAGTCTAACTTAACTCACTTAATATGCTGTTACCAACACAGTCTAAAGTTTCTTTTTCTTTCTCCTTTTTCTTCCTCTTCTATTCTTTATATATTAGGTATCATATTCTGTACTCTTGATTGACTTTGGGGATAGTTGATTTAATTTTGCAGTTGCTTAGTAATTAGCTGTTATACTTTCTTTACTGTGGTTTTATTACTTCTGGTGACAGCTATTAAACCTTAGAAACACTTCCACCTATAGCAGTCCCTCCAAAATACACTGTAGAGATGGTTTGTGGGAGGTAAATTCTCTCAGCTTTTGCTTATCTGGAAATTCTTTAATCCCTCCTTCAAATTTAAATGATAACCTTGCCAGAGAAAGTATTCTTGGTTCAAGGCCCTTCTGCTTCACTGCATTAAATACATCATGCCACTCCCTTCTGGCCTGTAAGGTTTCTGAGAAGTCTGATGATAATCTGATGAGCTTTCCTTTGTATGTGAACTTATTTGTCTCTCTGGCTGCTTTTAATAGTCTGTCCTTATCCTTTATCTTTGCCATTTTACTTACTATATGTCTTGGTGTTGTCTTCCTTGGGTCCCTTTTGTTGGGAGATCTGTGCACCTCCATAGCCTGAGAGACTATCTGCTTCCCCAGATTGGGGAAGTTTTCAGCAATTACCTCCTCAAAGACACTTTCTATCCCTTTTTCTCTCTTCTTCTTCTGTTACCCCTATAATGCGAATATTGTTTCATTTGGATTGGTCACACAGTTCTCTCAACATTCTTTCTTTCTTAGAGATCCTTTTTTTTCTCTGTGCCTCAGCTTCTTTGTAGTCCTCTTCTCTAATTTCTATTTCATTTATGGTCTCCTCCACTGTATCTAATCTGGTCTTAAAACTTTCCATTGTATGTTTCATTTCTGATACTGTGTTCTGTAATGATTGGATCCCCAACAGGAATTCATCATTGAGTTCTTGAATATTTTTCTGTACCTCCATGGGTATGTTAATGATTTTTATTTTGAAATCCCGTTCAGGCTAATGCATGATGTCGAGTTCATTTGAATTTTCTTAGGGGTTTTATTGATAATTTTACTTTGGACCAGGTTCATTTGGCGTTTTGTATTTGTATATGGCGTCCTCTAGTGCCCAGAAGCTCTACTCTCTGGAGCTGCTCAGCCCCTGAAGCAATGTCAAAGGTCGCAAGGGAGAGGTATTGGTGCCTGGGGGGAGGAAAGAGCTGTTTCCTGCTTCCCGGCTGCTATGCCTGTCTCCACTGCTAGAACCAGTGGGCCGAGCACACAGATATAAGCCTCTGGGCTTTGTGTTTTTAGTTGCTGTAGACAGGGATTCCCTCTGGCTGGCCTAACGCCAGGGTAGGGTTTGCCGGTTTGTGAGCCATGTGGCCTGGCTGGGAGAAAGGCTCAGTAGGCTGCGTATCACAGAGGGGTCGTTGGAGCTCTGTAGACAGCCAGGGAGCTGGAGCAACTAAGGATCGTGAAAATTCCCAACCTGCTAGGCAGAGTGCAACCAGACAATTTTGTCTACTTGTCTTTTTCCTGAGCAGTAAGCTCTGTGCAACCCTTGCCCCTTTTGCATCCCTCTTGCTGTTAGGAAGTCTCTCAGATTGCCCACCTTTGTTTTGTCCCAGAGCAGCTGGATATGGATCCCTGCTTTCCACAAGTGGCTGGAATCTCAGTCTCTCCAGGTATTCTCCCTGTCTTAGCTTTCCAACCCCCTAATCACGAGTGTACCATGAAAATACCATGAAATGTAGGTTTGTGCTCCCAGAGCAGATCTGCGGAGTTAGGTATTCAGCAGTCCCAGGCCTCCACTCCTTCCCTGCTCTGTTTCTCTTCCTCCCGCTGGTGAGCTGGGGTCAGGGAAGGGCTTGGATCTCGCTGGTCCATGGCTTTGGTATGTTACCCTGTTCCGTGAGGTTTATTCTTTTCTACAGGTGTATGCAGTTTGACAGTCCTGTATCCTGTTGCTCTTTTAGGGTTAGTTGTATTAATTATATTTTTGTATTATATGCGGTTTTAGGAGGAAGCCTCTGCCTCACCTCTCACTCTGCCATCTTTAATTCAACTTGTTTCAGTTTTTTTAATATGTAAATAAAGAAAATAAGCCAATACCTTTTAGGACTGCTGTGGCATTAATAAAATAAAGAGGCTAAAATTTGTATGGAAACACACACACAGAAACAAATAGCAAAAGCAATCTTGAGAAAGAAGAACAAAGCTGGGGATATCTTGATTTCAAACTATAGTAGAAAGCTACATTAATCAAAACAGCATGGTCCTGGCATAAGAAAACAGAATATAGAGCTGAGAAATAAACCCACACTGAAATGACTAATTAACTTGACAAAGGAGGCAAGAATATACAATGTGGAAAAGACAGTTCTTCAATAAATGGTGCTGGGAAAACTGGACAACTACATGCAAAAAAATGAAACTGTCACTATCTTACACTTTACACAAAAACTAGGAAAATGGTTAAAGATCTAAATATAAGATCTGAAACCATACAACCCCTAGAAAAAAAAACATAGGCTGTAAACTCTTGAACATCAGCATTAGTAATTTTTTTCTGGACACATCTCCCTGGGCAAGCGAAATAAAAGCCAGAATAAAGAAGCAGGAGTACATCAAACTAAAAAGCTGCTACATAGCATAGGAAACCATTAACAAACAAAAAGGCAAACAACTGTACAGGATAATACATTCACAAATGATGTATCTGATAATGGGCTGTCAGTATCCAAAATACAAAGAACTAACATGACTCAACACCAAAAAAAAACAAATAATCCAATTTAAAAATGGGCAGAGGACCTGAAGAGACACTTCCAAAGAAGGCATACAGATGGCCAACAGGTACACATGAAAAGATGTTCACATCACTCATCATTAGGGAAATGAAAATCAAAACCATAATGAGATTATCCTCTCACATCAGCCACTATCCAAAAGATAAGAAATAATAAGTGCTGGCGAGGACGTGGAAAAAAAAGGAATCCTCCTACACTGCTGGTGGGATTGTAAACTGGTGAAGCCACTATGGAAAGTAGTGTGGAGGTTTCTGAAAAAAAAAAAAAAACTACAAATATAAATGCCATATGACCCCGGATTTCCACTTCTGGGAATTAATCCAAAGAAAACAAAATCTCTGATTTGAAAAGAAATATGTACTCCTATGTTTATCACAGCACTTTTTTTACAATAGCCAAAATACAGAAACAACCTATATGTTCACTGATAGACAACAGCAAAGATGTGGTCCATATATACAATGAAAAATTACTCAGTCATAAAAAATGAATGAAATCTTGCCATTTACAACATGGATGGACCTAGAGGATATTCAGCTAGGTAAATTAAGCCAAAGACAAATAACATATGATTTGACTTATATTTGGAATTTAAAAAGCAAATGAACAAAAAACTAAAATTGAAATACAGCCATAAACACAAAGAACAGACTGAAGGTCACCACAGGGGTGGTTAGCAGGGAACAGGTGAAATAGGTAAAGAGGAATAAATTCGGTGAAAATGTCTGATATCTTTGGGTGACGGTTACATGCGTATACAGTCTCAACATTCATCAAGCTGTATACTAACATTCATGCATTTTATTATGTGTACCTCAATATAAAAATATTTTTAAATATAAAAATAAATGGGGGCTCTCTTGTCCCCTCCTGGCCCAACCCAGGAGCTCTGTCCTCTGGCTTTCTCTCTGAACAAAAGCTGAGCCTGCCTTTTGCTTCCACTCTCCTTACAGAAGGAAGCTGTCTATGTGACTCAAAGTCGGGTGCTAGTCAGCCACTTAAACGGGACCGGCCCGGCTGCCGATCTCAAAGTCTCGAGCGACAGGTTCCCCTGTGTCTCCCTCAGTGGATTCACCATCTCCCTTGGGAGCCGGGAACGTCACCTGAGTGGAGGTCAGGATTCCACTTCAGAGGCATCTCCTTGGATGCGAGGGACTGAGGAAAGCCGTGGGCAACGGCGAGAGTCTGGGCTGAGGCTGCACTTCAGTGGCTTCTCAAAGGTCTGAGTGTCTGGAATCAGACCCCGACAGCCTGACTGGGTATCCATGGGGAGTGTCTCTCTATCTCTGTCTCTGTGACTTCCAGCCTGCTTCTTCTGGCCACCCTGGCCTCTGTGTGAGGCAGGGGCTCTCTTTACTTTCTTTACACGCTCTATGCGTGCCTCTAACATCAATTTCACGAAATCTGATGATCACCACCGCAAGATAGGATATCTATGCTTCCCTCTTATTCCTCTTGCTTTCTCTCTAAATAAAAGCCTCTGCCTTGCTCTCCTAAAAAGTAAATAAATAAATACATGGTAATTAAAATAACTTATAGAACTATTTGCATACTTTCAGGCTTCATTGTAATACATGAAAATAATTACTATATTGTTTACATAAATTAAAACAACCACTACTTGAAGAAGTATCTCTCACTATAAAATCTAAAAGACCGTACTTTGGATGCTCACAACGAGTAAGGAAGGTTTAGGCAAGAATATTGCTGAGTGCCCACTAAATATCAGGCACATGAAGTAAATGCTTTATGTCATTTAATCTACATTAAAAAAACCAAGAGGCAGAATGGGGGAAAGGGAATGCTGGAAGGTAGGGTGAAAGGTACTTCTATTTTTTATGACATAATCAAGGAAATGCCCCTCTCATAAAGAAACATTTTAACAGGGACTTTAGTGTATTTTAATTCACAAAACTTTTTACACAAAATATCACTATCATTAGTCAAAGATTTCTCCAGCTACACTGATAGTCACCCCTTTAATTTGGCATATAAATGAACAGAAAACAAAATATTTCTGTTGGGATTTAACATATATGCCCCTAGAGAATGATGAATATAAAATACAACTTCAAACTATTTTTCCGTAAATCTCTGACATATACAAATACATATGACATATACGTGTACACATTTTTAATATGCTATACTATTAAGACAATATCATTTATTTCACTTGAAAAACCAGTTTATTTAAAATTCATTCAGTACAAAGTATTTTAACATTCACCAGGCACAGCATGAACAAAAACCTCTGGATTCAATACAAAGATGTCTTTAAACAGGCATTATTTTCTAAACAATCTAATAAATTCTATTCAGATAAACATAAAAATATTTCTGTAATCCACAATACTTTTCTATCTTCTCTAAATTCAAGGTATTAAAAAAAAGACCTTCACATTCATTATCCACTACTGCTCAATAGCACTTTCTGTGATGACTGAAATACTCTATATATCAATGCTGCCCTCAATATGGCAGCCACCAGCCACATGTGGCTACTGCATTCTTAAAATGTGGCTACTCTGACTAAAGAACTAATTTTTTAAAATCTTTTTTTCTTTTTATTTTGCTATCATTAATGTACAATTACATAAACAACATTATGGTTACTAGACTCCCACCATAATCAAGTCCCCACCACATACCACCCCATTATAGTCACTGTCCATCAGCATAGTAAGATGCTATAGAATCACTACTTGTCTTCTCTGTTATACTGCCTTCTTCGTGTCCCCCACTGCATTATATGTGCTAATTGTAATGACCCTTTTCCCCCCATATCACTCCCTTCCCACCCATCCTCCCCAATCCCTTTCCCTTTGGTAACTGTTACATTCTTGGGTTCTGTGAGTCTGCTGCTGTTTTATTCCTTCAGTTTTTTCTTTGTTCTTATACTCCACAGATAAGTGAAATCATTTGGTAATTGTCTTTCTCCGCCTGGCTTATTTCACTGAGCATATTACCCTCTAGCCCCATCCATGTTGTTGCAAATGGTAGGATTTGTTTTCTTCTTATGGCTGATAATATTCCATTGTGTATATGTACCACATCTTCTTTATCCATTCATCTACTGAGGAACACTTAGGCTGCTTCCATTTCTTGGCTATTGTAAATAGTGCTGCGATAAACATAGGGGTGCATATGTCTTTTTCGAACAGGGCTGCTGCATTCTTAGGGTAAATTCCTAGGAGTAGGATTCCTAGGTCAAATGGTATTTCTATTTTGAGTTTTTTGAGAAACCTCCATACTGCTTTCCACAATGGTTGAACTAGTTTACATTCCCACCAACAGTGTAGGAGGGTTCCCCTTTCTCCACATCCTCACCAACATTTGTTGTTTGTCTATTGGATGTTAGCAATCCTAACTGGTGTGAAGTGATATGTCATTGTCGTTTTAATTTGCATTTCCCTGATGATTAGTCATGTGGAGCATCTTTTCATGTGCCTGGTGGCCATCTGAATTTCTTCTTTGGAGAAGTGTCTGTTCAGATCCCCTGCCCATTTTTTAATTGGCTTATTTGCTTTTTGTTTGTTGAGGTGCATGAGCTCTTTATATAATTTGGATGTCAACCCCTTATTGGATATGTCATTTATGAATATATTCTCCCATACTGTAGGATGTCTTTTTGTTCTACTGATGGTGTCCTTTGCTGTACAGGAGGTTTTTAGTTTGATATAGTCCCACTTGTTCATTTTTGCTTTTGTTTCCCTTGCCCGGGGAGATATGTTCATGAAGAAGCTGCTCATGTTTATGTCCAAGAGATTTTTGCCTATGTTTTTTTCTAAGAGTTTTATGGTTTCATGACTTACATTCAGGTCCATTTTGAGTTTACTTTTGTGTATGGGGTTAGACAGTAATTCAGTTTCATTCTCTTACATGTAGCTGTGCAGTTTTGCCAACACCAGCTGTTGAAGAGGCTGTCATCTCCCCATTGTATATCCATGGCTCCTTTATCGTATATTAATTGACCATATATGCTTGGGTTTATATCTGGGCTCTCTAGTGTGTTCCATTGGTCTATGGGTCTGTTCTTGTGCCAGTACCAAATTGTCTTGATTACTAAAGAACTAAATTTTAATTAAATTTTAGTTGCTACATGTGACTACTGAACTGAACATAGTTATAGACTATCAAATAATCATAATAGATACAATAGCCTTCAAGAGTGCAATACTTAAAAGAAAAGTATAACAGGAAGCAACCTCTGAGTCCAATGATGGATGAGTGAATAAACAAAATGTGATATATATACATACAATGGACTATTATTCAGGCTTAAAAAAGAAGGAGATTCTGACACATAGTACAACATGATGAACCTCAAAGACATTACGATATGTGAAGAAAGGCAGACACAAAAGGGAATACACTGTATGATTTCACTTCTACTGTCAAATTCATATGTCAAATTCAGAAAGTAGAACAGTGCTTGCCAGGACCTGGGGAAAAGGCATAATGGAAAGTTAGTATTTAATATGTACAGAGTTTCAGCTTTCTAAGATGAAGAACACTGGAGATGGATGATATTAAGTTATACCATGGAGAATTAATGTCATGAATTGTACACTTAAAAATGGTTAAGATGGTAAATGTTATGTGTATTTAACCACAATGTAAAAAAATACTGAAGGGTCACAATTTGCCCAAGTTAAGTACTACTGGTGTAACTGGAAATCTAAAGTCACCAATAAAGGAAATGAAGTGCTTCTCAGAGAGGGAAACATCAAATTTGCAGAGAAAAATTAGTTTCCCCATAATGAATCAGTTATACTATATTACCTCATAGCCAAGAGATGAGCATTACAGGATCTAACTGGACAGATGTTGAAGCTCTTTAAGAAGTCACAAGGCTAGGCAAAGTAAAGTTAAAGCTGAGTAGAGTGCGTAGCGTTTTGTTGTTTGGTTTTGATTTGGTTTTAATAAGTCAGAGATTGAGCAACAAGAAAAACTAAACCCCAAAATGTGTAAGTTATTTGCTAACTGTATAGTTAGTTACTTTTAACTTCTTTAAAAGAGAAGACTCTGTTTTAGTGGAAGGGCTTAACAGGAAGTATATCTCCAAGGCTGTAAAGAGCATAGCAAGGAAAAAGTAGAGTAGGAATGAGAATACCATCATTAGTAAGATATAACTTTTGCACAGAAAGAAAGATGAAATTAGTGTAGATAGTAAAAAAAGAGATCATCCTTTTCCTCATAAATCTATTGGAAATGTATTTAAGCACAACTGCTATGATCACTAAGAATGTTACATATTCCAACAAAATATTTTAGGAAAGTTGTTAGATGCTCAAGTGGAAAAGGGTTCACAAAATGAAGTTTATTGTTAGGCTTTTAAAAAACGTTTTTTATTTAAAGAGGTTTGTCACTGTAAGATCATTACCCCCACAGTGATAAATCAGAAGTAAGTGCAGGCTGAACTTTACATCAGAGAAAAATATATTATTCCTTTAAGAGATATAAAACATGAATATTTTTCCAGTTCACTAAAATATTTCATGCATACAAAACACTCACCCTGCAAGTCTATATTGTGGGCAACATGGCCTCTTTTATATTTAACTTATGAATAGAGAAAACATTCAACTTCATTAGTAATGGGTATTTTAAATGATTTTTAAATTTTACATAAACTTTAAACCATGATAAACTCTCCAAAAGTTACACTCCACAGCTGCTAGAGCGTAAAATATCTCTACAATATTTTTATGTTATAAAAGTAATATAAAAAGTTTGATACCATGAATACTCACAACTAGGTGGCAAATTACAAATTCCCTTTTATTGTTACTCTGTTCTCTTGAAGAAAAAAGACATTTTTCACATTCACTTTTACAATAGCTTTGAAAATGCTAACCATTTTTTAGGTATATTAAAGGAAAAAAATACAAACCTAAAAGTTAATGAAACTAGAATTATGTGTAGTACTTAAAATGAGGCATAGTAATCAGAAAGTGGATTCAGGTTAAAGCACACATTAGGTGAGTTAACATGAACACCTGTAATTGAGTATAATAACCCCTCCCCATTCTGAACTCAAAGGCTCATTTAAGAATCAAGTGAAATACATGTGAAGGTGCTTTAATAACTCAAAAATGCTTACAAAGTGATAATAGCAATGCTCCTATTTTTTTAACATGGTTCTATTTTGTATGAGATACTCTTATAATCAATACCAATTCCTTCTCTATAATTACTATTATACTATACTAAAGAATTATCCACCATCTGCCAACTTCAAAGAAAACAAAAGGTCCATTTTTTAAAGAAATTCAGTAAAGTATTTGCTCCTGATTTGTTAAAGCAAGAATTTTGCCTTAGAAATGAAATTTAAGGTTTCCATTTGTTATAAAACAATCCTTACAACGAGAAAACCAAACTAAGTGTAGAATTTTGTGCAGAGTTTTATGAAGTTTTAGCACAATGAAAACATGCACCAAAACAAAAATTTATAGTAAAATGAACAATCTCCTGATGCTGGAGTGCAAAAAGTAAGGTTTCCAGAGCGATAAGATGGAAAATCAATTATACTAACTAAAAATCAAACTCAGACATTTACTATATTTTACACATCCAAGTTTAAGCATATTCAATTAGAGTTGACATTATTAATATAAAGAAGTATATTACCACAAATCTGTTTCTGTAGTGCTGAAAAGTGCATTTTAGACTGTGCAGATATATAACCTTAGTTCAAGTTTATAAAATTCCAAAAGCCTGTGAGAAAGGACAAAGGATCTTAATTTATTTAAACTGCTTCATGAAATCACTTAATTGTTCTATAGCTCACTATTTACCATAGATATTTTTGCATGACAAACAGCACAGGAAAGGTTCTTAAATGAAAGCTCAATTGTAGAAGCACATCATATAACCTAAGATTTCTTTACTTATTCTTACACACATATCAGCATACTGTTAAATTAAAACAGCCATGCTAATATACACACCTTTTGCGTAGCTATCCTTATTACACCTTCTATGAGGCAAAGAGTATATATAGAAAAGGAAAATAATTTCTGATCTAAGATTAGTTATCCAGGTCTCTTATGTCCAACTTCAGCAGCCTGTCAACTAAAACTTCAGTATTTAAAGAAAAATTAAATAATCCTCTGCAACATAAACCTGACAGGGTTACTAAGTTTTCTGTCTACTATATACCAGGTGCTTTATGTACATCATTAAAAAAAACATATTTATAACAGTCCTCTGACTCAGGAATTATCCCCTTTTATAAGAACAATTGCTCATGGAGCTAAATAACCCAAAGTCAACAGCTAAAAGGTGCCAAATAAGGGATTTAAACCTAGGTCAGTATGATTCCAAAACCTGAATTATCTACTAGACCAATGATTTCAACTAGGCCTTGAAATTACTGGTCAGTAAATTTCCAGAAAAAAATTGGCATATATATATATATGGTCACTGATTTATTATTTTGCCAGTTAGAATATTACTATCAATTATTTTCTCATTTCTTAAAAGAGAGTACATTTTGATATCAAGAGAGGGAGGAAGAGCAGAAATGGCAAAAAACTCATAAATTGGCAACTTTACATCAACACACACAGAACATACGCTCATACAACAGTGATCTTATGTGAAAAATCCTCATGAAGAGTATAACCCAGTGGTTGAAACATTCTTAAGTATCTTTTAAAAATGTATATATATTTTTTAACTCAATGAGGCTCCTTTTTCTTTAGGAACCAAACTGATAATGCATCAAGGAGAGAGAAGGTCAAGTATCATCGCTGCAACAGGTACTTCTACACAGGCTCATTAGTGAAAAGGAGACTCTCTCCCCCTCTTCAAGACTCCCAAGAGAAAAGGTGGTTAGATAACTTTCACTGATATTGCAAGAAATAAATTTGACTCTTTACAAGTATATCTGATTTTTAAGGACTGATCCTATTAAATAATTAAGTTCCATTTTTATGATATTTGAGGAATCTGACTATGCCATTTGGGAGAACGAATTTGAACTGTTCTTCCTTAGGGAAAGATGATTTTGGAGTTTTGATGGCAAATAAGGAAGAAAGGATAGAAGAACAGACATGAATATGAGGAGAGAGGAGTCAGCCATAGGATATGAAACTGGTTATAGGAAGGACTAAATGAAATATGGGTATCTTTGTTGAAACCAGTTAGATGACTATATGTCTATAAATGTGTAGAAACAGAAACCCAGAAAGCAGGAGGTGTTATGGATTTGCATCTTGGTTTAGACTAATTATGTGAAATCAGAGAAGTTATTTAACTTCTCTGAACTTGAGCTCTTTTGCATACAAGTGAAAAGATAACACTACTTCAGCAGAACTGTCTTAAGGACTGAGTGAAATAACATCAATATGAATTAGTTGTAACTAGTCTTTAATAATAACAAAAACTGTTATTTTCGTTACTTGCTTCAGTTGTATCTAGACAGAACTCCTTCTACCAGAAGAAAATTCTCAGTATGAAATGGGGAACTCAATTATGACTGAAGGTAATAAACTTACAATTATGTACTTGTCAAGTGACCTTCTCTATGGAAAAATGATGTAATGCAGTTCTGCTCCCTCATAAATACCAAAACAAAAGCAGAACAGTATTTAAAGTGGTAAATGTAAAATGTGGGGATTTTCAGACATAAGACTGTTATTTATTCAACAAACATTAATAAGTAGCTACTTATACAAGTTGCTCGGCTCTGGACTAAGAAAAGGTGAATATATAGAATCCTCCACTCAAAGACTTTAAGCATTCAACCAAAGAAAGAAAATAAAGTAGAACATAAACAACTACAGTGCAATACAACAAAGGATAAATGTCAACAGATAGCAAATATCCTCAGTTTTGAGGAGATATATACATGACAAGCAAAATAAAAAAAATGAAAAAGCAGAATCTGAACTGGGCCTTAAAGGATTCCACTTGATAGAACATAGCAAGAATATACAGGTGAGGAAAAAAATTACTCATCATGGCATGCATGCCTGAATAGGCTGCCTGCATGAAAAGAGTTTAAAATTAAGGTTATTTTAGCATTACAACAATGACAGCCTTTAGAGCTAAGGAATTAGGACTATATCTCACAGGCAGTAAGCAGTCACTGAATGCTGGAGACAATTTCTGAATCTAGCAGTTGTACATAGTTTAAATTAAAAAATGAGACAGTAGATGTAAAACATCAAGATGCTGAAATCATCCAAATGATAACGAGCCATAAACTTGGACAGTGGCAAAGTAATGAATGAATTCAAGTTACTATAATTAGAAGAATCAAATGAAGTGTCTGAGACAGTAGTCAAATAAAAGTGACCAGCAGATTTTTAGCATGGGCAACTAGGGAAAGAATGATAACCCTCAGAAATACAGAAAAGTCAGATACAGTAAATCAGTCATAGAAATCAGTCATTTATTCACTGAGGCATTTATCAAGTATAAGCTGTATGCCAGGTGCTAGGGACATAAAGATGAGTAAGACCTAGCTTTTGTCCTGAAGTAGGAAAGATACTCTTCTACAATTAATTGCCATATTGGATGATATACTCAGTAACAGGAGCTGCAAAATGGGAAGTAGGCTAATTTGCCAATGGATCAAAATGCTACATGACCAATCGCTAAATTGATAAAAAATGTATCTTAAGTACAATTTTTCTTGATTATATATGAATATACTCATATATTCAATGATGTTTTAGAATTTTAAGGAGTGTTCCATTTGTCAAAAGCTTTTCAGACAATATTAGTATTCTTAAAGTTAGAAACTGCGTATGCAAAAATAGAGGTATAAAGAAGTGCAATTTCAAGAACTACAAATAGTTTTAATATGACAGAGTATAACATATATAGGGAGAAATATCTGAAAAGACTGATATGGGCCAGATAATAAAGGTCTAATTATATTTTATTCTACGATTAATGGAAAGTTACTAAAAGGGTTTAAGCAGAGAAGTGCTCTCTCAACCTATACTCCCTCCTTAGAGAACACCCCTATCCCTACTTCACAGGAGGGTCCCTGCAGCCATATTGGTACCTATTGTACTCAGAACTCCATCCCTCAATTGCTATAGTTGACTGGATCAAGGGGACATGGTCTGAATGGGGTTTATCAGATTTCCTCACCCCAAAATTTAATATTGAGGCACAGAATATGGGAGTCAGTTAGCTGTGGGCATTTGACTTGAAGAGTTAACGTAAATTCAGAAGTTAGGAGTGTCATTTGGGGACCACATAAAAGGAGAACCAGTATCAGAATAAATATAAAGTAATATACGTACTTAATGATGAGAACATGTAGCCCTAGAAAGAAAGAAAGCCTCCAGTTTCCTGTTTAGTACTCCTGAGACCTGGCTACATATCCTACCCTTGGGTTAATATGTCTCTTTCCAATAAATCCAATTTTTGTTTAAGCTAATTTAAACAGGTTTCTATTATCTGCAACCCTGACAAAACAAGGTGATTAATTCTGGTGGTTAATCTGAAGAATAAATTAGAGGTGAAATAGGCTAGGAACAGGTAGAACACTTAAACTAGGGAAGAAGCTATCAAAAGAAAACAATAATAGCAAATACAGGGAGATATGATGAAAGAAAAGGAACCAATATTGTACAGTGCCCATAAACCTTAATTTAAACAACAGTTTCAGAAAGTTGAAGCAGTATCAGTTGCCTCTAAACAAGGATCATGAGGTTACTGGGGCTTTTAAGAGAAAATATAAACAGAATAATTGGGATAGAAGTCATATTTCAGTAAGTTAAAAATAAAGGTAGAATAAAACACAACTAATAAGATTATTTAAAGGGGATTAATTATTAAAAAGAAAAGTTGAGGGGGTAACAGTATTAAAGAGCATTTTTTTAAAAAAAAAAAGGAGAGATGTGAATTTATCTTTAGGCAGAGTTAGGGGAGAATGAAAGCCCCATCCTGCAAAAGAGGCACAGTATTCCAAAAAGAAGAGGTCCAGGAAACTATAGCTTTAACAAGGGCAAACAATTTTTCCTTAAAATTGGATCAGAAAAAAAAATGGCTGAAATTCCAAGAAATGTTGAGGACACTCACATTGTTGAATACTATGTATTACTTAGCAAAGTCAGTGACTAGGTGAGCAATTTGCTGAGAACAAAATAGCAGGGATAAGTTGGATGACTTAAGAAAATACAGAAAGTTGAGCCATAACAGGAGAATGTGATGGGGAATTAAAAAGAGGTAAGTCAAGGATCTTATTGACCCAAGGCTCCAGGGGATGCAACAAAAAATAGAAGACCACAAACTGGGACTATAAGGGAAAGTGAGCTACTAATGATATAGGTAAGGATAACTTCACGTATAGCTCATTACATAATCTGGTATAATGTAACCTTAAGTTCTAACTTGCAAAAATTAAATAAAGCTATTCAGAAATGCTTCTAACCTAAAAAAGTGTTCTACTTTATGTTATGAGAAAGATTGATACACATTCCAAAATATTTTAAAAATCAAGATGTAACTTGAACCTTTACTCTGTATTCAAAATCAGCTGAAGCTATACTAGCTTAATGTAAAAAATAAAGTTTTGAAGCTCTTAGTAAAATATATAGGTGACTATCTTTTAGACCTGGAATAAGGAACAATTTCTTTAACAAAAAGCAATTACATTAAAAGACTGACAAACTTGAAAGTAAAAAAAAAAAATTCTCACCAGCAATGACAAAAACTGCATTTAGGAATCTAGGTAGGTATTAGTAAATTTTGCAAAAGAATAGTATTTTCTATTTTTATCCATTATTAAATCTGATCAACTTTAGCACTTAACATTAACAAGCTATGCATATGATTGAATAACCAATTCACATAATTCAGTAAAAATGTTGCCCCTCAAGTGAAAGAATATTAATATTAATAATTATTAGTAAAAATATTAATAACTAAAAAAATACATAGTTTGCACTGAAGGGATATGGAATGAGAAAAACAAGCAGTTGATAAACTATTTACATATATAATTTTCACTACTGCTTTCCACCTGAATTCATTCTATAATTGAGTCAACTAACATTTGAGTGGCTAGCATGCATTAGGTGATATGATATTTTATTCACCATTCTGTGGTTGTTCATTTGGATAGTTGTGACTCCATGTGTCATATGCTACATAAACTTTATACTTTCTATATCAAATCTAGAATACATATTAAGTGCAAGCTTGCTGATCACAATGATGTGAACAATTTTGAGTATTTGCCAAAAAAGTAAAATACTAAAAACTGTCCCTCCCACAAACTCCCTAAAAGAAAGGGAAAAAAACAAGTTACAAACGGAGAGAAGACACTCGTCATATACACAAAGAATTAGCATGAAGAATATAAAAAACTTAAATCAGGAAGAAAAAAACAGAAAAATAGGCAAGAGATGTGAACAGGGGTTTGATTGAAAAGGAAACATAAAAAGCCCAGTAAACGTAAAAATAAATGTTCTACATTAGTGATGATGAGGAAAATGCAAATTAAGACTACAATGAGACAGCATTTTATACTCTTCTAATTTGTAAAATTAAAACACTGTCAAATGTTGGAAAGGATGGATAACCAAAGATATTTTCTCTTATATATTGCTGATATGAATATAAACTGGCACAACCACATTGGGATTTGAACATCATCTCCCAGAGTTGGGCATTCATTACCCCATGAGGCAAAAGGAATATAATTAATAGAAATTTAAATATATATGTTTATATATACACAATGGGGAATATATATACATTTTATGTATACCCTATATACAGACAATGGGGAAAATGTACAGAATTTCCATAGTAGCACTGTTTATAATTACAAAAACCAGAAAATGGCTAAATGCTCAACAAAGGTGAGTGGATAAATATTCAACATGGGGAGAGTTGTTGAATAGTTTACTCAATGAATATTATACAGCAATTAAAATGATGGACAAGACCAACATGCAATATGGATAAATCATCACAGGTAAAAAATCCAAGTTTAGAAGATTATATTCAACACAATTACATAAAAGCAACTGAAATAAAAAGCATATTTTTTAAAATTACATGCACAACAAAATTAAATACAAAGAAAGCAAGAGAATGAACACAGAATTCAAGATGATGGTAACCTAGGCTGATAAGAAAATGGAGGTGGGGAGATGGAATGGAGAAAAGCCATGTATAGGTTAAATTCCTAGCTTTTTGGGGGAAGGGAGGAATGAGGGTTCCATGGGTGCTTATTATAAGGACAGACAGATGGATAATGATTAATTCAATGTATACCCAAGGTTTAACAAAAGAAAAAAATCCAAAATTTTAATGAAGTTTATTCTATGAAAATTCCAAAATAGGCAAAACAAGCACCTAGAGAATCACTAAGGTGGCAACTACAGGAAAGGGAACAGTACTATTAAAGTGTAAAATACATGATATTCAGCACATGTTTGGGTGGTATGTCTCCTATAATTTAAAACAATCCCAAATTCTGTCATAACAACTTTCAAATAAATTAAGGTGTTTCTGAGCCAGGGCAGAAAAGCTTTAACCAATTAGAAAAAGCAACCACTGCCAAGTTTCTAATATAGATAAATCCTAATAACAGTATATATTATGTAATGCTTATGTATCATTTCGTAGTCACAATGTGACACTGACATTTACCTTCAAATATAAGTTATTTATTATCAAATACACTCTAGGCTTTCCTGTTCTTCATTTTTCACAGACGTTATTTATGAACATGTTACACAAATTTAATTTTTTTGAGATTGTAAAAAAACTGAATACGGCAATAGAACTAGCTTCAAATAAGATTTCATGAGATAAAATTAAGAGAAATTAGGCATATATCAAGATAAGTGTTCTCTATTCCTGCTTTCCTAAGATATTAGAAGTTATTTTTTTCATTAATGTTTTTCCCATTAGAAATTTTAAAGATCTTTTTAAAGCTTCTAACTATTCTTTAACTTTCTAACTTTGCTGCCAAGTTTGAACTCTGCTGTGTATCAAAAGTTAATCATATTAAATGTTATATGATTTTTTTTCATACTCTAGTCGGAGTAAAACTAGTTTTTGAAATAAAGTGGACATATGGCAATTGTTCAATACAGCACCATTTTCACACAGTTCAACACAGAAAATGATGCAGAATTAACTATTCTATTCAAATATGTATGCTTCTGGAAGTAACATTAAGTGCCATTCATCTCTACAAACTACTACTCCCTTCTTCTCATTTGTTCAAAAGTAGACACATGGATGAATAACTTGATAAAAGACATGAAAATCTACCATTGTCAAATCTGAAAAGCAGAAAGAGGAGGGCCCAAGGAATCAGATGCAAAATCCTGGGGTAAATGGGCAATGCTTAGAGGGTATACTACCTCTCCCGGTTTCAACATTGAATACACATGAATAAGAGGAGTTGTAGGGAAACTAGAACTAACCCCTGGTACACCAATTACAGATGATTGAAAAACACCATCCATTTTAGAGCCATCATTTTATACCATTAGTTTGAGTACAGAGACTTTTACCTAGATAGTCAATAAATGTTTGGCATATAACTGAATAAAGCATCCTTAAATAAAGTACATAACATTCTATAAGAGTAGCAATAATCAAATTTAAGCTGAAAATCGACTTGCATCTATTGTTCAAAGAGTTGATATGTATCATTGTCTATTACTAAGTCCACACTGTACTCTCCACCTACTTTTCATTGAGCTGTATCTCAAAGTACTGACTCCAAATCAAAATATTTTGAGATAAAAAAATAAAACTAGTTAGATCCACTTAACTAGAACTAGTGATTAAAAAAACTTTATTTAACCTATAGCTATTTCTATCCTGAAATTCTATGCATCACATTTGTCTTTAAAAATTCTAGTAAGTAAATGGGATAAAGGAAAAAAATATCAAAACAGTATGTTGTACACCTTAAAGTTACACAATGTTGTATGCCAAATATATCTCAATTTGAAAACAGAGGAAAAAGAGTTAATGGATTCAAATGCTATGGGACTTAGAAGTTGGAAAAGTTTGTGAAGTTACCTGACTAATAAAACTATGAGTGCCTTTCATTTTCTTTTGTGCTTTTCTGCATTTTATAGATTTTCTACAGTGAATGTGTATTACATATATAATTTGAAATAACTATAAAATCTGTGTTGCCCATCCTGCCTACTTTCCAGTATCACTGTAAAATTAGATGCTACCTCCTAATTTCCTATAATGGGTAAAAAAAAGTGTGATGTTTGTAGATACAGCATAACTAGTATAGAAATCCTTTTTGAACTTTTCAAGGGAATATTTTTGGGATTAACTAGGATTAGAAATGCAAACTAAAGAAAACTAAGCAATTTCTTTGGCCAATGATTATAATCAACTTCTCTTAGAACCATCAAGACATTTCTCATCCTGGTAACAAATGAAGCCCCCTCATCAATGTGGTTACGTGTGAGCTTGAAACTATAAAGGGAAGTTTACCTTATGGATAGTCTATAGAGAAATGTAAAAACCTTTTGGAAGGGTTAGGGTAAACATCTGACAACTTTCATTAGGAAAGTAATTGTTAAATGGAGAAAACCTACAAAAAGGTTAGTCACATTGTTGGTCTCTGTAGAATATTATACCTTATTCTCAACAATAAAGTATTGCTAAATTACAGACTACCAAACAAAATGTGGAAATCATTTTTCCTTATTATAGAGGAACCTAAGAAGTAATATAATGTTTATATTAAAGTTAACCATGGTTAATTATATTTTTGACCAATTTTTAGAAAGTTCACACATCTGTAACATTGGAATACAAAACATCTGTGGTCCACAGTACTGTGGCAGCTTGAAGAATGGTGCAGTGGGAAACAAAGAGAGCTGAATTCAACTCACACAATGTGACAACAAACAATTTACTTAAATTTCCTGACTTATAAAATGAAAACAACACCCACCTTATTGGACTGTTGTAAAGATGAAATAAAGTACCAAGTACAATGTCTGCCATATAGCAAAAAACAACAACAACAAAAGAACCCAATGTGTTATTGGTACTCTCTCCTAGAAAGTGAAAGTTATACCTCATCATCTTTATATCCTCCAATATATCGTTGGTATATACTCAACAAATGTTTCTTGAAATGAATCCCTGTAATTTAAGGCTAATTACCTCAACCTTCCACTTGAGCAAGTCACCTCTACCTAACTGCTGCTGAGAATGGAATTTAAGATTCTCAACTTAACACTTTATTAGGCACTTTGATGAAGATGAATCTCCAATAATCAACAAGATAACTTTATAAGCATGTTACTCAATATTTGGGTATGCATTCTACAAAATTACTATTATAGCCAACAATGTCATTTTGAGATTCTTTATATGGTTTCCATTGATCAAATTTCCTTGAAATAAACTTTGTTTTTGGTCTCACAAAAGTATCTCAGTAAGTTTCCCACTACACTTAAATACAAAATAGAGTAAGACACAAATTAGTTACGAAATTAAAAATTAGCAATGCCAACTGCTTGTACTTTTAAACAGCCTATTTTTATTTTTACCACAGCAAATACTCTTCTTACACATTGAAGCCTCTAGCCATCAAAGTTTGTGTGTACTTTATTAATGATTCCTTGCTGAATAAGGCTCCTAAATTACTAGCAAGAGTTAGAAACATTATTCCATAGAAACAGTACAGAATTAAGAACTAAAACTGCTATGGTTTCAGACTCTTTGTCTTTCTACAACTAAAAATTATTAATTAGCCAATTCTGACTCAAATAGTAAAGTATCTCAAATTTTGCAATGTCATTTGAAAAATGATTTTTAAATGTTGACTATACGTTGCTAAAGAAATATCAGTTTCATTAAAAGTCACTTGTACCAGGTAAATTTCAGAGTGAGACAAGTATTCCTAAGACAAGATACAGCAAAGTAAGTTTTTAACTATTAAACGCAAGTTTTAAAACCTGCTACATAAATCACTATTTAAATACTTGAAATCTATATGTCAGGGAAGCTTTAAGAACTTCATATTAAACAACTTTTCAGTTTAAATAAATTCAAGCAACTGAAAATCATTTTAAAATTTGGCTCTCCAAAGAGGTTTGATAAGTATTTGGTTACTGTATACTAGTTTCATGACCCAATGAAATAAAATGTTTGAATACATGGATGTACAAATTTTACCACCATTTATCTTAAGTTCTGATGTAAATAATATTCTCAATTATTTTAACAAACACGAAAAAGTTCAAATGCAGTAGCTTTTACTAGAACTGGGAATCAAATACACAAGAAAATGCCCTGTATATACAAGACAACCTGTAAGGTAGCAATAAACACCATTCTTTTTCTGGAGGGATTACACATTCGTTTTTTCTCAAAAGTCTAACTTTAGGTGTTCCTCTACTTTGGTCTCATTTTTAAAATAGTCATGTTTAAAATTCCATATTGCTTTGACTTGCTCCCATATTATTTTCCACATTGATGTTACTAAAAGTACCTAAATGTTACATTCTAATACACACGAAAATATATTCTTAGGTCCAGCGCCAAAATAAGTGTCCTTAGGTCAACTTTCTATAAAATGCAAATAAGGATGCCAAATTCCTTGTAACTGTGAAGCCACTTCATTTAAAGAAAAATGCTCCTGTCATTTTCATGGCTTTTCCCCATTCAGAACCAAAGTGTACTTTTCATATTACAAGACTAGGCAATGGAAAGTATTTCCAATGTGCCTCAAACAAATTTCGTTTAAAAATCTAATGCAAATTAACAAAACGATAAATTCCACTCATTTAGCAAATGTGGTATGCTGAAAGACCTCCTTATAAGAGGCTAGGAGTACATGTTATATAGCAACATGTTCAACGATATGCAGCCTGCACTGCTAAAGGATTCCAAATTTGCAAGAGTGCACTATTTTACCTTGTTGAAATCTCTATTTTTGTGCAGGAAATGTCAAGTATTACAACAATGCCTTCAAGCTTACATCTAAATGTAAAGTAAACTATGCTTACACAGAGATTTACTGAAAAATACATATGAACAGCAAAATATTTAGAAGCAGTTGCAATATTTAATTTCGACATCATCAAGAATTAACCCTTCAGAGTGCCTAAATTTAGTGGGTTTTTTTTTTAATGTTAAGTATGCTATTTTTTTCTTAATTCCTATCCCCGGGGACTTCTTAATTCCCAAGACGACTATATTAAAACAAACCAAAAAGTTTGAGTAAAAAAGCAAGCATGAAATTTTAACCCAAATGTAAATAAACACCTCGGGAACACTCTAACGTAATGAAAAAGAAACCCATCAGGGTAGAACAGGTACCTTCGTACATCATAAAGACCTAAAAAGAATCGCGCCCACATCATCAAATATATTTAGCCGGAAATGGAAAACAATTAATACATGCTACTCAGCAAGGACTTAACTAATTAAGGAACATATTTTGTTCTCATCTTCTGCAGGCATGTGGCGCCCAACGATTTCCCTTAGTCGACTGCTTTCTCCTTTGTAAACAACTTCTGTAGCTCTTTCTCTGGTTTTCAAACCGGAGGGAAAATGAAAGTCTGAAAAGCATCAGCATCGGAGTTTCCGGATCTGAGCAGGGAGTAGCTGAGAAGGGGACTATGTATCACTTAGTAAAACAGGAAAGAAAAGGCAACCCTCAAATTAAAGAAATTCAGTCACCTGAAGAGGGCTGGCGAAGTGAGGCAAGCACTTGGTGAGACACGTTTAAAAACAAAACAAAACAGAACTTGTCTGGGGGCTGGAAGTTATGGGGGCGCTCTTTGTGCGGAGTCTGAGGGGAAGGGGAGGGATCAGAAAACAGCTTGGGAATCATTCAAAGGAGTTTAAGGAGCGGAGTTCGAGGGAAGACGGGGCGGGGCCCGGCGGGCGCAGGGAGGGGGCGACGGGGCGTCAGCGGGCGGCTCTGACACCGGGGAGGGGGCGGTGAGCTGGCCGCCGGGACCGAGGGAGAGTACACTGCCGCAGCGGGCAGCCTGCAGAGCGAGAGTCCTTCTGGCAGGCGGAGTCCCCCGGGCGCGGGGGCAGGCCAAGGCTCGGCTGCGAGAGAGGTCCGGCTCCCCAGTGACATCCCCGTTTCCGCACTTAGCGGGGTAGGGGTGCGGCGGCCGCACGGCTTCCCGGGGCCCCGGACTTGCGCAGACTTTCTCCCGCTCCTCCGCCAGCGCCCGCCGCCCGAGCCTCGGCCCTTACCTGCAGCTCCGTGAGCAGAATCTCCCCCCGCTCGGGGTTGGACGCCATTGCACTCCGCCTGGACTCCGCACCTGGACGTTGCCGCCGCCGGCGGAGGGAGAAGGCGGGAGGGACCGGGATGGGGGGTGAGGAGCAGGGAGAGAAAGAAAAAAACCTAGGGATTCATGGAGGTGCAGCCCCTGCTGGCGGCGCGGCTTATTTCGCCCGGTTCATGGAGAGCGGCGGGGAGCGAGGGCACTCGTAGCGGGCTCCCACTTGGCGCCCGCCAACGCCGGACGCTCACTCAGTCGCTCCTTCTGAGCGAAGCCAGGAGCCGCCTCAAGCTCCTCGGTGCGGGGCGCTGCGGCCGCGGCTGCAGCTCCTCCTGTCGCACCATTTGGCTGTCACTGCGTCGCAAAAGCGGCCTCACTTGGCGGCTACTAGGACACGTGACGGCCGCGGCCGCTACCTCCCGCCGGCAGGGGTAGGTGGGGCGGAGGGGACCTGGGGGGCGGGGGCGGGCGCGGCCCGGGGGGCGGGGCGGCTTCCCGTCTGCGGCGCGGGCAACTATTGGACCCGGCCGGGGTGAAAACGAGGGGAAACGCTTGGGCTCGCGTCTGGTGGGAGGTGGGAAAAGGAGGAAGAAAACAGACGCCCGCTTTCCAGTTGCGTTTAACGGGCCCCACTGTGAACGCTAGGACTGAACTCGGGGGCCTACTCTCTCGTTTTTTGTTTTTTTTTTTTTTTCTCCCAGTGCCGCTTGCGAGTTAAGGCCCTTAAAGGGGCCCCTCTATAACCTCCACAATCCAGAGAGTTTTAGGACTCAAACTTAATAGATTTTTCCCCGTCCCCTGCCTCCACTGTGGACCCAAGCTATTAATCTTGACTTTTGCTCCCTCCATCCCCGATGCGCCTTTCCGACCAGTGAGGTGCACAGCTGGCTAAACTGGGGTGTGGTCTGCATTTTTCAAGAAATGTTAGTGGTTCGTGGTCCCTTGCAACTTTTAATGCACAGCCTTTAAGATGCCTTTTCTCAAGCGCTGAACTACTATGGTTTGGGCTGTACAACTCCACTGAATTTGGAATTTATCTGGCTTCTTGAATTGTTTTAATTGAATCAGTTGAAGGAGGTAGGGCGGGATCTGCCCCAAGAATGGTAAAATGCCAACTTGATTTGGTGTGGTAAACATACAAGCTAAGGAAGTCAATAAAGTCTCCAACTTTTGTCTGAGCAGTGAATGGATATTCTAGGCAATTGCCTAACTTTTGATTATTTGAGGCTGAATTGCAATAGCTCTGTTAAAAGCTACTTGGAGAAAGTGGTAGGGGTTATTTAGTTAGCTAGCTACTAAAGGGCTTAGCTGGCATTCTTACGTACACTATTATGTACTCCTCTTACAGTCCCTGTAAGATCTGTTGGGCTGACTCTAGGTGGTATGTTTATCTTTATGTCTTCTCAAGTCTCATGCATTAATCTGACATTTATTAAAGGTTTCTAGTTCTGTGACCGTGCTTTTGGAACTTCAACTCATGATTGATGATAAAGAAATTTTATGGTGTGTATTTTAAATTTTTACGACTTTATAGTTTAATGCATTACTCTGATTGAAAATTATATTTACAATATATGAAATAACACTTGGAAAAGCCAGGATATAATTGACCTCCCTGGTAGCTAAGAACCGGACAGTTCTAGGCCCTGGAGTTATATCTAGGCTTAAGTAACTCCTTGTCCCTGGAGTGATTGAGTCCTTTGGAGAAACAGACTTGAGTCTAAACAAATATACAATTTTAAATGGCAGGCATAAAGTGTTAGTGGTACACTGCATTCAGATATATACACATACGTATTTTGTATGTGTGATAAAATGAACATAAATTTACCATTTCAACAATTTTAAGTGCACAATTCAGTGACATTAAGTTCATGCAGGTACATTTTGCTTATTTTTACCTTTTCTTACTCCAGAATGGATTTGAGATATCTGACATGAACACTGTCATGTAGTTGGTGCTTAATAATAATGGAATTAAAAATTACCTATGTAAGGACTTAAAAATACAGCCATGAGTATTCTTTTTAGAAATAAATTGAGATATAACAGAGAAAATGTTTACATTTTAGCACCATGAAATTTTAGAACAGACAAAATGTCTAGCTTAACTCTTAGATAGAAGAAAATAAGCCATAATTTACTCTTTAGGAGCATGGCAACATTATTACTTAATGGCAGAAAGGGAGACAAGAAAGTACACCTCCTAATTGTGAATCCCACGCATGTTTTAACATACACCAGGCTACTGTACATACTTTAAAATATAATCATCATTTAAACTGCATCAGCATTATAGTCCCAAATTTTTTACCATAGAAAAAGACTCCAACTTTACATATTTCTACTGCTAAAATGAGTATTAATAATTTTAATTTTATATATCACATGTAAATGTAAGCAACAAACAAAATGTTTTTAAAGTTACAGGAAGTATTTCTGAGATTAGTTATGATGAGGTAAGCAGTACAATTTTAAAAAAGGGAGGCCAAGACAATATAAAAACTGCTTGATAATCTGGAAGATGTGATAGTTTAAGCCGTAAATTGGTTTCATTTCAGCTAAAAACTACTACCCAGCTCATAGTCTCTGTTGGGAAGGGGTGGGGAAGTAATAGGACATGAAACATAAGCACACTTGAAAAAGTTTTAATGGAAACCCCTATCATGCTGATTCAGAAGAACTGTATTCAGTCCCTATTTGCAAGAGTTTTTAGGGCATCCTAAGTATAGTTCTTCTCGACTCATTTTCTAATTTATATTGACAGTAAAAAAGAAAAATATTTTTCTTTTTTTACAAGTGGCTAGGTAAAGGTACAGACCTAAAAAATACCTGAATTTTATCACTACTTATATAGGTACCTTTGAAATTTTCTCATAGATAATTTAAGTCTTTAAGAAGTGGAAATGACCACAGACATATAGAAATAGTTGCAATAATAGTAAGATGGAAAGTGTTATCTTCTACTTTCTTTTTTTTTCATTAAGGTATTACTGATACACACTCTTATGAAAGTTTCACATGAAAAACAATGTGGTTACTACATTCACCCATATTATGAGTCCCCCCATACCCCATTGCACTCACTGTCCATCAGTGTGTTAAGATGCCACTGAGTCACTATTTGCCTGCTCTGTGCTACACTGTCTTTCCCATGATTCCCCCCACACCATGTATGCCAATCATAATACCCCTCAATACACTTCTCCCTCCCTCCCCATGCACCCTTACCCACCCCAACCCTTTGGTAACCCCGAGTCCCTTCTTGGAGGCTGTGAGTCTGCTGCTGTATTATTCCTTCAGCTTTACTTCATTGTTATACTCCACAAATGAGGGAAATCATTTGGTACTTGTCCTTCTCTGCCTCGCTTATTTCACTGAGCATAATATCCTCCAGCTCCATCCATGTTGTTGCAAACAGTAGCATTTCTTTCTTTCTTATGGCTGAATAGTATTTCATTGTGTATATGTACCACTTCCTCTTTATCCATTCATCTACTGATGGACACTTAGGTTGCTTCCATATCTTGGCTATTGTAAAAAGTGCTGCAATAAACATAGGGGTGCATATGTCTTTTTGAATCAGAGAACTTGTATTCTTTGGATAAATTTCTAGGAGTGGAATTCCCAGGTCAAATGGTATTTCTATTTTAAGTTTTTTGAGGAACCCCCATATTGCTTTCCACAAGGGTTGAACTAGCTTGCATTCCCACCAGCAGTGTCGGAGGGTTCCCCTTTCTCCGCATCCTTGCAAGCATTCGTTGTTCTTTGCCTTTTCGATGCTGGCCAACATAACTGGTGTGAGATGATATCTCATTGTGGTTTTAGTTTGCATTTCCCTGATAATTAGTGATGTGGAGCATCTTTTCATGTACCTGGTGGCCATCCGAATTTCTTCTTTGGAGAATTGTCTCTTCATATCCTCCGCCCATTTTTTAATCGGGTTATTTGCTTTTTGGGTGTTGAGGGGTGTGAGTTCTTTATACATTTTGGATGATAACCCCTAGTCAGATATGTCACTTACAAATATATTCTCCCACACTGTAGGATGCCTTTTTGTTGTGCTGATGGTGTCCTTTGCTGTACAGAAGCTTTTTAGCTTAATGTAGTCTGTGTTCATTTTTGCTTCTCTTTCCCTTGCCCAAGGAGATGCGTTCAAGAAAAAGTTGCTCATGTTTATATTTTGCCTTTGTTGTCTTCTAAGCGTTTTATGGTTTCATGACCATTCAGGTCTTTGATCCATTTCGAGTTTACTATTGTGTATGGGGTTAGACAACAATCCAGCTTTATTCACTTGCATGTAGCTGTCCAGTTTTGCCAACAGCAGTTGTTGAAGAGGCTGTCATTTCCCCATTATATGTTCCATGGCTCCTTTATCGTATATTAATTGACCACATATGCGTAGGTTTTTATCTAGGCTCTCTAGTCTGTTCCATTGGTCTATGGTTCTGTTCTTGTGCCAGTACCAAATTGTCTATCATGATTACTGTGGCTTTGTAGCACAGCTTGAAGTCTGGGAGCATAATCCCCCGAGCTTTATACTTCCGTCTCAAGATGGCTTTGGCTATTTGGGATCTTTTGTGGTTCCATATCAATTTTAGAATGATTTGCTGTAGTTCATTGAAGGATGCTGATGGTACCTTGATAGGCATTGCATTGAATCTGTAGATTGCGTTAGGCAGGATGGCCATTTTGACAATATTAATTCTTCCTATCCATGAGCATGGGATGTGTTTCCATTTATTGGTATCTTCTTTAATTTCTCTCATGAGTGTCTTGTAGTTTTCAGAGTATAGGTCTTTCACTTCCTTGGTTAGGTTTACTCCTAGGTATTTTATTCTTTTTGATGCAATTGTGAATGGAATTATTTTCCTAATTTCCCTTTCTGCTACTTCATCGTTAGTGTATAGGAATGCAACAGATTTCTGTGTATTAATTTTGTATCCTGCAAATTTGCAGAATTCAGATATTAGTTCTAGTAGTTTTGGAGCGATTCTTCAGGGTGTTTATGGACAATATCATGTCATCTGCAAACAGGGAGAGTTGAACTTCTTCCTTGCCAATCTGGATGCCTTTTATTTCTTTGTGTTCTCTGAATGCCATGGCTAGGACCTCCAGAACTATGCTGAATAAAAGTGGGGAGAGTGGACATCCTGTCTTGTTCCCAATCTTAAAGGAAAAGCTCTCAGCTTCTTGCTGTTAAGTATGATGTTGGCTGTGGATTTGTCATATATGGCCTTTGTTATGTTGAGGTACTTGCCCTCTATACCCATTTTGTTGATAGTTTTTATCATGAATGAATTTTGAATTTTGTCGAATGCTTTTTCGGCATCTATGGAGATGATCATGTCGTTTTTGTCCTTTTTGTTGATGTGGTGGATGATGTTAATGAATTTTCTAATATTATACCGTCTTTGCATCCCTGGACTAAATCCTACTTGATCATAATGGATTACCTTTTTGATGTATTATTGAATTCGGTTTGCTAATATTTTCTTGAGTATTTTTGCATCTATGTTCATCAGGGATATTGTTCTGTAATTTTCTTTTTTTGTGGTGTCTTTGCTTGTTTTTGGTATTAGAGTGATGTTGGCCTCATAGAATGAGTTTGGGAGTATTCCCTCCTCTTCTACTTTTTGGAAAACTTTAAGTAGGATAGGTATTAGGTCTTCACTAAATGTGTGATGAAATTCAGCAGTGAAGCCATTGGGTCCAGGTGTTTTGTTCTTAGGTAGTTTTTAGATTTCCAATTCACTTTTTTTCCTGGTAATTGGTCTCTTCTGATTTCCTGTTTCTTTCTGGGTCAGCCTTGGAAGGTTGTATTTTTCTAAAAAGTTGTCCATTTCTTCTAGGTTATCCAGTTTGTTAGCATATAATTTTTCATAATATTCTCTAATAATTTTGTATTTCTGTGGTGTCTGTAGTGATTTTTCCTTTCTCATTTCTGATTCTGATTATGTGAGTAGACTCTCTTTTTTTCTGGATAAGTCTGGCTAGGGGTTTATTTTTTTAATTTCTCTATTCTGTTGTTTTATTCTTTCTATTTTATTCTCCTCGATTTGATTTATTTTTGCTCTAATCTTTATTATGTCCCTCCTTCTACTGACATTGAGCTTCATTTGTTCTTCTTTTTCTAGTTTTGTTAATCGTGAGTTTATACGGTTTGTATGGGATTGTTCTTCATTACTGAGGTAGGCCTGTATTGCAATATACTTCCCTCTTAGCAAGGCCTTCTCTGTGTCCCACAGATTTTGTGATATTGAATTAATGTTGTCATTTGTCTCCATATATTGCTTGATCTCTGTTTTTATTTGGTCATTGATCCATTGGTTATTTAGGAGCATGTTGTGAAGCATCCATGTGTTTTCGGGATTTTTCATTTTTTGTGTGTAATTTATTTCTAGTTTCATCCCTTTGTGATCTGAGAAGCTGGTTGGTACAATTTCAGTCTTTTTGAATTTACTGAGGCTCATTTTGTGGTCTAGTATATGATCTATTCTTGAAAATATTCCATGTGCACTTGATAAGAATGTGTATCCTGCTGCTTTTGGGTGTAGAGTTCTGTAGATGTCTGTTAGGTCCATCTGTTCTAATGTGTTGTTCAGTGCCTCTGTGTCCTAATTTATTTTCTGTCTGGTTGATCTGTCCTTTGGAGTGAGTGGTGTGTTGAAGTCTCCAGGAATGAATGAATTGCATTCTATTTTCCCTTTTAATTCTGTTAATATTTGTTTCACATATGTAGGTGCTCCTGTGTTGGGTGCATAGATATTTATAATGGTTATATCCTCTTGTTGGACTGACTTCTCTATCATTATGTAATGTCCTTCTTTGTCTCTTGTGACTTTCTTTGTTTTGAAGTCTATTTTCTCTGATACAAGTACTGCAGCCCCTGCTTTTTTCTGCCCATTTGTTGCATGAATTATCTTTTTCCATCCCTTTACTTTCAGTCCGTGTATGTCTTTGGTTTGAAGTGAGTCTCTTGTAGGCAGCATATAGACGGATCTTGTTTTTTCATCCATTCAATGATATGGTCTATGTCTTTTGATTGGTGCATTCGGACCATTTATAGTTAGGGTGATTATCGATAGGTATGTACTTACTACCATTACAAGCATTATAGTCATGGTTACCAAAGGTTCAAGGGTAACTTCCTTACTATCTAAGAGTCTAACTTAACTCACCTAGTATGCTATTACACACACAATCTAAAGCTTCTTTTTTTTTCACCTCCTTTTTTTTCCTCCTCTATTCGTTATATATTAGGTATCATTTCTGTACTCTTTGTCTATCCCTTGACTGAATTTGGGGGGTAGTTTATTTAATTTTGCATTTGCTTAGTAATTAACTGTTCTACCTTCTTTACTGTGGTTTTATTATCTCTGTTGACAGTTATTTAGCCATAGAAACACTTCCATCTATAGCAGTCCCCCCAAAATACAGTGTAGAGATGGTTTGTGGTAGGTTAATTGTGTCAGCTTTTGCTTCTCTGGAAATTGTTTAATCCATCCTTCAACTTTCAATGATAACCTTCCAGGTAGAGTATTCTTGGCTCGAGGCCTTTCTGCTTCATTGCATTAAATATATCATGCTACTCCGGTCTGGCCTGTAAGCTTTCTGCTGAGATGTCTAATTTCTGTGGGATCTTTTTTCTCTCTATGGCTGCTTTTAATAGTCTGTCCTTTTCCTTGATCTTTGCCATTTTAATTATTATGTGACTTGGTGTTGTCTTCCTTGGATCCCTTGTTTTGGGAGATCTGTGCACCTCCATGGCCTGAGAGACTATCTCCTTCACCAGATAGGGGAATTTTTCAGCAGTTACCTCCTCAAAGACACTTTCTATCCTTTTTTCTCTCTCTTCTTCTTCTGGTGCCCCTATAATACAAATGTGGTTCCATTTGTATTGGTCACACAGTTCTCTCAATATTCTTTCATTCTTAGAAATCTTTTTTTCTCTCTGGGCCTCAGCTTTTTTGTATTCCTCTTCTCTAACTTCTATTTCATTTATGGTCTCCTTCACCATATCTAATTTGCTTTTAGATCCCTCCATTGTAGGGGAGAGGATTAAAGATGGCAGCATGAGAAGAGCAGAGACTTCCTTCTAAAACCACATATAATACAAAAATATAATTAATACTACTAATCCTGAGAGAGAAACAGGAAAGAGGGCTGCGCCAGACTGCATGCACCTGGAGGAAAGGAAAAAAACCTCACGGAACAGGGTAACGTTCCAAAGCCATGGCCAGGCGGGACCCAAGCCCTGTCCCCACACCAGCTCAGCTCACTGGCGGGAGGGTGAGAAATGGAGCAGGGAGGGAGTGGAGGCCTGAGACTGCTGAAAACCGAGCCCTGGAGATCTGTGCTGGGAGCACAAACCTACAATTCATGGTGCTCTTCTGATTAGGGGGGTTGGAAAGCTACGACAGAATACCTGGAGAGACTGAGATTCCAGCCACTTGTAGAAAACAGGGATCCATATCTGGCTTCCTCTAGGACAAAAGAAAGGGGTCAATCTGAGAGACTTCCTAACAGTGAGAGGTCTGCTAAAAGGGCAAGGATTTCACAGAGCTTACTGCTCAGGAGAAAGGACAGGTAGACAAAATTGTCTGGGTTCACTCTGCCCAGCAGGTTGGGAACTTTCAGGATCTTCAGGTGCTCCAGTCTTCTGGCTGGCTACACAGCTCCAAGGCCTCTGTCTGTGATATGTAGCCTGCTGTGCCTTTCTCCCGGCCAGCCACACCTTGCTCGCAAACCGGCAAACCTTACCCTGATGTGAGGCTAGCCAGAAGGAAGCCTGCCTACAGCAGCTACAAACGCAAAGCATAGAGGCTTATACCTGTGTGATGAGCCCACTGGTTCCAGCAGTGGAAACAGGCATAGCTTCTGGGAAGCAGAAAACAGCTCTTTCCTCCCCCAAGCACCAGCATTGCTCCCCTGTGACCCCAACATCTCTCCAGGGCCTGAGCAGCTCGAGAGAGTAGAGCTCCTGGGCACTAGAGGGCGCCACATACAAATATGAAACGTCAAAGGAACCTGGGTCAAAGCAAAATTATGAATACACCAGAGAAAAATTCAAATGAAATCAATCTCATGAATCTTCATGAAAGGGATTTCAAAATAAAAATCATTAACATGCTCATGGAGGTACACAGAAGCATTCAAGAACTCAGGAATTAATTCTGGTTAGAGATCCAATCATTACGGAACACAGTATCAGAAGTGAAACATACAATGGGAGGTTTTAAAAGCAGATTAGATATGGTGGAGGAGACAATAAATGAAATAGAAATTAGAGAAGAGGAATACAAAGAAGCTGAAGCACAGAGAGAAAAAGGATCTCTAAGAATGAAAGAATATTGAGAGAACTGTGTGACCAATACAAATGGAGTAATATTTGTATTAAAGGGATACCAGGTAAGAAGAAGAGAGAAAAAGGGATAGAAAGTGTCTTTGAGGAGGTAATTGCTGAAAACTTCCCCAATCTTAGTAAGGAGATAGTCTCTCAGGACATGGAGGTGCACAGATCTCCCAACACAAGAGACCCAAGGAAGAGAACATCAAGTCATATAATAATTAAAGTGGCAAAGATCAAGGATAAGGCCAGACTATTAAAAGTAGCCAGAGTGAGAAATAAGATAACATACAAAGGAAAGCTCATCAGGCTATCATAAGACTTCTCAGCAGAAACCTTACAGGCCAGACGGGAGTGGCATGATGTATTTAATGCAATAAAGCAGATGGGCCTGAACCAAGAATACTTTATCCAGCAAGTTTCTCATTTGAATTTGAAGGAAGGATTAAAGAATTTCCAGATAAGCAAAAGCTGAGAGAATTTGCCTCCCACAAACTGCCTCTACACTGTATTTTGGAGGGACTGCTATAGATGGACATAAGGTTTAATAGCTGTCACCAGAGGTAATAAAACCACAGTAAAGAAGGTAGAACAGTTAATTACTAAACAAATGCAAAATTAAATAAACTACCCCCAAAATTCAGCCAACGGATAGACGAAGAGTACAGAATATGATACCTAATGTATATATAAGAATGGAGGAGGAAGAAAAAGGAGGAGAAAAAAACCCTTTAGATCGTGTTTGTAATAGCATACTTAGTTAAGTTAGACTCTTAGATAGTAAGGAAGTTAACCTTGAACCTTTGGTAACCACGAACCTAAAGCCTGCAATGGCAATAAGTAAAAACCTGTTGATAATCACCCTAAATGTAAATGGGCTGAATGCACCAGTCAAAAGACATAGAGTCACTAAATGGATAAAAAAACAGGACCCATCTATATGCAGCATACAAGGGACTCACTTCAAACCCAAAGACATACACAGACTATAAGTGAAGTGATGGAAAAAGATATTTCATGCAACTAATAGTGGGGAAAAAAGCAGGAGTTGCAGTACTCGTATCAGACAAAATAGACTTCATAACAAATAAAGTCACAAGAGACAAAGAAGTACATTACAT
Source organism: Smutsia gigantea (assembly GCA_032199065.1). Classification (NCBI taxonomy): domain Eukaryota; kingdom Metazoa; phylum Chordata; class Mammalia; order Pholidota; family Manidae; genus Smutsia; species Smutsia gigantea. The sequence continues at coordinate 780,470 of JAVSCE010022620.1, read as the reverse complement.
AATGATAAAGGGGTCAGTCCAACAAGAAGATATAATCATTATAAATATCTATGTACCCAACACAGGAGCACCTACATGACCTACATATGTGAAACAAATACTAACAGAATTAAAAGGGAAAAAAGAATGCAATGTATTAATTCTAGGAGACTTCAACACTCCACTCACTCCAAAGGACAGTTCAACGAGACCAAAAATAAGTAAGGACATAGTGGCACTGAACAGCACATTAAAACAGATGGACCTAACAGACATCTACAGAACTCTACACCCAAAATTAGCAGAATACACATTCTTATCAAGTACACATGGAATATTTTCAAGAATAGATCATATACTAGGTAACAAAAGAGGCTTGGTAAATTTTAAAAGATTGAAATTGTACCAACCAGCTTCTCAGATCACAAAGTTATGAAACTAGAAATAAATTACGCAAAGAAAATGAAAAATCCCGAAAACACATGGATGCTTCACAACATGTTCCTAAATAACCAATGGATCAATGAACAAACAAACAAACAAAAAAAAAAAACAGAGATCAAGCAATATATGGAGGCAAATGATAACAATAATTCAACATTGCAAAATCTGTGGGACGCAGCGAAGGCCGTGTTAAGAGGAAATTATATTGAAATACAGACGTACCTCAGGAAAGAACAATCCCATATGAAAACTCTAAACTCACAATTAATGAAACTAGAAAAAGAGGAACAAATGAGACCCAAAGTCAGTAGAAGGGGGGACATAATAAAGCTTAGAGCAGAAAAAAATAAAATCGAGAAGTATAAAACAATAGAAAGAATCAATGAAAGCAAGAGCTCATTCTTTGAGAAAATAAACAAAATAGATAAAACCCTAGCCAGACTTATCCAGAAAAAAAGAGAGTTTACACACTTAAACAGAATCAGAAATGAGAAAGGAAAATCACTGTGGACGCCACAGAAATACAAAGAAGTATGAGAGAATTCTATGAGAAATTATATGCTAACAAACTGGATAACCTAGAAGAAATGGACAATTTTCTAGAAAAATACAACTTTCCAAGACTGACCCAGGAAGAAACAGAAAATATGAAGAGACCAATTACCAACAATGAAATTGAATTGGTAATAAAAAACTACCTAAGAACAAAACACCTGGACGCAATGGCTTCACTGCTGAATTTCATCTCACTTTTAGTGAAGACCTAATACCCATACTACTTAAAGTTTTCCAAAAAGTAGAAGAGGAAGGAATACTCCCAAACTCATTCTATGAGGCCAACATCACTCTAACACCAAAACCAGGCAAAGACACCACAAAAAAAAGAAAACTACAGACCAATATCCCTGATGAACATCGATGCAAAAATACTCAAGAAAATATTAGCAAATTGAATTTAAAAAAACATCAAAAAGATCATCCATCATGATCAAGTAAGATTTATTCCAGGGATGCAAGGATGGTATGACATTCAAAAATCCATCATCATCCACCACATCAACAAAAAGAAGGACAAAAACCACATGATCATCTCCACGGATGCTGAAAAAGCATTTGACAAAATTCAACATCCATTCATGATAAAAACTCTCAGCAAAATGGGTATAGAGGGCAAGTACCTCAATATAATAAAGGCCATGTATGACAAACCCACAGTCAACATTATACTTAACAGCAAGAAGCTGAGAGCTTTTCCTTTATGATCGGGAACAAGACAAGGATGCCCACTCTCCCCACTTTTATTCAACATAGTTCTGGAGATCCTAGCCGTGGCAATAAGACAACACAAAGAAATAAAAGCCTCCAGATTGGCAGGGAAGAAGTTCAACTCTCCCTGTTTGCAGATGACATAATATTGTACATAAAAACCCCTAAAGAATCCACTCCAAAACTACTAGATCTAATATCTGAATTCAGCAAAGTTACGGGATACAAAGTTAGTACACAGAAATTTGTTGCATTCCTGTGCACTAACAATGAACTAGCAGAAAGAGAAATCAGGATAACAATTCCATTCACGATTGCATCAAAAAGAATATAATACCTAGGAATAAACCTAACCAAGGAAGTGAAAGGCCTATACCCTGAAAACTACAAGACACTCATGAGAGAAATTAAAGAAGATACCAATAAATAGAAATACATCCCGTGCTCGTGGAAAGAATTAATATTGTCAAAATGGCCATTATGCCTAAAGCAATCTACAGATTCAATGCAATTCCTATCAAAATACCAACAGCATTCTTCAATGAACTAGAGCAAATCATTCTAAAATTCATATGGCACCACAAAAGATCCCGAATAACCAAAGCAATCCTGAGATGGAAGTATAAAACTGGGGGGATTACACTCCCCAACTTCAAGCTCTACTACAAAGCCACAGTAATCAAGACAATTTCATACTGGTACAAGAATAGAACCATAGACCAATGGACCAGACTAGAGAGCCCAGATAAAAACCCAAGCATATGTGATCAATTAATGTATGATAAAGGAGCCATGGGCAAACAATGGGGAAATGACAGCCTCTTCAACAGCTGGTGTTGGCAAAACTGGACAGCTACACGCAAGAGAATGAAACTGGATTATTGTTTAACCCCATACACAAAAGTAAAATCGAAATGGATCAAAGACCTGAATGTAAGTCATGAAACCATAAAATTCTTAGAAGACAACATAGGCAAAAATCTCCTGAATATAAGCATGAGCAACTTCTTCCTGAACGCATCTCCTCGAGCAAGGGATACAAAGCAAAAATGAACACATGGGTCTACATCAAACTAAAAAGCTTCTGTATGGCAAAGGACACCATCAATAGAACGAAAAGGCATCCTACTGCATGGGAGAATATATTTGTAAATGACTTATCTGACAAGGGGTTAACATCCAAATTATATGAAGAACTCACGCACCTCAACACCCAAAAAGCAAATAACCCGATTAAAAAATGGGCAGAGGATATGAAGAGATAATTCTCCAAAGAAGAAATTCAGATGGCCAATGGACACATGAAATGATGCTCCACATCACTAATTATCAAGGAAATGCAAATTAAATCCACAGTGAGATATCACCTCACACCAGTGAGGAAGGCCAGCATCGAAAAGACTAAGAACAACAAATGCTGGTGAGGATGCGAACAAAAGGGAACCCTCCTAAACAGCTGGTGGGAATGTATGCTACTTTAACCATTGTGGAAAGCAATATGGAGGTTCCTCAAAAAACTAAGAATAGAAATACTATTTGACCTGGGAATCCCACTCCTTGGAATTTACCCAAAGAATACAAGTTCTCCAATTCAAAAAGACATATACACCCCTATGTTTAAAGCAGCACTATTTACAATAGCCAAGAAATGGAAGCAGCCTGAGTGTCCATTAGTATAGATGAATGAATAAAGAACTGGTACATATACACAATGGAATACTATTCAGCCATAAGAAAGAAACAAATCCTACCATTTTGCAACAACATGTTTGAAGTTGGAGGATATTATGCCCAGTGAAATAAGCCAGGTGGAGAAAGAGAAGTGCCAAATGATTTCCCTCATTTATGGAGTATAACAGTGAATTATACAGCAGTAGACTCACAGACTCCAAGAAGGGACTAGAGGTTACCAAAGGGGAGGGGAGTGGGATGGTGGTTTGGTAGGAGGGATATGTGGATTGAGGGGTATTATGTTTAGTACACATGGTGTGATGGGTCATGGGGATAACAGTGTAGCACAGAGAAGGCAAATAGTAAATCGAGGGCATCTTACTACGCTGATATATAGTGACTGCAATGGGGTATGGGTGTGGACTTGATAATGTGGGTAAATGTAGTAACTATATTGTTTTTTCATGTGAAATCTTCATAAGAGTGTATATCAATAATACCTTAGTAAAAAATTAAAAATAAATAAATAAATTCCTCCATTGTATTCTGTAATGATTGGATCTCCATCCTGAATTCTTTCCTGAGTTCTCGAATATTTTTGTGTACCTCTGTGAGCATGTTTATGATTTTTATTCTGAAATCTCTTTCAGGAATATTGATGAGTTCAGTTTCACTTGACCCTTTTTCCATTGTTTGTGGGATTTTGGTTTGAACCAGGTTCCTTTGACGTTTCATATTTGTATGTGGCACCCTCTAGTGCCCAGAAGCTCTACTCTCTTGAGCTACTCAGGCCTTAGAGTGATGTTAGGGGTCCTAAGGGAGCGATGCTGGTGCCTGGGGGGAGGAAAGAGTTGTTTCCTGCTTCCCGGCTGATATGCCTGTCTCCACTGCCAGAACCAGTGGGCCAAACACAGAGGTGTAAGACTCTGTGCTTTCCATTTGTATCTGCCATAGGTATTGCATTCCTCTGTCTGGCCTGACACCATGGCTAGGGCTGCCGGTTTGCGAGTCAGGTGCAGGGTGGCCAGGAGGAAGGTGCAGCGGGCTGTGTATCATGGTGTGAGGCCTCTGAGCTATGTAGCCAGCCAGTGGGATGGAGCACCTGAAGCTCCAGAAAGTTCCCAACCTGCCCGGCAGAGTTAGCCTGGACAATTTTGTCTACCTGTCCTTTCTCTTGAGCAGTAAGCTCTGTGTAATCCTTGCCCCTTTAGCAGCCTCTCACTGTTAGGAAGTCTCTTAGACTGCCCGCCTTTCTTTTGTCTCAGAGCAACTGGATATGGATCCCTGTTTTCCACAAGTGGCTGGAATCTCAGTCTCTCCAGGTATTCCACTTTTCTTAGCTTTCCAACCCCTAATCACCAGGGCACCATGCAATGTAGGTTTTTGCTTGCAGAGCAGATCTCCAGGGTTAGGTGTTCAGCATTCCCAGTCCTCTACTTCCTTTCTGCTCTGTTTCTCTTCTCCTGCCTGTGAGTTGGGGTGGGGGAAGAGCTTGGGTCCCCCCAGATCACGGCTTTAGTATGTTACTCTATTCCATGAGGTCTATTCTTTTCTCCAGGTGTATGCAGTCTGGCGCAGCCTTCTTTCCTGTTACTCTTTCAAGATTAGTTGCATTCGTTATATATTCATATAATACATGGTTTTGGGAGGAGGCCTCTGTCTCACCTCTCATGCCACCATCTTTAATCCCATCTTCTTCTACTTTCTTTTTTAAGATGGAAGAAATGTTACAGGGAAAACCCTAGTAGAGATGAACTAATTTTTTTGTCTTCTGTGCTATTGGTGACAAACAGACATTCAGATATTCAGATGACAAGGGTCCTCCTTTCACTTAGATCCCAAGTGAAATGAGACAAGAACTGTATAACCGGGGAGAGTCAGAAATCTTTGCTTTGTGAAACACAGTTTTTATTTCCTTGCATTTTTTTATTTCCTGTTTGTTCTTAATGTTTATGAAATGTTTTAGAAAATTCTAGCTTATCCCAACAGCATTATAGAGAATTGTGGGAAAGGTGTTTTTGTTTTGTTTTGTTGTTGTTGTTCTTATGGTAGTGTTAAGAGTAATCCTCTATTCCCAAGGGAGCAAAGTGAAGTAGCAGCAGTAGTCAAAGTAAGAGACTCCCTGAAGAGAGGCAAAACTCAGAGAGACAGAGTCAAAATTACTTGGTCAGTACACTTTTCTTCCTTGAGAAACCCCTCATAGGGGTTGTTTCCATAACTCCCTGTATGTTCTATGAGGATAATTTTGAGAACAAGATTTTTAAAGTCAAGAACACAGTAGAGTCAGCTGTAGTGACTGCAGCAATACTTTTTGGGGTGTTTGCTCGGCCTCCATCCCCTTCTCTGAGCATTTCCCCTATCTGCTGCAGAAGAGGTCTCTGTAGGCATGTTGGTTCTGCTTGATCTAGATGTTTTGGTGAACTATGGGTGGACTATGACAGAACATCTCCAAGTTTACCCAACCAGATTCTCTATCCAAGAATTTAGAAATAATACTGGAATGCTGATCAACTGATAGCCCTAGAGTGAGAGGTGTTGTGGTTCTAGAGCTAGAATGACCATTTTCTGGCATGTGTATAAAGAAGCAGAAAGAGCTGACCTTTGGAAAGAGAAAAGAAATCCTTCCTTCCACTCACTGGGAGTATAATTCCCAAAGTATTACCTGGTCTTTGTCTTCATGGAACTTATAGTTTAGTTAAAGGGACATAATGACAAAGAAGGTGAATTCAGGGTACTTTAAACATAGGCCAGACATCCTTTCCTCAGTACTTCACACTTGAGCTGAGATCTCAGTGGTGAGTAAATATTAACTGGAGGGAAAAGTATAAAGAACTTTACAAGAGAGAGAATAACATAGCTAAATGTTCTAAGGCAGGAGGGAGCAGCCTGTGTAAGCACTGAAAGGCCAGTGGGGCTAGAGCAAAGAGGTGGAGCAATAGCAACAGCTCATAGATCATGTGTATCAGTTAGAATAAGCTAGGTTATGCTGAGGAACAAATGATTCCAAAACTCTCAATGGCCTATGATAAGGTTTATTTATCTCTTGTACTATTTGCCCACCATGGCTCTGCTCCGTGTCTTCACTCTGGACTCAGGCTGACAGGGCAGCCTCTATCTGGAACATTGCCATTGTAATGGCAGAAGGAAAAGAAAAGTGGTATATTACCCACTGGTTTTTAAAGTGTTGCTCACATTGCACTTTCACTATTTATCAGCCAAACCTTTGCCAAGCCTGAGAGCAGCAAGGGGACAGAAAGGGGCACCATAATGAATGGCATTGAATGTGGGTGAATAGTAATCCACTTCCACACCATATTTAAGATTTTGACATTTATCTTAGGAAATGGAAAACCATTGAATAAATTTCCATTTACAAAATTCTGTCTGACCATGGTGAGGAGAACAACAGAAATGAGCAAGAGTGGATGTGGGGAGCAAAATTTACAGGTCATTTCAGTCTTCCAGGCAAAAATGAATACTAGAGTCATTGCACTGGAAATGGAGAAAAGCCAATACATTTAAAAGCTAGGAGGATCCAGTAATGTGCAAATAGAAGCAGAAGCAAGAGACTTTGTGGTCCCAGGATGGTGGAATTGCTAAATTGGTTCCTGATGTGTTACCATTTTCTGGCTCCAGTCTTCTGGGAAATCTATTATCTGTTTGTTCTTGGATTTTCTGTGTTCTCCTAATTAGTCTCCCTTTTTGCTTAAGTTAATCTGTGAGTGTGTGTGTGTGTGTGTGTGTGTGTGTGTGTGTGTGTGTGTGTGTTCGCGCACCTTCAAGCAAATAGCTCTAACTAAGCCATTCAGTCAAGGTGAGAACCATCAGAGAAAGTGACACCACCATTCTGGCTATAGAGTAGAAGTAGGTAGGACCAGCTTAAATACTGTTGTTTCCTTTTCCAATGACTCCTTCTCTATCTAGTCTACTTACTATTCCCAAAAGATCCTGACACTAGTAAATGTACAAATTATGAACACTAAGTATATATTAAACCTGGAATAAACCTTCCCATAACACTTTTTGACAAAGCCGTTTGGGCACTTAAATTTCTTTGTAGAGTCTTGTATAAAATATTGTTCCACTGCTAAACTAAAGTGTGTCCAATGTGTCTTACATGGCCTATTCTTGTATCACTTACGAGTAGATATTTATGTGTGTTTCTGTTTGTATTACAGAAATATTTTAGGATAACTGTCAGTTTGGCATTCCCTGTCCCTCAGAAACAGGTAAGCTTGCCTTGAATGCCCCATTTCACAACCTCTAAAATCAAGAGCTTCTGCTTCTCATCCAATTTTTGAGACTGGCAGGTTATTTACAGAAGCTTGCCTGCTTCTTCCTCCCTCCACAAACACACAACACTCCCTCACTGACTTTGTTCCTTGGTTCCTCCTATACTGACATGGACCTGAAGCTCAACTTCACCAGTTACCCCTAATATCAAGTTCTCAAGCATTTATGAATTCATTAACTTGGTACCAAAGATTTAAGAGGGGTCACACTATAGGATGTGATACCTTTTACCCTGAATCTGGGTCTGCCTCTCTTTTTCTACCCTCAATTAACAAGCAAATCTTACTCATTTCTCAGACTGTTACAGTTTGATCATACTCAAGTTCTTCTGATTTTCAACTGTTATTTCAAATAAGATCATTTGGGAATTTCTCCTCAAAATACACATGTTGTCATGAAAGGGATACCAGAAAATACCATTTTCTTAGCTTGGTATGTAACCATCAAATGAATTGTAACATTTTGAATTTTATGTATTTGTAGTCAAGAAAAAGATAGTATGTTTTAACCACCATTGAGACACTAAACTTTTTATTCTAACACTCAGTATCCCTTCATATCCTTAAAATTATAGAAGACACCAAAGAACTTTTGTTTATGTGGGTTATATATTCTGATATGTACTGTATTGGAGCTAAAACTGAAGAATATTTTAGAACAAAAGAATATACAAGCTCACATTTCATTAGCCGTCAGAGTGAGAACTTCATGCCATGTGACACCTCTGAAAATCTCTACTCTACACCTGTGGGAGAATAAGAGTGGAGAAGGCAAGCAACATCTTAATATTACTATGAAAATAGATGTGACCTTGCAGACCCCTGAACCATACTTTGAGCGCTGCTGTTCTGACCTGTAAGACTGCCTCTGATGATTCTGGATTAGTAAAGTTTCTCTACATGTGAATATGGGAATGTGATCTCTGTGCTCCCAGAGTTTAAGATCTCCTACCATGTCAAAAGAATTACAAGCTTCTGAGATTTTCAAGGGAAACATTGGTGTGGAACATGAGAAATTTTGGTTGTCCTTGTCAAAATGAAAAAATGAATGTATGCATAAAGAAGTTTATATAAAGCATGAACCTTTTACTACTAGTGCTTCCTTTATCGGAAAACTCTTTTGCAACTGTAAAATGCAATAAAAATCAGTAGGCACAAAGAACTTAAAATCCATTTTACAAAACATTTTAAAAGGTTTGTGCCTGGTGGACAACAGGGAGGTAGCTTTCCCTACTGCTATTTCTTAAGCACCCAGCTATTATTCAATAACGTGTATCTAATGTCCTAATTAGGGGAAAGCTAAACTTTTGTAACAAAGAGGCCCCAAACACTATGGTGTAAAGAACTCTGGAATTTTTTACTCTCTCACATACAAAGATTGCATAAGGTAAGAAATCCAAGTTATCAGGCTGGCTTTGCTCCATGAGGCCATCCAGGGACCCAGCTTCCTTCTGTCTTACTGCTTTACCATTCAGTATGGCATTATTCTCAACTGTATGATTGAAGCTGTGTCAAGGAACTCGATGATCTACCTTGTGGAAGGAAAAGACAGCATTGGAGGATCATATGTCGTACGTCTTAAGGCCCAGACTTCAAATGAGCACACATAATTTCTGCTCCCATTCCACTATGAGAAGGTTGTCATTTGAACACATCTAGCTTCAAGTAAGGCTGAGAAATGTACTTTGTAACTAGCCATGGGTTTAGCCACAGCTGTTTTACTGACTAAGAGGGTCAGGGTGGATTTTAATGAACAATTCACAGTGTCTATTACATAGACTAATTTGTAATCAATGATTTTTTTCCATCAGCAAATATTCTACTCAGGCTTTAAAATCCAAGCTCAAAATCTGTAACTATGAGACCCTCTAGGGACTAGAGTAAATACATTCAATGTGTCAGTTAAAAAGAAAAAAAGACCATAAATTTTTTGACATTTATAGCATATTGTTGTGCTAGAATAGTATCCCCTCTACACTTTCCTAGAACCCAGCCATCATTCTGTGAGAAGCCAGAGCCTCATAGGGAGGCCATATGAAGGTGTTTGGTCAACAGTCCTACCTGAGTCGAGATTTCAAATCATCCCAGCCCAGGTACGAGCCAGGTGAGGGAAGAAGCCATCTTGGAACAGACCTCCCAGTCTCAGCTATTTCAGCCCCCATCCATCCAAGTCACCAGCTGATGAAATAATCCTATTTGATGCCAAAAATACATGGAAAGAAACGATCCCTGCTATGCCCTGTGCAAATCCTTGAACCATAGAATTTGCAAGCATAATAAAATTGTTTGTTTGCTTTAGGGATGAGGGCACAATAGATACACGTGGCAATAGAAAACTGGAACATACATTCCAAACTGGATATTTAGATAATCCCTCTTTTCAAACTTGCCATTGATAGAATTTTTCTGAAACATTTAAATTCTCTAAGCCAATTAAAAACAAAATTTAGCTTTTACAGTAAGTTCACTCATTTGACAGTATTTATAGAGTACCTACAATTTAAAAGTGTACATCTGTAAACCACATCTCTTTGACCCAGTTATATTTACTCTTATGTTTCCCAAATAGATTTTAAGCTTGAGTGAAAAATAATAAAAATCAGACTACTGTAATCTCCACAGCATTTAGTATATGTAAAGCTCATTATGAGTAGAAAGACCTGATAAGAACTTGTTTGATCATAATTTTTAAATTTATAATAGAAGTATATATGTACTCATTTTTCATGTTCACACATACAGTTTATTCTAATTAAAAATAAGAACTGCTAGTTATAAGTACTTATAAAAACAACTTTGTGCCACTATAAAGATTCTTATGAAGGGTTTCCTATTAAAGATGCTATTTTGGAAGAGTATTACAATCATTTGCATATTTATTTTTATATGCTGATAACTCACATAATCTGTGTTTTGCTTTTACAGTTGAACTATAAGCCTCTCACCAAATGAAATTTTAAAGTATCTTATCAACACACACACACACACACGCACACACAAGCAGTCTGAATGGTGTAAAATATGAGATCCACATTTCAATTGCTTTACTGTGTTGCCTATCACAACTTGAGCTTCCTAAAGTTCCCTTTATCAGAGCAAAATGTGGATGATTCAAATACCATGCTTCAGCTGCCTTCATCATTTGAATGAGATAAAGTCTCAGCAAGATGTATTCAAGAAACTATGGTTGGTTCAAATTGTTATCCTGCTATAAAGCAATCTGCTAAACATTTCTGAAGCAATTTAGACAGCTGTTGCTTAGGTGCAAACAATGTGATACTTAATCTATTGAGTTGAAATTGGGGCTGCAGAGAAAATATTCAGTTTTTTCTGAGTTCATTTGCTACATAGAAAAATGTTTCCTATTTTTTACATGCTAAGGATGGAAAGGTAAGAACTATCTATATAAAAGAAAGAATGAAAATGACCAACTTTATAAACTGGATTTTTATTAAAGTCTGTAGTATTGCAGATATAATCATACTATATACTCATGTATAAACATATTTTAAGGGTTTTTACTCAAAAGACTATGACATGCTTTTAATTTTTTCCCAGCTTATATCTTAGTATAAATTCTTCACAGATATTGGAAAATGATTTATCTATATTATCATCTTTTTTTCACCATTTTCTTACATTGATAAAAATCTGTATTTGGAGTAAAAAATTGCTCACCTAAGAAATACATGCCTTCCTGACTTGAAACACATTTCAAAAATAATTCTTTGTATAAAGACAGTTAATAAAATATGGTACATTAATCAACTATATAATAATCTTTTATATTAATTAAACCATATTAAAAATTGAAATTCACTATTTATAACATGCATCAATATGTGAATAAAGACAAAGGGATATAGACACAGATGTTCATCAAAATAAAGGAAAATAAATGCTCATTTTTTATTTATTTTTTAGCCAGCTATTAAAGATATTATTAAGGGTTTGACAACAACTTCACTATGTAGACATGTAGGTATACATGTGTTAAAATTCAGGTGTAATTGTTTAAAATAACTGGTAGATAAGCTGGATTTCCTCATTTTCAATTTCTTGGTTTGGCCTTATGAATTTGGCCTTATAGTTAACAATAATAAAGCAAATAATTTCTACAACCTGTTGATTATTTAACAGATTTTACATTACCCCAAATTTTCACTTTTGAATTGCCCTTCTAAACCCATGAGCCTTCTAACACATTTTTCTCCTCCCACTGGTTTATGATATAGACTAACAATTCCAGTAATGGCAACTCTGAATGAATCATTTTTCATTAGCACCTGTTTCATTGCCCTAGGTAGCCAGTGACAGTTGATCTCTATTTGGGCCTTCTATCATATAAATGATGAAAGAGTTTTAAATCTTTAGCTATAAGGATACACTCAACTCAGTTGTTTTTTTCTTTGAAAGGTAAATGAGGCCAGAGGTATAATGACTTTATAAAAAAAACAAAACTAACACAAGGTGTTAAAGATTTGATTTGTCATATGTATATAGTTCATACAGGACATCCTTTGCCTAAGGCAGTGTTAACAGATGAACAGAAGGACATTCCTGGGAACTGTAATAGTAAGGATTTTCTACATATTCATTCTCTCTGCACTTGCTGTGATATTGATGTGGTCTCTTTGATAGAGATAGCTTGTAGACAAATAGTAGTTAAATCTATAAGGGGCAAAATATGTTTTCAACGTACCACCATCTCTTCCCTGACATATGCCACCTGCTTTCCCTTCTCACCTCCTTATTTACCCCACTTGATTAGAAATTATTTGAAATGGACTGGTGAAGTAAGACATGTAGAATAAGTGTAATATCTCATAGCTACAGCCTCAATTCATTTCAGCATTTGGTGGATTCTATAAAAAAATCTATAATTCTGAGGTGATTTATACCTAACCTGTCCCAAGAGAACAATCCTAACTTTAAATTTTTCAAAAGAAAAGCAATCCATATTTTACTCATAAATCAGTCTTAAAAATCTTCCTTTTCTTAAATCTATATATTTTTCAAATTTAAGTCAGGTCCCCACTCTCAGTATTAAAAATAGAATAGCTATGATTTTTACATTTAGCAATTGAAAAAAAGAACAAATATCAGATTATGTATATATTAGATATATATGATTGGATGATTTATTTAACTCTCCTTGTCAAGCAATTGTCAATCTGTTTACATGTAATCCAAATTCAGTTTTCTTAAGTATCAAGGAAGTGTGTTAGGGCCCATTTCCACCTTAAAATTTGGGGGGATCTGATCAACATTATCAACTAAGGTACAGAAAAGAAAGTTGTTCATCTCCACTTCAGACAGTCAGAGTTTAAGACTTGAGTTCTAGCTTTAAGTGAAATTGCCCCTACAATTCTACTCTTACTGTTTTTATCTGACTGTGTTGTACTATTTTATATTTCTCTGTGTGACTGTACTGGCACCTATTTAATTGAATCACAAAGAGTAAAATAGTAAAGAACAAAAAGGGAAAGAGGGTGAAACAACAGTAAAATTTGAAGTTAAATAAAATATACATTCAATTTACCTCTCTCCGGAGAACCTATATCAGCTCTAAGTTCAACTCCCTGAGACTGAAATGATTCTCCTTCTCTCCACCTGTTTGCCTGGACCAGTATACTTATTGGAGCCAACCATCACTTTTGATGAAACATAACTTGTGTTACATGTGTGTATATTGACATGGATTAAATACATTTCTTATGTCTGTAATAATAATATTATAATAATAAACATTTATGCCAAGCACTATTCTAAAAGGTTTATATTTTATCCTCCTAACAACCCTGTAAAGTACTACTAGTACTTATTTTTTATAAGGAGAGGAAGCTGGGACTCAGAAGGGTTAAGTGAACTGTGTAAGGATGCAAAACTGCAAGAGATAGACCCAAGATTCAAAGTTGGCTGGCTCCAAAGCCTATGCTCTCTTAATGCCAACACTGATACAGTGATGAACACCAAGATCCATTTATTAATGGGTTGAGGCAGAACACATGTACAGCAACTAACAAGTGGCAGTTCCTCAGAAAATAGGATTTGGGACACCATTATAATAATTCCAGGTTTTCTGCTATGTCCTCAACTAGCATGGTTACTATGCTGAATATTTCCTCCAGGTTATTCTCTTCTCTTTGTTACACCTACTCATAGTAGTCATTCAAAACTTTTTTCTTTGCCTAGGGATTCATTGCCTAGGGAGACCTGGGACCTTTTGAAGCTAGAAGACAGCAAATATGGAATAGGCCAGGAACTTTACTTTCTGACCCCTGACCCAGTGGTCCAGTATCAGGACTAAGTTTCAGATACATGAGGCCACAGTTTCAAAACTCACCCAGTATTTTTTGATTACATATTCCTTTATAATAATGAAATCTTCCTCTTTGGTATAATATAACAAAAGTACTTTTTATATATGACTTTGGGGGATAAGATTACAATCTGCTTTACAAAGGGTAATGCTTCCTCTAGGGATATGTTTTATTTGATTGCTAGTCTATTCAAATCTGTGTAATAGAATGTAATATTGTATATTAAAATTACTCAAAGGAGTTAGGAGGCCATGGTGATCCTTCTATCCCTACTTTTTCATTTGAAATCATTTTCACAGGCAGGAACACTGTATGTACTAGTGTTCTACTGGTATGTAAAGGACATATAAAGGGCTTATTTTCATATCCCCAGTGTCCTACTTTCAAAATATACTTTTTATAAGCCACGACCCAGTGGGACCTGAGCACTCCTCCCACTCCAGCTTACAGGCAGGAGGAAGAGAATCAGAACAGGGAGGGAGTGGAAGCACAGGACTGCTAAACACCCCACCCTAGAAATCTATCCCCGGAGCACAGACCCACACTGCATGGTGCTCTGGAGAGTAGAGGGGCTGAAAACCAAAGTCAGAGACTAAGACTGCGAACAGGTTCCCACAACTGGCTGCCCTGAGACAAAAGAAAAGCAGGCACTTTGAAAGACTTCTCAACAGTCAGAAGACTGCTAAAGGGGCAAGGGTTAACAGAAGGAACAGGAAGACGAAAATCTGCCCAGCAGACAGCCCAGCAGGTTGGGAACTTTCAGGAGCTTCAGGTGCTCCATTCCCCTGTTTGGCAATGCAGCCCCAAGGTCCCCCACCACATGAGCAGCCTGCTGCTCCTTCCTGCCTGCTGATACCTGCCACCTGTGTGCGATTGCTGCAGACCAGCCAGAGGGCAGCCCCACCTACAGCAACTACACAGCTTAACACAGAGGCTTCTCCCTGTGCATGGCTAACTGGCCCAGACACCGGAGACAGGCACGGCAACCAGGAAGCATGAAAGGGCTTTACCCTTCCTGCAAACAACTGGGCCACTTGCCTGCAACACCCCCCATTGCCCTAGGCTATTCTGAGGGCCACCCCACCCATGGCAGTTCAGGGGATTAACCCAGAGGCTGCTCCTGGTGCACAGCTAACTGGTCAGACAGTGAGACAAGCATGGCGACCAGGACGCATGAAAGGGCTTTGTCCTCACCACAGAAACGCACCACTCGCCTGTGACCCCTGCCATTGCCCTAGGCCATCCCGAGGGCTGCCCTGCCCATGACAGTTTAGGGGATTAACCCAGAGACTGCTCCATATGTGCAGTTAACTGGCACAGGCAGTGTGACTGGGAAGCAGGAAGGTACATTGTTCTCCCAGCTGACACCTATGCCAATTGCTTATGACCACTCCAATGGCCCCAGGACTATGAAAAGGCAGAAGAACCTTGTTCAATCCAAAATCCCTCAAACACCAGAAAGAGGGCTCAGTTAGACTGAAATCACCAATCTCCCTGAAAAATAAAAGTCATAAACATGCTAATGGAGCTACAGAAAAATATTCAAGAGCTAAGGGATGAATTCAGGAGGGAGATAACTGAAATGAAACAAACAATGGAGGGATTTAAAAGCAAATTAGATGAGGTAGAGGAGAGAGTAAATGGAATAGAAATTAGAGAACAGGAATAGAGAGAAGCTGAGGCAGAGAGAGAAAAAAAGATCTCTAGGAATGAAAGAATATTAAGAGAACTGTGTGACCAATCCAAATGGAACAATATTCGCATTATAGGCATTATAGGGGTACCAGAAGAAGAAGAAGAGAGAAAAAGGGACAGAAAGTGTCTTTGAAGAAATAATTGCTGAAAACTTCCCCAATCTGGGGAAGGAAATAGTTTCTCAGGCCATGGAGGTGCACAGATCTCCCAACACAAGGGACCCAAGGAGGACAACACCAAGACATATAATAATTAAAATGGGAAAGATCAAGGACAAGGCACAGTATTAAAAGCAGCCAGAGAGAGGAAAAGATCACCTATAAAGGAAAACCCATCAGGCTATCATTAGACTTAGCAGAAACCTTACAGGCCAGAAGGGAGCGGCATGATATATTCAATGCAATGAAACAGAAGGGCCTCAAACCAAGAATACTCTACCCAGTAAGACTATCATTTAAATTTGAAGGGGGGATTAAACAATTCCCAGATAAGCAAAAGTTGAGGGAATTTACCTCCATCTCTACAGGGTATTTTAAAGGGACCGTTCTAGATGGAAATGTGCCTAAGGCTAAATAGCTGTCACCACAGAAAATAAAACCACAGAAAAGGAAGTAGACCAAGTAAATGCTAACCAAGTGCTAAATTAAATCAGCTACCTACAAAGTCAGTCAAGGGATACACCAAGAGTACAGAATATGACACCTAACATATAAAGAGTGGAGGAGGAAGAAAAAGGAGGAAAAAAAAAGAATCTTCAGATTGTATTGACAATAGTGTAATAAGTGAGTTAAGGTAGACTGCTAGATAGTAAAGAAGCTACCCTTGAGCCTTTGGTAACCACGAATCCAAAGCCTGCAGTGGCAATAAGTACATATCTATCGATAATCACCTTAAATGTAAATGGACTGAATGCACCAATCAAAAGACATAGAGTTACAGAATGGATAAAAAAACAGGACCCATCTATATGCTGCCTACAAGAGACTCACTTCAAACCCAAAGACATACATGGACTAAAAGTGAAGGGATGGAAAAAGATATTTCATGCAAACAATAGGAGAAAAAAGCAGGAGTTGCAATATTTGTATCAGATAAAGTAGACTTAAAAACAAAGAAAGTAATAAAAAACAAAGAAGGACATTATATAACGATAAAGAGGTCAGTTCAACAAGATGACATAACCATTATAAATCTCTATGCACCCAACATAGGAGCACCCAAATATGTACAGCAAATACTAACAGAATTAAAGGGGGAAATGGAATGCAATGCATTCTTTTTAGGAGACTTCAACACACCATTCACTCACTCTAAAGGACATATCAACCAGACAGAAAATAAGTAAGGAAACAGAGGCACTGATCAATATTGGCTGGCAATCTCACATTTTAATATACCTGACACTAGATATAGTTTATAACCAGTTAGGAACAACCTTCTGTTGTTCAAATATTCTTACCTGCATATTTCAATTTCTTGATTGAACTAATCTAATTTTGAAATTCAAATTCAAACCAAATGTCCCTGGTGTTTTGCGTCTCAGTCTATAGGTAATATATGATCTCCAGGCAATAATAGAGTATCTTCAGTCTGCATATTTAAGATTAATATGTAGGAACAAGAGAGGAGACAACCTCACACATCGATCTTTTGGCCCTCAGCACCTCCATTAATGATCTTATCTATTCTTTCAGCTCCTGCTAACAGCACTGAGAGACAATTCCCAGTCTGGAATTCTACCCTTGACCTCTCTTTTTAATTTCGGCCTCACATCTTCTATTATGTACTGAATATTCTGAGTATTTTCTTGAATATTTTCATTCACCTCAAACAAAAATGATCTAGAGCTAAACACATTACCTTTCCCCTTATATTAGTCTCTCCTTCAGATTTCCTTATTTCTGTGATTATCTTGTTTCTAATTATCCAAGACTGAAATAACAAGGTCATTTTTGACTCCTATCTCTCTACTTTCTTCCTACCTCACCCACTGTCAAAGGACAAATCTTGTCTTTTACTTCATTGGTGTCTTACAGCCAGCTCTTGTTTTTTCTACTGCCACTTCCATAGTTAAGGTTCCCAGTATATATGATAGGCTCATAATATTTCATACTAAATATTCTCCTAAACCCCTGGATGTTTGGATGAGCCATCCCTATAAAATCAGCTGCACAATTTTTGCTGCTGGGATCTGCTTACTGTTGAAAACATTAACATCAAATTATTCTCTGGGTTCTCTCCAGAACTTTTTCTTAGCTGCTTTTCTTTTTATCCATTAGTTAGGGCTAGCAGCTACACCTGAATGTCCATATTCTTTCTGTTTTTTCCATTCACTATAAATCTTGTAGCAGAGCTCACATCCCTGACAACACCATCTCTGATTTGGAGTTCTCACTTCACCTTATATCCCTGTATTTGCACTGTGCTCCTTTTGAATTATTACAGGAGTGAGTCATGTCTCAGAGGTAGAACATTCCTTCTCTGTTTCCCCACCCACAATACCCTAATCTCCAAACCTAACTTCAATCTTCTCTTCCTAATCATAGGTGCACTTTCCTTCCCAAGAGACTACTGGCATATGCTGAAGTTCACACAGGGCCTCAGTCAGCCAACAAACTCATCTCATTTTCTAGTTCACATGAATGGTGAAATCTCTCAAGTGGATCATGATGACAGTTGGTCTCTACTACCTATTCAGTTAAAAAGTTTACCATAATGTGTTGGGTTTGGGGTTACACTTAAACTGCTGCCGCTACATATAAAGGATGAGGTTGGAATATGTGACACGACCATGAATATATTTAAATAGGCTTCAAATTATGTGAATTAGCCAGTAATTCTGACCATTCCGTATAGCATACAAGAATGCAAGGGAGAAAAATGTTATCATAGAAATGACCTTAAATCTTCTCTAAGAGAGAAACAGCACTGTCAGCAAACTTTAAAAACACATCTGTGAGTAGTCAGGAGTTACCTGGGATGTACCTCATATCCTTCTGAGTAGGTCGATGCACCCTTATCCCACAACTCTGAAGTTGGGAACATTGCCATTGGTGGGTCAACTTTTTTTTGTTTTTTCAAAAGCTTTACAAGGAAGGAGTGATGAGACTTCTTGTTTGAGCTCCGTAGGACTGTAGTTAAGCAGAGATGCCTCTCTCCTTTGATCAGGGACCATACTCTCAGAGCCTGCAGGGCCTAGTGGGGTTACACATATGAGGGAAGTAGGCAGAGCATAAGGAAAACACTGTGACCTTGAGCATGCAACGACAGCTGGCACAGAACACGGCACCTGGGAGATAGTACAAAATGATGGGGACTGCAGAAAATGGTAGAGTCTTTTCATCATGAAAAAGACTTTACAAAAATAAAAAGTGCAGCTGCTACATGGACATAGAAGCTCTGTTAAGGACTGCAGAGCAAAAATAAGGAAACTGGATCCCTGATGATCATGAAGCCACCATAGGAACCCGGGGCTGCTCACCTCCACAGATGACTGCTAAGTCCAGGGAAGTGGCAGCTTTGGGCATACCAGACCAGGGATCAGCAAGGCTTTCTCCATCTCTTAGGTATGGCTTTCCCTGGCTTCTCCTGGCGTGTTAGTTTTGGTCTCTCCTGATTAGCTCTCTCCACAGAGTGGAAAGAGTGCTACCAGCAGCTTCTCACTTGCCACTTCACATAAGCAGTGAAATCACCTGCATGCTTTAGGCTCCACACTTGGACCTTGTGATCCAAAAGCAACACAGGGATGCTCCTCCCTTCTAACTCCAGCAGAAAAGTTTCAAAGACTTTGATTGATCTGGGATAGTTACATGCCCATCCGTGAACCAATATGATTGACTCTTTCAGACCAATGAAATTCGGGAGCAATTGCCTGAAGGAATTAGGAAGAAGCAGACACAAACTGCAGTTCCCAGAGTCCACTGTATCTCCTCTATTATATTGTCTTTTTAGTTCCTGGGCTACTGCTTTGCAAAGCCTTGAGGGCAAAGACTGTGACTTATTTATTTTGTATACACCCAGCCCAAAATAGCACCTGGCATATAGTAGATCTTCAGTAAATATTTGCTGAAGAAAGAAATGAATAAGAAAAGTCAGGCTAAGTATTTCAAGAAGAGTGAGTTAGGAGTCTATGACAAAACTGAGCAATAGGTATAAAGTATCAGCAATAAGTAGTGCATTATGACCACTAAACCTGTCTTAGGTTTGGCAATTTTATACAGTTGTGGTGGAGGCAGGAACTTACTGCAATGTGGCCAGCTCATGCTGAATAAACATATGACTGGCATATAAATTTGTGTACATAGCAAGCAAATATTTTTTTTTTAGCAGGAGATTCCTGAAAAGTCTCTTGTAATTTGTTGTTTAATTTTGTTAAAATTTTTTAAAAGTCCTATATCAAAATGTGTTTTAGGATGATGGGAATATAAATCACTTTGAGAAATCAGTTTGACTGCCCTTGGTGACGATGGGTAATTTTAGATTCAGAATGGCTGGAGAACTATAAGATCATTTTATAGACAAGTCTCAGTTTTGTCAACCCGTTCCCAGGGCATGAACCTGGGTGGGACAACACAATTTAATATGAGAGTTATGTCAAGAAAAGATAAAAATAAAAACTAACATGAGTCAAGTTCAAAATGGACTTGTCCTGGAAATAGTTTGAAGATAGTATGTGAGGGAGACTCTATAATAAGAATTGCTGTATTCTGGTTTAAATGTTTGCAGAGGCAGGAAACAATAGAGGGCCAGTTGCTGGAAAATTTTTCAGAAAAGCCAGTGTGGAGGCAACCAATGTTAATGTTGAGGAAGAAACAGTTTTTTGAAGAGGGGAGCAGAACCAAATATAGTGTTGTGAAAAGATAGAAGTAAAGGCATGGGAAAAGTTTTCTTTAAAGAAATTTATTTTACACTCAAATTTTGAGACTATCCCTGCTTTGTTAAACTACTATATATCTCTGATTGATTAATCAAGCATTCAATCTACTTTAAATATTTAAAAAGTAAAGATGTATTGAGCTTATTTACATATTGAATGCTATCTTGATCCTATGTGATGTTATAGAGGGCAAAAATATCACACTGTTTTCATCTTATGTTCCCAGTACCTTATAAAGTTCACAGCCCACGCTAGGCAGTAGATGTTTATTGAATGAAAGATTCCTTAGCTTCTATGATGCTTTACAATTTTTGAAGAAGTTTCACACATGTGTTTTCATATAATTCCATAACTCTTCAAAGCATGTATAATACATTTTTCATGTGAGAAAATAGATTCAAAAGGAGAAAATAATGTCCCAAGTCACAAAGATTTTGAATCCAAATCTTCTTTCTGGTTTAGTTTAGTCAGAATGTCTCCTATCAATGAATCAAGTTTACTTTAAATCATGACACATCCACAGACATACAGATATGTAGGGGATATGTAATTTTTGTCTGTTCAGCGCCACACCTCTTTTGGGGGTCTAATGGCTGCTATTCACACTATTCTACCCATCTCATCATGCAGTAGAAAAGTGATCCATTCCCAGCCAACAATGTTTTCTGACCACAGCGTTTGACTGAGGTGAGGGTATGACCCTAAGGTATGTCCATCTGAGTCCTTCTCTAGGACTTTTCAATTTAGAGGTAAAAAGGATAATTGTCCTTTGAAATCATGGAGTGTGAAGGATGTAAATGTGGGTCTGCTTGTAGCCACGGAGAAAAGCTAGTGGTAGTTGGAGAAAATGAAGCGAGCTGACTGAGATGGATATTAAGCCCCTGACAGGCCATGCCTAATGGGTCAGCTCTATCTCAGATAAATTGAACCATATGAAATTGCCTTTTATTTGGTAGGTCAAAATAGTTAAATATCACCATTTTCATTGGGTTCAAATGAATATACAAGTCAAAAAAAACCACAACGTCAATTTTATCCAGAATCTCATGATATTTTTCCCAACTCTTGCTTGTGATAAATGGGAAAACGAAGGCTTAGAAACTTCAAAGCACTTGCTCAACATTCCTACTAATGCCAAGTACGCAGGTTTTCTGAATTTCAGTTCAGGACCCTTCCCACTAAGTATAACAAGTCCAAAATTTAAATTTGTCCTTTTCAAATTTGGTAGACCGGCTGCCATTCACTGCTTGTTTTGTCTTGCACTTTAGATTCTTTTTCCTTGTTAAGCCTTGAGAACACTGCTGTTATGACTCAAAATAGACAAAGCTTTTTGTTCTAAACTTTTCCAGGAAAAATAATCTCTAGGTTTTGACTAAAACCATGAACTTCAAAAACCGAAAGAAATAATCTGATTCAAGTTAAACACATGGTCATTTTTAAGGCAAAATTCATTTATGCAAAATTCTGATTAATTTTTTTCTTGTTCCCTTTTATTAGATCTTCCAGTGGAACTTGTCAAACTTCAGTGGGTACAAGAAATACCAGGAATTGCTTTTAAATATGCAGATCCCTGAGCCCCACACCACTGTATCAAAGTTTCTGGCTATGGGGCTAGGCGTCTTTGTTTTACAATCTTACTGGGTGTTCCTATACTCAAATTTAAGCAAGCAGTTCCTTAAAAAGTGCCATTCCTAAAGATTCAGTCACTAAAGTCTCTTTCTTAACACTCGAAGGGGAGCACTGAGAGTGCCTACAAAATCCCCATATTGTCACAGTTACCAATGGGCTGTGCTGTATCATGCAGGTATGTTGTGCTGGGAAATGGTTAGGAAAAAGTATTCCCCGTGTGAGCCAACTCATATCAGCACCCATTAAATCAGGCAATCATCTATGCATATATGTGTGTATCCTGCTCAAATCTCTGTCCTAATCTACAAGATATTTGTAATGGACAGCAAATTATTTCTACCTCAAACCACATGCATCTTCAACCAATCTCATTTTGATTACTTCCCCTACATCTGCTTTTCCTTCTATATTAACTACTTCAGTTAATGGCACCACAGGCCACCTAATTGAGCAAACCAGAAAACTCAGAATTGTCCTCACTTCCATGTTTTACCTCTCATCTAGTTACCTACTTGTGTCAGATCTACTTTTCAAACTTCTCTCAGGTTAGTTTTCCTCTCATAATCCTCACTGCCATTGCCTGAGGGTCCCCCCTTAGGTGTTTGTCGTCTCTTATGGACTTTTGAAATAGGCTCCTAAGAGGCTTTCCTGTCTCTAGCCTTCTTTTTCTGTAACCTATCTTTCACATTGCCATTGGAGATACATTTCTAAAATGGAAATCAGATTTGGCCCCTCCCTCTAAGGTGGTTCCCCATTCCATCCGAGATAAAGTCCAATCCATTTGTATGACATACAAAGCCCTTTTGTGATCTGGTTTAACTTTATCTCTTGCTATTTCTGCCAAAGCTCATGATTCAAATCCAATAGTTTTAGATTTCATTAACTATGAAATATCACATTATTTTCATCATTTAAAATTGCCCTAAAATTAAAATCTTGTTAGTTTTACGCATTGTAAAATTTGGGGCTTTTTGAAAACTATCAAAGCTTAGATCAAACCAAGGACTCCTTGTGAATATAAGCAAAAGTGTGCCACTGTTATCTAGGCAGACAAGATACATTGGCTTATCCTGTAATTTATCCATGTATAAAAGATCCCTTCTCAGCAGGAAGCATAAACTAACCGGAAGCGTTTCTATACTGTCTCAGCCCAGCATTAGCATGATATTCTAACCACTCTCCTGAACAGTTTGAAAAAGAAAATCAAAGGAAAAAGTATTCTTCCTATTCAAGATAGTAGCATGAGTTCTGTTCCAATCCACTGTAACTCAAGCTCCTACGTACCATAGGTATTCTAGATATAATTTCCTTCTGTAAGTAGATTGACTCTTCCACATGTATTTCCAACTTCTCATCGAGCTTTAGCTAGTGTCATTGCTCTGCGCTGCTGGTGTGGTGATCTTATAAATCAGGAAATAATATAAATAAACTGGGACAAGAAGAAAACAGCCTATTTAGGAAGAGTCTGTTTGCATTACAGATCTGTCTGCACATTTTCATGAGATTAACTTCACTTGAAGACAATAGGAAGCCGCTATTAACATAAATGTAGTGAATTGTCAAATAAGTCTTAAGTAAGAATAGAGAGCAAGAGAACATATTATAAAAGAAAGAACATGTGGGATTATGGGAAAAGAAAAATATGCTGGAAAGTATAAAAATTTGGCTAACAGTCATCATGGGGTCTAGAAAGGGGAGAATAGTAATGTCAGTACTGACCTAGAGCAGTTCAAGAAGCCATGTCTCAAATAATTCTGAATATACCATCAAAGAAATGGTATACTCTTATTTTTAAATGGTGCATGGAATAGTTCTTTAGGCTCTACTATAATCTTTAGCACTGCTGTTTTCTTCCCCTACCATTTCTTAATGTTTTTTGTAAGAGATTATAGTAACCTTAAACTCATGTACTTTGATCCCCAAACTCTTTCAGTGAATTTGTCTCTCTCTTCTAGCATTAGTTTGAACATCCTGAAGGCTTGTTTCTCAGATGCTGGGAGCTTCCTGGCTTGTTCTCTGAGCTGGCTAAGATAGAGGTTTATATTTGATCCAGCAAGATCCTACTTACTTGCAAGTTGCTTCTCCTTGTCTTTCCTCATGAAACACAGCAGACACCCCAGACTAACCTGGATGGTTGCTGTGTATAATAAACACCCCGTGTCCCTCTTCCACTAAGTACTGTAAGATAAACATTCAGCTTTCTCCCAGCCACTCACTAGCTGGACTATAAAGTCCTTTGTTTGTATTCAGGAGTGAGGTGAATTATTTACTTTCTTAGCTATGGATAGCTTAGACATAACATCATCAAAAATAGCCTGAGGTCACTAGAGTTGTCAGTATTCTTCGAATTGAGTAGCAGAGTAGAAAAACTTAATAAATCACACTTCAGAACTGGAAATTTGACAACATCATGTTAATTCATTTTAATGATTAATAAATCTGCTGTCCAAAAACATTTCCATTTATAGCATGACTTCAAGTTGCAGGTTAAGCCTATTTTATTTTGTTTGTCATCATCAGTGGTCACTGCTGGTCACTGCCCTGTTATTATAGGGTCTTTCCTTTATCTTTTCTGTACTTCCATCTTTAAATCTTAAAAAAAAAAAACTTTGTATGCCTATTTATGGTTTCCAATTCAACTTGGGTTCTACAGTCTCTACTTTGTTCTTAAACCAGCGGCTGCCAGAATTAGCACTGCGGTGGTAGATGTTTCCTTGGCCATGAAAATGGAAGGAAGCTGGCCTGATGTCCTTATACCAGATTCCAGTTCACAGGTCAGAAAAAAGTGCAGTGCTTCATTGCTCACTCTTGGTCAGCTAACTGTTCATTTTGACCCTACATATGTTGCTGATATACTTTTGTATAATAGCTACAGTCCCTTTCTGACTTTTTTTTTTTTTTGATAATTTGGTTGGTCGCTGTTGCTTTGTACCTGCCCTTACTCAATACTGTATTTTTTGTTTCTAACACCTCTCTAATTGTCTGAGGTCATTTTGTATTCGGCTGCTGTCTTTTGGTTAATGGTTATCCATTACCAGAGACATTTGGGAGCATCTTCTACCTTCTAATTCTGGCCCACACTAAATTCACAACAATTTATTTAAACACCAGCAAATATCAATGAGAAAATCTTAAGTGAGGAATTGCATCCACAATAACAACAAACTACATAAAATACCCAGCAACAGTCTTAAGAAGAAAAGTTTAAGTCTCTTATGAAGAAAAACCCAAAACTACTGAGCTATAAAAATTGTTTTTCCACAGGTTTTGTAGCTGAGAAGGGCTTAGCATTCACCTAGAAGGCATTATGATAAAGACATTAAGCAAATGAATGCTGGAGTTCCTAGTAAAGAGCAACTGCTGGGAAGTCATAACCACTTGGTGACTTCTTACTTTCCAAATACACAAAGTCCACGCTACCTGGAGGGTATCATGCTGCCTGCAACCCACATTACAGTAGAAACACTAATTACAATGAGCCTTTGGTCAGGTTGCAGTGTTCCTTGTAGGCAATGGTTCCTAGTTTCATTTTATGAGAAAATTTAGGCATTTTTGTTCAGAAATCAAAAATCATTATGAACTCTCACTGGTAGATTTATTTATTATTTATTTAGGGCCAGTAAACATTAAACTTAAAAAAAAAATCACATTTTAGTTATGTAACAAGTTGGACATTTGAGTTTCAATGTGGTTGTTTTTTTACAATCTTCACATGGCTTTTACACATAGAGTAAAACTGAACCCTCTGGTATCCTGAACACCTAAGAAATGAGTTTTTGAGATAGCTTAGTTTTTTTTGTTGTTGTTATCATTAATCTACAATTACGTGTGCAACATTATGGTTCCTAAACTCCCCAATTCATCAGGTCCCCCCAACCTACCCCATTACAGTCACTGTCCATCAGTGTAGTGAGATGCTATAGAATCACTGCTTGTCTTCTCTGAGTTGTACAGCCCCCCCCGTGCCCCCCTAACATTATGTCTGCTAATCGTAATGCCCCTTTTCCCCCCTTATCCCTCCCTTCCCACCCATCCTCCCCAGTCCCTTTCCCTTTGGTAACTGTTAGTCCATTCTTGGGTTCTATGAGTCTGCTGCTGTTTTGTTCCTTCAGTTTTTTTCTTTGTTCTTATACTCCACATATGAGTGAAATCATTTGATACTTGTCTTTTTCTGTCTAGCCTATTTCACTGAGCATAATATCCTCTAGCTCCAACCACGTTGTTACAAATGGTAGGATTTGTTTTCTTCTTATGGCTGCATAATATTCCATTGTGTATATGTACCACCTCTTCTTTATCCATTCATCTACTGATGGACACTTAGGTTGCTTCCATTTCTTGGCTATTGTAAATAGTGCTGTGATAGACACAGGAGTGCATCTGTCTTTTTGAAACTGGGCTACTGCATTCTTAGGGTAAATTCCTAGGAGTGGGATTCCTGGGTCAAATGGTGTTTCCATTTTGAGTTTTTTGAGGAACCTCCATACTGCTTTCCACAATGGTTGAACTAATTTGCATTCCCACCAGCAGTGTAGGAGGGTTCCTCTTCTCCACATCCTCGCCAACATTTGTTGTTGTTTGTGTTTTGGATGTTGGCCATCCTAACTGGTGTGAGGCGATATCTCATTGTGGTTTTAATCTGCATTTCTCTGATGATTAATGATGTGGAGCATCTTTTCATGTGCCTGTTGGCCATCTGAATTTCTTCTTTGGAGAAGTGTCTATTCATATCCTCTGCCCATTTCTTAATTGGATTATTTACTTTTTGTTTGTTGAGGCGTGTGAGTTCTTTATATATTTTGGATGTCAACCCCTTATCTGACATGTCATATATGAATATATTCTCCCAAACTGTAGGATGTCTTTTTGTTCTACTGATGGTGTCCTTTGCCGTACAGAAGCTTTTCAGCTTGATATAGTCCCACTTGTTCATTTTTGCTTTTGTTTCCTTTGCCCGGGGAGATATATTCATGAAGAAGTTGCTCATGTTTATGTCCAAGAGATTGTTGCCTATGTTTTTTTCTAAGAGTTTTATGGTGAGCCTTTTTGTTTTCTTTGTACAATTTATTTCTAGTTTTACACCTTTGTGATCTGAAGAAGTTGGTTGCTAGAATTTCAGTATTTTTGAATTTACTGAGGTTCTTTTTGTGGCCTAGTATGTGGTCTATTCTGGCAAATGTTTCACGTGCACTTGAGAAGAATGTGTATCCTGTTGATTTTGGGTGTAGAGTTCTGTAGTTGTCTGTTAGGTCCATCTATTCTACTGTGTTGTTCAGTGCCTCTGTGTCTTTACTTATTTTCTGTCTGGTTGATCTGTCCTTTGGAGTGAGTGGTGTGTTGAAGTCACCTAAAATGAATGCATTGCTGTCTATTTCCTCCTTTAATTCTGTTAGTATTTGTCTCACATATGCTGGCGCTCCTGTGTTGGGTGCATATATATTTAAAATGGTTATATCTTCTTATTGGACTGACCCCTTTATCATTATGTAATGACCTTCTTTATCTCTTGCTACTTTCTTTGTTTTG
This sequence comes from Smutsia gigantea, assembly GCA_032199065.1. Taxonomy (NCBI): domain Eukaryota; kingdom Metazoa; phylum Chordata; class Mammalia; order Pholidota; family Manidae; genus Smutsia; species Smutsia gigantea. The sequence goes on along the minus strand of JAVSCE010022620.1, from coordinate 752,769 downwards.
AAGTCTATTTTGTCTGATACAAGTAGTGCAACACCTGCTTTTTTCTCTTTGTTGTTTGCATGAAATATCTTTTTCCATCCCTTCACTTTCAGTCTGTGTATATCTTTGGGTTTGAGGTGAGTCTCTTGTAAGTAGCATATAGATGGGTCTTGCTTTTTTATCCATTCTGTTACTCTGTGTCTTTTGATTGGTGCATTCAGTCCATTTACATTTAGGGTGATTATTGATAGATATGTACTTATTGCCATTGCTGGCTTTAGATTCGTGGTTACCAAAGGTTCAAGGGTTGCTTCTTTACTAACTAACAATCTAACTTAACTTTCTTGTTAAGTTATTGTAAACACAGTCTGATGTTTCTTTATTTGTCTCCCTTCTTATTCCTCCTCCTCCATTCTTTCTATACTAGGTGTTTTATTCTTTGCCTTTAGCTAGTATTTGGATGGTCTGCTTTCTTTGCTATGATTTTATTTTCTCTGGTGACATCTTTTTAGCCTTAGGAGTGCTTTCATCTAGAGAAGTACCTTTACAATATCCTGTAGAGGTGGTTTATGGGAGGCAAACTCTCTCAGCTTTTGCTTGTCTGGAAATTGTTTAATCCCTCCATCATATTTAAATGATAATCATGCTGGATACAATATTCTTGGGTTGAGACCCTTTTGTTTCATTACGTTAAGTATATCATGCCATTCTCCTCTGCCCTGTAAGGTTTCTGTTGAGAAGTCTGATGATAATCTGATGGTTTTTCCTTTGTAGGTGATCTTTTTTCTCTCTCTAGCTGCCTTTAATACTCTGTCCTTGTCTTTGATCTTTGCCATTTTAATTATTATGTGTCTTGGTGTTGTCTTCCTTGGGTCCCTTGTGTTGGGAGATCTGTGGGCTTCCATGGTCTGAGAGACTATTTCCTTCCCCAGCATGGGGAAGTTTTCAGCAATTATTTCTTCAAAGACAGTTTCTATTCCTTTTTTCTCTCTCTTCTTCTTCAGGTACTCCTATAATGCGAATATTGTTCTGTTTGGATTGGTCACACAGCTCTCTTAATATTCTTTCATTCCTAGAGATCCTTTTATCTCTCTCTACCTCTGCTTCTCTGTATTCCTGTTCTCTGGTTTCTATTCCATTAACAGTCTCTTGCATCTTTTCCAGTCTGCTGCTAAGCCCGTCGATCACTTGTCTCATTCCTGCATTGTCTTTCCTCACTTCCCTCACTTCCTCCCTCAGCTCTTGCATACTTCTCTGTAGATCTGTCAGTATGGTTATGACTTTTATTCTGAATTCTTTTTTAGGAAGATTGTGCACATCCATCCTGTCAGGCTCCCTCTCTGGAGTTGTCTGTGTGATCCTTGACTGGACCATATTCCTCTGTCTTTTCATGGTGATAGAAGTGGTCACTGCTAGGTGCCACGTGTGACAGCTGGGAGAACAAAGTCCCTTCCTGTTTGTTGTTCTCCTTGCCCTTCTCCTAGGCCTGAGCTGTTTCCTGCACACTGGGAGGCAGTCTCTGGGATAATCCCCTGACTCCCTGTGTGCAGGGTCACCCTCAGCCTAGCCTATAGGACTGCGTGGGTTTGCAGTTATGCTGCGTGTGTTCTGGTCCCCTTGGTGCCTTCTGGACCAGGTTCTGGGGCTCTTCCCGCTTAGCTGTGCCCCTGCCTGGAGTAGACTCTTTGAGGTTGCTGTGGGCGGGGCCGCTCGTCCGCTGTTCCGCAGCAGCGGCAGCTCTGTCTGGGGTGCTGGCCGGGGAGGGAATGAATGGCAGGCTGCTGATCTCTGTGGGAAGCCTCGGTGCAGCTGCTTTGCCCTGCCACCAGTCAAGGGGTCCGAAATTCCCCAAGACTCCCAGCCTGCTGGGCTGAGTGCACTGGGATGATTTTGTTCCACTGTTGGGCCCTTGTCTCTTTAAGACTTTTAAAAAAGCGCCTGCTTTTCTTTTGTCCCAGGGAGCCAGCTGAGGGGATCTGCCATGTCGGATCCTGCCCTTCTGTTTCTCTAATCTCCGATACACCGCGCTATGTGTGTCAGTGCTCCTGGTACAGATCACCATGGCTGGTTCTTTGGCAGACCTGTGCTTCCACTCCCTCCCCCTCTGATTCTTTTCCTCCTGCCAGTGTGCTGGGCCATGGGGGAGTGCCCGGGTCCTGCCGGGTTGTGGCTTTGTAACTTACCTGTTTCGTGAGGCGCTGAGTTCTCACAGGTGTAGCTGTAGCCTGTCTGTTGCCTGTATCTTCTGGTCTCTCTTTTAGGAATAGTTGTATTTGTTGTATTTTCATAAATATATATGGTTTTGGGAGGAGATCTCCACCGCCCTGCTCACGCCGCGATCTTCCCAGAAGTCAGCTTAGTTTTCTTTATTCAAAAAATTTAAAACATTAACAGGTTAGATGGAAATTTTTCTTATGACTATTATATGTGTTCCTTCCTCTGTAAACAGGATATTCGGAGTAAAATTAACTTTCGCTTGAAATCAAAGGTTCAAAAGAACATGGGAGGGCTTTTTCTATGCAAATCCTGGCTCTGCCATTTAATAGCTGTGCACTTTGGGCAAGTCAGTCAATCTCTCTGAGCCTTGGATTACACACAATCTGAGCTATTTACTTTGCCAGGTTGTTGTGAATGCATGAGAGAGAAAATCAGAACATGGATTGTACACTATTAAATGTAGCAGTATTGTTTTAAGTTTAATTTGTGGTTCAAAAGACAAAGAGAACTAATTTTTTTTGTGTGTGTGTTGGTCGGGGGCCAGGTACTTCACGTTTTGTCTCCTTCAATATTCGTAACAACCTTATAAGGTGGTTATTGTTGTTCCCATTTTATAGATAAGATATTAAAGTTCAGAGAAGTTAAGTAATTTGCTCTTTGTTATAATGATGAGCGAATAAATGTTAAGGGGGTCAGGCATTTTCTTCATTTTATGAAGGGTGAATCAAAGTCCAGAATTTGCCATGGTCACATCCTAAGCAAAACTAACATTTAAATATAATATTTTCCATCATCAGTTGATTGGATTTTTTTGTTTTTAACTTTTTTAGTTTTTGGTTTTCTTCTTCAATAGAGGCAGTCTATGACTAGACATTTATTGATATTACAAAATTACTATTGACTTCAAAAGTATGATAGTGATATTACAGTTATTATTTTTTAATGAGTCCTGTTATGGGCTGAATGTTTGTGTGCCCCCAAGATTCATATGATGAAACTTCACCCCCTCCCCATGTGATCATATGATATATTAAGAGAAGGGACCTTTGGGGGATAACTGGGTCAGATGAGGTCAGGAGTGTGGACCCTACATGAATGGAATTGATGATCTCATAAGAGTCCGGAGAGAGCTTGCTTCCTTTCTCCGCTGTCCGCCATGGGTGGATAGGAAGTCAGCAATCTACAACCTAGAGGAGGATCCTTGCTAGAATCTGACTGTGCTGGTGCCTCCAACTTCCTGCCTCCAAAACTGTGAGAAGTAAGTTTTTGTTGCTTATAAGCTACCCAGTTTATGGTATTTTGGTATAGCAGCCCAAGATGATAAAGACAAGTCCTTTGTTTTAGAGATATGTTCTAAAATATTTACCAATGAACAGTTATGATTTCTGAAATTTGTTTTAAAAATTACTTGGACTTCCGGGAAGATGGCAGTGTGAGCAGGGCGGCAGAAATCTCCTCCCAACACTATATTTACGAAAATACATCAAATACATCTATTCCTAAAAGAGAGACGAGAATACACAGGAAAGCGCACAGCGTGCAGCTACACCCGAGAGGACTCGGCACCCCAAGAGGCGGGTAAGATACGGAGCCGCGACCCGGCGGGACCCGAGCCCTCCCCCACCCCAGCGCACCGGCGGGAGGAGAGGATTCAGAGCCGGGAGGGAGTGGAAGTACACCCCGCGAAGTAGCCAGCCCCGGTGATCTGCGCGGGGAGCGCTGACCCACATTGCGCAGTGCAGCGGAGATTGGAGAGACAGAGGGGCAGGATCTGAGCGGGGAACGCGCCAGGGGGCTTGCAGCTGGCTCCGGGAAGGAAAAAAAAAGCGCGCGCTTTCCTCAGCGGTCTTAAAGAGACAGGAGCCCAGCGGAGGAGCCGGATCGCCCCAGCACACTCAGCCCAGCAGGCTGGGAGTCCTGGGGAGTTTCAGACGCCTTAGCTGGCGACTGAGGAAGCGTAGCCATACTTACACTTCTCACTGAGATCAACAGCCTCCCAGTCGTACCCACCCCTGCCAGAGCGATAAAGGGCCCTGCAGAGCGGCACAGTCACAGCTGTGGAATAGTGGGGCAATAGCGCCACCTACAGCATTCCCACAGAATCTACGTCCAGTGGGCATTTTTTTGTTTGTTTTTCTTCTTTTGTTTTTGTTTTTTCTTTTCTTTCTTTTTTTTCTTCCTTTCTTTCTTTCTTCTTTTTTTTTCCCTTTTTTTTCTCTTTTTTTTCCTTCTCTTTTTAAAGTCTTAAAGAGCCCAGCTGACATACGTGGCAACTATAAGTGACCAATTCTGTAGCCATGAAAAGACAGAGGAATATGGTTCAGACCAAAATCAACCAGACAACCCCAGAGAGGGAGTCTGAAGGGATGGAAATGCACAGTCTTCCTGAAAAAGAATTCAGAATAAAAGTCATAACCATGCTGATGGACCTACAGAGAAATGTGCAAGAGCTGAGGGAGGAAGTGAGGGAACTGAGGAAAGACAATGCAGAAATCAGACAAGCGATCGACGGGCTTAACAGCAGAATGGATGAGATGCAAGAGACTGTTAATGGAATAGAAAATAGAGAACAGGAGTACAGAGCAGCTGAGGCAGAGAGAGATAAAAGGATCTCTAGGAATGAAAGAATATTAAGAGAACTGTGTGACCAATCCAAACGGAACAATATTCGCATTATAGGAGTACCAGAGGAAGAAGAGAGAGAAAAAGGGATAGAAAGTGTCTTTGAAGAAATAATTGCTGAAAACTTTCCCTCGCTGGGGAAGGAAGTAGTCTCGCAGTCCACCGAAGCTCATAGATCTCCCAACACAAGGGACCCAAGGAAGACAACACCAAGACACATAATAATAAACATGGCAAAGATCAAAGATAAAGACAGGGTATTAAAGGCAGCTAGAGAGAGAAAAAAGATCACCTACAAAGGAAAACCCATCAGACTATGATCAGACTTCTCAACAGAAACCTTACAGGCCAGAAGAGAATGGCATGATATATTTAACGTTATGAAACAGAAGGGCCTCGAACCAAGAATATTGTATCCAGCACGATTATCCTTTAAATATGATGGAGGGATTAAACAATTTCCAGACAAACGAAAGTTGAGAGAGTTTGCCTCTCATAAACCACCACTACAGGATATCTTAAATGGACTGCTCTAGATGGAAGTACACCTAAGGCTAAAAAAATGTCACCAGAGAAAATAAAATCATAGCAAAGAAAGCAGACCATCGAAATACTAACTAAAGGCAAAGAATAAAACACCTATTATAGAAAGAATGGAGAAGGAGGAATAAGAAGGGAGAGGAATAAAGAAACATCAGACTGTGTTTACAATAACTTAACAAGAAAGTTAAGTTAGATTGTTAGATAGTAAAGAAGCAACCCTTGAACCCTTGGTAACCACGAATCTAAAGCCAGTAATGGCAATAAGTACATACCTATCAATAATCACCCTAAATGTAAATGGACTGAATGCACCAATCAAAAGACACAGAGTAACAGAATGGATAAAAAAGCAAGACCCATCTATATGCTGCCTACAAGAAACTCACCTCAAATCCAAAGATATACACAGACTAAAAGTGAAGGGATGGAAAAAGATATTTCATGCAAACAACAAAGAGAAAAAAGCAGATGTGGCAGTACTTGTATCAGACAAAATAGAGTTCAAAACGAAGAAAGTACCAAAAGATAAAGAAGGACATTACATAATGATAAAGGGGTCAGTCCAACAAGAAGATATAACCATTATGAATATATATGCACCCAACACAGGAGCGCCAGCATATGTGAGACAAATACTAAAAGAATTAAAGGAGGAAATAGCAATGCATACATCTTAGGAGACTTCAACACACCACTCACTCCAGAGGACAGATCAACCAGACAGAAAATAAGTAAAGACACAGAGGCACTGAACAACACACTAGAACAGATGGACCTAACAGACAACTACAGAACTCTACACCCAAAAGCAACAGGATACACATTCTTCTCAAGTGCACATGGAACATTTTCCAGAATAGACCACATACTAGGCCACAAAAAGAACCTCAGTAATTTCAAAAATATTGAAATCCTACCAACCAACTTCTCAGATCACCAAGGTATAAAACTAGAAATAAATTTTAGAAAGAAATCAAAAGGCTCACAAATACATGGAGACTTAACAACACTCTCCTAATTAATCAATGGGTTAACGACCAAATCAAAACAGAAATCAAAGAATATATGGAGACTAATGACAACAACAACACAAAGCCACAACTTCTGTGGGACGCAGCAAAGGCAGTTCTAAGAGGAAAGTATATTGCATTCCAGGCCTATTTAAAGAAGAAAGAACATTCCCAAATGAACAGTCTAAAGACACAATTACTGAAATTGGAAAAAGAAGAACAAATGAGACCCAAAGTCACCAGAAGGAGGGACATAATATAGATCAGAGAAGAAATAAATAAAATTGAGAAGAATAAAACAATAGAAAAAAATCAATGAAACCAGGAGCTGGTTCTTTGGAAAAAAAACCAAAATAGATAAACCCCTAGCCAGACTTATTAAGAGAAAAAGAGAATCTACACACATAAACAGAATCAGAAATGAGAAAGGAAAAATAACGACGGATCGCACAGAAATACAAAGAATTATAAGAGAATGTTATGAGAATCCATATGCTAACAAGCTTTAAAACCTAAAAGAAATGGGTAACTTCTTAGAAAAATACAACCTTAGAAAACTGACCAAACAAGAAACAGAAAAACTAAACAGACCAATCACCACCTATGAAGCAGTAATCAAAAAACTACCCAAGAACAAAATCCCCAGAACAGATGGATGCACCTCTGAATTCTACCAGACATATAGAGAAGAAATAACACTGATTCTCCTTAAAGTTTTCCAAAAAATAGAAGAGGAAGGAATACTTCCAAACTCATTCTATGAAGCCAGCATCACTCTAATACCAAAACTGGTCAAAGACCTCACCAAAGAAGAAAACTACAGACGAATATCCCTGATGAATGTAGATGCAAAAATACTCAACAAAATATTAGCAAACCGAATTCAAAAATACATCAAGAGGATCATACACCATGATCAAGTGGGATTCATCCCAGGGATGCAAGGATGGTACAACATTCGAAAATCCATCAACATCATCCACCACATCAACAAAAAGAAGAACAAAAACCACATGATCATCTCCATAGATGCTGAAAAAGCATTTGACAAAATTCAGCATCCATTCCTGATTAAAACTCTCAACAAAATGGGTATAGAGGGCAAGTACCTCAACATCATAAAGGCTATATATGACAAACCCACAGCTAACATCATACTTAACGGCGAGACGCTGAAAGCTTTTCATCTAAGATCGGGAACAAGACATGGATGCCCACTCTCTCCACTGTTATTCAACATAGTACTGGAGGTCCTAGCCACAGCAATCAGACAAAACAAAGACATACAAGGCATCCAGATTGGTAAAGAAGAAGTCAAATTGTCACTATTTGCAGATGACATGATACTGTACATAAAAAACCCTAAAGACTCCATTCCAAAACTATTAGAACTAATATCTGAATTCAGCAAGTTGCAGGATACAAAATTAACACACAGAAATCTGTTGCCTTCCTATACACTAATGATGAACTAACAGAAAGAGAAATCAGAAAAACAATTCCATTCACAATTGCATCAAAAAAAATAAAATACCTAGGAATAAACCTAACGAAGGAAGTGAAAGACCTGTACTCTGAAAACTACAAGACACTCCTAAGAGAAATTAAAGAGGACACTAACAAATGGAAATGCATCCATGCTCTTGGCTAGGAAGAATAAATATTGTCAAAATGGCTATACTACCTAAAGCAATCTGCAGATTCAATGCAATCCCTATCAAACTACCAACAGCTTTCTTCAATGAACTGGAACAAATAATTCTAAAATTCATATGGAACCACAAAAGACCCCGAATAGCCAAAGCAATCCTGAGAAGGAGGAATAAAACAGGGGGAATTACACTCCCTGACTTCAAGCTCTACTACAAAGCCACAGTAATCAAGACAATTTGGTATTGGCACAAAAACAGACCCACAGACCAGTGGAACAGAATAGAAAATCCAAACATTAACTCAAACATATACAGTCAGTTAATATTTGATAAAAGTGCCTTGGATATACAATGGGGAGATGACAGCCTCTTCAGCAGTTGGTGTTGGAAAAACTGGACAGCTACATGTAAGAGAATGAAACTGGACTACTGTCTAGCCCCATACACAAAGGTAAACTCAAGGTGGATCAAAGACCTGAATGTAAGTCATGAAACCATAAAAGTCCTAGAAAAAAACATAGGAAAAAATCTCTTGGACATAAACATGAGCGACTTATTCATGAACATATCTCCCTGGGCAAGGGAAACAAAAGCAAAAATGAACAAGTGGGACTATATCAAGCTGAAAACCTTCTTTACAGCAAAGGACACCATCAGTAGAACAAAAAGACATCCTACAGTATGGGAGAATATATTCATAAAAAACGTATCTGATAAAGGGTTGACATCCAAAATATATAAAGAACTCATGCACCTTAACAAACAGAAAGCAAATAATCTAATTAAGAAATGGGCAGAGGACATGAATAGACACTTCTCCAAAGGAGAAATTCAGATGGCCAACAGGCACATGAAAAGATGCTCCACATCGCTAATCATCAGAGAAATGCAGATTAAAACCACAATGAGATATCACCTCACACCAGTGAGGATGGCCAACATCCAAAACACAAACAACAACAAATGTTGGCGAGGATGTGGAGAAAAGGGAACCCTCCTACACTGCTGGTGGGACTGCAAATTAGTTCAACCATTGTGGAAAGCAGTATGGAGGTTCCTCAAAAAACTCAAAATAGAAATACCATTTGACCCAGGAATTCCACTCCTAGGAATTTACCCTAAGAATGCAGCAGCCCAATTTGAAAAGGACAGATGCACCCCTATGTTTATTGCAGCACTATTTACAATAGCCAAGAAATGGAAGCAACCTAAGTGTCCATCAGTAGATGAATGGATAAAGAAGATGTGGTACATATACACAATGGAATATTATTCAGCCATAAGAAGAAAACAAATCCTACCATTTGCAACTACATGGATGGAGCTAGAGGGTATTATGCTCAGTGAAATAAGCCAAGCCGAAAAAGACAAGTATCAAATGATTTCACTCATATGTGGAGTATAAGAACAAAGAAAAAATACTGAAGGAACAAAACAGCAGCAGACTCACAGAACCCAAGAACGGACTAATAGTTACCAAAGGGAAAGGGACTGGGGAAAATGGGTGGGAAGGGAGGGATAAGAGGGAAAAAGGGGCATTACGATTAGCAGATGTAATGTTGGGGGGGCACGGGGAGGGCAGTACAACTCAGAGAAGACAAGTAGTCATTCTATAGCATCTCACTACGCTGATGGACAGTGACTGTAATGGGGTTGGTGGGGGGGACCTGATGAAGGGGTAGTTTAATAACCGTAATATTGCACATGTAATTGTAGATTAATGATAATAAAATAAATTATATTAAAAAAAAATAATAATAAAGGCAAGGGCGAAATTTACTAGGCAAATGGGAACAATGTGGAAGCAGAGCTTGTGTTTCTGATACCAAAGTAAAATTCAGGCCAAAAAACATTAAATGTGGCTTCACAATGAATAAAAGTTATAATATCCATGCACCAAAAAAAAAAAATTACTTGGAGTGAAAGGAATTGGGTGTGGGTGGGGGGTATAGAAGAAACAGGTTAGCATGATTTAATAAATTTTGAAACTGGGTGATGAGATTTGATTCTAAGTCCCCTTGATTTCAAAGCCCATACATTGTTTTATCAGGTGGAACCTCCAAACACCATAAGTGTAATAATAAATTTCCTGGGTCTCCTCTAAATGAGGTAAAGTATGATTTTTGAAAACCATCTACTATGATCCACTCTTCCTGTCTTTTGCATTTTTATTAAAGGAGTCAGGTCTTGGGAAAGGAATTAGAAAAATGTGTGTTTCCCTTTGAGCAATACTCTATAGTATCTCATAAAGCACTTTTACTGTGGAATGATATGGTCCAAATTCATGCAATGCTTATTCTGTTTGCTTGCAGAGATTCACCCCCTTGCTGAAGCCTCTGAGTTGCTGCTGATGCTGTGTGGCTCAATGTTGACACTGGCAGTGATTCCCAAAGTCTTCAATGGCCACTTGTGGGAGTGTCCTACTATAGGTAGCCAGCTGCCATTGCCACCATGAAGTATCTTCTACTGAGCTTTCTAGTGGTTCTTAAACCTGAATTGGAAATTATCTATTTATCCAGAAGTGGATTTATTGTGAAGTTATTACAGCATAAGCTTATAAACACCTGTCTGGGCTGCTTCCAAGACCCCAGCAATATGGTTAATGAGTGCTGTGAATTCAAAGAGTACCTTCGTGTAATCCCTGCCAGGAAAATTTAAATGGTCCTGAAATTTTATAGTTGATTTATGATAAAAACTCCATGTTTTCCAAATTTTACAACAGTCCTAAAAGTGACATTGGGAATAGTGAGCTGTGAATCTCAAAGAAACTTTTCAAATCTGCCAGAAATGAAAAACTTGTATCAACCATTCTAGAGGAAAGACACATCTTTCAATTCCTTCTATAAATAATATATAACAAAATCATTGTCATTTTACAGTGCTATCAGAGAATCATACCCAAAGAATATAGGAAAACATTTTTATAGATAATGTCATAAAATTAATTAGTAATGTATGTTATTTTTCTGGATTTGGGGGTGTTTGTAGTATTTGTCAGCTTTTCAAAATTTATAACTTGTAATTTCTTTTCTTATTCTACATGAACATTCATTTTTAAACCTAAGTGTTTTATATTCATAATTTTGTGATCCTTTTCTTTAAAGGCTCTCCAAAATTCTATTAACATGATGCATCATAAAGCCTGGACCCACCCTTGTTTCCACCCCACTCTCAGCACCATTTGTATACTGCCCTTTTTTTCATTAATACTGTTTTTGTCTTCCTCTGGAAAGTTGACAGACCTTCCCAAAGGCCTCCTAGTTTCTCCTTTCCTGGAAGAAGGGGAGACCCGCCCTACAGTTAGCTCAGGGTGCTAATTCTGGTGGAGCCAGGCAGTGGTACACCAGTGTTTCCTTGTGTCCTCTTGTCTCCCAGATGGATGCAGTTCTGACAGCTTTCATTCCTCTTCACCTGACATGTATGGTGTTGGCTAAGCCACAGGACTGGTGTGAGAACCGGCTTTTTAGTATGCAGACCCACACTGCCAGTAAATGTAGTTCTTGTGGGGTAGGGCATATGCCTTGCCATGTTAATGAGACTTGTGGTAGCTCCTCCAACCCTTCCCTTTAGCACAGACCATCTGCATGTACTTTTCAGACTCCAGTTTCCCATTCATAGAAATCCTGGCCCTGCACCCTGCTCCCCAGTACCTGGAGCACAAATGACCCTCAGGAGTACTTGGATCTATGATATTTCCTCCCAGTACACAGATGCGTTCAGACATTGACTCTCATGATCTCTCAACTACATCATAATCATTGCTAGACTGTACTTAATGCTAAGTAAGCTTTGGGTACAAAAATTATTTCCTGAATTGAAAATTAAGGAAAACAGTGGGGAAATTTTGAGTGTCCTTATGGGGTGGTGGAAATAAATACTTAAAATCTGAAATGTCCTGAAAATATGCCAGAATGTATGTAATTAAAGAGCAGTTTTCTGATGTTTTAAATGATCCTAGATTGTTGTGCATTTTAAATTCATTCAGCTGCCCTTCACACATCCTCTCTTCCCTTGTCAGACTGGCGAAGGTCATTTCTTACTTCTTCTAAGGGCTTATCAGTTAATAGCTCTTCGCAGTAGAGTTAGTGGTCTTGAGAGTGAATCTGGGGCCAAGCTGGGTGGAAATCTCAGTTCTATCACGGAAGAGCATGCAACAGTGGGCAAGTTACTTAATCTTTCTGCTCTGCAATTTCCTCATGTATGAAATGGTGATAGCAGCACCCACCTCATGAGGCCTCATGAAAATTAAATGAAATAAAACTGTTTAGAACAATGCCTGGAAAATAATGGATGGTCAGTAAATGTTACTGTCATTCTCTTTCTCATTTGTCATTTCAAATCTGCTAACTAAGAAACCAGATACTCAGGCTTATTCAGACTAAATAAAATAAAACTAAATGGGCTTTGAGTGAGTGCCTAACCAACTAGTCCACGAGGAAGGTGTTTGAGCATTAGTGCAGCTGTCCCATTCAGGCAAGACAAAGATCTAATGGGGCAATTTTCTGTTAAGAGGGGCTACAAACCTGACCTGCTTCTTCTGATCAGCAGAATATTGACTCCTATTATTGATCTACACAGAGAATTTTAATGTTATACAAAAGTATTGTTTAATTCAAGTTTATATAACAAAATATTAGATGAAAATGGCTTAGCCTGAAATATGAGCATGTAACTTATGAGCAGCTCTATTAAGCATAACGATGTTCAGAACAAAATTTAATGTTCTAAGTGGTTCTGATGTTGATCTCTGTCATCCTTTGTCTATGAACTTGTGACACCTTTAGCAGTGGGTAAAGGAAATGTGTCCTTGTTCAGTGAGTTCTTCATCTTCCATCATCCTGCTCTTCACAAGCTTCAGCAGTTCTGTTTCATTCCCTCTAGCTATCCTTCCTTCTTGTTTTTCCAGAACAGACCCATGGGAAGCTGAAATCAGCCTCAGCCTCATTCTGACACAAGGCTCTGTCTGAGATGAAAATGAGTGCACATTATGACGCCCAGCACATAGCAGCATCGTAAGAAATGTTTTTTAAATTAATGCATGATTTGCTCTGCTTTTCACTGGAAGAGAATAATGCACATGGTCTAGACAAACTGCTCCCAAATGTGCAGAATATATTGCCCCTAAACTGTTGTGTTTCCTGTGCCACACTATCGAACATCACCCTGGCTCCTCTAGTCAGGACTTGTATTGTCTAATGCATACACAAAGCCAGCTGTACACAAGGCCATCTACACACGAACTATGTGACCCTTATTTTGGTGGGTCAGAGGTATTTTTTGCTTGGTTTGACTGGGTGGGTTACATTGTTCAGTGGCAGATTATAGATAGGCGAGCAGCTAATGTAGTTGTTAAGCATATTAAAATCTGTTATGTTGAATTTATTATTTATTTTGCTTGAAGCTCTGAACTTTCATTTGTGGTCAATCTGACAAAGCTTTAAGTTTATGAGTATCAAATGCACTAGTAGTGATGCTATTTTTATTACATTTTCTCTGCTAGAAATTATAATAAACTTCCAAACATCTCTTAAAGAAAAAGAAAAGGGAACAGTCAAGAAATAGGTGATATAAAGTCAGGACTAAATTCAAAACAAGCTTAAAGGTTTGCTGTGAGTGAAAAAATGTAAAATTTAGTTGCTCCATCTAGTGGTGAACCGTTATATGACTTTAGCGAAGAGATTTTAGTTTTTCATGTGGAAGGCTGTTCAAATTTTGTTCTGCAAGTAGAACAAGATGATTAATAGACTCACTATCTTATTAACAGAAAGCTACCACACGTAAAAAGAAAATATCACTTCTTAATGACTCCAAATAGACTTAAAGACATATTTGCTAACCAACTCAAATTTCAAATAATTCTTTCTCAATCAGTCTAGGAACTAGCATCAAGCCTGATATCCATATCTATCTATATCTATACCTATACCTATACCTATATCTCTACCTATACCTATATCTATATCTATACCTATATCTATGCCTATATCTATATCTATACCTATATCTATATCTATATCTATATCTATACCTATACCTATATCTATATCTATATCTATATCTATACCTATACCTATATCTATATCTATATCTATACCTATATCTATATCTATATCTACAAAACTATACCTATATCTATATCTATATCTATATCTGTATCTATATCTATATCTATATCTGTATCTATACCTATACCTATATCTATATCTATACCTATACCTATATCTATATCTATACCTATACCTATATCTATATCTATATCTATATCTATACCTATATCTATATCTATATCTACAAAACTATACCTATATCTATATCTATATCTATCTATACCTATATATATATATCTATATCCATATCTGTACTATATCTATATCCATATCTATATCTACAAAACTATACCTATATCTATACCTATGCCTATACCTATACCTATACCTATATCTATACCTATATCTATATCTATACCTATATATATATCTATATCTATATCTATACCTATACCTATATCTATATCTATACCTATATCTATATCTATACCTATAATCTATATCTATATCTATATCTATATCTATACCTATATCTATATCTATATCTGTACCTAGATCTATATCTATACCTATATCTATATCTATATCTACAAAACTATACCTATATCTATACCTATATCTATATCTATATCTATATCTACAAAACTATACCTATATCTATACCTATATCTATATCTATATCTATATCTATATCTATATCTATACCTATACCTATATCTATATCTATACCTATACCTATATCTATATCTATACCTATATCTATATCTATACCTATATCTATATCTATATCTGTACCTATATCTATATCTATATCTATAAAACTATACCTATATCTATATCTATATCCATATCTATATCTATATCTATATCTATACCTATATCTATATACCTATACCTATACCTATATCTATACCTATATCTATATCTATATCTATCTATACCTATATCTATGTCTATATCTACAAAACTATACCTATATCTATATCTATATCTATACCTATACCTATATCTATCTATATCTATATCTATATCATCTGTATCTAGCTATATCATCTATATCTATATCTGTATCTATATCATCTATATCTATATCTATATCTATAACTACATTTAAAATTTATTCTGAAACTATGAGGAAATTTAGGCCTTGCCTGGGTTGGTAGGCGAGAAACGCTAATAGATAAGCCCTTTTGTAGTTAGGAGCACGAATTTTTGACTCAGGCCTTAATAAAGTGCTCTGAGTTGTGTGAAAAATATTGGCCTGGCCAAAGGACAAGTAGAAATCAAGATCACATGTGTGTCTGAATGGAAGAAGTTGCTGTGGGTGCCACAGGCTCGAGATCAGGCTGCTTGGGTTCAGCTCTGCCACCAGCACTTGTTAACTATATGGTCTTTATGTGTTAGTTTCTTCATCTATAAGATGAAAATAATGTGGAACAGCAACCCAAATCCCATTCTATAACCCTATTTTTATGGTCAGTCATTAACTTTCCAAATTCAGCTTTCCCTCCCCAAATTTCAGCACTCAACTGGAAAGCGGAGATGATGTGCTTACTCCCGGGCATGTCTGTTAATTTTTTTCCTCAGAACTTCAAAAACCATGGTTTTACTTTGGTTTTTACTGGTAGCAAAATTTTATCAGAAAGAAATGGTAGGACAGATTGCATGAAGACTTGTATACATGTTCCAGGAAAACAGCACATTGGTTTGACCATGTTAGATTACATTTTCTTTACCGTTAGAAAGATGTCTGCTTGAAAATACCTCCCTTTGTCCAGGGTCTAATTGTAGATTCCCTTAAAGGCACGGAGTATAGAACCCGAGGTGACTTGTTTTAAATCTGAGCTCTCCCATTTAAAGGCAGAATAATCTTGGACAAATTATTGACCTCCGTGAGCCCTTGTTTATTCATTTGTAAAAGAGAAGTCATAGAACTTATCTCAAAAGTTGTTCTGGGAAATTAAATGAATATGTATAATGTACTTAGAATAATGGCTGGTGTGTGGTAAGTAATATATAACGGTTAGTTGTTACAGAGTTATTATTTGTGGATACCCAAATAGTGGAGTATGAAATGAGGTATCTTTCTAGAAACTCCAGATTCAACATAATCTAACACTTATTCTTCTGCTTTCAACTTTTGTGACATTTTTCCCATACACCCTCTTCTTGACTCCAGTCTTGAATTTTCTTTGCCTCTTCCAGTGTTTTATTCCCAATTTTTCATGTTAAGTGGTATTCTTCATTCAGAACCATTTTTCTCCTGTTAATACATTTTTCTCTAACCCTCTTACTTTTTATCAGGGTATTCCTCAAGGACATGAATTATGTTTATTCTTTATATGTTTATGATGCCTTACACAGAACTAGAGCCACAGTAAGTACCCCAAAAACATGCATGGATAAAACATGCAGAAGAACCAGCTTACATTTGTGATCCCTCAGAAAGGGATACCCACAATTATAATGATTCCATTTACTCAGTAGCTGTTAAATGCTAGACACTGTAATAAGGATTTTATGAAGCATGATCTCATTAAATGGCATCAACAATTTTGGGGGTAAATCCTATTGGTTTCATTCTATAAATTTAATTACTTCCAAAAATGTAAATTACTTGGTCAAGGTGTTTTGTTAATGAGCAAACCTCAGTTGTTAATGGGCAAAGCCCTTTTCTCCTGAAAAAGCCCTTTATTGGCTACTGGATAATTGCTTCATTTTTTATTCCTCCTAGTATGTTGGCTTCGGATGGGGCCACAGTTCTTTGGTCTGCTATGTCTGGTAGGCAAGTGCCCTTGGAGAACTTCCACAGAGAACTACACATTTGAGAAGCTGCAAATCCAAATACTACAGGAGCCATATAGAGAACAGTATTTGTCGTGTGAGGGTATGGGCTGTGTCCAAAGAGCAGTTAAGTGTGTGACTTAATTCTGGCCCAATACTGTCAGTTAGAAAAGCTAACCCCGTGTTGAAAGATATTCTGATTTATTCAAGAGTATCTGGAAATCTTGAGTTTTTATATAACCTCTAAATTCAAAACCTGAACTTTAAATGTGGGCCCAAAGTTTAAAGAACACTGTGCAGCCCAAATAAAATAGATCTGTGGGCCATATCCAGCCCTCAGGCGCTAGTTTGCAACCTCTGACCTATATGCTAAAAACAGCCAAGGTCCTGCTCTGCTCTGTAACTAAGTCCCAGGCCCAATGAAATGCATAGGGTATCAGCTGCAAATAGTTGTCACCAGCCTGGGGCCAATATCAGAGGCCATACCTCACCTATGAGCAAATAGACTGCTGTGCAGAATTTTACAAAACTCTCTCTTTTGCCTGTTTTTTTTCTTTCTCTTCTTGTTGTTGCTGGCTGTGACTGGGAGCATGATAATTTCTATCTGTAGCAAATTCTTGACTTGGAATACCTCCCTGCCTCTTTGGGGTTCCTAAGTAAGCATTTAAAATTTTTTAATTATCTGTGAAGAAAAACAGCTGTTTATAGTAATTCATTTGATGGGTGAGAGATTAAATAGAAATAACTACATCTCTTAGAAGGTTAAATAAAAAAAAAAAGAGGGAACCAGAGAGAGAGAGGAGAGAGAGAGAGAGAGAGAGAAAGAGAGAATGTAGACCAGCATTCTGGCCCTAGTTAACGTCAAATTGGTTGGCTTCTAATCTCTATCCCTGACCTTTCTTCAACTCTGCCTAATTCTCTAACTGTCCAGGATGGGTGCCAAGCTCCACAGAGGTAGGGATCTTGTCTATCTTGTCACAGTAGTATCCCCAAGCTCTAGCACATTGCCTTGACACAAAGTAGGGGTTCATTAACTATTTGCTAATTGACTTGTGGATGTTTCACTTCAATGTCACCCTGTCACCCCAAATCTAGTATGTCCAAATCTAATGTGTCAACTCCCTTCTCAACATCCATATACTGTTTTGTGCAAAGGCAGTAGAGTATAGTGGTCCAACAGACAGGCTCTGGAGTCAGGCAACTGGTTTCAAATTCTGGTGCTACCACTACCCTGCTGACCTCAGTTAAGCTACTAAGTTAAGATTAATCCCTTAATTGCTTCTACTCTACATTTAAAAATAATGCCTATTTGACAATATTGCTGAGTGTATTAAATGAATCATTGCATGTAAAACATGCTTCAGTCAAGGTAAGCACTAAATAAATAGTAATAATAATAACAATAATAATGATGTTATTTGTTCTTTTCTGTGTATGGCATTTTCCCATAACTGATTTACAAACTTTTTCAATCAGAGATTTCCATATATCCTTTTGTCCTGTGCAGAGATTCACAGGAAGATGCGAGTGTTCGTAGTCGTCAGGAGACCAGGCACAGCAGATTAGGCAGGTCTCTTAACTCTGAGATCCCTATTTACTTATGTGTAAAATGGAATTAATTTTTTCTTACATTTATGTAGTGAATTAAAGTTAGTGTTTTATGTCCAATAATTCATTTTCTGCTACCTACCTCACATATGAAATAATTTATATGAAGCACATTGGCAATGGAAGCAAGCAGATGTAAACTGTATCACCAAGGTGCTCCATAGGTGCTTTTAGAAGAATGAGATCAAATGATTGTCTTTCTTGCTTCCACCTCTACTCCTAATGTAAACGCCATATAAAAAGAATGAAAAGAATTTCTTTTTGATGTTTTTGTGAATAGTGTCCCAATCTTCTCCTGGAGCACCCTCCTGCAGAGCAGCCCCCCTTTCCAGAAAAGCATTATTTCTTTCGGAAGGGCAAATGGTGAATGTGAATATAGGCACCTGGTTCTGTGGTATACTGGTGCCTGGAGAAATAGGAATAAAAGAATCTCTTAAAATAATGTCCTAACTCTTATTCCACAGAGTTTGGGTTTTTTGCCTACTGTCGATCAGGGTGATTACTATCTCTTTTCTGAGGGAAAAAGAGAAGCTGGCCTTCGAGAAAGGGAAGGAAAGTAAATGAGACATAGAAAACCAAATAATCATCATGGGAGAAAAAAAATATCAGAAACTGGAAACTGACAAAAAGATAACAAAGGTATTAGATTAAAAAATGAATAAAGGGTGGAGCCGTACAAGATGAATATGATTTTTTAAGGCAAGAAACTGTGACTCGTTTAGTCTTTGTGGCAGAATATTATCTACAACATTGTAAAAATAATGAGTACAGAAGGGTATGTGTGATATGGCCAGCTGTGGAAATTTCTAGGCCGGCTTCTGTGCTAATTATTACATATCCCAGCTCTCATACTACATTTTAACTTTTAGCATCCATAAGCTTCTGTCTCTAGCAGTATGAGACATAGGAAAATATTCAAATACCAGAAGTCACTATGGAAATAGGAGGAACAAAGAAGAATTCTTGAAAGTTTCTGGGTAAAGATAAAAGGAAAACAGAATAAAGATCTCACAGCAGGGGCTTGTGACAGATCTCCAAATCAGGAAGTCAGGCAAGAGGAAGTGGAGCAAAGACACATCCAGAGAGATGGTCCACAGATTTCAGCTACCCAGTTAACTTTCAGATAACTCACTCAGGAGAACAGAACTGGAAACAGATAAAGTGTAAGTTCAATTCTCTCAGTAAATGATGCAAAAAGAATAGCAAGAATTTTGAAAATGGTTTTTAACATTCTGGGGAGATTTTATAGACTGCCTGAATGTCTTAAGTAACCTAGAGAAGAACGATCTTGGGTTAGCCAAATTCTAAGTACAAATGTTACTGCAAAATGTTAGGAAAACAAGCTTAACTTGCTTATAAATTTGAAGGGTTAAATATAGATATCTCAAAAATGTTTTGAAGGAAGATAATAGATTTGTGCCATGCCACATAGAAAGCAAGAGGTACTTTTAAACATGTATTTAATGTAAATGCTTTATGAACCCCTATTCTCTTATTATAGTCTGAAATCATTGTGTGCTTTGGTGAAGTGTAGGTTATCTATTTCTATGCCACAAATACCCCTACATTTAGAAGTTTCTGCATGGTTTCTTATCCTCTTATATAGTGTGTGCACGAGGTCTCTTGAGGCTTAGGCTTGGAATTCACACAATATCACTTCGTCCTCATTCAGTCAAACCAAGTCTCAAAGCCAGTCCCTCTTCAAGGAGTTGAGAAATTGACTCTTCTTGGCTGAAGGAGCTAGAAAGAATTTGTGGCTGTTTTATCTATTACAGGTGTTTAAGTCAATTACAAAATAGGATAAGAGAGATAAAATAATCTGACTCAAATTGGAAACTGCTAAATCATTGCAAAGTGTTATTACTATGTAGCTGATTCATTGTTCCTTCCCTCCTCCTTCTGGGTCTTTTTGGCAGGTATCCTTATGAGGAATTCAGGACAGGCGCTGCAGGCATACTGAGCCAATCGGAAGGGGGCTTGGGGCCTTGTCACTACCTATTTGTCCTGCTATTCAGTACCTCAGACATGAGTCTGCTACCAATTCAATGACCTACAAAGTGCACTGAATTTCAGAAAGAAAGATTTTTCTGTGTGCCTTAAATCTTGTGATAATATTTGTCATTAGCTCAAGCACTGATCCATAGTTTAAAGGAAATTTATACTTTAACTTGGTAAGACAGGCTTTTATTCTTAAATCTTGGTTCCAGAAGGCCTAGAGAAAAGTAGTCAAGCAAAATCATGTAAGGCTGAATTACCTTGTTCACTCAGTACTGTGACATCCTCACAAGAACTCAAGTCACTGAGGGATCAGTGACCGTAGTGGGCACCTCTTGTGATGGCTCCACAGGGCAGGGTTCCTCTTTTCAGAGAAGCTGCCAACCTGTGCAGACATGTCCTCTCCTTGCCCCCACCTGGAAAGCCATCTCAATATTCGGAGAGAGTCCTCTGGACCATGGCTTGTTGGTTCCGGTCTGTTATCTGACCCAAGGTGGGCCGATCAGTTTGTCTCTGTCATGAACTGGAAATGCTGCCCGAAGAGCAACAGCATTACTGAAAGGTGTTGGCAGCTTAAAGACAATGCAATGCTCTGGAAGGAAGGTCCACAAGCCCCTGCAGAGGAAACACATGGGATTTCCCTAGTTCCTACACTTTTTTGAACCTTGATTTAATTCTTCCTTAGATTCTGTTAGTCATTCTAGTATTCTTGCAATAAATTCCCTGTTTTTGCCCAGACTGCTAGGGTTGTTTCTATTACTTGTTGTCAAAGGAAATGTAACAGAAGACAACCACAGCCATGGCTGAATTATTAGAATAAAATGGTGTATCTGGATGCCATTTCATTGATTTAATAGTAATTTATTGAGGACCTATTATGTCAGCCACAGAAATAGGCACACAAATAAGATGAGGAGGTATGTGTGGACAGTCACCCAGACATATAATTACACTAAATTGTGATAATGTTCTAATAGAGATACTTCCAAAGGGATGCAGTAGTGCAGATGAAAGTACGAAGGAACTTTCTGGGTTAGGCTGGGGACCTTGGGTTAATCAGCTTGGAGAAGGATATAAACTAAAGACTAAATCAAAGCTATACAGAAGATTCAGTCTCATTATATTACAGTAGCAGTAAATGAAGAATTTCTATATGGAGACTGAAGACCAGCTGTTCTCAGTATCAATTCAGCTCTACCGACTGGAAACTGATTTGAACAGCAGCATGAGAGACTTAGATTATATATGGAAGAATTTCCTGACAGTGAGAGTTCTTAATGTTGGGAGATGTAGAATCTTCTTCTCTGGAGGTTTAGAAATAATATAGCTTTTCATCTGCCTGAGATAGCATTATTGTAATGCTGTCTAAAAGTAGGGAAATGGAAGACAATCATTCAAGGTCTTAATAGCTTAGAGTTTTTATAATTCTGTTGCCTTTCAGAAAAACTTCATTGTATCAATGAAAAAATAAAATTAAAGGCAGAAAAGTAATGTAAAAAAAAGGAAAAATAATCAAATTATTAATTCCAAAAGATGTACATACACACACCAATATTTTGATTTTGGTCTATGGTCTTATTTTATTTTTTAAATGGGGATCCAATTGCTAATGCTCTAAGTTATTTTTGTTTGCTCCAACCATAACTATAATGCATTGTTTATGATTTCCAGTTTTGGTTTCTTGAAAGCTGAACAAAAGTTAAAAAATACATGTTAGTTTGTGTAGTATCCCATGAAATTTAATTTTTTGCCCAATCTATTATGCTGGACTCACTTACATATACTTTGACAGCAATTTTTTTTAGCAACTGTCTTTATCTAGTCTTCACACAAAGTATTCAGCTTAAGGTACATCTCTTTTTTTAATCACACATAGTCCATTTAGTTTACACAATTGTTAACTCAATAAGGCAATCAGAATGATGAAAACATACCACAGATTAATTCTTGATAAGCATGTGACATGGCTGATGGGAACAGCAGTGAATGTGTGGTAGCATATATAGTCTATTAACAGGAGTGTTCAGTGTACTTGGACATAAGCCTTGTAGTTTACAATGGGATAGAGAACATTGGTTAATGTGTCATAATAGGTAAGAGAGTTTAGGGAAAGAAAAAAAACAAACCTGGAGTTTAGTTTTGAGCCCCTCCCCCCAAAATGAAAATTCATTTTCTGGCACCCCTATATGAGTTTAATATACCACTTTTAATACACTAAACTTCCACCCATCTTCAATGTTTTCTCCTCAATTTGGGGAATTTGAGATTCTGGAGAATAAAAGGGAGAACTGGGTGAAAATATTTCAGTGCCCTAGATAGTTACCTTCTTCTGGGATGAGGACATTGCTGGGAAACAGAGGTCTTCTTGCTACTCAGATTGTAGAGGATGAAAAGAGGGATTATTTTGTGTCTCGGTCTGGAATCATCTCAGGAGATTTTTGTCCTATAACCCTTTTTCCCAGGTCTCACTTTCCACTGGGAGTATGATGGCTGGGGTACAGTTCAGAGATTTTTGCTTTTCTTATAGAGCTTCTGGGATTGCCAGGTGGCTATCTTTATCTGGTGGAAGTGAAAAGGAAAAGAAATCTCCCCCCTAATCCTCTCTACGACACACAACAAATCAACGTGTCCCATGACCTACCTTCTCTTTGAGGGTATTTGCAAAATCACCCTGGAAATCCTCAGAAAGTGAGACTGTCCCAGCTCTGTGCTCTACTTGGTGCTCATCTGCATAGGACTTTGTATCCTTGATATCAGAGCGTCCACTTCCCTGATGGTCGATCCTGTGGCAATAGTATAAGCTTGTAGCTTGAAAAAATCCCTGAAAAACTATAAATGATTTTTGCTTTAAGAGTAAGATCAGGTTCAACTAAAAATATGGAAGGATTACAATGCGTCCTGTGGTGTAGTATAAAATTCTTCAACCAATTACAATTGCAAATAACAATGAGGGTGTCTTGTTTTCTGAGAAAGATCAGAAGTCCAGTATTGTCCAAAAAGCTCAAGAGGTCGTATTCCTTTCAAGTGGAATGGAGGGATTCGTAGCAATTACTGAGATGGATTATACAAAATGAAGGACAGTTGGAATAGTTAAAAGTCTGTTCATATGCTCTACATGGGTATGGTAGCCCTAGGCTCTGTCATGGAAGCAGTGATTCTTGGTATGGACTATCCTATGTACTGTACATAATATTAGACAAAACATGAACTTTAGAAGAAGAAATGCTGTCTGGTCGTGTTAGTGGTGCTTTCTTTTGACACTACGTATTGGGGGTATATGTTTATGGAAGCTCACTCTCTAGGTAGTAACTTATCAGTGCCATGAAAAAATGAAGCTCGGCCACTTGGCCCTCATGTGCACGGGCCTCGTGAAGTGCTCACATGGTCATACCTTTTGTGAAATTTGAAAAGTATACTTTAAGTGCAATTTGTTAAGATGACTAGATCACTTTGATTTTCTGTGATGGTTAATTTTATGTTTAAACCTGACTGGGCCATGGAGTGCCCACCACATATTTTTTCAAATATAATTCTGGGTGTGTCTGTGAGAGTGTTTTTGGCCAAGATTAACATTTAAATTGGTGGACTGAGTAAAACAGATTGCCCTCCCCAATGTAAGTGGTCCTCATCCAATTGGGTGAAGGCTTGAATAGAGCAAAGGCTCACACTCCCAGGAGTAAGAAGAAACTCCCTACCTGAGTGTGTGATCTGGTATATCAGTCCTTTAGTGCCTTTAGATTTGAATCGAAACATCAGCTATTCTTGGGTCTTGGGCTTGCTGGATTTCAGTCTACAACTATGCTGTCAGGTCTCCTGGATCTCCAGTTTGCTGACTGCAGATCTTGAGATCACCTCCATAATTATGCAAGCCAATTCCTTAAAATAGATCTCTTTCTATATAGACATACATCCTGTTGGTTCTATTTCTCTGGAGAATCTCAATACCCTTCCTTCATATTTACCTTTGATTTCAATGATATTGGAAGTGTTTTTTGGATCAGTTGAATAGGAATTGAATTGGGGAATCATTTAGTTGTACATATTTATGTAGTTTGCAGTTACTTCTATGTATAAGAGGCTATCCTGTTATGAGAATGGCTTCCAGCATTATTCCCCTGCCTACTGTACCAGCTCACCTGACAATGTGACTGAAATATTTCTATCACTATGAAAGTGTCCTTTGGCACCAGACACCGAAAGCATGTGAATGGTGGAGGAAAAATTATGTCAAAGATTAACCCCATGAAGTGTTAACTCCCTTTCACTTATGGGGTATGCATATATGGGTACTTTAGCAGCTGTGCCTTAATACCAATACACAAGCCTCAGGGCCACACATGAGAAGTGTGCAGTATGGGCATGAAATAAGGTAACAAGGTTGTGCCTGCGTGAAGTCAATTGTCTCAGCCATAGCTCAAACAAAAGACAGGTGTGACCAAGATGTTAAGGCTTAGTTATATACTAAAATGGTATAAAAGATGTGTTTCATACCTGGATGTTTCTTTAATTCTAGACCATTTCCTGTCATTATGTCTCCAAATATTACATCTTTCTGATTCTTGATGTTTTGAAATTTCTATTAAATGTCCATTGGAATTTCTCATTCTATCCATGATTTCTCTTAATTCTGATTTCATGTATTCCATCTCTTTCTCTAAACTGCATTTGGAATAATTTTCTAGATTCTATCTTTTAATTCATCAGTTCTCTCTTCAGCTGTGTCTACTTCACAATTTAACCCATCTGTTATGAGTTTAATTTTAGTGATTCTATTTTAATTTCCAGATTTTTATTATTTTTAAAATAATTAAAAAAAATAGTTATTTATTATTTTAAAATATTTTTATTTAAAAGTTATTTTAAAAATCTGTTGTTTTATAGAAGCACAGCCTTTTTCTTTATTATATTTATTTATTATATTCTTTTATCATTTTGAACACTTTGAATATGTTTGCTTTGAAGTTTCTTTCGGATTTTCTTTTTTCCCTCATTTTTGAGGATAAGCATTGTTTTTTTTTTTTCAACAGCTTCAAGTTTGCTTTTGTTCCATTTGTTCTGGACCAGGTTTTTTATGTCAATTTTCTAGCTTAGGGTGCCTTATCATACAGGTAGTTTGAATTCAGACACATGCTCTTGTGCAGTTCAGACCTGGGGTTTAATATTTTTTAGAAGTTTCTATCTACCGCTCTAGATGGTGAATGGCTTCTCTAGCAGAGACAAACCTAATTTTAGGCTCATATCACAGAGTGGGCAGCCTTCCTGACCTCTAGGCTCAGACAGGTAGCTTAGGACCATGTCCCTGAGGCCAGGGTCTGAGGCCGGAACTTCACTGTCCCTCAGGTAGGTATTAAAGATCTAGCTCCTGGACCTCTAGACTATTCCAAATACCTTGTAAACTTTTGATTTCTGTTTCTGCTCACTGCTCTAACTTTGAATTGGCTTTATTTCTAAAACCTAGATAGTTTTTCTCTCTTGTTTATAGTTTAACTATACATTTAAAGCTTGTTGTTGTTAAACTGTGTCTAGAAGTTTTACGTGTTTAGAGCCAGGGCAGGGACAGCAAGAGCAGGGAAGAAGCAGGGAGTGCAGAGGCTTCCACATCAATGATCTGTTTCCAGGTATGGCTTTTTTTTTTACATCTTTGGTGAGATTATCCAGTTTAGGTTATTCATATCTGTGTCTTGTCCATCATGGTACCCCCAGTAGCTAGCACAGCTGTAGGCTCCATAAACAGTAATAACTGGCATGTTCTAAGTGCTATGTTAAGTGTTTTCCGATCATGTCATTTCATACACAAACCCTAAGTATTAGAAACTATTATCATCTCCATTTTGTAGATAAGGAAAGTAAGACTTAAAAAGCTTAAATAATTTTGGCAGGTACAGCCAGTAGATGACAACATAAGACTGGCATGCAGGTCTTATGAAAGCTCTAAAAGCCTATGTCATGGCACAGTGCTAGCTTCTCCACTTTTTTTTTTCCTCAAGGGGATCTTTCCAGGGAATTAGTGTGCCATTCTTTATTCCTTGATGACATTACCTGGATTGTTATTTTTCTGATACCATTTTATTATAATAGCTTATTCCACATATTTCTGTCTCTGCCTCAAAGGACCACAGAGTTTTGAGTTACATATGATTTCTGAAGGAAGGGGAGGGCTAGATCAAGGTTAGTGGACAATAGTGTGGATTTTCTCTTGGTGCTCAGCTCATATAGGATCAAGGAGGTGATAAATAAATATGTTCCAGGACTGAGGGAATTTAAGAGAGTTTATGTGGAGAACCTAAAATCTTCTTGCACTTTTTCTGGGAAATTATTTGCATCCCCACCTGTTTTTTCTTAGTACTGAACCCTCTCTGTCCATAAAATCCTTTCTCTCCTGTACCTTCAACCTCTTTTCTACTGATTCCATTCCAATGACATTTAAATGTGTTAAGTCTTTTCCACTAATCTGAACTCAAACCTTGGGCACCTTCTTAGACTCTCCTGATTACTCTCTTTGCAAAGACACCGTGTGCCCCTGGACTGGACGGTCACCATCACTGGCACCTTCTCTGAGTTCTCCAAAGCACACTCTGAGTTAGAGCCTTGGGCCTGCATGACCCTCCTGCCCCCCACACCGAGCCCTCTGTTCCAGAGTGCCCTTAGTGTTTCATTTAGATTGAATCAGACAGCAGACTACAGGCATGGAATTTGATTCCCTGGTGACTGGCAAGACACCAGATGATATGGCCTGGAAGTGTGGGGGAGTAGATTCTCTATGAACTCTGATCAATGAGGTTCAAAAGTAGGAAAGAATGAACTCATACCCCCTTTTCCCTCTGCAGACTAGTACAAGGTGTGATTTCTCCTTATAGCTCTCCATAAAGGTCTGCGGAGATACCTGCTGGGCACCCACTGTGTTTCTTCATGGACCATTATGAAGGACGATCAGTGCTTCAGTGCCTCTCATTATACCGCTTTATACCTCTTCTTGCCTTATTTCCCCATTTCCTTCCATGGTCTTTCATTTCTTTCACAGATAAATAACAGTGTTTTAATCTTAACTTCAGGTTCTGTTTCCTAGAAGACCTGGGCTGAGATACTCATTATAAAAAAGTTTTCCTTATCCTCACATCTCCCTCCATCTAATCCACTTATATCTCTCTTCCTTTGAAACTTTTCCAGAGATCAAAAAAAAATTTTATTCTTTTTCTTATCTGCCATTCATTCCTCAGTCCAGCTTCTCTCTACCATGTCTCTAAAACTGCTTTCACCGAGATCAATAATGCCCTGGTTGCTAAATCCAAAGGGTAATTTTCAGCCTTTCTCTCACTTGATCTGCATGCCACACTTGACACTGACCTCGCCTCTTTCCAGTATTGTCTTGTCCTGAATTCTAGACAATGCCCTCTTAGTTTTTTTCTTGCCATTATAGCTGCTCCATCTCAGTCACCTTTATATATCTTGTAAATATTGATGTTTTCCAGGGTTCTGCCCTCAGCCCCCTCTCTTTTCATCCCTTCCCTTTCCTTTATTTTTCTCCCTTTCTCTTCTCTCTTCTCTTCCCTTCCCTTCTCTGGTATAATCTATCCCTGGGCAGTCCTATTCTTTCACATAGCTTCAAGTGCCATCTATATGCCTATAACTTCCAAAAGTATATTTTAAATCTAACTTTATCCCTTGAGTACCAGATTCTTTAAAGGATCTAATTGTCTACTGGATATTTCCTCTTTGATGTCCTATAGGCCCGTGAAACTTGACATGTCCAAAAATGAGACTCAGCATTTTCTTCCAGTCTGAATCTATTTCTTTTCCTACCTTCCCTGTCTCAGTGACTGGTACGTCCATTCCTAAGCCAGAAGTTAGGTGTCACCCTCATTCACCCACAATTTCCACCCTCATTAGGGTGACCATTTCATCCAAGTTTCCCCAGGACTTTCTTGGTTTTAGCAAAAAAAGGTTCCATATCCACAGAAACCCCACAGTCCCATGAAAATGTGAATGGCTTTCCTGGAACTGCCCAGTTTTAAAACTGGAAGTCTCATGTCTTGGAAACCCCCTCAATCATAGGCAAAAGGAAGGTTGGTCACCCTTTCCCTCATACCCAATCAATCATCAGGAACCACTGATTATAACTTTTTAATATGTCTGAATTGTCCAGGTCTCTCCATCTCCACTGCTACTATACCCAGCATAGACCATTAGCATTTCTTGCTTAGATTGCTACAAAGCTTTGTAACATTCCTTTGCCTCTCATTGCTTCCTCCAACCCATTCTCTGAACTCTTGCCAGCATACCATTCCAAACTACAAATCTGATGATATGATTCTTCTTAAAATCTTTAAGCTGCTTCTTATTTGCCCTAAGATGAGGGGCACACTTCTTAAGATGGCTCACATGACCTCTCCTAAAATTGTCCTGTTCATTCTTCCAGACTCATCCCTTCTCGTTTCCTCCCACATTGTATATAAACCCAGATGTCAGCTGTCCCCTCTATAAAATCAGCCTTTGCTTTTATTTTACACCCAAGGGGACATAGAACTCTTGCATGTCTTCACATCCTCTTTCCCAAATCCTCTTTTACAAAAGTCTTAGTGAGAAACACAGAATTCACAGGGGAGATGAAGGAGATACTCTGTCACATGTGGTATAGTAACAACCCTCAATTCACCACTGACATTTTTTCTCCAAAGTTCCTTGTCAGCTGCTTTACTCTTAGGATTTTTTTCTTTGTCTTTACTTTTCCCCCAAGGTATACAGCCTTCCTGGATCTACTTGCCTACACCCCTCATCCCCCCAACCTCTTTACACTCATCTCTTCATTATACTGAGCAATTTGGCTTTGTCCCAGCTCCTGTTTATAAATGTTCATTCCTAACTCCATCCAAGAGCTCAACAAAACAATGTCCTTCTATTTCTAGATTCCATTCTTGCTTGGTGGCATCATTTTTAACCTGAATATGTCCCTCGGGTCTCACCTCTTATCCCAAGTAACTTATTAAATTATTTCTTTAAAAATATGGCATTACATTCCTAAATAATTAGTCTACCAGATAGGTGCTAAGGGAGTGAAATTTTCTTCATTTTGTTTCATGTGTTTCAGCCACCTGGCTTACCTGCAATCCTCATGTATTCCTTGTTCTCTCCTGCTACGTCTTTGTATAAGCTGCTTATTTGCCTGGTATACTTTACCACCATTTAACTAAAAAACAAACAAAAATCTATACTAAGTATACCTCAAATTATGATATTTTTATGTCTCCTTGCCAAAATTTGTCTAAGGGACTGGTTTTATAAACGGAACCAGTGTTAGATGTAGTTCATGGGGCTTGATTTGGACAAAGAAATTTCTAATTATACATAACTCATTTTAGCATTTTTAATCATCTTGGCATTGATGAAATTCACTGCATTGGTCTCTAGGGGATTAGGAAGAAAACTAATTTCAGTTTTTGAAAGTCATTTTCAAGACCTCCAAAGAAGGTTTATAAAGGACATGAAAGGGGCCTAGGAATCACATAATTCTCAGTTTGATTCTAAGTCTGGGAATTAGTACAATTAATCAAGACTACAAACCACAGTCCCTTAGAACACAACAATATGCAATGCACATAGCCACTGTGTGCAGTTCAAGCGATCACATGTATTTACAGATCGGTCATATTCAGTTAACCTAATTTATTTTCTTGTTAACATCATTGAGTATATCTTTATTTTTACTAATGTAAATGATTGACGATTTTAAGATGGCAGTTGAAAAACTTGCTGTGCATGGAGACTCATACTAGCTGGGGTTCCCAGTGGCCTTCCTTAGTCCTAGAGGTTTTGAGCTTCAAAGCCCTGAGAAGAGTGTGGGTTAGCAAGACAAATACAGAGTTGGGACTTTAGAAATCCAGATTTTCCTACATGTGCCTATATATTCTTAAGGCACTTAAAACCCTCTGCACTTTCTTATCTTTTAAATAATCTTTACACTCATTTTAAAAGAGAGATCTTCCCTTGTTCTCATTCTTACTCAGAAAGGTAATATAAATAGATGCAAAAATACTTTGAAAACTAAAAATGCTTTGCAATTGTAGTTGGGCCCATCATCTTTCAAATTTGCAAAGGGCAAGCATGAGGAGTTTCATTGTACTGATCTATTCATCATTCTTACTGTTCTAATATCCATCTCTCTGTTTTTCCCTTCCTTCTCTCAACAAGTATTTACTGAGCTGTTAATATTCACATGTGACAGGTCTGATTCCTGTCCTCATGGAACTTACACTCTTGTGTAAATAGCAAATAGACTATTTCAATCCAGACTGATAGAGGGTGTAATTGAGAAGGGAACTATGGGATGGTTGGATTAGGTTGGGTGGTGGTTAGGGAAGGTTTTCCACAAAAAGTGATGTCTAGGGTGAGAGCTGATCCTTTAGCTCTCATGGGAAAGTATGGAAACTATTTTAGGTCTCATGGGAAATATGGGTGATAGCAGGACAAAGAGAGGTGATAAAATGTTCCAAGCAGAGAGAACACTGTGTGCAAAGGCCCTAAGGCAAAAGCTAGCACAGTTTGACAAAAATTTCAAGGTAGCTGCTCTGTCAGGTGAGAAATCTTCACTCAAATAGTTTATGAACAAGTTAGTAGGTAGTTCCATTGACTATCTGATGTGTGAAAGATGTGAGCTTTATCCATTTGGAGCTACTCTTCGGCCTCAGGTCTTAGGTTTAATTGTACCACCTCTGCAGCTCTCTCTCTTTTTTTTTTTTAACAAACCTTTAGACATTGGATGGCTAAGGCTCCAAAGCTTTTGGTTTCTAAGACATGGCACTTTGAGTTGAAATACTGCAATTATCAAAGTACTCAATAAAAATATTTCTGTCTCTTCTCATTGTAAAGAAGAGAAAACTGAGTCACAGAGAGCTTAAAAAACTTTCCCTAGGTTATGAAGATTATACAGCTATAATATATATATATATATAGGTAATACAGCTATTAAATCACAGCTATTAAATTGAGTATAGGCTAGACCTGGGGCAGCAGTGGTCTCTAAATACCAGAATCAGGAGCAATACGACCACTGTAGTGAAGACCGAGAACAACCAGACAGGCTGGTGACTGTCTTTAACAATACAGGATAACAAGGCAACTAACTCTTATCACGGATCTGAGCATATTAATTATCTGATCTGAGCGATCAAGACCTCCAGTCTGACAACTTTGCCAATGTCGATTGCCGTGGTGGTGGCTTAATGTTCTATTATTAGAGTAGTTGAGTCTTGAAAGCATAAACTGTTTCCTAAGTTCCCTTGAAGTTGATAGCTAGTTGAGCCAAAAATGTTCCTAGGCAATGGTTGGGAAAGATAGGAGCCTGGAACTGAGGAATAAGAAAAAGACAAATGAAGTGGAAGATTGAGAACCCCAAATACAAACTTCGATTTACCAAAGGCCGACAGTTTATGATTGCTGGAGAAATTGAGCAATCAAACATCATCAAAATGATTGCTGAACATCTGCAGCCCTACAGTTAATCGCAAGCATGACAACAAAAAGGGAAATACAGTCCCTCCTCAGGCTGATTGCTTAAATATCTGGCTAAGTTAGGTATGGCGAAGAGAAACAGGTATGTTATGTGTGAAGGTAGTGGTACTATTTCTAATGTCTAAGGGATATATATATATACATATATATCACAACAAGAAACATTCATGATTCAAATCTCTTCATGCCTACTTCCCCTAGTACATATACATCAGGCA
This sequence comes from Smutsia gigantea, assembly GCA_032199065.1. NCBI lineage: Eukaryota > Metazoa > Chordata > Mammalia > Pholidota > Manidae > Smutsia > Smutsia gigantea. The sequence continues at coordinate 720,589 of JAVSCE010022620.1, read as the reverse complement.
ATGGTGAAACTTCTGTTGTAATTGTTTTCCTGTAACAGGAAACTTCTCAGATGGTGTCCTAACCCTTGAAGGAAATGAAAAGGCCCTAAAAGTGAATCTTCTCTTGTCAGAATTTTTTCTCCAATAAAACTTTTGCTATCTCTTAGGAATGTTTCAGTTGTGAGTAACAGAATACCTAACTCAAATTTGTGTAAGCAAAACATTTATTGGCTCATATATTTGTAAGGGCCAGAGGTACAGCTTGTCACAGATGCAGTTTGAGCAGGGGATCACCTCTCAGCTCTTCTTGTCTGTGCTAGCTTCATCTTTGGGTCGCTTCTTTAATGAGACAAGGTGGTGGTGGCGTTTCTCATCTTCCTTTCTTCATCTACAAAATCCAGTGGAACAGTGAAAGCTCTTCTTTCTCAGAGTCAGTCACCATGGCCAGGGAGTTGGGGTTGTGAGGTTTTGCTTAAGTCAATCAAGGTTCTCCATGGAGATGGGGAGTAGGATCCTTCCCACTCAACTGAGTTGGCAGAGAATCAGGTTGGGAGGATTTCCCCAAAGAAAAGTCTGTTACTCAATGAATGAGGAAGTGGATGCTAAATAGAAAAGATTTTTGCCACCCTTAATTTTTTTCTTTGCTTTCTTCTTTGGCATTCCACACGAAAGGACTCTCAGTCACGTTTAGCTTTTGTATTGGTTAAAATATAGTTTCAGGTGCATGAAATAGAGACTCAAAATAATGGTATATTAAGCCAGATAGGAGTTTATTTCACTCCATCTAAAGTCTGAGATGGTGTGACAGCCCTGCACTGTAGACTTGCAGAAGGCCAGGCTCCTGTCTTGCTCTGTTATCTCCAGGGTGTAGGTTCCATCTCTATGGTCCGGCATGGATCATTGCTATGTCCTAGTTCCAACCTGATGGAAGGGTAAAGAAGGGAAGGCTATGTTTTTTCCCTTCAATGTGTCTAAGCATTGGCACTATTGACATTTTGGGCCAGATTATCCTTCGTTGAGGGAGGATGTTCTGGGCATTGTAAGACGTTTAACGCCATCCCTGGCCTCTACCCACTACTAACATCCCCTTTCCCCCAAGTTGTGACAATGAAAAATGACTCCAGACTTGCCAAATATCCCCTAGGGAGGCATATTTTATTTTTGCTTACATTCTTTGTCTGGAATCGAGTTGTATGGTCATTCATAGTTACAAGGGAGACTGTACAGAGAGTTAGTTACAAGGAAGACTGTATGCCATCAAGAATGGGACTGCTAACTTTCCCCATCAAAGTATTTGAGTGTTAAGTATGTCATTCTCTGTTAACATTGACCTAGGGGCACAATGATGATAGGACAATAATTATTGAGCTTTTGCCTTCACTGGCCTCCAGGATTCCTTAAAGTATCCCTCAAATATTTCTGAAACTCTTTAGGGTGCATTTCATATTTGCAAACAGCCTTTTAGACATCAACTATGGGAAACTTGGAAATCCATGAGGGTTTTACAAATGACATTTTCACTGGTTTCCATTTTGAGGGCACTGAAGTTTGTGTCACATGTGATTTCCAGTTACTCTCAAAGCTTTTCCCCAAAGCTGTTAGTGCAGCCTTATGCCTGCCACTACCACTAATGCCATTGATGCCAACTAAAGCCAGCAGCCGTCTTGCATCATTATAAATCTCTTCCCACCCCAAATCTTTGGTCCTAATGAAGTACTGAAGAAGGTGTCCAACCTGTGATAGACATTTTAGTGAATCTAGCTTTTTCACATAGCTACTTTTCTTTTAAGGACTCAAAGCAAGATTGTGAGTTTTGGGATGGAAGACAAATCTGAGTAGCACTAATGCTGATGTCCTCAAAAATCACTTTTCCCTTCTCTGATGATTGAAACATTATTATTGAGTCAAGCTTACGTGCTTGAAACTTACCAGAATTATCTCTCAAAATTATTTCTTTGCTCCACATGTAAATATAATTCAGGTATAATATCCCTGTGTTTCCCTAACCAACCCAAACATGTGGAGGGAGATCCAGTTAGGCTCAAACTGGAATCCTTTGTTATTTATTCATTCAGTCATTCATTATTATCACTTATTTATTCAATCAATACATTACTGAATGTCTACTACAAAGAAGTATGTTCTGGGTCTTAGAGTTGCAACTGTGAGCTCCACTGGCATGATCTAATTTATTTAGTCTAACAGGTACCAAGGTGATAGCTCCCTCCTCCGTATTATCAGTTTGTGGATTGTATTTTTTGTCCATTCTTTCATTAGAAATTCTTAAGTTACACCAGTATATCTCTGCTATTCAGTCGCTGTCAGTGGTATGCATTCAGGCAATTGAATATTTGTGTAGGCCAGTCCTACTGATGAACATTTTTCTGAGACAAAAGGCAAAAATGACCGAGTCACACATTTTCAAGTTAAGCAGAATGTCTGAGTTATAAGGAATCTTGGATTGTCTACTATTTGCTGAATCTGAGCTTTTTCTTCATGAACTTTGTTCAGACTGAGGGTTAACTACATTATAATATGTGATTTGCTCTGGAAGAGCTCATCATCTGAAATTCTTTGAATTTTTTTAGAATTATTAAACTTTTTTATTGTAGTAGAAGATACATAATTAAGATACAGCATTTGAACCATTTTTAAGTGTATAGTTCTGTGGCATTAGTACATGCCCATTGTCGCACAATCATCATCTTGTCCATCTCCAGAGCTTTTCGACTTCCCCGACTGAAACTCTGTACCCATTAAGCAATAGCCCCACTACTCCTTTGTCAGGGTTTTTAGCCTTCCCCGAGCCCCCTCTGAACCTGCGGAGAGAACGGGAAGGAGGAGTGCCAACTGTCCGCCCAATCACCAGCCTCCAGCCCTTAGGCCTGAACCGGAGACAAACAGATATGACATGGAGCTCAGTCAAAGCAGGAACTCGTTTATTGCAGAAACAGCAGAGTATATATAACATTCACGGGCCAATCAGCATAAAGGTCAAGCAGTCACAAGCTCTTCACGCAGGAAGGCACATAATGCAAGTGAATGGTGTCCACGAGCTGATCACGATCCCAAAAGACTCACGCCACCAATAGGGAGATACCCGGAACACAGGTAGACTAATGTCATAGCCCGCCAAAATGCCTGGGCACGACCCTATGCTTATCCGGCGAGTGCCATCTTGGCAATAATTCAGCATTTAAGGGCTACTTCTTAGATTAGAAGGCCCTACACTCCTTCTTTCCAGCTCCTGCAACCACCGTCCTTTATGAATCTGACTACTGTAGGAACCTCGTGTAAGTGGAATCATATGGTACTTGCCCTCTTGTGACTGCCTTATTGCACTTAGTATAATGTCTTCAAGGTTCATCTATGGCACAGATTAGGTCAGAATTTCCTTCCTTTTTAAGGATAAAAATATTCTACTGTATTCTGTTTATCTCTTCATTCACCGAGGGGCTGAAATATTTTTTTTTTGCCTTTTATATGGAGTCTTCTTGAATGCTAAGGTTTGCATACCCTAAAGTCTTGCACTAGGAATTGTAAACACTTGAAGACAGTTAGCTCTGTGGCATTAATGAACATGCTATGAAGTTTGCAATTACCACTCAAGAAGAAAATATAATTTTACAATAAATTAAATTACTCCTACTTTGTGTTAGCAGTAGAAGCCCTAAGATGGGATTATGAACTTATTATTTTATGAGAAGTCAGTTTAAGAATTCTAGCAGTCTTGAACAAAACAGTAGCAGACTCACAGAACCCAAGAACGGAATAATAGTTACCAAAGGGAAAGGGACTGGGGAGGATGGGTGGGAAGGGAGGGATAAGGGGGAAAAAGGGGCATTATGATTAGCAGATGCAGTGTTGGGGGGGCTTGGGGAGGGCTGTACAATTCAGAGAAGACAAGTAGTGACTCTATAGCATCTCACTACGCTGATGGACAGTGACTGTAATGAGGTTGGTGGGGGGGACCTGATGAAGGGGTAGTTTAATAACCATAATATTGCACATGTAATTGTAGATTAATGATACCAAAATAAATTATATATAAAAAAAGAATGTTAGCAGTCTTAATGCCATAAGTATTCAAAAGTAATGGAAAATCTTTCTTTTATGGGTCCATCCTGGCCAGTATGGTAGCCACCAGACAAATGTGGGTTTTGAAATTTAAATGAAATTTAGATTCAGTTCCTCCATCACATTAACCACATTTCAAATGCTCTATCATCATGGTTAGTGGCTACCGTACTGAATAGTACAGGCATATATATTTTTATCATCCCAGAACATTCTATTCCACAGTGCCGATTGTGTTAGCTTGAATTTTCTCCCCCAAAGTCATTAGGGATCATTTAAACTTCATAAAATTCACTGTTGCCTAACAGAGTGCGACATTCTGAGTGCCCCTAGACTCTGCCAGCCTGCAGTGTGCAGCTGAAGGACAGGACTCAATCTTCTGTGGAGCATAAGAAGAGCATCAGTGTAGTCTTGGTGCCTGCTAGCCACTCACCCACAGAGGCACACAGAGCCCAGTGTTCAGAGAGGAAAGAGGAAAGGTGAAACTTCAGAAAGGGTGAAGGAGGCAGGCAATGAAAGAGGAAGTTCACTGTAAGTTAATAGCATTTTAGTTTTAATGGCTTTTGAAATTCAGTTTCAGCCTTTCAAACCCCCAGTAGTAAAAATGCACATACAGGGAAACCCTCAAACAATAAAGAACATGTTTGAACCTAATGCCTTTTAATTCTTATGATAGGATAGTCAAAAATCTGTTGTAAAGCAAACTCTCTTGGCGATAGTAATTAGGACCCGATTGCGACAGAGGTGCACCACTTTAGACTCTGCCTCTTTTTTAGAGAGGTGATTTTCAACCTGTCTTTGCAATCTGGTAGTAATGGTTTGTTTATAGTTATTTTGTGACTCTATTTGAATGACATTGTGTGCTTTTAAAGTAGAACAAATAAATTTAATTTTCAGGGTTTTGATATGCCTTTGACTCATTAGGACAGAGGCCTTTCTTAGTAATTTGCTCTACCCCCACAGTAGCACAATCCTTGCACATAGTGATCAACAAATGTAGAATGAATGAATGAATGAATGAATGTGAATACCCTAGAAATTTTGGAAGGCTAGGGTTGGGAATAATTGTAGGAAAATTGATTTTCCCTGAAATTGACTATGTTGAACATATTCATCCATAGGCTGGCAGGGTCCTTCTTTAATTGACAAAGAATCTGCTGGACATAAATATGAGATGACTTGGGTTCCATTTCCCACTCAGCCTCTGATTAACCATGTGAACTGGACCATATTAACTTCTTGAAGCTTTTTTTACATTCGGAACATGATAATAGCTACATCCTAGGTTTTGCTAGGATCAAATAAGTTAAGATACGTAAACTGTTTAGTAAAGTGCTTGACACATATTTAACTTAAAAAAAGAGGACACTTTAAGCATTTGTGGGGAGAATCTAGGCTTAGGCTAAAAGTACAGGGAGAAGAGAGAGGAGTTTTATGGGAATCTAAAGAAGGGGAGAGTTTATGGATCCACAGATTCCAGAACAAAGGAGTTGAAGAGGTGGTGTGACTTTGTTGCTGGGGGGGCAGCTGGAAACAACACTGGGGCAAAGGAATGATTGTGTCCCGGATACTGCTGCGTAGTTCACAGGCCAAACACACTCCAGCATCGAGGACTTCGCCTTTTTTATCTCTTCTTTTGAAATTGTCTTCCTCCGGCTATCTGCAAGGTTGCTCCCTCAGTTCATTCAGGACTCTGCTCAAATGATGACCTCTCTATTGAGCCTATTGGAAAAGTTACCTCCTACCCTCTAATACCCTATCTTCAATTATAATAATAATTATGTACGCTACTTTGATTTTCTTATTAGCATCTTCACTATTGATAGTATTAATTATGTCTTATTCTACCACTGTGTTATGATTATAGGTGAGCAGGGAGTGTCTTTTTTGGTTCATTATGTTTTGACTAGGGCTTGTTCATGATGGACTTGCAATGAATTGTTTTTGTTGAATTCACATTTTTAGCATTTGATCCTCGCAAGAGCTCTTCATGTAAGTGGCTTTAACCTCTCAGGCGGTGGGGGGGTGGGGGGGTGGGGGGGCAGGGAACATGGTGTTCAGAGAGGTTAAATAATTTGCTAAAGCTCACATAGCTAATGAGTCTTGGAACCAATATTTGTGATTCAGAAACAAATGGTCTTTCTACTATATCACATAAATTTATGCTCTTTTTTCAAGAGGAATTGGGAAGTTAAGAGTTTAATGTGTGTGGGGGGGTATTCATTATGCAAAATAAAGCAAATAGGGATAAAAGAGAACAGAGATCCTATATATAAAGTTAAAAAAATGAGTACTCTCTGACATTTGAGATAAGCAAAATGTTGCCACCATTTTTTATTTCCTGGTTCCATGGCAGCTGGTGGAAATGAACAGGCTTCCACTGACACTGGCACTCAATCTCTTATCCCAAGTATTTGAGTCCTAACCCCAGAATGCTGTGCCATCAAGTGAATCTGTTTTCTTTATTATGTTATAAACTCTTTCAGAAGAGAATAACTATATCCTAATTCCCGAATCTCCTGCAACCTTTGGCATGCTGCCCTGCCAGATGGTCAGTGCCTTAGGATGATAGACACCTGTGCTCCCACACATTGCAAGGGAACTTGAGCTAAGTTCCTGCCATTTTGCTTACCTCTAAGAGTCTATGAATCTTTTGAAAAGTATTTCAAGTGTTGATATGTGCTTGCTGAAGTACAGTAGTATACGTCAAACCCCCGCATGAAGGAAACTGAAGGGAAGTGACAGTGGAAGTTTACAAGGAGCACATGTTCTCATTTCAACAGGTGGCTGAAAGGAAATCTGAGCATGAACAGGAGAAGGAAATACCTAGAGGTGGAGCCTCCTTTGTGCTCTGGTAAAAAGCTTTGCCTTGATGGCTGGTTGAAGCCCTAATGTTCTTTGCTATGTACTATGGAAGTGATAACTGTAAGCAGGCACAATGTTAAAGGTACACTTTGATTACTCTTTCATAACATAGGGATTAAATTTGGCTGTGTGTAATAGAAAACCCAGATAATAGTGGCTTGAGTCAGATGAGGGTTTGTTTTTCTTTTCTGAAACGAAAAGTCTGGAGGAAGGCAGGGATGATACAGAGGCTCAAGGATGTCAGGTCTCTAAGATTGTTGCAGTTCCTGCTAGGCTTCCCTCTGGTCAAATGCAGGTGGTTGCTGCATTACTTCCTCTATGCCTGTACCTGAGGATGCAGGAAGGAGAAAGAACAGAGGTCACAGAGGGTGGGAAGGGCATGCCAGCTGGGTCTGTCGCTCTTCCTTTGTGGCATACTTCTTTTTCTTGCCTCCAAATACCTGCTTTTATCTCTTCGGCCAGAACTCTGACACATAGATACCTCTGTTCATGCATGCATGTCTATCTAAACAGAGGCTGGGAATTTTGTTTTTATTAGCCGGCCACTTAGCCCTCATGTCCCACCAAAAGGAAGGGTTTGTCAGAGAGCAACACTGGGAGCATGAGTGGCCTTTAAAGATTAGGTTTATTAGTTTATCTCTCGAAGGGGATATTTAAGAGTAGTTATCCTCTGAAATCCTGTATTACATGGAAGGAAGCCTGGAATGGGTTCAAACTTTGTCTTCCCCACAATTCACTGTCAGCCACTCTGAGGTTCAAATTGATTACATGTAAAGGGTGATATAGCAAACAGATTTTAAAATTGATATGCAAGAGCAAATGATTAAGGTAGACAAGGCATTCCTAAAGAAGCAGAACCAGGTGGAAGGTCTTCCTTATCAGAAATTAAGAATTTGTTATAGAGCTGTTTCCTAAGGTGCTCTGAGATTGGTGTAAGGCTATTCAAAATGAACAATGAAATTGAAAAGAGAGCCCAGAAACAGACCAATACAAAAACTGAAAGTTTATTTATGACTGAGATGACACTGCAAATTGGTTTGGAAATGATGAACTTTTCAATAAACTGTACCGGAAGAGTTGGTTATCTGAATGTAAAATGATGAAATTAGAATCCTATCTCACACCACATATAAAAAAATTTAAATCCACATGGATTAAGACTTACATGTATGAGGCAAAACTGTAATGTTGAGTGGAAATAGTAAGTTTCCAGTATGTTTCTGCTTGAACCAAGCACAAAACCATACAAAAGTACATAATGTATTGCCTAATAATACAAACATGGTTAAGTGTAAATAAAAATAAAGGAACAATAAAGAGAAAATTCAGGATTGCATTTCCTCTTAGGGGAAATGAAAGGGGACGCAGAGGATCTAAATGTTCTTGTTTTTAAATTGGGTAGTGTGTACACAGAAGCATGTTACATCATTATAATTTATACCTTACACATTTTTATAAGGGTTTCTTTTGTACCTACTTATGACTTTTAAGAGACCTAAAATGTAGATATGGAAGGTATTAGTCTCATTGGATTATTGTGAATATCAAACATGAAAATACTTGAAGAAGCATTACATAAATGGAAATGATTTTTATTCACTACTCTGTATACTTCTTGAAAACAGAATTATTTCTTCATTTTTTTTCTTAAGCACAGTGTCTAAAACCCAGTATGTACTTAATAAACATTTTTTGAATGAATGAATAAGTGAGAAAGCCATTTTAATGTTAGCATCATATTTATCAGGTTTTTAATTTGGGTATTACTAGAACTAAGTTACTCATTCTAGGATTTACTAACAAACATGTCACTCTATTCACTCATTTACACATTTGTTAATTTATTCACTCTTCAAATCTTTGATAAAGCCTACATGTTCCAGATACCATAATGACTGGAGGAAGTGAGATGAACTGTACACATCTCCTATTCCCAGCAAGCTCATGGTCTAGTGGAAGACACAAACAAGTGCCTAGGCAATCATAACTGCTTCCATGCACTAGTTCTTAGTAGTGATAAGACTATCACTACTATGTGTAATAAAGAATGCTCATGTTCCTGGTTGACTTTTTCTTTTCTTTAGATAATGAGTATATTTTCAAAGTTGGCCTTGATGAGTGCAATTCAGCTTACTTAGTTCTGTTTAATAGGCATTCCAAGGAAATGAGATTCTATTGTCTCACCTGAACTGAAGGCTGGGGGTAGGCATATGTTTGCCTTTGAATTGCACTTAGTTCAGACTGGAATCAAGTGTGAATAGGAAAGGGATCTATTTAATCAACAACTGTGATGAGACTAGTGACACTCAGAGAGACGGGCTTTCAGCATAGAGAGTTTGTATTTGACAGACTTCAGCGCCTGGCTGATGACATAATAGCAAGTACCAATATGGACTTTGGCAGCTGTGGGGAATATGAGCTCAGCCAAGATGAAGTCCACAGCAAGGAGGGGGAGATTGAAAATGCAGCTGGGTTGACACTAGGGTGATTACATTAAGCAAGACAGACAAGTGCTGAGTACAGGATTTCCCAAATTGTATGCCTTGGACTCTCACTTTCAAAGGTGCTTTATAAAAAAAGCAATTGAAACCCATTTGAGAAATGCTGATCCTTTCATTTTTTTGTAGATTTATAATGCAGAGTATCATATTAATGGCCCCCAAGTAACTATTTCAACTTTACTTAGAAAGATGAAAAAATGATGTAGAGAAACTGTTCAATTTTGGATGCATTTGTGATTTCTATTTTTAATTATCTTACTTGCCCAACAGTAATTTTTTGAGTACCTCCTGTAAGGCAGTGGTGAAATTGATTGTTAACAGTGATTTGGGAGAAGGTAAAAGAATTGTTAAATGAAAGAAAACATTAGGAGACTAGATTATTGTCTCTGGGGACACAGTGCTAATGTATATAGCAAACATTAAAAGGTCTTAAATATCTGCTGGAGAAACAGTGTACCGCCTAGTGGCAGTTTCTGAAAGTGCAGGCACATCCCATAAATGGTTTTCCATCCCTTCCCTGAAAGGAGATAGTGACCATCCTCACATAAACCCAGATCCCTGGAAAGTAAATGAAGTTTGGAGGGCCATGAACTAAAAAATTTTACTGCAGAACTAATACATGGACATTTTAGAAAATGTAGAAGATACAAATATGAAATAGAAAGGAAAATAAAAATAAACCAGGTATATATTTATTTTTCTCACATTTTTCAGGTATTCATTCAAACTATAAATGTTTATACTATGAATTACCTTACAATTGATGATTACCATAAATGCTCTTTTATAACCATATTTCACATTTATTTATGTCAATGAATATAAATCTAGATTTTATTTTTAAATTATTACATAATATTCATTATATGGGTACTTATATATGACCATTTCTCTACTGATGAATATTTGGGTTGCTTAAAAATTTTCGTGATCATAAGTAACACTGCAAAGAGCACCTTTGTATTCTTGACATTTATTTCTTCAAAATAAATTGTTGAAAATGGAAATACTGGTCCTAAAGATACACACATTTAAATTTTAAAAACTTCTCTCAGAGATGTGTGTGCCAGTTTACACTCCCACCTGTAGCGGTCATAGATGTTTTTCTCCCTTATCTTTATACATTGAACAATATACACAGAACACTGCATTTTATATATAAAACCAACTTACCAGTATGAAGACAAAAAGATCTCATTTTTTAAATTGCTTTGCTTTGATTAACTACTGAGTTAGAAACGTCTTTCTCTGTGTTTGTTACTGGACGTTTGTTTCCTTGCCTTTTATGACTTGCTTTATTCCTATTTCTGGCTTTTTCTTTCCGGGTGGGGCATGGCTGCCTTCTTACTGGTTTGCAGTCAGATTGCTTTGCAGGTGTCTTTTGTGTGTGTTTGTTGTTTTAAAACTATTTATTTTGAACTTACACATTTATATAATAGTACATAGTAGTACATAGTACAAAATTCATATAAATTTTGGATTTACACATTTATAAAAATAGTACATAGAGTTGCTGTATGCCCTTTACCTAGCTTCCTCTAATGTGTTAAGTTTCTATAACCATAGGACAATCAACACAACTAGGAAATTAATACTAACCAGAGACCTTATTTGAATTTTACCAGATTTTTCACTAGTTTCCCTTTTGTGTTCCAGCCTGCAATCTAGGATCCCACACTGCATTTAGTTGTCATTTCTTCTTAATCTTCCCTAATCTGTAGCTGTTTCGCAATCTTTATGTCTCTCATGACCATGACACTTTTAAAGAGATCTGATCAGTTATTTTGTAGAATATCCTTCAGTTTGCATTTACCCCTGTTTTCTCATGGTTGGAATGAGGTTTTTCATTTTGGGCAAAAATGCCACAGTAGTGATGTCTGGCATTCTCAGTGCGTCATGTCATGTCACAATTGCAGTCAGATTGCTTTGCAGGTGTCTTTTGTGTGTGTTGGCGATATTATCACTTGATTAAGGTGGTACCAGCTGCGTTTCGCCGCTGTAAAGTTTCTATCTTTCCCTCTCTAGTTAGTATCTTTCTTGGGGGAGGTACTTTGAGGCTAGGCAAACCCAGTTTCTCCTCAACTAATTAAGTTCTTGCTTTAAAGTGAATAAATTAAAGCTGAAAACTGTATATGATAAATAAAGATAGGGTTGTTGTAAGACAGATATTTGGGCTGACAATCACTGGGCCTATTCTCAGACAAAATTCTTTGATGCTACATTAAAAAAAATAATGAATAAATATATTTTATAGAAAGCATTGATATTTTTAAATAAAATATTAAATAATTTTTAAATCTTTTAATGGTTTCATACTTTCATTTCAACTGATTTCTTCAGTTGACAGTCTAATACTGGCCCTGATTGCATTTGATAAGAAGTTTCCTATGGCATAAGAAATTCTATGCAGTATTACTTGATTAAAACCTTTAATCTGTGAAAGATAATTTGAAGAAATACTAAATGCTGCAATAATTGTGGCCATCAGTTTCTATATAATAAATCAAATAAAATCTTTCAAGTTGTTGACATTGCAATATTCTCTTTTTGCATATCTCCTATCCCTGAACAGATGACATAACTTCAGAGAAATAGTTCAGTCATCCTGGAAAACATCTAGGCTGTGCTTGAATTCTAAGTTTGCCTTGTCTCTGATTAGCCACATGACCTTGAGCAAATCAGGTCACTGCTCTAAGTCTCAGATGCCTTACCTGTCTCACAGGGTTCGTCGTAAAGATCAAGTCATGGAACACTGGAAAAAGAGGTTTGTAAACTATAAAACAATAAACACAGGCAAGGGATTATTAATACTATTATTATCATTTATTTGCTCTTAAGACCATTCTCAGAGGCATAAGTGTTGTTTACTATGATGCCAATTTTGTTTCTAGGGGATAAAGGATTACTACGAAGCATATGGCATGTACTATATTTTGTTTTTGTAATATACAGTATTGCATTTGATTCATTTCTGTATTATTTTCTTGGTACAACTTCCTACCACACTTTGACAAACAAGGAATGAGCTGCTTATCTATAAAGATTTATAGTACAGGGGTTCTATAGTCTTGGGAAGATGTCATTGGCCGTGCAAATAGCAAGGTTAACATGGTTGTTTACGAAATAAATACGAACTTCAGTTAGTATTTCATCTTGAAAACCAGTTTAAGCACTTTTTAGATAACCTCTTATAATTGAAGTCCTTTTATAAGCTTGGCCTTTATATTGGGTTTTGTCAAATTCAAGGTCAGGCAGAAATTCTAACATTAATCGGTTCAAAATTGTGGCTCTTGTCCTCTCATGAAACATCCTAGCTGTTGCTGGCTTCTCTATCATCTTCCCTTTTCTTATATCTCATATGTGTAGTTTAAAAAAAAATTTCATTAAGTTGTGTTAGTCACAGTGAAACAGAAGCTCTTGCCTTTTGGTTTAGTGAATGCCTTATGACGTATTGCATCCACAGTCAAAAGCAGTTCATTCTGATTTGATAAATGCATTGAAAGTATCTGAAATTATTTCATCTTTTTTCTTTCTTGCCTTTTCATCTTTTGGGGCAATCAACTGATATATCCTCTAGGTTTCCTAATCAAAGTTGTCTGCTCTGCCCTGGTATTAAAAATGTGTGTTTCAATAAGTGTTCCTATATGCCAGTAAGTTCCCCAGTCTTAAAAGTGTATTACATTAAAGTTTTAAAACAGAACACCCTAAATCAATTCCTAGTATGCTTTCAAGTTGTGCATTTATTATTACATCAGTATGCATGTATTACATACATACGTGTACAATACATTACACGTTACTATGTGTGTGTATGTGTGTGTGTGTGAGAGAGAGAGAGAGAGAAATACTTTTTATTAGTTATTTTGTTAGGTAGGGCACAGGTCATCCATGGTTCTATTCTTGCATTTTTTTCTGTCCATGATTTAATGTAGTACACAGTCATGGAATTATGGTCAGTAACACCATTTAACTTTTAAGATGTTTCACAGCTTATATTAATAGCATAGGAGCAATAAATGGATATTGCTTGCTTACTAGGTCACCTTCTAATAATTAATTTGAAGGACTTGCACATTTAGGGTTAATATTTGACATAAGGTTTTTACTTTGTGAAACCGTACTGCCTGAAGTAATCTTCCATATACAATGCTCTCATTGTTGTAATTACTTTTTGTTTTGTTCTCAAGGAAGTTTGCATTCACTTTTGCAGTGATTTTTCTCTTTTCCCTTAAAATGAAAACCCCTTTTATCATACTGTCACAGTGATCTCCTCTGTGATACCTTTTTATATTGTGCCGTCCCTAAAAAGGAGAATCACATTTTGCTGAGATATATATGGTAGTACAAAATGCCACTTGGACCCCCAACTAACTTGCTGAGAATGTGATGGCAAGGCAATGATTGAAATCATGGAGCAGTTGTTTCCATACTTTAATAAAAATGGGAAAGCGTTGGTATAAATGTGTGCTGGCACTTTGAGAAGACATGCCCCTGTCGTCTGATGGTACCGTGATGGACAGGCTAGTAAGGAGCTGCAATACTATCCATGTATGCTAGGCCTCCGCTAGCATAACATGACGCTGAAATTATAATGGTTCCTGAATGCTATTTCTTTCCTGAAATCTCTGTTATGGAATAAACAGGATGGATTACCCTAGCTGGAATTCATTTCAAGAGATTAAAGAGAAAGCATTGGATAGTTCCTATTTCTATTACAATTTGTACACAAAGGCAATACTTATCCACAAATGACTGTGTGGAAGCTTTTTTTTTTTTAATTGTCAGTTAAGTTTAGCTATTTAAAAAATGTCTTAAAGATTCTTTAAATTTTGGAGTTGATAAAATACTGTCCTGCCACGCTCAATTGCTGTTATTTGAATGTATGATTCAATGCAAATGAATATTATTAAAGCTTTGATTTAATTGATTCATTAAATGTAGCATCTACTACGTGTCAGGTACTGTGCTAAGTGCTGGGGATACAGAGATGGGTAAGACCTGGAGTTCTTTCATGATTCTTATCCTTAAGAAATATAGCGTGTTTAGGGGGCCGGATGGAATTCTCTACTTAGGCAGAGAAGAAAATGTGATGGAACATCTCTACAGCCGTATAATGTAAATTCTTTCTCTAGGCATTCAAACTACTAGAATACAGACAGAGGATTTTTCTATTAAGCAATTAAAACCTGTGGTTACAAAAATGTAACATGATCAAAGTGGTCTGTGGAGGCAATATTCTAAAACTCAACAAGATGGGAACATTGCCTGTGTTTCAAAGGAAATAGTGACTTACAAATTTTGCACAGGGTGCCAAAGACCAAAGAGTACCCTCTCACTAGTTTTATGAGGCCCCTCAAATCCAAGGATTCAGTATTCTGAAACATATGTGAAGGGCTAAGAAAGAAGCACCAAGGGGGACACCCATCTCCTTCATGCATCTTGGAGTTCTGTTGTGTCTTATTCTCTTGTCTGTGCTACGCATCTCTTTTCCCCTCTTCCATTTTGCTAATCCCACTCATTCCTTGCCATCAACTCAAGAAACCCCAGACTATGTTTGGGTCTTCTGTTCTTTGAGCATACAACACCTTGGCTTTTCCTTCAGATCCCTTATCACAGTTGTTATTCTAATGATCATTTATGTCATTATTTGTTTAATATGTGCTTTCACCATTAGACTCTAGTAAATAGGTAATATCTGCACGTGGAGTTTCAGGAATTTGTAATTATTTCTCAATAGAAAGAGTTAGTCTGAATGATATAGAAGGCAATGATTTTATGTTTTTAAGAAAGGAGAAAGGTATAAAAATATAACAGTAATTTTGATTTCATAGAATGGGAAAATATGTTTACAAAGTGATGAAACAGCTGTTTAAATAAAGAGCTACTAGGTATAAAGTATAGGTGTTTATATGTTCTTTAATTTTAACTTTAATTTTAGTTTTAAATTTAAATTTAATTTTAACTTTAGTTTTTCAAAGACAATGGAAAGGTTAAATACTTGAATTGTGGATTGACCATTAGGGGCAATTATATGAGTTTTGTTTTTCAAAACTCTCCTTAAATCCCATGTTATAAAAAGCTTTTCTTGTTAAAGGGAGTATATCATGAAAAGATTGCCCACTCTTAGTTGTCACAGGTCAGATTCCCTGGGAAGAAAATTCTGGGAAGAAGATCAGCATGCAGAAAGGTCACTGGGGAGCATTCTAGGGCCAACACCAGTAGGGAAGTGCAGAATACAGGATGGGGCCGAGGGAGAATGTAAGCTCTGGTGTCATTGCAACAGGGATCCCAGCTGAACCATTAGGACCTCAGGAGTAAACTGGCCTCGAGCCAAGGGAATTGGGCCTTTATGCCCCTGTATCGACTGGTCATTGGATGCAATTTACCCTGGGAAGGGAGCATGACACTGGAAGAGGTGGCTCTCCATAGCTGAAGTCCATGTCTGGAGGGCCAGTCAACTGTGAACTGTCCATCACTGACACTCCTGGCACCCGAGGGAGTGAGTGCTTCAGGGCTGCCATGAAGGGGATGATGTGGGCAGCACACTAAAATATCTACTGAAGTCCACTCCTTGGACCACTCAGATCCATTGCCTTGTGGAAGTTGTAGGGACAGCTCATTCAGGGTTTTGGTGGGCCTCTTTTCCTGGGTGACAGCTTTCAAGAGGAAGGTCAGTGGATGACCCTCGGCCCCCCAGTGCTGCAGCTGGTCTTGGGGCCAGACAGAATCAGCTCACAGTGGGCAGTCCTGACAGCATGCTCATTGCTGTCCTGTAGTCAGCCCTCAGTTATGCCAAGGCCCAGTAGCAGGCCAAGAACTGTGGTTTCCGAAGGTGTCTAATGTTATACTGTTGCTGGTGTGGCTTTGCTCCAGAATCCTAGAATTCTCCACTGTGGTTCTCACAGAGTTTTCCATGAACTCCACGCCCTGTCTTTTCCCACCACACATACCTGTAAACCCACGCAGTGTGCTGTGTTCTCTTGCCAAAGTGGCAAGACGACTTGTACCATGACCTGGACCTGTTGCAGAGTTTTTTTGAAGCTCTGGGATGCACTCAAAATGTGCAGCCTTTCATGGTGTCTGGCATATGGGTCAGAACAATAGTCCAAGTGGGGGTTATGCTTTTTCCAGGCTCTCACAAAATCCTGCCAGACATTTTGTTTTCTTTTTTGTGATGGGTGGCAGGATATACAGTAAATTCTTACTTATTTGCAGATGTCCTGGCATGCTGCCAGGCCACTGTACTTTCAACATTTTACTGATGTTGCAGATCTCTTCATCTTTGTAGGGTTTGTCTTTATCCACTAGAGTGTTATGTTTACTGCTAAAGTTTGTAATGTACCTGCCTCTTCTCCATATTCTGGCCCAATTTACTTACTGCTGTGGCAGAAGGAATGAGATGCTCTGGAGCCTGCTCAGATGATCCAGGTCCCTTTAGACCACATTGTGGTGTAGAGTGAAAGAGTTAGCACGGACCTGTAAATGTACACTGTTGAGAGACCTGTTTCTGAAAGGAATTGGAAGGGATGCATGAGCCAGATCAGTGGTGCACATAATGTACCTGAGGCAGTGCTAATTGGCTCTAGCAAAGGTACGTGCCTTGCACAGTGCTGCAGTTGGGGCTACTGCCTGGCTGAGCTTGTGGCAGTCTACTGTTAATCCTTCAGGAGCGATCTGATTTTTCAGGGACAAGACTGGCAATTAAATGGAGATATGGTGGGGACCACCCTACCTAAGTCTTTTAGGTCTTTATGTGTGGCAATAACCTTTGCCAGTCCCATCAGGATGCGATATTGTTTAAATTTACTATCTTGGCTGGCCAAGAAACCTATACTGGTTTGCAACAATTATCAAGAAGGTCTTTTCCAATTAGAGAATCCAGTGGACCTTCTGTGATCTGGATTTTAAAAATATTACCTGTTTTTATCATACACCCCCTGTGTAACAGGTGGTCATGAGCAATGCTCCTGGTTCTTAGGTATAAGTATCAACATGGACCCCTGAATCCAAGAATCTTCAAAATATCTGATATTATCCTGTCCTCAGTATATAGTTAAATAAATAAGTAAATGGATGCAGGTCCCTTTTAGGAAGAACTGGGGCATCATTAGCATGCATACTGGCCATAGTATGGCAGGAGCCTTGCTCCTGGGGACAGTGTCTCCTACGGTCAATTAGTTCTAGTTCTGAAAACTGGCTCAGGTCCTAAAATTGGGCAGGGATTATGACTTTACCTGCTCTCAGCCTTCAGGCATTGCCCTCTAATTTTCTTTTGATTGTGCAAATAAGCAATACTCTTCTTGGTTGCCTGTCTATATTGCCCCTATGGATACAATTTTTATTAATCATCTCTTTAGCTCTCTGTGGTTCAGACCCTCCGCGCTGCTATACTCCAATCTTGCTGCTGAATCTACCTTACTTTTGGGGGTTATCTTCCAGCGCTTGGCCTCTATGATTTTGGGTCTTATCGTCCCGTCTGCTCCCAAGGGGTCTGATTTGATAATGGAATCTCTTACTGTCAGCCCTGGCCAACAAAGGACAGCCGGTGTTGAGCTTCTCAGTGATGCCTGAGTTCCTTTACTCTGAGCATTCGTTATTGCTTTGGTAGAATGCCCTCTGGGCATTCGAGCAGGCCGTAATCAGCTGGTGGCTTCTCTGGCCTTACTTAGTATTTGTACTCTAGCATTTTTCTAAGGTTTTAGTCCCTTTTCTACTACCTGCCAGGGCAACTGTGGCATTTCTGTTAGACTTAGTATGGGCCATTGTTTTGTCCAAACCTTGAACGGTCATCCTAGTGGTATGTCAACATGAACTCCCAGGATCCTCACCTAGATGCGCAATCCTGTGCGACGGTTCCCAAATCAGTAAGTTCTCCTTGATCCAACTTCTTGTTCCACATTCCTTGACCCAGTACACTCAGACCCACCCCATGTGTACTTTCTTGCCCCCTGCTGCTACATGTTGGCTAGATCCTGCCGCTCCTTCCACATACAGTCTCTTTCCACGTAGCAGGCTGCGCACAACCTCAACCAAGTTTTGTTGTAACTTAATACTAGATTTTGAGTGTGCGACCAGGGTAAGAGGTGGGGGAATATTCTGAGAGGGTCTGTGTTGTCTTGCAAGGCAGAGGCTCTGCTGCATCTTCAAGGGCAGGGGAGGAGCGTGCTTGATTTCCATAGGGAGCAGTGGGTCACTTCCTCAAGTCCGGTGAGTTCAGGAGTCCCCGGCGATTCATGACTTTCGGATTTTCCATTCCGTATTTCAGGGTCCTAGTTCTTCCCAGAGTCCTGACCTTGACAAAGTGGGCCTGGTGCTGCTGAAAATTCAGCCTTTTCTGGACCTCTTCTAATTACGTAATAAAGTCCTGGCCCTGGTCCTCAGCCCTTCTTGCCCTTAGGCTACAGGAGATAGTCCCTTCATATGCTCCAAGGAAGTACTCTGACTTTAATCATCGACTCTCGAAAGGCAAATAATCGGCAAATATGAGATGTTAAAGAATTATTTATTGCACAAATAAATTAAAAAATGACTACTGTATACCTGTGGCCAATCATGCCCTTAACCACTATGATTGGTGAGAAGCTGAAATTAGATTAAAAAAATCATCTGAATGGAGTTACTTGATTTCTGACTCTTCCCTGGATAGAAGGAAGCATGGGAAGAGAACTGAAACTAGACTCAATAGGCCAGGATGCAGGCTTTGACTCTGTTATCTGCAAGCTGGAGAGCTGGAGCAAATTACTTAACCTCCAACAGTTTTTTAGTCTATGTATTTGGTATAATTTATAGTTTCGTCATAATTATAGTTATATAATTAATTACAATATTTGTTCCTTTTATCTCTATAGTTGGATAATACCTGTCCTGAATTGCTCACATGTTCTTATGAGAATTAAGCTGAAGTATTAGCAGCTAAAACATTGACACCTGTAAAACATTATGCAGACATGGGAGTTTTTATTTTTATTATTATTACTAATATTAGTGGTTTCCTTGCTAGTGATCATGGCAAGAAATGTGTCAGGGAATGCTAACATGGCTGAAACTGGAAGAAGAGGAAGAATAGGGAGATGACACAAGGACTACAAACTATGAATTGTAAAAAAATCAGCATGCAGTTGTATATTCTTGGTGGGTGGTTTTGGGGCCATTATGGGTTAGGTTCTGTACTAGAATAAAATAGAAGAGTGGCTAAATTCCTGATTATTTGGTTAAGCATATAGTTGTAATATTTATCTCTGTATCAAACTGAAATCTTTGCAGCATTTTTTCCTTCTGTGTTTTCTTTATCATTCGCAGGTTGTCAAGCATCCGATGATGAGGTGTACTCTCAAGAGGGTGTTTATCTGGTGTTGATTTTTATCCATCTCAGTTAATTGTTCAGAGATGAGTGTCCCATGCCTGTGTTCTGGTACATTATTTCTTTAAACCACACTATTAAGGTTATGGATTTGGGTATCACTGAAAATGAAATACCTTCATTAGGGAGGAACTGTTTTATGTCCTCCCACAAAGACCTTATGCCACGCAATAGCAAGTAAAAATAAAAATCATTGTTCCAAAAATACTTTTTTGACCCTGAAGCTTAGATGATTGTTGAATGGTCAATATTCCAAATGTTTTCTTGTTATCTTGTGAGTGTTCAAATTCAATTTATTTAAAGCATAAGTCGTGCGATGGAGCTGTAAAGAAAACCATACACACACAAACACACACACCATCATTCATTGCTGGGTGTCTGGATTGCTAAAAGAAAATTTCCGAGTCACCTCTTCCGTCCTTGCCCATGTTCCTCCTCTCCTGAGACAGAAATCAGGAAGGAGGGCAAAGCCATTCGGTTCAGTCTACAAGTTGGCAAGCTCACCTGAGCCGCGGAAATACATCAGCAACATGTCTATTTTCTCAATTTGAATTTCTTCAACCTGAAATCTTCCCTGGGAAAGGAATGTGTTCAGCGCAACTCAAGCCTGTCACCACCATGAACATAAGCACTGAGAGAGTCACAAATGGGAAACAAAGGTTGCCATACTTAGGACCTCAAAACCTAGTAAATGACTAATAAATAACTAAAAGGGATGGCAGGGTGATGAGGGCCTGAGAGTGAGTTTCACCGGTCGATGGGTTCAAGGTGGAGAAAGATCTTAATTTAAATTGTGTGGGGTGGCGGTGGGGTGATCTGGGTAAGCTTCCTGGAGGAGAAGAGCTTGAGAGAAACCCATCTTTTGGTGATCACTGACTAGTTCTCAGAATGGTGTTTCAATGTACAAAATAAAACACAAAAGATGATAATGAGAGCAGACTTCATTGAAACACTGTTGTTGAAATACTAAAAAATTGTGAAATCATAATTTGTACACTTTATTAAGGCATTTAATTAAAAATTCCAGTTGCAGGTCTAATAACTATTGTAATTCCAAAGTAGTGATGACATAGTGATAGTTCAAGGTTTCTGCAGTGACTGCCATGTGATAGGGATACACCTGCTTTCTGTTGGTGACAAAGTCACTCTAATAATTCTATAGTTTGTTGCCTATTTCATAATAGAGGGAAATGCTGCATTTCAGTTAGAAGTTACTGTAAATCAACTTGACCCATATTCACAAATCCCCTCATTTTATCTCTGGGCACTTTGGGGATCTGCAGAGAAATGCTGGCCTAGAAAGATGAGTAAGACATTGATGAGGGACATAGAGAGAGAAGAGAGAAGTGGGGGGGACTTGCTAGGAAGAATTCTGGGGTCAGGGCATAGGGGAGTGTGTGAGTTGGAGATAGGTATGACTGTGTGTGCGTGTATGTGGAGTGGGCCCTGAGTGGGAAGGAGGAAAAAAAATGATGGGTGTATTGGAAGAGCAGCAACTGTGAAGAGCTTGGTGTGCCGGAAGGAAAAACTGTATCAGTGGAGTCATAAGTGGTGTTTTTGAGCAAGGAACTGACACAAATATGTCTTTGTTTAGGAAAGTAATTTGCAGCATGATGGGAGTTGGGTTAAAAAGGCTGGAGGCAAGAAGGCTTTCAGTAGTTTACTGCATTGGTCAGGAGAAATATATTGAGAGCTTGAAGTAACTTCAGTAGAAATGAAAAAGAGAAGACCTAAGCAGAGACAGTGGACAGGTAGACTGAAAGGACTTAGGTACTGAATGAATAGGGTAGATAGTGGAATAGAGGGAGAAAAGCTGATTCTAAGTGTTTACCTTGTCATACAGGGAAAATTAACCCAGAGAACATGGCAAGATGGGTAAATTTGTGGCAAAGGAATTATAAGCTCTTTTGTATATTGAAATTTTGAGGTATTCACAGCCTGCTCATGTGGAAATGTACAGCAAGCAGTTGCAGATCTGTCTAGAACTTGGAGAGCATGTCAGGGTTAGAGATGTAGGTTTGGTAATCATAAGAAAAAACAGCTGAAATCAAGGGAGTGAAAGAAACTGCCAAAAGAGAGCCAGGGCGCTGCAAACGCAATCTTGCGTGATTTCTCAGGCTGTGCCAAGTGTTCCAAGAACTGCCTAGCAAATTTGCACGTTTGATCCTTGTTTCTTTGGTTCCACAAAGTGACAAACGTGCTTGTTATGTTTCAGATATTTTACTTCCTCAAAGATCAGTGAGGCATTGGCCTGCTTTCAAGGAATTAGTATTTCCAGTAGAGAAGTTGTCATACGGACAAACAGTGTAGTATAAGAAGTGCGATAACGAGCCATGTACACAGTAGAGGGATATACAGAGAAGGGGGTGATTGGCCATAAAGTGGGTGAGGTGTAAGGACAGCTTTTAGAAGAAGGTGACATCTGATCTGGGTTTTGAGGGGTGCCTAAGAGCTTGCTAAGTGGGAAAGGCATTTGAAGTAGTGGGAATAGAAGGTGCAGAAGTCTGGTGTGTTCCTTGCTTTCCTTCCATTGTTTCCTTTGATCAATCTTCTCCTTGTGTCGTACAAGATTTGAGTATTTATAAACCTCGAAGTTCTGTGTCTCTGTGACTAGAACCTCTCTTCATCGTAAACTTTAAAGAAGGACCCTTAACTTTAGTCATGAAACTCTATTTTAAGCTTAACCCAAATCTTTTCAACTGAAGTTTAGCTCTACTTTCTTTTGTTCTTTTAAATATGGAGATGATTCAACAACCAGCTTTTGTTTAAAAAAAAATCGGTCTACAAAGTATCCAGTGAGTGCAAAACTAAAAGTCATGTTATGTTTCATGGAACATAATTTATCTGAAGTTTTCTGTGTCCCAGCCTTTTTTTGTCCTTTCATAGAAATTAAGGGCATGTCAGCGCTTATGTTTTCCGCTGAAGCATGTCAGTACTGCCATGATGTGTCCCAGCTGGTTAAACTTAGTTTCAAAGTAGAGCCATGGAACAGTATTTGTTAGATAGATGTGTAATTTTTAAATACAAAAAATCTCATCATGAAATTATGTAACAATTTTTTTTTCTACTTTATATCTTTATACTATTGCAGCAAGACAGAATTTTCTCCACCACCTCTTTCTTGGGCTGGGGGTCTAATCATACTTTTTTGAGCTTTGGCACATACCTTCTAAGGACAGAAGCTGTTCTTAGGAAAAATAGACAAATGAGAAAGCTTCTATCATGATAACAAAAATTCTGCTTTAATATGCAACCACACAAAAAAGAGCTTTGTCTTTTACCTATTTAATTCTGAGCTTGGACGAGGAATGATTATTTTCCTTCATCTTCTTAATTATCCTGGAACTGCAAAAACCATATACAGTTCCAATGATGAGAAAACTGGATGGAACCATTTGACTGAAAGCCCACGTTCAAGGTCAAGAGGAAAGAGCTAGAGCCCTGTGCGGAAGGGTCAGGAATAAATGAAAGGTGAGGATAGAGAGACACCAGAGACAGGGGACTCAATTATAGACTCAAAGGAGACTCGAGGAGAAATGTGAGTTTTACAACATCTAGACTTCATGTATAGGTCTGTCTATCTATAAAACCCTGCACATTATATATATTACCATATGCCAGGCCTCTACCTGCTTAGGAGAGACCAATTCACACAAATGCCAATGTTTCATGCTCAGAAATAGGTACAAATGGAAAGAAACATTCTGTTGCATTTTGTACTGTCTTACGTGTATTATAGGGCCTGGGGAAGAGGAAATAGCCCCCTAGGAACTCTCTTTTTAGAGATGCGGGGTTTGCCTATATATGGACTTCAGCTCCTTACTGAGTCCCCTTGTCTAAATGCTTAAATAATGGCTACAGAAGTGGTTCCCACATAACTAGAACCAGCCCAAGTCTGGTTTAATCTATTATTGTCTCCTGTCTTGAATTGACTGATTAAATAATTAGACATTTGTCGAGCTATGCAGCATTCTGCATGTCCTGTGACTGGTGTAAGAGCTGGGGCCACAAAGATGAGAATAAACAGAACATTTCTTTGAGGAGCTGAGGGGTATCCAGCGTGTAAACAATACTCAATACCCTTCTACTCACTGCAAAAAAGGAAAAAAAAAAAAGCTACAAAATCTTTAGGCCGTGATGCTTTGCTGGTGTCCTGGCTTTTTACTAGTGGGATGCAAAGCTAAAAAAAATTGAAAAGTCCCAGATAAGTTAAGGAGCCTCAGGACAACTCTTCCTGAGGACTAGACTTGGCTTATATCTGCTTTCTGGTTCCTGAATGCTATTAAACAACCTTTTCACTGCATGTTGGATTTCACACAAGAGAGTCTTTAAAACCAGTTGAGGCTGTTAGGAGTCTGACCTTCAGGGAAGACAGTGACAGACACAAATTTAGTCTGAATCATTTATTTCTGCCTCTCTGTAGACCAAGACCACTGGAAAGAACTGTGTTTGCCCCAACTTGTTGGCAGGAATAGCAATGAATATGTATGTTTTATGTTTTGATCCTCATGGATATAGAATGGGGCTTCCTATATCCATTTAGTTCTTTTTCTAATCTGTCTTATCCACTGGCATGGTCTTCTTAAAATTTAGGCCCAGTTAGGCAATCCAAAGATTCCCATGTGGAGAAATGATCTAAAGTCCTTAGCATGGCATCTGTGCTCACTACAGTCTATTTTTCCAGCTTCATCTCCTTGTCCAGTGACCATCCTGGAATCTACTTGTGGTTTTCTGAACATCTTGAGTGCTTTTATGATCTTTACCTTGTCTGTTTCTGCCACCAGGAATAAGGCTTCTCCTCTTAGGCTGTTAAACATGTCAGACTATTAAAGTCCTCTTCATCTTTCAAGACCTGATTTAAATATAGCAAGTATTTTGAAAGAGCCTTCATGATTTCCTTCCTTATTATTAAGAACTTCTTTTTCTGGACTTTCATGGCACTTCTCTCATACCTCCCATTGCATTGAGGTTGTAGGCATTAAACTAAATAGAATTGTAAGTCTGGGGAGAGGAAATCCTGGGGAAAAATACCTCTAAAAAGCGAAATCAGTCAAAGGGAGAAATAAAGTTTAAAACTCGTTTACTGCTTACAAACTGCAGTCCAGCGCAGTCTCTCTCCCCTGCTCCGGAAGGAAGGAAGGAAGCAAGCAAGCAAGCAAGCCCCTCCCTTTAACCTCTCAGGTTCAGACACGTCTTCGGTTGCCCAGGTAATTATCCATTGACATGGAGATGAACTTCTCCCCAGCCCTGAGGATATGCAAATGCACTAAAGCCAGGCGAGATACTCTGGAAATGTTACAATTCTACCCACAAGTATAAAGCACAGTGCTTGGCATGATGAAAATGCTCAATAAGTATTAGCTATTAGTTTGACTTATCACATAATATTGAAGACAAATATTTCTACATGTATGTAAAAAATATATAAATAACTCCTCCACTGGCTTATAAACTCTTTAAGAACAAAAGACAATAACTTACCTATTTAATGCTTAGACTCTTAGATATGTGCCTTGTTACCTAGGAGAAGTGAAAAGCATTGGTCAAAATGCTGAATGATTGTTGCTAGAATCTAGAAAAGAAAACATAAAGTGGAACAGCTTTTGACTCTGTTATGTGCTAAAGCATTCTGTGGAGCTTTATGTGTTTTTCCTTACCCAACCCTCAAATCCACCCTGTGAAATATATATTGATCTCGCTTTACACAGGAGGAAATTGAGTCTCAGAGAATTTAAATAATGTACCTTAAGTCAACCATGAGTAAGAAGAGAAGCTAGAATTTGAAGGGGTTATATTTCGGACTCCAGCTCTCAGGCTTTTGCTCCCATGCAACCCTGACAGTCAGTGACATCGCATTGTCTCCAAGGAGGCTAATATGTGGACCAAAAAAGCTCTTAACAAAGATTACTAATACAGTTCTCATTACTGGCAATTAAAAAAGAAATCCATCATTTCAACCCAAAGTTAGATTTCTAGATTTTTTTTTCAAAGATGTCTCCACCTGCTTTGGAACCTGCCATTGGAATGGACCATAAAATAGCATTTTAATTGTAAATTCTCACGGGAGTGAATCAAACTTTTAGATAGTAACATGAATGAGTGTGTTGTCAGAGGACTCTAGATGTGTATATATCCTTTAATTACTATTTCTGGTGCTCATGTATATACTTTAATCAGAGGTATGTAGTTGGCTTCTTTGTTAAAAAACCAACAACCTGGAATCATGTGGATGTTGCTTTCATCTGAGCCCTTCCAGGGACTGCAAATCTTAAAGTGATGTTGGAACCCAGCACTTCCCATCTGCCAAGAGAGGTGAGAACAATGAGTCTTTGTGCAAAGGCTGAATGGACACAAGAGAAGTCCAGCCCTGCACTACTCTTTGCTTCCACATGCCTTTGCCCCACTAAGCTTTGACTAATTATATAATCTGCAAAGGAAGCAAGCCAAAGCATTTTTACCTATGTTGCTGATTACATGGTTTAGACTACGGATGCCTTTGGTATGAGGCAGCTTTTAATTTGCCTTAAATTTGGAACTATAAATAACGGGAGTTTCCTGAGAGAGAAAACCATTGAGAACACCAGAGACAGAGGGAAAGCAAGGAAGGGATTCGGCCGTGGGAAGGTGGGAGCAGCTCAGGCCCTGGATTTGAATTTTGGCTTTGCCTCTTCATAGCTCTGGTTGGCCCGCAGCCAGGTTTGAACCTCTCAGAAGGTCAGTTTTCTCATCTATAAAATGGGATCCTAAGTCGGTCCTTGCCAGGTGATTGTGTGATTTAGAGAGAACATGTGTAAACTGCTTGCTATCTAGGAGGCATGTGAGAAGTTTTTTGTTTGTTTGTTTTTGCTTTGTTTTGTATTTAAATGGAAGAGCTTGTCTTCCAGCGGTGTGAGAGGTTCTGAAAAGGGTCAGGATTCAGGACAAATGCGGTTCATGCTGTCGGTGCTCTCTGGGCACATTTTCCTTGTTTCCTCGTCCTTCTGTGTCCCTGGCTTTCCTCAGGTTAAATTAATGTTCCAAACTCATCCTTATCAGCCCCTCTCTTTTATTTTTCCCTTTCATCCTTTTAGACAAAAGAAATTGGCAGAGCTAATCAGACCAAGTAGTTACAGGCAGGCTTTGTTTGGAAGTCAAAAATTACTTCTCGTCCCTTTGCCCTGCCCAACTTCCCTCCGCTGGTCTTTTTCCCTGTGTGCATGTCAGTAATAAAATGTGTGGTGAGACAGATAACAAATGCATCACCTTGACACTTCGGTGAGTGAAGGCATAGATGTGAATAGCAGACGTAGCTGACATGCCTTCCTGGGGGGTGTCCAGTTTTCTGTTATTTACAAAACAGTTGCTATACCAGAAAACAACTGGTAGCCACCTCCCCCAAACTGAGCATAATTCTTACAGATGTGAACTAAGGAAGCTATTTTCCTGAGGGATTCATTAGATTTTGATTAGCCTCCAATACATTTGTTCTGAGCAGCATAGAGGATCCCCCCCTGGGCCAGGCTGGGGCTGCCAGCTGTGACGGAGACGGACATTTAATTTGTTTGTGATCGGGTTGCCAGGGCTGGACATTTGTCATTTGAGATTTCTTCTCTTACTCCTTTCTCCCAAATCTACTCTAACAAGGGAAATCTTAAAACTAAGGTAGATTAAAAATTGATGATGTGGGGTGTGTACTGGGTTTTATCAATTTTATTTTACTTAGCGAAATCATAATTTGGGGGCCAGCCATTAAAATTCCTCAGTGTGCTACGTGGCAGAGCTCACATTGCTCACAAAACACCCCAGCAATCTCATCCCATTTTTTTTTAGGGAAGATTTAATAGCAGGCCTGTTCAGTGAGCCACATGCAAGTTCATTACCTTTATAAAACACTCTGCAGGAATTTTACTAGTGTCCAAGGCAGTGCTGTCAGTGGATTCCAGCGATACATGTCTACAAGAGAACAAAAGACGCACCATCCTGTGTCAGCCTTGTTTTTTGATCTTCTTTGCTTTCGGGATAATTTTCTAAACTCAAGTTATTTATGCTGAATTTTTTTTTATCATTTGCGTTTTAGTGGGTGCGCAACCTGCTCCTACTGTGGTATTTCATCGCTTTTGTGTCGAGAGTTGCTTTAAAAATGTGTCGTCCAAGCTGAAATCTGCTTCCTCTGTTGAGTCCATGCAAACTTTCAGCTGAGATACAGGCCTGGGGCCTGACTTGGCTGCTGCTGGTACAAAAGGTCAGCGGAGGTTTGTGTCACTCCAACGTAAGTTCTCAGAGGCAGGTTGGGCGGGATCAATGCTGGGTGTCTGCCTTAATGGTATTTCTGGCCCTCAGCTTGAGTCTTTGGTAACCCCATGTCATATTTGGTGAAGCATTACAGTTTCAATATTCATATTCTTCCCAGAGATCAGACTGTGCCTTCAAGACTTTGAAACCTATGATCACTTGGAGCCCTTTTTTGGTGGACATGGATGGTCGGGGGTTCGCGCAAGGTGCTCTGGGGCTGGAAACTTGAAATGTTCCCTCCTTTACACTCCTCGCTCGCCTTGCGTCTGTCTGTTTGGGTTCTGAGTTCCGTGTTGAGACATTCTGAGTTGTAATTCTCCTCCATTTCAGCTTGCGGATTAGGTTTGCCTATTTACAATGGAAGTAAAGATTCAGTAAGTATAATTTTGATCTTGCTTGTTTGGAGAAGTGGGCTCTGTGTGAATATCCATTTATGTTATAAATGGCTTATATTTGGCTCCTCCACCAAGCATCTGAGTGCTCATGGATTTGTATTATGTACTTGAAGGTCTAAAGAATCTGGTCTGGTTCCACACTCAGTCTTCAAGATGAGAAGAAGTTAACCAAGTTAGCAAAAGTGTGATACATTGTAAGGCTGCATCCCAGAGAACATCCACGGATACACTGAAATGAGCATATGAGGATGCTATGGGTAAGTCCATGCTTATTTTTTGCCTCCCAAGCAGTTGCTGCAATGCCATAGTGCAAGGAGCATTGTGCGTGGAGAAGGAAGGTTCTGGTCGTGGTTTTCCCGCCAAGCAGGTGCTACCTTATGTAAGTCATTTAATCTTCCTTAAACTTGGGTTAGACGTCTGTCAAGGAGTAAGTTTTACTGGATGATTTCAAAGGTTCCTTCTAGCTCTAAAAAAACCCCTATGATTCTCATAAAGGGATGTTTTATTTGATTGTGACATTTCATTTGGCACCTAATTCTGTACAGATGTCTTAACTCAGAGTATTTTGGTTCTTGTAGATTGAATACCTGGAATTTATCATTCTCTTAATGTACCTTGGAGTAAAATGCATGTCTGTGTATCTACCTGCTCTCACATTTATAATATATATTACATCTTTTTAATGTACACGGTGAGAAATGCCAGTAGATCTAAATGAAATATTACTATTGTTGCATTCACTCTTAGCACTCTGTCAGGCTAGATGAATTAAATAAGGAATGGCGTGTGCTACTGAAACAACATTTAGCATATACTCAGGTGTCTGCAGACTGCATAAACACAGATACTGAATATGCTTTGGTTCTCTTTCTTTTTCTTTTTTAATAATTTATTTTGGTATCATTGATCTACAGTTACATGTGCAATATTATGGTTATTAAACTACCCCCTTCATCAGGTCCCCCCCACCAACCCCATTACACTCACTGTCCATCAGCATAGTGAGATGCCATAGAATCACTACTTGTCTTCTCTGAGTTGTACAGCCCTCCCCGCAACCCCCAACATTACATCTACTAATCATACTGCCCCTTTTTCCCCCTTGTCCCTCCCTTCCCACCCATCCTCCCCAGTCCCTTTCCCTTTGGTAACTATTAGTCCATTCTTGGGTTC
The DNA here is from genome assembly GCA_032199065.1 of Smutsia gigantea. NCBI lineage: Eukaryota > Metazoa > Chordata > Mammalia > Pholidota > Manidae > Smutsia > Smutsia gigantea. Next base: position 690,968 of record JAVSCE010022620.1, on the reverse strand, counting down.
TGTGAGTCTGCTGTTTTCCTTCAGTTTTTTTCTTGGTTCTTATACTCCACATATGAGTGAAATCATTCGATACTTGTCTTTTTCGGCTTGGCTTATTTCACTGAGCATAATACCCTCTAGCTCCATCCATGTTGTTGCAACTGGTAGGATTTGTTTTCTTCTTATGGATGAATAATATTCCATCGTGTAATATGTACCACATCTTCTTTATCCATTCATCTACTGATGGACACTTAGGTTGCTTCCATTTCTTGGCTATTGTAAATAGTGCTGCGATAAACATAGGGGTGCATATGTCTTTTTCAAACTGGGCTGCTGCATTCTTAGGGTAAATTCCTAGGAGTGGAATTCCTGGGTCAAATGGTATTTCTATTTTGAGTTTTTTGAGGAACCTCCATACTGCTTTCCACAATGGTTGAACTAATTTGCATTCCCACCAGCAGTGTAGGAGGGTTCCCTTTTTTCCACATCCTCGCCAACATTTGTTGTTGTTTGTGTTTTGGATGTTGGCCATCCTCACTGGTGTGAGGTGATATCTCATTGTGGTTTTAATCTGCATTCTCTGATGATTAGCGATGTGGAGCATCTTTTCATGTGCCTGTTGGCCATCTGAATTTCTTCTTTAGAGAAGTGTCTATTCATGTCCTCTGCCCATTTCTTAATTGGATTATTTGCTTTCTGTTTGTTAAGGTGCATGAGTTCTTTATATATTTTGGATGTCAACCCTTTATCAGATACGTTTTTATGAATATATTCTCCCATACTGTAGGATGTCTTTTTGTTCTACTGATGGTGTCCTTTGCTGTAAAGAAGCTTTTCAGCTTGATATAGTCCCACTTGTTCATTTTTGCTTTTGTTTCCCTTGCCCCGGGAGATATGTTCATGAAGAAGTCACTCATGTTTATGTACAAGAGATTTTTGCCTATGTTTTTTTCTAAGAGTTTTATGGTTTCATGACTTACATTCAGGTCTTTGATCCACCTTGAGTTTACCTTTGTGCATTGAGTTAGACTGTAGTCCAGTTTCATTCTCTTACATGTAGCTGTCCAGTTTTTCCAACACCAGCTGCTGAAGAGGCTGTCATCTCCCCATTGTATATCCAAGGCTCCTTTATCAAATATTAATTGACTGTATATGTTTGGGTTAATGTTTGGATTTTCTATTCTGCTCCACTGGTCTGTGGGTCTGTTTTTGTGCCAATACCAAACTGTCTTGATTACTGTGGCTTTGTAGTAGAGCTTGAAGTCAGGGAGCGTAATTCCCCCTGTTTTATTTCTCCTTCTCAGGATTGCTTTGGCTATTCGGGGTCTTTTGTGGTTCCATATGAATTTTAGAATTATTTGTTCCAGTTCATTGAAGAAAGTTGTTGGTAGTTTGATAGGGATTGCATTGAATCTGTAGATTGCTTTAGGTAGTATAGCCATTTTGACAATATTTATTCTTCCTAGCCAAGAGCATGGATGCATTTCCATTTGTTAGTGTCCTCTTTAATTTCTCTTAGGAGTGTCTTGTAGTTTTCAGAGTACAGGTCTTTCACTTCCTTCGTTAGGTTTATTCCTAGGTATTTTATTCTTTTGATGCAATTGTGAATGGAATTGTTTTTCTGATTTCTCTTTCTGTTAGTTCATTGTTAGTGTATAGGAAAGCAACAGATTTCTGTGTGTTAATTTTGTATCCTGCAACTTTGCTGAATTCAGATATTAGTTCAGTAGTTTTGGAGTGGAGTCTTTAGGGTTTTTAATGTACAATATCATGTCATCTGCAAATAGTGTGCTTTGGTTTTCTTTCCCAAGAGCCAGAAAAGTTCCCAACTTGAAAAAATAAATTGAAAATCAAATGGATGATTTCATTTTTAAACAGGAGGCTGAGCTATTGTTACAGCACCCATTGTTTCAGGCAGACACACAGCTGGGGACTCCTCAGCTCCCTTTGTCCTATACCTGGTGATTGAGCAGGAGAGGGGAGAGGCAGATGTGAGAGATGCAGGTTATAAGTTTCTGAAGAGTGGTGGGAATGATGAACTGAGCATCGGGAAGCCTGTGGGACTCTGTAGGACTCCTGAGGACAGAAAGGCAGGGATCTTTTATCTCCAGTTCTGTATATCCTTCAGAACATTTTACTTTTCCCCTTTACTCTGTCCTTTTTTTTTTTTTGCCAGCTGTCCCGACTCTGTATCTTACTTCTCTATAAAGACACTGAAATCTTGTTTGAAAGTATCACTTTAGCATAAATGTTCCAGAATTTGGAGAGTAAATTCACACCAGGAAGAATTCTGTCTTGACATTTTTACACATGAAGAATATGAAAGGACTTGGGAGGCAAGGGCTGGAGAGCAGGACATGGATTTCCAATTTGGGAAGTGACACTTAAAGTTGACATTAGCCCTCTCATCCTAGGCTGTCACTTGAAACACTACTTAGTGATGTCACAATACTCCTGCTTTGCTTTGCTTTTTTTAACTTTTTCAAAACTGTGAAATAATTTCTATAGAATAAAGTGCACAAATCTTAAGTGTACAGCTCTATGATTATAGATGTGCACACACACACTGATACTCCTTGTAATGACGATTAGATAAAGACTTAGAATAGCCTCAGCACCCCAGAAGGCTATTTTGTGATCCCTCCTAGCATATAAATTCACCAGTTTGTATTTCCTAATCCCTTGCAACATGTTTAGAAGAAGTCTTATTCTTGTTTAATTCACAGACATTGCTAAGAAAAATATGCCTCAATAGCTTCACTTGAAGAAAACTCAAGTCCTGGCAAACTTATTTGGATAGCATTGCTAAGTGTGAGGTTCTGGCTGCTTACTATTTCTAGACAGTTCCAAGGGAAACTGTTGCTCTGATCTACAGATTCATTGAGGATCCTTGCAAACTGCAGTGGAATTCCAGCAGTCTCATTTACAATCGCACTCATCCTCAGTAGCTGTATTTGTAGCTTCCTGTGCAATGAGGTGATTTATCATGGTATGTCAGCCACAAAGAGTTCAGTATAAATGAATCTGGTCTCTTAAAAAAAAGGTATTTATATCTAAACACTTTGAAATAATCTAACATTGCCCTTTAAAGGTAAGCACATATTATGTGATTTGCATATGAAGAAACCGTGCATTACTTTTACTTGACTGACTGTCAGCTTGAGCAGCTGCACCTGGTAGTCCCCAGGTCTGTCATTGTTTCCATGATAGAGCTAATTTTTCAAGGGTTAATAACATAGACCTTAACATTCACTTTGGGTTGAAACTTGGCAACCACTGTGAGTATCCAGCCTAAGGACCTGATTTTAAACAAAAATGGCTTAAATTGATTTACCCTTTTCAAATTGGAGGATGTGAAAGTAACGGCATTTTGCATCAGTTTTAATGCTCTACATTTAGTGTAAAAATTTGTAAGTTATTATTCCCAGGTAGTAATCTGGGGGTAGGCACCTATAAGGCAAGATAAATAGAGGTAACTTTCCACTGAGAATTCCATAAGTAATTTGCAAACTTTGAATAGTGTTCTTTTGTAATATCATTGCTGTTTTAAAAGAGGAAATGTTATTGCCTTTACCTTTAATACAAAAGAGAAGTTGTGAAAGTAGACACAATTTGAAAAGGAAGGTGGAAATAAAATGTTGGAAATCATGTTTAGTTGTACAGCATCTTGATCCCAGGATGGGTTCCTCTCACCTCAGCTCCTCTGAGCGCTGTTTGATCTGGGCTAAGCTGGGACGCACGCAGTTGTTCATGGACTTCAGCTTTTCAGTATTAAAAACTCCACGTAGACAAAAGAAGAGAATATTTGTATTCTCACTGCTGTACACATTTTGGCTATGCCAGTCAAATGTGCATTTCTACTTTATGTACATTTATTAAACTAGGAACTCTTCCATTCTCTTTACTGAGCCAACGGAAGTTAAGCTGCACATTCTTTCCTTTCTTTTTAAAATTACTTAGCTGTCAGTGTATTTGTATGTCTAATGTACAGCCCCATTCTAAAGAAAAAATGCTCCTGGGCTATTTCTATACTGAAGCCACCTTCTCAACGACAGAAGAACTAATGAGGATGTAGTACTGTCAATTTTAAACTTTGATCAACTTTTTGCTGAGTGTGGTAGAGACAGAAATTTGAAGAAGTTCTCTCATATATTAGACAGTGAAACTGAGTTATCATGTGCTAAAAGATGCAATTTCATTCTTGTATTGTGCAAAGACATGGCTGAAGAATAAGAAAGGCCTAAAAATGGTTAGTATTACAGAGGTGTCTGTAATAGGTAGAGACAGAAGGCTGGAAGAATATAGTCTACATAGAGCAAGCTTACAGAGGGAGTTAGGTCAGCCTTGGAGACAGGCATTTTGGATTCTATTTCACCATTTATTAAGTCATTTGTTTCACCATTCATCAAATAACATGCACTCCAAGCATGCTAATTGTTCTTGCTGATACTCGTCAAGATGTTAATAGTGGTATCTTACAGAGTTTTTGTAAGAATCAAAAATAATGTGTGTAAAGTCCTTGGCACATAGTAGACACTCAATTAATGGTGAGTGTTATTATGATGGTCTAATTGTAAGGATTTAAAAAGTAAACATAAACGTCATGGACAGTTTCTGCCAGTCATATTACCTCTTTCTGAGGTATGCCTATATCCACAGTCCTCTCGGTGACAACTTCTTCAGAAACCTTCACAACGTTTCTATATGATCTTCACACCCAGGAAAGGACACTTCACTCAAAGTGGCCTATGAAATGGTCAAGGGGGACAATGCTGTCCAAAGAGGTCGCTATGGTATCTATCCAGAGGGAGTCTGGCCAGTCAGCCTGCTCCTTTCTTATGAGAAGCTTAAATTCCAGTCATATAGGAAATGGTGATGCAGTGGCATGGTAAAAGCAGAAAGACAGAGGGAAGGCAACAAGCCCCCATGAACTAGAGAGAAGAGGAGAAGCCACGACATGGTGTCGGGAAACAAACCGGTGGTGGTAAAAGCTGCAAAAGCAGAACCGCTGCAAAAGCTGGGCCACAGAAATGGCTGGACAACTGAGCCATGAGCAGCAGACACATCCGGGGACCTCTGAGCAGCAGAGGAGAGCTCCCTCCTCCTAGGCCTACTAGAGTCACTATCAGATCTAGAATCACACTCCAGTTCTCCCACATGCCTAGCTCTGTGTTGCCTTTATAGGATTTCCTGTCTCTCACTTTCCCAGTTACGTTACCGTAAAGCCCCTTTAACTGAGGTAATCTGAACATGTCATCCATAAAAGCCCAACATATACCCGGTTTGATCTGTAGATCAAAGTCAACCTAGAGAAAAGGCTCTAGGTATTGTCCCTGGACTCTGAGTAAAGTCATGGATGTGTGAAGTGGTGTGGTATTTGGAGAAATTGTGAAGGATTCAGGATTTGTAGGCCATAAAATATGAGTCTGGGAGAAGTGAGAGATGAAGCTGGAAAGGTCAGCAGGGGCAAGCTCTTTAAAAAGAAGTATAAACTGTGAAGGAGCTTGGGAAATATAGCTGAGGGAGCCACTGATTAGGTGGAATGATCTGATTAGGTTTTTATTTTTAAGGCAGAACCCTCTGGTGGGCTGTGGGAGATCACCTGAGCGGGATAAGGCTAACTAAGAGGCAGACGTGGAAACCGTTCAGGAGACTAGCTTCTTATTACCAGGGCTTTAAATAAGGGAGCAGCCGTAGGAATGGAGAGGAGAGTATGGCACTCAACAACGTTTTAGTTAAGTCGGAAACACTTAATGTAGAGGATGAAGTGGGCCGACAAGGATGATTCCTAGGTTTCTAGGTTGGGTGTCTCAGGCAGTTGTGTGACACCAACATAGAAAGAGAATACAGAAGGAAGAGATGATTTTAGGAGAAGATGACGAATGCCATTCTGGACATGCCTTTTATGATGTCTACAGAACATCTAGGCAAAGTTGTTTGGGAGGCCGTTATATGTATGCATCTGAGCTTCAGGTGAGAAGTCAGTCCCGGGGGTGGAGAGCACATTCACTCTGATGTGGTAGCTGGAGTCACAAGGATAGAAGAGGTTATATAAGGGCAGAGGAGCAACAGCATTCAGAGGATGACCACGGAAAGGGTAGGCAGAGGAAGAGGAGCCCACGCTGAAACAAGAGAAGGAATAGTTTGAGTGGAATGAAGAAAATCAGGAGAGGTTGACGGAATTGCTGCCAAGGGAGGGTAGAGTTTCATTTAGGAGGAAGTAATTATCAGCATAATTCAGGGCCACAGCAAAATACTGAAAATGACCGCTGAAACAAGGATAGTTTCCGTAGAAGGAGGGTTTGGAAGGCATTAATTACAATGGAGCTGTGAGTGGGAACTGAATGGATGCTCTCTTTTGAGAAGTTTAGTTGGAGATGTGGTGGGGAAAGGAGAGAGGCTCCTAGTTGAATTTGGCCATGGTTGAGGGAGATCTGGGGACAAGGGACGTATGGAATCAAGGCACACTTGACGCACTCAGAATGCTTGCAGGTCACAGTGGCTGTCATGGTGTGGGAAGCCAGAGGGAGGGGGTCGTGTCTGTGCCCAGAGAAGAAGGAAGCAACGTCAGCTGCTGTGAGAAGGGCAGGGTGGAGCCTCTAAGGAGCCTGGGGCAGGTCTGGAACCAGCGTCACTCCCAGGAGTGGGAGAGGGAACTACAAGTAGGTACGATGCTTCTCAGAGCCAGGGGGCAGAGAAATGCAGAGACCTGGTGGGTAGTGATGCCCTCTGTGAGCTTATATGAGATTTTCTTGGGCAGGACTCAGCAGCCTATAGTTAAACTTGTATCTTAAAATAATGATCAAGCTTTTCCTGTGTGGTCGTTCAAAGATACATTTCCCTCTTTGAGTTCATTTCAGAAAAATGCAACTTTTTTTTAATTAGTAAAAATTTTTTTTTGTGCCTCTTTATCCCCTTCACCTATTTCACCCACCCCTCTCCCCAATGGTAACCAACAATCACTTCTCATGTCTACAAGTCTATTGCTCTTTTGTTTGTTTTAAAATTCCACATATAAGTAAAATCATGGTATTTGGCTTTCTCTGCCTAGCCTATTTCACTGAGCATAATACCCTCTAGCTCCATCCATGTTGTTGTAAATGGCAGGATTTCTTTTTTTTTATGGCTGAATAATATTCCATTGTATACATGTATCACATCTTCTTTATCCATTCACCTACTTATAAATACTTTAGTTGCTTCCATATGTTGGCTATTGTAAATAATTCAGCAATAAACAGAGGGGTACATGTATCTTTTTGAATCAGAGATTTTATTTTCTTCAGGTAAATTCCTAGGAGTGCAGTTACTGGGTTGTATGGTATTTTTATTTAGAGTTTTTTGAGGAACCTCCATACTGCTTTCCACAGTGGCTGCACCAATTGACATGCCCACCAACAGTGTAGGAGCCTTTCTCCACATCCTTGTCAACACTTGTTCTTTCTATCTTGTCTTGTGGACGGTGGCTATTCTAACTGGTGTGCTTTTCTCTGATGATTAGTGATGTGGACCTCTTTTCATGCGCCTTATGGCCAGCTGTCTTGTTTGGAAAAATGTCTCTTCAGGTCCTCTGCCCATTTTTTAGTTGGGTTGTTTTTTTGGTGTTGAGTCATATGAGTTCTTTATATATTTTGGATGTTAGCCCCCTATCAGATATATATGCAATTTGAAAATGCACATCGTCAGGGCTTCCCACTGAGTTGGTTGAATTTGGGCTGGGCACTGAGGAGCGACTCTTAATTCTATCTCATATTTTGTTTGGTTTTCCAATTCATACCTTTTTCTCTCTTGTGCATATATATTTGGTTTTTAAATAAAGCGAATTCAAATTTGGTGGGATGTTTTAAAGAATTTGTTATTACTTCTAGGGCACCTGGGAGTATCTAAGAACCAAAATCACTGCTACAGCTGTTGCCACTTGCTTCTTGACAGAAAATATATTGAAGTATTAGCTCAAGCACAAATGCCTAAAACAAGTGGATTTACAGTATTTAACACTTGGGCCCAGTTGATTTGCTGGCTGTGTCATCCTCATTATCTGTGTTAACTCCTAAAGACAGAGAAGTAGTTTTGTATAATATGAAGGCTTATCTAAAGATTTGCTCTCAGCTCCAGCCGAAAGCCAAATTTCTTTTGAGTATGAAAACGCTAGCAGAAATCTTTCCTTGTAAAAATGTATCACTTCTGTTCTCTTTTTATTCCTCTGACTTCTAGCTGGACCTGTGAAGACACGTCAGAACAGCTGTAGAAGAGTTGTGCTGGAGGCAGTAATGGCTCTTTTAACAGCAGAGAATAGAATGATCTCAAAAGGGAAGCCTATTGTCAGGAGACTTGTGCCCGCCCTGGCTGACTTCCAAGTGTGAGTTAGCTTGAATTAGACTTGGGTTGGGTAACATTTCATTTCTGAAGTGGAGAGTTGAATCGAGTTGTTAAGTTCTCAAAGTTTAATCACCAGGGGTGATGATGGCATTAAAAAAAATTACATAAATATGTCCAATTCTTGGTAATAAAATATAATAATACATTTATTTTTCTCAAATTTCCTATCTTTAAGCGTTTGCCTTAAAACACTACTCAAGTTTTTCACACGTGGCTATTTCAAAATAGAAATCTTTTTTGGCATTATTATGTAATGAAATAATTGCATACATTACTTTAAATATGCAGTTAGTTCGATTTGAAAACGTTTACCAAATAACTGAACTCTAAATTTCAATTGGCAAAAACTTACCTATTAGCCTTGCAAATGGAATGGCCAAACTGTATTGATTATCAGACTGTAAGTAATTATCTATGGCACAAAGGCCAAACCAAACAGGTAAGTGGTTCGTCATATAAACATTTATGAACCAATGGAATGACGGTCCTCATTTGAAAGCAAACAGTATAAATTTGGCCCATACTGCAGTGGGTGTGAAAATTGCAAGGTAAAATAAAACAGATGAGACCATTTAAGTTTGAAATGGAAGAACAGATCACTGGCAACAGCTATTTACTTTCACAGTCACTAAAATAGGGTGTTTTGTTGTGAGAACTATCAATACAGGGTGATGGATACCCTGCTTAAAGTGCCAATATGATGCCATTCTGAACTGCAAAACGATTTCATTACAAGGGTATGGGGAACCTTTAAACATGACATTACGATGCGACTATAATGTAAGATAACAATGGAAAAACAATTTCAGAGTGAGTGTAGGGAGACTATAACCCTGCAGTTAGAAGGCCACTGGAATGTGAGATTATAATAGCTCAGCATTAAAATGTTGAAAAGGATATGGTCAATTGCTTTTTTTTTTTTAAACTGGGAATAACCGAGACAGCATTTATACTCGTGAATAGTACAGTCATGAGTACTGTAGGAGGGAAGGAAGGAAAGCCACACCAGCATATCCAGTTCTTATCCCCATTCTGAAGTATATCCCCATCTTTTTTTCCATTTCTGAGGTTAAGCTGGGGCCAATTTTTGTCTGACCTTATCATTCTCCTTCAACCACTCCTTCATAACCACTGTGAGGCTCTGTTGCAAGTTCGTAAACATTTTCTTTCTTCACTTGTTTCTAGGCCTATGACTTGGCTACATTAGCCACCTATCAGGGCAGGGTTGTTTGAGTTCATCTAGGATGGTTTTCTAGTGCCCATCTTACTGCTCTGGCCTCTAGTTATCACTGGACCTCAGCTGAACTCTCACCAGTAGAAAGGTATTTATTCCCTTGAGGCTAAAAGGAATTTTCATTTTCAAAAGCATCTGATAAACATTTATGAATTTATAAAATGTTTAAGTACCTATTTGAGGGATAACAACATTAAATTTGAACAGTTTTAGAAACACAGAATTTGTCAGACAGAACTGAGTTCATACTTGGCTCTTCCACTGAGTTGTGTGTGAATATGAAGACATTTTTTTGAAGACTTGATTTCCTCATCCGTAAAATAGGACTAATAACAGCTCTTAATTCCTAGAATAATTATAAGATGAAATAAATGTTGCATGTGAGATGCCTTGCATAGCATCTGGCCAATTATGAGGGATTCTAGGAATATTTTCTCTGTCCAAACACAGAAGACGATAAAGGAATGGGTCAGGATCCTGGAGAGTGAAGTGAAGGAGAGGGACTGGATGGGGCTTAGTAACGGTGTGGAAGAGGGTTTCTCCCTGATTTTTCTTCCTTACAATTTATTTTTGAGCCACTCCAATTCAATTCTAACTGGACCGTCTCTCAGTCTTGATTGTCTAAGGCATACTTGAGTTTTCACATCTCTTCCTGCTACTGTGCATCTTTGGGTTGTTGTGTTTGTCCGTAATTACCACCTCACATAATTACTGCTCTTTCTAGGTTGTTGGGAAATTCTGTCCTTGAGGGTTGACTATGGCCCCTGCTTGAGGTGTCTGTCACTGGGCCTCTTTTCCCTGAATGTCTAGCTTGAGTGGTGCTACCGTAAATAAAGTTACCTCATCTTGTATCACAAGCTGGAGTTGTCCCTTCCCAGCTGCTGAGATTATGCAAAAGCTTGTAAACAGGAATTTTGTTATGCCCTTGAACTAGCTTTATCTATTCATCCATTTCATGTTTAAAGGACTGATTTACTAATAAGATCAAACATGCTTTTGTGAGCATAGAGTAAAACCTTTTCTCCCCAGATTTTTCTTCTGTTAAGAATCCTGATTTTAACTGTCATATTAGTTTTTGCCTAAACCTCTCATAACATTAACAAAGCATTCTCATGAAGGAGTTACCTGACTCTAAAACTATGTTCTTGAATTACTCGGTTTAATGGCTTTATATACCCTATCATTGGCTTATTTCCTTTATTTCCTTAAAAGTCTTTTCATGGGGATGAGTCATGTAACTGTGGGGAAAATCCTGGGGCAAAATACTTTTGAAACCAAAATCAGTCAAAGGAAGAAATAAAGTGGGAGAAACCTGTTTATTTCTCACAAGCAGGCATCGTGCATGTCTCTTGACCAGCTGCAGAAGAAGAGGCCACACCCAGCCTCTCCGGTCCAGATAAGCTCTTGCCCACCCTTGTAATTACCTATTGATATGGAGACAGGCTACTTCTCTCCATCCCTTGGAAATACCTATTGATATGAGATACAGTAAAGCTGGGAGAGAGATTCTGGAAATATTGCAATTTTACCCACAGTCATCACAGGAATAACTCACTAAACTTGAACTCTTTGAGAGCAAGGCTTATGATGAACATACATTTATGGTCCTAGGCCCTAGCAGTGCTAGACATTGGAGGTGATTAATAAATGATTTGTAAAGTAAATTTTATGTAGACTACAAATCAAGTCAAACTAGTTAAAGCAGGATAACCTGGAGTGATCTGGAATGCAACACAGCTGCTTTGCACTCAGCCTATAATGGGCACCAACCATTTGAAAGACATGAAGATAAGCATTATAGGCATAATTACATGGAGGTGGGATTGGGAAGAAACATATTTGCTCTATATCTACTGCATGCCAGATTTCATATGCCTTACCTAGTTCACTTAATCTTAAAAAAAAAACCCTGAGTTGTAAGCATTGCCACCCATATTTTATAAGGAACAGAGGCTAAAAGAGATTGAGAGACTTGTCTGAGGTCCCGTATGTGGAAGTGCTAGGATTTGAACATAACTGTTTGGCTATAAATCATTTGCTATTTCTTCTCTATCACATTGCTGCTCTCTGTGTGAATTTAATTGCAATCCAATAGAGGAGAAGAGACAAGAACGTAAAGGACTGATGGCAAGGTGATCTGTGATAAGCATCATTTGAGTAGAATGAAACATACCAAAGGGCTTGAGTGAGGAAAAGATCACCTTCATCTGAGGGTCAGTCTTCATCATACCATTTATCTCTTTGCTCTCTCCATCTGTTCCTTTGGGGATGCTGTTTTTCCCAGCTGGCCTGTCCTCTATCTCTACAAGCAGTGGTCAGCACTGATTTTACAACCTGCTTAAGCCAAAAATCATTGCCTAATAAAAAAACCCTTGTCCCTAGACTACGTGCTAGGTCCCAGATCCGGTCTAGTTCCATCTATCCCCTGCCCTGGATGGCCCTTTTTCTCTCTCCACCAGGTGTTCTTGTTCTTTCAGGTTGAATTCAAATTCACTTTCAGGGAACTCTTCTCCAATCAGAATCAGGGCCATCTTCTCTCTTTTCTGCCAGCATATTGGCTAAGTGGTAGATCAAGCCGTGTTTTTCTCTGGGATTTGGACATGTTTGGGCATATCTGTCATGCTAGTGAGGTGGACCTGTTAGGAGACCATTTATCTAAGGGAGAGAGAAGTCTCTTTGGCAGAGGGGATAAAGCTGGGTAAATAATCAGAAACACAAGCTTTGTCCAAAAACCAGTACCTTTGTGCTAGGAGAATGGGTTTTCTTTATGAGCCCAGCCTTCCTTTTGCCCCTATCCAGTTGTGTCTGAGTCAGAAGGTGGTGGAATGTGGAAGAGGCTCTAATTAAAACATCTGAAAGGCATTTTCACAAAAACTCTGTGACGCTTTTGGGACAAGAAGGTAGCTTTGCCTGAGACTGACGTATTGAGTAACACTGTGTGAACATGGCATTTTTCTTATGGTGTAAAACAGCAAGTGCACCGGAACTGGGATCAGTCTGGCCTTAGTCCAGCACAGGTTGCAGTGGGGACTCTGTTCCTGAAGTCTGTAGATTCCCAGGGGAGGGGTTAAGCCCTGCGGCAAGAGGACTATAAACCACAGTTCCGTATGCACACAATATATCGTCAATGGGTGAAATAGTATGTCTCCCAAACTGACCCAATACTTCCTCTCACACATATGCAGAAACTATTATGATGAATACACACAAATTTATTGAAAGGATTACTGAATTAATAGCTTATGCCATTATATATTTTTGCAATTAACAGACACTTAAATGTACCTATTTTCGAATGAATGTGGGTGAATATGAAGCTTGTTAGTGTTAAATGGATGGTCCCATGCTTAACAGCAGCTGTGAATGGTGAAGGATAGACTTAGTGACATCTGGTGGTGGTAGCTCCCACTAGATGGATTAGCTCCATGAAGGTAGGTACACACTCTTCTTTACCATTAAACACACAAACATTGGTGCCTAGTATTTAATAAGTCAATACTGAATGGAAACATAAGTTAATGAACGAATAAAGTTTGGGCTGACAAACTTTGGTCTGCTCCTCTACCACTGCATTCTGACATGTCACACGGAACTCCAGATATAGGCTAGTCTCCATGAAAACAAGAAAAAAACTAAAAAAGGAAAAGTCTACCAGTTTTTAGTCAGCTGGTACATAAATTATCTGCTAATAGATGATTTTCAGTGATACAGAGATGTGGATCAGCTCACATGCTGCTGTATGAATTTGTTCCTACCCAATTGTCTTGCCAATGGGTTTCAGCCCCGGGCAAGTTCCCTCTGGATTCCATGTGACCAAAGAAATTGACAGCAAAACTTCTTGGGGTGAAAGGATTACACCCAACTTTATTTCCAGGTGGCAGGTCAGTCACTAAAATCCCATTCACTCAGAGCGAGTCTATATACAGCCAGCCAGTCTCTGCATCTGGGCTCCTCTGTCTGCACAGCCGTCCTCTGGGCCTCTGTCCTTGGCACTGCCACCATTCCAGCCTCTGCTCTGCTCTCCTGCAGCCTTGCAGCCGTACCACTGTGTTGCACCCAGAGCAGTGGCCTAGAGCTCTTTATATAGAGTCAACAGCCATATATTGCCCACAGGTGTGCAGTGAGCTAGTCAACCAGGGCCAGGTGAGAATCCTGGCCACAGGAACTCATTTTATCCACACCAATGAATCAGCTGAAATGGGAACAATAATTTAATTTAGTTCACTTCACTTGTGACTGTCCCAATAAAACCCAAATGTATGTCGGTTGCAAGGAAAAGATGACCCATATCATTTGAATTTTCTTTTGCTAACTTTAAAATGTGATTTGTAAAGAGTTTTGACTAAAAATGGGAAAACCTTGTTGGTTTTAAACTTTTCAAAGACAGTAAATTGTGTATGCAGGTTAATTTCAATTAAACCATTTTCCATGAAGAGGTGTCAGATTTTGCTGTGACATGAGCCAGTTCTCCTAATCAGCTTTCCTACATGGGCCAGAGATTTTGCTCGGGACTCCATGTGTAAGATCAGTTTGGGCAGTTTTTAAATCTCCCTTTTTCTTCACTTCTGGGACTGTCAACTCTCAGAAAATCTAGGCAGGGCCTAATATATAAACATTCAATTTACACTCATGCCACTGAAGCATCATAAAAGAGATAATAAGAGTAAGTGGAATTGTGAAATTCAGAGAATCCCAAATGGTTAAGGTGAAAGGGAACTTGCATATCATCATAGTCCAGCTTGTCTTCTGATGGAGCCCAAAATGTGACTCTGTAAGATCAGATATCTAGTTAGTTCTAGAGTTAGGCCACCAAGATTTTTCCTATCTCAAAACTTCTACATGGCTGTGTCTCCATTAAAAACAAAACCAAAATCTTATCCAGGTTTTAGATCCCATGTCACCTCTTCCAACATCGGTTGACCTAATGATACTATAAACATGTTCTCCATTTGCCCCTGTATAGCCTCTTTCCATCAGCCCCAGGGAGTTGAGCTTTAGGGTGTGGATAAAATGAAGGTTCTCGTGGCCAGGATTCTCACCTGGCCCTGGTTGGCTAGCTCACTACACATGTGTGGGCAATGTGTCATTATTGACTCTATACAGAGAGCCCTGCCCAGTGCTCTGGGTGACATGGTGGCATGGCTGCAAGGCTACAGGAGAGCAGAGTAGAGGCTGGAGTGGTGGCAACGCAGAGGATAGGGACTGGAATGGTTGTGTGGGAAGAGAAGCCCAGAGGCAGAGACCGGCTTGCTGCATGCAGACTCTCTCTGAGTGGACAGGATTCTAGTGATTGACCTGCCACTGTGGAAATAAAGTTGGATATAAACCGTTTCACCCCAAGAACGTTCTACTGTCATGTCTTTGGTCACAATGAATCCATAGTGAACTTGCCTGGGGCTGAAACCTAATGGTAAGACAAGGGACATCCATAGGTTCCTTTGCCCTCTGGCTTCTGGTTGGCTTTGGCTAATGAGAGCCTTGGCAGGGCATTGGCAGGCAGGAGGAGAGTGAGGTCAGTGCATTTATGTTATCATGGCAGCCTGGTAATACGGCAGCAAGTCAGAGGGGTCTGTGTTCACCTACTGAAAGCCACAGTTCCTTGGGAGACCTTCCTTCAGCCATAGCTTTCTTTCTGAGTCCTGGTAACTGCTCCTTTCCTTTGTCCATTCAATATAAAGTCCCCATTGAGTATAAAGTCTATTTCCTGATTGAACACTGATTACTATACCTCATCTCCTGTTGTCTTGTTTTTTTCCCTCATAGCACAAATTATAAGCTATCTTCAACATATATATATATATACACACAATATGTATATTATTACATATGTATATTATATATATTATTATTATACACACACATATATATTATTCATTTATTATCTGGCTTTCTAGACCAGAATGTGTTTCCATGGCTTGCACAGTGCCTGACATAGAGTAGGTATTTGATAAATACTTGTTGAATGAATGGATCCAGGCATATAAACCTCTAGTTCAAAACTCTTTTCTACATATCACACTGAGAGTTACCCTATAGCACTTTCAGGGATGCAATTACTTAAGGGGGAGTTTTAATTTAACTACAATATGTATTGCATAGATTTTGTGGTAGCTACTATTTAGCATATAGTTTCAATGTAAAATGTAGTCCAGATCATTCTCTTATTTCCCATTATAGTATAGTTTAATGTAGACAGGGACCAGGTGCATCTTATCCGTGGTTTATGCCCAATGCTTTGCATAGTACCTCCAGTGCAGGGGTAAGTTTTTTTTTTTTTTGTGCTGAATATCAAGCTAGTGACTTGGAGATTCATAAGGCGTGGTCCCTACCCTGAGGCACCCATAGTCTTACGGAAGAGACTGACATACAAACAAAATCCTCATGTAAGGCAACAGATGATATAATGGAGGCTGTGTGAAAGTGTTTCAGGATCACAGAGAAAGGAGAAAGGCTAGCTGACTCGTGATAGTTTGGTGGAAGGAGAAGGGGCGGTACTGGACTTCCCCCTTCTGAAACTGTTGATTCAGTGCCGTTAGTTGAAAACTACAGATTCTTAAATATGAACTTTTGCAACCTACTCCATTTAGAAGCTGGGCATTGTGTGTAAATATGAAGCTTTCCTACTTCTTGATGCTGGTTTTTATTTTCCTTCTTTTATCCTTTTATTTTCTTCAGAAAAAAAGTGAAAGAAGTAAAGGTCATTTTTGAATCTGGATTTTCTGAGTATTGGCCATGTTCAAAACATAATGCACTCTGTTCAAAAGATGATAAAATCTGGTCATTCAAGAGTACTCTTTTAGAGCATCATGAAACTTGTCTGACACTGTAGGAAAAAAAATTACAAAAAAATAAAAAAACCAAAACCCAGAAAGAAAGAGAGGAAAACTTGTTTTATTCCCCACCAGAGGGAGACAATTTTTTTCCTTTTGCCTTTCAAAACCTAAATTCTGATTAACACAGATTTGAAGAGTACCGTACAAGGTTTACTAGGCCTGATTAATACCCAGGGGAAAAAAAAACAACTTACAATCTAATTTGTTTACTTTTGTCTTTTAATATCAAATTATTTTCAAGATCTAAGTTCTGTTCTGCCAGCACAGTAAATGCTACTTAACATGCATGGAACTTTAAGAGCTACTTGTTATGTCAGTGTCGACTTTATCTCTAATTATATTAGTATGGATTGAGATAGATACTGATAATATAACAACATGGAATAATTTAGCATAATTGTTTCCTGTGGTAAGACATTTACAAATCAACCCTAAACTAATAGAGACAAGGGGCATGGTGGCGGCAGAGGAGGAGGAACTAGAAACAATGTCTCTTTCTACCGGCAAGACTGTAGATGTTGGAACAAGCTGAAATTGAGTCAGTTTTCAATATGCCACAACCCTTTAACAATTTTTAAAAAGAAATTGACTTACAGTAATTACTAATTTAGGAAAAAAACCACATGAGCAATAGCTCCTTTTTATGGCATATTTGTGCTTAGGATAATTAAACATTTTATCAAAAATACAGTATAAGACATATTTATAGTGTAAGACTTGCTGTACTTTACAAAAGTCCAATTTCATGCCCAATCTAATAGAGTGTTAGATCTACATGTCCAGTGTAATTATTTGAACATTTCACTCTTCTCTATGGTTCTTTTTGGAAACCAGTTCAGGTCTGACCTTGTGTAAGTGTTTTTTAAACTACTCTGAAACATTTTACAAATCCAGTTAGTGCACAGTCAGATCTTCTCAGCTTGCCTTGGTTGACACAGGGCACTGCTGAAGCAGCCTTACTGTGATTCTTATTTAATTACTGTCGGTCATTTTCAGGATATGTACTACAGCTAAATACGACACGGTTCTCAGAAGCTTACATTTAAACATGGGATGATACGGAGGCATCAGGTAAATTTTTGTTTGGTTCAGAGCATGAGTTTCTCATCATAAGTCAGTGAAGGTAAATGGAGCTTTGGAAAAGCACCGAGTGTCACTTAAGTTTTGCTTGCCTCAGGTATCATTTAATCAGCAAGCACAGTTAATAATTCTGCTTTTCTATTTGTCAAGATCTCAATATTTTTTCAATACGAGGTCTGCTTCAGTGTACTTTACATGACACTTTATAATTAGTGGTACTTGAGAATTTGGCAGTTTTAAAAATTCATACAACATTCTTAGTTACAATTTATAAATGATTTTAAAGTATAATTAACATTCATCTTTACAAGTTATATGCAAACAAATATGCAAATTTAGAAATAAATATGCAAACATATAAAATGTTTTTGAATTAAGTAGTCCTTAACATTTTTAATGAAATCAATATTTTATTCATATTTTGCACACAATTTTGAGTACTTACTGATTTGCAGGGGTCTGCAGCATATATGCTTATGCATTTTGCAACCTCTAACTGTCAGTACCAGGAGGGAAATGAGAATGAGTTCCTTTTTCTGGTGAAAACTGAGAGGATGATTTAGCAGACAAATCTAATAGGTGCCATTGTGTGGATTATTGATGCAATTAAAACAGCCTTTTAGGTCCTTGAGCTCTTAACCTTACAAGAAATCTCTTATTTCCTCAGATGACAAAACCTATTTGGACCCCAGGAAGATTAAGTTGAGGATATCAGCAAAGTGCCAATGACTTTTTAAATTGGTGGCTAATTAAGGCCAATACACTGATTTATTAACTATGGATTTTAATACCTTAAATATTATAATAAATAATAAAATATAAATATATATTATAATATGTTATATGTTATTATATTATGTATTTTTATAAAACAGTATTTATTAAAGCATTTAAAGTGTTAATGTATTAAAGAAGAATCTGAGGTTCAGTATGAAATAACGAAGGATTATTGGCAAATGCACCTTAGAGGGAGAATCACTAAGCAAAAGTATAGATTCAATAGGTTTACTTGTGACTAAAAAAATCTATTCAAAAGGTTAACTGATTCGAAATCTTAGTTTGCTCATCCGGCATTCATCTTTCAAGGCTAGCTTTCTCCATTCCTCCTGTTTAAGGCAGATTTTTTTGTGTTCCTAACCAGACAAATATTTCACCTGATGTCTCCACGTTATCCTTCTTTGAATTCACATTACATTATAAGTCAAGCAGGCAAAGGTTTTTATGCACTTATTATACACAAGGACTACACTCTGTGTTATTGGGGCTACAAAGAAGTATAAGGTTTACTCAATTAGCGCCGTACAGTTTAGCTCTAAAATGTTCTAAAATATTTTAGAAAAACTAAAAATCTTTCAGAAGCTCTAAACTTTTTTACAGGTATCCATGCTTTATTTTTGTTTTAAATGGCAAATTTCTAGGGAGGAAAGAGCCTCAGTTGTATAAGAGATGGTGAGAAGGATTTATTCTGAGTGGCAGCTCTGAGGCACCTGCAGTTGCTCCCTGGGATGCTACGTAAAGAAAGATTCTGAGGTTGTCGTTAGCAGTACTGGCACTGCCATGTTTTCATCACCCTTGTACAACTTAGAAACTTATTTTAGTAGTAGCATTTCTTTTATTAGAGAATGAGAGTTTTATGATCCATTTAATTTCCCCTTTTTAGCTCCTAGAAACTCAGGGGAAAGTTTTGGTATGATTTTCTCCTCTTTTATTACTTGAGTTTTTTCTTTTATCTTGTGGACTATGTTGCTTTACTGTAATTTGTTTTAAACAGCCAGTTGCTTTAAATCTTTTTGAAAGAAACACATAATTACATATACTTCTTTCTATAAACTTTATGGTGCTTAGCATAGGTCCAGAGCCCTAAGGAGGCATAGAATATATGCACTTCACATGGAGAACATTGAACTCGATGCTATAGGGGTCTCATATGGTAGATGCACAATGACGCATGAATGAGTGAATGAATGAATGAATGAGTTCAGCGGGAATTCAAAACCATGAGAAAGATCATGATGGGATGTGATTTACCAAGGAAAGCATCAGACTGGCGATGAATCTTGGCTAATGCCTTTGAAAAGGCATTGACTAAAGATTGAAATGGGAGGAAATGACTTGGAGGAGAATAAAGGTTTAGCAAGGAGAATTTAAAATGACAGGAATCACAATGCAATAATATTTGACTCTTCTACATGAGTCTGTTGCTTGGGTGGGATGTAAGATTTCAGAGAGGAAGAATTAAAAAAAAATTCACTCAGGACACACAGTGAAACTTTCTACACACTATTTCCAGGGTATTTTGCCACTGTTTGATGATGAAGGTGATCCTGTTATCTATTTATTTCAAATGCAAAAAATAAAGATACCGGATGTGATGGTTCAAACTTGCTGATATAGGGTAAAAAATTCATTTAGACTCATCACAAATTAATCTTATAGAATCGAAATAAGCAATTGCGATTCCGATTGCTGCAAGTTGCTCCACAGCGTCTGTGGGGACTGGTTTTTGTCTAGTTGTTGCTGTATCATTGTCTTAGGTGAACAACATATAGCTGTAGCCACGTGCATTTGCGCAGGTTTCACCATTCTTATTATGCAACTTAAACAGGAAAAAGCTAGATCTGCTGCCCCTAGCAAAATAGCTAAGTCTCATTCAGTGTAAAACAAACCCCTACCACCTTCTTGGCAAGTAACCTTGGTCCTTAGACCATCCCTGCACAGTCACTTCCATACATCTTTCATTCTTCCGTCATTTCAGGGTTTTTTTTCTTCAATGTTTTCTTTCTCTGGGCTCAATATCATCTCAGTTGATTGCCCGATTCACTTTTCATTCAGTCATAATTGTTTTTTGAATTGTCTTAAATTCTCAAATGGATTATGACAATTTGAAAATTAACAATGGTGCCTTAATTGCATGGGCCTGTGTGATCCACAAAACCCTGTTGGTTGATGATTTCCCCCCACAACCTGCAATTTTTTTTTAAACCACATTGGAAAAGGTAGAAACACACAAACAGAAGACACATATGGTTGTGACTTACAAAAATACTTGATTTTCCAATATTTGGAAAACAACCATAAATACCTACAAAACCATTTTAATACAGATATTAACTAAAAAAATAGAATTAGGTTTTCTTTATTTCAAACTCAATTTCTTCCTCTTGTAGAAGTGGGAGACATATACTATAGCAGGGCAACATTTTCTGTATGTGTATAGAAATTAAAATTCAGGAAAATATCATTATTCTTTAATTACCTGACTTCAGCTGGGTTCTCAATGCAGCCTGGCAATCCTCTTCTTGTCCTTGGTTGGCCTCCTCTAGAATTTCTCTTGAGACAGCTGTTTTGCACCTTTAAACTTATGCCATTCTTTAATGCCCCTCATCCTCAGCCTTTAGCCTTGCCTCATAATTTACAGATAATACAGGTTTCTGAGCAGTGTCCTTGGGATTTCCTTGTTTCTACCTGCACACTAACCTCAGAAGCATGCCTACTTTAACCTCTTTCTCCCTCAGCCTTGAAGGAAGAGCATTTTACCTTCATTCCAGTGTTAACCTTCTGGGTACACTGGATTCTGTCTGCTCCGGCCTCACATTTAGATTCCAGTCTCTTTCTTCCCCTCTCCTTCGGTTCCTTCTCTTCAGCCTACAGACATGATTAAGTCTGTTCTTCACCAACTACTCCTACCTTAACTTCTCTAATCTCCCTTCTTGTTGTATCCACACTGGCCCTCTCTGTGCAGCGAGCTGTGTTTAACCACCTGTGCATTAAGGTTAGGAAAAGAAGGCCACACCTATTCAGGCAATCACCCGAAATCTCAGCTTTTAACACTGTTGACTCTTTTGACTTTTTCGTGCTTCCCCTTACCCCATTGGCTTCTGGAACACCACTCAGAATATATATCTTTACTGAATATGTACTGCTTTGATTTTTGGGACACAAAGGGGAGTAATACATAGTCTCAACCTCTAAGGGTATCACACTGTCTCAGGGAAGAGAAACAGTAAATAGACCAGCACAAATCAGGAAATAGAGTCTATGCATAGAAGGGTGCACACCCCTGCACTTGAAAGGCCAAAGAGGACTTAACTCATTCCTAAACTAAAGCTCAAGGGATGAGTAGGAACTACCTAGGTAGGACACGGCCAAGGGTGGGAGTTCCAGGAAGAAAGAGCTGTGTACACCAAGGTCCAAAGGAGAGAGAATATGAATTTTCAGATAACTTCAAAATGTCCAGTGTGAGTGGAGCAGAGGTTTGGTGAGTGGATTGCAAGAAATGGAGCTGGACAGGGCAAGGCGAGTCATGCAAGGACACAGGAACCATTTTAAAGTTTGGAAATTATGTGAAGACAGTGAGAAGCTCCTGAAAAATATACAGATGAGAGACATGATCAGAGATGTATTTTAGAAATATCACTCTGGTCACTGAGTAGACAATGGACAAGTGATAGTAAGAGTAAAAGTGCTGGCAGGAGGTCAGCTAGGAGGCTGAGGCAGAAATCCAACCCCTATGGTCTCGGCCTGATACAGGGGGAGTGGTAACGTGGATAGAGAAAGGTGAAAACAAGTGAGGATTTTAGTTGTATTACAGGGAAATATAATAGAAAAGACTCGGTAAGTAATTGAACCATCCCCTGCAACTGCCTTGGGTTATTTGCTATCCCACCATGGCATCTACAGGAATTACAACATTTCTCACATTTTATTTTATTTTTATTACTTACAGGATCTATTTGCAGGACTCTGTCTAATTAATTTTTATCTCTATTGCTCAGTATGATGCCTTGTGGATAGCAGGTAAACAATAAATGCTGGTTGACTGAGTGACTCAACTTCCCTGGGTAATGCTCAGGTTCATTTTCATTTTTTTTCCATAAAACATTTATTCCTTTTTTTTTATTAAAGTATCATTGATATACAATCTTATGAAGTTTCTTTACAACATGCACCCATACTGTCGAGTCCCTCTCCACACCCCATTGCAGTCACTGTCCATCAGCATAGTAAGATGCTATAGAGTCACTACTTGTCTTCTCCGTGCTATACTGCCTTCCCTGTGCCCCCCCATTATGTGTACTAATTGTAATGCCCCTTAATCTCCTTCTTCCTCCCTCCCCACCAGCCCTCTCAGTCCCTTTCCCTTTGGTATCTGCTAGTCCCTTCTTGAAGTCTGTGAGTCTGCTGCTGTTTTGTGCCTTCAGTTTTTGCTTTGTTGTTATACTTCACAAATGAGTGAAATCATTTGGTACTTGTCTTTCTCTGCCTGGCTTATTTCACTGAGCATAATACCCTCTAGCTCCATCCATGTTGTTGCAAATGGTAGGATTTGTTTTCTTCTTATGGCTGAATAGTATTCCATTGTGTATATGTACCACCTCTTCTTTATCCATTCATCTACTGGTGGACATTTAGGTTGCTTCCATATCTTGGCTATTGTAAATAGTGCTGCGATAAACATAGGGTTGCATATGTCTTTTTGAATCTGAGATCTTTTTTTCAGGTAAATACCTAGAAGTGAAATTCCAGGGTCAAATGGTATTTCTATTTTTAGTTTTTTTGAGGAACCTCGATATTGCTTTCCACAATGGTTGAACTAATTTACATTCTCACCAGCAGTGTAGGAGGGTTCCCCTTTCTCTGCATCCTCACCAGCATTTGTTGTTCCTTGTGTTTTGGATGTTGTCCATCCTAACTGGTGTGAGGCGATATATCTCATTGTGGTTTTAATTTGCATTTCCTTGAAAATTAGCGATGTGGAGCATCTTTTCATGTGCCTGTTGGCCATCTGAATTTCTTCTTTGGAAATGTCTGTTCATATCCTCCACCCATTTTTTAATCGGGTTATTTGCTTTTTGGGTGTTGAGAAATGTGAGCTCTTTATATATTTTGGATGTTAACCACTTTCGGATATGTTGTTTACAAATATATTCTCCCATACTGTAGGTGTCTTTTTGTTCTGCTGATGGTGTCCTTTGCAGTACAGAAGATTTTTAGTTTGATGTAGTCTGTTCAGGGTTCATTTTTAGCACCTGCCCTCCCAGATCCCCATCCCCGCCTCTGTCCCATGCTTTATACAACCATAGAGACTTTCATTTATTAAAAGTTAAAAAAAGTATGCAAATCAAACTTTTTCTTAACTTAAACTCTTCACAAATGTTTATTTTTCATAATGTGAAGGCAAATATGTGATTGTCCTTTTATTAGCTTTCTATTGCTGCTGTAAAAATTGCCATAAACTCAGAGGCTTGAAACCACACGTAATTATTATCTCAGAGTTTCTGTAGATTAGAAGTCCAGGGAGGCTTGGCTGGGTTCTACGCCCTGGCTAACACGAAGACAAAATCAAGGTGTTGGCTGAGCTCAGGCTTCTATTGTGGAAGCTCAGGAACGAATCTGTTTCTAAGTTCATTTGGGTCGTTGTCCCAGCTCAGTTCTTTTCAGTTAGGGGAGTGAGGCCCCAGTTTCCTGGCCGGCTGTCAGCCGGGGGCTTCTGTGCTGCTAACGGCTGCCCGAGTCCCTTTTCATGTGGCCTTTCCATCTGCAAACCAGCAATGCCAACCAGGGTGAGCTTTCCTGCGGCATAATTGACAAATAAAATTGTAAGATGTTGACAATATGATGGTTTGAGTGCATGTGCATTGTGAAAGGATTCCCCCCATTGAGTTAGAACTTTTTTTTTGGTGAGAACTGTGTAGTTCTACACTCTTAGCAGATTTCAGTTATATCATACAGTGTTATCAACTGTAGTCACCATGATATACATCAGGTTCTTGTACCTTATTCATTTATAACTGAAAGTTGCACCATTTTACCATCCTCTCCCTATTTTACCCACTCCGTATCCCTTACAACCACTCTTTTACTCTCTGTTTCTAGGAGTTAGATTAAAAAAAAATAAAGATTCCACATGTAAGTGAAATTGTGTAGTATTTGTCTCTCTGTCTGGCTTATTTCACTTAGCATAATGCCTTCCAATTTCATCCATGTTGTCAAAAATGGCAGGATTTCCAATTTTTTAAAGGCTGAATAATATCCTATTGTATGCATATACTACATTTTCTCTATTCATCGTTTGATGGATATTTAGGCTGTTTACCAGTGAAGTTCTTTTAATGCTTTGAATTTCTGTGACTTCTCCTAACCCTGGTCTCAGCTTTTCATGTGATTACACCGGGCCCACCTGGATGATCCAGGATAATCTCCCTATTTTAAGGTTACTACATTGCTTAGCAACCTTAATTACATCTGCAGAGTCCTTTTACCATGTGGTGTAACATTCATGGGTGTGGTATTTCATCATATTCACAGTCTGGGGTTAAGGCAGGGCATGTTTGGGGGGCCAATTTAGAAATTCTGTCTACCACATCCTTATTCAAAATGGAAAAAATTATACAGAAACCAGTATAATGTCACATATGAGCTAATCATAGTGTCAAGCATATATTTTTCTGAAAAACTATACATTCATATATGTATATAATATGTAATTTGTTACCTGATGAAATTTTAGATTACTTGTTTAACCTTTCTACCCTTCTATCTGAAATTACTAGGTCGATTGGGGAAAGGATCAAATTTTCAGTAGCCAAGATGCTTCGATAGTAATGTCCCAATGATACAGAAAATCTGAGATTGTGATCTGAAACATTTAAAGAAATATTTTTAGTTACAGGAAAGGGGAGGAGAGGAAGTGTGAGCCGGCTGTAATCAGACCAATCACCTGATTTTGCTATCATGCGGAATGGAGAATCACGACTTTCTGGGTAATTAAAAATCCCCCAATAACCCCCCATATTCAGATATGACTTTTTACTTATTCAGTAATTTAATGAGCATACAGCAGGTTGTCCGCACTATTCCGTGTGTGTAAGGCATGCCAGGCTCCTGTCTTCTGAGAGCTTCCTGTTGTTGCCCTGTAGTTGGGTGAACACAGGAGTAAAATGATAAGAGAAGAGAGGTCGGGTGAGATCATCTCTTCTTATATGGACCAAAGTGCTCAGAGAGCTTCCCATGCCCATTTTCCTTTCTTCCTGAAAAAAGCAGCCTTGAAATTTGTAGGGCTCAAGGAGGGACTCCAAAGGAAAGATGGCCTTGGTGATTAGACTCAGCAGGGATATAGGCCCACTGAGGTAGAGAGGGTTGGAAAATTATTCCGATTAAACACTAATGAGTTTTCATTTTTATAAAGGTTTGGCATAAGGAAAGAGAAATCACAGACAATAAGCCTAGAGAGAAAGTTTCAAGCATTATTTTAAAAATCCAACTGGCAAAGTTCCAGTTTGTTTTATGTGGTGTGGGGACATATCTGGTGACACAATAAACAGTTAATGGTTCTTTGCTTTTGTGTTATCTCCCTGTTTGCTGTGACTGAGGTCCCCCATGAGTGCCCAGAGAACATCAGGGTGTGAATACAAATTGCCAATTTTGAAAAATCAGTTTGACAATCAAAGTGAATTCCTGACTTTGTCTTTCTTTCATTCAAAGCAAAGAACACCAATGTCATTGAGTTTGTTTGAGAATAAAGATGAGGAAATTGTCAGTCATTAGGTGCTGTACTAGCAAATGAAAACAATGCTTGAGAGGCCATTTGTTACCAATTCAATTCAGCTTTATTTGTGGATACAAACATCTTGTGAGTGTTCCTCCATTTCTTCTTCTTTTTAGAAAAATAAAAACAAACACGAAGAAACCACACCACCAAAATATTATAGGGAGCAGGAAATACTTGTAGCCATGAAGGTACTAAGAAAAGGCAACAGATAAACTCATACTTGTGGAACCAGTTATCTTTCTTAAGACTATAAGAAAGGGCAGACACACGAGTACAAAACAACATGTCTTATGAGAAGGCTTTAACCCTGGGTCCAAATTACCCTCAGATCTTATCAGTGCCAACTTTCTGTTCATGCAGGAAGAACAACTCGGCCACTTCTGCCTTGAATCATTTGCTCTATGAACTTGGGGAAGTTATGTATGCTTTCTGAACCCTTAATTTTTTTATTTGTATGATTGGGATAATAAAACCCACTTCTAGACTTGTTACACATATAAAATTATGTGTCAATTACCTGGTACATTATCTAGCACATGGTCTGTGCTCCAAAAGTAGAGGCTATCATTGCTGTTTTTATTATTTTTGTATAGAATAGCACTTCTATGTGTTTCTCAAACTCTCCCCCAAAAGCTCAAAACACTCTAGTACATTTTTTATTAACTTCAATGCACAGATTGAGAATTTGGCAAAATAGGCAGAACATTGATCCCACATCACAGAGTTTAAGAAAGGAAATTCCCGGTGTCCATATTCCTTGCTGTGTAATTTGCCCCCTGTGATCCAGTCTGTCTTCCACATGATGATCACCTTGAGGGCGCTGCCTCAGAGTTCTGAGACTATTCAGTTCACTGGAGTGGCATGGGCAAAGCCTCCTGTTAAAGTTAGCACATGTCCTCGTACCAAGCAGGAGAGTTCCTTCCTTCCTCTGCTTGTGGTTCCAGGGCTACCCAAGGCCAGCGAAGAGCAGAAGAGAGCATGGAGGAAACAAGCCTTTGGGATGATGCGAATGTTTCAGAGGAGCAAGCACCTTGCCTCTTCATAGGCACGGCAATTTCTTAGACTCCCAGCCGTCCTTCGTTTAACGTTGGATTGTTAACCCTTTGCTCTCTGAAGCTGCAGTTTGACTCCCTGTGCCTTTGAAGCCTGAAATTCTTCACGTGTCATCTGATTCGACCTTGGTTCCTGTTTCGTAAGCTATGTGTCTCACAGACCATTATCTTGAACTTATCCATGATCCAAATGACCAACTTTAACCTTAAATACTGGGAGCAGACTGTTTCAGATAAATCTTGCAAATTAGTAGGGAAGGAAATAAAGGAACTATGGAGGCTCCTGGAGGTTATTTCTCTTAAGGGAATGAGGAATAGCATAGTTTGCTATTCTTACTGCGCTGACCCTCCTTCTCCATACTACCATTAAGTCACTGCTCACCTGGCATTTCACAAGCGCGTGGAACTCATTATTATCTCCAGACAAGAGCGAAACATCTTTATGAACAAGCAAGCACCGCATTTAGTTGCTTTATTTTTGCTAAAAGACACAACTTTTATTTTTATTTTTTACTTCCTAAGCCATTTGCACAAGTGCTACGATGGATCAAACCTGGCAGGTCTGAGCACATAGCACAACTGTGTGATGCACACACACGCGTACTTCCTTTCACACACACACGTGTGTGAACACACACACACACATTGCCATTAGCATGTCAGATTCGTAGTGTCTGAAAATTCTCTTTAGAAGGCTGTAGAACATCTGCACGAACCGTCAGCTCTTATTCTGTGAAAGCTGACAAGTTACTAGTGAATCTGTCTTCCTCCCTTCATCTGTGTTTGAAATGTCCTGAAAAGTCCTGAGATGGCCCTAGTTTAGCATCTTGTTGATGTCAATAGAGATTTTACTCACATAAAAGGCTCTGGATCAGGCCCCCAGACACATGCAGCAGACAAGAAGCATTCTGAAGGCGGTGGAGGACGAGAGGGTATCAAATAATATCCACCATGAGAACAAACCCTCCAAGGTACCCATTAGCTGCAGTAAACAAAAGTGCATTTGGCCGTGTCTTGTTTGATGTAGGTTTAAAATAGTTTGCCGAACAACTCTTTTTCTATATAAAATGTTAACGAAAGAAAAAGAGAGGGCTAGTGGTCCCACTGTTGGATAATTGTGTTATAATATTGTACAGTAAGGATGTGTCATCTGATATTCAAGATATATCTTTGCATAGAGGCAGCAGTTTGGCAGAAGAATTGACACCTCTTTCACCAACCTACTAAGCATTTTAGACAAAGCCTGCTCTGTGACTTATGGCCCCATTCTGGAGTAAATAATCATTGTAGACTACCATGTGTAAAGATAAAAGCATTTCTGAGGGAAATTTAATTTAGCACAGTATTAAAAAAAAATCACCTCTCCTTGGAATATATCTTATAAACTAGGGCATTGAGACTGTCTAAAAAATATTAATTCAATATCTCTTGATTGGTCTTAAAAAAACTGTACAAAATCAATGCCCTTTTATTTTTGTCTTGGTATTTAATTTCATTTGCATATGACTAAGACTGTTTCTCTTTTGGTAAATTTAATTTGCTAGAGTTTGGCCCGCAACACGGAAAGAATGGCATCCTTTGAGAAACAGCTGCCAACCACAGCAAGTAGCATTGCAAGTAAATTTGATCTATATACTTTTCAAACTTCTCAGATGGCTGACATTTGGCCTGATGAGGGAAACCCTGGGGATGAGAAAAGCACCAAGCAAGCTACTGTACTGACATGCAAAATGCCTTATAATCTGTCTTTCTCTTTCATGGCTGCAGTGATCTGGATGAATTAGACCAAATTGGGCTAAATACTGTCCTTGGCTACACTCACGTAGCTGTTTGCAAAAACTAATAGGAGCTGTGTGTGCACATCCAAGGACAGAATTTGGCCCCTTTCGTCTTTGCACAAACAGTTGCTTTGGTTGAGATGATTATTCCTGAGTGACTGTTTTATAAGCAGTGTTTTTGCCCAGTTTAAATCTCTTTTCACTTTATTCTTCATAGTCAAGACATTTATGAATATGGAAACATGTAACTCAAAATCTTCAGTTTCCGGAAAAAAATAAAAATCTCCCGAAGAAAACCTGTGAGTGCTGCAAATGAACTGGAAAAGAGGTAAAGCAAGCCATAAAAATAGTGGCAAAAACAGAGTAACATTGAGAAAAAGTGTTAACACTCATTAATGGTAGCAAGCTGATTAAAATTTTCACAGCACAGTGATCCTTGGTCTTTCAAAAGGTTAATCTGTCATTAAATAATATTTTCAAGGAAAATTCCATTAAATACATTTCTTTATTCAGATGCAAATTAAAAGCTGAAATTAACTCTCAATGCAAGTCTTTCTTCCTCCCTCAAAAATATATTACATAAATCTCACTTTTTTCCAATGTCTAAACTTTTGACACAGAAGAGAGCCAGTTTGATAGAAAAGTTATTATTATTACTGGAAATTGCAACCTTGGGTCATCTTTGAATTTCCTTCTAGAAAATCACGTAAACAACCAGGGCCTGAATGTGCTGGAAGGGACTTCTTGCATAAATCAATGCAAGATATTAATAACATGAAAGTCACCCTAGAATTTGACTCTTTGAGGCACTTATAAGAGTCAGCTCATTTCTTTTGTGCTTTGAGCATATCTCTTTATTTATGGTTCCTTATTGCCCTTTCTCTGAATATGATCAATTTAAGACTCTAGTTATACATTGGAATAGGCATTTTCCAAAGTTCATAATTATATACATTATCCATGTATTTACCAATAACTGCAAGTTGAATATTTTCATTTTTGTAGGGTTAATAATTTATGCAAAAATAATCCCACTGAGTTCTTTGAGTGGGTGATAATCTGTCTAAAATACTGGATTTTTTTTTTTCACTACCTGTCAATGTGAACAGATTCCAGGTCTTTGAGACCCATCATATCTCTGCTTGAAACATTTTGAATACCAACTCCAAAAACTCGACATTAATAAAACATTAAAGTTCCAACTTAGCCCATAAAAGTCAAGAAATCCAGAGTTAAGGTCGACCCAGCTCTCTTAACTCTGTTCTCCTGCACGTATGCCTGGGTGATGGGGAAGCAGTGCAAGCTGTTGCTTTAATCAGTCTTCCTGCATAAGCTGAAAATGTAATTGAATTAGTGTATAAAGTATTCACATACCCTGGAGTGGAGAGTCCCACACACTGTATTTTCCATGTCCCCAATCAGGACCCTTATTTTAACTTCTCACTGCAGTGGCTCCTGAGAGGCTTCCTCAAACATTCAGAAATTGGACTTGCAAATACAATTTCCCTTCTTTTACGAGGCTTCAAGATGAGCGATGCACACTCAGCTCTCCTAGTTGCCTTTCAGTTTCTGGCCAGACAGATAGAGTTTAGGTAATATTCTTCCTTTTGGTTAACATCCTCGGGGGTTTCTAGCTATTAGACAATGCCACTGGGTGGTTAAGGATTACTTTATATTTTAATTCAAGTCGATGCAGGACAGTTTGCCTTAGTAATATGAAATTCATTTTACAGTATGTTAGGAAATTCTTTTTGGAAATATTGAAACATCAGATTGAGTTTAGGAATAGTTATATAGCAGGGTTTTAAGAGAGAGGACATTGTTCTCAGATTGGACCCATGTTACAACAGAGTCCTTGTTTTGCCACTTAACCATTAAACTTTCCAAACCTCTTTTCTTCCCTGTAAAAAGGGAGATAATAATGGTTCTGATTTTTAGGAGTCAGTGAGATTTTCAGGAGTTAGAAATGATGTGTTTAAAGTGATTGTGATGCAGTAAGCACATAATAAATGGCTGCTGTAATTATTATCCCTCATTTTGGTAAGAAATAACAGCATATTGCTTCAATTCACTCTTTTTCCTTCATTTCTTGGTGAATGTGAGACGGGGGCCTCAAGCAGAATGTTTGAATGTTCAGGAATGTTAAAAATGAAATTTAACAATGAACATAAAAGGGATTCTTTGCCTTAGTCATGATTCAAAAAATGTACCATGGTACGATTTTTCATCATTCGGATTGACAAAATGAACAAGAGTGGTGACATCTATACTGGGGATGGGGAAACAGGCTTTCCCAGACACTGCTGCTGGTGTAAACTTGTATACCATTTTGACAGGCAAGTCTGGTAATGTGTATAAAAAATTTTAAACATGCATCCTGTTTACTCAGCAATTCTACTCCTAGAAATTTAAATAATCAGATAAATTTTCAAGAACATTCATAAAAGTCTTACTGAAAAATTGGAGAGAAGCTAAATGTTAATATGGGACTGTTAAAATAAATTATGATACAATCATACAATGGGACACTACATAACCATTAAAAATGAATGAATTTTACATGTGCCACACATAGGCCTGACTGAATAGTCATAAATTGCAGGGAGATATTTGAATGGTTTCTATATTTTTTTCAGGTAGCTGTTTCCACTGTTGTCTATGGGACATCCCTTTCTGTCTGAGCAGTAAGTTTTTTTTAACCATTTCTCAGTCTTTTTGCGGAACTTTCCAATCACTTTTGGTTATTTAAATAGTCTCATGCTGTTTATTGAGACCTAAGCCCAGCTTCATGGCCTGGGACCTGTGCAGCCGCAAAAGGCGGTGCTCGGAAGGGCCCTGAACTTGGTTTAATACCTGGGTGTTCCTGTCTTAGAATTCTTGAGAATTTTATTTTTGAACGTGTGTTTTGTAAGTGAAATCTGATGAGACAATTGAGGATATGCGTGAACTGCACAGACACATCCAATACATGTGTCTGGCCTTTTTTTGATCTTCCATTTGCTCCATGCCCCTGAGAATTCCAGGTAACCCACCATGTGTGAGAGTTCAGTGAAACTCAAAGAGGGTATAATGCGAGGGAGTTTCATGTGAAATGAGTAAGTGAGGTCCCTGACAGCCCCTCTTGGCCATGTTTTCCATACAAACCAGAATTTGCTTTGTGTGCAGAAAGAGGCATGGTGTTCTAAGAAACATACATGGCCAAGAGACCTTGTCATATCCTTTCATACTTGTGTTACTTCTGTGCATTTTCCAACCACTTATGCTGAAAATGATAACGTGGAAGTAAAGGGAAAAAAGAACAACACATAATTACTTTTCCTTTAAGTCTTTCCTAACTTAGTAAGCTGGAGCTAGTGTGTAGAAGGTGCACGTATCAAGAGGTGAAATTGAAACAGTTGAGTTTGTTTCCACTGTTCCACCTAAGAATGAAATACATATGCAGGTATGGGCTACCAAAAACAAACTGTGTCATTTTGGTGATTCATATATAAGTTAAAAGCTTTATGTTTCCACTTAGAACTGACATAGTAAAATATAAATATGAATGGTAATGTTCATGCTAATAATAATTTGAATTTTTAATTTTTCTTTACTTAGAACGTTACATGGCAAATACCATGACAAGTAGAAGGGGACACTGTAGAATAATGGAAACAACTTTATATTTTATTATCATTAATACCACTTTATTTTTTTTTACTGCTTTTGAACAAGGACCCCCATATTTTCATTTGGAACTGAACCCCACAAATTCTGTAGCCTGGCCCTGATGCCAGTGCTGAAAGAAGCAAATGTATTGGGGGCATCTGTTGCTTTTGTTTATCCTCATTCATTCACTCTTCTGTCAATAGTCCCTGATTTTCTGGAGACATCCTCCCCTAGGCCATGCGTTTAGAAAGGAGTTGACTTTATACCTGGCTCCAGAGGTGCATGTGAGACTCAAGCTTGGTCAATCAAAATATTTCATTTTCCTGGTCATATTGATTGGTTTGGAGATGACCATTTGAATTCTTGTATAAGAAAGAGCAGGAAGAGATTCTCTGACTTGTTGCCAGAATTTAACCTGAGGACAGGTGGGCCTGGAGTTACTTATGGACACAATATGGAGCCCAAGAGAGTAATAGCAACTTGAGAATGGCAATGGTGAGAGACAGAAATCAAGTCCTGGTTATATCATTTGAGTTCCTGGATTAAGCTGTGCCAGAAACTAGATGGGGTTTTTAGTTGTGTGAGACTTTTGTGCTTGAAATAGAATGAGTTAGATTTTGTCACTTTAAACCGAGTCTGACATAGCATGCATAATGTGCTCTCGCTATGTTTGCGTGACAGGTGTCTAAAGCTATACACCAAACCAGTAACAGTGGATATCCCAATCAGAGATGATTATGAAGAGGACTTTCATGTACAACTTTGTACTGTTCTCAGTGTTAAAATTTTGTAAAGCAGGTATTTATTACTTTAAAACCAGCAAAAGTAATAAATGTGCTTCCATTTTGGAAAAAAAGTCAATGGTGCTTAATCTTAACATAATAATTTCCCATATGGATACAAAACCAGATGTCTTAAAGTAGATCTTACATGGATTGTTCAGTAACAGGAAGAATTCTGTTCCCATGCCAATTTCTCTGCAGAATGACATGGGCGTGCAGGGCAGCCACAGAGCCATAACACGAGACTTTACCAGCAATTTCACTGGTTGGTGTCTTGTAATTATACTGCAGAAAACAGCAAATAGGAGGAGATTAATGAGTTTGGCCTTACTAACCACTCAAAGGTGAAAAATTTAATTCTCAAGTAGGCAATCTTTTGTCTTACTGTGTTCTAATGCATGTATGTGTGAATAGAGAGAGAAAGTTTGAGTTTGAAACATTATCAAAAGAGGGCATTGAGAAGGCAGGAGTAAAATCAAGCAGTTAAGGAAGGAAGGTTAGAGCAATCTCTTGAAGAGCATTCAAAGAACCCTGCAGAAACATTTTCACTAGCCCAGGGTCCTTCTAGGTGGAATTGTACCACTTTGAAGACGTCCAGTGGTAGTGTTTTATGCATAGCATTGTGCTCAGTTCTCACACAGACAGCAGCATCAAGAGGGAGGGTCTGGGTGCAAGGACTCTGTTTCAGCATTGTGTCCAGGGGTGCGCTGGGTCAGGCCGGCCTGTGTTCTTGTGGGCTGTTCTCCTGTACACGATCCTATCTACTTGCTAACATTTTTGTTCATGATCTCAGCCCTGCGTAGATATTCCTCTTCCCTCCAAACCAGAATGCACACGTTTTCCCCATCCAAAAGTTTAATCTAGAGAAATTTGTTTCCAATATTCTCATAATGAAGATTTGAATGTTTCCTTTCAGTCTGATATTGCTTTTTCACGTATGTGCATGGAAGCAAACATGGGCTATCATTCATTCACATTCAACAAGTCATGTACTTTCTTGGAAACCTGCTTTAACAGGGTGAAAATTTAAGGACACTGGTGGAGGTTGAGAGGACATTGGAAAGAGGGACCCTCACGAGGAATCAGGAGGAAAAGAAGTGAGGGGCTGGGCCTCTGGAAGGCAACCTTGGCTACTGCATCATTTTGCTAGTGTTGATTTCTGGGATCAGTGTGGGTGGTCACAGTCTTGGAGGGGACAAACACTGTTCAGTTACGGTAATTTTTTTTTTAAGTAACATGAGCATCAGGTAAAAATGTTCAGATGTAGCAAAAGAGAGCTCAGTGAAAAGTAATTCTCCCTCTCACCCTGACCCCTCCTCTTTTGTCCCCTGGGGCCACCACCCTAGCTTGTGCATTCTTCTGGACAGCCTTGTGCCCTTTTAAGCTCGTCTCCTGGTTCTTCACTTTGGCTTTCCCTTGGCTTTGACCTGTGAAATAAGGGCCTGAACTGCAACTGAAGATGATACACAGCTCTGCACTTCAGCATTCTTTCCTTAAGCAAAGTAATGAATAAAAAAACATATGCAAGAGCTTGAAAGCCCTCACTCTGGGTACATGATTAACTCCTGTACCTGTTTTTCACACCTTTCATTGCAGAAAGCTGAGCAGGTGACTGGTACATTCTCTCTTTCTGCAGCATGCAATATTTCTAGTTCACTGCAAAAGAAAGTTCAAACTGCTAAAAAAGCTAGTTTTTAATAACACTGAGATACAAGTTGCAAGGAGGCAGCCTGACAGCTCTCATCAATGAGGTTAGTAAGCTGTGAGACATGTGGCCAGATACGTCTTGTCATTAATATATACAGTGTGATCAGATGCCATCATAATTGCTATTATTACAGGATCATAAAGATTTAGAGTTACAGAAAAAGGAAGTACCTTTGTTTGAAAGGTCAGCTAAGAAAACAAACAGTTCATCAATACAATAGGGGTACAAAGAGAGATGAGTGTAAGGAATTCTTATGAAAATCAAGTAAACAAAGATTTTTTACAGTATAGTTCACTTTTAAGTTAGGAAGTGGGCAAATGAGTTCCTAGTGGATTACACTGAATTAAGTAATAACAATGATTTTCTAATGTCTGTAACTAACACTGGTTACCAGTATACATTGGCTTTCTTTAGATAAATGTGTATTAGACTACATTTTCATGACTAATTTATAAATTTAAGAAATGGGGTACATGTAATTCTAAAGTAACTAAGGAAAGGTTTCTAGCAATAACAACACTTCCTTTCTAAAGCTTCATGCGTGTGTGTGTGCATGCATTGTGCTCACTTTGCCCACAGATCATCCCGAAGGGGGCTTTCAAGAAGATCTTTTTCTTGCTGTAGTGTCAGATCTTAAAATAAGATTTAAGGGCTGGAAAGTCTGATTGAGTGGGACTGAGATGTGATTTCTAGTAGTACTGCTTACCAGGGCCTGGAGAACAGAAAATGCTGTTTCTGTGTGTTGGCAGTTAGACATATTTTAATTCAGCCTTTTCTTTTGAAATCAAATATATGCTGTAGCTACCTTGAGACGTGTAGCTGCTTATTATAGTTAATGGATTGTTCATCGTCTTTGTCCTTGAGATGATCCTGAGGATGTACATAGAACTGAGATCATGTCGTCCATAAAAACCAATCAGCCCAGAGTTGGTCCACAAGGTGTTGAACATTCAGTAGAGCAGATGGGAAAGATAATGTTTAATAAAGAGTTAGAGGATTAGGTGGCCCAAAACATGCTAAGAGAAAAGGATAATTTCATTTCAGGTGAACCTCGGTGACATTTCTTGCACCCAGAGACAGATTAAAATGATCCTAGAGCCCTGACTTTGGGTTGCTCCTTCCCCGGTGCTGACCCTGCATATATTGTCAGCTTTCGGCTCGACCGGCACATTGCCTGCATCTG
Organism: Smutsia gigantea; assembly: GCA_032199065.1. NCBI lineage: Eukaryota > Metazoa > Chordata > Mammalia > Pholidota > Manidae > Smutsia > Smutsia gigantea. The sequence goes on along the minus strand of JAVSCE010022620.1, from coordinate 654,758 downwards.
TGAGTAACTAAGAAGATAGCTTCTCAGGTTTATGAAGATGTATGAAGTGAATCATTCACAAATGAATATACATATGAGGAAATCACAGAATTCTGCTAAATATGTTTGTATTTGAACAACTGACACATCTGAGCGTGGTTTAGAAAGGGATGCTCGTAAATTTATGTAAGTGACAGTTACAAAGATGACTGTCACAATGTTTACTGATGGGGTTTCTATTTATCTTAATGTTTAGAAATTAAATGAAAAATGGATTTTGGATTACAGCCTAAGCGATTCTGAGCCTGAATTGAATATTACTGTTGGTGGCAAAGGGAAGTAGCAGGAAGGTAGAGCCGAGTGATCAAAAGACCTCTGGAAAGGTAAGGCTGTGAGGCCTTTGACAGCGTAGGTAGGACCTCGTTTATTTCACCATGTTTACTTAACCGACGGGCAATGGGCTGGAGAAGGAGCGGCAGCAGCTGTTTGCGACCTGCGGGTCTGGGCTCTGGCATTCGTTCGCAGGGGCAGCCGTGGCTAGAGAGCACGTTGGTCGGTGACCTTGCTGAGAAGCTTGGCCATCCCGGCGGCTCTGCACCTGGTTTGTCTTTTGTTCTAGGCCCTGGGTTGTGCTTTTTGCTCTTCTGCTAGTTTACTGCGAACGTTGAGAAGCACTTCTCATTGTAGCTTCCCAGAGTCTCAACTCTCAGAGCTGGAGGAAATCGTCCCACCAACGCAGCCTGCTCGGTCGGCCTAGCTGCCCTCGCCGTCATTGTGCAGCAGGGCTGGCGGTTGGCAGGGCGCACGCCGCAGTGATGCGCTCTGCGATGTGTTAAATGGACTTCGGGAATATCTCAAACCATTCCTTAAATAACAGAATTGAAACGTTGTGCCGCTGAAGTGGCCTCGGATGGAAACTTCTGAGCGAAAAGTTAGATCCTGGGCTTTCTTGATGACTAAATGCAGCCCTGCGGCATGCGGTTTCCGGCATTCTCCATTTGTTAATTTTGGAAATGGACTTTCCAGCAGTTTTACTTCCTTTTCATGTTAAGCCTTTGGTTTGCTTCTATGTGAAACTCTGAGTAGAAAACTTGGGATTGTTCTTTTTACCTTGATTCTAGTCAATACGCCCAGAGGCAAAACAACAATGGGTATAGCCATTAAGAACCATTAAAAAATATACTAATTTCAGAGTATAATCAGTGTCCCTGACAGAGTAACAAACACGAAAGATCAGGGCCCAGGCAGAGAATCCTGCAGATTGTCAGATGTTCACAAACCTGGGTCTCAATTAAGAGGCCTGGAAAGAAAAAACCCTTTCTTTCTTTCTCTCTTTCTTTTCTTTCTTTTCCTCTCTCCCTCCCTCCTTCCTTTCCTCCCTTCTTTCCTCCCTCTCTCTCTCTCTCTCTCTCCCTTTCTTTTTTTTCATATTGTAAGTAAATTTTTTGAAAAGTAAAGAAAAGCAAAGAAATATAACTTCTAGAGGAGGACAAGTATCCAAATTCCCAGTGTAGATCTACTATCCAAATCTTCTTTTAAGGTCTCAGAGAGTTTGTCTTAATTATGAAGGCAAATACCTCACAAAAAGACACCATGTCATGGCTTGTGATCTTTGAATAGAAATACACAAGCCGAGCTTTAGGATTCACAGGACCAGACAAAATATAATAACCTTAATTAATCTTATAGCAATAAATATCTCTGCTGTTATAAAACAATGTTTATCAAATACAGGACATTGCGCACCTTCATGGTGTTTGTCATGACTGAGTACCAGCAGTGTGCAATTACATTTTTCTTTATATTGATTGTGTAGGAGGTGCCCATCTATTAGGGCTTGGAGGGGAGGCCGTAATAAAGGCATGGGTACACTTTTCACTGTGGTCTGAGGTTAATTTGACTTGATTCTTTTTATGCAAGGTAGGCATAGGTAAGTTGCTGTTTTGAAGGAACTACAGTGCATCTGGGAATTGTTATATAAGCTGTTACACATACAGCAACTTTGTAAGCACACTGGTGAAAATTCCTTTTGTGCACCTGATCAGCTATGGAACGGCTGCTCCAATTCAGTGTTCCATGGTGGAGCCGAGGACCTCAGGAAAAGTCTCTGTCAGACTGTATGAAGATGGAGCTGTCTCTCTCCATACCGTTACCAGTTGCCTCACCCTTAGGGAAGTCCTCATTATAACCTGAGATTGTCATCTTTTCCTTCTTGTTTGTTTGTTTTGACTGTTTAAACCAAATTCTATTGTTTAGTTCAATCTCCCAGCACCGAGTATGACATGCTTTACAGTCCTGGCACTGGGTGTCAGGATTATAGCCTCCTAATCCTCAGATCAGCACCTCTGAAATGGAAAGCATTTTTCATTCCTCATACAGTCCAGGTTCCAACAGCCCGGCGCAGGCATTTCCTCCGCCCCGTCCTGATCATTCCGCACAGCCTCTTTCCGAGCACTCTCCGCGATGGGGCACTGACTAGCTCCTCTGCTAGTCCTTCCTGTTTTTGCGGCTCTAACAATTAGAACGTTTTTCTGTAGAACACTCAAATCTGCTTCCCAGTCCCCTCAAATGTTTTTGCCTCAGTTCTGCTCCCTGGAACTTACAATACAGACCTACTCCCTCAAGTCAGAATTTCAAATTATTAAGGAGAGTTTTCTTGTTCTCCCTAAATCTCTTTCCCAGGAAAAACTTTTATCACTCATTCATTCAAAAAATGTTTATTGCGTAAATATGAGGTGTTGGGTTAGATGCAGTGGGTGATTCAAACAACTATTTCCTGTTGACTTCGCTTACAGAACTGTCAACACACTGACTGCCTTCTTCTAGATGACCATTCCTGTCCTTGGTTTCTAGTTCGAGAGCTCTTTGCAGTCAGAGACCATGGGTTCACCTAAACATTCCCAGAGTCTACTGTTAGAAACATAAGTGGATGCTCAATAAATGCTTTCTGACTTCCCTCCATTCCTCTAAAAGTGAGGTCCCTAAGCCTGATCGTAGTGTTCCTGCCCTTGGCTGGACTTGGACTGAGCACCGTGGAGGCATTACACCACTTGACCTGATGCTGACATTGTGGGGCTTGCAGACCTTGGTCCCCTCCCCTAGGCTGCTATAAGACTAGGTCTTACGTGGTATCTTATTTAAACTGACCAACAACCTTGACAAGTAGATACAATTATGACTCATTTTTAGATGAGAAAATAGAAGGACATAAGGGAATTAAATTGAGTTAAGCCACAGGTGGTCTGTAGTTCTGCATTTGGGACTTTTTCTATTATGAATCCAAGCTCCTGGTTTTCCACCATTTTCTAATTTTGTACCTGAGTTTTTGATCCCAATGTAGAAAAACATACCATTATCCTAACTGAATCATATCTTGTTAGTTGTGAGTACTTCTAGCCTGTTGAGACCTTCTGGAATCTTAATATATTTATTTTATATCTTAGCTATTCTTTTCAGTTTGTGTGCTTGTTACTGATGTGCTAACCATATATTTAAATATAATTTCTTGATGAGAAGTCCTGATGGTCAAGGGCAGAGTGTTGTGTCATCCGTGAGAAACCTTGCTCCAGGATGACGTTGAGCCATCGGTGCTGTTCAGGGTATACTTGTTAAACTATTCATCACATAGTCCATATTTTCCCAGTTTGGCTATTACATGAAAAACTGTCAAATTAAAGCATGTATCTTATTTTAAATAAAATGTTTTCCTGTATGAGTTACATAGTTTCCCACAAAACAAGCATACAACAGTTAATTTTTTATTTGCTATTTCAGAGAATATGATCTGGTCCATATTATTGTTTAACATATGTACTAATGAATAATGTCGTTGAAAGACCTACATTTACATATGTAAATTTTATCATGTTTTTTTTCTCATGATATTTTCCCCTTCCTCCCTGCCTCCATACATCTCTATGAACCATAATTTTAAAATATGGGGGAAAAGGTGTGTTTAAGAGATCACGAAAGACTTGATACAAAATAATGTATTGTCTTAAGAGAAATGCTCTCATTTCAATGTACACGTGCAGAACTTTAAAACCTGACTAAAAAATGACTGAAGAAACTATCATGTCGGAGGATGTTACTTAGGGGCTGAATTATAGGATTTGCGTGTCTCTCTTTTTTCTCTTGCCTTGGGCGATCTAGTTTAATTACAAAACTTGCCTTTCATTCTGTTTAGTGTTTTTCAGCTATGCATGAAAAAAGTTAATCAAAAAATGAAATGAAAAACTGTGATGGCTAATTCAAGCCCAATAGATTTCTTTGCTGTTGCCTAGCCCGTCTTTGGGGATGAATTCCAAAATGTTACTGTTAAAGCATCATTAGATGTACTACTGTTCTCTGCTTCTCTTAAATAAAGAGAAACATTCCTTTAATTTCAGAATTTTTCAAAAAGAAAATTATGAGAAAATCAGGGCTTTTCCTACCTTCATTTATTCCTTATTGTAATTGTTAGGAGGTTTTGTGATCATAGAAGACACTAGACCAATAATCTCAGAGATGGATAATATCTTCCTTTGGAGCAGATAGAGAAAGGAAATTTACCAACCCTTCTTGTCCTCTAGTGTGCTTTTGTAGGGGAAGAAAATAACTCTTTTTCCCTGTACCCATCTTCAGTTCATTGGCTGGGACCCTGTAAATTAGACTGACAAAAGACAGATTAATAAGAGAAAAACAAACACGTTTGCTAGCATGTGCATTGTGCATACGTGGGGAGCTCAGTAAAGAGGAACTCAAATGGGTGTTTAGGACCTGGGCTCATATAGCATCTTGACAAAAGAACAATACAGTTTTAGAGACAGAGACAAAGGAAAAGGACTGAGTTTCTAGAGTGGCAAGTTGTGGTAAGGTTAATATCCAAGAGAGCTAAGGGCAGATAAGGGCTGGTCAGTAAAGTTTGTTACATAGATCCCTTTGGTGTCTTCCCTGATAAGCACCCAGAGTTGTTTTCAGTAATTTCTGTCCCTGGTAGAGGGAGGGGAGACAGTTTTACAAATTTATACCCTGCTTTTATGCAAAAAGGGGAAGGGCTGAGAATTTTTCTTGTGTCTGTTTCTTCTCACTTGCCTTCAGCTCAAATAATCCTTGTGCCAAAGAGGCCTGTTTTGAGTGGCATGTTTTGCTTCCTGTCACTTTGGAAGGACAGGATTAAAGGGACTGCTGATTCTTGGCCTATCTTCCATGCGGCTCTCTTGTGGAGAAAGGGGACCCTGGTGCTGATTACCGGAGCCAACCCTGGGCGTGGCTTGTGCAGGTCTTCCTCAAGGGCTGAGATGTCCTTTTAGAACATTTCAGATCCCCTCTGTGAGAATACGACTGCACACCACAGACTGTGTGACACAGTTAGAGCTGTTGATAAACGTCACATCATTAATGAACCCTGATAAACCCAGACTTGTTTCCTTGTTTTGGGGAGGTGAAAGAAAAGGTGTAGGAGAGGGGTGGGAGACCAGTGAGGATTTTTGAGAGCCCTGATATTGTTTTGAAAGGTTGGTAAGAAGTGTTGGTGGACAAAAAACAGCATGTTATCAACATAAGTCTGGGGCATTTTTAGCTGAGTCTGTCGGACAAAAGATTTCTAGATGGTGTATGTCCATGTCTCCTGTGGCCTAAACAACCCTGAGTTTCTCAGTTGTTTGAAGTGAGTGGTGTTGAGATGCAACATATGCTTCTTCCCCTCTGTGTCGAGCAATGAAATTTGAAAATATGTGCTGAAAGAGAAAACATAGTTTCCTATGGCAATTTATCTCCAAGAAAGGACAACTTCCTGGGATAGTGATAATGGTTGCTAAAACCTCACTGAGAAAGATAATTCATTTGCCCAAATTTGGGCTTAGTTCATGCTGCAGCTGGCTCTGTAGATTGCCAAGGGTCCATCAATCTACTTTGGAGGGAGGTGTGTTTGGGAATCATGTGGATATAGCCTCCCTTTAACTGATACTGGTTATAATAAAAGAGTTCGGGGGACTTACAGAGTAATGCATACTATTCACATAACACAGCATTGTATGTCTCATGAAGTTTTTTAAAAAAATGCTGTTTAAATTTGCTTTCATAACAAACTGAATAAATGAAAAAATATGTTGGAGTCGATGGAGGAAATCTGTGAATGCTTTCTCTATAACAGCAACTTGATCAATGTCCTGTGCATATATATTTTTTCTTAACATCGAAGTCCAGTTACTTGAAGGCATTAAACATGTAACCCTCCTATTTTAACTTCCTGGCTGAGACAAAAAGTCCCATATTCCAAACTTTAGCCAGCAGCTGACATAACAACTGGGAAGCCAATTTACCAGAAGTTCAGCTTTGACTATTTCAAGGTCATATGTAGGACATACAAAATAATCAGAAATGTTCTCAGAGAATAACCAACAGCATGGAGTGAAGGGTCAGGCCTGAGGCCAATGTACATGTCAAAAAGAGGTATTTTTGAAAAATTGAGGTATAATTGACATACAACATTGTATTATTTTCAGATGTACACTGTACTAATCTGATACTTGTATATATTCTGCAATGATTATCACAATAAGTCTTGTTAACGTCCTTTGCCATACATTGTTACAGAATTTTTTTCCTGTGATAAAAACTTTGCAGATTTACTCTGTTAGTAAAGATTGACTCCCATGTCTTTCAAATATGCAATACAGAATTATTAACTATGGTCCCCCTGTTGTATATTAAATTCCCAAGATTTATTTATTTTACAACCAAATTCTGTACCTTTTGACTTTCTTCACCCATTTCACTCACCTCCTACCCCCTGCCTCTGACAACCACCAATTTGTTCCTCTATATCTGTGAGCTTGATTTTTTTTTCTTAGATTCTACATATAGGTAAGATGTATGGTATTTATCTTTGTGTGACTAATTTCACTTAGCATAATGCCCTCAAGATCCATCCGTGTTGTCACAAGCAGCAAGATTTCCTTTTTCATGGCTGAATAATATTCCATGGTATTAGATATATTTTCTTTATCCATTCATCCTTCAGTGGATATTTAGGTTGTTTCCATATCTTGGCTATTGTAAATAATGCTTCAGTGAACAAGGGGTGCATATATATTTTTGATTTGCTGTTTTTGTTTTCTTCATATAAACACCCAAAAGTGGAATTGTTGGATCAAATGGTAATTTTATTTAAAAAAAATTTTGAGGAAACCCCATATTGCTTTAAAGAGGCATATTTTAGAACTCAGGTCTGATGAGTTGCCCAGGACTCTACTGAGGTCTCTTGCTTTTGGCCACATGAGAACAGGTTAATGCTGAATCACAACATCAGTGGTGGAGTATTATGAAAGATCACTGACTCAGCAAATCAGGAGACCTGAGTCTTAGTCTCAAGGAATAATCATTAATCATAATCTTCCTTTGTGACCAAATGCTGTATTACTTACTATATGTCAGGCATCTTTGAATATATTTTCTCTAGCCTGTACAATAATACATCCAGGAAGATATTATTATCCCATGTGCAAGTTGAAGAAACAATTTTGCAGAGATTAAGTGACTTTCCCAAGTCACTACAGCCATGTAGTATTCCATTTCATGAACATAAATGTCTTGATTATCTGGTCTTCTTTTTATGGACATTAGGATCTTATATGAAACTTTTTCATTGTATTGGTTTCTCCTTTACTATTAGACACTGAATTGTGACTGAGGGACTGTGGGTTATGCTTTGTGCTTAGCAGAAATACTGCCACTCAACAGGCATTAGATAAATGTGTGCTGAATGAGTTGATGAAAATATTGGGGGAAAGCGAAGTCCCTCCACTTTGAGAAGGTTGACATGATCGGAAGCAGGTAGAGGGTGCTTCAAGGAAGTTAGATAAGATGACATTTTTTTTTCTGTATTTATGGAGATGGGAAGGTAGGGTAATAAAAACTACTTGAAATGACACTGAGATGGGCATGGTTAAGCATGGGTAACCTCCTTTTGTGAGGTTGATCAGTTTTGTAGAAGACTAGTAAACAGAAGATACGTAAAATAATTGATTGAACTACCCACAAAAATACTTAGAAATGTGCTTAAGTGTATTTGGCAGGTCAGTGCTGATTTATGCCTGGACAGTGAAAATTCTATATTCATTTCTAACTTGGCCATCCCTGTGGTTCACCTTGGGGAAATCTAATTACCCTTGAATATTTGACCTTCAGTGTGTCAACATAAACATTTTCACAACCTGGCTTCATGGAGATGTGGCAGCTGTGCTTGAGAGAGATAACATTTTTCTTTAGAAATGTTAAAGGTCATGGTCTACTTTTTTTGTTTTGTATCTTTCCTTCTGACCCATTTGCACTTTTATTACTTTCTAAGTACTGTCCAGATGGATGTCATCCAGTAATGGGGAGAGAGGTGTGAGGTCGGAGGTAGGGGTTGTCACAAAGAAGAAATGAGTTTATACATGTGAAACCTTAGAATAATGTCTGTCTCATAGTTAGGCCTCAATAACTGTTAGCTACTCCTCCTGTCTTTTATACTTCTTATAGCAGAGATATAAGGTAGTTATTTTATAGGCTTTATTCTAAGTCACCCAGGATGGGTGCAGAGCTCTTCATGTCTCTTCAGTTCAAGGTTGTAATTTGCTCTGAGAATTCAGGGGTGAAGGCCAACGGTCTCCTCAATGGGGAGAAGTGAACTCCGAAGACTCTTTATCCATTAGGGGTATCAAATGATCAAGAAGAGATAGCAGGATTGAGCATTGATCGGATAATTACAGTGAAGCTGTATTAAACTTATTATTTCATATGTGTCTTCTCATGATGCTGGTCATAATCTGATAGCTATAGGACTCGTCTTACCGGTTCATCCATTCACTCAGTGATCCGTTGATTCATCACTCATTTAACAAATATAAAGCACTTGAGAGTTTCCTAGGATGGTTTCAGGTACTTCAGCTATACCCACGAACAAACAGAAAAAGATTTCTGCCCTCCCTGGCTTACATTCTAGCAGAGGGAGACAGAAAATAAGCAATAAATGTAGCCTGTAAATCATATAGAACATGGGAAGGTAATAACTGTATGGAAAAGGAAAAGGCAGATGCAGGTAAGAGGGATCAGGGTAGGATGGTCCAGGTAGGACTCACTGAAAAAGTGAGAACTGAGCAAATGCTTGAAGGGGGTCAGGGAACGGACTGTGCGGCTGTTTGCAGGCAGAAGAGCTGGCGCCAAGGCTGTCCCTGTCGTGTCTGAGGTAAGAAGGCTGGCGTGAATTTTTTGGAGTGAGCAAGGGGGAGAGTAGAAGGAGGTAAAATCAGCAGAGTTACGGAGGGCCAGATGATGTAAGGCCTGTTGGCCACTCTGAAGCATTGTGGTCACCCAGTGGCGGGTCTGAGTCAGTGTTTTAAAAGACCATTCTGACTTCTGTGTGGAGAACAGAGTCTAAGGGACAACGACAGAGGCTTGGAGACCTGTTAGGAGGCTGTTGTCGTTTCAGGAGAGAGATGGCCATGGAAATAAGAAATAGTTTGATGATGATATATTTTTGGTCTAGAGTCAATATCCTAATGGAGTAGATGTAGGGTATGAGAGAAATGAAGAGACCTAAGAAAGTCCCAAAGACTTTTTTGACATAGGCTCTGAGAAAATGGAGCTTCCAGCAAGTGAAATGTTTGAATTTGGATTAGGTTTGGGCAAGAACATCAGGAATTCTTTCTTTTTTTAAGAAGTCAGTTAGCCATCTGGATTCATGAGTGTGGAGTTCAGGAAAAAGATCTTGGCTAGAGATCTAAATTTGGGGGTATTTGGCATATAGATACAATTGAAAACCATGGGGCTGAGGGAGTGAGTGCACATTGAGAAATGGACCAACACCTCAGTGCCAGAGGCATTCCAAAATTAGCGGAGTGGGGGTCAAGAAGAAAAACCAGCAAAGAAAATTGAGGAGTGACCAGTGATGTAGGCAGAGAAGTAGGTGAGACATGGGTGCCCAGTGGGGAAAGGTATTAATGAGGGGTGATCAAACATGTCAATGCTTGTGACGAGTCAAGTAAAATGCAGAGCAACTGGATTTAAGTATGTGAAAGTTGCTTGGTAACCCTGATGGGAGCAGTTTCACTGGATGCAGGGGTGAAAGCCTGGGTAGAGTGGGCAGAGGAAGAATGGAAGGAGGTGAATTGGAGACACAATAGACTGGTAGTCAAGACTAGTCTCTGAGATGGAATTTGAGCATTTCTGTCCTCCATTGGCTCATTAATGTGCCTGAAGTACCAAGTTAGAATTTCCTTACTTCCCTGTCAGAGAGACCCTGCATCAAAATGTAATTTTGAATTTACACTGAAATGTAAATATCCTGAAATTAGGATCTTGAAGTTATTAACATCATGGTATGGATTTGTCTGTTTGTACTGAATTCCTAGGGTGATGATGAAATTGTAGAATTTCAGAGCTTAAGGGATCTTAGGCATGACATAGCCCGACCCCTGTTAACAGAGGTAGTTTTGAGGAAAGTGACTTACTCAAGGTCACATACATGATGGATGACAGACTCGATACTAGCTAGCACCCAGGACTTTGCTGTGGTGCCTTTTCAACTGCACAGTGTTTTCTCTTGGGTTTGACTCAGCATGTATGTGGGACAAGTAAAGACATGAGGGATGAGTGTAGGTGTCTGTTAAGTGAAAGGGAGAGTGAATGAATGCACTGATAGATGAGCAAAGACAATACAAAGCTTGAAATGTATGGGAAAAACAGTTGAGGGTCCATAAGGCTCACGGTTGGAGATTTTGCTCTGGGACACAAGAGAAAAAAGCCAGGGTGAAAAATTATAACAGGTAAGGGAACAGTAAGTGAGAACTGCATACTGCAGACTGAAAATTGTGGGTGCTTTTTACCTTGAAGGCATCAGGGATGTTTAAAACTGCTTTAGAAGTAAATGTGGACTGTTAATGAGGGTTAATGGAAGGGAGTGAAGATGGAAAAGCTCTTTACTAACTAGAATTGGATTGATGGCAATTTCTTTTTAATCCTCACCGACAACATAAAACTACTGACTTGGAGGCAGCAGGTTTACAACTCCCTGAGAATAACCAGATACAAGAGGTTTCAACTTGCTGGAACTCTTATTATGTGCTTGAATGACTCCTGAAACAAAAGAAAGCTGTGCATGATTGTTTAGGAAGGTATAAGATAAACAAAGCATCTGTTTTCTAACATCTACTAACTGTAACGTGATAGTTGTGTTATATTGGTCTCTGCTCATTTTAAGGGTATGTGATGAAGATGACTTTAGTAGTTCTTAAGTTCAGTACATAAATAAATGATGTTAAGACTCCACTTTAACTTATACCCCTCCATTTTTCATATGTATTTGCTGCTTTTCTTTCAGAAAGGAAAATGCACATTACTCGTTCTCTTGGAAATATTCCATCCTTTTTTTATGCTTTTCCTTTCTCTTTTGAAAGATCCCCCTCACACTGCATAAATAGAAATGTCCCTGAGATTCATTTGATTTCATGGATGGCAGAGTACTCATTTCAGATATCTTTGGGAGAACCAGATAAAATAGCTATACTGTACTGCATTACCTGATTTAGTGCTGGGGACTGCTACAGGACTAGATGGCTGTGGGAAATTGTAATGGGAAGCTCAAGTTACTTTTCACTTTTAAGTTCAGTGCTTTGAATCCAGTGGAGTTGAGAGTAGTCAAAAGTTATTACTATCTGATTTGACTGTTCACTGTTCCAAGTGAAATAAGTGAGTTGTGCCTCTGTTTTGCTGGTAGTAAGGGAAATGCTCCTATCACCTGGGTGCTAAATGGCAGTTCTTGAGCAGTGTCAGCACAGAACTGGCTGGAAAAGGTGACTTGTTCTTTCTTTCCTGCAGCCATTACTTTGTCAGGGTGAAGGCATATTGGTAAGGCAGTTGGGGACATCTTACACCTCTGCTTATCGGGCTGTATCTATTCTTGGGAGAAAAAGAAGCCATCCATTTGCAAAGCTGTCAATCTGGTACCCCCAGCCACCACTAAAAGCCACTTAAATTTATTTCTTCAGTTCTTTACACTTTGCAGAGAGTTTATTGTAAAGATGTATTAACCAGTAAGATGCCTTGAAGATAAATTGCACTCAACTTTGGAAAGAGATAGCAAGTTTTGCAAGGTACCAATGGTGGTTTAAGTAAGAGAAAAAAAGCAGTTGTGCTTAACGCTGCTGGAAGCATCGTTATCTAGATCTCAACCATTTTATTTCAGTTAGCATGCAGTTTTCATCCCTTATTTATTCTTCTCACTCGCTTCCTTCCCTTCATATTTAACATTTTTTTCTGTTTATTCAATCTTGCTTTTATTTTTATTTTGTTTTGTTCCTGATCTTTTGATTTTTCCAACCTACAAGAAATGGGCATTCAAATCATAATGTATCTTTTCCTCTCTGTTAAATCATAGTCAGGGCAGGCTAGCGTTCCCAGAGCAAGGACATAACTCTCTCCATCTTACTTCACTAGGATTAGTTGGTTTCCCTTGGCTGCAAGCCATAGAGTTCCACAGGAAACTGAGGAGGGCTAGTTTCCCCTTAGCAGCTGCCCTTAAGCTTGAGACCAAGAGGGAAATGACAATGTTTAGTCCTTTTTCTTCTGCAAACATGGGAATCATTCATGTTGTCTTATTATTTAAGTTTAAACGATTCCTTGACAATATTGGAGGCACAGACAGTATTCTGAGGTCTGACTGAGTCATGTCTCTAACCTAACTCTGGAGAGCTGGCTAGTGTAGGGATTCAGGGATAAGAACCATTGGGAAAGTATGGCCATTCCTTAAGAACTGTGGGTAATGTAGTCAATGACCAATTTCTCTTTTTTCAAGTGGAACACAATGTAAAATTTAAAAAAAGTTCTTGTGTACTTTGAGTTTGCTGCTTTAAAAATGATGGGTAAATTAAAAGATGACACAAATATGTCCAGGTGATTTTAACAGTTGAATATTGAGCAGTAATTATATATCAAGTCTGCACCAAACTGAAACATAGGCTTGTCTCTTGTTTATACGTGTAGTGTAAGGTTTATCTGAAATGTTGAAGCATTTTGCAAATTATTCGGAATAACTATAAGTAAAAGAGTAGAGGGAAACCTAAAATGGGCCTGTTATTTTATATTTTTTCATTATTTGGATTTTCTTTGGGTTCTTAGGGGGACTTCTGAAGAATTTTGTTTTTACTATTAGTTATGTTACCGGATATGCTTACTGGGCTTATAAATGTCAGAGGACTACATGACATTGTCAGGACACTGAAGTCCTTGTACTGTTTTATCCTTCAGGACTCTAAAATACCATCAGGTCAGGATTAGTTTCTTTAATGCTCCTTGAATAAGTCTCAACCCTGGGATGTTACCCCACCTGCATGGAACCTTTTCCTAACTTTGCTTTGAGGGTTGGCATCTGCTGGTCCATTAGGCCTCCCGTCAATATTTGCTTTGCCCAGTTGCTCTGAAGTTTATATCCTTTAGATTGACATTGGTAGTCATTTAGGTTTCAGTTCAAGGCCTGTTTCCCCTAACGCTTCCAACTGTCTCTCCTCTTTTTAGGAGTAATTATAGCATCTAATGTTTGTACCATTCATTAAATAAAATCACTTGTGATCTTCTATTTTTACTGAATAGTTTTATGTTCCCTCTATGACAACAACTCCCAAAGGCCTAAATGATGTCTTGCAAAATATCTGTCAGACACTCCACCCCACATTCAGCCTAACAGAGCTCTGACTTCATATTAATTTGTTGTTCAGAGAATATTTGGTGAATGAGTGAATAAACTGGGTACCACTCTGTAAACAAACCTCAGCCCAGAATTGTAACAAGAGCCAAAATGCTGCCTTTTATTCCCCTAAATTTCTCCTAATTGGCTTTTTTCTCTTTCTCCCTATCCTCTTTTCAAATCATATTAATTTTTGAGCTGTTATTAATATTGGAGTAAGAATTCAAAGCACATGGGAAGAAAAGTATGTGGCGTCTTTTATTCATTTAATGCAATGTTTTCTGCTCTAGATTTTAAAACCTTCAGTGAATAAATGTAAAGTCTATCTAAACAACAATCAAGAAATCAAAGACCATTTAAGAGCCTACCATGATTTAGGAATTTAAAAAAATGCTCATCTTTGGTTAGTGATGCTGAGGTGAGCAAGAGGAATAAGAAAGTTCTGAGAAGTTACTTGGTTTAGTGGAATGGTCACAAGCTTTAGAAGTCAGTGGGAGAAGGTGAATCATGAATCACATTTGAGTATCTATAATCTTTAAGGCACTGTATTAGGCATTTTACACCAACATATCAACGCTCTGGTGGAGGTACAATTAATTCTATTTTACAGAAGTGAAAGTGAGGCTCACAGAGTTTAAGTGCTGTGCCTAAGGTCACCCAGCTAATAAGTGGCAGGACTGAAATTTAAACCTAAGTCTGATGCCCAAAGCCGTGCTCATTTTGCTGTATTATAGTCACGACTATACCATATTTCTTACGAGAATCAGATGGACCTAGGTTTGACTCCAACCTCTCAGACCTACTGAGTTATACCTGTTTATCCTGATGGATTTTCTTGTATACAGGTGCTGACTGAAGAAAAGATTTTAATATTATTTAATATTATATATATCTTACCAGAAGTAACTCCTAAAACATTCTGCTAGCATACACGAGAATCAGAAAATTAGAGAAAGTAGAATAATTCCCAATAGTCTCACCAACAGCTAAAGACAAAAAATGTTATGTAAAGTTCTACCTTTTCCTATGGTGACTCTGCCTAGAGCTGAATCTTTGTTAAGGAAAGAGCCTCTGGTTTTCGCCACCCAAAGCTGTAATGTGCTATGTAAGTAATATACAGACACATCAGTGACCTCCTTCAGGGAATCGTTTTTTCATGAATGGCTGTGGACAAAATGAGGTCATAGTCAATGAATATATATAGGAACCACACTTTGCTAAGGTTATGGAACAATATAAATTAAACATGATACCAACTTTGGAGAAATCAAATTGAGATTACAACACTGCATTGGGAGCACTAGATTATCTCTGCTTGGCTTGGCTAACATTTGCTAACTTCCTGGCTTTATATTTAATCTGATAAATCCTTGTGGGGCAAGTTCTTAGGCAGGGGTCCCATTCTGGGGAACTCTTCTCTGCGAAGTCTAGGGAAGTCTTCAAAAACATTTCAGTGCCTGGCTACACCCCAAATACTTAAATCAGAATCTCTGGGGGTGGATCCCAGGCATCAGTTTATTAAAGCTACTCAGGTGGTTTTGGTGTGTAGCCAGGTGGAAAGTCAGTGCTCTGGCAGAATTAAAACATCTTCAGAAGTTCCAGATAACAGGAACATCAACCACCAGCTGAAGATGAAAGGACATTCTGTTCTTTCTCTGCTTTCAATTGCCCAGTGTAAATACTGTATTTCCAGCTCAAACTAAGGGTCTGAAAACTCTTGTGTGTAATTATGCTCCCAATGTGTTAGCTCTTGGATAAGTTGGGCAAGTGTTACAAGTCCTTGTTACAAATATTGAACCTGTCACAAATACTGAATGGCCTTCCTGGTACTGTATATAGATGTGGGAAGGGCTCTATTAGGGCATGCCCTGCTCTACCACAAGCACACATCAGAAAGCTTTATTTTCAATATAAGAACAATTACCATTGTTATATAACAAATTGTGTGCAAATTGTTTTATTATAAACTCACTGTTAGTCCCTATTTAACTGGGAAATCATTCGTTCTAAATTTATCTATTCTCTGCATGGCATTGACATTTGCTGACAAGGCCAGACTTACTTCACTTATAAGAAAAGTTTCCATGGAGAACAGGCAATGCTCTTATGAACTAATTAATAATCTCTAGAACATCTTTTGAACCTTCTTGGCATGTTAACTCTTCCTGTTCTCTTGCTAATTTTGACTTTTCGTTTAACTCAGAGACACAAACAATGGCTTTCATGAAATGGAGCAGTAAAAGCTTTCTTCATCAGACCAGCTCTGCAAGGAAAGAATGCTTACTGCCAAAGCTTGGAGATGAGGAATGAGATGTATAATGAAAAGTTGTTTATTTTTAAGAGTTTTACAAGTCAATTTGAGTTACTTCATCAGCCAAGTTTTTATCTCTGTACTAGGCAACCATTACATGTTTTCAGTTTGAAAAAATGTTCATCTTTGCTTTCCATGGCATCTGTACTATACTCAAACCACTCTGCTATTAATGCAGATGAAGCCTTTCCAAGTCACATGGTCTACTGAGTAATAGAAGCCCACTAAAAATGAACAGAGACAACCATAGTATAGTGATTCCTCCCTTTGTGGGTTTTGCAATTTCCTTACCAAGCTTTGGTGTTTGAAGATGACATTTTGAAAATTGGATTCAACTACCTGAAAACTTAGGACACCGCATTATCAGCAGTCACTTGGCAACCCGGAAGGACCTCACTTGCGCACCACTATCTGTTTACCACTTCTTAAGGAAGGGATAAACATCTTTAGAGGATGTCTTGCTTTATAGACATCCTTTTGTTATTTTTTTTAGAAACACTATTCAACCCTAGATGTAGGGGAAAAATCATATATGAGTCCTCAGAGTCATGCAGCGGTACAATCTGAGTATAAATTTCATGGCACCAGTGAGGGCTTCAGCTCTTGATAGCGATTGTTGCTGACCCGGATATTGCCACCCAGAAAAGGGCACCCATCAATCATCACTATTCTAAACACACTGAAGCACCTGGGAAATCTTTGATTTAGCCATGGCGTGTTTGAATGCAAAAAGGCAATGGCATACATATGTATGTGTGATTATTTTCTATATATATTGCATTTGAAAATCGGCTGAAATTTATGTTGCTTAATCTTGACCGGAACTAGAAGAAGTAACTAAACAATTACAACAGAAGGAAAGCTAGTTTAACACCCGACTTGCCAAGGGCTTACTTTTAAAGAAGTATTGTTCACAGAAACCAAAACCCTGCTTATTATTTGGGCTTCAATTATGGGACAGCACGTAGTAGGTTTTCAGTAATAAACATAGAACAAACTGCATGAATGAAAGTGTCTATCCTGTATACTTGAACTAAGAATCGCATTTTAAATAGGAGATATGCTCTTTAAAAAATCTATAACATTTATATCAAACCTCACAATTTTTATTAAAAGTTCTAATGATTAAATTATCGCCCATCTACTCAGGTTGCTATTAATATCGCCTTTGTTCGTGTAACCACAACCACCTCTTTGGTATCTCTACCTGAGGTCAGGAGCTCTCCTTCCACAATGGGTCGCTGTGCTCTGCATCATGTATGGTGGGAATCATCTGAGGGCACAGGCAGTCTTGAAATGGGATTATATTGTTCATGACCTTTCTGTTATGGCCTGATTTTTTCATGTCCCCCCAATTCTTAATGCCCAGTACTTCAGAATGTGACTGTATTTGGAGATGAGGTCTTTGAAGAAATAATTAAGTTAAAATAAGGCCATTAGGGTAAGTCCTAACCCAATATGACTAGGTCCCATAAGAAGAGGAAATCTGGATGCAGGTGGAAGACCATGTGAGGACGCAGGTGGAAGGCGAGTAGCTACATGATAAGGAGAGAGGCCTCAGAAGAAACCAACCCTGCAAAACCTTGATCTCGGGCTTTCAGTCTCCAAAACTGTGAGAAGATAAATTTCTGTTCTTTAATCCTCTCAGGCCGTGTTACTTTATTACAACAACCTTAACACATAAATTCAACTTTCTTGGTTTTCTAAATTGTTATTTTTCCTTCCCAGATATCAGTAGTCCTTGAACGCTGAAATACATTCTAAGTTTCATGTTACATACAAAGCTTCAAGTTTGTTTGTTTCTCTGTACCTCCTAGGCCACTGATAAAACTGATCATAAAATTTTCCTAGATTATCTCTTCTGATATTCACAGGTGCATATTTCCTAGTTTTTGCAACATAGGAAATAGGAGCTCTTTTAAGAAGTTCCTATAAATTAGAAAGAGTTTATTTGTCATAGTTTTAGCAAAAGTTGCCTGAAGAGGAAGATTTTCAATCTATGGCTTGTATCTGTATCATATCAAGTGGAATTGAGGAGAAAATGCCAATAGATGTAGATTAATTTATACTGTGAATATGCATAGATGGCATATTATTATTTTTCTGCCTTATCACATGCTCATTCTAGCATTCCATGGCAATGAAGGAATACAAAGATACTGGAACAGGTGATTAGAAGTTTGTATTTGTCATGGGATCTGGTGTCCACTGAAATCCAAGTTTTTGGTAGGGTAATCAGAGTCAGCCTGGTAGAGCAGGCAGCTATCCAAAAGGTATGAAGTGCTAAGGAAGTCTGGGAAGGCCTTTTTGTCTTCCTCTCTCCCCTCAACTCATAGGCAGGGCTAAAAACGCTGTTATTAAAGAGTCTATGTTTTATGGTAAAGAAAACTTTCAATCATTAAAAATGTCTTCAAAAATCTAAATTCTGCCTGAAGGAGCTGAGCAGTATTTGGCCTTATGGTGGTGATGTGATGAAAATGACTTTGTTTTGGGTTATCTTTAGAATAATAAGTTGAGAAAAAGATGAAACAATCTTTCTCTTTTGGTGGTTTGGATGATCTCCAGATCATTTGGGCTACTTGAGATCAATGATGTTAGGGGATATTTGAGATCATTCCCTAATTAGGGATTAAAAGCAGTAGCTCTGGGGATTTGGACATTAAACTTGGACTTAATGTGTCATGGAGTTTAAAGGGCAAGTATGATCACGGGCATGTCATGCTCTGCATTGAATATGTCTAAGGGCTTCATGTGAGGGCGCTGTGCAAACAGCCCTGCAATCATGCTTAATGAAAAATCATATTTAATGTACAGTCATGAAATGGTTGCTTAGATAATCTTGGAAATATGAAGTTTGTCATGTTCCTAAAGAAAGCACCTGCATGTACAGATATATTCCTGTCATTCCATTAATCATAAGAGGAGCTTCTGATATATCGATAATGAAAGGATGACTGATGTTTCTAATGATGACCCTAAGGCATGACGAAAACTCTTAAATATTTTTTGAATCTTCAAAGAGAGTAAAGTATATTTCTCGTAATCCAAATGTATTTTTATTGTATTCTGTTTCTCTGGAAAGTAGTAATTTGTATGTAGTATTATATATCTATAACATGTATACTCAGCATGGTACATGAAAAAGTGGGGGCTTTGGAATCAAACAACTCGATTTACATCACAGCTCTTCATTTGCTATCCCTGTGATATCAGAAGGGTTATGTAACATCACTTACCCTCAGGTTTTGCATCTGAAAAATGGGTATAACAACACCTGTCTGTCAGGATGTTGTGAGGATTAAATGATGTATAAAATATATTCAATCATGCTTGCCACATAGAAGGGTCTGAAAATGTTTAATTCCTATCTCCCTGGTCTAACACATTAATCAAAATATTCCATTTTCTGACCAAAGCAGATAAAGAATTTACCATGCATCTACATAGATTTAGGCGCATGGAGAAAAAGATGAAACTAAGCGCAGTAGGATACTGTGTCCCTTGTAGGTGGGGCTGTGTTTTACCTAGGCTTGTTTTTGGGGTGCTGGCTTCTGTGGCTTTAATTTGCAGGCTTATTTTCTTTAGGATAATGAATTTTTATTTAAATCTGGTGAATTTCCTTTGAGCTCCTTTTAAGTCATTTGAACACAGGAAACACTTTTTCATGCTTTTAGAGTTTTCCTGATTGACTTTGTTCTCCAAAAAGGGCCGATTTTAATATCCTAAGTGATAAAAAGTGCCTTTGACATGAATGAAGCAATTTAATTAGTAAATCCGGAAATTATAAAGGATTGGAAATCACACCCTCCATCCTTTTAATAAAACAAAGTAGTGAAACTTTTGATAGGTGCATACCATGTGTTGAAAGAGTTCTGTACCATGTACCTTGAGAGAAATGAAGAAATTGAGAAAACTTTGCAAGAGGTCTACTAAGGGAATTACATAACTGGTCAGTTAGCTGATTGGTACACCTTACGGGTCAAAACTTCTGTAATTTACAGAAAGTACATATTAAGCATTTAATAATGCATGAAATTAAAACCGCCCATCGAGATTCAACATATTAAATAGGAAAAAGGGCTAATATAACTGTGAGGTGCTCTAAGTTTTGAATTAGTTCGCCTCAGAGTACCTTAATCCTGGAGTAAGTAATATACAAAGGCTCATTTAATGTTATAGATAATTGGAATGTCAGTGTCAGGCTGCCCATCTCATGATGGTATTGTGTGAATTATTTCTAGTCAGTTTACTGTGAGTACTCTCCTGTAGTATGTCATCACTAAACAGGGAACATTGCTCTAACTGCTAGACATAAACATAATAACATGTTCCACTGTAAAACTATCTACAATATATAAATACTGATGCTATACTCAAAAGCACCATCATTTTTTATTGCCTTGGTAATGGAGTGTTCCAGAGAGACATGTAGATGGATGATTAGTTATTGGTGGATTTTATGCCAGTATCTTCAAATGTTAAAGAGCAACCCTGATCATAGCAGTTGGAGGTTTCAAAGGGCAGCTGATACCTCTTTCAAAAGCGAATTATCAGGTTTAACTCTGATAATGTTGCACCCTAAATCATAGGGAATGATAAGGACTATAGGCAAGTACACTTCAAATATGGTAGGTAAAAAAGCATTCTATTACTTTAATACTAATATTAGGGCATTATAATAGGAATTATAATGTAATTTTTACTTGTAAGAGCGGTTCACAAAAAAATGGGGAGAATTAGTTCAGCTGCATATTTTTCAGTGTTTTAAAAATATGTATGCACTTTATTTATTGAGGCACTTCTAATAACATGAACAAATCCTAGTGTACTGTTTGATGGATTTTCACATGTGTATACACTTGATGTTATTTTAATGATGTTTTAATTCTCGATGGTTGTGAACAGTAGTGGATAATAAAGTTTTTGAAATGTAAGTATGGTTAATGGTTGGGTAAGTTGGAGAGACACTTGGCAATTCAGCTTTGTTTTCACACACACAGAACAACCAGTTGAAGAGCTAAAAAATTTAACCTGAAGAAGTTAAGCATGCGTATTGGGTTGAGAATCAGAAGAAAATCACACTGATGAGGATGAGCCATATTGGGTCTTGAGCCAATTCTCAGCCACAATGTTATTTCCATGTTTTTTTCTTTTGCACTGAACCAACTTTGCAAAATGTGTTTATGGGTGGAGAACCTTCCAAAGTCTGAAATGAGCAGATCAGTTCTAAGAGCTGAGTAAGGCTTATGGGTCACAATCCAACTCACTACGTTGGTGAGGTCACGTTGACCTTTATGACATGCCTTTATGACATATAATCTTTCTTGCCTCGGTAGTACACTGATAAGAGCTGTGCATGATTTGTACATTTGAAGGGTCATTTTTGGTGTCATCTGAGCAGAAAGCCCCTTTGGACCTTCATTTTGTTTAGAAGTGCCACATTCTTTAGCCAAAGTCTCATAACACATATGGAACTTAAGACCCACATGGATATTTACTAATATGGGAGGAAAGTAGCTTTTGACCTTTTAGCATTGTTTCAACTGTTGGTACTTTTTGGTAATTGCTAAAAATCTCAGTTGTCATCAGGATATATATGTTAACTACTTTGAATGTTCTTTGTAGGTAATTAGGTTTTCCAATATTAGCAAAATAAAATGTATTGTTTTCCCAAATTTCAATAACACACAGATTTTTGGGCAGTGTAACAAATAATGTGAAGGCCTTTCAAACATGTAAGGCCACTGTAGAAACACCCTCTAAATCACTGTACAATTTTTTGGTAGCCTGTCTTGAGAATAAAGGGTTATAATCTGTGCATATCAACTACTGGGATCTTTGTTATAAGAACTAAGTTTCCTTTAACATGTAGCTATACTTCCATTAATAAACATTGGGATGACACATATGGTTTGCCAAGAGCTGGTTGTTTCATTCCTTCCTTCCTTTCTTTTTTTTAAGATTGCAATAAGCCTTAAAGCCCTAATTTGCTTCAGATGCTGTAAATTGGTTTACAGTAATTTTCACATCTTCAACTTTAACATCTGTAAATATAAGGACATATATTAAATCCTTAGTTATATTTGTGGGATCCCAGAATCTGCTAAGACCAGAGTTATGTCGAAGATATCTGTAGGCATATTTCTCCTGGCGTCATACAACAAAAATCAAGAAGGAATAAACATTGTCCAATTGGGAAGAGATCAGTTTCAGAGACATAATTAACTCTATCGTATGCACTACAATACAATTATGAAACATATAATGTACCATGAAATGTCTTGATTTTGTTTTCTAGAGGCCTGAGGGCACTACAATGACATGTAGAAAAAGAGAAGAGAGTAACCTCTTTGTGAGAACTTAGGGTCAGAGTTGAGTCTGTAAAGCCGTAGAGTAAGGGTAATATTTATTTTTGGCACCCTGTTACTTCTTCTTTTAGTGCCCCATTTCTCTTTCAAAGTGTTCTCTTCTTTACTTTCAGCTACAATCAGTTAAGGTCCACAAGATTACCTGAAAATAGTTCAGATTGCTTTTTTGGAGAGGTATTTTTTTTTGCAATGCAGTAAGTGTTTTCATGACAAAAAGCTTCAAAATAGAAAAAAGAATGAATTTCTAATGGTGGATTCTTTATTTTTATTTATTCTTAAAAATTTTTTTTTCTTTTATTTTTTTATAGAAATCAGAACAGTCCAAATCAAGCCTTTAATTTATAGATATTTAAGACAGTGTTCATGATTTAAAGAAACAATTAAAAAGGAATGAAAAGGAACAGATGGGAGCAGAAGGTCAAACACTTGAACAATGTTGATACTAGTTTTCTTTTTTTAACTTAAGTATAGTTGATATACAATATTATATTGGTTTCAAGTACACAACACAGTGTTTCAACAGTTATACATCTAATGGTGGATTCTCCAAGTTCATACTTAACTGGTAGAAAAGGAAATACCTTTCAGATGAAATCATTCTGATTATTACCTAATCCAAATGTGCCCTTCTTTGGCAAAACTACACATCAGGAACCTAGCACATGTGCTCTAGAATAGGCATGTCTACAGAGGGAACTGAAGGCTTTGTTTCATCTGTGATGGTCTTAGGTAGGGTGATTAGGTAATTAACCGTGCAATTTATTAAAGCCCGGCCATCTTGACCCACCTGGAGGTAGAGCCCTGTGGAGTCTTCTGAGGTTGTTTGGACTTATATCCCAGCTTAGTTCTCTCTCTGCCCACTCAGGTTTTCAGCTACTCCCTTCCAAGATGTTGATACCTCGGGTACTCCTTAACAAACAATTTTAACACTAAACACTCTGTTTCAGAATCTGTCTCTTGGAGGACTAAAGTGCCACGGACAAGCAACTGATTTGCCTACTCATAAATCCTGTTAAGTTTTCCCAAAGTTGGTGACAGTGGCTGACAAGGGAACACTCAGCCTGGGGCAAGGGAGGCAGGCAGGGTAGACTTCCAGTAGCCCAGATAGAGTCCTCAGGAGAGAGAAGTGGGGAAGGTATCATTCAGAAAATCAGCCTACATGCTCTGGAACCAGACTGCCTGAGTTAAAAAACGGTCTCTGCCACTTAGTAGTCTAGTTACTGGCAAGCTACTTAGCCTCGCACTACTTCAATTTCCTCATTTTGGAGATAATAATGATGATGAGGAGGATAATTATACATATATGTAATATATATATAATATATGGTGTTTATAATAGTTCCTGGTACATAGTAAGTGTTGAATAAAAGTCTGCCAATATTTAATGTTATTTTTCCATATGGGTTCCCACTAGGAAGAGTTCCACAGGAGAGCAAGTACTAGGGGCTAGTTGAGATTCCTGAGCTTTTTTTTTCTTGCTCCTCCAAATAGGTCACTTAAAAATGTTACCATTCATTACTCATTGTTATTTAAATCAATATATTTTAAAAACACCTTATGAAGATCCAGAGTTGATGACTTCGACGCTTTCTCAAATCCTATCTCTGTTATTGATAATGTTTTTATGTTGACTTAACCAATAACCTGTGCTAGAAAAAAGAAAACCAACTAATGAAAAGAAGATATTTTACTTTTGGTTCATTTAGGCTAATATCAGAGAATTCAGTAGACTTGTGAATGTACACTGTTTTTTGTTCAGCTGACATCCATATTTTAATTAGATTTCCTTAGTTTTTTCCCAATGTCTCCTTGGTGTTCTAGGATCCCATCCAGGCTACCACATTGCATGTAGTCATTATGTCTCCTTTGGCTTTTCTCTGCTGTAGTAGTTTCTTGGATTTTCCTTGTTTTTGATAACTTTGATAGGTTTGAGGGGTGATGGTCGAGTCTTTTGTAGATGGTCCCTCAACTGGGGTCTGTCTCATAATTTTTTTCTCGTGATTAGACTGGGGCTGTGGGGTTTTGGGAAGAGGATCACAGAGGTAAAGTGCCATTCTCAGCACATCTTCTTCAGAGCACCATCTCAGGGATGCACCCTATCAACATGACTTATCACTATTGACGTTGACATTGATCTCCTGGCTGACGTAGTGCTTGTTAGATTTATTCACTGTCAAGTTACTCTTTTGTCCAGTTCCATACTGTATTCTTTGGAAGGGAGTTACTACATGTAGCTCACACGTAGTTGAAGAATTACACTCAACTCCTTGCTGATAGGATATTGTCAGAAATTATATGGAAATCTTCTGCATGGGAGATTCGTCTACTCTCACCCATTTATTTCCTTATTCATTTATTTGTATCAGTATGAGTTATCTATTTTATATTTTGGATTATAATCCAATTTATTTATTTTGTTATTTAACTTTATTTTGTTGCTCAAATTTATTTACTTTTTTGATTCTTGACTTTAAGATAAAGATGTTTAATGGGAGATAACTTATTTTCTCTGCGGTTTGTGGGTCTCAAAGAACACACAGAGAGAAGGTAATGTTGCATGTTGGCAAGTTTTCATTTTATCTCTAGACAACTAGCATTTGTAAATAAAGATGATTTCTTTTAATTAGTAATATTTCTTACTGAATTGGCAACTAGTTGCTTTTTCTCTTGTAAATTCCAAGGTTTTGCCTGTTTGATTTGAATTGTATTTGAAAATAGCTTTCTTGATATATGGATGTTTTTATTGTTTGGCAGAATTAAGTAGCTTAGGCCTTAGTAAATATTAGGGCAATGATTATGAAGTGGTAGGATTGAGCAGGTTGTCACCCACAGAAGATTTAAAGTTAGATGTTAAGAGAGATGCTTATGAATTTGAGTGTGCTTAGTACAATGGGTTTAGGCTGCTACTTTACAAAGTGTGCTGTGGGCACTTAATTCTAGTTATAGTGGTGCAACAATTCAGATACAGTCTGTATGTTTGAGCATTTTTGTATTGATAATGCAGAGAATATGCACATTTATAAATGACCTGGGTAGACACATTGCCACTTTATCAATGTCAATTTTTACTGCAAATCTACAAGGTTTATGGAATACCTTTCAATGTTTGTTTTATTAAAATGTTTTCATCATAGCAGACATATATCCACAAGTATTTAAAATTAAAAGAAACAGGTGAAGGGGGAAAGAAAAATTAGTAAGAATGTTTGATATCTTGACCTGGGTAATAGTAAAAATAAAGATATATTTATGGATATTTAAAATTAAATATGAGTGTCTGATTCTCTGAGGAGATAAAGCAAAGCTCAACTTTGGCACTTTTGATGAACACAGCTCACTGGCATTATTTGGAAATTATCCATAATTCTGAATGGTTAACTTCTTTTGGTTTTATAGGTATTGAATTAGTTGTAGAATTTCAATGCTCCAAATATTACTGATAATGATGATTTTACATTTTGTTGGTGTCTAAGATGCGCTAGGCACACTGCTCAGGGACTTTACAAATAAAATCTCTAATGGGTAAGTCTGCAAACTTGGCATTGTTGTCTTTCCCATCTCACATCTGAAAATACTTGTCACTCAGAGAGAGCAAGTGCCATGGCTTTCACTTCTTTTCCTTAAACACCAAACTTGTTTCAACTCAGGACCACTGTGCTGTTCCCTTTGCTTTGAATAATCCATCCCATCCTGGTCTCTGCATGACTGGCTTTCCATGTCATTCAGGTCTCAACTGGGGCATCGTCTGCTCCCTGAGGTCTTCCCTAGCCATCTAAACATGTTATTTCATCCAACCCTCACTCCACTTGCCCTTTACAAATTTAACATTATCTGAAATTATCATACCCCTTTAATTAATTTTCTTCTGTTCATTTAGGGAGTTTAATCTTCATGAAATAGGGATCATAGTCTTGTCACGACCACTGTATCTGTAGCCCAGAGAAGCTGTACAGTATGTATTTGTTGACTGAATTCATAGATAAATCCTGTAGAGCTAGTGAAGGCTAGAGCTGGGATTTGAACCCAGGTCTGTTTGGCTTCAAGGTCTATGGGCTTTCCACTCAACCACTTTGTCTTCCAGTTGGATCTAGTGGTTAATATCTGAATAAATATCAAATATCCAGCTTTGAACCATAATATTTGATCCAAAGAACATTTAAGTTTTAACAAATAATTAATTTTACTAAAAATAAAAAAGCCGATTGCTTAAAAAATTCTGTAGTATTATGCTATTTTTTGCTAATGAAGTGACCCTAATTAACAGTCAATATGATAATGCTAAATAGTTTTCAGATTTTTATGAGCTTACATACATTTCACAGACTCTGAGCACTTCAAAAAGTGATTCTTTGTTAGATTAATTTGAGTTGTGATGGATATGTAAAAGTAGAAAGAAAACTACTTTGTATTTTTTAAAAAATCTTTCACAATCCAGAGTTTTCATAGATTTGGGTTATCCTCCTCAACAGTTAGATGGAATTAATAAGGTTTCACTGAATTTCTAAACTCTTTTTCTCACCAACGGATGTGTACAAATGTCTCTTTTTTGGGGGCGAACCTAAGCCATCACGATTTCAGGAAACTAGGCCATGGTTGAGGCTTTGAAGGAAAAACAAGAGTTGAAGAACAGCTGATGGCGTGACTAAGAAGCAATCATTGACCAGGCTGCTATATCGGCATAACTGGCAATGATTTACAGAATGGTGGCAGGAGTCCAGTGGGGTGTGTGTATCCTTAGTACCATTATAACACTCTGGCTTGGAGTCATAGTTAAGATGACATAATTGACCGGGGAAGAAGTTTTAGAGATATCTATTTAGATTACTTAATAGCCAACAACAAAATATTTCCCATGAATTTGTTTTGCCTAATGATGTGAAAATTTGTGAGATATTTTACTGGAATCCTGAAACAAAATTATGCATAAAGCAAATAAATCAGATAATGTCTCTCAGATGCTGTGTAATATAGTATTTTGTATATATCCAGGGAGATATGTTTTACTGATCGATAATGCCATATGAAAAAAAGTTATGTACAGAAAATAATTATGTCTGCTGAGTGCTGAAGACCCAGGAAGGGGCATAGAGGCAGTGAGTGTGCAACTGGCCTAGTGATAGATGCGGTTCATTTGAAAGGAGTTATGTGAGGTTTATCTACTGTGCTGCATCTTGTAACTTACTTGTTAAATTTATTCAGGAAAGATGGCTTTGGTGATTTTTCTGGAAACTAACTAGTGGGTTGTGAGAGATAATTAACAAAACTTCCTGTTTCTTCTCTTGGAACAGATGGATATTTTTGAAATGCAGCTCAGTTTGAGGGCACGCATAGTTGAGTTGCTTCTGTTTGTATAATGAGGTGCTACTTGCATGTATTCCAGAGGTCTACAGCCTTTTATCTACACAGTCATGCAACTGGTTTCCATAGAACTGAGTAGCTAAATGCAGCCGCCAACATTGGCTTCAGAACCAGACTTTTGGAGACACTACCCCAAACAGGTTTTTTTTTCCCCTGTTGTTTTTTTTTCTACCTGATGAAACACATCTCGTCTACCTTATTATCTTAGCTGTGTGGGTGCCAGCATTGGAAAGTGGCCTACCTCTCTGGGTGGAACTTATTGCAAGCGCAGATGTGAAACAAAGTTCACTGCTAAAGTGTCAGGTATTGGAATCTAAAATCAGTAAAATAGTTAAAAGATAGGGAGAAAGAGAGAGAGAGAGAGAGAGAAAGAGAAAGAGAGAGAGAGGCCATATGCAAAAGTCTTCCTGCTGATTGAATATTCAGATGAGAATTGCTCCCTGTGACAAGTCAAGGTTTTAGCAGAAGCAGAGGTCTCATGTTTTTGATACATTTCTTATATCCAGTGGCCAATGCAGGTGTGAATTTTATTGATAACTCTTAAAAGTATGTTGCGTGTTTATGTATCTGCTCTTCATGAGAGGAGAATTCACCATGCAGCTAATAGGCCTGGCCCTTTACTGAAAGATGTCTTCCAAGAAGGAAAGGTAGGAATCTGTATTCTATTTTCTCAAGGAGTCCTCTTTATTCCCTCCCCAAATGAATAAAGTCCACATTCACACAATCTGGATCTGTTCCCATTCACGAGAAGGAAGTAGAAGGGGCTTTTTTGTTCTAGTAGTTTCCTTGAGAGAAGGAATATGGGTTGACTTAAATCACTGTCTTTAACTTAACTTGATTTTTAGATGAGAAGTTCAGAGAAGATGGAGAAACATGCAAAGAACATGTGATTCCCTTGAGATTTCACGACTGTTCAATTTCGCCATCACTGAACAAGAGAAAAAATACAATGGGTGGCTGCTTTTTTTTTTTTAAGAGTTGCTTTAGTTTGTAACTTTAGATTGTGAGCTCCAGGAGGGAAAGTTGCATAAATGTTCAATTGAATTTGAAGAGAATGCTGAGTAGCAGTGTCTGATATCAATATTTACACAGGCTATGGCAGCTTATGTAGATAGCTTGGGTCCGTACTGAACCAGAAGAGAAGCAAAGCTTAAACAGCTTCAAGTCAAGTGATGGTTCCTGAGATGTGCAATATAATAAAGCGTAGGGATATACATTTTGGGTAAAACACATATATAGTCAAGTCTCTTCCTTATTCAAAATATTTGGATAGTATATTGATTATCTAAAGTCCAAATCCTTACTATATATATAGTATTAGGCTGTAACACAAATTTCCAGCTTTATCTTCTACCACCCAGCACTCTTACTATATGCGTTCCCTTCTTATTAGAATACACACCAGCCCTAAATATTCTGACTTGTTTTCACACTGATTCCTGAGGTTGAATGCTTTTTCTTCTTACTTGCCAAGTATATTATCTTGCACACAGTAAACCTATAATGAAAGTTTGTCATATTATTATTTCATCTATGAAAAAAATCAGAACTTGTTTAGGAAAGTGTGAAGGATTCGCTCCTATACTGAGCATAGTTCTTTATGCTGGTTTCAGGAGAAAGTCCACATTCTTTGATACGGTATTTGAGAAATGTTTTTGAATCTAGCCTTTGCTTCCTTCTCCAGTTTCATCTCTTGCCATCTTTGTTTGTGGTTCATGACTGGTTCTTTTCATCCCATCTACCTCAACTTGCTTTCCTTGGCAAATTTGCGCCTGTCCTTTGAGTCTCAGCTCAGGAGTCACTTTCTCTGGAAGCCATCTCTCACCTAAGCTCCCCATCCTCCTCCATGGGGTTCACTGTTCTTTTTATATGCTCTTAGGGTATCTTATGGTTACTCCACAGTAGCACTGATCACATTTTTTTGGAAATTTGCTGTTTGCTTATTTTGTATCCTTTCTTTAGACCTAATAGCCCCTCAGGCCCATGTTGTCTTGTTTACTGTGGTATTCCTGGGCAACAAAGAGTGCCCGGGACAAATATTTATTGAATATATTTTGGTCATCTATAAGCTATAAACTAGTTATAAGAGTTCAGGGTATATAGAAATATGTTTTGCTTATATATCCTTGGTTCATCAGAAGCCTGCTAACATGGAGAAGTGTTACTATGGCGCTCACCCTGCAGAGTACACGTTCGATGTTGAGATAATTCTCATACAAAGTGTAGGTGCATATACCTTCTATCTCTCCTGAGAAAGAAAAAAGCTGTCTCCTGCCGTTACAACTCTTATAGTAATACGTTAAGATCACAGTGGATAACATGTCTTAAAAGAACCAGAAATTGGTCCAAGAACATGGAAAATCTCTACTGAAAATCATTCAAGTTTTTGTACAGAGAAACTTTTATGATATTGCCGAAATGAAAAAAAAATGTTTTTAAAGCTACTTATCAAGAGCTACATTCTACATGAAAATAAATAGTGACAACAGAAGAAGAATAGCACTCTATTCCTTTTTTTTTTAAGAAAAGAAAACCTGGGTGCCTTTTGCCCTTCACCTTGATATACTATTTTACAGTAGTAAAATACTCAAAGACTTAAACTTGTCTTTTATACTACATATTTTATATTTAAAAATAACACTGTTGAGATACCGGTGCAGCAGTTTTAGTTCAACTGTGTCACTGAAGGTAAACTTCAAGTGTTCCAATAAGATGGCAGACTGAACACAAAGATCTGAAAGTAAAATGAAATATAGGAAATAGAAAGGAATACCAAATGTGTGGGATCTTGAAGACAATAGAGCAAAACAAAGTTTGCAAAGTTCTGAGGAAAAAATTACGAGTCAAAGTATGAAGAGAAAAGCAGACTTTTTCAAGCATACAAGGCTCTGGAACATTTACTTGCCATCACTCTTGCTTAGAAACTTGTGGTGTACTCTGGAAAAGTGAGGGTGAAATCCATGAAAGAGAGAAATGGGCATAAAAGAAACTGGAACTAAACCAAGGGTCTGAGAAGAAGACATCATAGCCTGACAGTTGTGCTAGAAACTTCTGGAACCCCCTTGAGGCAGGATGCAAATAGAAGAAAAGAACAAATTCCAAAGATTAGACAGAATGGGTTGTGAGCTGATGTCATGAATGACAGAGTGAAGCAGGTATGTTTCTTCTAAGAAAACAGAAGAGATAATTAGAAAAGGAGAAACAAACAGAAAACAGGAAAGTCATAATCTAAATAGGATGCAAACTAAAGTGTAGCATGATTTTGAGCAATTACTTTAGGGACAAAAAATAATGCATTTTGACTTGCCTGTTAGCAATATTTTCCTTTGAGTTGCATGGGGTTATAATATTGGATCCTGTACCACTTGAGGCTTGGCTATGAGAAATAGATATCTCCAAATAATAGAGACTTAAGGAAAACCGATTTATTTCTCTCTTACATGGAAGGAAGAACTTCAGGGCTGATCAGATGGCTTGAAGATCATGGAGGAACCCAGGATCTTTCCAGCTTGTTCCTCTGCCAACCTCTACCTATGGCTTCCGTATAATGGTAAGTGTCAGAAAAACCAAAATCATAAGCTATTAAAAGAGGATGCTTCTGAACTAGGGCTATGATGGAGTGGTTAGAGGAGTGATGGTTTTGTATCATAAACTTTTCAGTGTGTATATATATATATATACAAGTACAGTAAGTAGCAAATATATATATATATGTATGTGTGTATATGTATATATATGCAAATGTATATTTCCCATGTACAAGTATTATTTTGATTAAAAAATACAAATGATAAAAGAATTAGTAAAGGGAGAAATTAATTTCATATACCTTTAGTTCAAATGTCACCTTCTCAGAGAAATGCTAAT
The DNA here is from genome assembly GCA_032199065.1 of Smutsia gigantea. Lineage (NCBI taxonomy): Eukaryota > Metazoa > Chordata > Mammalia > Pholidota > Manidae > Smutsia > Smutsia gigantea. The sequence continues at coordinate 623,173 of JAVSCE010022620.1, read as the reverse complement.
TGACTTTCTAAAATGCCACAATCACTTTTGCCATCCCCAAGAAACTTTCCAGTTTATTATCTTGTTTTTATTTTTTTCTTTAGAAGTTATGAGTATCTGTAGTCTTGAAATTTACTTGTTTGTGTGTAAGCTGATTTCTCCACTAATTAGAATGTAAGTTCCATAAGGAAAGAAATATTTTAAAAATTGTTCATTTCTATGTCTTCAAACCCCATAATAATACTTGGAATAAGGTAGGCATTTTATAAGGATTCACTGAACAAATAAACTCCTGAACAAATATTTAGAAGTTATAAGAATCAGAAAGAGATAAATAAAAAGCTAGGACTGGAGCCCTACCACTAAGAAACCCACTGGTTCAAGAAAATATGGTAAAAAATACATTAAATTTGAGTTTCACAAGGTGTGTTCTAATTTGTTGCGATATATTTGCAAAATAGCTTCATGACTGAAGTAATTTTGGGAAATGATATATGCTATATATACCTTGGAAGATTTATAATATATATTGGTATATAAAAAGTTTTGATGAGAAATACAATAAGTAAATAAACTCGCTTGACCCAGCATTGACATGACTCTTTTATGTCATAGTAATTTTATTGATGTCTGTGGAATAGATCTCCATGGAGCACATTTTCAGAGATGCTGCTAAAAGATAATATAGGGCAAACTATATATAAGTTTTGAGGAATTCAAAGAAATTGGAAAAGTACAGATTCAAATGTGGTGAGACAGTGATCATGGGGTTCTCATCATCACATGTGAAAAAATAAGAAGTGTGAATTTGTCCTCATATTTCTTTCTCTGGACAAACTTTTATGACTGGAGAGAAGACTGTTTGGATGGAATAGGATAGCTGGGTGTACAAAACAGCTTGTCTTCCTTGCATATCCATAGGGCCATACTACTTGCTACTTACTGTCCTTGGAAGAGAAGTTCAGAGTAGTATGTTGTGCATATTAGACTCAATGTACTTTTCATCCTTTTGCTGTTAAATCACTCAACAGGACTCCACCAAGTAGAAGTGAGGCTTTATAAAAAGACGTGAGAAATTCTAAAACTTAATCAGAAACATTTAAATTCTTCTGATTATTTTGTACTCTTCCAAAACACTCACAAAGGCTTTATGCTAATCCTATGTTTATTCCCAAAGATTATCAAATGAAATTAATGTGTTTTTAAATTATACATCTCTTTGATTTTACTTTTCTTAGCATATGGTGGTTTTTTGGAGGCAATTGAATTGGATGGTTATCTTCTAAACTCTACCACAGCCTTCTTATTATGCTGTACTAGTCATAATTCCCAATCATTTTGGTCATATTTTTTGTGGCTCTTTTATGGATCATAATTATGATATTAAGTATACATATTAAGTATTCCTTAAGGATTTTTTTCATTACTTCTAACTCCTGGGGTAAGTCAGGATTAGTTTCTACACTTCACAGTTTAGGAAACAAAAACATTTAACCATTTTAGTTAAATTTGGTCTATTAAATAGTCCACAATGTCTTTATCCAATAGTGTCATACTTATTTTTATTTTTATTATTTATTAAATTAAAAAATTTCTGTTTTATTTTTTCATTGAAATCTAGTCAATATGTAATATTATATTGGTTTCAGGTGTACAACACAGCGATTCAACAGTTACATATGTTTCTAAACGCTTACCACGGTAAGTATAGTTGCCACTTGTCAGCATACAAAGATATTACAGAATTATTGACTATATTTCCTATGCTGTATTTTATTTTATTTTATTCCCCTATCTAATTTATTTTATAATTGGGTGCTTGTGCCTCTTTATCTCCTTCACCAATTTCACCCATCCTGCCCACCCCCTTCCCTATGGCAACCACTTGCCTGTTTTTTTTTGTGTTTATGAGGCTATTTCTGTTTTGTTTCATTTATTAGATTCCACCTAGACTGTAATCATGTCCTATTTGTCTTTTTCTGTTTTACTGGTTCACTTAGCATAATATCCTTTGGGTCTATCTATGTTGTTGCCAAAGAAAATATTTCATTCTTCTTATGGCTGAGTAATATTCTACTCTGTATATGTCCCACATCTTTATCAATTTATCTATTGACAGACACATAGGTTGCTTCCTTATCTTGGTTATTGTAAATAATGCTGCAATAAACATGAATGCATTTATATTTCTGAATTAGTAATTTTGTTTTCTTCATGGAAATTCCCAGAAGTGGAATTGCTGTGCTGTGTGCTATTCCTATTTTTAGTTTTTTGGTTAACCTCCATACTGCTTTCCATAATGGTTGCACCAGTTTACATTCCTACCAACCATGTATAAGAGTTCTCTTTTCTCCACATTCTCATTAACACTTGTTATTTCTTTTCTTGTTGATATTAGCTTATTCTGACTGTTGTGAGGTGATATCTCATTGTGGTTTTGATATGTATTTCCTTGCTGATTAGTGATGTGGAGCATTTTTTCATGTATCTATTGGCCATCTGTATGTCTTCTTTGGAAAAATGTCTATTCAGGTCCTCTGCCCATTTTTTCATTGCATTTTTCTGGTATTGATTTGTATGACTTCTTTACCTATTTTGGTTATTTGTCTCTTATTGGACATATCGTTTGTGAACACCTTTTCCCATGCAGTAGGTTGTCTTTTCATTTTGTTGATGGTCTCTTTGCTGTGAAGAAGCTTTTTAGTTTGATGTAGTCCCACTCATGCATTTTTGCTTTTGTCTCCCTTGCCTAAGGAGGCATATCCAGAAAAAATTACTTATGCCAATGTTGAAGAGTTTACTACCTGTCTTTTCTTCTAGGAATTTTATGGTTCCACGTATTATATGTAGGTCTTCAATCCATTTTGAGCTTGTACATGGCATAAGATTTGGTTTCATTCTTTTGCATGTAGCTGTCCAGTTTTCCCAGTACCATTTATTGAAGAAACTGCCTTTTCCCTATTGTATATTCTTGCCTCCTTTGTTATATATTAATTGATCATATAAGCATGGGCTTATTTCTGGGCTCTCAATACTGTTCCATTGTTCTCTTTGTCTATTTTGTGCCTGTTTTATTTCTGTAGCTTTGTAGTATGGTTTTAAAGCAGGGAGCCTACCTCCAGCTTTGTTCTTTTTCAAGATTGTTTTGGCCTGTAGGGATCTTTGGCACTTTCATAGGTATTTTAGGATTATTTGCTCTAGTTCACAATACACACATTTTTAAAGGCTGTCATGTATAAGTTTTATTGACTAATTTACACAGCAGTTAAAAAACAGTCTGGATAAATATGAGTTTCTTAATTTTTTTTCTATAGGTGGTCTCCCACAGGTAGAACTCAATTGGTTGATCCATGTGAGTCAGTGGTACCACTTTCCTGGGCCTTCACATCAAAGCATTATGTACATGGAAAAGCAGTTTGAATCTTCAGTTAGGTCTCATTCTAGGTTGACCTTGAATCACGTCCCTGACTTCTTGGGTTTTGCAAGATTTCTCAGTCTGACCAATGCATATATATCGAACCATTTGAAATTCCCATATTTTTGGCCCAAACTCTTTGACTTTCAGCAATTTAATATGGTGAAATTCAATAGAGGTAGAGTCCTTGAACCACAAAAGTTAAGTTTGTCCCAAGGGCAAACTAGTATCGCATGTCAGTCAGCTGTAGCTAGCTAGCATCCATTCAAGGTAGCATACCTAACAGCTTTAGCAAGAAAGAAGTGGTAAGACTCGTTCTGGTGTAAAATGGTAGTTAAATCTCCACGTTTAATGAAAAACATGAAGATAATGTATTTATTTGGTGGATGGGCAAAAATGGAAACCTAGTGCTGTGACCAACTATCAGATCCTTGAATTGACAAAATATCACTTTGACTGTTGTGCTGAAAAATCCCAGGTCAAATAACAAAAAGAAAGAACTTCAAAGAAAAACTTTCCAAGGCCTATCTTGTCTTTTTCTGGATTAAGACATATTTTAAAATATGATTTGATTGACAAGTTGCATTCTGTTTGGATGACTAGAGTGTGGCAGAAATACTGCTGTGTGGAGTTCTCCAAATCCACCTAGGTTTGCTGATATGTCTGCAGATGCGCTTAACACCAGGTTTCATGAAATATGAATGTACCGTCATATTATTTTAGTTAAACTCAAGTAGAAAAGTGTCTGAAACATCAATATTTTTGGTCAGCCTTCCCTAAGCTTCAGTTACAGAAGCAAATGTTTCAAGATCTCTCAATGAATTATTATATTCTTTTTGACTTGCAACTCCGCAAAACAAATCTGGTTGTATGGCATGAAGGGCAGAGAACAATCTCCCTTATTGTTGAACAAGAGAATGGCATTATCAGATCTCTTTATGGACCCGTGAGAATAACAGATTAGCCTGGAGAGAGATTTGAGCAAGTATGTCAGTGTGGCAAACTGTATTTTACAAAGATAGATGCAGCAATCTCTGCCCACCCAAAGTTCTACAACTGGCCTCATCAGGGTGAACTGTGTGTCTGCTCCCCTTGGGAATTGAGTGAGTCTTTGTGACTGCTTGGGCTAATAGAGTTTGATGAGAGGGACACTTTGTGACTTCCATGGATAGAATATAAAAATGTCACGTACTTCCTCCACGGGACTCGCACTCTTGGAATCCAGACATCACCATGTAAGGCCAGCCAGGAAACCTGTGGACAGGCCCAGAGGGCGAGGAACTAAGCATCTGGTCCACAGTCCTGGCGTAGCTCCTGTCAATAGCCGGCACCAACCTGCTGCTTGAGTGAATCATGGTGAACACGGAGCTCCCAGCCCCAGGTGGGCTGTTACAGCTGATGGCACATGGAGCAGCAAAGAGCCATCCTCACGGCAATCCTGACCAAATTCCAGATTCATGAGCAAAATAACTGATTATTATTGCTTTAAGGCATTATGTTTTGAAGTGATTTGTTACCTAGCAGTAGATAACCAAAACAGCTAATTTTAGTCAGGCCTTAATTGAAGGCACAGACGTCAGTATAAAAGGAGCAAACTGTGTATCCTCCTCACTGTATCTTCCCCTCTGTGTCCCTTCACGAGCCTAAATCATTCCAGGTCTCTCTGCCCTTCCTTATATTACCTATGTATTTTTCATTGTTTTCATTACTTTTAAATCCCCTCTCAGGTTTTAAGACCCCAAGCTAGACACATTATGTTAATAAAGGCTTGATTAAAGCTGAGAGTAATTAGAGGATTAAGTGTAATTCCTACATTCTATTATCTTATTTATAGAACTTGATGGCAGACTCTAAATTTTAACAGCAAGTGCTGAATTTAGGACTTAGCCTGACATCGAGTTTCTTTCGTTTCAACAGTGTTAACATTTTAAAATTGAAATTAAATACTGCCAGCACCCAGAAAGTTATAGAGAAGAGTACAACAAACATCCACCCAGTCTCTCTTGTATCAACTTTTAACCTTTTACCATTTTTGCTATGGATTAAAAAAAACTATATATGTATTGTAGGTAAAATTGACCAGCCATTGCCGACGCTAATTCCCTCCCCCAGAACAACCATTATCCTGAACTGGTTGTTTCTCACTCCCATGAATGTTTTTACTATCAAGATATATGTACATATCAATAACTAGTATATGATATTGTTTTGTTTTAAACTTTATGTAAACAGAATTCTGACATATCTTTCTGCATTTTTGGGGATATATCCATTTTAGCTCCTCTATGATATTTTATTGAGCACTTATAATTAATTGAATCTACACTTGATGCATATTTGGGTATTCTTTAGATTTTTGCTTTTATAAATCATGCTGCAATGTATATTCTTATACATGTCTTCTGGGGCACCTGTGAAGAAGTTTCCCCAGGGGCTATACCTGGGATGATGAATTGCAGGGTATAAGGACGCACACACATTTGACTTTAGTAGATATTGCGAAATTGCTCTTTTTATATGTGCTCTTGTCAATTCAGTTTCTGTCAGTACTGGTGATAGCTCTCATTCCTTCACATCCTCACCAAAATGTGGAATTATCAAACTGTTTTCATTTTTGCCAATTAAATGAGTATGAAATGCAATGTAATAAATTTTGCATTTCTCTGATTACTAACGCTATTGAATATCTTTTGTAAATTCATATCCTTTGTCTCTTGCTTTAATCGATTTTTGTGTTTTCCCTGTTCATTTGTAGGACGTATATACAGTATTGTATGTTAACTTTTCATTAATTATGTGTGTTGCAAATAATTTCTCCCAGGCATATAGATTGTATTTTAACTTTGTATGGTGTCTCCTATTGAATGGAAGTTTTAAAAATTTAATGTCAAATGTATTCATCTTTTCCTTTATGGTTTGTGCTTTTTTCTGTCCTATTAAATTGATCTATTCCTTCCTGGAAGTCATTAAGGATCTTTATTTTTTCTAAACATGTTAAACATTTCTTTTTTACATTTGGTTTTTAAATTTTTTTCCAATTTATTTTTGATGTGATATGAAGTAGAGAGCTATCTTTTTTCCTGTCTGGATAACTTCCTGTTTTCGACCATGCTTTCTGAAGAGTTTCATTGACTTGTAACACCATCTCAGGGAGAAACAACATCTCTTTGTAAGTGTGTGTCAGTTCTGATCTCGTTCTCTGTTCCCTCATTCTACTTGTTTAGCCTTATGTCAAAATCATGTTATGTTAATTAATGTAACTTTAATTTAAGTTCTAATATAGGATAGAATAAGTCTCTACACCTTATTTTTCAAAACAGTTTTAGTGTTTGTTGGTTCTTTACTTATCTCTGTGAATTTTAGGATCAGCTTGTCAAATTCCTCAAAAATACTCTTTGGGATTTGATGTAACTAAGTTGTGGCAAAATTGACATCTTTAGAATTTTGAGTCTTCCCCTTCATGATCATATTCCATCTCCATTTGTTTAGATCTTTTTTATACTTTTTTAAATTAAGGTATCATTGATATACTATCACATGAGCAATATTGTAATCAGTAGATTCCCTCCATTATCAAGTCCCCACCCCTTTACAGTCACTGTCCATCAGCATAGTTAAGATGCTATAGAGTCACTACTTGTCTTCTCTGTGCAATACTGCCCTCCCCATCCCTGCCAGTACATTATGTGTGCTAATCATAATGCCCGTTGTTGAAGAGGCTGTCCTTTCCCCATTGTATATCCATGGCTCCTTTATCGTATATTAATTGACAATATATGCTTGGGTTAATATCTGGACTCTCTAGTCTGTTCCATTGGTCTATCGGTCTGTTCTTGTGCCAGTACAAAATTGTCTTGATTACTGTGGCTTTGTAGTAGAGCTTGAAGTTGGGGAGCATAATTCCCCCTGCTTTATTCTTCCTTCTCAGGATTGCTTTGGCTATTCTGGGTCTTTTGTGGTTCCATATGAATTTTAGAACTATTTGTTCCAGTTCGTTGAAGATATGCTGTTGGTATTTTGATAAGGATTGCATTGAGTCTGTATATTGCTTTAGGCAGGATGGCCGTTTTGGTGATATTAATCCTTCCCACCCAAGATCATGGGATGAATTTACATTTCTTAGTGTCCTCTTTAATTTCTCTCAAGAGTGTCTTATAGTTTTCAGAGTATAAGTCTTTCACTTCCTTGGTTAGGTTTATTCCTAGATATTTTATTCTTTTTGATGCAATTGTGAATGGAATTGTTTTCCTCATTTCTCTTTCTGCTAGTTCATCATTAGTGTATAGGAATGCAACATATTTTTGTGTATTAATTTTTTATCCTGCAACTTTGCTGAATTCAGATATTAGATTTAGTACTAGTAATTTTGGAGTGGATTCTTTAGGGTTTTTTATGAACAATATCATGTCATCTGAAAACAATAACAGTTTGGCTTCTTCCTTACCAGTCTGAATGCCTTTTATTTCTTTGTGCTGTCCTATTCCTGAGGGTAGGACCTCCAGAACTATGTTGAATTAAAGTAGGGAGAGTGGGCATCATTGTCTTTTTCCTGCTCTTAAAGGAAAAGATTTCAGCTTCTCGCTGTTAAGTATAATGTTGGCTGTGGGTTTGTCATATATGGCCTTTATTCTGTTGAGGTATTTGCCCTCTAAAACCATTTTGTTGAGAGTTTTTATCATGAATGAATGTTGAATTTTGTTGAATGCTTTTTCAGTGTCTATGGAGATGATCATGTGATTTTTGTTCTTGTTTTCATTGATATAGTGGAGATGTTGATGGATTTTCAAATGTTGTACCATCCTTGCATCCCTGCGATGAATCCTACTTGATCATGGTGTATGATCCTCTTGATGTATTTTTGAATTTGGTTTGCTAATATTTTATTGAGGACTTTTGCATTTATGTTCATCAGGGATATTGGTCTGTGGTTTTCTTTTTTTGTGTTGTCTCTGCCTGGTTTTGGTATTAGAGTGATGTTGGCTTCATTAAATAAGTTTGGAAGTATTCCCTCCTCTCTTATTTTTTGGGAAACTTTAAGGAGGATGGGTATTATGTCTTCTCTATATGTCTGATAAAATTCAGTGGTGAAGCCATCTGGTCCAGAAATTTTGTTTATTCTTGGGTAGATTTTGATTACTGATTCAGTTTCATTGCTGGTAATTGGTCTGTTCAGACTTTCTGCTTCTTCCTGGGTCAGTCTTGGAAGGTTGTATTTTTCTAGAAAGTTGTCCATTACTTCTGGGTTATCCAGTTTGTTAGCATATAATTTTTCATAGTATTCTCAATAATTCTTTGTATTTCTGTTGTGTCCATAGTGACTTTTCTTTTCTCTTTTCTGATTTGTTTATGTGTGTAGATTCTCTTTTTTCTTGATAAGTCTGGCTAGGGGTTTATCTACTTTGTTCATTTTCTCAAAGTACCAGCTCTTGGTTTCATTAATTTTTTCTATGGTTTGTTCTTCTCAATTTTATTTATTTCTTCTCTGATTTGTATTATGTCCCTCCTTCTGCTGGCTTTGGGCTTCATTTGTTCTTCTTTTTCTGGTTTCAATAATTGTGAATTTGGACTATTCACTTGGGATTGTTCTTCCTTCTTTAAATAGGCCTGGATTGTTGTATATTTTCCTTTTAGAATTGCCCTTGCTGTGTCCCATGGGAGTTGGGGTGTTGTGCTGGTATTTTCATTGTCTCCATATATTGTTTGATCTCTGTTTTAATTTGGTCACTGATCCATTGATTATTTAGGAGCATGTTGTTAAGCCTCCATATCTTTGTGAGCCTTTTTGTTTTCTTTGTACAGTTTATTTCTAGTTTCATACCTCTGTGATCTTAAAAGTTGGTTGATACAATTTCAATATTTTTGAATTTGCTGAGGCTCTTTTTGTGGCCTAGTATGTGGTCTATTCTGGAAAATGTTCCATGTGCACTTGAGAAGAATGTGTATCCTGCTGGTTTTGGGTGTAGAGTTTTGTAAATGTCTGTTATGTCCATCTGTTCTAATGTGTTGTTCAGTGCTTCTGTGTCCTTACTTATTTTGTGTCTGGTTGATCTGTCCTTTGGCGTGAGTAGAGTGTTGAAGTTTCCTAAAATGAATGCATTGCATTCTATTTCCCCCTTTAATTCTGGTAGTATTTGTTTCACATATGTAGGTGCTCCTTTCTTGGGTGCATAGATATTTATAATGGTTATATCTTTTTGTTGGACTGACCCCTTTGTCATTATGTAATGTCCTTCTTTGTCTCTTGTGACTTTCTTTGTTTTAAGTCTATTTTGTCTGATATGAGTACTCAACACCTGCTTTTTTCTTCCTATAGTTTGCATGAAATATCTTTTTCCATCCCTTTACTTTTAGTCCGTGTATGTCTTTGGGTTGAAGTGAGTCTCTTGTAGGCAGCATATAGATGGGTCTTGCCTTTTTATCTATTCTGTAACTCTATGTCTTTTCATTGGTGCATTTAGTTCATTTACATTTAGTGTGATTATTGATAGATGTGTACTTATTGCCATTGCAGGCTTTGGATTACCAAAGGTTCAAGGGGAACTTCTTTACTATGTAGCAGTCTGCCTTAACTCACTTATTACGCAGTCTGAAGATTCTTTTTTCTCTCCATCTTTTTCTTCCTCCTCCACTCTTTATATGCTAGGTGTCATATTCTGTACTCTTTGTGTATCCCTTGACTGACTTTGTGGGTAGCTTTTTTAATTTTGCTTTTGGTTAGTATTTAGTTGGTCTACTTCCTTTGCTGTGGTTTTATTTTCTCTGGTGACAGCTATTTAGTGTTAGGCACACTTCCATCTAGAGCAGACCTTTTAAAATACATTATAGAGATGGTTTGTGGGAGGTAAATTCCCTCAACTTTTGGTTATCTGGGAATTTTTTAATCCCTCGTTCAAATTTAAATGATAATCTTTCCAGGTAGAGTATTCTTGGTTTGACGCCCTTCTGTTTCATTGCATTGAATATATCATGTCACCCCCTTCTGGCCTGTAATGTTTCTGCTGAGAAGTCTGTTGATAGCCTGATGGGTTTTCCAATGTAGGTGATCTTTTTCCTCTCTCTGGCTGCTTTTAATACTCTGTCCTTTACCTTGATCTTTGCCATTTTAATTATTATATTTCTTCATCCTTGGGTCCTTTGTTTTGGGAGATCTGTGGACTTGAACTTCCATAGCCTGAGAGACTATGTCCTTCCCTAGATTGGGGAAGTTTTCAGCAATTATTTCTTCAAAGACATTTTCTATCCCTTTTTCTCTCTCTTCTTCTTCTGGTACCCCTATAATGTGAATATTGTTCTGCTTGGATTGGTCACACTGTTCTATTAATATTTTTTCATTTCTAGAGATCCTTTTTTCTCTTTCTGCCTCACCTTCTCTGTATTCCTGTTCTCTGATTTCTATTCCATTCACCTAATCTGCTTTTAAATCCCTCCAGTTTGTTTCATTTATCTCCCTCCTCAATTTGTCCCTTAGCTCTTGAATATTTTCTGTAGCTCCCTTAGAATGCTTATGAGTTTTATTTTGAATTCTTTTTCAGGAAGATTGGTGATTTCAGTCTCACTGAGCCCTCTTTCTAGAGTTTGAGGGATTTTGAATCAAATAAGATTCTTCTGCCTTTCATAGTCGTGGAGCAATGGGAGTGGTTGCTGGTGAGTGGTGTGGGTGTTAGCTGGGAGGACACAGTCCCTTCCTGCCTGCCGATCTCCATGCCTGTCTCTGCTATCTATGCTGGTTAACCACGCACAGGAAACAGCCTCTGGGTTAATCTCCTCCCTAAACTGCTGTGGGCAGGGCGGCCCTTGGGATGGCCTAGGGCACTGGCGGGGGTCGCAGGGGAGCGGCACGTGTTCTGCCACAATAACAAAGTTCCTTCATGGCTCCCTGTCTCAGTGCCCTTCTCCGCTGTCTGTGATGGTCAACTGCGTGCAGGGAGCAGCCTCTGGTCTGGGCCGGTTAGCCACGTGCAGGGAGAAGACTCTGCATTAAGCTGTGTAGTTGCTATAGGTGGGGTTGCCCTCTGGCTGGTCTGCAGCAATAGCAGGGACAACCGGTTTGCGAGTAGGTGCTTGCAGGGAGGAAGGAGGGGCAGGCTGCTTATTGCTATGAGGGGCCTTGGGGCTGCATTTTCAACCAGGGGGATAGGGTGCCTGAAGCTCCTGAAAGTTGCCAGCCTGCTGGGCTGAGTGTGCAGGACGATTTTGTCCACCTGTTCCTTCTCCCAAACCCTTGCCCCTTTAGCCACCCTCTGACTATTGAGAAGTCTCTTATTAAAGTGCCTGCTTTTCTTTTGTCTCAGAGAAGCCTGTTGTGGGAACCTGTTCACAGTCTTAGTCTCAGACTTTGCTTTTCAGTCCCTCTAATCTCCAGAGCACCATGCAATGTAGATTTCTAGGGCTGGGTATTTAGTAGTCCTGTGCTTCCACTTCCTCCCCACTCTGATTCTTTTCATCCCACCTGTGAGCTGGGTTAGGGGGAGTGCTTGGGTCCCGCAGGGTCGCGGCTTATTACCTTACTCTTTTCCATGAGAGGTTGACTTCTCCAAGATGTAGACTGGCTGGTGTACTGTTACTTCTGGTCACTGTTTTAGGAATAGTTGTATTCGCTGTATTTTCAAAATATATTTGGTTTTGGGAGGAGATTTCTGCCATACTACTCACTCCACACTCACTCCACCATCTTTTCTCCATGATACTTCTAAATGACCTACTTTTAGAAGATTTTATAATTTTATCTGTAAATATAGTTGGTCCTCATTATTCATGAATTTCATAATTGTAAATTTGCCTATTTCCTAAAATGTATTTGTAACCCCCATGACAACACTCCCTGTGCTTTCATGGTTGTTCACGAACATGTGCAGAGTGGTGAAAAATTGGAGCTCATAAATCATAAAATTTGACACGTGGTTCCCAACTGAATTCCAACAAGGTGCTGCTTTGCCTTCTTATTTTGTTTCTCATATTGTAAACATAGTGTACTTTTTACAGTTTATGTAGTGCCATGTTTTCTACATTTTTGTGCCCCCTTTTGGGTGATTTTACTTTTTAAAAGGGGCTCTCAAAGGAGAATATATTCGTAAATGACATATCTGAAAAGCGGTTAACATCCAAAATATATAAAGAGTGCACATGCCTCAACACCCAAAAAGCAAATAACCTGATTAGAAAATGGGTGGAGAATATGAACAGACACTTCTCCAAAGAAGAAATTCAGATGGCCAACAGGCACATGAAAAGATGCTCCACATTGCTCATCATCAGGGAAATGCAAATTAAAATTACAATGAGATATCACCTCATACCAGTTAGGATGGCCAACATCCAAAAGACAAGGAACAACAAATGCTGGCGAGGTTGCGGAGAAAAGGGAAGCCTCCTACACTGCTGGTGGGAATGTAAAGTAGTTCAACCATTGTGGAAAACAATATTGAGGTTCTTCAAAAATCTAAAAATAGAAATACCGTTTGTCCCAGAAATTCCATTCCTAGGAATTTGTCCTAAGAATACAGGATCCCAGATTCAAAAAGATATAAACACTCGCATGTTTATTGCAGCACTATTTACAATAGCCAAGATATGGAGGCAACCTAAGTGTCCATCAGTAGATGAATGGATAAAGAAGATGTGGTACATATACACAATGGAATATTATTCAGCCATAAGAAGAAAAGAAATCCTACCATTTGCAACAACATGGATGGAGCTAGAGGGTATTATGCTCAGTGAAATAAACCGGGCAGAGAAAGACAAGTACCAAATGATTTCATTCATTTGTGGAGTATAACAACAAAGCAAAAACTGAAGGAAAAAAACTGGAGCAGACTCACAGACTCCAAGAAGGGGCTAGCGGTTACCAAAGGGAAAGGGTTGGGGAGGGTTGGTGGGGAGGGAGGGAGAAGGGAATTAAGAGTTATTATGATTAGCACACGTAGTGTAGGAGGGCACAGGGAAGGGAGTATAGCACAGAGAAGACAAGTAGTGACTATAGCATCTTACTATGCTGATGGACAGTGACTGCAATGGGGTGTGTGGGGGGGAACTTGATAATATGGGTGAATGTAATAACCACAATGTTGCTCACGTGAAACCTTCATAAGATTGTATATCAATGATACCTTAATAAAAAAAGTTAATAGTAAGTAAATATAAGGGCCCTCAAGCATAGTGCTGAAGTGATGTCTCTTCCCAAGTGCAAGAAGGCTGTGAAGTGTCTTACAGAGAAAATACACATGCTGCATAAACTTTGTTCAGTCATGAGTTATATATAGTACTGTTGGCCATGAGTTCAGTGTTAATGAATCAACAATACTTATTAGATAAAGTCTTTTAAACAGAAATACACATGAAACATGGTTATATATTGATCAGTTAATGAAAATGTGACCAGAGACTTGCAGGAACCTGACTGTCTATTTCCCCCAGGAGCAATGGTTCAGTATTTGCTACTTGAATGTTTGTGGCAACTTTATAGAACGTAATTACCACAAATAATGAGAATTGGCTGTATCCTGAACATTATTTATTACATTTATTTCTAGGTTGCTTGTTGTTTATGTAGTTGTGAATAGTATCTGTTTTTACATCACATTTTCTAACTTGTTTTTGCTCATGTAGGGTATGTTGGTTTTAGTATGCTGATCTCATGTCCCGGCTTTGTCATTTTACTAGCTGAGTGACCCTTTGCAAGTTTATTAGTTTGCTAGGGCCTCCCTAACAAAGTACCTCATATTTTGGGTGGCTTAAAATAACAGACATTCATTGCCCCCAGTCTGGAGCTGGAAGTCTGAAATCAAGGTGGTGGGAGGGCCATACTCCCTCTACAAACTGCAGGGGAATACTTCCTTTCTGTCCTAGCTCCTTGTGATCGTCCTCAATCTTCAGCATTCCTTTGCTGTAGGGATTTTGCTGTCACGTGGTGCTCTCCCTACGTGTGGGTCTGCGTAGGAATTTACCTTGTCTTGCGAGGGCATCAGTCATACTGGATTAGGGCTCACCCTGAAGGCCTCACCTTACTTGGTTACATCTGCAAATATCTGATTGTCGATAAGATCATATTCACAAGTTCCAGGGGTTATGGCTCCAACATGTCTTTTGGGGAACACAATTCAACATATAACAGTAAGTTAATTTACCTTTATGAACATCAATCTAATTTGGAAATAGTAATTGTATCATTCTCAAGGGGCTGTTGAATTAGATTAGTTTATAATATATGGAAAGTACCTAGAAATGTGTCTGGTCCACATTAAGAATTCAGTGTGTTAGCTAGTCAATTACTGTTGTCAAACCACTGCTGAACTCTGTTACTGGTTTCAATAGCTTGTAATTTATGTTGAAAATACTCTATAGATAATCACATTGCATAGAAAAGGCACTTTTATCTTTTCTAATTTTTTATATACTTTATTTTATTTTCTTACCTTATTATATTATTATAAGACCTCCAGGATAATATTCAGTGGAAACAGTTACAGTAGGACAGTGGCCATCTTGTTTTGTTTACAACTTCAATGGGAATTATTCTATGATCTTATCAATAAATATGATGATTCTTATAGGTTTATTTTACAATGATGTCATTTCTCAGGCTAAGAAATTTTATTTCTAGTCATAATTTTTAAAGGATTTCTTAATTAAATTTTGAGTGAGTATTAAATACATTTTTCTACATTTTGTAAGATAAATTTTCTTTTCTAGACTATCAAGCCCCAAATGATGGAAATCAGCAGCAAATAAAAGTTCAGGCTGTGGGTTAGGAGGTGAACGGAAAGTAGGTGGAATCCGGCTGGGTTGTAAACAGGAAGAAACACAAATTCCATTTGAATGGCTGTTTGTCTTTATTGTTCTGCAGATGCATAAATACGTGGATGTAGAGGACTAGCTTACAGTTGATAATAATAACTACAGCAACAATATGGTCAGTAAGAGTTACCATAAACAACACTCCCACCAAATCCTTCTAACACAATAGAATAAAGGGATGCGCAGTTCCTTTTGTAGTTTGCATAGTTATTTTGTCAGCTCTAATGAAGCACCAGCATAGAAAAAAAAATGAAATAATGAAGGAAAGTGTCTACAGCACTTCGAGGTAGTATAATTCTGATTTCATGCTTAGTCACAAAAGCATTCCAAATAGCTTGCTGAAATTCAGACTGTAATATGGCGTAGCTCCTCCGGCAGGCCAGTTCATGTCCAGTTGCTCAGGCTCTGCGTCACTGGGGGGCTGGTCATTTTCTTTCCTCCTTCTTTGTTATAATCAAATAACTTTTATTGTTATTTGAAAGTTCACGCATTGGGACGTATCATCTTTTTGGGATATGGACAAGGTAAAAACCTTGCTTAAATCCATAGAAGACATCCTGAAACCTGCTTGTGATGAGTGTCTGGACAGGGTTTGGAGTTGATAGATCTCTTTAGATGGCAACCAGGCCCTGGCCTGGACCTTGCACTCACCATCTGTTTATGCTGTCTGTGAGGGGTCTCTTAGGTATTGGCAGCAGAGATATTCATGATTGAAGGCTCTTAGTGCAAAAATCAAAAGGCAATTAGGGCATGTTTCTGGTCAGGTTTGGGACTTGCTTCAACAAATTCAATGGAAAGAAGGAATATTTCTACCTGTTCAACAACTTGTTTTTCAAGTTCTTAAAATGACTTCCAAAAAAGAAAATGCTCCAAGTTATAAACAAATTATACTGAAACTTTTTTCCCTTCTTTCTTTCTTCCCTCCTTCCTTCCTTCTGTCCCTCCTTCCCCCTTCCTCTTTCCCAACACGTATTTATTGAGTGTCCATTATCTATGTCAGAAGAGTACAAAGTACTTAGCACAGTTTCCAGTATATAATAAATACTTAATAAGTGATTCTATCCCTAATGAGATCAATGCAAGTTTTGGTGCCATTTGTTATCACATGCAGCAAGCACCTTACTAAGGGGGAGCTTTATCTTGATGCTTTTTTTCTGGTCAGAAGCTGATGTTGTTGATGACACAGTCCACTGGTTGGAACAGTAACAACAATGACAATAAATGCACATGAAATCCAATTTCTAGTGCTATTTCTGTAAGGTTAGTGAAACAAAATTGGTCTGAAGCCTTGATTCAAACATTGAGCCAATGAGAAAATGTAGCCATAGATGATTTGATGACTGTGTAAAAGGTTAATGGGTTACTATTGAAATAACATGGTAAAAAATTATTTTTTCTAGTTTTAAGGACAGCTTTTTCTAAATTCACACAAATTCCTTTTTATAACAGGTAGGTTGCCATTCTCGGCTGTATACTGTCATTCCTAAATGATCCTAGAGCTAAAAATGTTAAGGGCTGTCACCCCAAATTGCTAAACAGAACTTCCTCTTTAATTTGTCACTCCCCTTTTACTTTATGGTGAGGCATTGGTTCAACTGTGGTTTCCTTTACAATAAAAAGAGAGGGCCCCGTTTCACTCTTGTGATGACCAGAGGGGGCACCTACAATGGCCCAGAGTTATTTTGACCTAAAACTTTTGGGGGTGAATCCTGTGACCAAATGCACATAAAGTAAAAAATGCGTATTCTTTTTAGATGAACGGCCTCTTACCTAAAAGCTGTCAACAGGTAGCAAAGACTGGTAAACTGAGAAGCAAAGATGGAGATAGATTTTAAAATCGGTCATCCTAACTTCTTATGACGATGCATCAAGCAAATGACTTGCTGGACTGTGTGCTCAGCAATGCTGCATAAGGCAGGTAAGGAGCTGCATTTGGCTTTCTTAACATAAGGTATAAAGAACTCGCACAGATCAGTGGATAGGAGAGGCCATTAAGTGGCTAATTACTCTACTTGACTCTCACCTATTAGGTACATCTTACTGGGGGAAAACATTTGGAGGAGAAAACTTGACTCTGCTTCCCAGCCCTCTCTCACTCCTTGACCACAAAAGTTCTGGAGGCAGCTTGTTGCTTTGCCAGTGGGATTCTGTTTGGACTGCACATTTCAGGCTGGATGCTCAATTAGGGGCCACTGAGGGATGCTGCAGCTTCCAGAGGAGGAGTGGATGCGGTGTGATGTTCTGTGTCACACAGTCGAGGGTGTGTAATAGGGCACCAAGAAGAGTCAAAGAGTAGATTTCAGGGTCATCTCTCCACACTTGCCCCAAATCCTTTCTGATTACTGCAGTGAATCCTTGGGTGGGAGTAGGGATAAACGAAAAGGATTTCCTGTACTCCAGTGTTGCGACGTTATCTCTTCCTGCTCCCAAACAGGCCTCCCAGGCCAGGGACGGGACTGCCACTGCCACCACTTGAGACCTTGCTGTGGCTGGACACCCACGCCAGTTCCTTGGCCCCTGTCCAAGTGGAGGCACACCTGCCTCTCACCTGTGTCAGCCTTGGTACAAGAAAGTCAAATGTGCTCTCTGTTTCTTGCAGAGAATGATAATGCAGGGCTTAGTTCTAGCCGTGATTTTGGCTTTGGCCCTTGCGGGCAGCGGCACATGCAGGCTGAGGACTGTCCTGCTCCCTTTTACCACGCTGTTCTGAAAACTACCCTCTTCTGCAGCCCCTGCCCTGGGGCTGGATTTTAGCCAGACCCACGCGTCCTGACCCATGTCCCTCCATCCGCACTGTTCTGTTCTCCACTGAGCTCATGGTGTCCGTCCTGAGGCATGAGGGGTGATGAGGCTGATATTCAACACAGACAGAGCTCCAGACATACTGGACTTTGGAGTGAATGCACATCTCAGGCATTTGTTCTGGGACTTTTATAAAACAATAATGGCCACACCATTTTTTTAGCTTTATAAATGAACAAGTTGATTTTCAAAGCAGAACTATTCAAGGAAATAATATTAGAAGTTGGAGGATATGAAACATTTTAAACACTCCATATGCTGATGACCTCACTTTTTTCTTAGCATATGAATTGAGTTTTGGAGATGCAAATGGGGTGACTTTTTCTGGGTCTTCATGGAAGGACCAACAGTTGGAACACATGCCTACAGAAGTTATATTCCAGGCACCTCGGTAGGTGTTGGCACTATTAATTTTATGTTGCCTTTTCATGTAGAAATATTCTATAACAGCAGATAATTCCTACATATAAGCTTAGCTTACATTTGCCCCTGTCATAGGGCCCAGTCCATCCCCCACCCCTGCTCCTGAGTCAGAAGATAATATTTTTTTTGACTGGTTATTACTCTCCTCCTCGAATTTTAATTTAAGTCCATTTTGGGAACTATGTCGATAGTTTTAAGAACTTTATTAATGAGAAGCTCTGCTCTGATATATAATTTGTGAGTAAGAACCCTATCCAAGATGCTTTTTAAGTGCCAACAAAGAGTTTTAATTTACATACTAAAGTTTCATTTTGTTCTTAAACCTTTTGGACTTGCATGGTATATTTATCAAGTATGATTCTGAAGGTTCTTATATGGGCACCGTGCAATGTGCGTGCTTCCCAGATAATAGCAATAAACTCACACTTAATAACAAAGCTAAAAGCCACTTCCATCTGGATTTATGGGCAATAAAAAGAGACATTACAGAACTTTGGGAATTTGATCAAGGCGCCAAACACTAATATTCGACTACAAAACTGTAGAACCTAACTACTTGGGAAAACAAAGCAATCCAAGGACAGGCTTTTGGTAAAAGCTTTTCACTGTGGATTAATAATTAATGTGTTAAATGTACTTTGTAATGAACTATACCATAATGGATTACTTTTGATAGCTAAATTGGCAATGATACCTCAGCATGCCTTCATTGACTCAACCTTTCAATTTTAGTTGCTAGATTTATTGGGTTAAACTACAATGAACCTATTATAGGCTTATTTTAACTTGTTTAGAAATCATAATTAATTAAAAGATATTGATGGAGACTGCAAAACTTATATAAAAATTGGTAAAGGTACAAAAATATAACAAGACATGATCTTCAAAAGAGAAAGTGGCATAATCTACTTAAAAATTTTTTTTAATTAAAAAATTTTTTATTTTGCTATTATTAATGTACAATTACATGAGCAACATTATGGTTACTAGAATCCCCCTATTATCAAGTCCCCACCACATACCCCACTGCAGTCACTGTCCATCAGTGTAGTAAAATGCTATAGAATCACTACTTGTCTTCTCTGTGTTATACTGCCTTCCCGGTATCCCCCCACCCCACCGCCACCCCCACTACATTATGTGTGCTAATTGTAATAGCCCTTTTTTCCCCTTATCCCTCCCGTCCCACCTATATTCCCCAGTCCCTTTCCCTTTGGTAACTGTTAGTCCATTCTTGGGTTCTGTGAGTCTGCTGCTGTTTTGTTCCTTCAGTTTTTTCTTTGTTCTTATACTCCACAGATGAGTGAAATCATTTGATACTTGTCTTTCTCTGCCTGGCTTATTTCACGGAGCACAATACCCTTTAACTCCATCCATGTTGTTGCAAATGGTAGGATTTGTTTTCTTCTTATTACTGAATAATGTTCCATTGTGTATATGTACCACATCTTCTTTATCCATTCATCTACTGATGGACACTTAGGTTGCTTCCATTTCTTGGCTATTGTAAATAGTGCTGCCATAAACATAGGGGTGCATATGTCCTTTACAAACTGGGCTGCTGCATTCTTAGGGTAAATTCCTAGGAGTGGAATTCTTGGGTCAAATAATATTTCTATTTTGAGTTTTTTGAGGAACCTCCACACTGCTTTCCACAATGGTTGAACTAATTTACATTCCCAACAGCAGTGTAGGAGGGTTCCCCTTTCTCCACATCATCGCCAACTTTTGTTGTTGTTTGTGTTTTGGATGTTGGCCATCCTCACTGGTGTGAGGTGATATCTCATTGTGGTTTTAATTTGCATTTCTCTGATGATTAGTGATGTGGAGCATCTTTTCATGTGCCTGTTGGCCATCTGAATTTCTTCTTTGGAGAAGTGTCTGTTCAGCTCCTCTGCCCATTTCTTAATTGGATTATTTGCTTTCTGTTTGTTGATGTGCATGAGTTCTTTATATAATTTGAATGTCAACCCCTTATTGGATATGTCATTTATGAATATATTCTCCCATACTGTAGGATGTCTTTTTGTTCTATTGATGGTGTCCTTTGCTGTACAGAAGTTTTTTAGTTTGCTATAGTCCCACTTGTTCATTTTTGCTTTTGTTTCCCTTGCCCGGGGAGATATGTTCATGAGAAAGTTGCTCATGTTTATGTCCAAGAGATTTTTGCTATTTTTTTTCTAAGAGTTTTATGGTTTCATGACTTACATTCAGGTCTTTGATCCATTTTTAGTTTACTTTTGTCTATGGGGTTAGACAATAATCCACATTCATTCTCTTACATGTAGCTGCCCAGTTTTGCCAACACCAGCTGTTGAAGAGGTTGTCATTTCCCCATTGTATATACATAGCTCCTTTATCATATATTAATTAACCATATATGCTTGGGTTTATATCTGAGCTCTCTAGTCTGTTCCATTGGTCTATGGGTCTGTTCTTGTGCCAGTACCAAATTGTCTTGATTACTGTGGCTTTGTAGTAGATCTTGAAGTCAGGGAGCGTAACTGCCCGCACTTTATTCTTCCTTCTCAGGATTGCTTTGGCTATTCGGCATCTTTGTGGTTCCATACGAATTTTAGAACTATTTACTTTAGTTCGTTGAAGAATGCTGTTGGTAATTTGAAAGGGATTGCATTGAATCTGTAGATTGCTTTAGGCAGGATAGCCCTTTGGACAATATTAATTGTTCGTAGCCAAGAGCATGGGATGAATTTCCATTTATTAGTGTCCTCTTTAATTTCTCTTAAGAGTGTCTTGTAGTTTTCAGAGTATAAGTCTTTCACTTCCTTGGTTAGGTGTATTCCTAGGTATTTTATTCTTTTGGATACAATTGTGAATGGAATTGTTTTCCTGATTTCTCTTTCTGCTAGTTCATTGTTAGTATATAGGAATGCAACAGATTTCTGTGTATTAATTTTGTATACCACAATTTTACTGAATTCAGATACTAGATCCAGTAGTTTTGGAGTGGATTCTTTAGGGTTTTTTATGTACAATATCAAGTCATCTGCAAACAGGGACAGTTTGATTTCTTCCTTATCAATCTGGATGCCTTTTATTTCTTTTTTGTTGTCTGATTGCTGTGGCTAGGATCTCTAGAACTATGTTGAGTAAAAGTGAGGAGAGTGGCCATCCTTGTCTTTTTCCCGATCATAAAGGAAAAGCTTTCCTCTTCTCGCTGTTAAGCATAATGTTGGCTGTGGGTTTGTCATATATGGCCTTTATTATGTTGAGGTACTTGCCCTCTATCCCTATTTTGTTGAGAGGTTTTTATCATGAAAGGATGTTGAATTTTGTTGAATGTTTTGTCAGCATCTATGGAGATGATTATGTGGTTTTTGTCCTTCTTTTTGTTGATGTAGTGGATGATGTTGATGGATTTTCAAATGTTGTACCATCCTTGCATCCCTGGGATGAATCCCACTTGATCATGATGGATGATCTTTTCAATGTATTTTTGAATTTGGTTTGCTAATATTTTGTTGGGTATTTTTGCATCTATGTTCATCAGGGATATTGGTCTGTAATTTTCTTTTTTTGTGGTGTCTTTGCCTGGTTTTGGTATTAGAGTGATGTTGGCCTCATAGAATGAGTTTGGGAGTATTCCCTCCTCTCCTACTTTTTGGAAAACTTTAAGATGATGGGTATTAAGTCTCCACTAAATGTTTGATAAGATTCAGCAGTGAAACCATCTGGTCCAGGCGTTTTGTTCTTAGGTAGTTTTTTGATTACCAATTCAATTTCTTTGCTGGTAATTGGTCTATTCAGATTTTCTGTTTCTTCCTTGGTCAGCCTTGGAAGGTTGTATTTTTCTAGAAAGTTGTCCATTTCTTCTAGGTTATCCAGTTTGTTAGCATATAATTTTTCATAGTATTCTCTCATAATTCTTTGTATTTCTCTGGTGTCCGTCATGATTTTTCCTTTCTCATTTCGGATTCTGTTTATGTCAGTCGACTCTCTTTTTTCTTGATATGTCTGGCTAGGGGTTTGTCTATTTTGTTTATTTTCTCAAAGAACCAGCTCTTGCTTTCATTGATCCTTTCTATTGTTTCATTCTTCTTGATCTTATTTATTTTTACTCTAATCTTTATTATGTCCCTCCTTCTACTGACTTTGGGCCTCATTTGTTCTTCTTTTTCTAGTTTCATTAATTGTGAGTTTAGACTGTTCATTTGGGATTGTTCTTCTTTCCTGAGGTAGGCCTGTATTGCAATATATTTTTCTCTTAGCATGGCCTTTGCTGCATCCCACAGGTTTTGTGGTGTTGAATTATTGTTGTCATTTGTCTCCATATATTGCTTGATCTCTGTTTTTATTTGGTCACTGATCCATTGATTATTTAGGGGCATGTTATTAAGCCTCCATGTGTTTGTGGGCTTTTTCATTTTCTTTGAGTAGTTTATTTCTAGTTTCATACCTTTGTGATCTGAAAAGCTGGATGGTACAATTCCAATCTTTTTCAATTTTCTGAGGCTCTTTTTGTGGCCTAGTATATGATCTATTCTTGAAAATGTTCCATGTGCACTTGAGAAGGATGTGTATCCTGTTGCTTTTGGATGGAGTGTTCTGTAGATGTCCGTTAGGTCCATCTGTTCTAATATGTTGTTCAGTGCCTCTGTTTATTTATTTTCTATCTGGTTGATGTGTCCTTTGGAGTGAGTGGTGTGTTGAAGTCTTCTAAAATGAATGCATTGCATTCTATTTCCCCTTGTAATTCTCTTAGTATTTGTTTTACATATGTAGGTGATCCTGTGTTGGGTGCATAGATGTTTATAATAGTTACATCCTCTTGTTGGACCGACCCCTTTATCATTATGTAATGTCCTTCTTTGTCTCTTCTGACTTTCTTTGTTTTGAAGTCTCTTTTGTCTGTACAAGTACTGCAACTCCTGCTTTTTTCTCCCTATTAGTTGCATGAAATACCTTTTTCCATCCCTTTACTTTCAGTCTGTGTATGTCTTTGGGTTTGAAGTGACTCTCTTGTAGGCAGCATATAGATGGGTCTTGTTTTTTTATCCATTCAGTGATTCTGCGTCTTTTGATTGGTGCATTCAGACCATTTACATTTAGGGTTATTATTGATAGGTATGTACTTATTGCCATTGCAGGCTTAAGATTTGTGTTTACGAAAGGTTCAAGGGTAATTCCCTTACTATCTAACAGTCTAATTTAAATCACTTCGCATGCTATTACAAACACAACCTAAAGATTCTTATTTTTCCTCCTCCATTCTTTGTATGTTATGAATCATATTCTGTACTCTTTGTCTATCCCTTAGGTGACATCTATTTAGTTTTAGGAATACTTCCATCTATAAGAGTCCCTCCAAAATGCACTGTAGAGGTTGTTTGTGGGAGGGAAATTCTCTCATCTTTTGCTTATCTGAAAATTGTTTAATCCCTCCTTTAAATTTAAATGATAACCTTGCCAGGTAGAGTATTCCTGCTTCAAGTCCCTTCTGCTTCATTGCATTAAATATATCATGCCACTCCCTTCTGGCCTGTAAGGTTTCTGTTGTGAAATCTGATGATAGCCTGATGGGTTTTCCTTTGTATGTGATCTTTTTTCTCTCTCTAGCTGCTTTCAAAAGTCTGTCTTTATCCTTTATCTTTGCCATTTTAATTACTGTATGTCTTGATGTTGTCTTCCTTGGGTCCCTTGTATTGGGAGATCTGTGCATCTTGATGGCTTAAGAGACTATCTCCTTCCCCAGATTGAGGAAGTTTTCAGCAATTACCTCCTCAATGACACTTTCTATCCCTTTTTCTCTCTCTTCTTCTTCTGGTACTCCTATTATGTGAATATTGTTCTGTTTGGATTGGTCACACAGTTCTTTCAATATTCTTTCATTCTTAGAGGTTTTTTTTCTCTCTGTGCCTCAGCTTCTTTGTATTCCTCTTCTCTAATTTCTATTTATTTACCTTCTCTTCTACTACATCTAATCTGCTTTTAAATCCTACATTGTATGTTTCATTTCAGATATGGAATTTCTTAATGATTGAATCTCTGTCTTAAATTCGTTCCTGAGTTCTTGAATATTTTTCTGTACTTCCATAAACATGTTTATGATTTTTAGTTTGAACTCTTTTTCGGGAAGATTGGTGAGTTCAGTTTCCTTTGACCCTTTTTCTGGGGTTTGTGAGATTTTGGTCTGTACCATGTTCTTTTGACTTTTCATATTTCTGTGTGGTGCCCTTCATTGCCTAGAAGCTCCAGTCTCTGGAGCTGCTCAGCCCCTAGACTGAGGTTGGGAGTCGTAGGGGAGTGGAGCAGGTGCCTGGGGGAATGAAAGATCTGTTTCCTGACTCCCGTCTGCCCTGCCTGTCTCCAGTGTCACAGCCAGTGACCCGAGCACACAGGTGTAATGTGCTTGGTGTCTCTAGCATTTGTAGGTGAGGCCTCTCTCTGGCTGGCCTGAAGTCAGAGAAGTGACTGTCAGTTTGCGAGCAGGTGTTGTCAGGCCAGGAGGAAGGTTCAGCGGGCTACATATCACAGAGGGGGGCCTCGGAGCTGAGTAGCCAGCCAGGGGGATGGCGCACCTGACGCTCCCCAAAGTTCCCAATCTGCTGGGCAGAGTGCATCCAGACAACCTTGTCCCCCTATCCCTTCCCCTGCACAGCTAGCTCCATGCAAACCCCGTGCCTTAAGCACCCCTCTCGCTGCTAGTAATCCTTTCAGACTTCCTGCCTTTCCCTTGTCTCAGAGTGGCCGGTTATGGATCCCGTCCTCCACAAATGGCCAGAATCTGTCTCTCAAGCACTCTGCCTGTCCCAGCTCCCCATCCTCCAGAGCACCAAACAATGTAGATTTCTGCTTGCAAAGAAGATCTCCAGGGCTAGGTGTTCAGCAGTCCCAGGCTTCCACCCCCTCCCCGACTCCATTTCTCTTCCTCCGGCTGGTGAGCTGGGGTGGGGGAAGGGCTCGGGTCCTGCTGGATCAAGGCTTTCGGATGTTACCCTGTTTTGTGAGGTCTGCTTGGTTGGTGAGGTCTGTATGCTGTCTGGTGCAGCCTTCTTGCCTGTTGCTGTTTTCAGGTTTGTTGTATTGACTATATTTTCACACTACCTGGTTTTGGGAGGAGTTCTCTGTCTCACCTCTCACACTGCTATCTTATATCTCCATAATCTACTTTTAAGGCAATTAAGCAGTAGGGGAAAAACATTTCAAAGGGACCAGTTTCTTTCATTCAAGAAAGTGTTTCTGTTAGTGCTTATGGTTATTTTATGTGGTAATAAAGATGAAACATTCAATAAGTTAGATAGTTGAAAAACAAATATTTTAGAAACAAGTAGCAATAAATTATAATTTATCTCAACTTTGAAGTCATAAATTAGAAGTAGACAGAAGATGAACTGTCTAGAACATTGAGAAAATATCCTGTTTTTGTGATGATTTTGAGTGTAGAACTCTCAGCACTTTTTCGGAAACTGAATGTAAATCCCACTAGAACCCTTCAGAATGCATGAAGAATGGCAAACCAAATAGACTGTCTCTTAGAAAAGTGAATTCTAGCTCCCTAATCTTTTCCTCTCCTCAAGGAAATTGTATTTATTTCTATTTTCATAGGGCATTCCATTTTCAGGAGAGGGATAGTCAAGGGTCATGGGGAAGTTAAGGCATAGGGTTACTGCAAAAATCTATAATTCATCACTTGTTTTGAGAATACCTTAATCCCCAAGTAACAATAATGTCATACATATACAGAACTTTACATGTTGCAAAGGGTTTTTGTTTTTCAATCTTATGATGCTGTTCCATATTAAAAAAACTCATGAAATACCACTATAATTATTATGGGTCTATGTAAATAGATTAAGTGAAAAAAAGTACACTAGTAGTGGTGAATTCTGTGGGAAGAATAGTTTGGGGTATTCATCAAAGGAGACTTTTTAATCCATAAAACACTTTCACACATACTATTTCATTTATCCTTAAGACAAAGTGAAAACACTTGCAAACTGCTGTTTGTATAGGAAGCTCCTCTACCTTCATCAAAAATAGTTGACAGCCCACTGTATTTTAGGTACTTGGGACATATCAATGAACCATGTCCCTGACCTCAAAAAGCTGACACTCTAGTGGGGAGTATAGACAATAAATAATAGATGTAAAAAATAAGTAGATTATATAGAATGTTAGAAGGTGATAGTTACTAGAGAGAGAAAAAAAGGAAAGCTTTGAAGGAGGTGAGGGATTATTCATGATGATATCTGGGTGAAGAGCGTTCCAAGATGAGAGACAGTCAGTGCAAGAACCTGAAGGCGGGAGCCTGGCTGGCCACGCAAGGAAGTGACTGGTGTCACTGAAGCCACTGAAGCCATCAAGTCAGACAAACAGCGCAGACCTTGTGACGCTGTAACTCCGGGAGGGAAATCCCGGGGCGAAATGCCTTTGAACTGAAATCAGTCAAAGGGAGAAATAACGTGGCAGAAACCCGTTTATTGCTTACCAGCAGTCATCCATTTCTGCTCGCCCACGTCTCTCCTGACCTGGCTGCAAAAAGGGGCCCCAGCCAACCCCTCCAGATATGCCCTTGCTCACCGTTGTAATCACCCATTGATATGGAGATGCACTAAGGCCACGGGAGAGTTTCTGGAAATGTTGCAATTTACCCACAGGGCTCTTTTGGGGGTAGGGGTTCTTCCTAGAGGGACTATATGCCTTGTGAGGATTTTGTACTTATGAGCAATGGGAAACCATTCAAAATACTAAGGATATGAAGACTATAAAGCAATGAATTAAACTCAGTTAGTTGGAAAGAAGTTAATAATGAAGTCTTTCAAGGACAGTATACTGGAAGTTTCTGCTTAAAATGTATATTAAAGAACTGGGAGAGAGCAGGATGAATGACAAAGTGGCAAAACAGGTTTTTGAGTTACAATGATTAAACCCAAACCAGGCAAGATTGTGAGTAATATTTAATATTTCAGTCATTTTATTAAAAAAAATTAAAACCCCACAAAGCTGAAGAGGAATAACAGAAACCAGGTATGGTAGGCCTGGTGGTGTGACCCTCAGATTGAGAGTGGTGAAAGCCATTTTTAATTGGAAAAAGAACTAGAAACAGGCATGTAAAATAATGAATGTTAGGGAAAAGACCAGGTGGCTGGTCCTGTTTGTCTGTGTTGTAATGTTAGACCAGGTCATGGTTAATGAACAATGACAAGCTGTTTTCTATCTACCTAGAGAATCCCAAAAAGGAAAAAAACCCACCACCAACAAGAAAAACCTCTACTAAGGATTTAGGAGAGGTAGGAGGAAGAATGATTTGACATTACAATACATTCTAATAAATTTTGTGAGCTTGTCTTTCCTGAAGCTGGACAAACCAAAGGTTGACAATGTTTGAAACAAGTAATATGGTGAATCTTAGTGTGTTTCAAATGGTAGAATTTACTGGTTGTAATTTCCCTAAATTAGGAAACTGTTCTAGAAGGCTGAGAGTGGTAAGAGTGTAGTTAGCATGGATGGGAGTTAGAAGCCATAGTTGGGGGTTTGTAGTATTTTGTGGGAAGAATGACCTGGGGCCATATGTGGTAGTATATCATTCATGGAGTTCTGTGGGGTCTCCTCACACAATATGCACTGAAATCTATGGCCATTTCCCATCTGTATGGGAAGGTACAGAAAAGAGGAAGGGCACAATTCTTCTAGTCCAGTGTCTTTGTGTATATAATGGGCAGCAGATCTTCGATCAGAGAGAATAATCATAAAAACCTGTTCACAAATCTAAGATTTCTTGACATCAAATACTAAATGATCTTAAAGAAATATCTTGAAGAAAAGTCACATTAGCTCACTCATTCATTAATTCAAAAAGTGGTACACCGAACAACTTCTTTTTGCCAAGAGCAGTGCTAAATGATTCAGTCCCTATCTTTGTGGAGTTTACTGTAGTGGGGAAACCAAATAATAAAGATTTATTTTTTATTTATGTTTCTCTGGGGAGATGATGTTTGAGCTGAGACCTGAGGAGAAGCTTACCATCCTGGCCATGGGTTCATTCCTTCACAAGCCCTGTGCTAGGTCAAGTGGCTTGAATTTAATTCTGCTCTTTTCAAAAATCTCCTTAAGTGGTGGTCTTTATGTCAGTTTATGGCAACTTTTAGAAAGTTAATGATAAACTTAACAATCCTGCCACTAAAGTTATAGCTTCAATTTATTTACAAGCATAGTATTTTATTAACATCTATTTGTACCTATTTTAATGCAATGTAAGTGTGGTATGTACCCCATTGTAATTCCTGGTATAGGCTTAATAGGAAAAGAAACATTTGCTAAATAAAATGTTCACAAACAAGTCGAACTTGCATGTTCGACTGTAGAGGGAGTGAATATTCATATTAGGAAAAATTCCACCATATAAAGTGAATCTCATAGTTATTAGGGATTTGGAAACTTGGAAATATCATCAAAATATATATATTGGTATATTACCAAGATTGCATATCATTCTGTATTATTAAATCATAAAAAATCTCAAATTTTACTGCAATCAGGTTTTGAATGTTCAACATTCTCATGCCATTTAACCAGAACACACTTTTCTATATACAAATGGATATATTAATTTCTATAAAAGTGTTATCTTTTTACAGTATATTTAATTCAGATCCAGTTTCTATTTCTACTAAAATAATTGCTTATAATACACAGACTCGATTTTATATGACTAATTAGAACAGTGTACGGGAAAAATAGGTTTGCAGGTAATGTTGAAATTAAATATGTTAATCTGTACCTCTGTGTGCACATTTTATATGAGCTTTAATTTGCCAAATAAATTATAGTTCTGTGTTTATAAGGTGCCCTTGAAAGAGTGTCCTATTTTTGAACACTAATACCATGGGGAAACAAATACACAAAGCTTTTAGCTATAGGCTAAACTTGCATAAATTAAGGCAAGAGCAGTTGGTTGGTAAGTAGAGCTATGGTATCCTCAGCTTTTAAACACTCTGAATTGTTAACATGATTTTTTTAGTATGGTTACTAATATTAAGATAATAAATAATATTTAGTTTCAATATCGTACCCTTCAGCCAGGGCATAAATTCATTTTGAATGCTGTGTTGAATTAATGTATAATAAACATACTGCAGTTTGCTATCAGGAATTCTCAATGAAATGCAGGAAGTCAGTTCTTTGCTTATGCATTAGCACTGCCAGTCTTGCTCTGTTTAATTTTAGCTATTTATAAAATTGCTCTACTGACAGTCCTCTTTATTTTAATGTGATTGTTTTAAGGTTAGCCAGAAATGGTACGGTGTGTTTTTTGAAGTAGGTTATAGAGCTGCTGTAGGAGTATGGGTCCTTAACAAAAAATCCCTTTCACATTAGCCACCTGCAATCAAGACACCCAGCTGCCTAATTGGGTGAATTGTGGTGTGCCCTGTGGGGCAGGGGCCTGCAAAGTCACTGTGTATACCAGGAACTGTTGAGTGTCTCAGAAGGGAGTTGGATCCCAGAGGACTTGTAAAAACAATGTTGTTGATGGAAGTAGAATCTGAGAGCAGTTGCAGCAACTGCCACCTACTTCTGAGACAAATGGCAACTGTATTTAAAATGTTATTATTGTCTAAATAGGTTGGTTCCTTTTTATGACATTTACTTATATAACTCACAGGACTTTGGCTTAAAAGTCGCTCTGGGTCTTGAAAGCTGGTGGAGGAGTGCAATGAATTCCCCAGTAGCGTCCAGGCTCACAACTAAAGGAAGGAGCAAGGAGGCCTTCAAAATGGAAAAACATAGTATTGCTCTGTATCAGTTGACTCCAGCTGCCTAACAGAGTAACACAGACTGGACGACTTAAACAATAGAATTTATTTTTTCACAGTTCTAAAGGCTGGAAGTTCAAGTTTAGGGTGCAAGCTTGGTTGGTTTCTGGTGAGAGCTCTCTTTCTGGTTTGCACAGTGAGTGAGCTCTGGTGTCTCTTCTAAGGGCATGAATGCTATTGGGTCAGGGCTCCATGCTTATGACCTCACTTAACCTCAGTTACTTCCATAAAGTCCCCATCTCCAAATACCGTCACATTGGGAGTTGGGGTTCCAGCATATAAATTTTGGGAGGGTGTAATTCAGACCATAGCATACTCTAAATTATTTAATATGGCTTTTAGTTAGAAGTTCATAATGTTTTTGGTGCCAAAGATCCCTTTGGAAGTGTGGTAAAGCCTATGGACTTCCTCTCAGAATAAAGTTCGTAAGTGCACAGAGTAAATTGTATAGGGCTTCAGAGGAAGCCAATTATATGGAAAGGTAGTTAGCAAAATATTAAAACACTGTGATCTAGAAATATATGAGTCTCTTATTAACACATTCAATAACAGGCTGTAATAGTTTGTCTAATAACTACCATAATTTTGATGTAGTGATGGATAAAGCGATATTTAGAAATATCTGCAGTAACTGTAATACAATTTGAAAATGTCTGCATGTTTTGTTGGTGACAAAATCACAGGTAACTGCTACTGCTATTGTGATTGGTTCCCGACATTCATAGTGGAAGGAAATGCAACATTTAAGTCAGGGGTTATGAAACTACAATGTTTTGTTCTTACCCATATTCAAAGATTTTCTTAATCCCATGCATGGACCACAAGTTAATAACCCCTGGATAGGTCACATTTTAAGATGTTTGCAATTTTAATATTTGTCTTATATTAGCAATGCTATGATCATAAAAAGTCAGCTATTATTATATTTACTAACAAATAATTATTATTGGTTTTTGTTTTAAAGAATATTTTTTAAAAAGTGATAAGTTTCAGCTGGGGCTGAGGGGGCTACTAATTGATATTAGGTTAAAAATAGTAAGATTGTTTCAATAAGTAGCTCCACTTACAAAGAGATTATTAAAGCATGAGAACTCATTTTAAATTCACTTGCCAAATACAAACATACTTCCTTTTTATAACTGACTGATTTAGGAAAGCTATGTCTTTTGTGGGCATTACTAAAATTCCCATCAAAGAGAAAACAAATCTGGTTCATTCCATATGAAATTTATCTCACAGTAGTTTCTGAGCTTGGTCCTTTCAGTAAAGGAAAATATGTAACCAGAAAGTAAAACCATTTTCCTTACTGGAGACAAAAGGTTACTTCCCAAATAAGTCAACCCAAAAGGAGGCGGTATCTTCAGGAAGCGTGGTTGGAATGTCAAGAAGATCTACTTGAGTTAAAGCTCTGATGCCTGTGGGGTGCTAAGCTCTGGACAAAGAATTTGGGGTGCCTTTAAAATTTTAAAATAGCCTTTTCTGAAAAGACCTTCATGGTGGCCTTCACACTAAGTGTACATGTAGACGTGTCATTCAGAATATGGGTTTTTGAGTCATTCTGCCTGGCTTTGAGTCCTGTTCCTTCATACACTCACTTTGGTGGTCTTGGCCAGGATTCTTAGCCTCCCTGTCCCTCAGCTTTTTCATCTGTAAAATAAAACAATAGTACCTACCTCAAAGAGTTATTTTATTGTAGAGATGTAGTGACATGATCTATCTGACATGCATAGAATAGGCCCTAATACATAGTAAGTATTTAATAAATGGTAGCCATTACAATCTTTGTTATTTATTTTTTCTTTAGTGTATGACAAGTGTTTCCTGGAACTTGCTCTTATAGCTTGTCCTGGCTTAATGTCCACAACTGACACTTACTAATCCGGATGCCATCTGCTGCCCTGTCCAGGCCTCAATTTGGCTTCAACGTGAAATGTCTTTACAAGTCTTGCATCAATGTGATCTTGTTCATTTCACAGAGCTCTGCCTAATATCCCCATTAAGACTCAGCTTTTCACCTTCAGTCTCAAAGGAAGCAGAGATGGGCCTCCTATCTTTGTTGAAATTCTGCAATATGCAATTTGAAGTTGGATTGACCTTCAAGCTGACAAAGTAAAATAAACAGTTTTATAAATGAAAATGGTTAATCTGAAATAGATCACAGCTAAGAACTTCATTTTTTATTCATTCTCTTCATACAAGGTTGATATCATACAAGCGAACATCTAATATCGCACTTCATTGTGGGGCTCACTGAAGATGCAGTTAGAGGAAATTAAGGACACAGTGAACTGGCAGAAACTGGGGAATATGTCTGCAGTCTCTTATTGTGGAGAATTATTATATTTAGATGTAGGTATGACTAATTAAAAAAAATGGTTACTAAAATTTTACTGCTGCATTCTTTTTCTTTTGAATTCTTCTGGTTTCCTAGACATCAACCTCATCTGACAGTTTTAACTGTTTTTATATATGGCAGAACATCACATAGTTCAGGAAAACTGCATGAAGAAGCATAAGATTCTTTGTTTTAAACTCATGTCTCTTGAAGAGTGTTCTACAGAAATTTCATTTTTTTTTTCAGGAAAGAAAAATCTATCACTTGAGAGCCCAAATATTTACCAGAGAAAATAGAGTGAAGAAAAAAAATTTGCAGTCATATGGAGAATAAATCATAGGATCTAAACATTTCCTTACACTTGCCTGACAGCTACGTCTAGTTGCCTTTGCACAAAGGAGAAGTTTTAAGTCTGGTCTAAGGGCCTGTTCTGATGACTCACTGAGCAGTCTGGGCAACTGACCGTTGTTCTGGTTCCACAGCTTAAGTTCATAGAAGACTGGACCAAGCTGTGTTAGCTGGGAAAGGCTAAGGGTGATAAATAGGCCCTGTGCTCATGCCTGACTAGACTGTACTGAACTGTGTAGTCGTATTATATAAGGTATAACACCAAGATTGATGGCTTGTGCATTTCCAGAGCAGCCTCTGTCTTTGTGCAGATCCTTACACACACACACACACACACACACACACACACACACACACACAGAGCTGAGCTTGTAGGAAGGCACTAGAACTTTCTAAAGGTCTGCTGAGACCTTCTCTCATTCATACATTATCATCTTGAATCTTCATTTTTTGGGGTCCAGAAACTAACAACCCCAACTATCCTGGGAAACATTGTTTATCTCTTTGTACTAATTTTCTTCTGTGTATCTTAGAAAAGTAACTCTTCTTGATTTACCCAAGTGGTGCCCATGTCTGGTCATTATATAAAGCTGAACATATCAACATTTTTAATATGATAGTTTTGTGACTACATATAATACTTGATTAGTAAAAGTTTATTGAATTGAATTATACATAGTTTAAGGTAAACTATACTCAAATGATGCACATCTAGCCTTAGCATTGTTAAAAGTATATTTAACTAAATTAAATTTTAAAAATGCATGACAATTGAAAAAATAGGGGGAAAGTCTAGAAATGGTATCTAATATAGAGGCATACTCAGTTCCTGACTTCAATTCATACTAATGGCCCACCTTCTGATGTCCTCTTGGTATTCTGGGAACACTGTTCCTGTGATGTGCTGCTTTCCTTTCACTTTTTGCGTCATGTTCCAAAAGGAAGACAACCAAAATATCACTGATTTAAATCTCTCCAGAGATACTCAGTACCACTGATCATCTCTTTTCTCTGATTCGCCTCTGCAGAAATTCAGTGTCCAGATGTTTCAGAATCCAGATGGCCTATGAATCCTCTATCACCCAGAAAGGAGGAAAATGTGCATGAAAGTGGAACATCGAAAAGAAAAGAAATAATTTAGCATTGGCGAGGTAATGGCAACACACAGGGCTCAAGGAAAATCTTCTGTTCCGAAAGAAGCAACTTAATAAAATGCATGTTATAGGCTCTACCAGCAAGCTAAATTTTCAGCCTTGCCTCTTCTTTCTATCAACATTAAGAGGCTTGCAGAGATCCACACTGTTTAAAGGGCAGACAGCATGGAAGAACTATCATGTACAATTTAAAGTAGCAGCTAAAATGGGAATGGTCACAAAAAAGCCTGTTTCTTTGCAATTAAATTGACAAGCTGTCTATGATTACCCTAGGGAACTTGGCAGCTGAGTGATAAAAAGACTGCAGAGTGTTGAAAGGTCTAACGCAACTTACTAGGTGGACAAAGACCACATCTGCTTAATATACTGATTGGGAGAGTTGTGGAATGTACTTGGCTGAATTAGCCGAGGAGGGATACTAATGATACCTTTTCCTCTCTAAGACTCTTCCTGCTCGGAATCCATTTTAGAATTACCCACAAATATTTGGAAGCATGAATTGAAAAATAGTTTAGTACAATACCTTATGTTATTTGGTACTAACCTACCATTACAAATAATCAGAAGAATTGAGCAGAAGTTTAGGAGGAAATATTAATAAAACACTTCCATCAATGTTTATGAAATTTGTATATACTTGACATGAAAACTAGGTTCCCGAAAGAAGGTTCATAGTGATCTCAACAACTAAGGAGTTGAAAGACTATGAATGATTTAATGCAAAGTATTGCTATGTGAGAATTACATGGTATTTTCATCCTTGGGTGTCCCTCGAGTTGAGTAAAGCAGAAACTTAGGCTACAAAGGATATAAAACAATAAAAACAATAAAAAAAGAAGGATATAAAAACAAAAACCAGATATTGGGTGGTAGCAATTTGTGAAGACGAACACACCCATTTCAGCAATGTCTTCTTAATTTTAGCGCATAACTTAAAAGGGCAAATGCATATAAAAATGTGAAGGTTTCTTCTGATATGTTCCATGAGTATTCATAACACTCTACGCTAACCAAATAAGTGATGCCTATACTTACTTGCCTGTATGTTCTTCATGAGGGCTGAGGACTGTTTATTTCATCAAGCGTGGAAAATGATTTGTGACTATTTCCAAAGTAGGATTACCCTAAGCAGGATTTCTGAAACAGAAATGCATTATATATTACCTTGGCATTCACTTCAAAAAACAGAGATTTTCCAATTAGTTGGCCAGGATCTGCTGGTCTTTGAGACCGTGTGGTAGTCCAACAAAATTATTCAAAGCTCAAAGTCACTCAAATGATCAATGACTTCAACATTGGACAAAGATTCTCAACATCACTGATCATCAGGGAAATGCAAATCAAAACCACAATGAACTATTACATCACAGCTGTTAGAAAGGCTATTTAAAAAAAGACATGAAATAACAAGTGTTGGAGAGGAGATGGAGAAACAAAAACCCTCATGCACTGTTGGTGGGAATATAAATTGGTGCAGCCACTGTGAAAAACAGTGTAGAGGTTTCTCAACAAGTTAAAAATAGAACTACTTGGTGACCCAGCTATTCCACTTCTGGGTATTTATCTGAAGAAAATGATAACACTAGTTTGAAAAGATATATGTGCCCCTATGTTCATTGTAACATTATTCACAATAGACAAGATATGTAAACAACCTGTGTCCATTGATAGATGAATGGATAAAGAAGATGTGGTTTATTTATACAACTGAATACTACTCAGCCATAAAAAAGAATGAAATCTTGGCATTTGTGGTAACATAGATGGAGCCCAAAGGCATTACGCTAAGCAAAATAGGTTAGATAAAGACAAATACTGTATGATTTCACTCTTATATGGAATCTAAAAAAAAAACATAAACGAACAAATAAAATCGAACAAAAACAAACTCATAGATAAAGAGAATATTCTACTGGTTGTCAGAGGGCAAGGGTGGGTGAAATGGGTAAAGGGTGTCTCTATGGTGATGAATGGTAACTAGACTTGTGGTGATGACACTTTGTACTATATGAAGTTGTCAAATTATAAAGTGTACACTTAAAGCTTATATAATAAAAAAAGGGAAAAAAAGCTGTGTCACTTTTGATCTGGTAAGAAACCCTAGAGGAAATGTCAACACAGGGGAATCCACTCATGAAACTGAACCCAGTTCAAACACTACATTCAAACATAATTTATTATGACATATATCTACATTTGTTGACATATGGAAAGTTGTTACAAATGGTATGTATCATTTGATTGCATTTTTATAAAGGTTTGTGTATATTAAAACAATTCCTCAATAGTACAAATGGAATAATGAAACAATAATACCCTGTATTAGTTTTAGCACATTTTACAGTGATTGTACATCCAAAATCACCTTTTTGTCTTCCTCATAACAATCCCAGAGTACATTTTGTTGCCCCCCCTTTCAAAGCCAAAGAAAGAGAAGCCCAGGAAAGTTAAGTGAGTGGCTTTCCTAAGGTCAGTAGTAATTGGCCGAACTGAGTCTCTTTGCTCTAGTCAAAGGAAGATGTAGAGCAGAGTCTGCCGTGGAACATAGTATGGGATGTTTAAAAACAATCCTTCATTTGCAAAACCTAAGTCAACATATGTGTGTAAATTGAATATTTAAACTCCCTTTTGGGATAACGGGATGAGATGATACATGTCTGCTGATGCCTTCAACCAGGCTCCAAAGAATCTTTATCTAATTATTGAGGAAAAAAATACTCGTCCTCTTCCCTCCCATCACGTTGAAGGTTATACACTTATGTACTCATTGCTTGCTTTTTCTAAAAAAATGTGCATTTGATTGCTATATAACATTACTTTTTTCAAATGTCCCTGCTGCTACCAGCTAGTACAAAGCCTCATATAAAAGGGTGGTGTAAATGCTTTTAGATGCTAATTACGATTTCAAATAGATAGCAACCAAATCCTATCCAAAACAATAGTTTTAGATCCATCCAATTCTTGATTATCCATGGAAATAGGGACAAGGAATAGCAAAATCAAAATAGGAAAATCGAAATCCACAAACACAAACCTCATTTTACAAATAGCTTCAATCTTCCCCCTCAACAAATCTTTAACAATGGCTAATAACATATTTAAGTTGGCTAGTTTGAGGTTTGTCATTTTTCTACCTCCTGCTCTGGTTGAGGTACTGCTGAGTGGAATAGGGTTTACAAAAAATAGGGTACCCAGATTAATAAAATCACAAATTGACTGGAGTACAACACCCCTTTGTTTTATTTTGACAACTGATATGTGCATGTACGTGCTTAGTAAATGCTATTTAATGAGGGGGATAGGCAACGATAAAATTATGCTGTCCATTCCACTCTGCCTCTTCTATCACTGGCCCAGATCACAATTCCTGGGGTTGTTCGCATGCCTTCTCAGCTGTCCTGTGCGCTAATGCATTATTTAATGTTACCCAAGCATTTTATTATAAACTAACAAATAAACTTCCAGGAGTGAGCAGACAAAGGCCTTTAAAAATACAGTGTAGTGTGAGATTAAGATCCAGAATGAAGCGAAGTATAGATCTTTAGTTATAGTAATATTGGTGTCTTGACGGCCTTTAAAAACGGTCAGGCCACTTGATACATTTACAAAAATCCTCTTTTGCCAAGGAAAGTGTACTGAGATACGGAGATATGAAAATTATTTGATATCTTTA
Organism: Smutsia gigantea; assembly: GCA_032199065.1. Classification (NCBI taxonomy): domain Eukaryota; kingdom Metazoa; phylum Chordata; class Mammalia; order Pholidota; family Manidae; genus Smutsia; species Smutsia gigantea. The sequence continues at coordinate 585,474 of JAVSCE010022620.1, read as the reverse complement.
TAACAGCACTACATTGTATACAAATACAAGGTGGTTGCATGCATTAATGTGTAGGGTGACACCTTCCAGAATTGGAAGCACTAATGAAATCAGCACCGGTTCTCTACAATATCTATTTCTCCTTTTGTCCTTCCCAAGATAACTTGGATTTGTTTGGGATGGGGCTAATGTCCAGTTAAAATTTCTCACCTCCCCAGATTCTTTTATAGCTAAGGCCTTGTCACCTAGTCCTACCAGGTGCCACAGAAGCAGACTCCTGGCTGAGGCTTATGGCAAGGTATTGCTTTCCTTTAACAAAGGACAAATTAAGCTGGCACATACCTTTTGCCCTTCTTTCTCTTGGAATACAGACACAATGCCTGGAGATAAAGGGGTCATCCTGCGACCATAAGAAAAAACAAAAATACATGCCAAAGATGCTAGAGAGGAAAGACTGAAAAAAATCAAGTCTCTGATGGAATTGTAGGGCTATGGATCTAGCCTTGGCCTACCTCCCTCTAAGTGAAAAACAGATTCCTATCTGGATAAGCCAGTTGAGTGGGGTTCCTGGTATAAACAGAAGAAAGCAACAGAGTCTGATAGAACAGGTTGGTTAGACTGTAGTCTCTGAGAGAGTGGGTCCTAGTACTCTCCTTTGGCAGTCATCCTTGTATTCTCTTCACACTCCCTAAAGTCATGACACGTTCCAGACAGAGTTTCCTCTGCCAGTAGTCATACATTTGTTGGTCAATCCTTTCAGGCTACAGTGATGCTTATAAAGCCATTCATAAAGTCAAAGCACTCCCACTGATTTCTATATTTAAAATAGGTCTCAGATATACAGCACTCTAACAAATCAATGTCACACAGGTCAGGGCTGAATGAGGTGTGCCTGGGATGTTTTTTAAAACTTAAGCTCTATGAAAACACCCATTATATGGGATAATTTAAATTAAAAATTTTGATTGTCAATAGCATACTAGAACTATAAATCAGTGAACCTTTCTAAAAGCTGTTGGAGATGGGGAATTACAAGAGGATGTCTATGGTTGGATGAAGACCATCATGAAATTAACAAGAAGGTCATGAATCAAGCTAGGATACCAACTTCCCGTATTTTTTTTCCATCTTCTTATGCAAACACTCCAGAATTTTGAGACTGGGCTAAGTGCTTATAGCACTTCCTATGTTACGTAAACATTATCTGTGTGCATGTATTTATCTGGCAGGTGGCTGTCAGCTCCTGGTTGGCTGGGCCCACAGTTATACCCTTGTTTCCTCAGGGTGTATCATTGTTGGGTGCTCAGCATATACTGACTGAGTTGAATACAGTAAGATAGGAACAGAGAGGGTGGAAGGAATTTAGAGTAGCAGGTTATTCCTTTTAGCCCTATGGTTTCCCAGGTAGAGAGAAGGGTAGAGCAAATAGAAAGAGGGCAGGTGCAGGGGTTTTGACGCTTGTTTTTTGGGGCTTGTAAGTAAATCCTGGAAAATCATGAACAAACCAGGAATGGTAAATAATTGGTACTTTTTAGCTTGAGAGGCACATAGAGAGCAAAATTATCATTGAAAAGAATTAATAACCACTGGGGGAAAATCCCTAGTTGTTTAAAATGTCTATATATCCGTAAGTTATGTTTTAAATGCCTTATGGGCAGCTTACTTAAATATTGCCTCCTTTATGTGCTCATTTTTAAATAATTTCTATTTTAATAAAACTTTCTGTTTCTGTAAGAAGAGTTTAATTGAATGAGAAAATATAATAGTTGTAGATTACCATGACAAGAAAAAGCTTGCTATTTAAACCATGGGTCTGCAATAAAGACATCATTATTCATTAAAGATAAATTATTAGTGGAGAAATAACTCTGGATTTTGTGCAAATTTAGGATATAAACAGCCAGTAAACATTATAGGGTATGAATATTTTCATGTGCCAGGTTAATAGCAATTTCTGCCTATTGCTCTATGTAGGGAGAGAGCTGGCATGTCCTTCAGCAGCCTTCCAAGTTTGTAAGAATCAGACACTGGTTTATAAAGTGTGTGGTCACCATCAGTTAACCAGAGTATCATGGCAACCAGAGCTTTATATTTTCTACCCACATGGAACTCAGCTAGATTCTCAGCCTCATAAGGACGGCTCCCGACGGTGATGAAGAGACCCAGACCCTAGGGTTCAGAAACGCTGCTGCCACGTTCATCTGCTTAGAGTATTAGGCCCTTGCCCAAACTGGTCATTAAAAAAAAAAACAACAAACAACAAAGAGGAAAAAAACCCGAGGAGTTGGCTAAGAAACTTCACCTGCTTTGCCATCATGTCAATATTAGCTAGAAATAATTAATGTATGACTGTTTAATTATATCTCAAGACTGCCCAATTGAAATGAATTTTATTATTACCCTTGGGTAGCCTAGGCATTTCCAAAACGTAGCTGTTTTCAAGGACAATGAGGATCATTAGTTTCATGAGGGCTAATAAGCTGAGGAATTCTTATTTTATGCATTTAGGGTGATTTGAAACCGGAAACCACAAGAACTCTGAGAGTGTCTCTTCAGAGCGCTTCCTAACGGAACTGTTCCCCGTCCTAACCAGGAAAATGGGGTGCTCCATGGGCATGCGCTGCGGGTCAGAAGGCCTGAATTTTCTCTGCCTGGCATTGGGCGGCGGGGCAACATTGGACAGTGCCCTTCCTCATCTAAGGTCTGACTGATTTTAAGACACTGTCTGCCTCTGCGCGGATGAAGCGCCGCTGATGCGGGTCAGGCCCTGGCGTTCTTGTCATGCACCTGGGATGAAACTCTGGCAACTGCCTACAGTTCACCTTGACTGTGGCCATGCCTCGTGTCTCTCGCCCCTCCACTAGTTCATTCTCATGAGGCAGTTTCTCACCCTTTTTTCCTCAGAAGCATTACTCGGAAAGAATCTTTTGGACATCAGTTTACTTATATTCTCCTTCCGCCCGTCTACAAACATTCCTGTGGACTTTTCCTTTTTTCTCTTGATGTCACTTTAACCCTACGCCTGAGGCATCTTACAAACCACTTTCTTTCTCCAGTCTTTATTCTGCCAGATTATTTTTCACACAGCCTCTGCCCTCCCCCTCTCTATTACCATCCCGCTCTTCATTCTTTGAAACTCATTTTGTCACCTGGATTTGTCATTCCTAACGTTTCCCACATCCCATTAATTCTGCTACTGCATTCCCGTGGCTTCCCTGTGCTTCCTGAAATGCCGCTGTTGAGTCCTTTTCCAGTTTCCTTGCTTTGATCTCTGCAAGAGGCTGGAGGTGGGGGAACACCACCAGTCTGGGCGTAGGGACACCTGGAACGAGGTGGTAAAGTCCGTGTCAGAGTGGGCAGTCGCTTAACTTCTCTCAGTCTGCTTCTTCCCATGTAAAGTGAAGAAGTTCCCTCCGGCTCAAAATTCTATGATTCTCGATTTCTTTGTACTTATAGAGAGGAGTCAGGGAAAATTGCAGTGTGATTGCGCCTGGAAAATTAACTGCAACACGAGCCATTCACTTAGCAAAAACAAGGGAATCACAGGTTTATTTGATGACATGGAAGAGAGAGAGATGGAATCTGGGGCTTAAGGCAGCATATGGGCTTTTGTATTTATAGAGAGGAGTCAGGGATACTTGTATGTGATTGTGGTTCCAGAAAAATTAACTCCAACATATGAGCCATTCGCATAGCAAAAACAAGGGGCACGGGTTTGTTTGATGACATGGCACTAAGATGGAATTTGGGACTCAGGGTGGCATATTGGCTTTTTTTGAAGCAGAAGCAAGCTCATGGTTTATTAGCCTGGATTAAAACTGGTGAAGTTAAATAGAGTCAATTGGACTTTGTAAATGAAGTAAACATGAGCTTCTCTCTGTTTTTCCCAATTCAGTACTCGTTTTTTAAGATATGTTTTTCAGATGCCTAGGATTGAAGTTTCCATTCTGCTATAATGGAAAATAATCACATCTTCCATTTTAAACAAAAACCATTGTGGAAGTGGATCCAGGATGCAGACGAAAATAATGCATTATTTTACATAGCTGACATGGTACATTTGAGGCATAAAACCCTGCACACACTATAAACAAATGAAAAGCCGGAGTCAGTCCTGTTAGGCCTAACCTATGATCGATTGCAGACCGAGGGTCGTAAAATAAGTAACAGTCTGGAACCATGGTTTATCAACAGTTTTATTTTCCTGAGACAACTTTATCCTAGAGAGCTGGAAAAGCGCGGCGCCTCAATTGGAAGAGGATCGTGTGATTTTCGAAGTATTTTCAGTTTCATCTTCTAAGGTTTGCACTCGGCAAAGTTGCTTTCACAAACTCCTGCACGAAATGCATTTGGGGCGTAACAGCTCGCAGAGATTTTATTAGCCCCTTGGGTTGGCCCTGAGAAAAATACACTCGACAACATAAGTCGAAAACTGGAAAATGCTGTTTTGATGGGGAAAAAAAAATCCCACTCACAAATTCTGAAATGTCCAGCTTACCTTTGTGGGGTTGCTTTCTCCTTTCTTTTCTTTTCTCTTTTTTTCCTTCAGAGCAGGGAATTGGTGGGGTGGGAAGCTTTTATTTTATTGTGCCCCCGGGTCTTTCCTGAGTAGTCATTTAGAAGGGCACAACAGACTCAGCCCTTTCAAGGCCCGTTCGGTCCGTGCGCCATGGGCAGAGAAAGGGGTGCCTGCGCGCAGACAGTGCTGCGGGGGTTTCTCTGCCCTCGCGGGCCGGGCCGGCACCTCGCCTCTTCCTTCCTAAGCAGAATTCCCGACCGGCCCCATCCCGCTTAGCCGACCGGCCGGGGGTCCCCCAGCCCTTCCCCGCGCGGCTGGCTAGTCGTTTCTCAGTTTACACGGCGTCGAGGCAGCGGGCCTGGCGACGGTGCCCCCGGGCCGCCGGGCAGAGGTGCAGGCGGGAGCCCCCGGTCGGGCGGAGGCGGCCCGGCGGTGCGACGCCCGCGGCAGCTGCGGCGAGAGGGGTGCGGGCGGCGCGGGGCGCGGGCAGGACGCACCCAGAGACACGCCGAGAAAGGGCAGCGCCGCCGCCTGCTGCCGTCCTCGGCGCGGTTAATCACGCGCTCCCCTCTCGCTGCTGATTTGCAAGAGCAGATTAATCAGAGAGCGCGGCTTGATGAAATTTGCTGTTATTGTGCCCATTTTTAGCAACATCTTTTATTATCTTCATTATTCATTTACAGGGGACCGGCATCAATTATGCAAATGAGTTCACAGACTTTGCAGATTACTTCATTTGCCGCTATTGTTTGTGGAAATTTAATTATTAAATATTATTAAGCTTGCGTTTTCTTCAATTTTCCAAGGCTTAGTTTCATTTGATTTTTCCTCCAGCTGCTCTTCTTTCCTTTCAGTGCCAAAACAGCTCCTCATCAAAGCGGCTCTGGCATGTGAAGACCAAATAAAATCTCCTCAATTTAATAATTTTGATGTTAGTCCCTTGTTCTCAGCTGCTTGCTCAAAGCAATGCAGAGAGGAACGCAGAGCACATTCAATTTAATGAGCAGAAATTGAATTCAAGTTTGTTCGGAATTGACTTCAATTAAGCAGAGTCTTAATGATAAATTAATCTCTTTTCTTTATTCCCTAGAATTTGTTTTTCAAAGTAGGAAATTGGACTACATTGAAAGACCAAATAAAGAATACCAATTTTAACTAGATCATGGAACTGATAGCAAAATTTAATTCTTTATAGTAACGTACTTGGACAAATAGCATTCTTTCTATGGCATGTATTATAATTTATATTCATTGTTACCGCTTACCCTTCCATGGCATGGATAAAATGGCAGTTGAATTAAATATGGGCTTGTAATAGACTTCAGAGTTTTAATCTTTATTAAGAAACTCTAATTGAATGCATAATTAGCTTTTCAGGCTTTAGGAAATTCGGTTTCATATCTCTGTAAACTGAAAACATTGATCAGGAATTCTAAAGCAATTTTTATGAGTTTATTTTTGAGGAGAAATTATCAGGCTCTATACAAAATGACATTTTAAACCGAAGAGCATGCATCCGAGAGGCAAGGAATTAGGTTCATCTTGTGCTGTTTCGGACACTGAGCCAAGGCTTCCTTGGAACCAGGGCCAACACTGGTAATTTTAAGTTCCTTTTATTAAAACCTCTAATGTTCCTCCAGGCCACCAAATCCATTATTCCTGTCCAGAGCCTGCTGAAAATCCAACTCACAGCTACTTGGGGATTTTAATGAGGGTGTCCACATTGATTGTATGGTGACGCTGGTTTTGCTGCCACTGTCAGAAAGGTACCTGGCTTTTTTTTTTTTTTCATCCGAATCATGGATCATCATTTCTGGAACATGCAGGGCATAATTCTCCATGCTCCAGTCTGCAAAGCGCTCTATCTACATATGCCAAATGTTATTACTGCCGTTCCTTCAGGAGTGACCTTAGAAGAGACGATGTGTGTTCCAAAGAACTTCAAGCTGTTCACTGTGGTATATTCATAGTCACAAATTTAAAATACATCAGTGTGAGAAAATGCATTTGGGCTGTGTATGGTTTCACAGAGTGGCTCCCCTCCTCCCTGCTTCCTGCTCTTTCCATGTATGCATTTTATTACTCTTGGCCACTCAGTCATGGTGCGTGCAAATTTGACTTCACTGTGAATTTTAAATTGAATTACATGTGATGGAGATTATCTTCTTTGTGTGACAGTACAGTATTGTCATTTCCAGTACTTGTCAGGTCCACCTGCTCTATGTTAGAATTAAAGATTTATATAATAATAGAATTTTAAAACTAACAGGATGCTTAAAAATCACCTGGTCCAACTCTTATGTTTTATAGATGAGGAAACTGAGGCCCATAAATGTTATGTAATTTTCCCAAGGCCACAGAGTCAGTGAGAGGCAGAGCGAGGACTCAAACTTGTAGGTATACCGACTTCTGGGCCAGAGAATTTTTTTTTCTCCTACTATTCAAGGCTGCTTCCAAGTTGTGTTGTGACATTGTTGAGTAAGTGGAAACTAGTTTAAAAAAGACAGGAATTAATTTGTTGTCTTGTTCAAACCGGGAAATGTATTGATTAAAGTGCATAAAAGCACACACAAAACCAGTAAGCCTATTTATCTGGAACTTAGACAATTGGGAAGCCTAAGTGACGGGATTGTTTTGTGCTCTACTTTAGTGAGAAGGGAACAAATGAAAAGTTAATACATTAGTATCAGGGATTTTGTTTTTTGTTTTTTTTTTAATATAATTTATTTTATTATCATTAATTTACAATTACATGTGCAATATTACGATTATTAAACTACCCCTTCATCAGGTCCCCCCCACCAACCCCATTACAGTCACTGTCCATCAGCGTAGTGAGATGCTATAGAATCACTACTTGTCTTCTCTGAGTTGTACTGCCCTCCCCGTGCCCCCCCAACATTACATTTGCTAATCGTAATGCCCCTTTTTCCCTCTTATCCCTCCCTTCCCGCCCATTTTCCCCAGTCCCTTTCCCTTTGGTAACTATTAGTCCGTTCTTAGGTTCTGTGAGTCTGCTGCTGTTTTGTTCCTTCAGTTTTTTTCTTTGTTCTTATACTCCACATATGAGTGAAATCATTTGATACTTGTCTTTTTCGGCTTGGCTTATTTCACTGAGCATAATACCCTCTAGCTCCATCCATGTTGTTGCAAATGGTAGGATTTGTTTTCTTCTTATGGCTGCATAATATTCCATTGTGTATATGTACCACATCTTCTTTATCCATTCATCTACTGATGGACACTTAGGTTGCTTCCATTTCTTGGCTATTGTAAATAGTGCTGCAATAAACATAGGGGTGCATCTGTCCTTTTCAAATTGGGCTGCTGCATTCTTAGGGTAAATTCCTAGGAGTGGAATTCCTGGGTCAAATGGTATTTCTATTTTGAGTTTTTTGAGGAACCTCCATACTGCTTTCCACAATGGTTGAACTAATTTGCAGTCCCACCAGCAGTGTAGGAGGGTTCCCTTTTCTCCACATCCTCGCCAACATTTGTTGTTGTTTGTGTTTTGGATGTTGGCCATCCTCACTGGTGTGAGGTGATATCTCATTGTGGTTTTAATCTGCATTTCTCTGATGATTAGCGATGTGGAGCATCTTTTCATGTGCCTGTTGGCCATCTGAATTTCTTCTTTGGAGAAGTGTCTATTCATGTCCTCTGCCCATTTCTTAATTGGATTATTTGCTTTCTGTTTGTTAAGGTGCATGAGTTCTTTATATATTTTGGATGTCAACCCTTTATCAGATACGTTTTTATGAATATATTCTCCCATACTGTAGGATGTCTTTTTGTTCTACTGATGGTGTCCTTTGCTGTACAGAAGCTTTTCAGCTTGATATAGTCCCAGTTGTTCATTTTTGCTTTTGTTTCCCTTGCCCGGGGAGATATGTTCATGAGGAAGTTGCTCATGTTTATGTCCAGGAGATTTTTGCCTATGTTTTTTTCTAAGATTTTTATGGTTTCATGTCTTACATTCAAGTCTTTGATCCACCTTGAGTTTACCTTTGTGTATGGGGCTAGACAGTAGTCCAGTTTCATTCTCTTACATGTAGCTGTCCAGTTTTTCCAACACCAGCTGCTGAAGAGGCTGTCATCTCCCCATTGTATATCCAAGGCACTTTATCAAATATTAATTGACTGTATATGTTTGGGTTAATGTTTGGATTTTCTATTCTGTTCCACTGGTCTGTGGGTCTGTTTTTGTGCCAATACCAAATTGTCTTGATTACTGTGGCTTTGTAGTAGAGCTTGAAGTCAGGGAGTGTAATTCCCCCTGTTTTATTCCTCCTTCTCAGGATTGCTTTGGCTATTCGGGGTCTTTTGTGGTTCCATATGAATTTTAGAATTATTTGTTCCAGTTCATTGAAGAAAGCTGTTGGTAGTTTGATAGGGATTGCATTGAATCTGTAGATTGCTTTAGGTAGTATAGCCATTTTGACAATATTGATTCTTCCTAGCCAAGAGCATGGGATGCATTTCCATTTGTTAGTGTCCTCTTTAATTTCTCTTAGGAGTGTCTTGTAGTTTTCAGAGTACAGGTCTTTCACTTCCTTCGTTAGGTTTATTCCTAGGTATTTTATTCTTTTTGATGCAATTGTGAATGGAATTGTTTTTCTGATTTCTCTTTCTGTTAGTTCATCATTAGTGTATAGGAAAGCAACAGATTTCTGTGTGTTAATTTTGTATCCTGCAACTTTGCTGAATTCAGATATTAGTTCTAGTAGTTTTGGAAGTGGAGTCTTTAGGGTTTTTTATGTACAGTATCATGTCATCTGCAAATAGTGACAATTTGACTTCTTCTTTACCAATCTGGATGCCTTGTATGTCTTTGTTTTGTCTGATTGCTGTGGCTAGGACCTCCAGTACTATGTTGAATAACAGTGGAGAGTGGGCATCCCTGTCTTGTTCCCGATCTTAGATGAAAAGCTTTCAGCGTCTCGCCGTTAAGTATGATGTTAGCTGTGGGTTTGTCATATATAGCCTTTATGATGTTGAGGTACTTGCCGTCTATACCCATTTTGTTGAGAGTTTTAATCAGGAATGGATGCTGAATTTTGTCAAATGCTTTTTCAGCATCTATGGAGATGATCATGTGGTTTTTGTTCTTCTTTTTGTTGATGTGGTGGATGATGTTGATGGATTTCGAATGTTGTACCATCCTTGCATCCCTGGGATGAATCCCACTTGATCATGGTGTATGATCCTCTTGATGTATTTTTGAATTCGGTTTGCTAATATTTTGTTGAGTATTTTTGCATCTACGTTCATCAGGGATATTGGTCTGTAATTTTCTTTTTTGGTGAGGTCTTTGCCGGTTTTGGTATTAGAGTGATGCTGGCTTCATAGAATGAGTTTGGAAGTATTCCCTCCTCTTCTATTTTTTGGAAAACTTTAAGGAGAATCGGTGTTATTTCTTCTCTATTTGTCTGGTAGAATTCAGAGGTGAATCCATCAGGCCCAGGGGTTTTGTTCTTGGGTAGTTTTTTGATTACCAATTCGATTTCATCGCTGGTGATTGGTCTGTTTAGTTTTTCTGTTTCTTGCTTGGTCAGTCTTGGAAGGTTGTATTTTTCTAAGAAGTTGTCCATTTCTTCTATGTTTTCAGCTTGTTAGCATATAGATTCTCATAATATTCTCTTATGATTCTTTGTATTTCTGTGGGGTCCGTCGTGATTTTTCCTTTCTCATTTCTGATTGTGTTTATGTGTGTAGATTCTCTTTTCCTCTTAATGAGTCTGGCTAGGGGTTTATCTATTTTGTTTATTTTTTCAAGAACCAGCTCTTGGTTTTATTGATTTTTTCTATTGTTTTATTCTTCTCAATTTTATTTTTTTCTTCTCTAATCTTTATTATGTCCCTCCTTCTGGTGACTTTGGGCCTCATTTGTTCTTCTTTTTCCAATTTCAGTAATTGTGTCTTTAGACTATTCATTTGGGAATGTTCTTCCTTCTTTCAATAGGCCTGGATTGCAATATGCTTTCCTCTTAGAACTGCCTTTGCTGCGTCCCACAGAAGTTGTGGCTTTGTGTTGTTGTTGTCATTAGTCTCCATATGTTCTTTGATTTCTGTTTTGATTTGGTCGTTAACCCATTGATTAATTAGGAGAGTGTTGTTAAGTCTCCATGTATTTGTGAGCTTTTTTGATTTCTTTCTAAAATTTATTTCTAGTTTTATACCTTGGTGATGTGAGAAGTTGGTTGGTAGGATTTCAATTTTTTTGAAATTACTGAGGTTCTTTTTGTGGCCTAGTATGTGGTCTATTCTGGAAAATGTTCCATGTGCACTTGAGAAGAATGTGTATCCCGTTGCTTTTGGGTGTAGAGTTCTGTAGATGTCTGTTAAGTCCATCTGTTCTAGTGTGTTGTTCAATGCCTCTGTGTCTTTACTTATTTTCTGTCTGGTTGATCTGTCCCTTGGAGTGAGTGGTGTGTTGAAGTCACCTAAGATGAATGCATTGCTGTCTATTTCCTCCTTTAATTCTGTTAGTATTTGTCCCACATATGCTGGCGCTCCTGTGTTGGGTGCATATATATTTATAATGGTTATATCTTCTTGTTGGACTGACCCCTTTATCATTATGTAATGTCCTTCTTATCTTTTGCTACTTTCTTCGTTTTGAAGTCTATTTTGTCTGATACAAGTACTGCAACACCTGCTTTTTCTCTTTGTTGTTTGCATGAAATATCTTTTTCCATCCCTTCATTTTTAGTCTGTGTATATCTTTGGATTTGAGGTGAGTTTCTTGTAGGCAGCATATAGATGGGTCTTGCTTTTTATCCATTCTGTTACTCTGTGTCTTTTGATTGGTGCATTCAGTCCATTTACATTTAGGGTGATTATTGATAGGTATGTACTTATTGCCATTGCTGGCTTTAGATTCATGGTTACCAAGGGTTCAAGGGTTGCTTCTTTGCTATCTAACAATCTAACTTAACTTTCTTGTTAAGTTATTGTAAACACTGTCTGATGTTTCTTTCTTTCTCTCCCTTCTTATTCCTCCTCCTCCATTCTTTCTATAATAGGTGTTTTATTCTTTGCCTTTAGTTGGTATTTGGATGGTCTGCTTTCTTTGCTATGATTTTTTTTCCGTCTGGTGACATCTTTTTAGCCTTAGGTGTGCTTCCATCTAGAGCAGTCCATTTAAGATATCCTGTAGTGGTGGTTTATGAGATGCAAATTCTCTTAGCTTTCGTTTATCTGGAAATTGTTTAATCCCTCCATCATATTTAAATGATAATCGTGCTGGATACAATATTCTTGGTTCGAGGCCCTTCTGTTTCATTACGTTAAATATATCATGCCATTCTCTTCTGGCCTGTAAGGTTTCTGTTGAGAAGTCTGATGATAGTCTGATGGGTTTTTCCTTTGTAGGTGATCTTTTTTCTCTCTCTAGCTGCCTTTAATACCCTGTCTTTATCTTTGATCTTTGCCATCTTAATTATTATGTGTCTTGGTGGTGTCTTCCTTGGGTCCCTTGTGTTGGGAGATCTATGAGCTTTGGTGGACTGCGAGACTACTTCCTTCCCCAGCGAGGGAAAGTTTTCAGCAATTATTTCTTCAAAGACACTTTCTATCCTTTTTTCTCTCTCTTCTTCCTCTGGTACTCCTAAAATGCGAATCTTGTTCCGTTTGGATTGGTCACACAGTTCTCTTAATATTCTTTCATTCCTAGAAATCCTTTTATCTCTCTGCCTCAGCTGCTCTGTACTCCTGTTCTCTGTTTTCTATTCCATTAACAGTCTCTTGCATCTCTTCCATTCTGCTGTTAAGCCCGTCGATCGCTTGTCTGATTTCTGTATTGTCTTTCCTCAGTTCCCTCACTTCCTCCCTCAGCTCTTGCACATTTCTCTGTAGGTCCATCAGCATGGTTATGACTTTTATTCTGAATTCTTTTTCAGGGAGGCTGTGCATTTCCATCTCTTCAGACTCCCTCTCTGGGGTTGTCTGGTTGATTTTGGTCTGAACCATATTCCTCTGTCTTTTCATGGCTATATAATTGGTCACTGATAGTTGCCATGTATGTCAGCTGGGCTCTTTAAGACTTTAAAAGGAGAAGAAAAAAAAAGAAAAAAAAGAAAGAAAGAAAGAAAGAAAAAAGAAAGAAAAGAAAAAACAAAAACAAAACAAAAAACAAAACAAAACAAAAAAAACAAAAAAAAATGCCCACCGGACGTAGATTCTGTGGGAATGCTCTAGGTGGCGCTATTGCCCCACTATTCCACAGCTGTGACTGTGCCGCTCCGCAGGGCCCTTTATCGCTCTGGCAGGGGTGGGAACGAATAGGAGGCTGTTGATCCCAGTAAGAAGGGTTAAGTATGGCTACGCTTCCTCAGTCGCCAGCTAAGGCGTCTGAAACTCCCCAGGACTCCCAGCCTGCTGGGCTGAGTGTGCTGGGGTGATCCGGCTCCTCCGCTGGGCTCCTGTCTCTTTAAGACCGCTGAGGAAAGCGCGCACTTTTTTTTTTCCTTCCCGGAGCCGGCTGCAAGCCCCCTGGCGCGTTCCCCGCTCAGATCCTGCCCCTCTGTCTCTCCAATCTCCGCTGCACTGCGCAATGTGGGTCAGCGCTCCCTGCGCAGATCACCGGGGCTGGGTACTTCGCGGGGTGCACTTCCACTCCCTCCCGGCTCTGAATCCTCTCCTCCCGCCGGTGCGCTGGGGTGGGGGAGTGCTTGGGTCCCGCCGGGTCGCGGCTCCGTATCTTACCCGCCTCTTGGGGTGCCGAGTCCTCTCGGGGGTAGCTGCACGCTGTGCGCTTTCCTGTGTATTCTTGTCTCTCTTTTAGGAATAGATGTATTTTCTGTGTTTTCGTAGATAAATATAGTGTTGGGAGGAGATTTCTGCCGCCTTGCTCACACCGCCATCTCCCCGGAAGTCTTGTGTATCAGGGATTTTTAAAACAAAAACCAGGAAACTTTGTAGTTCTGCAGGCTCTGTGCATATTAAGTGCTATATTCTATAGTGGGGGTTGACAGTGTTTAAATTAGTATTTCCAGCATTTGTTTATTCCATCCCCATGAGAGAGTGGTATCCCAAACTTCCTTCATTTCATTTCAGTCTTTCATTTGTTCAACCTTAATGAGCTGTGAGTGCCTGGCAATTCGCTAGATGTTCAAAATATGAAGACTGATAAGGCTGCTAAGAAGGTTACAGTCTAGCTAGTGGGGAAAATAGAAAGAAATAGCAATTATCGTATGAAAAAGTAAATGTTCTCATGGGCACAGAGTGTGGGGGTACATGGAGGAGAGGCATCTAAAGCAGACCCGGGGGCCTGGGAAAGCTTCTCCATGCACCGTTTACGTGAGCCCTCCCTCCCAGGGCAAGTCACCAAGTGAAGAAGGTGATGACCGTATGGACTGGTATGGGAAGGGTGGTTTTACCAGGTAGAAGATGCATGTGGGATAAAAAGGAAGCATGGAATGAAATGAAAGCCAGTTTTGGGAGACTGAGCTAAAGAGCCAGGGGTCAGACCATATGTGCTTTGTGTATTCAGGCTGAGTCATTTTTCCATTTAGACTGGGAGCAGCTGTTTAAGTGAGAATACAAATATTCCTGGGATCATGGCTATCTCATCTCCATCCCTTATTAACTAATATCATAGGTAGGACTTCAGCCATGATTAGCTGTAACCTAAAGTGGGCTAGAAGAATTTGGGTGATGGAATGGGGCAGGAAATGGGAGGAGGAAAGAACAGAGACATTGATGGGAGTGGGAAGGAGGTACCTGAAATGGACTGTCTGTTCACTGCTTTTCCTAGGACCCAGGGTTTTTTTTTTTCATCAATGCCCACCCTTAGGCCATTAAAATAATCCATGTACCTTCTATTCATGGATAATTTTACAATTTCTTAAATTTTACACCTTCTACCTTGACAAAACTCTATGAGAATTTGTGGTGATGATCTATAATGTCTGTAATCATGATTTTCTAAGAACTCAACACCCCAGTGAAATCAAGAGAGAGAAAATCTTATTATGTTAAGAGTATTATATCATGTTTTGAGAACCAGTCTGACTTATGATGAATAAGGGTAGTTAGTTAATTGAAACACTGAGTTAACCAGAATATCACATTTTCCCACCATTCTAAATAAATTACCTTACTAAATCCATTTTATTTTGAGACCTATAAAACTGGTTTTCAATCTGTGCAAGAAAACTGAGATAAATAGAAATACAGCATATATATAAGCATTTCAGATGAAATCAATATTTTCTTTCAAATTAAAATAAAAAATATCAGACAGAATCACATAATTTTAATGATAAAGAATTCATCATCATATGTTGAAAAAAATTTTGAGAAGTATTTAAAAAGAAGTTGCAGGCATCAAAACCGTAAGAGGAGTGGTGTACTTCATAGTGAAGCATTTGCTTGTTATTTTTGATGGATCCAATCCAAAGAGAGCCTTATTTAAAGATCTGCTCAAACTCTAGTTCAAGGGTGGAAAAGGTGGGTACTTTCCTCTGTACTTGTCAGCTTAAGATGAATTAAAACACCAGCCAAGATCATTCACAATAGCCAAGATATGGAAACAATTTACATGTCCATCAGTGGGTGAATGGATAAAGAAGCTGTGGTATATACATAAACAATGAAATATTATTCAGCCATGAGAAAGAGGGAAGTCTGCCATTTGTGAGAACATGGATGGCCCTTGCGGGCATTATGCTAAATGGAATAAGCCAGACAGAGAAAGGCAAATACTGCATGGTTTCATTTATATGTGGAATCTTAAAAAAAAGTAAAAACTCACAGAAACCGAGATTAGAAAAGTGGCTGCCAGCGACTGGAGGAAATAAGGAAAGGTTGGGAGAAGGATACCAACTTCCAGCTGTAAGATAAAGGCTGAGTGTCTAACATAAAACATGGTGACTATCATTGCTAATGCTGTATTATATAATTAGAATTTGCTAAGAGAGTAGAACTTAAATGTTCTCATCAGACAAAAAAGAAAGAATATATAAGGTGATGGATGGGTTAGTTATCACTATGCTTACACTACATATCTTAAAATTTTATTTGTCAATTATACCTGAATAAAGCTGAAAAAAAAATACTCTGCTGAAAAATTCTATGCTTGTGTAAGGAGAGTCTGAGTCAGAGGTTACAGGCCTTTTCGATGGCCAGTTAGTTGGGTGTAATGTTAGAGCCCCAACTAATAGATGCTATTCTGGCAGCACTGTTGAGAGAACATTCCTTCACTATTTTCCCTGAGGAATTTAGTTGCTGCCTTGTCAGTCTTGACCAATACACATTTTTCTGCCTCCTTTATGAACTTTATAACTCCAAATCATCTCATTGGGTTCTCTTGTCATTGTCCTCACATCTCTCATAGGTTCCTCCTGAAAAACTGTTACTCTCTACCCATGCCCTCAATCTGAAAATGAATAACTGATATTTTGGATTTAGTATCTTTTTTCTCTCTGTGATAACCTAACTGCTTTCTGTTTATTATTTTAGAATAAGATGGATTTTCTAAGCCCAATATTCTTTAACATATTTTGGTGTTCAACTTAATTTGATGCAACCAATACATATTGAGCCCTTCTGCATTTGATGTTATATGAAGGGTCTTGGGGGCTAGAGGGGTGCACAGAATGGTTATCCTGCCCTTGGGCAGTTTTGTATATGGGTGGTCAAGGTAACAGAGAAGTGGATAATGGTCGTCAATGGGATAAAGGTTAGATTGGAGGTACATAAAGGGCTCTGAGGAAAGGGAGTAAAGGCTCACGTAAGTAGGAAGGAAACTTAACCCAGGGGAAGGAATGAATTAGAGTTTGTCAAGGCAGAGAAAGTGGCAATGGAGTGGAGTGGAAAGAGCATGAGTCTTGCAGTTGGATAACTGGGTTAGAATCTGCTCTCTATTTGCTGAGCCAAGTATTCGACCTCTCTGAAACTCAGTGTTCAAGAATGACAATATCCACCTTGCAGCACAGGTGGTCATATAAGCCTGTCCGTGTCCCACCATCTGCACATCAGTTCTCCTTGCCCAAAGTTCTTCAGGTCGGGGAAGTAAAGAATTTGGCATTTTGATACTGCCTCTCTTCCTTCCCTAATATTTTCCCTTCAAAGTACCTAGAGCAAGGCCAAGTTTCAGGGTGAGGTCTACATAGAGGCAGGGGCTAGGGAAGGGAGGAAGGCAGAAGTTCCAATACCCTCTGCACACGTGCATGTGTGTGTGTGTGTGTGTGTGTGTGTGTGTGTGTGTGTGTGAGTGTAGGGCATTGTCCCTACCCTTTCATTCTTTTCTGCCCTGCTCTCCTAACAAAGAAAATATATGGAGTAAATTTGGGAGGAAAAGTAGAAAATTCTCCTTTCCTTATAACCTTTCCACCAATCTATTGTTCATATGCTTAAACTTCCTGGCAAACATTAAGTACTCAATACATTTAGGTGAGCAAATGTTAAAAAAAAAAAGCTGGGGAACAAGGCCGATGGAATAAAAGGAATCTTTTTTTTTTTGAAGAGGTGTGAAGAGGTTCTAAGAGCTTTGGCATCTTTTTGAGGGTAAAGATCGTGCATCTTATTCCTGCCTCTCCTCTCCACATCATTGATGAATGGCTTTCAAATAAACAGGTACGTGATATGAAAATAAAGAGCATCTTGGTTTCCTTTTGTATACAGAAAGAGTGATATAAAAGAGTTAACGTTGATTAACAAATAACAACAGGGAACCCGCATATGCTTACAATAAACTTACATGCAATATTGTGACATGCACATGCCCTGGGGGAGAGAAGCAGTAAGGCACGTGTGGAAACAAGAGAAAAAAGGAAAATGGAAGAGACAAAGATGGGAGAGAAAGAGAGGCAAGAGAGTAAAAACTGGAGATAGGAACACAGAGTGGGAGAAAGAGGAAAAGGAAAGGGAGAGACAGAGAAAAGAGAGAGGCTCATGAAAGGAATAGGAGAGAGAATGCACAGAGTGACATTTAGGGCACATATTTTTTTATACTTAGCCACTGCAGTGGGTTCCACAGAGCAGTCACCTTGTAGTTCCTCAAAATCCTCATGAACGACTGTTTATAGCTGTTTAACTGCGCTTACCTTTGGATTTTCAAGAGCTTGACCCATAATGGGATAGATAATCATAGTAGCTCATCATGGAGAAATGATTATTCTCTTGGCATATTATCTTTGGCACATATCTGGGCCCTGAGAAAAGGGTTTCCATGTTCTTACATTAAGAGGTTGCAGGTTTACTGAAATTGTCTCCTTTCAATAGTCAGCTTTGATTTTTTTTCCTCTAAGTTGACATTGTATCTCATAATTAGCTATAAGCATCATTTTCTCTAACTTGGTCACAATTTTGAAAAGATACATCTTTCCCAGTGTAGTATTTCTTTCTGGGGAAAACTGTTCTTAAGCCATAGGAAAGCAGGTTGAACACTATAAAAGTGAGATCCAGAGACAGGCACCTTTGCAGAAAAGGTATTTATGGGAGGTTATGGGTTTTTAGCTTTAAAAAAGATTATTTTTTAAATTAGTAAACAAGCTAAAGTAAAATTAAGGGGAAAAATAATACTGAAAAAGTAAAAAGCTGACTTCCTGTGTATGGAGTTTCATGAATTTTTAGGAAATGCCTTGCAACAGGAGGACTTGTGACTTTAATACAGCTTTGAAATGTAGGATGAAAAACATGGGAGATTTGTCTGTTTGTTCTTCTGCTTGTTTCCATTTCCACGAATAGCTTTCTACTTCGGGGACCTTTTCCCACTACAGCTTTCTCTGCTGTTTTAGTTGGCTTTTGCATATTGATAACCAAAATGTTCACTGTCCTTTAGTGAAAACAAAACAAATAATGCCAGTGCTGAAAACTAATTTCAGTTAAAATTCTCAGGGCTTTTCAGGAGCAACACAGAAGTCAGTCTTAACACATTGTCCTTGAGTCTGGGCATAGCTTACCTGGAAAGCTTCAAATAGGGACAAATAATTTTAGTATCACCTCCCATGTCCCTCTTACCTCCCTGAAAACCCAAGCCATCCACAAGCAATGACTGCCCTTTCCACAGAAAGGAGGTTCGGTGACCACTTGTCTGGAAAAGCTGGTAATGGACTATTAAATAGCTGTTTGTGAAATCACTGCATAGTACAGTGTTTCTGCAAAAGTATTTGTTTACTCAGTTCTGGATAAGAAGCAGGTCATTTGACAAGGCCCTGCAGTAAACAATGTCCTGATAGATAGCCCTATCTGTCTTTTGGTCCAGGCCTCTGCATTTTCTGTTATGCAAATGATGGAGCGGATGTGTGGACACGCTATCAGAGCAAGTGGGCGCGTCTGGCATGGTGGAACATCCGTACTAAAGGGAAATAGCCCATGCCATTGGGTCCCTGTGCCCCCTGCCAAAAAGTGTCTCCCTCAGCACCTTGTCAAGGTGTTTAAAACACACAACTATTCCCTCCTTTAAGTTAAGGGATCTCTGCTCCCTGAGCCTATGTGTTCTTCTGATTTGGCATCAACAGAGACTGGGGTCCAGAAGAAAGAGGGCACGGGCCTATTAAACACTGCTGTGGTGTGTCGGGGAGGGTGTTGTCTAACAGGTGAGGGAGCCCTGCAGGAAGGGAAGACCAAGTAGGCGGAATGCGGATATCATGAGCTCTTGATCACATCTGGGGCTTGGAAGGGAACGACTAGTGGAAATGAACCTAGGAAAACGGGAGGAGCTAAAGAGGCAGCAAGTTCATTTCAGAGATTTGCTTGTGGCCAATCTGATGGAATCATTTTCTTAGATGTCTTTTTGATCCTGAAATTGTAGGACTTCTGCCCTTCTTTCATGTTTGTTGGTTACATAGTTTGTTTGCATGTCATTCTGAAGCCATGAGATCTTGTGATCCTCACAGGCATTTTAATTCTCTTTTGCAGCCAAGGAACCCGAGAGGCAGAGGACTGGAACTCCCGTTGTTCTGGGCCCGGGATGCTCTCCAGCACACCCCCGGGGCAGCCTCCCGTTTGTTTCCCAGTATTGCTCTACGGGCCACTCCTCCTTCCTCTCATGTACAGTCCTTTTATTTTTGTCATTTCTTTATTTTCTAGGAGATGGTACAAATGACATACCCACTTCTCTAATCTTGATCTGATATTTGGGTTCTGCTAACTCATTGTTACGTGGAGAACAGAGTGTGATTGCCAGTCATCTTTGGCCAGGTTTGGGATCCATTTGAACAGGCTGCTTAGCTGACTTTGGGAAGAGTCTTCACTCATTAGTGGTCTTTTTGGCATCTATTTTATACATTCCTCAAGATCTCAGAGTGTAAAAGTTTTCTGGTTATCAGTTATCTTTTCTCATTTGAAAGGACTGGTGAAGAGTTTCATTTCTGCCCAAATAATGTGTTTTTTTGAGTAAACTCCTAATACTTGTAATACATTACTAATCAATGATGAAACATGGGTTAAAACATAGTTCAAGATGTCATTCCATACACATCTTGGAATATTTTCTTCTTTGAGTTGGAATATCACTATGTCTAAAACATCAGTATGGCCAGTTTTGCAGCGGGATTAATAAACATAGTAAGAATGGAAGTTAATAAAAGAGTGATGCTACAGTTTATCCAACAATTGTAGTTTTCTTATATTGGATGTAGTCAATGAAACCAGAGCAGAGGCTGAGCTGTATGTTCACACTCTTGAATGAAGAGAAGCAAAGATGGAGGAAAAGGAATTCTATCATCCAACAGACAGATGCAGAGCCCTATAAACTCCATTCTGTGGTGATAAATTCTTCAAATAAGATTTCAATGGAGAAAGATAATTTGGGGAAATATTTGCATTGCACTAAAACTTTATGGTGTGCAGTACAGGGAAGAAAATTGAACGTGGTTTCCACCTACATTTCAAATATTACCCTGTTGTGTGTACAGTGTTGGTATATACCAGTTAGATAATAACTTAAGGTTGAAGAGTCAGATTATCCAAAGGATCACTTTTACCTATGTAGTACAAGCATTTGAAAAAACAAGTAAGACAGTTTTAAAGAAATAATGTAAAACAGCCACTTTCTAAAATTAAAAGAAAAAATGACAGCAAATCAAATCAGCTGTTTGTCCTGTGGTTAATCTTTGGCTTCTGTCTCACGCCTCTCTGTTCAATGCCACTGTTGCTTCTTTCCTCAAAGATTTCCTGTTGATCAATGCCTTCCAACTTAGCTCATCCAGCTGAGAACAAAACCGTCTTCCTCACTGTGAGATACCAAGTGACGTGACCTCTAAATTCTTGCCATAGCCTTTGGCATTTGATAAATGAATTAAATAGAAATAATTGGGCATCTTTTGCTGTACTTGATGCCTGTAATAAGTGTCACTGGTGTCATACAAGACAATTTATAAATTATTTTGAAAAGAATTGTTTCAACTACAGAGCAGGCAGTGAAGGAGACAAATGGGAAGGATTTGTGAGGGGGCATGGCTATAGTGATGTCACAAGAACCAAGAGGATTTCAGCAGCTATTCTATTCATGTCAAGAAGAAGAAAAAAACAACGTAGTGGGCCCAGTGTTTCTATGATATTTTAACCCTATTTTCTTTACCTTTTTTACCCCCTTTTTTTGGGTGATTAGGGAAAATAAAAGGAGTGGTGTTGCAGAGACTTCAATCAGCTGAAGCACTGGTTTTGCTTGTGTGAATTTATGTTACCTACCTATTAAGTTTTGTGAAACCCCTTTACTCACCAAAGGAACAGTCAAGGACAAGATGACTTGGGTTTCATAACCCTTTGTTTAGAAATATTTTCAAAATAGTGCACATGTGGAAATAACAACGGTTAGCATGGCAAGCTACACCAAATAGGTTTTACAGTTTGAGTAAAATTTCCAAATGAGCGGTGTCACTGAAATACTGTCAAAGGTTACGTTTAGTTCATGAGACAGGCTCAAAACAACGAAGCTTTTCTCTCATACAAATTCCCAAGATGAGGAAAAATTAAAAAAGCAAATTAAGTGGAGAGAAGTAAATGAGACATTATTTTTCCAAAGTTGTTTTATTGCCTGCCAGGAAAATATCTTCAGGAGATGGACTGAAAAGGAAAAGACTTGGGTAGTGAGCATCTGAATCACAGCAGATTTGTGTGTATTATTGGCTTTTTCAGACATCAAAAGCAAACGGTGTGAAGGATGATGGAGGTGCTCAAACAGGAATGGGAATGAAAATGAGCAAATAGAAGATCATGCTCAATAAAAACACAAAATGATAATCAGAATAAATGAGACTATCAGTGCACAAGTAGAAGAAAATCAACTTGGAACATCTGTTCAGGTGAGGCTGAAATTAAGGGAATAATCAGGCTGTGGTCACGTGCATTTGGAAAGTCTATGAAAGATATGATGAGTCGCATCTCATCCTTCGCTCATGTGGAATGATCATATACTACCTGTGTACTTCATTAAAATTGGGTTTTGTGGCTGTGGATGTTATACCATCCAAGAAACATAGGTTTTCAGGAAAAATGCAGTTGGCTGTGCATTGTAGGTTAAGAAAACTTTAGTGGTGAAACGAAAATTACTCAGAAAAATATGCAAAGATATAGTAGTTAAGAAAAATATTTCTAAGCGAGCCTCCAAATGAATGAAATTACAGGGGTGTCAGCCCACAAAAGTCTTTGGAGAAATAACATACATTAAATGTATAGGACATTAAGACCAAATATATTGACTTCTGGTTCTGGAAATGATAGGATACACAAACTTCTCCCTGTTCCTCCTGCTAAATATTGTTAAAACCTCTGGATATTATATATCAAACAAACAAGAAAAATCTGAAAGATGGTCTGTGGCTAAAGTGAAGGTTCCTGTGGCCAGGATTCTCACCTGGCCCTGGTTGGCTAGCTCACTACACACGTGTGGGCAATACGTTGTTATTGACTCTGTATAAAGAGCTCCGCCCAGAATGCTGGGCAATATGGTGGCAGGGCTGCATGGCTGCAGGAAAGCAGAGACAAGACTGGCGTGGTGGCAGCACCGAGGTCAGAGATTGAGACGGCTGCGGGGGCCAGAGAAGCCCAGAGGCAGAGACCACTTGCTGCATGCAGACTTGCTCTGAGTGGAGGGAATTCTAGTGATTGACCTGCCACCCTGGGAATAAAGTTGGCTGTAAACCCTTTCACCCCAAGAACCTTCCGTTGTCATTCTTTGGTTTCATTGAATCCATAGTGAACTTGCCTGGGGCTGAAACCTATTGGCAAGACATGATCACAGAAGGCAGACCTGTTAGAGACCTGGTTTCTCTTGGGACCTGAGAAACAACATGGTGGTGAGTTCCCTGGGTTTTATTTTGGCCATATATATTCCAAACTGAGTGCTGGAGAAGCCACAACCTAGAAATGCCAAAACTGCAAAAACAAACAAGCAAAGAAAAAGCCCCAACAAAAGCCTGCTCTGTCTACCTAGAGGATGAGGAACTGTCAGCCTAGCAAGACAGAGAACTTTTAGAAAATAACCCCTTTAGTCTAGGCAAACACCATGGAAAAAATGGAGCCCTTATTCCCATCCTTGTCAGCAAAGGTGTAGTGGGGAGCCTGGACTTCCACCCTCACCTGAAGGCAATGAGGCAGCTCTTTCACTGCTCAGACAGGGGTTGTGTCAGAAAGACTGAGCGGGAATCTGGGATTTGCACCTCCTCCCAAAGGTCATGAACCACCCTTCCTTAACTGTAGTGTCAGTGGAGGCCGTGTGTGGAGCACAGATGAAAAGCCCTTTCCCTTTCCCAGCCAAGGTGATGTCCTACAAGGAGGCCTAGTAGGAAACCTAAACTTCTACTCCCACCGGCTGAACTGAGGCAGGTCTTCCTTCCCCAGCTGGTGTTATGTCAGAGGAGGCCTGCTAAAACAGCAGGCCTCAATGAGATCCAGCCTCATAAAATAATACCCACAATGTCCAGAATACAATAAAAAAACATGTCCTATCAAGAACCAGGAAAATCTGCATAAGAAGACAACAAACAGAAGTTAGCAGCAAGCTGGACAGATGTTGGAATTATCTGATGAAGGTGTTAAAGTAGCCATCATAAAAATGCTTCAGTGAGCAATTGTGAACATACTTGAAACAAATGAAAAAATGGAAAGTTTCAGCAGATAAGTAGGAGCTATGCAGAAGAATCAAGTGGAAATGTTAGAATGGAAAAATATGATAACCAAAAGTAAAACCTTATTGAATAGCCTCAGAAGTGGAATAGGGAGGACAGAGGACAGATCAGTGAACTTGAAAATAGAACAATAGGAATATCCAGTCTTAAGGACAGAAAGAAAATAGAGTAAAAACTGGTGAACATAGCTTCAGGGACCCATGGGACTATAATGAACGATCTGATAATCATATCAACCAATTCCAAAGAGTGGAGGAAAAAGCATTGGGCTGAAGATGCATTCAGAGAAATAATGGCTGAAAATTTCTCAAGTTTGGCAAAAGACAGACCTACAGGTTTAAGAAATTGAGCGAATTCAAACGGTATAAATCCCAGAGAAATCTATGCCAGGACACATCCCAAGAGGCAGCCTCAGTGAGCAGATTTCTTCGGTGGTCCTAAGATCGCAGAAGCACATACACAGTGTCTTCAGAGCCTCTGTAAGCCGGAAATGGTGCTGCTTCACAGGCAGATTTCCAAATTATCTTATCTCCCCGCGACCCAACCCTCCACCCAGTTGTTAATCCTGCAAAATGGTTGTAGGGAAGGCCCCCACCCTTCCCGAACTGTTCTATGAGGACAGCTGCCCTCTGCCTCACCCCAGATATGCCTGGCCTTGAGAAACCTGAAAACACAGCATGTTGTATGCGTGAGTAAGGAGCTAGATAAGGGCCTTGAAGGCCAGGCACCTGGCCATGAAGGCCACACGCGTGCGCATCTTCAATACTTACGTAACTATGAGTCAGCCCTATAGCAGTATAAGACGTACAGCTTTATGCAGAATAAAGTGGCCTCTCTGAGCACTCTCCACGACAACTCCCGCTGCCTTCTTTGCTCTTCATGTTGCCCCAAAACCTCAAAGGCAACCCCCGGACCCCGACAGTGGTACATAATCTGTATTGATCACATCGTCACAAATCAATGTATTTTAATGACTTTTTTAATGAAAAGGGCCTATTTAAAACAAAAAACAAAAAATGTAAAAAATAATTGAATTATTATATAGGTCTTATTATCTGTAAGGCACTATGATTGCTCTCACCTGAATGTGCAGTCTATTATTTTGGGGGGAAATATGTATCTTGCTAGGTCAGAAAGTGAATGCTCGTGGTGTTTTGTACTAGAAGCCTCATGTTGTGAAGGAGGGAGTGGGTAGAAAGACCAGAATTGAGAAAGAGATCGTAATTTCAAATGTGGCCCAGCTGTCTTCACTGAAAATTCCTACTACGGAATATGACCACTGCAGGAAATATTATGTGAAAACACATAACTAGTACACAAGTTCTTGAAAAAAATCACCTCTAAATCTGTTACATAGTAGATATGCCATAAACACTTGGTGAATGAATGAATGAATGAATGAATGAATGAATGGCACACTTAAACCTAAAGATTTAATTTTCTTTTTGACTACTATGTGAGAGTACTTACTATCTTGTGTCTTATGTTTAAGTATGTGGGTGTGTGTTTCATTTATAAAAGCTTTTACTATCCCAAGGTCTTAAGCATTTTCTTCTATAGTTTCCTTCCGTTGAGTATTTTGACGACATTCCTGTGCCGTTTCAGAATAAGCCTTTCCCAGTAATCTTCAGAGACCTGAGCAGGGGTGCGCCTTTAAGTGCTCACACTGGCCTCGCAGTGTTGTTTTTCTCCCGCCAGCATGTGAATAAGTTAGCAATGATGCTAACTCACATGGCAGAGTGCAGGGTTTTCTAAGGTGTGTTTTGATGAACACTAGTTATGTGGAATGTTAATAGGTATTACTCAAAACAGGATGTGAAATAATGGGGTTAAAAAGTTAAGCCCATATATTAACGTAGACATTATCACCTAGTGTTAAACACTCTGACGTGTCCATATTACCAGATGCTCTTGGATGCTTTTAAAAAATATATATTTTTCTCACTCTAACAGTGCATCCCCACCTCAGATCTGGTTTCTGGGTGTGTGGGGGTGGGGAAATGGTATAATACGGTTATTCTGGTAGTGTTCTTCAGGTGGTTCTGACATGTTTCTACCCCTCTCCACCAACGCCCTCGCCAATCTCGAGAATAACAGGTTTAGTGTGTTAATGTACCAGCGATTCCAACATGGAAATAGTTTGCCAAGCTCATGTGAGCAGAGAACCTTGCTTTTGTGCACGACTGGGCTAAGAGGACTGTAAACATTATTTGGTCTTACCATTGACAAAGGGCTTGCTTGTTTCTGAGTTTACTTGATTCTTTTACTATTCCTGTGATACTGACATATTTATCCCCATGTTAAAGACAAGGAAACCAAGTTGTAAGTGAGGAGGCTAGGACTTAAATGTAGATATTTAAATCTAAGTCTGGATCTCATTCAATAGTCAAAAGCTCAGACTGAGCTAGACTATTAGCAAAAAATTTGTACATAATAATTAATAGTGTTAAAGAAACCTTAAACCCACCTCTCCAAGATTTTCATTGAGTTAAAACTCCATGTGTGCTATGGAGAAAACTAATGTAAAAGATATACTGTAAAGTTTTAGTTTAAGTACTACAAAGCCCTGTATCAACATGAACTCTATAAAAATTCATGGTTTTCTTTTCAATAATTTAAATCCTGTTTTTGAAAGTGCATATTTATATAAAAAAGGAGAGGAACACTAAAGCTGGCATAATACTGTCAGCTGTTGGCCATATGGAAAAATTTAAATTGTCATAAAAGCTGGCCAGTTATAAAATGTTTTAGATAGATTTTTTTTTAGAAAAATCACATTTTATGCATTTGAGCAATATGCTCAAAAATACATTGGTGAACTGCATTAGCAATTGCTTTGGCTTCAATTTCATATGGTCCTTCCATATGTAATTAATTGTTTTTTGAACTGACCTGTGCAACAGGCAATGAAATACATATTTGATAGGGATAAAGATGTTAAAAGGGAAACTTGTCCAAAAATACATCTGTTAACCTTCATCTATAGATACCTGTGTGTAGAGTTAACTGAATGTAGTTAATATTAGGTGCCATTTATTGAGCATCTATTATATGTCCAAAACCCTGTGCAAAGCCATGAAATGTAGGTGGTACTATATACATAAAGGGTCAGGATAAGAAAATTGTGCCTGAGCTTAATTGCAAACCTGGGTTTGTCTGGTTTCAAACATTTTTATTGCATTTTGTTTTAAAATTAATGTCATTAAAATCATCTGACCTCAAAAGCATGTCTTTTCATTATAGAAAATTTGGAAAATACTGAAAAATAACAGTAACAAGATATTGAAAATACATATCACCTGTAGTCCCACCACTGAGAAATAACTCCCATTAATATTTTGCATTCCATTTGTTTTTATGAATATGCATATTAAGCAATTTTTAAAAAAGGGATCATGTTATTTTGTGATTTTCTTTCTAAGCAATAGCATTTCCAGAACATTTTTTCATGATATTGACTATCCTGACAATTTTTAATAGCTGCATAGTATTCCATTCTATGGGTATCCTATAATTTAATTAACCACTCCATTACTTTTAGGTGCATGAATCATTCAATTTCTTATTATTGTAAACAATTCTATTATCTTTGCCATCAAACTTTTGTGTCTATCTCTTATCATTTTCTTAGGATTTGTAAAGTTTGTAAAGGCAGACTTTTTGGATGTAAAACTTACAATGTATGTTGTAAATTAACATCCAAAAATGTGTCAGTTTACATTTGTATCAGTAGTAGATGATAGAGGTGCTTTCATTTTTCTACATTTTTATTGACCCAGTATTGAAAGAATTCTCAAAATTGATGGTCATTCTATGCTGCCTCCCTAAGCATTCAAATTTTAGGTATTTACATAAAGTATTTTAGATACAGTTAGCAGTCATCACACATTTCATTTATTTAATTCACTAGTAAGTTGTTTATTTATTTAGTGCATGTATAATATACCCATAATATGTGCCAGACTCTGTTAGGGGTTGGGGATAGAGTGGTAAATGGAACAAAGGTCCTACCCTCAATGGAGAGTACCTTCTGGTAGGTTTTGCTGATTTGATGAAGAATCATTTCCAGTATATAAAATAGTGAATATTTTATTTTTTGGCATACCATTTGCTACATATGATATTGTTTTTACTTTAATCAGTCTCTTGCTAAGCAGAGAGATTCATAGCCAAAGTCTAAGGTATACGAATATATTAAGCTAGGGTGATAATTATGCTTTTAGTTTAATATCTGATTTTTATGAAATGACAACTCATATTAGAAACAAGTGTCATACATGTTAGCAGCTTCATAATATGCTGTTCAGTGTTACAAGTTATTTGGTATATTAAGTATGCCAGTTGAGTTAAAAATATACAGAATTAACAGGAAAATTTAGGCTCTTGCAAAAAGGCAACTTTTGGGGAAGAAAAGGGAATAAACCGAAAGTGTCTCAGGAAAAAAGAGAGGAAGCTCATGAGCTTTATGAGCTCCTACTGCTACCAATAAGAGTGTCTGTAACTGGGTCAAACCACTTATTGTAAATAGCACCCTGGCATAAGAAGAAATCAGTATTAGAATGCCATGGTCTTAGGCTAATGTTGTCTGGCTTATCTAAATGTTTCAAATCCCACTTTTTAAATACTTTTGTGACTGAAATCACATAGCTACAAGAGACAGTGACAGTGTGATTATGTCCCATTTTTCCCTAGTAAAGAAAAAAAGAAATCATCACAGATAGACTGACATCTTTAGGAATTTGTTTTCTTGTCATTTTCAAGAAAATTCCTTTTTTATAAGCATGATAGTTTATTTTTGAGAAAGTTTACTAACTTTAAGAAAAGATTCCAATGTATTTGATACCTTAAAATGTAAACAGCGCGTTTAGCACTGTTTTCCTTCTTTTCTCTACGAGTTTGATAAATGCTAGATGGTAAAGTGATGTATTAACTTGGGACTGTATTTTCTATCCCAATGATTTGGCTTCACTCACCAAACATACTGTACACCAGATTTTACAAACCACAGGAAAACTGGCACAAATTTTGAGTATTTTGCTTTATAAAATGAGAGACTGTATTTACTAAAGTTTAAAAATGTTTTTTGATATTGTTTCAATATCTTTGGCCTTGAAACAAATGCAAATAAAATGTTTAAGCTTTAAGCATTTGCTATAAGTAAAATTTGATATGCCTTTCAAATAATCAGGGAGAACGCAGAGATGGAATTCAAGGAAAGCCCAGTTATGACTTTAAAATTTCCAATGCAAAAACTGTAGTGGTCTTGCTTGAATTTAGAAAACATTATTGAAGCGTTTGGTTTATAGATGGCAGTCATGAAAAGATAAGATAAAATTCGGGAGTTACATTTATGTTTTAAAGACATATCTAATCTGTAGTGGCAGGAGAAATGTCGTAGAGGTATGTGTGGCAGGAAATCACTGGAGCATCACACTTAAACACTTAGAAGTCAAGGCACTTAATATAATTTATATATACATAAACTAGATTATATGTATACTGTAGTCTTCTTGGATAGAACTATTTCATCCAGTATTTTAATCAAGTATGCTCCTATCTTCGCTGCGTTCGACGCATGCAGCACACAAATTTGGCTGATCCGTGTTTCACTTAATGGATGTAATATGTGTAATGTGCTATTAATGTCTATTAGAAATACATGTAATAGTGAGAAGGCACTTGAAGCAGAAGTAGTTGCTGTTTCTTGAAATCAGAAGGATCAGGATGACAGTGAGGAGGTAGGTTTGTTCTATTTTTTAAAGTGACAGTGCTCCTGTCTCTGAATCTCATTCTGCATAAATTTGCATGACAAATTCCCAAAGCTTTCCCTTGAAGTAAAATAAAAGGATGCAACCTCTTATAACAGTCTGTTTGCCTTGATATTTAGAGAAAGCACACATAAAAGACTTAAAGTAATTAATTTGATTATTTGACTATTTTTCAGGTCAAGGGACAAGGGAATAAAAATAGGAAAAGAGTGGGTAAGAGCAAGAGGGAGGGAGGGAGGGGGACGGCTAACATGCTGATTGACATGTGTGTATGTATGTGTGTGTGAGAGCTTTATTGAGATGTAATTCACATACTATAAAATTCACCCTTTTAAAGTGTGCAATTCAATGGCTTTTAGATTATTTACAGACTTGTGCAACCATCACACTATGCAATTTTCATCAAATACCCATTAGCAATCATTCTCCATTCCCTCCTCCTCCCAGACTCTGGAAACCATTAATTGACTTTCTGTCTCTACTAATTTTAATGTGGTTCCAGGGAAATAACCAATTTATTCCACTTCATAACAATGGGGTCTAAACATTTATGGATCATGTTTAGTGATTAATTATATTGATCCTGTATGTTTTTTTGAAATTTGGTTTTGAGTAGAATCCCAACTTTCTGAAGTTTATGAAACTAAGAGAATTTTAAATAAGCATATAAAATTAATAATTATGATGAAAGGGCCAACCGGATTATTTCTTTATTTAAATAGGATGGGGTTCAGTTCCAGTAGTTGATTTGTTATTTTTACTCTGAGTCTCAGATGAAGTTACAATATGACATGATTAAGGAGGAAAAAAGCCCCCAGTTCTGAAACTTCCCTTGGTGTAGACTAAAATGTTAATGGAAATTTGTGGCTGTTTGTAACTTTGCCAATCAATCACAAATTATTATCCCTCCCCACTGCCCCACCCTCATATTCAAGCTGAATGTTATGGGAGAAAATATGATTAGGCTCTCAAGGATTTTGCAATCTCAATGAATCTGACCTTGCTTTCATTCTTTAAGCATATTTTCCAAAAAATTAAAAAAATTGTTAATAAAATTAATACCCTGATCATTTTATGTCTCTGAATTTCCTCAGTATCTTTCTATGTATATATATATAACCAGTTCATGGAGCAAGAAGAGCTTCTCTATTCCTCTGTTGTTGGTATGCTTAGAAACTGCATTAATATTTAAAAAATATTTTATTGTAAAATAAAATGCAAGTACAAGAAATAACACCAAATATATATAGCTAGTAAATTATTACAAGGTGGAAACCGTTGTAACCCCCACCTGGGACAAGAAATGGAACTTTTCCAGCCACCCCAGAGTCTGATCACAGACTCTCTCGCCTTCCATCAGAAAGTAACTATTATTCGGACTTCTGTAGCTCTGTCACTTCTTTGAACTTCTTCGTTGTTTTGTCACTTCTCTGGACACTACAGGTTAGCCTTGTATATTAAAAAAAATTGGTGAGTCTTTTCAGTCTCTTAATCTACAATAAAAGTTTTACAATTTAGCTTTCTTTTATTTACAATTTATCTGTCAAAGAACCTGGGCATTTGCCTTGCTGAGTTTCCCCCAGTTTGGATTTTTCCGATTACCTACTAATGAAGCAGTTCTACGTGTTCCTCTGTCATCTGTATTTCCTGCAAATTGACAGCTGGATTCAGATGCTGCATGAGATTTAGGTTTAATACTTTGGCAATACTGTAGGTGCAATATATTTTTTTGTCAGGCGGCACATGTTATCTGTCTTTTTTCTGTTGTTGTTTTTAACTATCATTGATGTTCAATACCTGGATTCATTAATTCAGTGGGGGATGGAAAATGGTGATATTTTATCAGGTTGTTTTTATTTATTGTAATCATTTTATAAGGAGATACTTTCCCTCATCTTTTATTATCTATAATCTATTATTGACAGATCACATAGGAAGACAGGATTAATTCTTTGTATTTTCCTTTTTATTTGTTTAGTTTTCAAGATAATGAATTGGTTCCTTGTCATTCACAGAAGATGATCAAATATATTTTGTCCATAAATGATGTTGTGAATTCATGGGTTTAAGCAAAAGTTATAGATTTCAATCTATTGCAAATCTTATTCTTATTAAAGCTCAAATTTTTCTATTTGTTGGACCATTGGATTCTTCTCTTATTGCCTGATATATAATTTACTATTCTATATATCTATAATTTGTTATCTATCTATCTATATATAGTCTGCTATATATTTATATAAATATATAATTATATAGTCAAATGTATATATAATTTGATGTGCAAATTATATATATATATATAATTTGCATGTCAAGAAGTTCCAGTCCAACCTTGTACATTTTCTATCCTGAACTGAAATTAGCCATTTCTCTAAATAGTCATAGTTTCTTTTAAAGGGAAATAGTATGTTGAGACTAGAGTCTGGGCTGTAGGGGTGTTCACTGATTCTGGGTTGATCATTGTTTCTGGACCTTTTCAGTGGACAAATCTAGGAAGTGTGTGTGTGTGTGTGTGTGTGTGTGTGTGTGTGTGTGTGTACTCAAAGTTTAAATACCTCATGAGTTTATATCTATATTTTCATTCAAATTCAGAACTAAAAGGTTTTTACTTCTACTCTTTTTCTTACATCTGTGTTTCTTTCTTCCACACTGAGAATCCTGATTCTTAAGGACACAGGGAAGGGTAGAATTAGAATATTCCATAGTTATTAAAATATACCTAATAGTGATTGTTCTAAGTTGATATCCTCAGATGAAGAGAGTATTCTTTCAATACATAGTTTCAAATCATTTTTTAATTTCAAAAAAGTTTTTTTTTGCATTATAGTTTTTGGCACTTGTTCTATTCCTTTGTTTTAGTTTTCTTCTTCAGGGACTTTATATATATATATGTTGGATCTTTGCCTATCCTTAATATTTCTCACTCACTCATGCATCTTTTTAGTTTTTATAAATTAAGTGTTTCCCTTTTCAAGTGGTTAAAAAAAGACATAAGGTGTCACATATATCATTTAGCTCCATAAACTCAGCTGTGGGGCTGGGTTGGTTGTCACTTGGAGTGAAATAATTTTTGTTGTACACGATGGGAACCTTTTGCCACACATACAGTTCACTAATTCAACAAATATTTATGGAGTGCCTACTTTGTTCCAGGCAATGTGTTAGGCCACTTATGAGCAAGACAGACTGGAAACACACTATCCCTAGGGATAGAGACAGACATTAACCAAATAATTGGGGTGATTTCAAGTTTCACAAGTTCACCCAAACATCCCATGAGATTTATAATAAGAGGATATATTCATTTTATACTGTTACTGTAACAAATAGTCACAAACATTATGACTTAAAGGATCACAGATTTATTATTTTATAGTTCTGGAAGTCAGAAGGCCAAAATGGTCCTCACTAGGCTATTAGCTAAGTACCTAAACGCTCTAGGGGAGAATCTGTTTTCTGTGCTCCTTCCAGCTCCTAGGGATGATTTCCCTGGCTTGTGGCTCCCTTTCTCCATCCTCAAAGTCAGCAGTGACAGGTGGAGTCCTTTTCACATTCATTCTGAGATGCTCTCCTCTTCTTCTGCCACATTTAAGCACTCTTGTGATTACCTTGGGCCCACCTGGATAATCCAGGATAATCTCCTTTTTTTTAAGGTCAGCTAGATAGCAACATTACTTCCATCTGCAATCTTAATTTTCCCTTTGCCATGTAATGTAATATTTTCCTAATTTCCAGGGATTAGGATATCACTGGGGGGGGGGCCATGATTCTGCCTATGACATGATCTTTATCTAGGACAAGAGTAGTCAGGGAAGTTTTGTTTTGTTTTGTTTTTGTAGGGATGGACATTTACATTGAAGCTTGAAGAGCAGGTGGAAATAAGCTAAGTAAAGAGAAAGCAGGGATACAGTGATGGTGCAGGACATCAAGTTGGGAAATGAAGCTGGTTTAGATAAAAATGGTGGCAATGGAATTGGATAGAAATGGATAAATTTATATTATCAATAAACTGTTTTCAAGCACTGAAATGAGACCTTTATCTTCACTTAGTTGTATTTTTGTTTTGATGTTATGCACTCAATTTTCTGCTCCTGTTTTCTAGAGATACCTATAAAATGTTCTTGTTTTAGAGACTCTGAAAACTGGCCCTAGAAGAATCAAATACAGTCTTTTCCAATGCAGTTATTGCAGACAATTCTGGATATAGGTAAATATATGGATTAAAAACAATCAAGTGTCACTTAAGGAGGCTGTGGGAGGCACAGCTTGCTTCAGATGTGGAGGGACTTAGGAAGATTTGACTGAGTTGATTGCTACCCTTCTACATCTAGTGGGTTCGGTTTCCCTTGGTCAACCCATGACAGTCTCTATATTACAAATATTCAAAGGGCCCGGTTACCATCACAGTTGCCAGCTTGTGTATCTTTGGTCCAGAATTGTTTAAAAGTGAACATCTGGGACTTACAGAACAAGACAGGTATTTTATCTAGAGGCATTTTGATTGGGTCTTTCCTCTTATGTGAGTTTCTATATATTTTATTACATGCAAGGCTCATGTTATACATTGTTGACTGTCTCCCATGTCTGGGTTTGTGTGATATATTGGTAGACCCTGGGGCACTTAGCATTTATTTGTATGAAGGACAGAGATATATAAGGTATTTCTGTAGGAAGCAGGGTGGGTCAAGAGTCTCCAGGGAACTGAGGAAGATTGCACACCATTTTTAGGAGAAAGAAGTAGATCAGTTTTTTGGAAAAACTCAAAGCTGTGAAGGCAGATTTTGTGCAGTCTGGGGGCTCAGATGATAGAGTGATGGGTGAGGGGTACATTCTGTCTCTTCCTATAAAAGCCCAGAGAGGCTACACTACTGAAAAACCTACACCAGTGAAGTACAGTAAGGTTTGAACATGACAGTCTCACATGAACACTTTGGCGTTTGTAGTTTGGGTCCACCTGAGACAGCATTGTACACAGGGAATCTTTGTTTTCAAGGTAGCAATGCAGGTGAAGAGTTCCTGATCAGTAGAATGCTAGAAGCAGGGACTTGGGTGGAGGGAGGTACAGTAGTAAGTATGCCATGCTACCTGTGACACTATGTGAGACAAAGCCTAGTACTCCTGAAAGAGCTTGAGGGGACTGATTGGAGGCTGAGTTCCAGCATTAAGCAAAGGTGACACTGCAATATGGCTGTTGCTCTTCAGGCAACCTCTTGTCATCAGCAGTTTGCAGAAGGTTGGAAGAAATTTTGGGTTACAATTGCTATATGCTATCTCTTCTCACTCAGAATAAAGGGTCTAATATTTTGCATAATGGAAAATGCCTAGAGACATATTTGGAGAATAATTTGCACAAATAATTAGTTTGATGCCTACCATGCAGCTAAGATCACCTTGATATTTGAGGAGTTGTGTTCTTAAATTCAGGGGTTGTTGGCATATCCACAGTTTAAGACCTCAGTTGCTTCGGAAAGCAGAAGGAGAACAATTCTGATCCTCTAAATAATCTAAAGATAAAATGTTATGAAAATAGTAGTGCCATACCCCAGTTGCATTTCAAAACTGAACTAGCCATACCCCTTAAGACTAAAATCTATATAGTCTAGCAGATAATAGGAGCTTTATACAGATTGTCCTTTTAGTTTATGCAACAACTGCAAAGTAGGTGTTATCTCATTTTCAGAGGTGGAAATGAAACTTGGAGATACTCAAAATAGGTAAAAGTTATATACCTATTAACTTTTTACATACCTTATATAACTATTAAGGTGAGATTCAATCAGGTCTTTCCTTTCACTATGGCCTGTTGCTTCCTCTTTAAGGCAGAGCAACAGTGATAGAACAATGAAGAAGATGAACGGTAGCTGGAGTATCTGAAATCAAGCAGCATTCCTTCCATGTCTGGCAATATGGGATTCTTTCTTTTAATGTCAGTTTTGTTCAATCAAGTTTTCACATTTATCAGATTCACAGTCGATTCTCCCAGATTTGGTTCTGGTATTCTTCGTGCATTGTTAATAGTTGTATTAAAAAACAAATAGAACTTAAAAATCTCTCTCTTGTTTTGTCAGTTATTACTTCTTGGTAGAGTCGATCTTCATTCAATACTGAAGTGAACACTTCAAGTCCAACATTGCAAATGGATTGGAAACTGGTTTCATTGGCCTTTGAATGCATCTATAAGATAACTTTTTAATAGAACAGGCACTGAAGTTTTGGGCTAGCATTATACTAATTTATATCCCCTTTAATGCACTGGATTTTGGTCCTTTTGGCTATAAAAAACAGATGCCTATTTAGATTCCCTGAATTAAAAAAAAAACTTTTTCTGGTGTGGATTGAAATCATCACAAGAAAGCTCAGTTGTTTCTCTTACAGCATCTCTACTTCCAGTTGAGTATTTGTACTGTTCTTGTTTGACCTACAGTTCTGACCTTACACTCCATGCTTTTTTCATTCATATCTTTTAGCTTCTAAATGGCTTTGGGCTGCCATGTATATTACCCAAGCTCTTAAATATTTTCCTGTGCAGCCTCATTTCTAACTAATCATGTTTGTTTTTAAAATTTTCTGCAAAATGGAATCTCATTTGCCTCATTTATTTTTTTCAGTCAGTCCATATGGGCCATTGGTCCTCAGCTAGCCTATGGGTTTTATTTTTACCCTAGAGTTGACGCCTTTTGCTAACCTTAAGTAAGGGAAGCAGGACTCATAAACATTTTAGGGGCAACTAACAACAGGGATTATAAGGTGGCTCTACTACTGGCTGCGAATAAATACCAATTTATATCTATGCCTTATATTTAAATGTTTCAAAGTGGCCATGTGGTCACTTTGCAGTATTTCTAGGAGATGATATTTGGAATTGCTGAAGGAAGACTCTTCCATGATCCGCATGACAGACACTGTAGTCTCCGTTTATCTGCTGTTCTGCTTTCCGTGGTTTCAGTTTTCCCTGGTCAACTGCCATCTGGAAGCAGATGATCTTGCTTCTGACACACTGTCAGAAGGTCAATAATAGACTAATGTTATGTCATCATTCACTTCACTTCATCTCCTCATGTAGGCACTTTATCATCTCACAGAATCACAAGAGAAAGGGACAGTACAGCACAATAAGGTATTTTGAGGGAGAGAAACCACATTCACATAACTTTTATTACAGTATATCGTTATAATTATTTATTTTATTATTTGTTGTTGTGGTAAGCCTCTTCCTGTGCCTTATTTATAAATTAAACTTTATCATGGGTGTATATGTAGGGAAAACATAGTATATATAGGGTTTGGTACTATCTGTGGTTCAGGCATCCATCCCAGGTCTTGGGATGTATTCCCTGTAGATAAGGAGGGAACGACTGTATTTTAAATGGGGGCGGCTGTTGGAGAACAAAGAGAGACATTCTGGGAAATATGAAGTTGGGTGAAGTGTGGAATCCCTAGGTCTGATGTTAATATTTGGTCCACAAGTTAAGTGGGCTTTGGCTTTAACAGTGTAGGCAATGGGTTAAATTGACAAATACTTACCAAGTGACCTGCTATACCCCGATAAAGTTGTTGGAGTTAGTCGCCGAAAGGATTAACTGCAAAGTCACGTGCTGAGGATTGTTGGAATTGTTCAATCAACTAATATTAATTAAGCAGCACTGTGTTCCAGTTAGGGGTCAGGTTGCAGTGACACATTATAGATAGTCCTTATCTTATAATTAACTAGTGGAGCAGGGAGTGAGTAATGAACATATATTCTGTACATCTGTAACACTGTGTTATACCTGCAATAATTAGAAGCACTGGTGTTTAGGAGATATAATGAGATATATCTCAGATAGACTGGCTGAGTCAAGAATATCACTTTTCAGAGTACTGCAGGCCTGGGTTGAGTTGTATAACCCGGGATGAATGGTATGAACAGGTGAATGTGTTGCTGGAGAAGAACACGAATTAGCATGGATATTTGTATATATGCTCTACTTTGTGTTATTAAGCTCAAGCTCCATGACTATATTTTCACTTTACTAGACAATAGTTAATAAAGGGAAGAGAGTATTATAGTGTCAGGGTTTTCAGTTCAAAACCCAACTTAAAGCAGAGCAAGGTGTGGCATTACAAATATTTTCCTTATCTCTAGTGGCAAATGCCATTTTTTCCAGATTTCTATTTCATGTCCAGATACGACTGTAAGTAATACATGTAATGGTAGCGTGTTGAGTCTGAAAAAACTCTGTACACACTTGGAAAAACAACTGAATGACCTCCAGATCTTTCACACTTACCTATTCATATTTTTCACTTTCAATGTTCAGTTTCTTTTCATGACTATTTTACTGATTTTTAAAAAAGGTATGTCGTTTTAATAAAGTTTCCCAAGTACTCTTAAGTTCCACCTGGACTTGAATTCATTTTATTTTTATGGGCTGCTGGTCTTTAATCTCTTATCACAGAATCAGAAATGTACCTGTTACAGACTGGGAAATTAGTTATCAATCCCCTGAGCGGTATATTTTAATATCAGTATTATAGGGACGATGATATAAATCTTGTGTACAGTATTATTAGCTTAGGCAGCTGCTGACTTAAAAAGGCCAGTTTAACAAGTCACCACTGTATTATGTTTAATTAGGTACAGTTTATATAATGAGGTGTTCAGTTCTAATGGAAAGACATGCTGTGAGCGGCACATCTGCAGGAATAACTATTACAATCAGCATTGCAGAGACCCATGGAACTGCAAATTAGACTTACTTATCTAGAAATAAATTACATCCCAATGCCTTCATAAAGCTCATTAATTAATTCCACTGGCATAAAGGTCTTTTTCTTAATTTCATGTTCCATTAGCATAATAAACACAATTTGAGTTACAACAGTATGATCAGTTTAATGGATGCTATTTATTTTAGTTTTTTATTTAAAGTCCCGGTAATGTAGAATTAACATCAATATGCTGCTTGGTCCTTTATTAAAAATTCCCATAGGATAACCAACACAGATGTTCAATACAGCATCATATATTTGCTGCATTTTATGACTCTACTAATTGGCCATATGGAAAGGTGTTGCTTGGGTGTAATTTAAAAAAAAGTGCCTGCTGAATTATATGGATTGTAATAATTACAATTAGTTTATATGTGAAGTTGGATAGGTTAATACATACTGTCTATTGCAGGCAAATAAAAGTAAACAAACTTTAGGTGCCATGTTTATAGTAAATAGCAGCTCATTTAAAACAAATTCCGACAGCATTTTAAATGCTTGTTAAAATGATAAATAAAAGTGACTTTACTTATATTCTGAAATTATACAACATGGTCTCCATTTGTGAAGTAAGCATTTCTAGATACTTGTAGTTTCTTTTGGAACCAAATCTGTGCACTTTTTAAATAAGTATGACATTAACATGTTCATTATGTTTGTACTGAGAAATTCTGGATCCATTGTGCCTGCTAATGTCTAGTATATAATTATCATGTATGCTTTTTGGGTGATCTTCTATATGGTCCCTTGATGGTGCGTATTATATCTTGTTACTGAATTAAAATGCACTGTAAAACACATAAACTTTCCTCTCTTGAGTTATATCTTCCTATCATATTGTCTCTTTTTCATGGTGTACCTTCTCTGCTTCAAAATGTTTGTTTTATTATATTTTTACTTTTGAACAATTACCTATTTTCAACATTTAAATATTCTCCTATTTCTGCATAAGCTACTATGGCTGTGTAACAGATCATTTCAAAACTTAGTTGCTCAGAACAACAACAATCATTTATTATCGCTCATGCTTTTTGTGGGTTTGGTATGTGGGATGGGCTGAGCTGGGCGGTTGTCCCATGGGATCTCTCAGGCAACTGTGGTGAGGTGTTGGCTGGGGTTGCAGTCATGTGAAGGCTTGACTGGAGCCAGGGATCCACTTTCAAGGTAGCTCACTCACCAGCACTGACTGTTGGCCAGGAGCCTTAATTTTCTACATAGGGGCCTATCTACAGGGCTACTTGGACATCCACATGAGGTGGCGACTGGCTTTCTCCAGAGAGAGAAATCCAAGAGGTTAAGAGAGAAACTGAAATACCTTTTATGAGCTAACCTTGGAAGTCAAATACCAGCACTTCTGTCACAGTCTATAGATCATATAGGCCAGTCTTAATTTGTTGTGTGAGGGTTGTACACAAGCATATGAACACTAGGAGAGAAAGATCTTGGAAGATGGAAATCAAAGTTCCCTTCCTACTCCCTAATAATTCATATTTCCTTCAAATACAAAAATGTATTTTTCCTTCAAAGGCTCCAGGAAGTCTCCTCTAGTACAGCATCAGCTCAAGCGCTAGGTCCAGGATCTCATCATTTAACTCAGGTCCAGATGTGAATAAGGCTCCTTAACCAGCACTCCTTCAGTATAGGTCTTGATTTGAAGGTCTTCAAATTAAAGCAATGTGTATCTGATTCCCCATCCAACCAACATGCAGTGGTGTATAGACTCTCCTGGTCCAGACTGGGAAGAATGAAAGGCACACAAGAGTCCCTGATCCAAAGCATTCTGAAGCCCAGTGAGTTACATGTTGCCAGTCCTTTGATGAAAGCTTGTTCCTACTGCCTGGGAATGATTCACTTTGGCGTCTGGGCTCTTGGTTCTGTTCCCTGAATTGTCCTTCCTTTTCAATAAAAAATGACCTCCAGATGACTGAATTTCCAGCAAACATCTGACTGAAATCATATGAGAAACCCCAGTGATAACTTTCCAGCTGAGACCTTTCTGAATTCATGATCCACGATAATCACAAGTGATAATAAATGAAGAAGCTGCTATGTTTTGGGGAAAGCTGTTGCAGAACCATAATAGCTGATACAGAGTTTGGTGCCAGAAATGCGGTGTTCCTGAAACAAAAATTAAAAAATGCGGCCACTGCTTTGGGACCAGGTGGTGAGGGGATGTTCTTGAAGAGACTGTTAGTGGAAGCCCTAGAGGAGGTGATTCTTGAGGGCTTAAAGAAAGTGAGAAACATACTATTGTAAGGTGGAGAAAGGGGATTGTTGTGTATATTTATGGGAAGCTCAACACTGCCACTGGTGATAATACTGAAAGTGAAAAATGTGCTTAATACCTGGATGGTCAAGGTAAGAATACTTCCAGGCAGTGTTGAAATTGCCACTTGGTTTTGTCTTTCGTTTAGAGTAAAATGCAAGAGAAGCAAAATATTTTCAAAGAAGATCAGTTAAATACTAGGGGCTGGGGTCAAAATATAAAATTGTTTGTCATGCCCAGGCTCTCCAGAGAGCAAACAATGCCAAAAATAAGAAAAGCCTTCTGGGAAAATATTAAATCCAGGCACTGCTGGGAAGGCACAATGAAGCCAATGTGTGTGACTATAAAAGCTTTTATGAAAACACTTAAGGTAGTACCTTTAAAGAAAAACATCCTTGTACAGATTTTAAGAGCATTCTTCACAAACCTTTCCATATAACAACAGAGCTTCTAAGAATCTTTAGGGTGTTTTTTCTACAGCAGCATTATAGAAAACAAGGTAGATAAGGATTTATCAAAACAAACTTTGTGGTTTTTGTCTAGTAGAGTGAACCTTAATAAGATTTGTGGAAGACCCACAAAATTTTTAAGAGAATTGTACTGTCGAACCACAGCCAGCTTGATCTATAAGGGATGGACAGAAGTTAAACTAAAAAAGGCCTCTGGACTCTAACTACAACAGATTGGCAGCAGAGTAAGGAAACTGTTGCAAGGATCATTGAGGGTCATCTTGACAGTGATCTCTGTGAGTATATATACATTCTCATATTTACAGTATTTGTGCTATGACATTCCTCGTTAACTGTACCTGTTAATGTCTAGTATATAGTTATCAAGCTGAACTTGATCTCAAATGCTATGTATTATTAAAGTCCCATATTATATCTTGCCATAGAAATAACATACTTCACATTTTTTACTAACTTGAAATAGTCATAAAATCTTTCTATTTTGTTTCTTTTTCTCATTGTACCCTTCTATGCCATGAAATAAAAAATTCCATTGTTATATTTGAGCTTCTCCTTAACACCATAATTTCAATATTGAAATACTTATATATTCAACATTTAGTAGAACTTGTATTTTTCAATCCAACCCCAAATCAAATAGAGACTCACTCACTATTATCACCTTTTCCATAATATGTGCTAGTACATTATGTTATTTTTTATTTTTTATTAAGGTATTATTGATATACACTTATGAAGGTTTCACCTGAAAAAACAATGTGGTTACTACCTTTACCCATATTATCAAGTCCCCACCCATACCCCAATGCAGTCACTGTCCATCAGTGTATTAAGATGCAACAGATTCACTGTTTGCCTTCTCTGTGCTACACTGTTTTCCCCGTGACCCCCCCACACCATGTGTACTAAACATAATACCCCACAATCCCCTTCTCCCACCCTCCCCACCCACCCTCCCACACCCCTCCCCTTTGGTAACCATTAGTTCCTTTTTGGAGTCTCTGAGTCTGCTACTATTTTGTTCCTTCAGTTTTGCTTCGTTGTTATACTCCACAAATGAGGGAAATCATTTGATACTTGTCTTTCTCTGCCTGGCTTATTTCACTGAGCATAATATCCTCCAGCTCCATCCATGTTGTTGCAAATGGTAGGATTTGTTTCCTTCTTATGGCTATATAGTATTCCATTGTGTATATGTACCATCTCTTTTTTATCCATTCATCTACTGATGAACACTTAGGTTGCTTCCATATCTTGGCTATTGTAAAAAGTGCTGCAATAAACATAGGGGTGTATATGTCTTTTTGAATCTGAGAAGTTGTATTCTTTGGGTAAATTCTAAGGAGTGGGATTCCCGGGTCAAATGGTATTTGTATTTTTAGTTTTTTGAGGAACCTCCATATTGCTTTCCACAATGGTTGAACTGGCTTACATTCCCACCAGCAGTGTAGGAGGGTTCCCCTTTCTACACATCCTCGCCAGCATTTGTTGTTCTTAGTCTTTTGGATGGTGGCCATCCATACTGGTGTGAGGTGATATCTCATTTTGGTTTTAATTTGCATTTCCCTGATGATTAGTGATGTGGAGCATCTTTTCATGTGTCTGTTGGCCATCTGAATTTCTTCTTTGGAGAACTGTCTCTTCATATCCTTTGCCCATTTTTTAATCAGGTTATTTGCTTTTTGGATGTAGAGGCACATTATGTTATTTTTTTATTGCTTGGAGGCCTCTAATCTACCATAGAATCACATATATACCCAATATGTATTGTTAATTAGTAACTGACCACCAAATCTATAAGCCTTGCCACTGAAGATAATCTGCAAAATAAGGTGGCCACCTGAGTTTTCATTAAAAATGTAGTCAAATGTTCTCATTCCATGTTCTCCTTGCCTTGATCACAAGTCCATGAATGTGTGCACATGACTTCATGGCAGAAATGGCAAGAATTTTCACTGTAACCTATCTGATGCCTCTTCTTTTCCCTTGGTCTGCCACACTCTGCAGTTTCATGTGGTGGGATTAAAAAAGATTTTTTATGGGAAGTGAAGATAGTTGAGAGTGAGGTCATTGGATCATTTTCACTGACATATCACTTTATGGGGATGATTGCATTATCATAATTCTCCTTGGCATTTATTGAACATCTCTTGGTGCCAGATTCTGTGCTAGGTGCTTTCAGTGTCTTACTTTATTCTTGCAACAAAATAGTGTAATATTACAACTTTATTTGCAAAGAAACTGAGCTCTGGAAATGTTAAATGACTGTCCTAAGGTCATGTAACCAAAAAGTAGGAGAGTTGGGATTTGAATCCAGGCCTTCTTTTAAGTCCTATGTTCTTTCTAG
Organism: Smutsia gigantea; assembly: GCA_032199065.1. Taxonomy (NCBI): domain Eukaryota; kingdom Metazoa; phylum Chordata; class Mammalia; order Pholidota; family Manidae; genus Smutsia; species Smutsia gigantea. The sequence goes on along the minus strand of JAVSCE010022620.1, from coordinate 542,295 downwards.
TATGTCGTGAAGACTGACACTCAGAGGTGGTTATTCAGCGAAGTCTTTATTTACTTAAGGTTTAATGAAGAACTAATTATACATTTCACAAAATATGTTTTATGTCACACTGGAGTTGTTTTCTTTCTAATAGTATTAGGGGTAAAGTTGTCTATAGCTAGCTTTCAATTGCCTAGAGAAATTCATTCTCACAAGTCATCAAATGATGCACTTTACTTTATGGCTTAAACCATTTCTCCACCAAACCTTTTACCAGTAGCTAAGATACAGCAAGAATCAATGGATCTGAATTTCATATCGTTGATTTTTCCTAATAAGCTCCAGTGAATATGTTAATGTCCAAGAAAGTGGGAAGGAATGGAGGACAATGGAAATTTTTCATGCAGGTAGTAAGCTGGATAAATTTTTATTTTCTTGTCATCAAAAGTATCTCAATTTCCTCTTACAATGTTTTGTTTTTCAGAAAATTTAAAAAATAGAAATGTCTTTCCCATTATATGTTAGAAATTAAGGTTATTAAAGGACATTTAATCCAGTATTCTGATTTATTCATTCTTAAATTATACATTCTATTTTTGTATTATTTTGAATATCTAAGAAATTTAATTTTTTCCCTAAGGCATAGAAACATATAATACACAGTTTCTCATGCTTTTGCTCATTCAAAATGTTACAAACTGAATTTTGGTGGTTTATAAGTGGGTTTTGAAGTTGGCTAAATATGTGCATTTTGGCTTAGTTTATACTTGATACTATAGCTTTCAAAGTAGACATTTCTTAAGTGAGAAGGAAACATATCTGACTTAGCTTTTAATGCACTGTTCTGTAGATTGTGCCCTTGAGGTTGTTTGTTTTTCAGTGTTGTATGTGCCTACTTTTAAAATTTGTAGGCAATGAAAGTAGAATATGCTTAAGTGGAAAAATTTGTAGGCAATGAAATGAGAACATGGTTAAGTGGAGTTTAAGTGATGGCTACCAGTTGGCAGAAAGAATATGACAAGAATCACAATTTTCAAATGTCTAAACATTATAGCTCCCCAAATAAAAACATCTGACTTTTTTTTTTTGCATTGAATGTCAAAGTCAACATTGCTATCCAGCTATATTGTTTTCACTGTATGATAACTAATGAACAGCTTCCATGCACCAAAGAACTACAATGCTTCAAAGTTGAAAGCAAAGTCATAATATGTATAATTTTAGGGTTAGAATGGAATAATGAAACTCCGTTAGTGCTGCAAATAAACATCACTTAAAACTTTCAAACTCAGTATGCCTTCTGGTTAGTTAAAGGTTCACATTGACTAGTCAACTTCTAGGGCTGCAGAATTTGATTATGTAATTGGAATCTTAACATAGACTGTATTCCTCATTAGTTAGATGACTTTGAATAAGTTGTGTAAACTCTTTAAACTTTACTAACTTTGCTTACAAATCGTGGGTAACATTACCTGCTGCACAGAATAGCATGAAGGTGAAATGAGATGATGTAGATGATGGGCTTACCACACAGATAGGGTTGCAGGAGATGAGCAACAAACATTATTTTCTATCTTCCTTCCTTCAAGATTCATTTATACATTGGCTATAATTTGGGCCATAAAAAAAAGGATTAATTAAAAACTGTACATTAGTAACACAATTATGCATAAACATTTCAGATAAAAACTTTGGAGAAGAATGTTGATACTACTGGTTAAAGTGAGGTTTGGGAATTATCTCCGGATTTTGTTAATTTAGATTATTCCTCCCTCCTACTTCTGTTAGTAATTTGGAATTGATTATAATAACTGAATCACACAACTTAATATTAAGAAGCTTAAGAAGTCTATCTGACTCCTTATACTGACTTACTCCATTGGTTTGATATTAGTTCAGAGATTATACCCTCTATGTAATTAATATACTGTTAGGGAATACGGTTTTAAAAGAAAAGTCAGTTTCAAATGTCAGAGCTCGAGCAAAGATTGAGCAAATAGTTTCAAAAATATTTTATAGGGGACTTAGTGGCATGAAAATAAAGAAAACTTTTTAAACAAGCCATTGTTCAACATGTCAGACAAGGTATTACATTATATGTGTGCCTTAATAGCACATCTGTATAGATAAAAGGTTGTTTAAAAACCTTACAGAAAATTGCAGGTGTCACTTTTCCTAATAAAAACTACATTTTCCCTGTAGTTTGTGCCTTTGATCCCTACAAACTCAGGAAAAATCAATGAAAGTTTCTTTGCTTTCATTTGCAGTGATATGATGCACATTACTGATCTTCGGGAAATAATATCCACTTCCCCACTGGAGCCCTGGGCCCCCTGGCACCTATGGTGGAAGGTTGTTTTCTGTGTGTTTATTCTCTGTATTTGTTACTTAGAAAAAGAGGCGACTAGGAGGTTGAAACAAATCATCAGATGGCGATGACCAGGAGACCAAGTAATAGCACCAATATGTTGATCTACCGGCTTGGTGACCTTTCGTGTTTGTTTAAACAGCTTGTTTTAATTAGTAATGGGTATCGCTTACTCTTACGAACATTATTGACAATTGAAAACAGCACCTTATATGCTGAGGAATTGGAGAAATTTAATATGAGTGTTTGAGTCCAGTTTCTTTAGGGGGTTGCTTTGTTCCTGTCACAATGCTTGAGTTAATGGACAACTAAAATGGAATGGCTTCGTGTGTCATACGCTGAGTGACGAGGACTGACAAAGAGCCATTAGTGTCCAGGGAAGAAAAACAAAGGAAGAAATTCTATCATTTCCAGATGAGTCCCTATGATTCCCCAAACTCTTTATTAGCTTGACAGGCAGGAGGCAACACTATTAATGCAAAGGTCAGATAATGTAATTTTAGCTAGATTTTTTTTTTCATTGAAAAGGTAGTAGAAATATCTGGAATGATGGTCTTACAGAATCTAAGAGATGATTCTTTTAAAAAATAAATTGAATGTCTTTCATGTTCTATGTGACAATTTTACCTGTCCTACTAAAAGGAAAGAATACAACTTTCCTGGCCCGTGTAAGATTAAGCAGTTACTAAAAGGAAAAGTTGGATCATGCTTATTTCTGGAGGCACTTTAAGGGACTTTAAAATAATTCAGTCAGTTTCTTCTCACTCTCAAATACAATTACAATATTCTATAATAGAATCTGATAAAAATGTCATTATTCTCGACCTGACGTACCATCAGGACCATCAACTGTGCTCTTGTCAAGTCATTCTGATGTATATAGCAGTGCCTTCATCTTTCCTGTATAAAATATTTAAAAGCTGCTCTCAAAATTACTTTCATAGATTTGGAAAGCCATTTCTGGTGTGACAGACATCTGTCCCTTGTTTATTGCTCTGAACATACAACATGTTGCAGGTGCTTGTGAGACGTGGGTATTTTTTAACTTTTTCTCCATCAGCTAGTGCTTGATTGGACACGATGGCAATGCTGTTTCCTTAGGAAATTCAGCCATCCTTCAATTCCTTTGGTACTGGCAACTTCTCTTTAACAAGTCTTGGGTTTGTATTTGGGGAGGCATGAAGCACCCTTCCTGCTGCTGAAGGAAGCATAGTGGGGGAAGGACGTTGTGATCCGAGTAAGTCATTTGGTCTTTAGAAAGATGACTGGGTGTGAGTTTTTCTTTGACTTGATTTTCATTTCCTTTTTCCCAGCAGCTGTACAAATAATGGTTATTGAAGCTCTGGGTAGATCTCTGCCTGTGTTATTTAACACACAGGAAAAAAAACCCTAAAAGAGAAATAAAATAAACAGCTAAAAAGGAGGCAAACAAAACACCTCAAGCAGCAGCTATACCATATCTTATAAGACGTTGTTCTTTGTTTTTTTCTCTTCCTTTATCCACTGTGGACAATGGGGGCGCTACTATGTGTACTCACTGATAGGAGAATTCGCTACAGCATAGTGAAATAGCCCTGGGGTTTTGGTCAGACACCTAAGAGTCATTTCTGTCTGATCAATAATTGCTTTGTGGTCTTGGATAAGAAACAACTTCTCTGAACTCAGATTTCTTATCTCATTGTAAGATTACTTCCAGGGATATTGAGATGAAAGGAGAAAAATCTTACTTTTTAGATGTAAAGTACAGATGTAGCTATCTATATTAATATCAATATCTGCATCTATATGTCTATATCACCTAACATATACAAGAATACAACATATCTGTGGTATTGAAATTTGACAGTGAAGTTTATCAGAAATAAAATGTTTAAAATGGTTATTTAGGAGGACAAAGATTGAGAAATGCAGCCTTACCTGACAAATGACTAGGCGATATCCAACGTTCATTTCAGCTCGTTTCCTGTATGTTCAATTAATAAAGCTTATATTTCCAGATTAATACTTTTTGAGGGTCTGAAAGGTATATTTAAATATTAGTTATCATATCTAATAATGGAAAGATATTTGGTACTTCTTTTAAAAATAAAACTTATTTTGGTTTTCCCTGGTTTGGGAGAAGCCCATGTTTTTATAGAAAACTTTCAAAATAGAGAAATATGGAAAGAAAAGCTAAATCACATGTAGTAGCAGGTACTGTCAGTTGGTTACCAAATTCCGTTTCCTTTCTTACTGAATACACAGCTGTATTTCGAATCTTTGCTGATATACGCACATGTGACTGAGTTCTAGTCAATGGACCACAAGTAGACGTACCCTACTTCCAGGTCTGACCTATCAAAACCTCTGACGTGGCCTCCTCCATGCTTTTTCCTATTCTAGTTAAATAGAATGGCAACCCCTAGGACAACCTTGGAAGGCACTGGAATCCTATTCCTGAATGACTGACTGCATAGCTTGTTCCTGACAAATGAACTGGTTAAGATTCATCCAATTATATGGTAATATATACATACTATATGTAGTATATGCAATCTAATGTTCTATGTATTTCAGATTTATTTGTGTACAAGCAGAACATTTATTTATCTGTGCCAACAGGTGCCAATATTGTATCTAATGAAGACATGGATCCTTATACCCGCTCTGTCTGAAATAGTGGCCACTATATCAGTCCCATGTAGCTATTTAACTTCAAATTAATTGAAATCTTAACTTCTTAGTCCCATTAGGCACATTTCAAGTGCTCCATAACCACATGTGGCCAGTGGCTACCATACCGGGTCGTGCAGATACAGAACACTTCTTCAGCTGCAGTGAGTTCCAAGGCCAACACTAAGCTGTGTTGTCGAGAACTAATGCTGACCAGGCCACATACACATACTTGAATTGAGTACACACATGCGCACATGTACCTATACAAGGGAAGGGAAATCGAATGGATGTAAATGCATGAAAAGAACTGTATTGTGACCCTCCACAATATCCTTTCATTGGATAATAATATGTTGGTTTGAAGAGAGATTATGGAAGTTCATAGGCATTATTGCTAGAGATTAAGGTTAAGGATGGATCAGCCCCAAGCTACTCTTCTTTCTAATTATTTTTTTCTCACCTTAAGCTTATCTGCTACATTTCATTCTCAAAAAATTAAACACTACCCACTAGGTAAGCCCTTGGCTTCTTAATGAGAATACTGATATGTGAGAAAGAAATTGATGTTCGTCAATAGAATGATTTCTATCTTCTGGATATGATTCCTCCTTTCTGTCGAGACTGGCCTGCAGTGGTGGCACCGAATCCCTCTACTTGCAGGTAGAAGAAAAGAACAGAAAGGTTTAGAAAATTTTGTCTAGTGTAGTGGTTCTCCAATTTGGGGCAGGAGCATGACCCATGAGGGGTAAAAGCTTGTCCTACATGATTTTGATACTCTCTGTTCTCCTTCCACCGTCAGCTCCATTCTCGCCCTTCATGTTATGGATCAACAATCTTGCTCTTTGGTTTTGTGGTGCTGGACACAGCCTTGCTCAGTGGAATTTCATACCATGATGCTTGCTAATGGGCCACAGATTCTGAGACAAGGCTGGCCTGTGCAGCTCCCAGAGTAATGATTACTCTTTTGTTTTGCATCATGATCTTCAGGGTTTCATCTAACCTAGAAAAATAGAAAAAGTAGATGAGAGTGTGTGTCTAAGTTACATGGACTTTTTAAAAAACCTAAGCAACGAAGGGTTTCTTGCCCATACAAGTTAATCCTCAGCTTTATTTCCAGGTGTTGGAAACTCACAGGGGGAAAAAAATGGAACAGTTGATTTAATTCCTTGCCACCCTACACCACAGTAATTAGGACTATATAAAACTTTAAGGTGTCTGGATAGCTGGCCGTTTTCTAGTGACATAACATCAGTGTCTAGTGTTTTACAGGGCCTACATATTATATAACTGTCAGGAAAACAAGAATCCAAATTTGTTCTTCTTAGGTTATTTACTGAGTTAGGAGGTCTAGCTGTCAGTAAATAGGTATGAAAATGAATGCATAGGAATTATAAAACTTACAAACAAAAGTCACAAATTGGCTTTTCCTCCAGTGTTTTCTGCTGACTTAAAAGAAAATACCTCTTTCTTCAACAGAATGATGTGAAAATGAAATCAAGGGGCAGGGTCCAGTACCTCTGAGTTTATATTAGAGCTTTAGGCAACCTAAAAGCTCATTTATTCTTATTTTTTCCTAAGAAACTGACAAAGTCTTTGGAGGTTCCTACTGCTAGAATCTCTATCTTGTGGTACATGGGGCCAATTCAACGATTCTTGAAAGGTTTTTTTCCAACTGGTTTGAGGAGCTCGTAGGCCATTTTGTAATAGGAAGAAATGTCTGACATTTAGAATCCTGTCCCCCAATGTGCAAACAATACCAGAGGCAAAGCTGTGCCCTCACTCGGGCTTCTGCTGTGCTGATTACAGAAATGTAAAGCCCAGCTGTGGTCGGACTAGCTCATCAAGGAGAGATGTCTTAGACCAAGAACGCAAAAGAAGGAACGAAATGTTTTTCATTTTTATTCCTTGTATATGGTCTGTTCGAGCATTCAGCTCTGCTTAATGATAAACTATTTCTTTTTCCATTTATAAACATGTTCTTTCCCTGCATTTAATGTGGATAAAGTTGCTTCTAGACTAGAGTATGGCTGTGAGGTCGGCACTCAAAGGCTGAACTAAGATTTCTTTAACATATCTATATGCAATATAAATGCAATCTGTTTGAAAATGGAAAGTTCTTACCCCCTGTTCCAAATCCTTAATAACCCTTCTCTACCCTAAAAACAAAGTTAACAAGACAAAACCAGAAGGAGCAAACAAGCAATTTTTAACTTTCCAAAGAAACTTTAGGTTCAGTTCAACAGGGGAACATAATATAATTTAAATATATTTTGTTTCCCTGTGATAGTTCTTCTCTGTTTGTTTTTCTGGGGAATCCAGGTGCAAATTTGAACTACAAGCATTCTCTGCTGTAGCTATATGCTTGTTTTCTATTAATATAAGAAATATGAAAAGCCATAAGAGAAAAAAAGGAAAACTGGAGTGATATTGTTAAGAATATTTTGGCCAATGAAAAAATTACGGACTGACTAGAAATTTTAGGCTCCAAAATATTGAAAAGTAGTTATAAAATGGTTTTATGGCTTTTATTGCTTGCTTTTCTCATTTATAAAGTGCAAAGCATTTGTGCAGGAGAACTTGATTACAGCGATGGTATATTATTGACTTGGAAGGACAATATCAATATAATAGGCTTTTGATATTATAGACGTATAGGCTGGGCATTACTATATACAGTAATAATAATAGTAGACATTTATTGAAATTGTCCTAAGTGGTTTAAATCTTCATCCTGAGATTGTAGAGGTGGAACCGAGGGTTTTCATAACAATTGCAGGACTTTGCAAGGCCACAGTAATATTAATCAAATGTAACAACTGAATATACTTTTGCAATGTTTTAAAACAGGCTCCTAATGTTGCTCAGAGTGGGACCCAGGGTTTGTGAGAAAGTAATTGACATATTCAAAATGGGAAATAAAGAGAAAATGGCAGCAAGGAGGGTGTTGGATCCTCTTCTTCTCTTTTCCCTATTTGCAAAGCTTAGTTTACCCAGTTGGCTAACTGACACTTTGAGTTTTATGGAAATAAGACCCTTGAAAGATAAACAACTAAGGATCAGAGAGGGTTTGGGTTAAATGAGGAAAGTAACAAGCTCCTGGGCACCAGAGGGACAGCTTGAGGTCATTAAACATGTTGTGGGTCTTAGGGAAACTTAGGCTTGCTTCACAATTTGAGTTTTTCCTGCCTTTGAAATGTGTCTCCTGAAGAGGAAATCTCCCAGTTCTTATCATATAAGATTAATTTGCTATTTCAATTGAGTTTGTTCCTTTCAAGAACCAGGTACTGAGTGCTATGACTGTTCAAAATGCTGGGCTCACCTTGGGGGATACAAGGATATGCAGTAATAGTCATCAATATTCATTGAGTGGGTTAGAATTTACACATTCATTTCTCAGACATCTCATTTAAAACCTTGGGAGTAGATATTATGGCTACTCCCATTTACAGCAGGGGAAAACCGAGCCTCAGTGACTTGCCTAAGGATCGGTACATAAAAAGTGGTGTGTGTGATGTTCAAGCTCAAAGTCTTCCAAGTTTGGAATCCATCTTATTCCCATTATACCAGAGTCCCCACCCTAAACAACCTTGCATTCCAAAGTGAAAGAAATATATATATAGCCACAAATGTGCAAGAGTGAAATTGAAAAGTAACATGTTGTCATAGTCACATGGTTTACCAAAACATTATACAGAAAACATACCTGTAAACACTAGATTACAGTCCTAAATGGTATACATTTCATAGTGTGGCTTTTATATGTTAGGAGCAGTACTTTACTTTTTAAAAGCCTGGATCCTTCTTTTCTCAGTATGTTTTCAGAAACCATAGAATGTTAGCTCTATATCCTTGGGAATTAGACCTCTTCTTTCTCAGGAATAGATAGCTTTCTCTGCAAGTAGAATGCTTACAAGATGCCTGGAGTAAATTCCTTTTGTCCTTCTGATCTATTTCCATGGAGCCTGTCACAGGTGGCCTATTAGATTTCTTTTTTTTTTTTTTGCCTGGGTGCATTTTGATACAAGCTTTGTTATGGTCTTAAATAGATAAGGCCTATTAAATAAGGTATAATTGATACATGTAAACTCATAAAAATAAACAGTCTTCTAGGGACCAGTGATAATGAGCTCTTACGTTTGAGAGAAGATACTTAGCAGATATCTATCAAGGCTGCTCTGATTAAAATATGCTTTACAGGTAAGCACTATAGTAGTAGAGATTTAAGCAATTTCATGTCCAAACAGAGACTGAAATTACTTGAGCTGGTGGAATCCCATAACCACCTGCTGCTTTCGGAAAGGTCGAAAAATAGTTTTTTTGCAGATACTTTTGTTGTCAGTGAAATTTTTGTTATGAGCATTTCCTACCTTTCCTTGACTCTCTGTGATACTCGTTATTTTTGATACACTACGCATCAGTATAACTTAATTATTTCTTACTATTTCCCAAATTAGCAACGTTTCTTAATTAACATGACATGTGTTGGAGAAGAATGATGGGTTAGAACATTTGAATTCATCATACAACGCTGGGATAGCTTTTTCTGAATAGTGTTTTGTGATTTCCTATCAGTAACCTTTCTGATGTACATGTAAAAAAATATTTGAGGATGGAAAAGTTAGAGTAAATAGCAGCTGCCTATAAAAATTGTTGGGGAAGCAGTCATCACGTGACCTATTGCCCATCTGGGAATGCCTAATCAGTTCCCTGGGCCCGGAACATTCCCTTATATGGAGGCCAGCTCTCACGCTATTGTTCGGCCCCAGGTTCAGGAGAAATCTTTCCTCATCCTGGCTCTAAAGTGAATTTCTTGTACTGCTTAAGCTTGTCGATCATGTGGTGCTCCGCCAGCCCTACTCTTGACTGGTCTGTAGCCCCAGAGGGGTTGCGTGGTTGCCTCCCATCAAGGCTATTGGGGAGAATCCTTGGCCTTGAGAGGCGGAGGAACAGCGCAGGCGCTGTTCTTGCTGGGGCTCGTCTCCCTTCTATGAGTAAAGTGTGGTGTTGTTTCAAGCAGCATCTTGTGTGTTGAGTTTCATTCAGCATCTCTGAACCTGTAGAAGGTGCCAGTGGGCTGATATCTCACGGGTCCTATTTCCAAGTGGTGGGAATCCTCACCCGGGACTGGTAGCTGAAATCTTCCTGTTTGACAAACATGAAACTTACTTTTCTTTTTTAATTAAAAAAATCCTAGTCTAGGATCTTTTGAAGTAGTTATGAATACCTGGCAGTAATGCCAAGTGCACTTAAAAGTATCTCTTCACAAATGTGAAACATTATTATTATTATTTTTTAATATAATTTATTTTATTATCATTAATTTACAATTACATGTGCAATATTACGATTATTAAACTACCCCTTCATCAGGTCCCCCCCACCAACCCCATTACAGTCACTGTCCATCAGCGTAGTGAGATGCTATAGAATCACTACTTGTCTTCTCTGAGTTGTACTGCCCTCCCGTGCCCCCCCAACATTACATCTGCTAATCGTAATGCCCCTTTTTCCCTCTTATCCCTCCCTTCCCGCCCATTTTCCCCAGTCCCTTTCCCTTTGGTAACTATTAGTCCGTTCTTGGGTTCTGTGAGTCTGCTGCTGTTTTGTTCCTTCAGTTTTTTTCTTTGTTCTTATACTCCACATATGAGTGAAATCATTTGATACTTGTCTTTTTCGGCTTGGCTTATTTCACTGAGCATAATACCCTCTAGCTCCATCCATGTTGTTGCAAATGGTAGGATTTGTTTTCTTCTTATGGCTGAATAATATTCCATTGTGTATATGTACCACATCTTCTTTATCCATTCATCTACTGATGGACACTTAGGTTGCTTCCATTTCTTGGCTATTGTAAATAGTGCTGCAATAAACATAGGGGTGCATCTGTCTTTTTCAAATTGGGCTGCTGCATTCTTAGGGTAAATTCCTAGGAGTGGAATTCCTGGGTCAAATGGTATTTCTATTTTGAGTTTTTTGAGGAACCTCCATACTGCTTTCCACAATGGTTGAACTAATTTGCAGTCCCACCAGCAGTGTAGGAGGGTTCCCTTTTCTCCACATCCTCGCCAACATTTGTTGTTGTTTGTGTTTTGATGTTGGCCATCCTCACTGGTGTGAGGTGATATCTCATTGTGGTTTTAATCTGCATTTCTCTGATGATTAGCGATGTGGAGCATCTTTTCATGTGCCTGTTGGCCATCTGAATTTCTTCTTTGGAGAAGTGTCTATTCATGTCCTCTGCCCATTTCTTAATTGGATTATTTGCTTTCTGTTTGTTAAGGTGCATGAGTTCTTTATATATTTTGGATGTCAACCCTTTATCAGATACGTTTTTTATGAATATATTCTCCCATACTGTAGGATGTCTTTTTGTTCTACTGATGGTGTCCTTTGCTGTACAGAAGCTTTTCAGCTTGATATAGTCCCACTTGTTCATTTTTGCTTTTGTTTCCCTTGCCCGGGGAGATATGTTCATGAAGAAGTTGCTCATGTTTATGTCCAGGAGATTTTTGCCTATGTTTTTTTCTAAGAGTTTTATGGTTTCATGACTTACATTCAAGTCTTTGATCCACCTTGAGTTTACCTTTGTGTATGGGGCTAGACAGTAGTCCAGTTTCATTCTCTTACATGTAGCTGTCCAGTTTTTCCAACACCAGCTGCTGAAGAGGCTGTCATCTCCCCATTGTATATCCAAGGCACTTTTATCAAATATTAATTGACTGTATATGTTTGGGTTAATGTTTGGATTTTCTATTCTGTTCCACTGGTCTGTGGGTCTGTTTTTGTGCCAATACCAAATTGTCTTGATTACTGTGGCTTTGTAGTAGAGCTTGAAGTCAGGGAGTGTAATTCCCCCTGTTTTATTCCTCCTTCTCAGGATTGCTTTGGCTATTCGGGGTCTTTTGTGGTTCCATATGAATTTTAGAATTATTTGTTCCAGTTCATTGAAGAAAGCTGTTGGTAGTTTGATAGGGATTGCATTGAATCTGTAGATTGCTTTAGGTAGTATAGCCATTTTGACAATATTTATTCTTCCTAGCCAAGAGCATGGGATGCATTTCCATTTGTTAGTGTCCTCTTTAATTTCTCTTAGGAGTGTCTTGTAGTTTTCAGAGTACAGGTCTTTCACTTCCTTCGTTAGGTTTATTCCTAGGTATTTTATTCTTTTTGATGCAATTGTGAATGGAATTGTTTTTCTGATTTCTCTTTCTGTTAGTTCATCATTAGTGTATAGGAAAGCAACAGATTTCTGTGTGTTAATTTTGTATCCTGCAACTTTGCTGAATTCAGATATTAGTTCTAGTAGTTTTGGAATGGAATCTTTAGGGTTTTTTATGTACAGTATCATGTCATCTGCAAATAGTGACAATTTGACTTCTTCTTTACCAATCTGGATGCCTTGTATGTCTTTGTTTTGTCTGATTGCTGTGGCTAGGACCTCCAGTACTATGTTGAATAACAGTGGAGAGAGTGGGCATCCCTGTCTTGTTCCCGATCTTAGATGAAAAGCTTTCAGCGTCTCGCCGTTAAGTATGATGTTAGCTGTGGGTTTGTCATATATAGCCTTTATGATGTTGAGGTACTTGCCCTCTATACCCATTTTGTTGAGAGTTTGAATCAGGAATGGATGCTGAATTTGTCAAATGCTTTTTCAGCATCTATGGAGATGATCATGTGGTTTTTGTTCTTCTTTTTGTTGATGTGGTGGATGATGTTGATGGATTTTCGAATGTTGTACCATCCTTGCATCCCTGGGATGAATCCCACTTGATCATGGTGTATGATCCTCTTGATGTATTTTTGAATTCGGTTTGCTAATATTTTGTTGAGTATTTTTGCATCTACGTTCATCAGGGATATTGGTCTGTAATTTTCTTTTTTGGTGAGGTCTTTTCCAGGTTTTGGTATTAGAGTGATGCTGGCTTCATAGAATGAGTTTGGAAGTATTCCCTCCTCTTCTATTTTTTGGAAAACTTTAAGGAGAGTCGGTGTTATTTCTTCTCTATATGTCTGGTAGAATTCAGAGGTGAATCCATCAGGCCCGGGGTTTTATTCTTGGGTAGTTTTTTGATTACCAATTCAATTTCGCTGTTGGTGATTGGTCTGTTTAGTTTTTCTGTTTCTTGCTTGGTCAGTCTTGGAAGGTTGTATTTTTCTAAGAAGTTGTCCATTTCTTCTATGTTTTCCAGCTTGTTAGCATATAGATTCTCATAATATTCTCTTATGATTCTTTGTATTTCTGTGGGGTCCGTCGTGATTTTTCCTTTCTCATTTCTGATTGTGTTTATGTGTGTAGATTCTCTTTTTCTCTTAATGAGTCTGGCTAGGGGTTTATCTATTTTGTTTATTTTTTCAAAGAATCAGCTCTTGGTTTGATTGATTTTTTCTATTGTTTTGTTCTTCTCAATTTTATTTATTTCTTCTCTAATCTTTATTATGTCCCTCCTTCTGGTGACTTTGGGCCTCATTTGTTCTTCTTTTTACAATTTCAGTAAATGTGTCTTCAGACTGTTCATTTGGGAATGTTCTTTCTTCTTTAAATAGGCCTGGATTGCAATATACTTTCCTCTTAGAACTGCCTTTGCTGCGTCCCACAGAGGTTGTGGCTTTGTGTTGTTGTTGTCATTAGTCTCCATATATTCTTTGATTTCTGTTTTGATTTGGTCGTTAACCCATTGATTAATTAGGAGAGTGTTGTTAAGTCTCCATGTATTTGTGAGCCTTTTTGATTTCTTTCTAAAATTTATTTCTAGTCTTATACCTTGGTGATCTGAGAAGTTGGTTGGTAGGATTTCAATATTTTTGAAATTACTGAGGTTCTTTTTGTGGCCTAGTATGTGGTCTATTCTGGAAAATGTTCCATGTGCATTTGAGAAGAATGTGTATCCTGTTGCTTTTGAGTGTAGAGTTCTGTAGATGTCTGTTAGGTCCATCTGTTCTAGTGTGTTGTTCAGTGCCTCTGTGTCTTTACTTATTTTCTGTCTGGTTGATCTGTCCTCTGGAGTGAGTGGTGTGTTGAAGTCTCCTAAGATGAATGCATTGCTGTCTATTTCCTCCTTTAATTCTGTTAGTATTTGTCTCACATATGCTGGCGCTCCTGTGTTGGGTGCATATATATTTATAATGGTTATATCTTCTTGTTGGACTGACCCCTTTATCATTATGTAATGTCCTTCTTTATCTTTTGCTACTTTCTTCGTTTTGAAGTCTATTTTGTCTGATACAAGTCCTGCAAAACCTGCTTTTTTCTCCTTGTTGTTTGCATGAAATATCTTTTTCCATCCCTTCACTCTTTAGTCTGTGTATATCTTTGGATTTGAGGTGAGTTTCTTGTAGGCAGCATATAGATGGGTCTTGCTTTTTTATCCATTCTGTTACTCTGTGTCTTTTGATTGGTGCATTCAGTCCATTTACATTTAGGGTGATTATTGATAGGTATGTACTTATTGCCATTGCTGGCTTTAGATTCGTGGTTACCAAGGGTTCAAGGGTTGCTTCTTTACTATCTAACAATCTAACTTAACTTTCTTGTTAAGTAATTGTAAACACAGTCTGATGTTTCTTTATTTCTCTCCCTTCTTATTCCTCCTCCTCCATTCTTTCTATAATAGGTGTTTTATTCTTTGCCTTTAGTTGGTATTTCGATGGTCTGCTTTCTTTGCTATGATTTTTTTTTTTTTTCTGGTGACATCTTTTTAGCCTTAGGTGTGCTTCCGTCTAGAGCAGTCCATTTAAGATATCCTGTAGTGGTGGTTTATGAGAGGCAAACTCTCTTAAGTTTCGTTTATCTGGAAATTGTTTAATCCCTCCATCATATTTAAATGATAATCGTGCTGGATACAATATTCTTGGTTCGAGGCCCTTCTGTTTCATAACGTTAAATATATCATGCCATTCTCTTCTGGCCTGTAAGGTTTCTGTTGAGAAGTCTGATGATAGTCTGATGGGTTTTCCTTTGTAGGTGATCTTTTTTCTCTCTCTAGCTGCCTTTAATACCCTGTCTTTATCTTTGATCTTTGCCATCTTAATTATTATGTGTCTTGGTGTTGTCTTCCTTGGGTCCCTTGTGTTAGGAGATCTATGAGCTTCGGTGGACTGCGAGACTACTTCCTTCCCCAGCAAGGGAAAGTTTTCAGCAATTATTTCTTCAAAGACACTTTCTATCCCTTTTTCTCTCTCTTCTTCCTCTGGTATTCCTATAATGCGAATATTGTTCCGTTTGGATTGGTCACACAGTTCTCTTAATATTCTTTCATTCCTAGAAATCCTTTTATCTCTCTCTGCCTCAGCTGCTCTGTACTCCTGTTCTCTGTTTTCTATTCCATTAACAGTCTCTTGCATCTCATCCATTCTGCTGTTACGCCCGTCGATCGCTTGTCTGATTTCTGTATTGTCTTTCCTCAGTTCCCTCACTTCCTCCCTCAGCTCTTGCACATTTCTCTGTAGGTCCATCAGCATGGTTATGACTTTTATTCTGAATTCTTTTTCAGGGAGGCTGTGCATTTCCATCCCTTCAGACTCCCTCTCTGGGGTTGTCTGGTTGATTTTGGTCTGAACCATATTCCTCTGTCTTTTCATGGCTATATAATTGGTCACTGATAGTTGCCACGTATGTCAGCTGGGCTCTTTAAGACTTTAAAAAGAGAAGAAAAAAAAAGAAAAAAGAAGAAGAAAGAAAGAAAGAAAAAAGAAAGAAAAGAAAAAACAAAAACAAAACAAAACAAAAAAAACAAAAAAAATGCCCACTGGACGTAGATTCTGTGGGAATGCTCTAGGTGGCGCTATTGCCCCACTATTCCACAGCTGTGACTGTGCCGCTCTGCAGGGCCCTTTATGCTCTGGCAGGGGTGGGAACGAGTAGGAGGCTGTTGATCTCAGTGAGAAGTGTTAAGTATGGGTATGCTTCCTCAGTTGCCAGCTAAGGCATCTGAAACTCCCGAGGACTCCCAGCCTGCTGGGCTGAGTGTGCTGGGGCTATCCGGCTCCTCCGCTGGGCTCCTGTCTCTTTAAGACCACTGAAGAAAGCGTGCGCTTTTTCTTTTTCCTTCCTGGGAGCCAGCTGCAAGCACCCTGACACGTTCCCTGCTCAGATCCTGCCCCTCTGTCTCTCCAATCTCCGCTGCACTGCGCAATGTGGGTCAGCGCTCCCCGCGCAGATCACTGGGCCTGGCTACTTCGCGGGGTGTGCTTCCTCTCCCTCCCGGCTCGGAATCCTCTCCTCCCGCCGGTGCGCTGGGGTGGGGGAGGGCTCGGGTCCCACCGGGTTGCGGCTCCGTATCTTACCCGCCTCTTGGGGTGCCGAGTCCTCTCGAGTGTCGCTGCACGCTGTGTGCTTTCCTGTGTATTCTCATCTCTCTTTTAGGAATAGATGTATTTTCTTTGTTTTCGTAGATAAATATAGTGTTGGGAGGAGATTTCTGCCGCCCTGCTCACACCGCCATCTTCCCGGAAGTCTGAATTTTTTTTTTTAATTATCAAATGTGTGTTAAATTTTGTCAAATGTTTTTCTGCATGTATTAGGATGATCACATGGCTTTTTTTTCTGTTCTTCTTTCCACATTGTTTAGTTTGATTTGCTGATGTTTTTAAGGGATTTTCTCATATTTTTTCATAAGGAGTATTGCTCTGTTTTGGTAATATCTTACTGGGTTTTTGTATCAGAGTTATGCTGCCTTTATAAAATAAATTGGAAAGTGTTTCCACTATTTTTTGAAACAGTTTTGTGTAAGATTGGTAGTATTTCATCCCCTTCTTTCCTATTATTGTGAGACTCCAATATCATATGTTACAATATTTGATATTGTGCTTACCAATATCAGAAACTCTATACAGTATTTTTTCCTATTATTTATTTCTCTTTGTACTATTTTTGGAATGCTCTCTTGAAGCCTAGATTTGAGTTCACTGATCCTTTCTGCTGCTTTTAAATTTATCTAATTATTTATTTATTTTTAATATGTTTTTCAGTTCTATTCATAGTTACAATTTCCATTTTTTTCTGATGAAATTCCTCCTCTGTTTATACATGTTGGCTGTCTTTTCCACATTAGCATTATGAGTATGTTAAATATGTTAATCTTAAAAGTTCTTGTGTGCTAATTTCAGTATTTATGTTTTCTCTGGATATGCCTCTGTTGACTTCTTTTCTCTTATTTGGGGTCATGTTTTCATGCTGCTATATTTCTTAAGTTTTGGTTGTATGTTCGACTTTATGTGTAAAGAAAAACAACCAATAGACACTGAAATAAATAATATTTACCCCCAGAAAAGTTCTACTGTACTTTTATGCTTCCCTTGTGCAATTTTAGGTTATACATTTATCCACTTGTACACTGGTGCTTTGCCTGTTCTCATCTTGAAAATTTGATTTTTGTCCAGTCTAGTATATGGTATATTATATTTTCAGGGAAAACAAAACAAAAAACCCTCACTGCATATGGAAATCAAAGGTAACATCACAATGAGTAAGAAATATAATTATTTGCCCATTCCTTCCAAATACCCATTTTGTGATTATATGCAAATGTAAGGGCTGTAACTGTTATTGAAATTCAGTGTTAATGACATATCTCTGAATAATAACACAAAGAAAACTTCCCTTTCTCACTGGATCACACTGCAACTTAATTTTTAATTTTTCAGTCAATTATCTTCTTAGCTAGTAGGTAAACTCCATTCAGTTTATTTTATTCACCCTTGAACTCTTTTAGTTTCAAGCAGGAAGACATAATAAAAAATCTCTAGACATGTTTGGTTCTTGGTTTACGTAACTAAGTGAGGGCAGACTTATGTTAAGTGGCAATGCTGGAATTTAGGTATCTCATGCATTTTCAGTCAACAGTTAATCTGCTCTTTAAAGAAATTCTGATGAAAGCCTGTGTCTTGAACAGTCCTGTTGAAGATAACGGACAGCAGAGGTTGCACCTGCCCCTTTGTATGAAAGTGGAATGGGGGAAGAAATAGACCATTTTTCTGGAGGACATTGACATTTCATAATTGTACTGAATGACTGGCTTGAGAGGTAGGAATCCCCTAGGAGCCCTGCCCACTATCTGATATGTCTCAAGCTCTTCTCCATTTCCGAATCATTTTACAGTGCAAAATAGAGAACTATGCTTTTTTTAAAAACACTAAACGTTATTTTGTATGTGTGTATTCCTCTTGAACAATAATGTGGATCTCAGTGACTGTATTGGTGCCTGATAAAGATGATTTCAAAATTCTTAAGGAAGATGCTCTATTTCTATCAAAGAGATAATCTGGGAAGAATCATCTTAAAAATTATAGTGATAAACTAAAGGAATTACAAATATGAAAAAAGCTCAGTGTTGTCCCCAGAAGTAGATGTGAAATGAGATCCATTTTCTAAATTAGCAGAGGAAAAAATATTTAACAGAACTAATTTGAAACATCTATAATAATATATCTCACTGTAGAAGGGAATGTATAACAGATATTTATGGGAATCAACTCCTTGCTTCAGAAATTTTTTAAGAAAAATATCTCTTCATAAACCCTATCAAGTGAAAAGAAAGTGTGAAGGATAGATAATGTTTGTGATAAGTATCTCAGCCATGATTTGGTCCAGATGTTTTATTTCCTATGATGCCCCTATTTAATTAGTACCGGATTCTATATAGTCACAGATGTGAATCAGTGAAATGACGATGATGAAACCATTACACTGTATAATTGTTTTAGCTGTTCCAGTTATTTTTTTTTCTTCTTCTCTAATAGCCTATCATTCACGCTCATTACAAATAAAATTTGTGCATCTGGGAGAAGTAGCATAACATCATGCTGTTTGGTAATGGTTACCTTTGAGATGGTTTTTCTTAAATGATTTTGGATTTTCTAGACATTTTGTATAAACTTGATGTGGATAAATAAAATGGAAAAAACAAAACAACACAGTGGACTGGAAAATTGTTCCACGTAAAACATTGAATTGTTGGAACAAAAGATTGACTCCTTTTTAATCTGAAAGAAGAAAAGGAGATGTGTTTGGTTTTGGATCAGAATTCTAGTTAAAGGCTCTAGCTGCTAGTATGATGATTCTTAACTATTTTTGAACAATATATTTAGTTTGCTGAAACATACTTTGATTTCTCCTTTACCCTCTGTGCATCTTTTCCTTTTATACAAGCTGAAAAACTCAAGGCAACAAAGTCCATTTTAACTATTTCCAAGGGAGCTATTAGCCGCCCTGAAATTTAAATTTATTATGAAGGCTGTGATTTTATTCTGCTACTTGGTGAAAAAAACAAAAACTCAAAACAACAAAGTACATTCTTACTGTCCTTAGTGGATTACATGGAAATAATCTGAATTTCTATGACAACTCTAGTCATTATTTTCTGTGCTCAGGTGTGCTAAGATGAATCCTTACCTTACTATAGGATTTGTTGTAACAGCAGATATGCTTGGGATGCAGTCTGAAAGATATTTTTGTTTTGGAGGAACCATGAAGATATTAGCATGACATTATTTCACCTGGATACTAACCTACAATAAGCATTTCACACATAGTGTCACAAGGATGCTCCAGTGTAGTATTTATATATCTAGCAAGTAAACTATAAAAATGTTAATACCCAAATAATGTTTCCTTCTCTAAGTAGATGTATCAATTCCTACAACAAAATTGCTCTGGTTAAGCAGTTGTACATACATGTGTTTTATTTTTATATTCCATGAGCCTCTGGCTTGGATATCTTAGGCTTCTTAATTTTATCAGTGCAATATTGTTGTTGCTGTTATTATTGGTGGTGATAATGGTGGGCATTAGGAAAAATGACAAATTTGTCTTTTCAGTGGCTTTCCACCTATTGTTTATATGTATATAACATATAGACATATATAATATGTATTATATATATGCAGATATAAAATATATGTGTATTACATATACACATATATATTATACACACACACATACATAACTGTAAATGGACAGTTGGAGCTATCAGGGTCTGATAAAAGCAAGGCACCTGGGGCTCAGGCCTCTTACCAGTAACAGTCTGGGCTGCCCCACTGTATACATGGCCCAGAACAGTGAAAGTGCTGGCTGGAGGCAAGGGAGCTGTGGAATGGCTGGTGGAGGAGGGAGGTAATGAGTTTAAGTGACAGCGTTGGGAGGAGCTGTAGTACTCGGGACTAGAACTTAGTTTCTTAGCCATCTTAGTCCGTTTTGGGAATAAAATTAGCTACCCTTTGGGAGAAGTAGTTCCTGTCTTCAGGGAATGAATGAGACCATTTGTTTCTCAAAGGAGGATGAGAGAGAATCTGAATGCCACAAGAGGTTGACTGTGTTGGACTCGTTTAATCAGATTCCTGGGTTTGCTTGGCAAAGGTGTTCTGGTTGGTGCTATAGATGAATCTCCAGGAATATTGCTGAAACCAGCTGCATTCTTATAGACCTTAAAGGGACAGTGTCAATATTCATTAGAGGGAGGTTCACTGAACTCGACTGTTGCCTTATATAGGAGGCAGCTCTTCTCAGGTTCCCATGTTGCTGATGGGTGTGATGTGGCACCATGCCAACAGCCTCTCCCATCTCTCCCTGGGCCTTCCCTGTTGCTGCTCAGGTACAAGATGCCCTGGGACCAGCTGAGCACCCATGTGCAGTGCATCAGTAGGCTGAACCCAGGTAGCTGTGGGTTTGCACCTGCCCCTGACTTGCCTCTACTTTCAGCAGGTACTGCCACTGCTGTCTGGAGATCTGTCTAGGCTGCCAGACTGGTGTGGCAGGTGTAGACTGGGGTGGTACAGCCTGGAAGATCTGGGGCTTGGTGTCCTATGGGGCAAACAGGCCTGTCACTAAATCCGTGTTCTTTGTACTTCCCTGTGGGCTATCAGGAAAAACAGCAGCTTGTACTTCCTTTGTGAAGATGTCTCATGGACTTGGCCCTCAACTGCATCTGGCAGAAAGTGGAGACTAGCGTAACATTCTTCCTATTATCAGCTCTCCCTCATTTTCCGTGTCATTTTCTCTTTTCCTTCCTTCTGCTTCCTAGGAATTGTAATCCCTAAAAGAGTACTGGTCTCTGAATTTGGCCACAAACTCTTATAGAAAAGGGGACAAAGGCGGTGACTTTTCAGACTCTTTAGTCATCTGGTAAGGGAAAAGGGTCTGCTTTGTTCTCCATAAATAACATAGTCCAACGCCTACTTCACTGTGTTCACCAGCCCATTTTCAGCCATCTGGCAAGGACAACTACAGCTGCACTCAGGACGTTAGCTAGTGCCCAGATGTGAAATCATTAAGAATGTAATGGAATACTGTCTGAGCTTTGTGTCTTGTAGACATGTTTTAAAAATGAAAACTTCAGTGAGCACAACCTACCTATGCTTTTACTGCTGACAAACTGACAGGAGGGATTCAGAATTACATAGAAGCAACATTTAAGGAATCAAAAAGAATTTTTACAGTACATGAGGGCTTTGATACATCCCTCAGTTATAGAATACAATTTACAGAGCTTTAAAAACTTCCTTGAATGAGGTACTTCCTTCCAAATGCTTGTTCTTTTTAGGAGCTGAAAGCTGAAAACATGTCTGAAGGGATGCTTAAGGACACTAAGTGTATAATGGTGACTTAAGAGGGAAACAGCTATTTTGACCTTTATACTTTTTGTTGGCTAAGAATCTGAAACGATTATAAGCTTTTACTGTTTCAAGTGTTTTGAAATAAGTTTACCTTTACAGGTCCATTTAATAACAAAAAATATAAAATGAGATAAGATGACATTTATATTCAAAGTTGAAGTGCACAATTCTTAAAATTTTTGATATATAGAATTAAACTATTAAGGAAATAACTAGTTTTCTAACTTCAGTTCTCAAAACAAAGGGCAATTCAGAGCACAATACATCTTTCACAGGGGGTGCCCCTTGGTAAAAACTGATTTTTAATTTTTGTAATCCCAACCCTATTAACTCTTAAAGGGAATCACATCCTCTGATCTCTAAGAATGAGTTAAAATATTTTCTAACATTGGATAAAATCTTGTCCTTGATGAGGTAGCCCTTCTTGTTTCAGCCTAAGCAAGGATATAAAATGAATGTAAGTATATATGAAGAGAGAAAAAAGAAAAAACACAATCACTATATAGGTTTAATAAACACTACTTTAATGCTCTAAGAAGGATAAGGGAGGCAGCCGCTATTGGTTAACTCAACATTGACTAAGAGGTTAAAATGGTTCTTGAAGAATCATTAATAGTGCTTAGGGAATTTGTGATCCTTAGTTTGTAGGAATGAAATTGGGTGCAGGGAATATGGTATTAGTTTTTTATTACTATGTAACACATCAGCACAAATATAGCTGATTAAAGCAACACACATTTATTGGTTCACAGCTCTGTAGATCAAAGTCCATGTGGGCTCACTGGGTTCTCTCTACTTACAAGGAAACTAATCAAAATCAAGGTGTTGGCAGGGCTGGGGTGCCCTCTTATCCGGAGGTTCTACGGAAGAGTCTGATTTCAAGTTCATTCAAGTTGGCAGCATCCAATTACTGGTGGTAGTAGGTGTGAGGTCCCTGTGTCCTTGCTGGGTATCAGGTGGGGTACACCCTCTGCATCCTGAGGTCCCTCTGTCTTCAAAGCAGCAGGCTGTACCTGAAGTCCTCATACTTTAAATATCTTTGACTTCTGTCTGGCACCAGCCAGATAATTCTTTCTGCTTTTAAAGGCTGAAGTAATTACATCAGGAACATTTGAATAATCTCTCTTTTTTAAAGTATAGCTGATAAACAATATTATATTCGTTTCAGGTGTACAACATAGTGATTCAATAATTATATGCATTATAAAATGCCCAGCATGGTACGTGGAGTTACCAGCTGTCACCATACAAAGGTATTACAATATTATTAGCTATATTCCCTATGCAGTACTTTCAATCCCTGTAACTTACTTATTATATAATTGGAAGTTTGTACCCCTTCACCTCTTTCATCCATCCCCCTACTCTCTTCTCTCTGGCAACCACCAGCCTGTTCTCTGTGTTTACAAGTCTATTTCTGTTTTGTTTGCTCATTTATTTTTTTGGAGTCCACATAGAAGTGAAGTCTGACTTCACTCAGCATAATAACTTCTAGGTCCATCCATGTTGAAAATGGCTAGATTTCATTATTTTTAAATGGCTGAGTAATATTCATTATATGTATATGTATATATATACCACATCCTCTTTATTCTTCTATCAATGGACACTTAAGTTACTTCCATCTCTTGACTATTGTCCATAATGTTGCAGTAAACATGGAGGTGCATATGTCTTTTTGAATTAGCTATTTTGTTTTTTTCAGGTAAATTCCCAGAAGTGGAAATATTGGGTCATATGGTGTTTCTATGTTTAATATTTTGAGGAAACTCTGTACTGTTTTCCATAGTGGCTGTGCCAATTTAATTTTTTAAAGGTAAACTGTGTCATGTAATATAACACAACTATAGAAGTCATATTTTATCAAATTCATAGATGCTGGTGATTAGTGTGTGGCATCTCGGGCCATTTCTAGAAATTCTACCTACCACAATGGCTTGGTAATTTTGAGGGAGGAGAAACCAGATTAACTTAAAAATTACCTTCCTCTCTTTACCTTTGTGCTTTTTTTCCTAGTCAGTCAAATTGCCTTCTTCCTATTGCCTCAGAGTAAAGGTGTGGCTGGATGGAAAACAAATTGACTGTGGTTCTTCTTGGCATTTGTTTTGAGAAACGTAAGCCCAAGAGAATACATAGAAGTTGCTTAGCTATAAAAGAGTTTGTCTCTAAGCACAAAGTTAGCAGGGTATTTTTGCTAGAGAGTCCCAGTTGAGGAAAAGGTGAGTGATGAGAGCAGAGGGATGTTTCCTAGGCAATTCAGTTGGGAAGGCAGCAAGATCCTTGAGCTGGATCTTGGCAAAAAGGTTCCTAGCCAGCCTCATGAAGGGTTATGAAGGGGTGCCACAGAAGCATTTTCCAGTCACAAGTGGCAAGGAGCTTTAAGGACCACCAGTACAGCAAATAGCTCAGGGACAGTTTGTGTGGAATGATGAGATGACCCAGAACCTTCTCCCTGACTTTCCTTAGCAAACCCATGTGCCAAATTTGAAACTGTGGCTCGATCCAGTGATAGAGGAGCCCCAAAATACAGGTTAAATACAGAGTCAAATTAAACTGTTTTAGAAAATGTAGTTACACTTTTTGTGTGTCTGGGTATGTGAACTGCTCCTACCTTGCTCCTCTCCTTAGGATTTCCTCTTCTCACCTTCTCTTATTCTTTGCTAACTCAGGGAAGGGGCAAATCTTACTGTTTATGGACACTAGAGGATCACTAGCTTCAGGAAAACAGAAGCACTAGATGGTTAAAAGCTTTAAAAGCTAATGAAATAAAAAGAATTATAGTCATGTGTTCCAGAAAGGTTAAACAATGCCATTGACTTAAGTTGTATCCTGTAGTACCGAATTGGTGCTATCTCCTTGAAGTTATCTCTTGGCTCAAAGATGAAAGCAGCATGCCTATATGTATTGGGATTCTGGGGTAGAGGTAACCAGTAGTTGCCCTACATTTGTATTTACTGGAATATGTTTACTGGTTCTGCTTTTGGCCTATGGAATCTTATCAGTCCTCTAACAACTTAGGCTAAGTTATGCTACAGTAACCACCCCCATATCTTGGTGGCTTACCAAAACAAGTTTATTTCTTGCTCATACTATCTCTTTATCCTGAATCAACTGTGGCTCTGCTGTGTCAGCTTCATTATGGGATCGAGACTGACGAAGCAGCACCTGTGTGGTTACAAGAAACCGCTGGAAGTACACTTGATGCATACAAGAAGACATGACCCTTAAAGCTTCCTTTTGGAAGGGGTTCCATTTCATTGGCCAGATAAGACATATAACTAAGGGTGTCAACAATGAGGTGAAGATAATACAGTCCTATCACAGGGAGAGGCATAATTTGAAAAAAAAGGGGGTCTACCATAAGCTCCCCTCACCACACCAAACCCTCTGATTTTTATTTCCAATTCATTTTCTGTAGTGATTTTTTGTTATTCTGAATTGAAAACAATATCTCGAATTTTCCACCTTTGCCTGATGTTTTTTCCTAATTTATGATATCACATATTTATGGTTTCAACATTTTTCTGTCTTTTACTAGGTAGATGGATTAAAAAACATACCAAATAAAGTATTTCTAGTTTATAATAGTTTCTCTCCATAAATTTCTTGGCTACTCCCTTTTCCTAGAAGATATCAATTATCCAGATGTTGTTTGGACCAGCATGATTGTACAGATTCAAAGGTTGCAGTAGCTAGAGGCTGTGGCTCATGTCTGCCTCTGTTCACAGTTTATTAAGTCACCAGCATGAACACGGGCTCTGTGAGATTCAGTCTTAGGAAATATGACAGAGTTCATTGGTCCCTGTTGGGGTTAATGAGCTCATAACCTCATCATTCTTTTTGTTTTACTTTGTTTATGATATCTTTGCAATTTTAATGATTCACATAATTGCACATACATTAAAAATTAATTTCAACTAAAAAATCTCAAGATACATAGTTACTTCACACATATCTGAGGGGAAGTTTGGCTCAGAAGGAACTCTGTCAGCTTGAAGACACTAGGGCATGGATGTGAAGAGCCACAGAAATAACAGAAATATACAGATTTGAAACTAAAAATGAGCTAATAGTATAATTTTAGAGTCAGAAGAACTTTGTTAATATATCAAAAATCACGAGGTAATAAGTTGGAAGGTGTAATTCAGGTTTATTCAAAGTCTCTTTAGTATATATACATGGTCTCTATTATCTTCTATTATTCAAGTCTGTCATTAATATTGTGGGATGTATGACTATTTTTCATTGAAATGGCTGCCTAAATTGTTCAGTTTTAGGATGCAGATATCGGTATAGTACATTTTCAAAAATTTCTAGCAAAAATATTAATAATCAAATAAACAATAAACATTTGATGTATTTTATTTTCTTTAAGTAGAAAAGTCAGTCAGGCTTTCCTCTCTTATGAGGTGGCACCAGAATCTGGAGACTTAACAGTGAGCAAAAGATGGGAGAAGGTGATGTCCACATTTTCCAAACCCATAATGGGGTTTTGCAATTTTACTTTTATTTTTGTTTATCGGCAACTCATAGGGCATAGGGAGCTTTGAGGTGTCTGGGATCCTATGCCGTTGCATGCATCATGCAGCCATGATTTGACTCTCTTCTGAGGGTACTTTCCTTAACCACTGTGGGTGCAACTCTCTTCTTTTCCTTTCCTATTGTTTTATTCCACCTCTTTACTGTTGTAGAAAATGTGACCTCTCTAGTTGCTTAAAAGGCACTCCTGCCATTTTTTTTTCTCACAAGGGAACTATTTTCTGCAGAGCAGCAAAGTAGTTGGAATTAAAGTTACTGTGGTCATGTGATCTGTGTGTTGCTAACATTCCTGAGTGCATCTAGGATGTCTCAAATATATGCTTGATTCTTCTCTTTGCAGTGAGTGAGTGACCCTACTTTATGATTTGATAAGCATTTCTTTAAGGTGTCATAGATGAAATTATTCCAGAAATTGAATGCAGCATGATTCCACAGTAGCACATGAATCAAATAGCATATTTTACTTTTATTTGAGCTCTGATGAAGTCAGGCTGTCTGCATCCCAACAAATGTTCTACCCTTGTTGGCACAGTTTTCTTGATTCTTTTTCTTCTAACACCAGCTTTGACAGCCTATTCCTGGAATAACAGAACTCCCTGTTTCCTTAACTTAAGTGATTTTATTGTTGTCAGTTGTTAACCAGTTGATTTGGTGATACTGTCTTGGCTTTGTAAACCATCTAAGCTTGATTGTATGTCTTAATAGGGTTATCTTGATGCTATATCCTGTATTTTGTGTGTTTCTGGCAGGCTGTAGTAATGTTCAGTATTACATGATTTCTGTGGTTTTGAAAATGACAGTTAAATGGTGGTGCATTTTATCAGACCTGAGACTGGGTAAATAGAACTATTTCTCCAAGTGCACATTATCATGAGCACAGCAGTACTGATGACAGAGAGCTCAAGGGGCATAATGAGGTCTACACTTCTGTGGGAAATATGTGTGGTTGATAAAATGTTGCTTTTGTGAGGCACTGGGAAATTAAATTGCTAAATGACGCCAAGCATTGGTAAGAATTAGGTCTCTACTACAAAGCAGCCATGGAGGGTAGGAAGGGGTACAGTGTACTTTATAATCAGTAAAATATGACCTGTGAAATTTAACATGTCCTTCAATTATATCTAAAGGCAATAAACTACTCTATTGGCAGAACCTGTGACTTTGTCAGCACTAGAAATCACAGATGTTTTTAGATACAATCAGTTATTGCAGGTATTTCAAAATATTATTTACACTCAACCCTTCTTTGAAATTATAGGTGTTATTAGATATATCTCTTATAATTGAAGTGCTAACAAAGAAGCACACATATTCTTGTGTAACACTTAAAGTTTTGATACTTTATTTCATGCATTTAAAGACATTATTCTGACAAGAAGTCTCTGGTACAAAAGGTTAAGAGCCCCTGCTTTGATAGATGCCCTGGTTCTTGCCAGACCATCAATGGATTTCTTTTGCTAATCCCTTTCTTCCTCCTCTTTTCCTTATTCTTCAGTAATCATCAAGGGTGTTCATTTCTGGGCCTTGCCTGCTTGCCCTGCATATGAGCACGACTCTTCTGTAATCCTGTTGCAAAATCCAAATTTGCCAGTGTGCTTTGAAATAAAAACAAATAAAAATATAGTCCCAAGAAGTTGGAGTGAAAGAATATCTGAAGCCTAGAAAATACTCATTAACCAGGGCCAAATCAGAATGCATTTCAAATATCTAGTATGTGTATTTGACATCTTTTAAATTTGTAGCTAATTATATATTTGCAAAACCCTTCTGCACCTACGAGAGGATGTGGCGCGTGGTTTGTTCATCATATTTCTTAGAGTAACACCAGCTTTGATAGCCTACTCTTGGAATAACAGAACTTGGAGTTTCCTTAACTTAAGTGATTTTATTGTTGTCAGTTGCAAGAATCCTGGTATTTAGTAATATTCAATTAATATTTCTTGAGTTCTAAATGAGTAACAAAAGCAGTTTTTCAGAGAGATTGGGAATATGCACATTGCTTTGATTACTGTATAAGTGGTTAACATCTTTTTGATGTTGCCAACACCCATTTTTTGATAACAATAGAATCATTAGAGACTTGTACAACACAATGTTGTGTTGCAATGAAAGCAATAGTGACCTATAAAATAAACGTGATTGTACAGCTATGTTGGTACATTATTGAACCTATCATAGTAATGACATCAACTGAAATAAATTGGTTCCACACTAGATTGACAGCTGTTCTCAGGCAGCAGCTGCTTTTCCTAGGAGTAATTACAGATATTTTGTTTTTAGTGTACGGTGTCAGAACACAATTTTATTGATATAACTGACATGACATCACATTTGGAACTAAATAGATAACATCAGATTTAAGATGACATGTTTCTCTTTCTCTCTCTTCTCTTTTAGCTGCATATTTGATTGACTTTGATTATGAATCCATTTAAATAATGTCAAGAAAAATGGATGATTTTGTACTGTAAAAGCTCATAGATATTTAAGAGAAGCAAATGTGATTTGTATTAGTGATTTGTAAGCATTAACTTTTCCTGGTGAAAAGTATGTCCATAAAAGACACAGATATTCCTTCCCTCACTATCCCACAATCTCGATCCTCTTCATTTTTACTTGCACTGCACTTACAGAATTCCAAGATACTATATACTTTTTAATTTATTATGTAATTGTTTATTGTCTGACTCTATCTAGTAGAATGTGAACTCATTGAAGGCAAGAATTTTGTTAACTGGTATATTCTAATAATCTAAATTGACATTTGGCACAGAGTAGGTGTTTGATATTTGTTGAATGAATAGGTGAATATCTAAATGAATAAAACTATATAGCATGTATGTTTGTTAATTCTATAGTTCTACATTCACCTTAAAATCTCTTTATGGTCAGTTATGTCCTGGAAGCTTGACATCACTTGCTAGGTACTTTTGAATAATTATAACTGTTAACTATAAATTTTATACTTCATGATTATATCAGTGGCAACTGAGACAAAAATGTGGGGCATTTCCCATGTCTGATTGGAACCCATCACTAGTGGTTTATATATATATTTGTGTCATTACCCTCATGATTCTATAAAATTGTGAAATGTTAGCATTGACATCTGTGTCAAATTTCCTGCAGAAATGCTAGGGATGACCCAGACAATAAGTACTAAGAGCTTGAGCCTTTCAAGAAAATAATCAAAACTGAATCTGAGAGATTGGCATCATAGTTGTGGCACACAGATCGTCAACCCCTGTGGAAATTCATGCGTTGAGTACTAATGATTGGTTAAAAAACAGTGTAGAAAGAAAGCTTGGGAAATGGTGTTGTGTTTTTGCCTTCTAAAGCTTAGTGGCTTGGAATTATTATTATTTTTTTGGATATTAAACTCAATTTTTAACTCTAATTTTTATTTAAAAATTTACATTCTCAACTGTGAGTGCTTTCAAGGGTGGAAAAGGAAAAAAAAAGTTTCTAGAATACAGCATAAAAAGACCATGGGACTGTTTATTGGCAGGTAAAGATGTCATCTGAAATGAAGTATGGGCCAGATAATCATGAGCAGTGTGAATCAATGCACTCTCTCCCAGTCACTTTGAGAGCAGACACTAATTACATGCCGTTCCTCAGGAAAGACATGTGATATCCGTAGACTGCAGAACCACACTAGCTTGGCTGGATTATTTGAAAAATCTTTGCTCTTAGCAAGAAGATAAAAATAAAGTATGGTTCTTTCCTCATGGCAATAAAACAAACAGCTGCGAAGTGAAGTGTTTGGATAAGTGTCATTAATTATATTATTAATAAACCTAAGAGCAGAGTTAACTGGATTCAAAAAAAAAGAATTAGATGTGGTAAAAAAAATCTGTATTGACATGCCTGCTTTTCTTTTTGCCCATATGCCAGTGATGATAAAGAAAATAAATGATCAAGGGAAGAAAGAAGTATCTTTGAGACATTTGAAATCTTACCAACTTGAAAGGAGTTTTAAAAATGGGCTGGAGAAAACTAGGGAGTACTAGAAGTCCTAGTTGTGGCCAGCATCTCCTACTCCATGATTAAGCTCTAACTCTTTTGGTCCTAAAAATAACACTGTGAAATCAGTATGATTATCTTGTAGATTTTTTGTAAGAGAATGATGTTCAGAGAGGTAAGAAACTGAGTTAAGCTCATTTAGTCAGTATGTATGACCTAAGTCCAAATTTTCTGATTTACAAAGTCCTATGTATTTTCTACTGCATTATGAGCAGCTCCTAAGTAAAAGCATCCTCCTAGAGCCCCTAAAAAGAACAGCCCCAGTTCCTATGATTCTGGACCTTGCGTGCCCTCAGATTTTATTATCATTTTCGTCTTTAGAACGCTGCATACTTGGCCTGTTGTTCTGGCATCTGAGTTTTTTTTTTTTTACTGATTTGAGCTTAAACATGGGCTTATGTTCAAGGATTTAGGAGCTTAATAACTTCAGTGTGAAAACAGCAGCAGGGAGGACCTCTGAAATGAACTAATAAACACCATGGATGAACCAGATTAGGTGGACATTGGCTAGTATTTCATTGAAGAGCACATACAAAATACATGAAATACTAAGAACATGCAGGTATAATTACAGTGTGATTCTTTCCTTAAAGACTAACCCGTCATCTCTAGGGTACTGACAAGACCAAACCCTTATCTCTGAGTAACTACCTAAGTAGTTTCCTACACAGTCTCAGTGTAGCCATCCAAGTCTGCCTCCAACTGTTTGGCACCCTGAGCAACGTTAAGCCCAGCTGTCTCGCTGTGTTGGGTCACAGGCGCTCCCTACTGACAAGGCCTGGCTGCGCCTGGTGCTGCCTCACACTATCTTGGAGGATACTCCTGTGTGCTCAACTGTTGCTTCTGTGATTTTCAGGCAGAAAAAGGATTTCATTCCTTGACCAAAAGACTTTTGTCCATTATCTGAAATTTAAAATAGACTTGGGGTATGTGTAACCTTCAGTTAAACGGGGTACCACATGATTTATTGTCCAAAAGGACCCCTTTCAGGGAACACTATTGATAATAATATTAGAACAATAGGATTAAGCAGGGACCACCTCAGCCAGACCAGGACAATTGGTCACCCAGTCAACAAAGGCTGCTGAATGAATAGATGACTATGTGCCCTTCACTCCCTGTTAATGTTCTGTCTGACCGAAGTTCAGAAACCCTAAACAAGCCCTGCTCTGGGGCTTGAGCATGGATGCCTCATTAAGCAACTCATCACTTCAAAGACTTTGCATCTTCTTACAGGTGGGGAACATGGCAAAAGTAAAGTGCTATGGCACCAAGTTTATACAATTACCTGAAAGGTGAATTCTGGTAATCAGGGAGAGCAGAAATTTAAAAGGTCATGTCTTGAAACACTTGCAATCATTGGAATCTGTGTAGAGATTTCTCCTTGACTTTGAAGAAAAGGCTGGTGGTATTTTTCTTTTACAAAACATATCATAGGATCTGTCTTCCAGATAAGTTCCTGCATCTTTATGAGTGATGATTTTTCTAAGCTGGTGTGTTTTCTTGTAGGGTGTATAATTCAGCAATAAAAGATAAAAGGTCAGCGATGAATATGAGCGTCCATCCTCATGATCTATTCAGATATGAAAATCTTTAGACATCCACAGTCATCTTCTATTGCCTCTGATTAGAGCTGTGATGAAATTGTATTTTTATGCAAATAAAAAGGCATTAACTTTGGAAAAGTTATGTAATAAATCCCTTCTGGGGTTCCAGGAAATCTGAATTCAAATGCATTTTGGATTCTGTAAATGATACTAATGGGAGAGGAGATGGACTATGTTCTGGAGAACAGCTCCAAAATGACCAAGCTGCAGTAAACCACCACAACTCATTTGTAAAATATTAATTTTTCTGAATTTCTGCATTTGAGAATTAAACACTTCTCTAAAGCAAAAATTACATACACCAAAGTTGAACAAACCATCTTCATGTGGAATACAGTATCTCTCTCTCTTTTTTTTTTTTTTTTTTAACTCTGTGTCTTTAACATGAGGTTGACTTTTAGGTAGTTTTCTACTATTTGACACTCATGTTATACTAACAGCCTCAATTATTTATAAAAAGGAATATCCTTGGCTATGAAATCCAACAGTTTCTAAAGCATTAGACATATTAAGAATCCTATCTCTTGTAGAAAATTGAAATCTAAATGTAATGATGGCTTGTAAGCAGTATTGTCACCAGTATCAAGTTATTAAGAAAGGGCATATTGTAATGTGCTTTGAGGGCAGGCTGATTCCTCACTAATGTGCGTTTGAGAGTTGACCCACAATGGCTCTTGTATGTAAGAAGGCTTAAGCATCAGAGGCTACTGTGTTATTAAATACATAATTTTAATCATTTTTCTTGAAGTATTTTAGTGATGTGATGGAAATACAAATGATAAGTTTATAAATTCAGTCCTATAATTGGGACTGTGGATGCATACATTTAATACCAAACATTCTGAAACATTGAAAAAACATTAAAAAATGGGGCTTATAATGAAAGATAGGAAAATTAGAAAATATGGCATTATTTCAAGAAAGAAAGAATAAACACTCAAAATACTTGAATCTAGTAACAGCAGTTTGCCTGTGCATGGGGGATGGGGAATAGATGAAGCACATACTAAAAAATATTTTGGCAGCAAGCTAGACTGACCTTGATGAGTGAGTGCACGGGGGTGAGAGAGAAGGAAAAAGAGAAGGTGACTCCAAACTTTCCCTTTTGGGTGAGGGAGGGGATGACGGTGCTGTGAGAGGACATCAGAGGAGGGAGAGGAGGGCTGGGTGTAAGGTGGTAAGGTTTGCACAGTGATGGAAGTCAAATGAATTATTCTGGGAAGAGTATTTTAGAGTGTGATTTTAAAGTAGAACATTAAGGGCAGAAAGGGTATGGTGGGCCAAAGAATACTGCAGATTCAAAGGACCTTACAAAGGACGAAGTGTGGGAATGAGTGAGGACAGAAAGGAGGTTGAGGGTTCCCTGCAGAGCCCTGATGCAGGGTGATGCTTAAAACGGCCTCAAAGTAAAGGTGTATATGCATTTTTCAATTGCATAGCACCTTGCAGACAAATTGGATGTTTTAAAATACATTTTATCTCACACAGCAATTATATATATGTATATACATAATAATTGGCTCTCCATATCACCTCACACCAGTGAGGATGGCCAACATCGAAAACACAAACAATAACAAATGTTGGTGAGGATATGGAGAAAGGGGAACCCTCCTACACTGCTGGTGGGAATGCAAATTAGTTCAACCATTGTGGAAAGCAGTATGG
Organism: Smutsia gigantea; assembly: GCA_032199065.1. Classification (NCBI taxonomy): domain Eukaryota; kingdom Metazoa; phylum Chordata; class Mammalia; order Pholidota; family Manidae; genus Smutsia; species Smutsia gigantea. The sequence continues at coordinate 508,845 of JAVSCE010022620.1, read as the reverse complement.
AGGTTCCTCAAAAAACTCAAAATAGAAATACCATTTGACCCAGGAATCCCATTCCTAGGAATTTACCCTAAGGATGCAGCAGTGCAGTTTGAAAAAGACATAAGCACCCCTATGTTTATCGCAGCACTATTTACAATAGCCAAGAAATGGAAGCAACCTAAGTGTCCATCAGTAGATGAATGGATAAAGAAGAGATGGTACATATACACAACGGAACATTATACAGCCATAAGAAGAAAACAGATCCTACCATTTGCAACAACATGGATGGAGCTAGAGAGTATTATGCTCAATGAAATAAGCCAAGCCGAAAAAGACAAGTATCAAATGATTTCACTCATGTGGAGTATAAGAACAAAGAAAAAAAACTGAAGGAACAAAACAGCAGCAGACTCACAGAACCCAAGAATGGACTAATAGTTACCAAAGAGAAAAGGACTGGGGAGGATGGGTGAGAAGGGAGGGACAAGAGGGAAAAATGGGCATTACGATTAGCAGATGTAATGTTGGGGGGGCCCGGGGAGGGCTGTACAACTCAGAGAAGACAAGTAGTGATTCTATAGCATCTCACTACACTGATGGACAGTGACTGTAATGGGGTTGGTGGGGAGGACCTGATGAAGGGGTAGTTTAATAACCATAATATTGCACATGTAATTGTAGATTAATGATACTAAAATAAATTATATATAAAAAAATGATTGCAAAAAAAAAATAATAATAATTGGCTCTCTTTGGTTCTGCTCTGTAATGATAAAGGAGAAACTCCTCTTTTTGTTACTTTGTAGGATGGTGTTTTAGTCCTTTTGGGTTGCCGATTGGGATGCTATGACAAATTACTACAGACTGGGTGGCTTAAATGGCAAACATTTTTTACTCACAGTTTTGGAAGCTAAAAAGTCCAAGATCCAGGTGCTTTCAGATCCGGCGTCTGGTGAAGCCAGCTTCCTGGCTTGTAGGTGGCTGTCTGCTTTATCCTCACCAGGCAGAGCACAGAGAACTAGCTAGCTTTCTGTCCTCTTCTTATAAGGGCACTAATTCCATTCGTGAGGTTTCTACCTTCTTGACCAAATTACCTCTGAAAGGTCCTACCTACTGATACTATCACATTAGGATTAGGGTTTCAACAGAGGAATCTTGAGAGGACAAAAGATTCTCAGTCCATTGCAGATGGTACATCACTATTCTAGATTGAATGTAACAGTAGACTTTCATTTTAGGTGTAGCAATAACAAGGTAAACATAGTAAACATAAATATGATAATAATAGCTAATCTCATTGAAGCACTTACCTCAGAGCATTTTGCTTGTTGAGATGCCTCATTTCATTTGATGCTCAAAATAGAAGTAGACCTTATTAATACGCCCTTTGTTCAGATAAGAGGAAACTTAAAAAGGTAAGAATTTGCACATAGTTACATGACTTAACGATGGGGAACTGGGATTCCAACCCAGGAAACCTGACTTTAAAAGTAGTAGTCTTTGTGATACATGATACTCTTTAACATAATTGCTTCTAGGAATAGGACTTTATATTTGGATTCACGTACCATTTACATAAATAAGTAAACTCATTTCATAAAGTATGTGGAAAAAATTCATGCTTAGGAAATTAAAATAATACACCATGTTGTGGAAGAGATAGGTACCTGTAACAGGAAAACTCATCATTAGTAATTTGATTTAAGAAATTATCTGGAGAAGGAAAAGGTTATTTCTAAATATAGTAATAATGTGCTAGTGTTTTCCATTGAATTATTTATAAATCTTGGTTTATTACACCATGTGGTAGACAGAAAAGAGAGTCTGGTACAAATAAATGTGTTTATGTTTTCATATATACTTGCATATAATGCACACACACAACAGAGGAATTGAATATCGAATATTGCATATTAAAAAGGTAATTGTAACATCCAAGTGTGATACGTTTGTCTTTCATGTGCTTACAAGAGTTAAGCAGGAAATTGGGTGCTATTTCTCCTTTTTAATTGATTCTTAAATGGGTTGAAAATCCAATAGACTGTATTTGCCTTATTGCGTATTGAGGAATATTAGGTCAACCCCAAAGACAGCATATTGTCAACCAGTGTTGTGGCAAAGGTCATTAATTAGCCTGGCCAGAGGCTCTGCGAAATTCTGGTACTAAAAGCCCTAGGGTTATGGAGAGCCCAGATTATAAATTGTATCCGTTTAATCTTTTTTCCTTGATTCTCTAAAGCTGCTTATGTGAACAGCTGATAACTCATGCCTCCTTGTTTATGACAACTATTATATTAAGGACAGAGTGACCCCAAATTTAATCTATTGACATTTCTATAAAAAATAACCTTGTAATCTTCCTTCAGGAATGTCCCTATATATCCTTGGGTTGTCTAACTCTACCCTCAAACCTCATCATCTTCTTTTGGCTTGTGACAGGATGTACACACACAGATGTGCACACACGTTTATATAGTCTCAATGTATTTTATTCCTGGATTTCTTTGTTAAATGCAGGATGTTTAAAGAAAAACAGTATATTCACTGATTTTAAGGCTGGAGATTTGTGTGCCGTCATTAGAGTAAATATGAAAAATTAGTTTGTTAAAAATATTTTTCTAGTACCTTCACTGAAAAAAGCACTATTGAGGGATAGAGACACTTCTGGCATAATTTTTTTTTTTCTCTAGGATATTTAGGATACAATGTCTGCAAGAGACCAATTTTTACCCTACCTCTCACTGTATAAACCTGAAAAAAGTAACTTTTATTCTTTAAATATACCATATTTACTATGTTTATCATTATTTTAGTGTCTTTTGTTGAGGAGGGTTAGAGTAAAACTGTATCACAATGATCCGCCACACTCAGAGTAACAATCCCATGTGGCATAACATCAAAGTGCGAAAGTGAAGTGTAGCTGTAATATTGCATGTATGTTAGTGAAATTCTTGTATTCTGACCTTCTACCTATTATCAAAGTTTATTCATTTTAAGCAGCTATAATCTTTTGTCAGCTAGTTATACAACATAATGCCTATATATTTTGGCTTAAATGCAACTTCAGCTTTACAAGGCAAATTTTATTTGCTTGTAAATGAAAAATATCTGTGAACAGGTATGCTTTGGGGGAAGAGTCTAGGTCTTAAAAGTAGCTATGAATATTCTGAATGTTCATATTCTTTCAATATATACATTTTTCTACTGCTTTTCTTGTGATGTCAAATATTTTATAGTAGGGCTTTCCAAAACTAGATAAAAATTGTTTTAGTTAATGAAAGGTAACTGTTAGACTAGAAATAAGTAGTTTATTTTTGTTTCATATAATAGTCCAGAGCTAAGGGATCCAGGGCTGATGGGGTGGTTGTGCCATCCCAACGTAAAATATTAGTGATGGCCCTAATGGTAACATTTCCCAGCCAGTGGGAAGGAGGGGAAAGGAAGTCCAGGCAGAAAGAATTAAGGAAATGACTGTAAGTCATATCTTCCGTTCTTATCCTATTGATTTAAATTTAGTTAGAACTGTACTTTACTGCAAGAGAGATTAGAAAATATAGTCTACAGAGGTATGACCATGTGACTAGCTCAAGTTCTGGGGACTCTATTATGCTAAGGAAGAGCCTAAGTCTACCTCTCTGGTCTCCCAAGTATCCGTGTCACAACATGCATCCTCGTAGACTCTCCTCCCCTGCATAGAACACACGTTCCTCCTACAAGAGAGATGACCACAATTTCCATCCAGTTACTACACTTAAATCAAGTCTAGGATCTATGAGTAATGCTGTCCACTTCATTAGGTCTTGTTGCAGCTTTCTGAGTTTCACCAATCTATAAAAATAAAAGGCAACATATTTTCCTGCCTGTCCCCATAGCTGATGCGCAATGGTGGGGCAGCAATAGGATAATAAAACTTCCAAAGGGAAAAGGGAGGGTGGGGCTATCAGCAGTTATTGGTCCAGAGAAGCTGTCAAATCCTACTGGGTGGAAACTCTGAGGCCTCTCTGCCCAGGTAGGAGGGATTGTTGCTTGGTGGGCCCATCTTGTTGCCTCTGCCCCTAGGGTCATTTCCTGGACTATTAGCTCTGCTCTCTGGGATATTCTTTTGTTACCTTCTTTGGACAAATCTGAAGAAGGTGTTGGAGAGTGTGCCTTCCTGGATTGCATATAATGTTTGGTACACAAATCAACTCTCGGTGCTCCTTTGTAGGTTCACTAGTGTGGTATGTTCTATCACAGAGACCCCAAAATACAGTAGCATGAGTAAGACAAATTTATTTCTCTAACCTAACAGTTTAGAGGTGAGTGGTCTAGGGCTAGGGTTGCAGCTCTACCATCCTCAACATCTCTGGCTCCTAAGGTTTTCCTGGTCATTGCTACATCCTTCTTAGTGGAAGGGTTGGAGGAAGACCATGTCTAGGACAAGTGTCTTTAAAAAGAGTCAGGAAGTCACATACATCATTTCATCCACTTCCCATTGGCCCATTGTAACTCCAGGGGCAAAATATTTTCCTAGCCCAGGGCAAAATACCTTTGAGCTGAAATCAGTCAAAGAGAAAAGTAAAGTGAGAGAAACCCTTAGGCAGTTGTCCACTTCTGCTCACCTGTGTGTCTGGCGACCAGCTGCAGAAAAAAGGGACCCAACCTTTCTGGTCCAGACATGCCCTCGCTCCCTCTTGTTATCACCTATTAATGTGGAGATGGACTACTTCTCTCCACCCCTTGGAAACATTTATTGATAAGGAGATGCATTAAGGCCAGGGAGAAGGATTCTGGGAACATTGAAGTTTTACCCACACCTATATTCAGCCTTAGCAATACCTAGCTGCCTGAAAAATAGAATCTGGAGCTGGGAAGCCACATGCCCAACCACACAGCACTGGAGTTGCTATTACTAATGGAAGAATAACTAGTAGAGAACAGTAATTTTCTATGGTGCCTACTTTCAGTAGGGCTGTTCTTTGACCTAAGAGAATGGCAAAGAAAGAGAAACTGCAAAAACAAAACAAAACTTAAAACAACAAAAAACTCCCAATCCAACCAACCTAACAACAACAAAACCCAAAGCTGATATTTCCTTTGCAGGCAGGCTTTTAAGATTTGATTTTTCTAATAATTTCTTAAATTCTCTAGCTCATGACTTTCTACAGGTATGGTAATGAAAGATTAGAGCCATTTTGTCTATAACTTTGTTTTGGATGACCCACCAGTAGCCTTGACATTCCTATTAAGACGTTGCTCTGTTACCAATGATTTATTCCACCAAAAGTAATGATCAATTGGTTTTGTAATGTCTACATTCTGCATTAGGGTTCCGCAGAGAAACAGAACCAACAGGAGAAATGCTGTACACTATTTACCCGACTCACCAAGTCTGAACAGTTCACTGCATTTGTTCTATCATTCTCTCTATCATGTATGTCTATATGCATATATATATATATATATATGCATAAACATGCATACACATTTTACTATTTTTTTCAAAAAATGTTTATCACATAAACACACTTCTTTACCTCTTAATACTCTGTATGTTTCTTAAGATCAAGGATATTCTCTTATGTAACTATAGTTACTAAATGCAGGAAATTTAACATGATCCAATAGATACTTTCATCTACCATTAATATTCCAATTCTGGCCCATATTCTGATACTGTCCTTCATTGAAAATTTTCCCCTCCAATAGAGAATTCAGTCTAAAGTTACACATTGCATTCAATCTCCATTCATCTGGGAAGTTCCACTGTTTTTGTCTTTCTTGGCATTGATATTTTTGAATAATTCAGTTTATTTACTTCATAGACTGTTCCTTAATTTGAATTGTCTAATGTTGCCTCATGATTAGATTGAGGTCAGGCATTCTTGCCCAGAACACCAAGTCTTTCTTCTGATGTCTTTCTTTAGCGTATCTGGTTTGAAGGCACATGATAGCTTTCCGTCCCTCATGGGGGATGTTAATTTGATTACCTGATCAAAGTTTTGTCTAGCATAGTCGCTACATTGTTGCTTCTTTGCTCATTCCAGTTAATGAGCTATCTGTGAGGAGAATGTGTCTGGTCTTAAGAGTTACTGAGTTAAGAGAAATGTTGCCTGTGTATGTAATTGCTAGGCCTGCAGCCCTGGGCCTTGGGTCAGCCCAACACAGCAAGAAATATGTCTATTGAGTGTGAAGGATTTCCTTAGGCTGTAAAAGGATTGGTCCTTAATCACTCCTGAATTTCCAGTCCAGATTGAATGATATAAATGATCGAGCTTGGTTGTGCTAGTTTCACTTGAATATGTCTCTTTAAGGAACTCAAAGTCATGCTCACTGACTTGTATCCTTGACCTCATGAGTGCTTTTGTCTGATTATTTGCTGGTTGGAAGTAGACCCAGATGAAACCTCATGCTTACCAGTCCTCAAACCTACACCAGACATGTTTGTCTTATCTAATTTACTCCCTGAATTTATATTAATAATATATAAATTGGGTTTTCATTGCTTGTAAACTGGTTCTCCTTAGGGTTATTATGAGAATGGAACACTCCTGTTAGGATTAATCATATTTTACAGGCTCCTGAAGAGTCCATGTAGTTGGAAACAGCCACACTCAAATTAAAAACTCTTGGTTCCAATTCATTCTGATAATGTTACAATATCTTACATTTACACAGTCTCAGACCTGTGGTCTGTATCCCAGTTACGTCAACATTAAGAATAATATGTCTTTAGGCCTGTGCTGTCTAATATGGTAGTTAACAGTCACATATGGTTATTGAGCAATTGAAATTTGCTAGGTCTGAATTGAGATGCACTTTAAGTGTAAAATGCACACTGAATTTTCAAGATTTGTATCAAAAGAATGTAAAACACCTTATTAATAGTTTTTTATATTGATTACATGTTGGAAGAATATTTTGGATATATTAGGTTAAATTATTAGGGCTAATTTTGTATATTTCTTTTTAATGTGGCAACTAGAAAACCTAAAACTGCATGCATGGCTCATAATATAGTTTTGTGAGACAGCTCTGCTTTAGGCTTTTTATTTTACAGAATAAAGAACAAGTTTTACATATCTATAGACAAAGAAAATATGATCTAACACCAGTTATACCTGATCTCTGTAGTAACAATTGCTTATTACATGAATGACTGTATTATGTAGATAAAAGGGAAACTATGTTTTCTTTATAGGCAATAGTCTGATATTTCAAGGAGTAACATGTTAGTAAGGAGAAACAGTATTGTCATATTTCTTTCATTTACATTTGCTTGTGTAAAAATATTTACAAATAACTGTCATTAGGTAAGACTGCTTTTAAATTGCATTCCTAGCTGGATCAGTTAAAAAAAAAATATCTGAACCTTAATAGACAATAGATTCTCCATACATATATAAATAATAGTAATAAACATGGCTGTTATTATGGGAAATTAATGAGGGTTATGATAGTCATTACTTTGAAATTCATCCCAAAGTAAATTCTATCTTTACAAAATTCAGTTACAAGAAAAACATAATAGTTTTGAGTTCTCATATAACTTCCAAGGAAAACCTAAAAACGAGAATGTAAAAAAGTACTAACTGAAAAAGAATGAAAAAAAAAACTTTAATTATGGATTCTCTCACTTTTTGATTTAAGAGACCAGTAACTTTAAAATGAATTTGGGGACCAAGAATAGAACCTAAGTAAGGACATTAAAACAAAGGAACAGCAATAAACTGTCATCTGTGATCAATAGCATATCAGAAAACCAAGGGCTTCATTTCAGAATAAAGTACATTCTTTTAAATTGAATTAGGTCAGCTTTATTAAAAGCTCACTACGTTGTCTCTTATTTCACTATTGACCAGTGAAAACTATAATAGATGGTATCATTTCCCAAAATGAATTTGAGAGCCACTGATTCAAACAGTTAGATAATGACTGACAATGTGAGATTTCTAGATCTCATTATTTTAATTCATGAGAACCATTTTACTCATATCTTAAAACTTACAAGCTTATTAAATATTTCAAAGTTATTTCAAATCATATCATTATTCTTTGGCTTATTGAGGAATAAATGCTGATATGAATTCTCAAATCTATATTTTTATTAGTGCTTTACTAACTTTTAAAATATTTATTAGAAGAACTAAAATGTACATTAACTTTCTCCACAGTGGCTTATATGTAAGAATAGTTTAAAGATTAGACTATCATATAGTAATTCTCAAAATGTTTGAATTTTGCTGTGATGATTTCTCTAATCTTAGTAGCCACATGCTTTATATTAATTTTACTCAGAAACATGTATTAAGTTGCAGTGTTATATAATCTTAATTAAAATTATATTTCATAAAGTAAATAAAAAGGAAATAGATACATTTTTCAGAGAGAAAAAAAGCAACTTCAAATATTTTCATATAGAATAAGTTGAAATCTTAGAACTTTTCTTCCATTTAACTCATAAATTATGTCATACCTGCTTTAACATTATTAAGATGATGACCAGTAGTACAAACAATACAAAATGACTACAAAATATTTTTCAAAGGCAACCAAACATTCAAAAACTTACCTGTTCTATACAATTCCAGATGGCTAGATAGTATTCTTCCTACATAAATAACTGATTGTTGAAACAAAAAGGTCAGGGAAAAAAATCTAAAATGATTTATCTTCTGCCACTTTAGATAAATACAACAGAAATCATTTTTAAAATTAATTTACTTAAAATTAGACTTGGCTTCATATAACAATGAAAAAAAAAAGGTAGAAATACCAGTGACCTAAACATAAGGGTTAATTTATTCCATGAAAGAGATCTGGATGTTATTATTCCAAGACTACTTGTGAAAACTCCACAAGGTCATCAGGAACTTTGATATCCTGTTTTTTCCCATGTCACCTTCACCTGTGACTTTTATCTTCAATGATACCTCATGGTTTAAAATGGCTGCTAAAGCTCTTGCCATTTCACTAACATTCCAGGAAGCAGGAATAAACAAAACAGAGGGGAAGAGAAAAAAACAACATAAACAAAACAAAAACCATGAACCAGTCAAGTTAATCTGTAAGAAATCTTCACAAAAGTTCTACATAACACTACTGTTTATATGTCATTGGACAGATCTTAGACAAAGACCACATCCCAGCAAGGGGAGCTCAGAATATATTCTTTCAGCTGGTTCATTCATCTTAGATGAAATCAGGGTACTGTTACCAAAAAAGGAGGAGGAAATAGCCATTGCATAGGCAATCTGCAGTCTGCCACATGTACAGTTGACCCTTGAACAACACAGGTTTGAATTGCATGGGCTCACTTATTCATGGACTCTTCAATAAATATATTGGAAATTTTTTGGAGATTTGCAGCAATTTGAAATAAATTTGCAGATGAACTGCATAGCCTAGAAATATTGAAAAATTAAGAGTTATGTCATGAAAGCACAAAATATAGATACAAGGCTATTTTATTATTATCTACCATAAAATCAACAGTAGGCTATTAGTAGTTAAGTTTCTGGGGAGTCAAAAGTTATATGTGGATTTTTGACTGGATGAGTGGGGTGAGGGCTCCAACCCCCACATTGTTCAAGAATCAGTTGTATTTTGACACATATGCCACATCTATTTCTTTAATGAAAGTAATTAAAGAATACTTCTGTTAGGTGAGACCATTTGAAGGTGCCAGTATTTGATGATTTTGTATGGTTTAGCTTCATTTTTTGGGGGTGAGTTGGCAGACCTGAGTACCCAAAATTATCTGGCCACCAAACATATAAATTACTAGAAGAAATATTTTAAAAACAAACAAGGAAGCAAGCAGACGATTTTTAAGCAATGTCATGACCTTAAGTACTACATGCACAGTAAACAAGTGAGAAATGCATTTTTGAGATAAAGGAGGTTTAAAACTGCTGTGTCTCTTGAGGGTGCCCAGGGGCACATGGAGCTTTTATATCTGACTGGTGCCAGGGGCGAAGGGAGGAAATTGTGGACCATGACTTGGCCTGTATGGAGTGGGAAGCTGGTTGGGAGACCACCTCATGTAATCCAGCCTTAGACTTTGTTTTCTACTATTCTCTTGTTGCTCCTTCTTCTGCCAGATGGCCTCATTGCTGCTATATAAACAGGCAAGTGAGGTTCTTAGGGTCTTTGCATTGGTTGTTCCTTCTGCTTGGAATGCTCTTCCCCCAGATATCTGCCTGGTTCACTCCCTAATCTCCTTCCAGGTTTTTGACTCATGCCATCTTCTCAGTGAGAACTACCTTGACCAACTTATTTAAAATTGTGAACCCTACCCCACCTCATATACTCCTCATTCTTACCCTGCTTTGTTTTTTGTTCCTATGGCTTTTTAACCTTCTATATCTCATAGAATATACTTATGTCTATGGTTTACCATCTCAGACAGAAGGTAAACTCTGCCAGGGAAGGAATTTCTGGCTGGTTCACTGTTGGGTCCCACATGTCTAGAGCAATGTTTGATACTATATTAAGGTCTCAACACATTTGTTGAGTGAAAGGGCAATTTACTGTTTTTCCTACTAGTTATGAGATTTGAGCTATGTCCTAGAAGATCTGAAAGTTACATGAGTCTTTGTATTTGCTAGGTTGCCCTCACAGTCTCAGGAAGGTGCTGACACTTTTGTATGCTGGCGGGAGGAGGTGTATTTCCAAGACCATTATACAAACATCTGGTCCATTCAGAAAACAAGTTGTTTCACTGATTTTTGTTTTTACTCACCAAAGGAACTTTGACTCCACAAATCTAGTGATATTGGTGTAGCCTTAGATTGGATTTAGGATTCTTTCATTGTATATCCAATAATGGGCAGCAGCATTGTGTTTTGTCTACTGACTTCACATGCAGTGTCAAGAAGCAATAAAGTGGTTTCATTTTGAATTTAAAACCAACATACTTTTAAGAATGATGAAAATGCATTGATTCAATTTTTTTCCAGGTGTGACATTAAGCACAAAACAAACAAAAAAACTAAATGACCCCAATAAATAAACTGGTGAGCTATTTTTATATGCTGTCATGGGAGGAGATTATTTCTTCATTGTGCTTTATCCTAACCCAACATTGAGAGATTCGCTGGAAGCAATGTGAAATATTATAGCATAGTCTCAGAATAGCATATTACCCATCCAGACAATAGAGAAATGGCGCTGCATATTCAATTCGTGAGCTCACACTAGATTTGCAGCACCAGAAGCATGCCTCTCTTAGTTAATAAGTGTGCTATTGTTAGGCTGTGTGACCTCCCCCCCACCTTCCCCTCTCCTCCCACCACCACCTAAACACTGATTTAAAATACTAAGTACTCTTTAGTAGAATTTTTCTAAATACGTTTTTGGAAAACTTCTTGGGCTGAGGTCCCAGAGGGAAGTAGGGCAGGGGAAGGCAAAGTGAGTTATTGTGGCCACTGTTTACTCAATCGACCAACGCACCTTCTGAGTCTTTGAAATATTGGACATCTATAAGAGCTTTTATTTGAACAAAGTGTTACATTTAAAAATTTACTTAAGGAATTCTTTTATCAAAGAATATTGAGATCACATTATGCTTTACTAATCTGTTATCTAGTTTTCTAACTTAAAGATTCTTTTCTACCTTAGCATCATAGTACAGTCTGTTAGGAAGGAAAGGAATCTCTCTAAAATTCTGGTTGCCACAATTATTTTTAGTAAATATTTGTATATTTTTCTTAAGGAAGCCTGCAATTGTACATAATGTAAACTTGATATTTTCATCAAACATGCATATGTAAGTAAACCTTTAATAAACAAGTATATTTTGTCTATTTTTCTGGTTTTGGAGATAACCAAGATATAGACAAAATAATTTCACGAGTTAATGGGCATATTTCTTTTCCTTTGTGAATAAAACAGTAATTCTTTGTAAAACCTTAACTTTCCATGAACACAAATTTTATGCTAAGTATGTGACAAAAGAAATTTTAATTATAGCATCAAAACCTTGCATACTTACAAATGTAACTCTTTTACACACAGGCTTGTATATATAATGAAATTTCACAAAGAAATTGGTGTTCAGATTGTGATCTAAACACATCTCTAAGCATTTGTTAAATCCTTGAGTGACACATTGGATAACAGTGAGAATTGACTGCAATTTCTCATATCTAATGATGGTTAATAGTTCAGAAAACAAGCTCAGAATTCACACTCTCACAATGGGGATATGCCACTGTCAAATCACTTAGATATAACTATGATTTTGTAATCATAATGACTAAGTGTGTGTAATTAACAAAATGACTTAAATACTGTGAAAATGTATGAGTGTCAAAAACAGAAAATTTGGTATCAGTTTATCCTTATTTGAAAGCAACATAATACATAGGCCTTGTACTTGTAGAACTATCGAGAAAAAAAAACCCAATGCAATGTGCACAGTGAAAATATAGTGCAGGAACTTCTGCTGCAGTTAAGCTCATTTCCTTGAGGTATAATTTGTGTTAAAAATATTTCATTGAGCTGCAGTGAGATTCTGAAAATGTGTTTAGCTTAAGAGTCTCCACAGTGTTGGGTGCTAATTTTTGTCTCTCTTCTGCATATGGTCTTTGGACCCACTTTGGATATGAGTGAAGAGGAGGAAGGAAGGAAGGGTGTATTGATGTTAACTCTACAGTATGACATTCCAGATTTGACCCAAGGTTAATAAAATCTTGTGCTATTTGTTCCTCTAAGGGAAATAAGAATATCAGACAGAAAAGGGCTTGGTTTAGTAATGTTCTTTATGGTTATCTGATTTTGATTGTCACTGAACTTTAGCCTGCTCTTTTGACTTCTACTTACTGTTTCTTACTATTAATTTTTATGTATGTAATGTTTTTGACTTCTAACTATAAATTAATGTACCTGTATTTCTCATATGTCCCTTTAGGAAACAAAATTATGCAAGTCAGAAGAAAGTTATTTTTTGTTCATTCTAATTTCTTAAATATCTCATAAAAGATATTTAATACATGTTCAGTGAGACCTTGCATTTCTTATTCCCTAATTAAGCCAGTTTCCTTCTGCTGTCCAACACAAGATATGAACCTCTTCATAGAGTATGTTGGTTTCCAAATAGATATTTATGCTATTTAAAATTCATTAACAGTCTAGATACCTTTTCAAATATTAGTTGTAACTTTACATTTGAAGAGTCAAGAGAATTTATTATGTACTTCCCTTTTGTCCAGTAGAGTGTTTAGAAGAGCACATACTGCAGAAAATATTTTATTTTACCATCTCAGAATTCCCACTTCTTTTCTTCAAGGGAAGTTCTTGCTCTTAGATTTTGGTAATGTAATGGGCAACTTATTGTCCTTACATTTGACACCAGAATTCCTCTTAAGGAAAGAACTGTCTTTGTTGAAGAACATAGTTCCTTAAGAAGTTTGAGGCAGAAAATGACACTCTGAAGTCCTAAGTGTCAGCAGGAGCTTATGCCGGGAGGGGTAGGGATGATCAAATGCTGGTTTGAAACAGAGTCAAACAGTATTAGTTGGCATAAAAACAGACACATGGATCAATGAAACAGAATAGACAGCCCAGAAATAACCACACATACATGACCATGCACATATGGTCAATTAATTTTTGACAAAGATTCCAAGAATACAAAATGGAGAAAGAATAAATAACAATAAATGGTGTTGGGAAAATCAGACAGCCACACACAAAAGAATGAAATTGGACCCCCATCTTATACCATGCTCAAAAGTAAACTCAAAATGGATTAACAATTTGAAAGTAAGACCTGAAACTGTAAAACTCCTAGGGAAAAAAAAAAAGCAGGGGATAAACTCCTTGACTTTGATCTTAGCAACCATTTTGGATTTGACTAAGAGCAAAGGGAATACAAGCAAAAGTAAACAAACAGGACTATATCAAATTATAAAACTTCTGCACAGCAAAAGAAACCTTCAATGAAATGAAAAGGTGGACTGTGGAATGGGAGAAAATATTTGCAAATCACATATGTGATAAGTAGTTAATAACCAAAATGCACAAGGAATGTATACAACTCAACAGCAAACAAAACAAAAACAACCCAATTAAAAATGGGCTAAGGACTTGAACAGACATTTTCTCAAAGACAAATGGCCAAGAGGTACATAAAAAGGTGCTCAATAATGAAGGAATTGCAAATCAAATCAAAATCACAATGAGATGTCATCTCACACCTGTGAGTATGTCTATTATCAAAAAGGCAAGAGATGAAAAATGCTGGTGAGGATATGAAGAAAAGGGATCCATTGGATATTGTTGGTGGGAATGTAAACTGGTACAACCACTATGGAAAACAGTATGGAGGTTCTTCAAGAAATTAAAAATATTACTACCATGTGATCCATCAATCCTACTTCTGGATATAGATCCAAAGGAAATGTAAACAGGATATTAAAGAGATAGCTGTACTTCCATGTTCACTACAGCATTCACAGTAGCCAAGATATGGAAACAACCTAAGTGTCCATCAATAAGTGAATAAAAAAGATTGTATGTTTGTATACATACATATGTGTGTGTGTATATATATATATGTATATATGTATATATGTTTATGTAATGGAATATTATTCAGTCATTAGAAAGGAGGAATTCCTGCCATTTGAGACAACATGGATGGATCTTGAGGGCATTATGCTAAGTGAAATCAATCAGACAAAGAAAAATATGGCATGGAATCACTTATATGTGGAAAAGAAAGCAAAGAAAAAACTGAACTCATAGAAACAGAAGACTAGTTGCCAGGGTTTAGGGGGTGGGAGAAATGGGAAGATGTTTGTGAAAAAAAAAAAAGGTGTTATGAACTTTCAGTTATAAGGTGAATACATTTTAAGGATCTAATCTATAGGATGTTGACTATAGTTGACAATATTGTATTGTATACTTGAAATTCAGTAAGAGAGTAGATCTCATGCATTCTCACTTCCTCCTCCAAAAAAGTAACTGAGGTGATGGATGTGTTACTAGATGGTGGGAATCCTTTCATAATCTGCATATATATCAACTCATCACATTGTATACTTTAAATATATTATAATTTTATTTGTCAATTATACCTCAATAAAGGAGGCAGTTTTAAAAAAATGGCAAGAGTCTAAGGAGTACAGGGTGTTGGCTGTCCAGTTTTTTTTTTAAAGCTATTTAAGGTTTTATTTTGATGAAAAATACATAGTGTCAGAAGTACTTTAAACAAATTATATCCTTCAAATCTAATATTAAAACACTGAATGAACACAAGAAAAATATGCAACAAACATACAAGTTTAATTTTCATGAGATTTAAAAATATTTTTCAAAATAGTTTCTTCAATTTGACTTTTACCAAAATTTACCTTTAAATAAAAAAGGCAGCCTCTTTAAAAAAAAAAACTGCGAAAGTCTATTTAATTCTGTAACTTCAATTGATCTAGGTTCTTCTTTCTCAGAGTTGAGGGAAGTTGGTTGGGGGAAGAAAGCAACTTTGTATCCCTTTTAGGTAATAATCCCTGATTCATGAACCCAACTCAGATTATATAATGTGTTGAAACTCAAATAGTTTTATCTAAATCCAGTTCCATAAGACTCCAAGTTTTCATAAATTTGTCCCAGATAGTGATATTGGTAATGTTAGTTTCTGTTTCTGACACTGTAGTAATTTTCTTTTGTGAAATTATGTGGTATTTGGAGAGAAACTGTGAAAGGCTGATGTATGGACTGGGAATTACAAAATTTGTAATCTCAAAATTGCATGAGTCTGTTTAAATAAAATTAGTTTGTGTGTGTGTGTCTGTGTCTGTGTTTGTGCATAGAGATACAAAGAAAAGGAAAAGTATCACTCAAAGTGTAGATATCCAAATGTAAACAGTCATTTCTCTGAGTGTGGTGTAATGGCTGAGTAATTTAAATTTTTTCTTCTCTATTACAATTATTACGTTTCTTGGAAACTGAATGTTAAGGGTCTTCCTTCTGATAAAATCTAGATAAGATTTCTTAAGAGCCTCCAATTCCACACAATGTGGTTTTCCAAAGATCTCGTGTGTGGTGGGGGTGGAGGGAGTTATATTCTTGTGCTCAAATCTGACTCCAAACTCCAATTTCCTCAGAATTTGTCTAATTTAGGAATTGAATCCTTTCTTTTGCTTGCTGCCTTTATGCTACTATGTGGAATCCAAAATATGAACCTTTAGCCCTAACTCATTTCCCATAAAAAAACTAATTTTGGGGGGCAGATGTAAGTAATAGACTATACTGACAATCTGGGAGGGAGGTGCACAGATTTATCATGCAATGCAAATTCAATGCAATTTCAAATTACATTATAAAATCTTTTTCTTTCTTAACCCTCTGTAACCTAATATTTTTCTGCGAGGCCTCCCCTCATAGGTTCTGGCCGCATACCATTTTGACTGCTTGTTTTTACCCTTTCCCTCTCTCCTCTCCAACTCCTTTTGTGCCTGGAGAGCACGGGTGGCTCTAGATGCTCCTTATTCTTTCTTGTAAAGCAATGTACTTTTTCTCAGATCTAATCACAACATTCGTTAGGATATTCAAAACAAAAGACTCCCTTTGGAGAGAAGTACCAGAAATTGTGGTCCAAAATAGCACTTTCCCCCAGTATACTTCCTTAATAAGAAGAGCAAGGATGAAGTTGGTTTTATTCTTTTCTGCCAGTCTCTTTTCTTCTCCCAGAAGGTGGATGACAAAATGAAGGATAAAAAAGCAGCTTTTTAAGTTGTCCCCCACTTTTATTTTCAATTTGTATCAATCCAAGGACAACAGCTTTTCAGAAATGTAGGGCATATGGGAGCAGCCTGTGGAAGGGCACACTTGTCAGAAAGCTGTGATGGCCTCATCTGGAAGGGTGATCTTCCTTTTTTGTATAAAAATATAGAAAATTCATGGGAGAAAGGAAATTCTGTACTTTATGCTCTGCTTGGTGAAACTGTAGACATTTTAACAAGGTTTAACTTCTTTCAGAATTAAAGAAGCAAGTTAACAGGTTTCTGCCAGATGTGGGCACATACTTCATAATTTTACAAGTGCAAAGTTCTTGCTATTTCATCAACTCTGGATGTATGACCTGAAACAGGCTCAGAGGTGGATGAGGGATAAGAACTCAAGTATGTTTTTGTCAGAATTTATTTAAAAGTTTTGGGGTATAAGTGAGATTTCTACTACAAGTTGATCTTGACTAGAGATGGTATGCATAACTTCTGCTTCCAAGTGCTGTTCTATGGTGTCAACCAATGTGGTGGCATAATTTGTGTGGCTGGTGGTTATGTGTTTTTGCCTGGTACTGTTAGCACTAAACTTGGGGAGTACTCTGGGCTAGTGTTTGGGGTTTAATGTTGTTTCTGACCTATGATTACTATACCCTCCAGCATGCATTTCCCCACTCATTACTCAGAAATGACTAAATTATGTAACCCAGTATTTTCTTCATATTATATTGTATTACTTAGTGCAAGGGTGTTCTATTGTACCACCTCATATGACATTGACCATACTTTGGTGGTGGAGTGGTATTACAAGTCGTTTTCTGAGTCCCACTCTAGACCTTCTAAGTCAGACCCTACAGAGGAGAGCCCGGCTGGTATGTAAGAGATACTCATTTTTGATATCCGATTGGACATGAGGGGGAGTTGCCAAGGACCAAGATGTCTAACAATGTGTAGATTTAAAAAAAATGCTCAGATATGACCATTTCTTCGTCATATTCCCTCCTTACTCTTCTACCTTTTTCTCCCCATAATGATGGGAGTTGGAGGTAGAGAGTAAGTAAGGACAGGAGAGGTCTCACTTGCTTGGTACAATTGTGATCTGGTTTTGAAATCTTAGCGTGTCAAGTATTCAAATTCTGGCTCTTTTTTTGGGAGCACAAGGCAGAAGTCTACTTTTTGCTGAATTCTTCACCTGAGTCTTTGATAAAAATTCTAGGGGGAAGAGAAGCTTAGATTTCTGCAGCTCAGAAAGTAGCCAACTTGGTAGAAAGGTTAATCTTTCCTTCTGATAAATACATTTTCTGAAAGCTCTCGTCACCCTTATTTGGCTTGAGTTAGGAGGGTATGTAGGGAGGGGAGGGGAATCCTGGCACCCCTCTTTAAAATGTGTGGGCATAACGTTCTTTATTGTCAGATTTGGATTTGAGAAAAACCTATGCAACTGTTCTATTTAGCAAAGAATTTGGAAAAGTTCTGCTTAGCAGTGTGTTTATGAAGTAACTTCTTTTCCTTGTTTCAAAAACTTACTTTTGTGTATAGACATGGTACCAAGATTCTCAAATAACTTGTCAAGGACCTATTGAGATGATCATTGTTTTTTAACTTGAATAATTACTGATTAATTCTAATATTATTTGTAAGCCAAAGTTTCAAATATTTCTAATTTGAGCCATATTTGTGATCTCCCCTAATAGATCTATATTAACCAAGTATTGATTTTCCTGGTTTGTGTGTGTGTGTGTGTGTGTGTGTTTTAACATGTTGATTGATTTGCAAAGACTTTATCTAGTATATTATATCTATATTCAATAAATGAGAGAGACCTGGTGTTCTTTTTTTTTCTTCTTGAACTGTGTTTTTATGTTTAATAGCATGTTATGCTGGTTCCATAAATAATGTTTGTGGGCTTTATTTATTCCATGTTCTGGAAAAGTTCATAGAGCATTGGAATTTTCTGTCCCAGTTCTCATTTATGATCATGGTGTAGCACCGCAAGATCTGGAGGCCTATGGGGATAGGAAGGTCAGTCTTGTTGAGTCTGGGTCAGGATACGCTGTATAAGAAGTGAGACTGGTATGCCTGGTACCAAGGGAAAACTCCTTTTAGTCCTTACTCTATGTACCTTCATTTCAGCAGCTACAAGTCACTGGGAAAGGATCATAAAGAAGCAGGTGTTCCTTTTGGGTCAAAACAAAGTGTGCCAAATATGCCACGAAGAAAGATGAAAGAGCTCAAACTTTCCTTTGACACAAGATGCTGAAAAAGTTTGAAAGATTATTTTATCCTTGCCATGTCGCTATGGTATCCTGACCTTCTATAGCTAATTGTGTGCTTGCTTTTTTCTTTCTTTCCAAGTAGAATAAGTTGTACGTTTTTAACAACAAAAGTAAGCACCCAGCAATATGGATTGGCCATTCTATATTTATGGAAATTTGCATTTAAGAATAATTATTAACTATATATCAGAGAGAAGAGCTGTGAAGTGGAGAGTCCTCAAAATAGAACATTTTCTTTTTTATCTGAATTGATGTTTTTGCTCCCTGCAGCAGTAGGCTTTTAGTTTAAAAGACAAGGGCAACATTATAAGTTTTGTTCCTTTTTGAAGGCATCCAGCCAGGAAGTGAAGCCATGGGAGTATATGCTGGCAGCAAATCATGACTCAAGCAGTGAGAAATCTGCTCTACTCAATGGTAATTGAATATTCCTGTGGTAAGACATGCATGTAGGTTAAGATGGGCCTGTATTCTAAAATTATGAGCAATTCATGCCCTATTTCCAATGATTCTGTCATAAATAAGCCCTCTTTTGGTCTGAATAATTTTGTTTTTTAAAAACCCTTATAAAAACCGATGAATATAAGTATTTTATCTTCTTATGAGAATGAAAACTTTGTCTTTGATTATAAACATGAAAAGAACCTAAGAAACATGCTGTCTACAAGTAGGTCACACATGGTTGCTGAAGGACATTACGAAAGTATTCCATTCAGTGAGTTGTGATTAGTTGATATGGGACCACATTTGGCAAGATCTATAGGACAAATCACTCAGCTAATAGGACATATCATAGCTGGTGTTAATTATACCTTGAATTCTGATAAGAATGACTTAAATCAGTTCTCTCCGAACATAGATAGCCTTATTTTATTTATTTAAAAATTTCACTACCAAATTAGCCTTGGGTAATTGATATAACTTTGAAATTCAGAGAAGCTCCTAATACTGACACAATTAGGATTGTAGGAAGAACAGCTAGAGAATCATGACTATTCACAGGCAGGTGATAGCTATATTTTTTAATATTATAAACTGGATAAGCCAAACTATAGTGATTTGAATTCTTCAGGTTGTTTAAAATGTAAAGATTGTTGTATTTAAGTTGAAGAGATGAAAAAGTTTCTGAATGGGGGAACTAATATCTCTTAGTATTACATCTAATATTTTAAATCTGTGATCTCATTTTATCATTATAGCTTTGGGAGGTAGGTAGAATTGAGCTCATTTTACAAATGAATGAATTTAAGGTTCAGAAAGCTTAAGTAATTTGCCGAAGGTCAAAATGTAGGGAGTAGCCAAAAGAGAACCAAATGCAAATGTTGGTCTTTAAAGTGCATTGGTGATGTTCATGAATGGTGAAGTGTAATTGATGCTGGAGAGAATGTTTGTGAAAAAGGTCATGATGCTCATTTTATTCTTTTAAGTCTTGAACTTTAAGAAGAATACAACTAAAGAGGTTGAGGCCTCAAGGAGTTTAATCAAGGTCTCTCTTTGTGATCTTCCCCTCTCTCTGGGTCCTCCATAAGATGAAAAAGAGTGATTTGAATTGTAGTCATAGTTGAGTTCATTGATTCAGCTCAATTTCTACAAGAGGAGCTTTCAAAGGGATTAGAAGTATGGCATATGTGGACATGGTTTATGTGCCCTCTTTCTTCTTCCTTTGCCTTTATAGGATGTGGCCTGAGTGCTTTCACAGATAATTAATAAAGTATGATTTCACCTCCAATAACTTATCATTATTCTTTAAATGTATCTTCTGCACAGTTCACCTAGAGGAGAGTGGCTGTAATCTGGAGGCAAATTTCAGGTCTTTTGGACATAATACCACTTGGAAGCACCCAGTTCCACCCTATTTATAAGGGAATGAAAAGTGAAAAATTCAGCAAACATGTCAATGTGAGTTGTGGTTGAAATCCCTATGAAAAAAAATAATATGAAAAGAATATAGACATGAAGGAAATCAGCAACTTGTGTGTGGGGGGATGGGGGTTAAAAATTATGCCTACATAAATTAGACGATAAAAATTGGAAGAGGTTAAAATGAATTGTATATTGACATAACATTTAATTCAAGGGATGTAAGGAATCAAATGAATGTTCTCTAATAAACATAGACCTGAGGCCCCTATTAATATAGCAACTGCTAAAAGGACTGAGGTAGAATCATTTTGGAAGCTGCTATCCCTTAAGAACTTTGTCTAGTCTTAAACCTTTAACCACTGAGCAGTAATACGGTTTGATAGAATTTTCAACTCAGAAATCTTATCCTAACATGATGAGTTGCACCTCCTCCAACCCCCTACAGCTGAATTATACAATCCTAGGAAAATAAGTACACAGATACAAAGAAATAAAAGGAAAAAACATGATGTGAATATTTCTTTGTTCAATTCCAGATGATCATTACGTTTGTCACTTAAAATGTCTAATATTTAAGGAAATAAAATGTCTAAAAGCATAGATAGTGTTTAATTTATTTGATTTACAAAGACTATGTACTTAAGAAAGCACTTACCAGGTAGGTGAAGTGCTTATAAGTCAAATATATTAAATGTATAAATCCTGTTTAAAATAGTGAAAGGAATTTAAATTAAATAGGGACAGATTGCTTAGGAGAGTTTAATTTGTTCAAGTTCAGTTAATGAAACATGTTGAAGCTGAGGAGCCCAATTGGCTGGATCTGAATTTCAGCACTGCCACCGGCTCACAACCTTGAATGAGTTACTGAACCACCTATGACTCAATTTTCCTCATTTGGAAAAAGCAGAAAATAATTGTACCTACTTCATGTGGTGGTTGGGAAGATTAAAAGAGCTGTATGTGTACACTGCTCAGAGCTGAGCCTGGAGCCTTGGAAGCCTTCCACACCTGCTCATTATTGTTAGCAATGGGAGTGTTCCCACAGCCTACCTAGCCTTAGCTTCCACCTCCCTCAGGAAAGTCTTCTGTTTTCCATCAGCCCCACCACACCAGAGTGAGCCCCTTCTGGTCAGCTCTGATTACCCTGCTTTGTCTACTTTATAACACTTATGATGGCCTTTAAGTATGTATATTGAAGCCATTTTGTCGCTGAAAGAACATGGTCTGAAACCCAAAAGTAATACTGATTTATGAGCTTTACTTTTCTTGAACTCCATACTAGTGTACACATAGCCCCAGAATTACTTGTTGATTCACCATCTTCTCCCTAACCTGCTTCCCTCACATCAGCCTGGCTTCCACACCTGTCTCCTGCACTCCTTCCCCAGCTTGAGACTGATTTTTTCTGATGCTTTGTTTATCCCTTTGCTCATTTTTTGTACCATGAAAGCCCCAAGGCCCACTTTGATGACATAGAGCCCCTCTCAAAGGATGGGAAGGATAAGAACCTGAATGGCAAAATAAAAAAATGCCTAATAAGTATTTGTTGAATGTTTCAATGGGGTTTTTGTTTCAGTTATTATTAGGAATGTTGGCATTTTTATTAAAAAATATTGAATTTTGTTGATGAGAGTTTAGCAAATTAATAGACTTGGTCTGATTAATTTATTCAAGGGATTTAACACTTTTCAAGTAATATGTAAACCCAAGCGAAGTACATATAGCCTCAGGGAACAATTTAGGAAATTCTTTCTGTAATTGAAAAGTGCTAATACTTTTTCAGGTGTATTCCATGCTGGATTGCCATATAAATTTACCTTATGTCTGCCAATAATGGTAGATATTATTCCCGTTTTAGTTTGGGGAACTGAATCTCAGAGGATTAGTGATTAGCTAAAGGTTGTGAAACTCTAAGTGGAAGAGCAGGGGTCTGAACCTAGGTTCAGGAATCTAAAGCTTGTAGATCTTTATACCTACAACTTCTGGGGATTTAGGCATGTCCCAAGGAAAATTAGGCATGTCACCTTGGTAAACTCTTAGTCTGAAAACCTTCTTTGTATACAGTTTACTTTCAGTGTGTAAATTACTTACTGGGTTAGTCTGTGGAAAGCTGGAGTCCTAAAGATCTGTTTGGTTTTTGTTTTCTGTACCGACTGTATCATATTTCTTATCTTTTCTAAGTAACATATAAAGTGTTTAAGAATCTCTATATTATAAGACGGTTCACTTAGTTATTCAAATTTAGCCCATTTATTTTCAAATGGGATTTTTTGGTGTAGACATTGCAGAAAATTCATGTTTAGTGAAGACACCAGTGAATATGGAAAATATTCTTGGTCACAGGTATGTTATTATGTATATGTTATTCCTAGGCCTAGGAATGTTATTTGTAAATTGAATGGGAATTTTTTTCTTTATGACAAGAATGTATTTATGAAGGTATTCCAGTGTGCCCTCTTGTCAAAGAGGAAATCCTGAGAAATGAGGGAAAAACCATCTTTTACTTTTTGTTTGTGTTGTCAAATGTTATCAATTAGCAATGAATTAAATTAGGCTAACACCCTATTGAAACAAGTTTTAACTATAACAGGAAAATAGCCATCTACTTGACCAGAGAATTGAAATAAGTTAATTTGATCCAGAATCTGAGCACAACACAAACAGTTGGAAATGTATTGTCACAGAATTACGTATTGAGAGCTCTTTTTCCTTTACTTGGGAATAGGGCAGGAGAAGGAAGAGCCGGAGAGTCAAGGTACTCTTAATTGGGAGTCTCAGTGGGTGTTAGAGTGGCAGACTGATTGGACCTGAATGGCATACGGAAGACCAGAGCATACCAAAATATAATTTGTAAGAGTGGAATGAGGAAGAGAGGTAATAAGAGAACATTGATAAGGTTTATTACAGAAAATGATTCTGTAAAAGATAAGCAGTATGCAGTGTTGGGAAATTAGAAAAAAACTAAGCTTACGTGTATTTATTATTAAAGGCAACTACAGATTTTGAAACTTGAGAACTGGAGTCTTTAATTTTACTGGATTATGGAAGATATTTATTTGAAATCTTAGATTTTATATATAATTCTTCTGGTTTCCTTTTCAGGCTCTTACCAGTTACATGTAAGCTATGCCACTGAAACTGATTAGACAGTTTTGTTGGCTAAAATGACAGGAGAACGTATTACAGTGTTAAATTTCACTATATTAAGCCATTTATCTTTAGTTATCTTGAAAAAGAAGAAATTTTGAAGGTATTACCAAAAACTAGGAATTACAGTTTATCTTTAGAAATAAAATTTGATCTCCCTAATATAGAAAATAATTATAATATTTTAAATGGGACAAATTGAGAGGATATTAAATATTTCTACATATTCTACTTTCTTAGGTGAATTTGTAAAGTTTAAAGGCTGTGCATATTGGGGACCTTTAATAGAACCCAGAGAAATACCGTCTATGGATTTAAATGACTGTCAAGCAATGTGGTGTTGTTTTCAAGAGGCTTTATTTACCATAAGTCTAAAAGTATCCATATCAGTGGATTGTCAGTCCTTTCAAATAGTATGACCTCTCTGTGTGGCTCCTGGAATGGATAAAACAGGCAAATCTGAGAGAGATTTAGAAAAGGAATCAACAGTAATACTTGTTAGATTAAAGCATAGGAAGGAGTTAAAAATGATTCTAATTTCTAGTTCACATAGTTGGGTAATTGTTGATAACATTTGCAGTTATAAAGGCCACTGCACTGATAAAGAGGAGATGGATTAGATATGAGAAAACACACATTCAATTTTAGACATGCTGCGTTTTCAGTGCTTGTCAGTCATTGAAATAGGGCTGTTAAATATTCCATAACCTACATTTACTCTGATGGTCATTGGGACTAAAATATAAATATTACCTTCAAGAAGCTTATAGGTGTTATTCAAAAAAGATCGGCAGTATTTTTGCCAACATTAACAATGTAATTCACAATGGAGCTTGTAACTAAAGCTATATGCCTCTAGACCTTAATAGAGTATGGTATTAAAAAATATTCAGTTATTTTCAGTTTTTGCTGTTTTTCTTCATTCATCGATTGGCCCAGAACTTTGATCAGTGAGTAAACAACAGTTGACAGGCTATCTTTATTTTTGATGCTGCCTATTGAGAAAAATGAGATCTTGGGTTTTTTGGGCATAAGTTATTTGAGTTGGTGAATAACTATCTCATTTGACAGATATGGGTAGATTCTGATAATATGACCATCAGTTTCTGTTGGCTGGGCATTATGTAATTAGGAGACAGGATCATTAGGATCCAAGTTTATAAGAATTGGCATACTTTACTATTATTAAATATAATATTCATAATCTCCAAGAATTTAATTTTTAGATCTCTGTATTCAGATACTCAATGTCAAAATTCACTAATGAGTGATATTCCTACTACCTTGTTAGAATTAGGTTATTGTTCGGATATAAGTTTTCTAATATATATGTTGGGAATATTATTGTTTTTGCAGTGATTCGAAACCATGGGCTGGAGAAGATTCAAAACTATGAATCTTAGGATATAAAGAAAGTAATGTTAAGTAAAAAAATTCTACATTTGTATAAACTGTATGTACACATATGTATATACACACACATATATGCATGTATATATGTGTGTATATGTATATAAAAACCTGAAAGTGCTCTAAAAGTAAAGTCTTAATATAAGAACAAAATAAATTCAGGAATGTAGGAGATGTCATATTTCGGGATGACTAGCAAAACTTTTAAGGATTTTTATACTGACATGACATTTGTTCAGATTTTAAATTTGTGAAAAAACTTATTTCTCAGTTGAGGATTCAGATGTGGCAGATAGGGGTTGCAATCAACTGCCCTTTTGACTTTTAAATAAAATGCTATAATTTTGATTATTATGGAATGCTAGGTGTGTGCTTATGCATAGGTTATAAGGAAAACACTAGAATATAACTGTCTTAAAACATGCTGCTTCATCTCTTTAGTTTGGATAAGAGAATTATGCTTCTAAATTGTGAATTACAAAATTTCTTGGGACTAAACAATTTGACAGAGATGTGACATTTGAAAATGAAATTGCATTAATAATATGGCGACCCCTTCAGGTTTCACTGGAATTGTCAGTAGTGTCTCAGAAAAGTGTTCAGACTGGCTGTGCACTCGCTTCAGTAGCTGTGCGGCTCCTTATCAGGCACAGTGTCAAATAAACTTCATGAAGATTTAAAGCCGTAGAGATAAGCATGCAATTGAAAATGCATTCCTATTATGCATTTAAGGCAATGTGATACCTGTTCTCTAAACTGAATTTTAAACAGCTGGATCTATTGGAACTCATTTTCCGGGTTTAATGCTAATTTTCCTCTTATTACACTTCATTGTATTATTCCATTTAAAAATATATATTTAAATTATTTTAAATTATTTTGTAGTTGGGGGTTATTAGAGAGAAGCTTCAAAATGATGTCTATGGCACAAGCTTATAACCAGCTTTTCTTATCCACAAGAGTCTTTGGCTAGCAAGGCTTATAAGTATGGAAGTACCTGATTCTGTTTGGCATGCTTATGATCAGCTTATGGCTTAGACCCAGAGACGGTGGTTTTCATAAGCAATCGTCTGCTGTGTGTGCTTAAATGATTTAACACAGGCTCCAAAATGTGTTGTTCTACTTTAAAAAAAAAAATCAAAGATGATCTGCATGTCTCATTGACCCAATACTATTTTCAGAATGATGCTGGAGGAGACAAGCCAGTTTTTTGCAGGCTTTTGAGCTAACTGGTGGGTCCTAGCTGATCACTTATTAGCTCTGTGGTTTGGACACGTTCCTTAGCCTCCCTGGACTTTAGTTTCCTCATCTGTAAATTGGGTATAATAATACCTACCTCACAGAGTTGTTTGGTGATGTTTTAAAAATAACAGTATATATGAGAAATTGCTTTTATAAACTATGAAGTCTTATACAAAAGTTGACTTAAGATGAGTATTTCTCAGCTGAGTTGCCCCTGGGAGACACTTGGTGATGTCAGCGGACAGTTCTGGCTGTCAGAGCTTGGGGCAGGAGATGTGCTACTAGCAGCTAGTGGGCCGAGGCTGCGGGTGCTGCTGAACGCCCCGCAGTGCCCAGAACAGGCTTCCTCACCCCCATCAACAAAGAATTCCTGGGACCCGAATATCAGTCGCATGACTGTTGAGAAACCCTGGGTTATAATTTTAAAACCTCAAACATTTATATAACCCAAAGGAAATTATTCTCCTAGTTTTTCAACTCTCCTTTGGTGGCTCTAAATGCCATATTTATTACTAATTTACACTTTAATTACAAATACTCTTAGAAAGTAACAATATTCACTGCAGCGTTACAGCTTGCTTGGCTTAAATCTTGATAATGCATTACCACATATATTCACTTTTTGTTAAGCTTTATACAAGGAAGTATAATTGTGACTCCTGAAAGTTTGCTTGAGTCAGTGTGTAGGCTTCCCAAATTCATAGATATTTTATATTTAAATGTTCACTTAGGAATAGTTCTGATAGTTTTTATGTAGCTTATTATAGGTCCACCATCCATTATTTGAAAATGCTAAATGTGTGTTTCATAGTTCACAATCTTTCTGGATTTCAGACAGATAATGTGCCAACTTTACAAAATACATGTATAATGTAACACTCTAGCAGGGTCTGAGGCAGTGCGCTGTATTCAATATTTATTTGGTGAAATGTGTAGTCACACTAAATTGATTAAATGAGATCATAGCAGTTCAGATCATATTTTACCATTAAAAGAATTCAAGCCAGGTTTTGTTGCCAGATGAATTTTAAAACAAGGCTTCCCATTTTCAGACCTTTTGAAACTTCTGGAATTGTGGATAAGGTACTACAGACCTATTTATATCCCTTTACTAAGCATATTGCCCCATGTCTGTGAAGTCATGTTATAGCATCAAGAGAGCAATATATACCACAGTATATACATTTGTTATACCAGAATATGCACCCCTTTCCCAGCCAATTCAGTAATTATTGGAAAGGACATGTATATTTGAAACATGCACAGACTTAATTAATGTTTCAATTATGCCAGATTAAGTAAGTGTCCCAGTTAATGAGCAAATGCAACCAATTTTCAGTTACAAGGAAAATGGACCCTGCAAAAAAAAAACACTTGTAGAAAGAATACAATTTATAACCAAGATATTTACAAACTATAATTAGATATATCCAGTCTGAGGGTGAAAGTATTAGTATGTCTATTTTAATTAATAATAAATACGTATGTTCAGCACTTCACCCAGCTTCAGAACAACGAATGATGTGACTATGTAATTCTGTCCCAACTCTTACTGTATTCTCTTATGAATACTTAAAATGTAAGACTCACTTAAATGAATGATGGTATAAATACTTGAGTATGTGACATAATTAATTGGAGATACAAGGAAATGCTTCCCAAAGACAGTGCCTTCTGCATAAGGACTGTGGACATGGAATGTGTAGAATTCTTATTGAGACTTATAAATGAGTAGCTTTTTCCCTGGCTAGTTCTTCCAGGCTTTTTCTCACTGAAGCATGTGATACTGAAGTGTTTCAGGGTTATATCTCATTAGGGTATCACATATGTGCTGTGGGAGGGAGTCTTGGCCCTGCCTCCTACAACCTTGTTCAAGTCAAACTTCTTTGATGTACATATTCTTGAAATGCACTCTGTTTGAAAACCTTCAAAAGGACTTTGGTTTCCAGGAATGTAGAGGTAGACAATTTGAAAATACTAAAAAATATTTATAAAATTATAAAATATAAAAGTATCTTTAAATTCTAAAGCTAGGGACCTAAAAAGTAAAGAACGCTTCCAGCTCCTAAAAATGAAGCAGGAAACTGACTCAGGAAGCATAGGTCTGAAACAGCAGCAAATGAGGAGCCTAGAATATTAAGATTTATGTGGTGAGAGAAGACAAGGCTTTGAAAGAAGTGCGGGAGCTGGAACTCTTTCTTATAAAAAGCCAATGCTTTCAAAGAACTATACCCTCATAAAATGGAATAGTTTTTTAAAAAAATGCTCATTGGTTAGGAAATCTGGCAAAACAAGATGGCCAAACTTGGTTTTGACACTAGATAGAATGTAAAGAAATAAATGCCTCTTTCAGAAAAATATACAGTTAGCACTGCCTTGTATAGTCAGGACTGGCTTCATATTTACAAAATGTGCATAGTCTTATAATCTCAGGAAATTAACATAACATTTTTCCTTGGATTAACTGGCAGAAGAGATGCCAGATGCTTCTATGGAAAGAGACAGCTAAAGCCCTGCTCAATATGAGCTAATAATCCAATATTATTACCAAACTTGCAAGGAAAACACTCAAGAATGACTTAGCAGACAAAACAAACAAATGTGACCCCTTAAAATTTAGAAATGTCAGTTATACATCATACATAATAATTTAAATTCATCGAAGTAATAAAGAAGGAAAAAAATAACATGTGTAAAGAAAATATTTAAAAACTACCAGGCAAATTTTAAAAAATGGTTACTGGAAATTAAAAATACTGTCTATGAATGGGCTTTAAGAATAAATTAGAGATGGCTTAAGAGGAATTTCATGATTTAGAAGTCATATTTGGAGTAATTACCTAGAATGCAAACCTGAGAGATACGGAGAAAATATGACTAAGAAACATAGATCACTGAATGTTAAAAATTGAAATATACATCTAAATAGGTTCTAGAAGAAGAAAGTTGGGAGAATAGGGAGAGACATTATTAAAATAGAAAACAGAATTTTCCAGATTTTTCACAGACATGACTTTTCAGTTTCAGAAGTTACAATGAATCCCAACACAAGAGCAATTAAAATAAATTCACATAGAATGAAATTGAAGAACACTGAAGACAAAGAAATTTTATAAGCCCAGAAAGTACAGGCTGATAACATAACAAAGAGGTGATAGACTGTCAGCTAATTTTCCAATAGCAATAATTGAAACCGTAAAATAGAATGATCTTTAAAGTTATTAATCTAGAATTCTGTGCCCAGGTAAACTATGATTTAAGAGTGAGGGCAAAAAATCATATTCAAAGACTAAGAGAATTTACTACTAATAAACACTAAAAAGGCAGCTAAATAATATATACAGGAAGGAAAAAAAAAGTCATACCCAGAAAAGAGAGAGAAGAAAAATGGACTAGTGAGCAAACAAATTATTAAATATATAGTAAATCAAAATATACTTATGGTTGTATAAAACAACAGTGATAATAAGTAATCATTTGAGGTGTACAAAATAAAGATGGAAGTAGAATACTAATGGACAGTAACGAGGCCTAAGAGAGGCCACTAATTCACTCATTTAACACGTATTTATGGGCCAGGCAAATACTCTAGGTACAGGAGATATAGCAATGAGTAAAAGAGCAAAAGTTAACTGCTTCTGTTGAGATTTCATTCCAGAGAGGAGAGACAGACAACTATCAAAATAAGATCATATATTATTTCAGGTAATGATACATGTTAAAGAAAATAAAGGACAGCAGAAATTAGGAATACTAAATTGGATGGGTTGTAATTTCAAATAGGGGGCCGAAATGGGCTTCATTGAGAGGGTGACATTTAAGCAACAATCTGAAGGAGAAATAACAAGCATTCTGGGCAGAGGAAAGAGTAGATGAAGGTCCAAGGGAGGAACTTGCCTGGCAAGTGCGAGGAAGAGCTGAGTCAGAAGAAAGCAGGAGGAATGGGGTCCGGGTGATGCCGCGATTTACAGGGTGTTGGGCTTTTATTATAAGGAGAGAAGCTATGGGAGGGTTTGGAGAAGGTAAGTGACAGAACAAACATTACATGTTACCAAGGTTAGGCTGGATGCTGTATTGGCAATTAATTGTGAAGAAGAGGAAAGAAGGGTAGAAGGAAAAGGTATGACATTATTGCAATACTCCAGGTGAGAGAAGATGGGTATGAAGTTCTTATATTGCTCAGAGGAGGTAGAGAAACTGACTAGTTTTAGTCATAAAGTCAAATGGGTGTGTTCAATATGTTAAGTTTTAACTATGGGGCCAAGTAGTATTACTATTTTTGTAGCTAAAAAATGGTCAAATATTAGCAACTTCATACAGTTCAACATGATAGAATCTGTAACTTCCAATAAATTAAGGTACCTTAGTCTCCAAAATTGTATGTAGAAGCAACCTTGGATAAAGGCATCAGATTTTTAACATTTTAGCACAAGAGCCATATTATCTTCTACTCTCGACCTGATTCATGATATTAAATGGTCTGCATAGGGCTCAGTATTGCCTTACTTGCCAGGGATTATTTTAACCATAAAACAAGACTTTACAAATTCTTGTATAAAATTGTACCAAATCTAATGTAACATCTTAAGAGTTTGATACAAACTTATACTTTCGTGTTTCTTAAAAGTTTAATTTTTAACATGAGTCATTTGAAAGCAGTAATACTAGAAGACTGGAGAATTTAGCATTTTAAAAGAGATAATTCAATCATATTTAAGTGGGTATAAGCCTAGAGAGGGCTAAGGGAAGTGAAGGGCATAATTTACTTGAATTAGAACACTTATCAAGAAGTAAGTATGTATTTGTGCTAAGAATGTATCCTGATGTGTGTGAACATGTTTTTCTCTTGTGGAGTGGATAATACTCACAAAGGGAGTATTCTGGACTTCAAAATTCAACTGGTTAAATATCTAACCCAGTTGAAACACAAAAGGTAGCAGCCAATCGATTTGGTTACTTTGGGAGGGCCTTGACATTCACTCCTTGTTGTGGACAATATGCCTCAGTGGTTTTCTTATTTTAGGGAGACTTTCTGATCTGCAGCTCTCATTACTATGAATGCTTTGGATGTGATCATGGCTAAATCTGAACTCACTGGAGCTAATAAACCAATCTATATGGATTTTCTTTAGAGGTCTTTTGTATATCTTCCTCCAAGGGACACATTTAAAAAATAATTTAGTGTAGGTTGCAAATCAACATTTATGCAGAAGCCATTATGTATTTATGTAGCTGAGAGAACTCTGCTATAAGACAAATGCTATTTATGAGGTTAGTTAATTAATTTCCTTGTGGTAGCTGACACTTTTGTTTACAGACTAATAAGAAGGACTCACATGACAAATGGAGTTATTTGTTCTGAAATACACTACAGTTTATATAAATGATGCTTTCCCATATTCAGTTTCTTTACACAAGTTAAGCTTTAAAGTGTCCAAAATCTACTTTAAAATGTAAAGGTCTGTGTAGACATCTTTATTTCTTTGTTTTATCTGTAAATTAAATTATTTTTATCCTTGTTATTTCTGGAGAATCATTAATTTTAAAGTGATAAAAAGCCAACTATTTATTATGATTATCCATTCTTAACATTATTTAGAAAATTCTCTCATTTTTCATTTGTAAATACTATTTGACATCTTCCTCTCTAGTTCCTGTAGCACACAAAATTGCAAGCTTCTCCTGATTTATTAGTGAGAGAAATGAGTAGAAGACTATGGATAACTCCCACATTGAAAAGTAATTTTGATTTCCCCTCCTAACCTTTCCTTGTTCTCCAAAGTGATTATTCATATAAAGAACCATTTTCACTTATAGACATAAAAGCCATTATTCAGGCTAATGACAATGGACCCTAAAGATTTAGAGATGGCTAACCCTGATAAAACCACTGGCTGTTCTGAATGGGCAGTCTCACTGGTATCATTAGTATAGCAGTCACATTCAGAGAACTACTGAAGTCAGTCTTTCTGCAAGGATGTTGAAAATGGATGGCGTGGAGCTCTTTTTGAGGGCATTTGCTGAAACAAAATCTTGTAAGTTGTGTCATCTTTATAGCCCAGTGCCATAATCATGATGGCTGATCACTGTTACTGCAGAAAGTGCAACCAATTTTATCTGTAACACTATCAAGTTATTTCCTGAATGCCACTGTTTTGATTACATAAATGTGTTAAGCACTCCTGTCCATAAGTGATAAAGGACTAGGGGGATGCATTTTCAAAGCCAAGTGTCCCCGTGAGAATATGAGTGAGCATCTCAAAACTTCAAGGATTATGAAACTAACGATTATTCGTGGAGAACTCCCTATGGGAAACGTGATGGTCTGCTTTGTTCTCAGATTCTCGTGTTCCTGTTGTGGTGCTGTGTGATCTTGCGTGTTTGAAACTCAAGATAAAGTAGACCTTCATCTTCTGTTGAAAGGTCTGACCTTCAGTTTCCTGTGATCCTTTGGTTAAAAGAAATAAAAGGACCTTTTCTTTCCAGTAAGATCGTCTAACAGGCAATGACAACGTTTTCAATTCCTCTGTCAAGCTAGGTGGGGCATGCTGGAGTAATATGTCCCTGCTGAGTAACCTCTGCTTGTGACCTGACATTTTCAGTGCCTCTTGTTCCATCCTCTGGGGCCCATCGCTGTTTTCAGAGTAGAGGGCGAGCCTGATAGAAGAAAATGGGGAATATACATGGACAGGAAGAGGTACTAAGAGGGATGGGTCAAGTGGCAGCTGGCACCAAACCAGGGAGCATTCTTATTACCTGCTGTGACATTTTTCCTGGATTTGACAAACTTGGATTGAGAGTTTGGGGTTCTTGCTTATTATTTGTGTTGCTTATTTTTTCTTAATCTGTTATACTGTGGCAGGGTAAATCTTCAAGTTTGTTTCCCTGATAATACCATTCTATGGTACTAAGTGGTGGTACTCCACCACCAATACCTATGTCACCAAAGGCACGAATCTTTTTAATGTCATTTCACTGATTAAAAACATTGTTTTCTATTGCTTGTCCTCGAGAATAAGTCCATGCTTTTTAGGTCCCTAAAATGAGGCCAATTATGATCAGGCCTTAACCTGCCTTCCAACTTTCTTTCTGCCACATCTCTCAACATACTCTGTGCTCCAGCTGCAACAAGCCAGGGTATGACTGGTTTACAGTAAAGTTTTGTGCTAAATAAATCAGAGCCAAAGTTCCTTTCCAGCATTACACACTGGAAGCTCTTCTTCATTCTTATACTTGATTCGGATCCCCTTAACCGCCAAGTCATATCTCTATCATTTCTTTCACTTAACATTTTTTTTTTACAGTTGGTCAATTTTTCAGTTTGCAGTGATGTTTACTCTGTTTTTCACATTATCTCATGACTTTTATCTTGCTTTCTTGACCATTTCCTTCAAGGTTCCTGGCTTGCGTCTCTGGCATTTCAGTATCTGTGCCATCTTCCTTTGCTTTTTAGCTACAGGTCCAGCAATATCATCTCCTGACAGTCATGATGGGTCAATACTGTTTGTCAGAATACAACATTAATGAAGAGAGGTCGTAGGAAAATAAGGTATATCGTAGATGCATTCAGCCCAGGATTATTCAGTGGAGAGCTCCTTGGCTGACAGCCGTTGCACAATGGTATGCTAACCCTCATTGTGTTTAGTACGCAGCTCTCATTGGGGGAAATGTGGGGAGTATTCTGAGAAGGTGATAAATATGGTAATAGCATATAAGAATATAATTATATATATATATATATATATGACCTTCCCTTCTTTTAATGGAGAATACCCAGGGACAAATCGTTTTATAAGAAAGTAGTACTTGGGGGTCCATCACTAGACAGGATATCTGTGTACTTGATATTCCTCAATATGCTTTTAAAATTTCGTATCTTCATGCTTTTTCCAAAGTTGTTTTCTTTATCTGGAATATGCCTTCTAATAATCTCCCTTTCAGCTTGGTGAGCTTAGTGACCATGTTTCCATTTTCAGCGGCTATCTGAAATGTCATCTGGGAAGCTTCTTGTTTCCCATCACCCATTCCTAGACACTTTCACGCTTCCTTTTATGCTCCTATAACATTTTGAAATAATTTCATTGAAAAAATTAGTCTAACAATTAGACCCTCAGTCAATGTGATATAGCTAACAAGAATGTACTTCTGTTCCTAAGTTGTCATCTGATTGTCAAAAAGCCTCTGAAAGCCAAGTAATAAGTATTAAGACATCCAAGCACCCCTTCAAGGAAGTTCTCTTGAGCTCTAATAACTAAGACTTGGTCAATTTTAGGTTCAACTCCAACCTCCATGGATTTTTCTGTAAAGTTCAAGGGTTTTCGGCTACCCAG
The DNA here is from genome assembly GCA_032199065.1 of Smutsia gigantea. Classification (NCBI taxonomy): domain Eukaryota; kingdom Metazoa; phylum Chordata; class Mammalia; order Pholidota; family Manidae; genus Smutsia; species Smutsia gigantea. The sequence continues at coordinate 473,892 of JAVSCE010022620.1, read as the reverse complement.
TGAAACATATTCCAAAGTGCATGGAAATCTAGGGAGGTTTTCCTGAGGCTAGGAGTGAGAGGAACAGGGTGCACAGAATCTCCAGGAGTTTTGGACACGACGTCCATACATTTTCGGCAGATATCCAGCTTTGGGATCAACCTGAACTAAAATGAAACCATGACGGAAATAGCAAGATGATGAAGGTGTCTCAGGATCCTTTAAATATGACCATTGAAGGTTTAAAATTGCTCTCCCTTGTGACAGTGTGCACCTAGCGTATTATTTTACATTTTAATCTCTTCCCTTGGGCCACAGAAAAACCAGAATATTTCTGACTTTGGGTAGGTACTTGGGATTATTCCAAGTAGATTAATTTATAGTTTGTCCCAGAAGATAAGTATAGTAGATGAAGTTTTATTAGATAATTTGTTATCACAGCAGTGTTTTCATTGAGTTACAGTCGTATGGGGAGAGAAATGAATGTCTATGAAGGAAAGATAACTAATGTTACAAATTGATGCTTTTAAGACTGGATAGTGTTTGTTTGGTAGTGTATTTGGATGAAACATTACCCAGTCATAGATCTTCCTATTTTAAGTTTATTTTTATGAAGGGAAGTAAAAGGGAACTAATATCTGATGAGAGCTTCCACGAGTAAGTCTTCCAAAAGTTTTCCATACTGTGTTTCGTGTAATTCTCCTGACAGCACTCTGGCAGATGAGGAAATTGAGGCTCAGGGATATTAGGTGTTTTGTTCAGGGTCACATAGCTAGTAACAGGCGACCCAAGTTCTGAAACCAGGACTCTCAGGTTCCAAAATGCTATCTTTGAATAAAAATAACAATGATAGCAAAGGATTCTTAAATATTTGACTTTTGATAGTGACTCACTTCTGGCAATCTCAAAGACACAGCATGTATTTATAAATAATTATAACAAATAAATATAAACACAAGTGGTTGTAACAGAAAGGTGTTAACAAAAAATTTGCTGGAGTCATTTAAATAATGTCTGTACTCTGTGTGGTTCTGGCTCCGTTTGTAAATGCAGAGGCATCAAGAACTTTGAAAGTGGTTACATTTTGAATGCTTATCTAAAGCAAACCTCCAAAATTTCTAAGTGAGATTTTCCTATCTCATGAGGTAAATGTGCAAAAAGGCATTTCATTTGGGACTATAGTGCTTTCTAAGTACTCTTCCTCATCAGAAAATATGTTTCAGAAAAAGTGCAGCTCTGAATGCTATATTTCAAGAGGCAAAATTCAATATTTTAGGAATTGAAAGACCTGATTTTGGACATTAAAGTTTACTAGGCTGTGATGATAACTTTTTTATATTTGGTGGAACTTAACCTTTAACAGAATGATATGCCAGCTATAAATTGTCTGACTGCCCTGACACTCAGACTTACAGTAAAATACCAATTTTCATCTTAATCTTTAAAAAGATTATTGAGGTAGATTAAACAGGTGCTTAAAGAAGCAAGTATGTTTGACACCAACCATCATACCTTGTAATAATATGATTTCTATAGATTTTGACATTTAACAGGGGATCTGTCAATGGGTCTGCCTCAAGGACAATTTTTCTACCAAAAAACCCTTAAAAGATGAGATGATGATAATTCTCCAAAGTGGCAATATTTCATCTTTAAATGCAAACACAGAATCATGGGACCACTGAAATAAATGTACATTGCTTTTTATAAATCCTAGTATAAATGTATTCATGTAAAATACGTATAATAATTTGTTCACTTATCTGTGAAACTTCTCTATAGAAAGTTCAAAGTGAATGTAGCTTTCTTTTAAGTGCCAAGGATTTCAAATTGTTCAGAGGACTTATGTATCTTGGAGTATTTTCTTTTTCCGAGTATCTTATATTTATTGTTTCCTATGGAGTTACCTATATTCTTAAAGGTTAATAGGCTGTACTCATTTAATCTCTTCTACAACTTTATTGGGTAGGTACTATTATCTTCATATTGAAGTTGGGAAGATTGAGGTACAGAGGTTGAACAATTTGTCCAGTCTGACACAGCTTTTATGTGAAGAACTGGGCTTGGAAGCCCCGAAGTCTCCCTGGGCAGCTCCTCCTCCCACTGAGGACTGCTGATTTTCTCTTCTTTGATTCTGCTCTGTGATGTGCTGCTGAGATGATCACAGCTACATGTGATGTGAGGCGCTGCTCCAAACTAGAGATACCACTTATACTGCCAAGTTATTGCGTAGAATTTTCCATAAAATTGGATGGGATGGTGTAGAGGGAATGAGAGAGAGCAAAAGAAAAGGAAGCAAATCCATAAGATACCGAGAATCTAGAAAATACTGAGGGTACAGCCAAAGAGAAAAATCTGCCTTGGCAATAAGCAAAGATGATCTAAACGTAGAAGAGAGAAAGCTTTATCTGGAGACAATTGGATAAAGAATAGAAAGAAAGGGCTTGCGTTTCTCTAAGGGGCAGATGAGCTGGAAGAAACTTTCTTTTAAAGTTTGAGATCACTTTGTACACCAAACTGAACAGATTCACTGATTAAACTTAAATAACTTCAAGTAATGCAACTGTAGTGCAATTTTTACTATAGTACTTCGAGTTCCTGTGTTAGACAAAAGGATAATCTTCTGGCTGGTGCTCCTGCTTTTTTGTTATTAGCTGCTGAAAAACACATAGTTATTTGCATTAAATGGGTGACTTTCATGTTACTGTGTGAAACTCCTACAGTATAATGACATCACAGTAAGTGCTAGCTGTCAGGTGCTGAGATTTTCTTGGGTTGATGGACTTGATGAGCTTGGCTTATCAGTCCGGGTTGATTTAGGAAAGCAGGAACCACAGGAGACGTTTTAACCAGAATCAATTTAATGCCGGCAGTTTGATACACAGGTGACAGGCTTAGGCCTAATAAGGAATGATGGGGTAACTCAGAGTTTAGCAGCGGCAGGAAGCTGCTAATGACCCCAGGGCTGGAAAGACAGTGGGATATTTGGAGGGAGCTAAAACTAAGGCAGACACCGCCAAGCCAGAGCTGTGTCTGGGGATCTGTAGTTAAGGATATGGTCATTCCAGGCGATGCTTCCAAGGCAGAAACAGAAGAGAAATACGTGTCTTTTCCTTTCCTTTCACTTTCCAATCTACTCAGAGTCACTGACATGAGGGCCAGAGAATGGAATTAGTAGGAGAAAGGCTGGGAACATATCTGAGAACAAACAGACAATGGTATTTGTACATTTATCAAAAATATGTTTGTGTGAATAAGGAAGTCTTTGAAAACAGGCATCTGTGAGAATATGCTCCCATGTTTCTCCAGCCCAGCCTTGCCTGAGAACAAAGCTATTTAACACATAATGGTCTGTCTATCAGAGCCCCATGTTTAAATGTATGGGAATCCCAGCCCTAATTCTAGTTCCTCCAAGAAGTGGGGTATATTATATACCTGAAACATAGTTCTTTTAGATAAAAGCTTGCACCCTCTGCCTCTCCTGTCACTGACTGCATGAAACTAAGACCAGGGGACTAGGGCACTTCACAGGTCTAATGGTGACCTCATGGAAGCCTAAACTAGGTCTTTGTCACGTTCTCCTATTCCTCATACCAACTACATGGGTCTCCCCATTTTGCTTCTAATGCCGCTTCTTGCAAATGCTCACTGGAGACTATAAGAATGAATCTCTTTCCTTCCTGACCTGGGTCAGGCCACAAAGCACTTCTATTCTCAGCATCTATCGAGACCAATTATATAACTAATTTTTCTTTATTATGTAAGTGATACATGCTTCTTGGAAATAAATTAGAAAATGAAGAGAAGCCAAACTAATCATCCCTACCAAGTCCTCTAATGCTACCACTCTAAACATTTTGACATATCTTGTCATGTCAATAGGTATACTTATGCCATATCTTTTTAATGACCATATACTAATTTTTTATAATACCCCAATATTTCAATCTGGTATTGTTATTGAGATATTCCCTGTTGCTATAGGCTGCTTCTAGTTCTTTATAACCGATGTCACTATGGACGCCTACATAGATACTATTATCTAAAAATCTCATACATGTTCTGTCATTATTATATTAAGGGTTTGGGGTGGAAAAGGGTAGTGTGAGAGCACTGAAGGCAAAGAACCAGCAATATGGATTAAATGGTGATATAGCCAATAAACCCTCTATTCTGACAAGGACACCATTCTGGAAAAGCTTGTACAATGCCTTTTTTTCAATAAATTGCTTCCAGTTAGATTACTTTAGAAAGCCTTCCTTTTTACCCTGTGTAAGTCCAGGTCTCTTAATAAGCTGATGCCAAGACAGGATTAAACATGTAATGAATTTATTAGAGACAACAGCTGTGAGAGAAAATGGGGGAGGAGGGGTTAGGAGGCTGGTTGAGATTAAGAGAGCTGCCAGATAGCAATGCAAGTGGGACCTTGAATGAAGGAGAGAGGGAAGGAGGAAGAGCATTGAGTAGAAGCATATTAGACTGCAGAGTCACCCTAAGAAGAATTTAGCAAGGCCACTGGGGAGTCATCAAGCCAGTCCTCCTTCAAAGGAGTCCTACATCTCCTGTGAGCAGGCCTGCTTTCATATCCCTGCCATCTTTAGTCACTGGCTGGCAGAAAACCATGGAAGGAGTGGCCCTGGTTCAAACATGGTGATGGATTTCAGAGCACAGCAGCTGGGGCCCTTGCTCGGTTATTGTGTGCTCAGAACTCAGAATTTAAAAGGCTCATCGTTGTGGTTGCCAATAACCCCCAGCACCTCCCACCCTGGCCCCACCATTGCTCCTAGTCTGCATTAAGTAGCTCTTCTCTGAACTCCTTACCCTGAACTACATTTATCAGAGTTTAATCACCAGGTCCACCTCTAAAGTTTGAGGAGCCTGGTACAAGAAAACAGATGGTGATCCACATACCATACTGGTAGCTTATGATGCATAAATGCATGTTCATAATAACCTGATAGTCCTGGCTCAAATTTAGAATTCTCAGACTTCTCTCAGTTTTCACCTGGAACACATGGCAGAGAGAACGAGAGAGAGAAAGAGCGTGAGTGTGGGAGCACGTATGTCCATTGTCTTTTGTCCTGCCCCATTTCTTTTGCCGTCCCCCTCACCTCATCTGTCACCTCAAGGGACACTTGGTGTATGTGTGAACACGCCAGTCCACACATCCACACCTTTTCATATCATCTTCCCCTCCACCTGGGTCTAAAAGGGTAGGTGCTGCTCTGATCCACAAACAGTGTGTTTGACTGTACCCTCCCTAGTTTATAAAGCCTATGAAGCCAGTACTCAGACCGAAGACCCACAGAAATGGAGATGGCAGACATGTGTTCTTTAAAGCTTTCAAACTCATGTTACTATTTTTACACAGTAGTGAATAACTAGAACAGGTAGAAACTGTTCATCTGTCCATCTAGCATGTAGGGAGCTAATAAATATTTCTTAAATTAATGAGTTTGTCAAATGTTTATTATTTACTAAGTAAAAAGAATTATTTGAAGAGCGTCCAATACAAGCAAAAGCAAGAGACAGAAATCCTGTTAAACCAAGAAGTAGAGGAGATCAACTAATAGGCTGCTGGGAGTATATAGCAAAATGTGGATGCTATATTACCCAGGGGTAGAAGACTGAAGGTAACTAGGTGCTTGTTGTGAAGCAGAAGTCACCTGCTAGTGTAACACATCTCCTATTAGCAACTAAGAGATGGAGGAAGAGAGAAACAAAGTAAAGACCAGCTGGAGGGAGGGCTCCAGTGAGCTGGCAGAGGAACTGGGCAGAATAAACCTCCTTATATGTTTCTTTTAATATACCTTATATATATAGGGTTTCCTGAAAGTTGTGAAATTGCTCTTGCATGGTTGATTCTTTTTTTTTAATATAATTTATTTTATTACATTAATCTGCAATTACATGTGCAATATTACGGTTATTGAACTACCCCTTCATCAGGTCCCCCCCACCAACCCCATTACAGTCACTGTCCATCAGCGTAGTGAGATGCTATAGAATCACTACATGTCTTCTCTGAGTTGTACAGCCCTCCCCGTGCCCCCCCAACATTACATCTGCTAATCGTAATGCCCCTTTTTCCCTCTTATCCGTCCCTTCCCACCCATTTTCCCCAGTCCCTTTCCCTTTGGTAACTATTAGTCCGTTCTTGGGTTCTGTGAGTCTGCTGCTGTTTTGTTCCTTCAGTTTTTTTCTTTGTTCTTATACTCCACATATGAGTGAAATCATTTGATACTTGTCTTTTTCGGCTTGGCTTATTTCACTGAGCATAATACCCTCTAGCTCCATCCATGTTGTTGCAAATGGTAGGATTTGTTTTCTTCTTATGGCTGAATAATATTCCATTGTGTATATGTACCACATCTTCTTTATCCATTCATCTACTGATGGACACTTAGGTTGCTTCCATTTCTTGGCTATTGTAAATAGTGCTGCAATAAACATAGGGGTGCATCTGTCTTTTTCAAATTGGGCTGCTGCATTCTTAGGGTAAATTCCTAGGAGTGGAATTCCTGGGTCAAATGGTATTTCTATTTTGAGTTTTTTGAGGAACCTCCATACTGCTTTCCACAATGGTTGAACTAATTTGCAGTCTCAACAGCAGTGTAGGAGGGTTCCCTTTCCTCCACATCCTCGCCAACATTTGTTGTTGTTTGTGTTTTGGATGTTGGCCATCTTCACTGGTGTGAGATGATATCTCATTGTGGTTTTAATCTGCATTTCTCTGATGATTAGCGATGTGGAGCATCTTTTCATGTGCCTGTTGGACATCTGAATTTCTTCTTTGGAGAAGTGTCTATTCATGTCCTCTGCCCATTTCTTAATTGGATTATTTGCTTTCTGTTTGTTAAGGTGCGTGAATTCTTTATATATTTTGGATGTCAATCCTTTATCAGATACGTTTTTTATGAATATATTCTCCCATACTGTAGGATGTCTTTTTGTTCTACTGATGGTGTCCTTTGCTGTACAGAAGCTTTTCAGCTTGATATAGTCCCACTTGTTCATTTTTGCTTTTGTTTCCCTTGCCCGGGGAGATATGTTCATGAAGAAGTTGCTCATGTTTATGTCCAAGAGATTTTTGCCTATGTTTTTTTCTAAGAGATTTATGGTTTCATGACTTACATTCAGGTCTTTGATCCACCTTGAGTTTACCTTTGTGTATGGGGCTAGACATTAGTCCAGTTTCATTCTCTTACATGTAGCTGTCCAGTTTTTCCAACACCAGCTGCTGAAGAGGCTGTCATATCCCCATTGTATATCCAAGGCTCCTTTATCAAATATTAATTGACTGTATATGTTTGGGTTAATGTTTGGGTTTTCTATTCTGTTCCACTGTTCTGTGGGTCTGTTTTTGTGCCAATACCAAATTGTCTTGATTACTGTGGCTTTGTAGCAGAGCTTGAAGTCAGGGAGTGTCATTCCCCCTGTTTTATTCCTCCTTCTCAGGATTGATTTGGCTATTCGGGGTCTTTTGTGGTGCCATATGAATTTTAGAATTATTTGTTCCAGTTCATTGAAGAAAGCTGTTGGTAGTTTGATAGGGATTGCATTAAATCTGTAGATTGCTTTAGGTAGTATAGCCATTTTTGACCATATTTATTCTTCCTAGCCAAGAGCATGGGATGCATTTCCATTTTTTGTGTCCTCTTTAATTTCTCTTAGGAGTGTCTTGTAGTTTTCAGAGTACAGGTCTTTCACGTCCTTCGTTAGGTTTATTCCTAGGTATTTTATTCTTTTTGATGCAATTGTGAATGGAATTGTTTTTCTGATTTCTCTTTCTGTTAGTTCATCATTAGTGTATAGGAAAGCAACAGATTTCTGTGTGTTAATTTTGTATCCTGCAACTTTGCTGAATTCAGATATTAGTTCTATTAGTCTTGGAATGGAGTCTTTAGGGTTTTTTATGTACAGTATCATGTCATCTGCAAATAGTGAAAATTTGACTTCTTCTTTACCAATCTGGATGCCTTGTAGGTCTTTGTTTTGTCTGATTGCCGTGGCTAGGACCTCCAGTACTATGTTGAATAACAGTGGAGAGAGTGGGCATCCCTGTCTTGTTCCCGATCTTAGATGAAAAGCTTTCAGCGTCTCGCCATTGAGTATGATGTTAGCTGTGGGTTTGTCATATATAGCCTTTATGATCTTGAGGTACTTGCCGTCTACACCCATTTTGTTGAGAGTTTTAATCAGGATTGGATGCTGAATTTTGTCAAATGCCTTTTCAGCATCTATGGAGATGATCATGTGGTTTTTGTTCTTCTTTTTGTTGATGTGGTGGATGATGATGGATTTTCGAATGTTGTACCATCCTTGCATCCCTGGGATGAATCCCACTTGATCATGGTGTATGATCCTCTTCATGTATTTTTGAATTCAGTTTGCTAATATGTTGTTGAGTATTTTTGCATCTACGTTCATCAGGGATATTGGTCTGTAATTTTCTTTTTTGGTGAAGTCTTTGCCCGGTTTTGGTATTAGAGTGATGCAGGCTTCATAGAATGAGTTTGGAAGTATTCCCTCCTCTTCTATTTTTTGGAAAACTTTAAGGAGTATGGGTGTTATTTCTTCTCTATATGTCTGGTAGAATTCAGAGGTGAATCCATCAGGCCCGGAGGTTTTGTTCTTGGGTAGTTTTTTGATTACCAATTCAATTTCGCGGTTGGTGATTGGTCTGTTTAGTTTTTCTGTTTCTTGCTTGGTCAGGCTTGGAAGGTTGTATTTTTCTAAGAAGGTGTCCATTTCTTTTATGTTTTCCAGCTTGTTCGCATATAGATTCTCATAATATTCTCTTATAATTCTTTGTATTTCTGTGGGGTCCGTCGTGATTTTTCCTTTCTCGTTTCTGATTCTGTTTATGTGTGTAGATTCTCTTTTTCTCTTAATGAGTCTGGCTAGTGGTTTATCTATTTTGTTTATTTTTTCAAAGAACCAGCTCTTGGTTTCATTGATTTTTTTCTATTGTTTTATTCTTCTCAATTTTATTTATTTCTTCTCTAATCTTTATTATGTCCCTCCTTCTGGTGACTTTGGGCCTCATTTGTTCTTCTTTTTCCAATTTCAGTAAATGTGTCTTCAGACTGTTCATTTGGGAATGTTCTTCCTTCTTTAAGTAGGCCTGGATTGCAATATACTTTCCTCTTAGAACTGCCTTTGCTGCATCCCACAGAAGTTGTGGCTTTGTGTTGTTGTTGTCATTAATCTCCATATATTCTTTGATTTCTGTTTTGATTTGGTCGTTAACCCATTGATTAATTAGGTGAGTGTTGTTAAGTCTCCATATATTTGTGAGCCTTTTTGATTTCTTTCTAAAATTTATTTCTAGTTTTATACCTTGGTGATCTGAGAAGTTGGTTGGTTGGACTTCAATATTTTTGAAATTACTGAGGTTTTTTTTGTGGCCTAGTATGTGGTCTATTCTGGAAAATGTTCCATGTGCACTTGAGAAGAATGTGTATCCTGTTGCTTTTGGGTGTAGAGTTCTGTAGATGTCTGTTAGGTCCATCTGTTCTAGTGTGTTGTTCAGTGCCTCTGTGTCTTTACTTATTTTCTGTCTGGTTGATCTGTCCTCTGGAGTGAGTGGTGTGTTGAAGTCTCCTAACATGAATGCATTGCTGTCTATTTCCTCCTTTAATTCTGTTAGTATTTGTCTCACATATGCTGGCGCTCCTGTGTTGGGTGCATATATATTTATAATGGTTATATCTTCTTGTTGGACTGACCCCTTTATCATTATGTAATGTCCTTCTTTATCTTTTGCTACTTTCTTCGTTTTGAAGTCTATTTTGTCTGATACAAGTACTGCAACACCTCCTTTTTTCTCTTTGTTGTTTGCATGAAATATATTTTTCCATCCCTTCACTTTTAGTCTGTGTATATCTTTGGATTTGAGGTGAGTTTCTTGTAGGCAGCATATAGATGGGTCTTGCTTTTTTATCCATTCTGTTACTCTGTGTCTTTTGATTGGTGCATTCAGTCCATTTACATTTAGGGTGATTATTGTTAGATATGTACTTATTGCCATTGCTGGCTTTAGATTCGTGGTTACGAAGGTCTCAAGGGTTGCTTCTTTACTATCTAACAATGTAACTTAACTTTCTTGTTAAGTTATTGTAAACACTGTCTGATGTTTCTTTACTTCTCTCCCTTCTTATTCCTCCTCCATTCTTTGTATACTAGGTGTTTTATTCCTTGCCTTTAGTTAGTATTTGGATGGTCTGCTTTCTTTGCTATGATTTTATTCTCTCTGGTGACATCTTTTTAGCCTTAGGTGTGCTTCCATCTAGAGCAGTCCATTTATGATATCCTGTAGTGGAGTTTCATGAGAGGCAAACTCTCTCAACTTTCGTTTGTCTGGAAATTGTTTAATCCCTCCAGCATATTTAAATGATAATAATGCTGGAGACAATATTGTTGGTTTGAGGCCCTTCTGTTTCATAACATTAAATATATCATGCCATTCTCTTCTGGCCTGTAAGGTTTCTGTTGAGAAGTCTGATGATAGTCTGATGAGTTTTCCTTTGTAGGTGATCTTTTTTCTCTCTCTAGCTGCCTTTAATACTCTGTCTTTATCTTGATCTTTGCCATCTTAATTATTATGTGTCTTGGTGTTGTCTTCCTTGAGTCCCTTGTGTTGGGAGATCTGTGGGCTTCGGTGGACTGCGAGACTACTTCCTTCCCCAGCAAGGGAAAGTTTTCAGCAATTATTTCTTCAAAGACACTTTCTATCCCTTTTTCTCTCTCTTTTCCTCTGGTACTCTTATAATGTGAATATTGTTCCGATTGGATTGGTCACACAGTTCTCTTAATATTCTTTCATTCCTAGAAATCCTTTTATCTCTCTCTGCCTCAGCTGCTCTGTATTCCTGTTCTCTGATTTCCATTCCATTAACAGTCTCTTGCATCTCATCCAGTCTGCTGTTAAGCCTGTCAATTGCTTGTCTGATTTCTGCATTGTCTTTCCTCACTTCCCTCACTTCCTCCCTCAGCTCTTGCACATTTCTCTGTAGGTCCATCAGCACGGTTATGACTTTTATTCTGAATTCTTTTTCAGGAAGACTGTGCATTTCCATACCTTCAGGCCCCCTCTCTGGGGTTGTCTGGTTGATTTTGTTCTGAACCATATTCCTCTGTCTTTTCATGGCTATAGAATTGGTCACTGGTAGTTGCCATGTATGTCAGCTGGGCTCTTTAAGACTTTAAAAAGAGAAAAAAAAAAGAAAAAAAAAGAAGAAAGAAAGAAAAGAAAAAAAAGAAAGGAAAGAAAAAACAAAAAACAAAAAAAAAAATGAAAAACGCCCACCGGGAGTAGATTCTGTGGGAATGCTGATAGTGGCGTTATTGCCCCACTATTCCACAGCTGTGACTGTGTGGCTCCGCAGGGCCTTTTATTGCTCTGTCACGGGTGGGAGTGAGTAGGAAGCTGTTGATCTCAGTGAGAAGTGTAAGTATGGCTACGCTTCCCCAGTCGCCAGCTAAGGCGTCTGTAACTCCCCAGGACTCGCAGCCTGCTGGGCTGAGTGTGCTGGGGTGATCCGGCTCCTCCGCTGGGCTCCTGTCTCTTTAAGACCGCTGAAGAAAGCGCGCGCTTTTTTTTTTTCCTTCCCGGGAGCCGGCTGCAAGCACCCTGGCGCGTTCCTCGCTCAGATCCTGCCCCTCTGTCTCTCCAATCTCCACTGCACTGCGCAATGTGGGTCAGCGCTCCCCGCGCAGATCCCCGGGGCTGGCTACTTCGCGGGGTGCACTTCCACTCCCTCCCGGCTCTGAATCCTCTCCTCCCGCCGGTGCGCTGGGGTGGGGGAGGGCTCGGGTCCCACCGGGTCGCGGCTCTGTATCTTACCCGCCTCTTGGGGTGCCGAGTCCTCTCGGGTGTAGCTGCACGCTGTGCGCTTTCCTGTGTATTTTGGTCTCTCTTTTAGGAATAGATGTATTTGCTGTGTTTTCATAGATAAATATCGTGTTGGGAGGAGATTTCTGCTGCCCTGCTCATGCCGCCATCTTCCCGGAAGTCCCTACATGGTTGATTCTTGGTACCTGTTCACCAGGAGCATTTTTGCTACTGATACTCGAGAAATTTGAGCCATGCCAAAGCTGGAAGACCTCAGCTTGGAAGCGAGGAAGTGGTTCCCCTTAAGAGGTCAGAATGCTGGATGAAGATAATTGCTATAACATATTTATTTAGGTTATTAAAAATGTCCTTAGTTAAGATTAACCTTGTATTTTTTTATTTTTAACTTCTTTCTCATCTGATATATTTTCAAGCAATTATATGGAAACATCTTGGTTTATAGCCCAGTTTTGTATATTGATATTTCCCACTTTAAGATGTTAGGTTGAAACCTTCACAGTGGCAGCTGGGTTAAAAATCTGAACCCTGAATAACTGAAGTCAGTGTTCTCATGGGGAAGAGAAATGGAAATACACTTTCATCAATGAAAACAGAAAGTAAAACCCATTGCTTCCTGATGGTGTGGTTGCTTTTTGTGGAGTTGTCTGAAAATAACCTACTGAGCTTTGACTCCCATTTTAAGTTCAAACATGATGCTCATGGTATACATTAAAAGGCTTTTATTGTGTCATTTTTATGAAGAATGATGAGTACTATGCTTTAAATTATAGTAATGACCTACTTATTCGGAGGTGGAATTTCTGACAATTTCTACCCTTGGGAACTCAGCCCAAACATAGAATTAAAGAAAACCAGCCTTGAAGGCTGACATGGTGGTCACAAAGCATGCACTTGACTCCTGAGGTCAAGGGTTTATTGGTTTCCCTTTGGCACACAATGTTTAACAAGCTTGGTTATCTGGTTTCCCAGCTCATAGCAGACAAGAAATTACAAACTGGAAAAGAGGCAGAAAAGAAATTGTTGGAGACAGCTATCAAAATAGCAGTGGTGGTTCACAGTCTGGCTGGAAAGGCAGAGACAGTGAAGGTAAAAGGCAGATACAGAACAGAATTACCCCCCTAGCCAATAAGGATCCTACATTATCCAGAAAATGTGCAATTATGTTCCACATCCCCCATTTAAGAAGTAAATAAGTCATGTGTAGCAGTGTAACACTTTGACATTAAATTGTGTATTTTTAAAATTCCTTCTACCTCTTCACTTCTTATCATTGAAACAGTGTGAAAGTTATCTATATTGCTGTGCTGTGCAGGGTAGAGACGGTACAGAAAGCAGAGAGTCAAAATTCTTGGCCTTTGAGCTCTTGTGCTTACTTTTATATACCTATAGCAGAGATAAGTCTTAAAAGCCACAGCTTTCAATTGAAAGAGCCAGGGACTCAGGTTAGAAAAATAAATTTTGTGAATTCTAAAAACTTGGCTTTAAATAGTAAGGCCTGAAGCCTGAAAGATTTAGTGAATAGAATCTTGACCATAAACCCTGAAGTAGGACACATGGCTGTGAGGTAAATGCCATTTCCCTGGCCAGAGAGGATAAGAGAACTGGAGGAGGATGTGACTAGAGCTTAGATACTGCCCAGGTCCCTGAGAAGGACCCAGTGCCCCCTCCTGCTTTGGTGAGTCTTGGAGGGGAGTAGTGATTAAAATCTCATAGAGATTTAGAGGATCTGAGAGCAGTGTCTTCTGCCCTTCGGTATAGAATAGGAACTCTGGGAGATTAGGCACGCCATGTGTCTAATATGAAACCAGGATGATAAAATAGCAATATGTCAGAAATTCCCAGGACATGTCTTTCAGAGTTCTCTAATGTGGGAATCTTCAAAAAAGTTTCTGGCCTTCTTCCCACGGTCCCCTGAAGTGGCCAAGGTGAGCCTGCGCACGCAACGCACCTCTGACCTCGGGAGGCCACGTGTGTGCTCACCTGGCTGCCATGCACTGAGGCTAGGGCAACAGGGTAACTCAAGAAAGAGCGGTAAGTACAGGCGATGGTATGTGCCTCTGCCCTGCAGCCTCTTTGCCCTGAGCCTAATGGACACCCAGGGAAAAGGAAGGGAAGGCTGTCACGGGAGAGAGTCCTCAATGGACTTCATAGTTGCTCAGAAGAGAATGAATTTCAGTGTGGAAAGACTGAGTTACTTTTAATTCCCAGAGGTGAAGACCCAGTGGACCATGAGGGAAAGTAGTTTTAGTTACAGAGAAGTGAAGACCTTTATAATTTTTGCACATCCAAGAATGTAGTCTAAAAAACTTAAAAAGATTTTCATTTGAAACGGTTAAAATGAAATAAGGAAGTTTAGCACTTAAACTTCATTTATAAGGACTCACTTTTATGGAAAATTTTATCTCCTCACAATGCCACTAAAAAAACACAAACAAATCCTTCACATGTAATAACATTTTTATAGCAGCCCACCTCTGCTTTTCTGTGGCAAAGCCTGAAGTACATTGCCCTGGCGGACACTGCATTTAAAGAAGAGAAAAGCTTCCAGGCCACAAGCGATTAAGTGTGCCTAAAGCACCATATGTGATGCGAGTATGAAAAATACTGATTGTGTCCTAGAAAGAAGGCAGTCGTCACCCATTTTTATCTGTACTTGCAAGAATATGCATCTCAGTCTATCGCTTCCCCCATGCATGCGTATTATAGCAAGGGAACGCATTTTCTTAGTTACTCGTGGTCCCCTTAGTCCCCTTCCGCTTAGCAGCAGTTTTCATACATGATTAACACTCAGCATTTTCCACATTAACCTTGTGGTGTCTGGTAGGGAGGACAGAGATAGTGACTGCCTTGCTGAAATATATGCACATAACCCATAATGAGTAGCTGCAGCTCCTCAGCGACCAGGACGCAGCATCACAAGCCAAACGAAGAGCAGGTTGAAGACCCGGAGTCCAAAGGAGCAATATTTCACTATTTGGCTAAGCCTGCAGTTGAAAAACACCAGCCAAGGTCCCCCCTGTTTGGCCCAACCCAGACCTCTGATTCCGTATGCAAGGAGACTCAGTCATAGCCGTCCTTACTATCCCTTTCCGGCGAGGCACTGGCTTAGTCTGTGTTGAAGGGGGTCCTCAGAGAATTCCTTTTCCCACTGTGTTCTGATGTGCCATATACAGCCTGCTCGGGTATCTTTGTGACTCTGTATTCCACATGTTCCGGCAGAACGCTGGAGGCAGTGAGGTTTGGGACCAAGGTTCTACAACACCTGGGGGCGGGAAGGTGGGGAGTGGGGCTCTAAATGAATGCGCTTGAAAGACACACACACTCGCAGTGCTGCTGGTGTCTCCTAGTTAGAAGGCTAATCAGCTCCAAAAACCCACTTCTGAATGGACACATATTTATTTTCTGTTTTCCTAAAAGATTAAACTTAGTCTATCTTGAATTAATGCTTGATGTCTTCCCTTTCTATGCATCAATATACAGCACCTCATAGATGGTGCTCATACTTTGTTGCTAATGACATCTTCCTTGTGTAGAATTTGAGGCTTATGAGAGTAAGTGATAGCGTTGCCTTTGTGGACTCATGCGTGCTTTCACATTTAGAACACTAACATGGAGAGCGTCATGCATTACTCTGTTGAGAGTTGAAATCTTTCCTGAGGAGTTGTGTTGTAGTTGAGGAAACACCTAGTACATCCCTGAGTTTTCCAGTTCTCTGCTATGTTTATAATTGTGTCAAATACGAATCAAATCAGGAATCGAGTATCCTGTTATGTTGTTAGTATTGAATTGTTTAGGTAGCATTGTCCTGTTTAACATTTCATTAAGGATGGTCCAATCCTAGGTCTTACTCATTGTTCCTAGTGCATTGTGTTATCTTATAAAGATGGAATAAGGTATTTCTCAGACTTTATCATATGAGTCACCTATCCATCTAGTTAAAATGTAGACTGGGTTATTAGGTCTTGGGTAAGGCCTCAGGTTCTACATTTCTACTGTGTTCCCAAGTGGTGGTGATGCTCATGATTCATGGACTACACTTCAGTAGCAAGACTATAGCAGGTATTGTTTTGGGAGAAGTGTCCCTCTGTTTATTTGCAATATTCCTGCCTAATTTGTAAGTGTCCCTCTGTTTATCTGCAATATTCCTGTCTATGAAGTCACTATAATCTCTGTTGCATGGTACATATCTACAGTTTATGATGGAAATAGCCCAAATTTCAGTCCTTGTCAATGCTATAATAACATAGCAGGGTCTGCGTAAACTCTTTAGATTTGTGTAGAAATCTTTACCTCAGCAAAATCCACTAGTCTTTGGATCCCTGTGTTCTAGTTCTTGTTTCTTTAACTGACATGCACATTGACACCCAGGGTTCTAAAATCTTTGCCTAGATTAATAAAGGATTGCAAGTGAAACTTTAAATTCCTTAAGAGCAAAACAGAAAGGAATGAGCATGTTCAGTCCTTCAAGCACTTGTTGACTTCTTTATACCAAACTCTATAAGTACCAGGGCTGAGATAAATGAAATATGGGTGGTACAGTTATAGTCATATAACTCTATAGATATAACATCATTTATCAATATAAACAATTTGTATTTACCCAACTCTTAACAAAATGAATGATAATTTTTATCTGATATTCTATATAACAATGTCTAGAAATATCATTTCTGAAAATATGTATATTGTTAATCCTCAGCCTTGGGATGTGCATTTCCTCTGTCGGTCACTCACTGGCCACTAGAATTCGGGTTGAATAACTTGAGTCAGTACACAAGTTAACTCAGTTTCTTTCCTCTTCAGCTAGAATGAATCTGCTCCCCTACTTTAAAATGAGACTTACGGAGTTTCTTGCTGCTTAATTATCTACTGTGTGCACATGTATTTGTATATATGTCGATGTACATGCTTGTGGAATCACATAAAACCACAGGCATACATTGGGCAAATCAGCCATAATAATAAGAGAATGAGGGAAGAGTTGAACAAAGTTTGAAATGACATTTGCTTTTTATAAATTAATCCTTTGTTAGATATTTGGTAATCTCACCACTGTTTTCTAATGATGACTACAATGTTGATGGCTGCTTTGAAGAAAAACTCAAATTGGTTATAGTAACTGACATTTTCTTTTCAAAGGAGACTTTCTGAACTGAATTCAACCTCTAAAGTTTTTTGATCAACTTCCATAGGCAAATTCTATGCTCTATGTTTCTTAAAAAGAGAAGACATGGATTCTTTTCCCCAAATGAACAACATAATTTTAAGGCAAAATGGAACAAAGAAGATCATCTAACATTGTGATATGGGATTCTGCAGATACAGGGCTAGGCAGCATTGGGGTTAGAATGGTTGGCCTTTGAAATTGTACAGAATTCTAATGGGTGGTTAGGTGAAGGGAGGCAAGAAATTAGGCCTGGAATTAGGTTGGTGAGGAAGAAAAAGAAGGCAATAAAAATGAAACAAATTGCAGAAGAAGAATCTACAAGGCTTGAGAATTTATTGAATGTGAGGACAGGAGAAGTTATGATTCAAGGTTTTGTGAAAGAATGGATGGATGCTGTCATTAACAGAACCAAGGAAATCAGGAGGAAGATTTAGTTATTGAAGATAATAGTAAATGCTTTTGTATCTATGGAATCTTAGTTTTGGGGGCGGCCTGTAGGTGATGTCAAGCAGGTAGACTTTGCAGCTTAGGAGAGTTCTACCTGCAGTGCCACAAGTGCAAATTTGGGTGTTGTCTGCATTTCAGTTACAGCTGAAGCTGTAGTAGTGTGTGAGATCCTCACGGGGAAAAAATGACTAGGGAATTCTAAGGAAATATTTGGAGGCAAAGGGTTACTGTCTTAACCCTTTTTAAGTGTACAGTACAGTAGTGTTAACTGTATTGCACATTTTTGTGTAATCTGTAGAACTTTTGCATCTTGCAAAACTGAAATTCTATGCCCACTGAACTACTTCTCTTTCCTCCTTCTCCAGCCCTTGGAAACCACCATTCTTCTTTCTATTTCTAAGAGTATGACTACTTTACAGTCCTCATATAAATGGAATCATGCAGTATTTTTTCTTTTTTTTTTTTGTAACTGGCTTATTTCACTTAGCATAATATCCTCAAGGTTCATCCATGTGGTAGGTAGCATATGAAAGAATTTACTTCTTTTTTAAGGCTGAATAATATTCCAGTGTGTGTTACATCACATTGTGTTTAGCTATTAATTCTTAAATTGGCATCTAGTTTGCTTCTACTAGTTGGCTATTGTGAATAATGCTTCAGTGAACATGAATGTGCAAATATCTCTTTGAGATCCTGCTTTCAATAATTTTAAATATGTAACTTTAAGTGGGATTGCTGGATCCTCTGGTAATTCTGTTCTAATGTTTTGTGTAACGTCTGTACTGTTTTCCATAGCAGTTATGCCATTTTACATTCCCACCGGCAGTACAACAGGGTCCCAAATTCTCCACATCCTCACCAGCACTGCTCTTGGTAGTAGCATGTGGCACTTAAAGTAGCATGTGGCATCCTAACAGGTATGAGCTGCTATTTCCCTGTGATTTCCCTGATGGTGATTATGTACCTTTTCATACACTTCTTGGCCATTTGAATGTCTTCATTCTAGAAATTTCTATTCAAATCCTTTGCCCATTTTTAAATTGAGTTATTTTGCTTATTTTGTTGTCATTAAGTTGTAAGAATTCTTTATATATTCTGAATGTTAACCCCCTTGTCACATTTATGGTTTGCAAATATCTTTTTTTCCCATTATGTAGGTGGCTTTTCACTCTGTTGATGTTTCTTTTGCTGAGCAGATGCTTTTAAGTTGGATGTAGTGACATTTGTTTCCTTTATCTTTTGTTGCCTGTGGCTTTCTTCAGGTGGGAAAGTGGTGTTACTGATTTTAAGGTGATATTTGGCATTGACCAAGAAAGACAGATCACTGATGTAAAATTTCCAAGACCCATGAGACTTGGTATTTTCTTACCATTTGGAACCGTGTACTTATTTTTCCTTAATAAGAGTTAGTTTATCAGGAGTGAAATCTTCCATAAGATCTTTGGAAGGTCATTCATTGGCTTATTTGTTAAAATGAGGCATATATTTGTGCTGAAGGCATCATTGGTGGGTAAGGATTGGGTCAGAAGACTGTAACTAATGTTTCTTTCAGCTGTAACAACTTCTTATTACTTTCTATATACAGCAACAAAATACAATGAAGGGAAGAACTCTTTCCAAAGTCAATTAATCAGGAAAGGCAAATAGTCCAGAAATCACAGAGGGGTTGCATGCTGTCCCTCTATTGACTAGAGCTGAAAACAAAGCTGCTTAATGCAGTTTAAGAAGTTGTCATTGAAAGCAGGGTTTTGCTCAGTTTACTAAATGTATTGACTGTAGGATATAAATAAATCCCCTGCAAACAGATTTAAATGCATTGCAATTACAAAAACTGCCATCCATTTTCTTCCTAATCCCAGTAGAGAGGGAAGACCAGCTGGTGCTACCATTTGCCTCAAGGAAAGCAGCTCACACAGTAACACCCCTGGTTCCCCCTTTGTCACCTCCCTTTTTAAGCAGTGCCCCATTCCACTGGCCCTTTGATTGGTATGAAGAGCAAGGATTACTGTCTCCTGTCTGTCACCTTTTCCCTATAAAAATAATTAAAAGTCTGAGCATAAAATAAAGCCCTCTATTTAATCTTGCATAAAGCAGATCCAACAGCCTGACCACCTGTCCTGCTGTGTGATAAGCACCCAGCAAGATGAGCCTATATAAGCAGCTCATATCCAAGCATCAATAAGGGGGTTTGATATAGGCTTGGAGATTCTAGCTACATCAATGATATTGCCACAGTCAACTGTATATCAAGACCATGGACTTTGTTTTTTTTCTTTTTTAAGTTGGCCACTGAAAATACTGGCCTTATACCTCTTGACATTCTTTTAGGAAGTACTTCTTTAATTGAGTTCTGCCATGCCATATCTACAGCATTTTTATTCTGGCCTCAGCCACAAATATCCTATTCCTCTACAACTCCTCCTTCTACTTCTCTTGCCCTAGTATGTTTGGGCTGCTATAATGAAGTCCCACAGACTGGGTGGCTTTTAAATAACAGAAATTTATTTCTTACTGTTCCAGAAGCTGGCAAATCCAAGATGAAGGAGCAGTAGAATAGTGGCTGATGAGGGCTCACTGTCTGTTTCTTTTTTTTTTTATTGTTATTATTATTATTTTTTAATATAATTTATTTTATTATCATTAATTTACAATTACATGTGCAATATTATGATTATTAAACTACCCCTTCATCAGGTCCCCCCCACCAACCCCATTACAGTCACTGTCCATCAGCGTAGTGAGATGCTATAGAATCACTACTTGTCTTCTCTGAGTTGTACTGCCCTCCCCGTGCCCCCCCAACATTACATCTGCTAATCGTAATGCCCCTTTTTCCCTCTTATCCCTCCCTTCCCGCCCATTTTCCCCAGTCCCTTTCCCTTTGGTAACTATTAGTCCGTTCTTGGGTTCTGTGAGTCTGCTGCTGTTTTGTTCCTTCAGTATTTTTTCTTTGTTCTTATACTCCACATATGAGTGAAATCATTTGATACTTGTCTTTTTCGGCTTGGCTTATTTCACTGAGCATAATACGCTCTAGCTCCATCCATGTTGTTGCAAATGGTAGGATTTGTTTTCTTCTTATGGTTGAATAATATTCCATTGTGTATATATACCACATCTTCTTTATCCATTCATCTACTGATGGACACTTAGGTTGCTTCCATTTCTTGGCTATTGTAAATAGTGCTGCAATAAACATAGGGGTGCATCTGTCCTTTCAAATTGGGCTGCTGCATTCTTAGGGTAAATTCCTAGGAGTGGAATTCCTGGGTCAAATGGTATTTCTATTTTGAGTCTTTGAGGAACCTCCATACTGCTTTCCACAATGGTTGAACTAATTTGCAGTCCCACCAGCAGTGTAGGAGGGTTCCCTTTTCTCCACATCCTCGCCAACATTTGTTGTTGTTTGTGTTTTGATGTTGGCCATCCTCACTGGTGTGAGGTGATATCTCATTGTGGTTTTAATCTGCATTTCTCTGATGATTAGCGATGTGGAGCATCTTTCATGTGCCTGTTGGCCATCTGAATTTCTTCTTTGGAGAAGTGTCTATTCATGTCCTCTGCCCATTTCTTAATTGGATTATTTGCTTTCTGTTTGTTAAGGTGCATGAGTTCTTTATATATTTGGATGTCAACCCTTTATCAGATACGTTTTTTATGAATATATTCTCCCATACTGTAGGATGTCTTTTTGTTCTACTGATGGTGTCCTTTGTTGTACAGAAGCTTTTCAGCTTCATATAGTCCCACTTGTTCATTTTTGCTTTTGTTTCCCTTGCCCGGGAGATATGTTCATGAAGAAGTTGCTCATGTTTATGTCCAAGAGATTTTTGCCTATGTTTTTTTCTAAGAGTTTTATGGTTTCATGACTTACATTCAAGTCTTTGATCCACCTTGAGTTTACCTTTGTGTATGGGGCTAGACAGTCCAGTTTCATTCTCTTACATGTAGCTGTCCAGTTTTTCCAACACCAGCTGCTGAAGAGGCTGTCATCTCCCCATTGTATATCCAAGGCACTTTTATCAAATATTAATTGACTGTATATGTTTGGGTTAATGTTTGGATTTTCTATTCTGTTCCACTGGTCTGTGGGTCTGTTTTTGTGCCAATACCAAATTGTCTTGATTACTGTGGCTTTGTACTAGAGCTTGAAGTCAGGGAGTGTAATTTTCCCTGTTTTATTCCTCCTTCTCAGGATTGATTTGGCTATTCGGGGTCTTTTGTGGTTCCATATGAATTTTAGAATTATTTGTTCCAGTTCATTGAAGAAAGCTGTTGGTAGTTTGATAGGGATTGCATTGAATCTGTAGATTGCTTTAGGTAGTATAGCCATTTTGACAATATTTATTCTTCCTAGCCAAGAGCATGGGATGCATTTCCATTTGTTAGTGTCCTCTTTAATTTCTCTTAGGAGTGTCTTGTAGTTTTCAGAGTACAGGTCTTTCACTTCCTTCGTTAGGTTTATTCCTAGGTATTTTATTCTTTTTGATGCAATTGTGAATGGAATTGTTTTTCTGATTTCTCTTTCTGTTAGTTCATCATTAGTGTATAGGAAAGCAACAGATTTCTGTGTGTTAATTTTGTATCCTGCAACTTTGCTGAATTCAGATATTAGTTCTAGTAGTTTTGGAATGGAATCTTTAGGGTTTTTTATGTACAGTATCATGTCATCTGCAAATAGTGACAATTTGACTTCTTCTTTACCAATCTGGATGCCTTGTATGTCTTTGTTTTGTCTGATTGCTGTGGCTAGGACCTCCAGTACTATGTTGAATAACAGTGGAGAGAGTGGGCATCCCTGTCTTGTTCCCGATCTTAGATGAAAAGCTTTCAGCGTCTCGCCATTAAGTATGATGTTAGCTGTGGGTTTGTCATATATAGCCTTTATGATGTTGAGGTACTTGCCCTCTATACCCATTTTGTTGAGAGTTTTAATCAGGAATGGATGCTGAATTTTGTCAAATGCTTTTTCAGCATCTATGGAGATGATCATGTGGTTTTTGTTCTTCTTTTTGTTGATGTGGTGGATGATGTTGATGGATTTTCGAATGTTGTACCATCCTTGCATCCCTGGGATGAATCCCACTTGATCATGGTGTATGATCCTCTTGATGTATTTTTGAATTCGGTTTGCTAATATTTTGTTGAGTATTTTTGCATCTACGTTCATCAGGGATATTGGTCTGTAATTTTCTTTTTTGGTGAGGTCTTTGCCCAGGTTTTGGTATTAGAGTGATGCTGGCTTCATAGAATGAGTTTGGAAGTATTCCTCCTCTTCTATTTTTTGGAAAACTTTAAGGAGAATCGGTGTTATTTCTTCTCTATATGTCTGGTAGAATTCAGAGGTGAATCCATCAGGCCCGGGGGTTTTGTTCTTGGGTAGTTTTTTGATTACCAATTCGATTTCGTCACTGGTGATTGGTCTGTTTAGTTTTTCTGTTTCTTGCTTGGTCAGTCTTGGAAGGTTGTATTTTTCTAAGAAGTTGTCCATTTCTTCTATGTTTTCCAGCTTGTTAGCATATAGATTCTCATAATATTCTCTTATGATTCTTTGTATTTCTGTGGGGTCCGTCGTGATTTTTCCTTTCTCATTTCTGATTGTGTTTATGTGTGTAGATTCTCTTTTTCTCTTAATGAGTCTGGCTAGGGGTTTATCTATTTTGTTTATTTTTTCAAAGAACCAGCTCTTGGTTTTATTGATTTTTTCTATTGTTTTATTCTTCTCAATTTTATTTATTTCTTCTCTAATCTTTATTATGTCCCTCCTTCTGGTGACTTTGGGCCTCATTTGTTCTTCTTTTTCCAATTTCAGTAATTGTGTCTTTAGACTATTCATTTGGGAATGTTCTTTCTTCTTTAAATAGGCCTGGATTGCAATATACTTTCCTCTTAGAACTGCCTTTGCTGCGTCCCACAGAAGTTGTGGCTTTGTGTTGTTGTTGTCATTAGTCTCCACATATTCTTTGATTTCTGTTTTGATTTGGTCGTTAACCCATTGATTAATTAGGAGAGTGTTGTTAAGTCTCCATGTATTTGTGAGCCTTTTTGATTTCTTTCTAAAATTTATTTCTGGTTTTATACCTTGGTGATCTGAGAAGTTGGTTGGTAGGATTTCAATATTTTTGAAATTACTGAGGTTCTTTTTGTGGCCTAGTATGTGGTCTATTCTGGAAAATGTTCCATGTGCACTTGAGAAGAATTGTGTATCCTGTTGCTTTTGGGTGTAGAGTTCTGTAGATGTCTGTTAGGTCCATCTGTTCTAGTGTGTTGTTCAGTGCCTCTGTGTCTTTACTTATTTTCTGTCTGGTTGATCTGTCCTCTGGAGTGAGTGGTGTGTTGAAGTCTCCTAAGATGAATGCATTGCTGTCTATTTCCTCCTTTAATTCTGTTAGTATTTGTCTCACATATGCTGGCGCTCCTGTGTTGGGTGCATATATATTTATAATGGTTATATCTTCTTGTTGGACTGACCCCTTTATCATTATGTAATGTCCTTCTTTATCTTTTGCTACTTTCTTCGTTTTGAAGTCTATTTTGTCTGATACAAGTACTGCAACACCTGCTTTTTCTCTTTGTTGTTTGCATGAAATATCTTTTTCCATCCCTTCACTTTTAGTCTGTGTATATCTTTGGATTTGAGGTGAGTCTCTTGTAAGCAGCATATAGATGGGTCTTGCTTTTTTATCCATTCTGTTACTCTGTGTCTTTTGATTGGTGCATTCAGTCCATTTACATTTAGGGTGATTATTGATAGTATGTACTTATTGCCATTGCTGGCTTTAGATTCGTGGTTACCAAGGGTTCAAGGGTTGCTTCTTTACTATCTAACAATCTAACTTAACTTTCTTGTTAAGTTATTGTAAACACAGTCTGATGTTTCTTTCTTTCTCTCCCTTCTTATTCCTCCTCCTCCATTCTTTCTATAATAGGTGTTTTATTCTTTGCCTTTAGTTAGTATTTGGATGGTCTGCTTTCTTTGCTATGATTTTATTTTCTCTGGTGACATCTTTTTAGCCTTAGGTGTGCTTCCATCTAGAGCAGTCCATTTAAGATATCCTGTAGTGGTGGTTTATGAGAGGCAAATTCTCTCAACTTTCGTTTATCTGGAAATTGTTTAATCCCTCCATCATATTTAAATGATAATCGTGCTGGATACAATATTCTTGGTTCGAGGCCCTTCTGTTTCATAACATTAAATATATCATGCCATTCTCTTCTGGCCTGTAAGGTTTCTGTTGAGAAGTCTGATGATAGTCTGATGGGTTTTCCTTTGTAGGTGATCTTTTTCTCTCTCTAGCTGCCTTTAATACCCTGTCTTTATCTTTGATCTTTGCCATCTTAATTATTATGTGTCTTGGTGTTGTCTTCCTTGGGTCCCTTGTGTTGGGAGATCTATGAGCTTCGGTGGACTGCGAGACTACTTCCTTCCCCAGCGAGGGAAAGTTTTCAGCAATTATTTCTTCAAAGACACTTTCTATCCCTTTTTCTCTCTCTTCTTCCTCTGGTACTCCTATAATGCGAATATTGTTCCGTTTGGATTGGTCACACAGTTCTCTTAATATTCTTTCATTCCTAGAAATCCTTTTATCTCTCTCTGCCTCAGCTGCTCTGTACTCCTATTCTCTGTTTTCTATTCCATTAACAGTCTCTTGCATCTCATCCATTCTGCTGTTAAGCCCGTCGATCGCTTGTCTGATTTCTGTATTGTCTTTCCTCAGTTCCCTCACTTCCTCCCTCAGCTCTTGCACATTTCTCTGTAGGTCCATCAGCATGGTTATGACTTTTATTCTGAATTCTTTTTCAGGGAGGCTGTGCATTTCCATCCCTTCAGACTCCCTCTCTGGGGTTGTCTGGTTGATTTTGGTCTGAACCATATTCCTCTGTCTTTTCATGGCTATATAATTGGTCACTGATAGTTGCCACGTATGTCAGCTGGGCTCTTTAAGACTTTAAAAAGAGAAGAAAAAAAAGAGAAAAAAAAGAAAGAAAGAAAGAAAGAAAGAAAAAAAGAAAGAAAAGAAAAAACAAAAACAAAACAAAAAAACAAAAAAAACAAAAAAAATGCCCACCGGACGTAGATTCTGTGGGAATGCTCTAGGTGGCGCTATTGCCCCACTATTCCACAGCTGTGACTGTGCTGCTCCGCAGGGCCCTTTATCGCTCTGGCAGGGGTGGGAACGAATAGGAGGCTGTTGATCTCAGTGAGAAGTGTTAAGTATGGCTACGCTTCCTCAGTCACCAGCTAAGGCGTCTGAAACTCCCCAGGACTCCCAGCCTGCTGGGCTGAGTGTGCTGGGGCGATCCGGCTCCTCCGCTGGGCTCCTGTCTCTTTAAGACCGCTGAAGAAAGCGCGTGCTTTTTTTTTTCCTTCCCGGGAGCCGGCTGCAAGCACCCTGGCGCGTTCCCCGCTCAGATCCTGCCCCTCTGTCTCTCCAATCTCCGCTGCACTGCGCAATGTGGGTCAGCGCTCCCCACGCAGATCACCGGGGCTGGCTACTTCGCGGGGTGTACTTCCACTCCCTCCCGGCTCTGAATCCTCTCCTCCCGCCGGTGCGCTGGGGTGGGGGAGGGCTCGGGTCCCGCCGGGTCGCGGCTCCATATCTTACCCTCCTCTTGGGGTGCCGAGTCCTCTCGGGTGTAGCTGCACGCTGTGCGCTTTCCTGTGTATTCTCGTCTCTCTTTTAGGAATAGATGTATTTTCTGTGTTTTCGTAGATAAATATAGTGTTGGGAGGAGATTTCTGCCGCCGTGCTCACATCGCCATCTTCCCAGAAGTCCAGAACGTATGTTATAGATGACTCAATTGAAATGATGAGACCAAAGATGTTAAATGGAATTGGGAAAGCTGAAAAAATTTGTGCAGATAATAATAATGGGAGGCTTTAATTACCCAAACACAAAGCAAAAAGTAACTGCTCAATCAGGATGAGAGATACAGGGGCCAGGGGGTGGGGGGACTGAACTGGTTGTTACTAAATTGAGAACTGCTTTTTAAATCCCACAAGGAAAGAAATGGAACTTTCATCCTAAACAGGATCAGAAATGGACCCAAGAGATTGCTGTAGGTGAGCCACAAAGCAAAAATTAATAACATAATTAAGTTATACACCCTTGTGGGGCTGGGGAAAACCAAGAAATCCATACCACACACTATAGATTTTTTTAAAAAGGGAAATATAACAAATATAGGCCCCATTTAGGAGACAGTGAAAGGGAGGATTTTAACAGTCAATAACCCACAAAAAAAGCCTATATGCTTTTTCTTCATTTGCTCTCCATGAAAAGCATGCATGAAGGAATGAGAATAAGAAGGATAAGAGGTAGGAGCTAAAAAGAACTTCTAGAGTTGTATAATTCCTCAGAGTAAAAGGAGAGCTTCCCCAAATTGGTAGAGAAGCTCATGTGAAGAAAATAAAGAAACCCAATCAATTATTAATGAGGAGAGTAACTACAACAAAAGCACTTTGAAGAGCACCTTGCAAGTGTCTCTGAAACCAGTAAAAGGAGATTATTTTAACATGTCAAAGGGAGGAAGTCACTCAAAGAATAAATGGAATCCTTTGATCTTGTTGGGATAAAGGATTTGCTCAAAATGGAAAGGGGCATAGCTCAGAGGCTGAATTATGTGCTGCAAATCAAGATAATGAAAGAATAATACAGATACTTCCTTTCCTATGATGTCCACAAAGATGGACTAGTTAGAATTACTTGATTGTAACAATGACCATGTACCCAGGATCCTCTGCAATGCTGGACAAATCATTGTGGAGAAACCTTTAGAACTGAGAGATGAAGAATCGGCTGACTTGTGTATTATCAATGTGCAGTGGTCACTGTGGATAAAATGAGAGTTCCTGTGGCCAGAATTCTCACCTGGCCCTGGTTGACTAGCTCACTGCACACCTGTGGGCAATACATGGCTGTTGACTCTATATAAAGAGCTCCACCCAGTGCTCTGTGTGTGACATGGTGGCACAGATGCAAGGCTGCAGGAGAGCAGAGCAGAAGCTGGAGTGGTGGCAGTGGAAAGGACAGAGGCCCAGAGAACGGCTGTGTGGGACGGCTGTGCAGGCAGAGAGGCCCAGAGGACAGCTGTGCAGACGGGCACAGAGGCAGAGACCGGCTTGCTGCATGCAGACTGCAGACTAGCTCTGAGTGAATGGGATTCTAGTGACTAACCTGTCACCTGGAAATAAAGTTGGGTATAACCCTTCCACCCCAAGAATGTTTTGCTGTCAATTTCTTTGGTCATATTAAGTCCATAGTGAACTTGCCTGGGGCTGAAACCCATTGGCAAGACAGTCACCTATTCATGTTTTGAAGGGCTTCTGTTTTGAAGATTTAAAACAAAAAAGATTCATTTTCTCTTGGCTAGAGCCCTCTCCCCAGCGTTACAGATGCCTGTGCTGCCTAAGGTTAGAAGTGGTTTCAAAGAGGGCTCTCGACCCAGTCCTGTGCTTCTGCCAAGGATTTTTTATTTCCACAGTACACGAACTCTCCCATCTGTCAAAATATCATCATAACAAACACATTTTCTATTAAAGTCCAAACTAAGACTAATGATTCCCTGCTCTGAGAGATAATTAGAAATAAGCTTCAGGGAAGTACTTTACAAATTTCCTTCAGTGTGCTCCTAAAATATGTCTCTGCTCTAAACATCATAATAGCCATTACCAAGACTCCCCATCTCCTAAGTCTGGTTCACCACCTCCCTTCCGAGCCCCGACAGCTACCTTGAATGTCCCCTATTGTGGCGTCCATCACACTGCATTATACAATTGGCTGTATAGTGGCTCACACCCCTCCACTAGACTAAGCTCTGTGAGGTCAGGGACCATTTCTATCTTGTCCTTCTTTGGACAAGAGATGGCTGGTCTAAAGTAGGTACTCAATAATCATTTGTGAAATGAGCTCTAATTCTCAGAATCGTCCCTCTACTTTTCTGGGGATCTCTGCTGATTCTATTCTGAACTGGAGAATTGTCAATACCTATTGGTTAGGTCTATCATTAATATTCTTTGTGTTTCTTTTCCCTTCTGGGCTCTGTGTTCTCTATGCTAATATGTGCATGTAGGAATATTTAAATTCCTTTCAGGTTAAATTCCTTTCTCCAGTCTCACCTTTCTTTCCTTCCCCTTTAATTCTCTATACAATTGTACTTCAAATATGAGTAAGTGACACTTTTTACACATTGCCAGTGATTGTAGCAACAGCCATAAATCCTAAAAAGTGAATATGCGAGATCAATCCAAGATGGCAGCACGAAAGGTGAGACAGAGAACTCCTTCCAAAACCACATATAGTATGAAAATATAGTTAATACAACTAATCCTAAAACAGCAACAGGAAAGAAGGCTGCACCAGACTGCATACACTTGGAGAATAGACCAAACCTCATGAAACAGGGTAATGTACCAAAGCCTTAATCCTGCACAAACCAAGGCTTTCCCTACCCCAGCTCACCAGCAATAGGAAGAGATATGGAGTGGGGAGGGGGTGGAAGCCTAGGACTGCTAAACACTCAGTCCTGGAGATCTGCTTTGGAGCACAAACCTACATTCCATGGTGCTCTGGAGATTAGTGGGGTGGTAAGGCTAAGACAGGTGGAATACTTGAGAGACTGAGATTCCAGCCATTTGTGGAGGACATGGATCCACATCCTGCCACTCTGGGACAAAGGAAAGGCAGATGAGGTGGTCTGAGTGGCTTCCTAACAGTGAGAAGGCTGCTGAAGGAACAGGGAATGCATGAACTTGCTGTGCAACAGAAGGGATGGGTGGAAAAGTTTGTCTGGGTGCGCTGTGCCTAGCAGGTTATGAATTTTGAGGAGCTTCAGGCACACCATCCCCCTGGCTGGCTACTCAGCTCCGAGGCACCCCACTATGACACAAGGCCTGCTGCACCTTCCTACTGGCCTGCCAGCACCAGCTCACAAACCAGCAGTCACTGCACTGGCATCAGGCTAGCCAGAGGGAGGCCCCACCTAGAACAGCTACAGATGCAAAACACAGAGGATTACACCTGTGTACTTGGCCCACTGGCTCTGACACTGGAGAAAGGCAGTGCAGCTGGGAAGCAGGAAACAGCTCTTTCCTCCCCCCAGGCACCAGCACTGATTTTTACCTCCGATCCCCAACCTCACTCCAGGGGTTGAGCAGCTCCAGAGACTAGAGCTTCTGGGAACTAGAGGGTGCCACATAGAAATATGAATGTCAGAGTGAAAAGAACCAGGTTCAGACCAAAATCTCACAAACCCCAGATAAAAGGCCAAATGAAACTGAACTCACCAATATTCCTGAAAGAGATTTCAAAATAAAAATCATAAACATGCTAATGGAGGTACATAAAAATATTCGAGCATGGAGGAACAAATTTAAGACAGAGATTCAATCAATAAGAAATTCCATATCTGAAATGAAACATACAATGGAGGGATTTAAAAGCAGATTAAATGTAGTGGGGAGATGGTAAATGGAATAGAAATTAGAGAAGAGGAATAGAAAGAAGCTGAGGCACAGAGAGAAAAATGGATCTCTAAGAATGAAAGAATATTGAGAGAACTGTGTGACCAATCCAAACACAACAATATTCGCATTATAGGGGTAGAAGAAGAAGAGAGAGAAAAAGGGACAGAAAGTGTCATTGAGGAGGTAATTGCTGAAAATTTCCCCAATCTGGGGAAGGAGATGGTCTCTCAGGCGAAGAAGGTGCACAGATCTCCCAACACAAGGGACCCAAGGAAGACAACACCAAGACATATAATAATTAAAATGACAAAGATCAAGAATAAGGACAGAAGGTTAAGAGCACCCAAAGAGAGAAAAAAGATCACATACAAAGGAAAGCCCATCAGGCTATCATCAGACTTCTCAACAGAAACCTTACAGGCCAGAAGGGAGTGGCATGATATATTTAATGCAATGAAGCAGAAGGGCCTCGAACCAAGAATACTCTACCTGGTGAGGTTATCATTTACATTTGAAGGAGGGATTAAACAATTTTCAGATAAGCAAAAGCTGAGAGAATTTACTCCCCAAAAGCACCTCTACAGTGCATTTTGGAGGTACTGTTATAAATGGAAGTATTCTTAAGGCTGAATAGCTCTCACCAGGGGAGATAAAATCACAACAAAGTAGAAAATTAATTACTAAGCAGACGCAAACATCAAATCAACTACCTCCAAAGCAATCAAGGGATAGATAAAGAGTGCAGAATATGATACCTAATATACAAAGAATGGGGGAGGAAGAAACAGGAGAAAAAAAAAGAACCTTTAGGTTGTGTTTGTAATAGCATACTAAGTGAGTTAAATTAGGCTGTTATATATTAAGGGAATTACTCTTGAACAATTGTTAACCACGAATCTAAAGCCTGCAATGTCAATAAATACATACCTATCGATAATCACCCTAAGTGTAAATGGTCTGAATGCACCAATCAAAAGACATAGAGTCACTGCATGGATAAAAAAACAAGACCCATCTATATGTTACCAACAAAAGACACACTTCAAACTCAAAGACATACACAGACTGAAAGTAAAGGGATGGAAAAAGATATTTCATGCAACTAATAGGGAGAAAAGAGCAGAAGTTGCAGTATTTGAATCAGACAAAATAGACTTCAAAACAAAGAAAGTAACAAGAGACAAAGAAGGACATTACATAATGATAAAGGGGTCAGTCCAACAAAAGGAATTAACTAGTATAAATATCTATGCCCCCAACACAGGATCACCTACATATATGAAACAAATACTAACAGAATTACAGGGGGAAATAGAATGCAATACATTCATTTTCGGAGAATTCAACAAACCACTCACTCCAAAGGACAGATCAATCAGACAGAAAATTAGTAAAGAGACAGAGGCTCTGAACAACATATTAGAACATATGGACCTAATGGACATCTACAGAACACTCCACCCAAAAGCAGGAGGATACACATTCTTCTCAAGTGCCCATGGAACATTTGCAAGAATAGACATGTACTAGGCCACAAAAAGAGCAGTAAATTCAAAAAGACTGAAATTGTACCAAACAGCTTCTCAGATCACAAAGGTTTGAATCTAGAAATACATTACACAAAGAAAACGAAAAAGCCCACAAACACATGGAGGCTTAATAACATTCTCCTACATAATCAATGGATCAATGACTGAATAAAAACAGACATCAAGCAATATATGGAGACATATGACAACAATAATTCAACATTGCAAAATCTGTGGGATGCAGCAAATGCCATACTAAGAGGGAAATATATGCAATACAGGCCTACCTAAGGAAAGAACAACAATCCCAAATGAACAGTGTAAACTCACAATTAATGAAACTAGAAAAGGAAGAACAAATCAGGCCCAAAGTCAGTAGAAGGAGGGACATAATAAAGATTAGAGCAGAAATAAATAAAATCGAGAAGAATAAAACAATAGAAAGAATCAATGAAAGCAGGAGCTGGTTCTTCGAAAATAAACAAAATAGATAAAGCCTTAGCCAGACTTATCAAGAAAAAAAGAGTCTACACACATAAACAGAATCAGAAATGAGAAAGGAAAAATCACTACAGACACCCAGATATACAAAGAATTATTAGAGAATACTGTGAAAAATTATATGCTAACAAACTGGATAACCTAGAAGAAATGGACAACTTTCTAGAAAAATACAACATTCCATGGCTGTCCCAGGAAGAAACAGAAAAAATCTGAATAGACCAATTACCAGCAAGGAAACTGAACTGGTAATAAAAAAAATACCTAAGAACAAAATCCCTGTACCAGATGGTTTCACTGCTGTATTTTATCAAATATTTAGTGAAGACCTAATACCTATTCTCTTTAAAGTTTTCCAAAAAGTAGAAGAGGAGGGAATACTTCCAAACTCATTCAACAAGGCCAGCATTACTCTAATACCAAAACCAGGTAAAAAAAAATGCCACAAAAAAGAAAATTACAGATATTCCTGATGAACATAGATGCAAAAATACTCAACAAAATATTAGCAAACCGAATTCAAAAATACGTCAAGAGGATCATCCATCACGATCAAGTAGGATTTATTCCAGGGATGCAAGGATAGTATAATTTTTGAAAATCCATGAACATCATCCACTACATCAACAAAACGAAGGACAAAAACCACATGATCATCTCCATAGATGCTGAAGAAAGTATTCGAAAATACTCAGCATCCATTCATGATAAAAACTCTCAACAAAATGGGTATAGAGGGCAAGTACCTCGACATAATAAAGGCCATATATGACAAACCCACATTCAACATTATACTTAACAGCAATATGCTGAAAGCATTTCCTTTAAGATTAGGCAGAAGACAAGGATGCCCACTCTCCCCAGTTTTATTCAGCATAGTTCTGGAGGTGCTCGCCATGGCAATCAGATGACACAGAGAATTAAAACGCATCCATATTGTCAAGGAAGGAGTTATCTGTCCATGTTTGCAGATGACATGATATTGTACATAAAAACCCTAAAGATTCCACTCCAAAACTACTAGATCTAATAACTGAATTCAGTAAAGCTGTGGGATACAAAATTAATATACAGAAATCTGTTGCATTCTTATACACTAATGATGAACTAGCAGAAACAGAAATTAGGAAAACAATTCCATTCACAAGTACATCAAAAAGAATAAAATAACTAGGAATAAACCTAACCAAGGAAGGGAAAGACCTATACTCTGAAAAGTTCAAGACACTCCTGAGAGAAATTGAAGAAGATACTAATAAATGAAAGCACATCCCATGCTCATGGATAGGAAGAACTAATATTGTCAAAATGGCCATCCTGCCTCAGCAATATACAGATTCAATGCAATCCTTATCAAAATACCAACAGCATTCTTCAACGAACCAGAGCAAATAGTTCTAAATTTCATATGGAAACAAAGAAGACCTCAAATAGTCAAAGCAATCCTGAGAAGGAAGAATAAGTGGGAGGGATTATGCTCCCTGACTTCAAGCTCTACTACAAAGCCACAGTAATCAAGACAATTTGGTACTGGCACAAGAACAGAGACATAGACCAATGGAACAGAGTAGACACCCCAGATATAAACCCAACCAAATATGCTCAATGGAGCCATGGATATACAATGGGGAAATGAGAGCCTCTTCAACATCTGGTTTTGGCAAAACTGGACAGCTACATGCAAGAGAATCAAACTGGATTATTGTCTACTTCATACACAAAAGTAAACTCAAAATGGATGAAAGACCTGAATGTAAGTCATGAAACCATAAAACTCTTAGAAAAAACAGGCAAAAATCTCTTGAATATAAACATGAGCAACTTTTTCCTGAACACATCTTCTCCGGCAAGGGAAACAAAATAAAAAATGAATAAATGGGACTACATCATGCTAAAAAGCTTCTGTACAGCAAAGAACACCATCAGCAGAACAAAAAGGTATCCTACAGTATGGGAGAATATATTTGTAAATGACATATCTGATAAGGAGTTAACATCCAAAATATATAAAGACCTCACATGCCTCAACACCCAAAAAGCAAATAACCCTATTAAAAAATGGGCAGAGGTGTGAACAGACAATTCTCCATAGAAGAAATTCAAATGACCAACAGACACATGAAAAGATGCTCCACATTGCTAATTATCAGGGAAATGTAAATTAAAACCACAATGAGATATCACCTCATGCTAGGTAGGATGGCCAACATAGAAAAGACTAAGAACAACAAATGCTGGCGAGGTTGGGGAGAAAGGGGAACCCTCTTACACTGCTGGTGGGAATGTAAACTAGTTCAACCATTGTGGAAAGCAGTATTGAGGTTCCTCAAAAAATTGAAAATAGAAATACCACTTGACCCAGGAATTCCACTCCTAGGAATTTAACCTAAGAATGCAGTTTCCCAGTTTCAAAAAGACATATTCACCCCTGTGTTTATTGCAGCACTATTTACAATAGCCAAGAAATCAGAGCAACCCAAGTGTCCATCAGTAGATGTATAGATAAAGAAGATGTGGTAAATATACACAATGGAGTATTATTCAGCCATAAGGTGAAAACAAATCCTAGTATTTTCAACAACATGGGTGGAGCTAGAGGGTATTATACTCAGTGAAATAAGTCAGGCAGAGAAAGACAAGTACCAAATGATTTCACTCATCTGTGGAGCATAAGAACAGAGCAAAAACTGAAGGATCAAAACAGCAGCAAACTCACAGAACCCAAGAATGGACTAACAGTTACCAAAGGGAAAGGGACTGGTGGGGGGGGCGGGATGGGGGGGAAGGGAGGGAGAAGGAGAATAAGGGGCATTACAATTAGCACACATAATATATAGGGGGCATGGTGAAGGCAGTATAGCACAGAGAAGACAAATACTGACTATAGCATCTTATTAACGCTGATGGACAGTGACTGTAATGGGGTATGTGGTGGGGACTTGATAATCTAGTAACCACAATGTTGTTCATGTAATTGTATATTAATGATACCAAAATAAAAGAAAAAGTGAATATGCAATAATTACAAGATACTCTTGATATCCCATTTCTTTACATCCCAGTTTTTCTAATTCTAAATAGAAATTTCCTTTCCTATAAAAATTTTCTATCGCTATACCTTATTCACTTACAAAACACAATGTCAGTGGATCACAAACTTGAGTGTGCATGAGAATCACCTGGAAGGCTTGTACAGATGGAATTGCTGGGCTTTCCCCATAGAGGGTCTGATTCAGTAGTCTGGGGTAAAGGCTGAGAATATACATTTTAAACAAGTTCCTAGATGATGCTGATGCTTTTGCCTAAGAATCACAATTTAGAATCACTGTATTATGCCATTAAATGAGAAACTCAAAAACAATATAAGAAAAAGTAACAATCCAAAAATCTATGTACAAAAGGAATTCATCCCTATTATTGGTTATTACTGAAGAAGTAACATGATTCCAGGATGTTAATCCAGTTTTGCACCATAGCTCAAATGATTAGTCAGTTGTTGAATGTCATTCAAAAGAAATATATTCCTTCTTTCCAATAAAACTACACTTCTGGTTACTGAAATTCAAGGAAACTACAATGACCTTGGAAAAAGTTGCCAGGAATGGCAGCTAGGCTGATGGAAATAAAGAGTACCACTGGCCAGAAGGCTGCCTTGCAAGGCCAAATGAAAGGGAGTGGGAGATTTTCCATCTCGGAATGGTAAAAGCTAAGAAATGGGACAATCAAAACCTCTAACACTGGAATCAATACATTAGGTTGATCACCTGATTCTGAAATCCTTAGAAACTTGAGCTTAGGGATGTTTATAAAGAAAGTGATACCTCATTCAATGGGCATAATCTGTGGTACTCATAACCCCTGAGAATGATGTCAGTGAGGAAAATCAAGGTAATCAAACTAAATTTTGTCAAGTAAATGAATGATAAAACTGTGACTTGTTAACTTTTCATTTTTCACAGAAGGGAGGACTACTTACCTCCCTATCGCATGCCCCCTAGTGCTGCTTTGATAAAATATGATAAATACTCCTTGAATTTTGCCTTGTAATGCAGTTCCAACCCTTAAGACTGGATGATCAGTCTAAGACCTTTCAACCTCATGTGGTCCACTTTACTTTGAAATATGGCCTGTGATTCAAGTTCAGGACCAGTAACTAAAAATATTAAAGTGAGCGAATAATAAGCCCATTCATTCACTCCCACATGCTCCAGCGTTCATGAAGTCCTCCCTGGGCATGGTAATTTAGGCAGTCCTGGAACTGTGGGAGTTTTAGGACACATCTGTAAACCCGGGCTCAGGGTCAGGGAGAGAAAACACAGCATAAGACACAGAAGAGAAAACGAGTGAGGAAGACACAGACTATGGTTTAAGGCAAGGTTTACAAAACAAATGATCGCAGGATGCAGCAAAGGA
This sequence comes from Smutsia gigantea, assembly GCA_032199065.1. NCBI lineage: Eukaryota > Metazoa > Chordata > Mammalia > Pholidota > Manidae > Smutsia > Smutsia gigantea. The sequence goes on along the minus strand of JAVSCE010022620.1, from coordinate 437,532 downwards.
GTAAGGCAGACAAGGCAATAGGAACAAGTGGGGAATGTGTTGTTAATGAGTTGCAGCCTATTACTGCAACATGCAAATGCAAAATCACACCTCATAATTTTTTAAGAGTCTAGAAATCTTGAGTTTTAAATGAGAATTTATCCAGTTGTTTTTTGTTTTTTAAGTAGTCTCTATGGGTCAAGCAAAACACATCTGCAAATCAGATATGAGGCACAGATATACTCTGTGGCTAAAAAGGCCAATTCCCCATTCTAAAATCTCCCAAACTCCTTTTCAGAGCTGTGTCATGTGATCAATACAACGGGCAAGGCAAGGAAATTGGGAAGTTTTTTAGCAGGGTACATTGTTGCTGTGAATAAAATCAGGATCCTACCAAAAAGCAAGGAAGGAGGCCACACATCCTGAGGAGGACAGATGCCCCATGTTGGGAATACTAGGTCTAAGAGAATTCCACAAACATTCACCTTTCAGCATCCTCCTTTCTTCCTGTTATTGAGTGATCCTTGGAAGTACCTAGATCAATCCATTAGCCTTAGTATAATGTGACTTGTACTGTTTTATTATAGAACTACATTAAACTAAAGGACTGAAATCTTTGTGCCAAATGTGGCCATTTTCAACAGAGGACAAGTCTGCATAACGCAGACAAATGAGAAAGGAAAGATGTGCTAGAAATTCCAGAGGCACAAATTAAGACGTGAATCCCTGCTTTTGCTAGGGCTTTCCTCATATGACAGATGTACTTCTCCTGTCATTGCCCCAGTCTGAAGGCAAGCAAGTGTCTGAGAAGTCATTAGATTTAAATTACTTTGGGAAATACCTTTGCAGTCAAAAGCTGTATGGTCTAAGTACCCATTTCTCATTTTCATGTCAATTACTGGCTTATTTGAAGAGTCAATTGTACTAACTTTAGAATCTAGAAAGAGAAGGCAATAATATGGTAATGATGCAATGGCCCTGGGTGAGGACTGACTAAGCCCTCAGGACTGCCTTACTGTGTTTCTCATTTAAAATTTTCTGGCTTCACCTTAAACCACTAGGTGTAGTGCACCAAACTGAGACACCAGGAAGAATACCAATTTCAGGTTCTCAGTAGTCTCAAGAGACCTGGATTCACGTTGTTGGTTTCACCTAGAATTCATTTTCTTCAAATTTTATGATGGTCGAGAGTGTACTTAACCTCACATTACATTCACTGGGAAGAAAGGGAAATCATTTGCTTCCATTTTTAATTTTTATTCATTTCTATGTTTTGTTTGCTTGCTAATTTTGTATGTTTTTTTTGGTATCAATGATGAAGTCTTCTTAATTAACATCTCTAGTTTTCAAGATTTCTAGAGCTCATGATGTCTGAAGAGTTTGTCTATAGCAACAGAAATCCACATTTGAACATTAAATCCTCAAAGCTGGAATTGTATACTCTAAGCCATGCTGACCAACTCTTCCTGTGCCTTCATCTATTTTTGTCAAAGAGGGCTATCAACTTTCATAGAGCCAATACTTGTATTTCAATCTAGCCAAGTCTCTTTGGAGTTCATCCTTCATTACTCTTCCAGTGAGAAATGTCAAGACCTTGTCTTTTCCTGCAGCTTTAGGGACTGATTATTCCTCATCTTCACATTCCAAAGCAGGAATCAGTGGAGAATTATTTTTTCCTTGTCATTCCAGAAGTTTCACTCATATTACATTTGCCCTCAGCAACCCAAGCTTTCTTGTAAATCAATCCTTCATTCACACTCTTAAGGCCACAGTTCAAGTTGTAAGACACCCCTCCATTTGGGCAGGCATTGCTTTGGACTAGGTATATGAGAAGTACATAATATCTTTTCATGTAACAAGTGTTCCAGAGATGGGCTGGCATTGTAGCTGTTCAAGGTCATTGTTGCAGGTCAGATTCCCTGGGAAAGCAAACTGTGATGGAGGCTGCATGCAAGTTTATTGATAAGTGTTTTTGGGATTAATATGGGTGGGGTAAGGAAAAGCAGCAGGATTAGATAAGAGACAGAAGTTGGGCTGTGGTGTATTCCCAACAAGGCCTCAGCTTGTCACCTGGGAAGCTCTGAAGCTGGCCCCTCAGAGTTTTTCTGTGTTGAGGAAAGGGAGCAGGACTTTCTGTCCTCTCATCTCATCAACCGGTCACTGGATACAGGCTGCCCACCAGGAAGGGAACATGACCTGGGCTGGGGTGTCTGTATTTAGCTGAGGGCAGTTCCTAACAAGGGCTGACAGCTGAGGGACATCAACTATCAACAGTCTGAGCAGTGGGGATCAAAGACATCAGTCCTGAGGGGGGATTTAGGCAGTTAGAGCACAACACCCACCACCGTTGTCAATGTCCCAGACTCCTTTTTCCTTTCTGATCTTCCATTTTAAGCATGTGGCTTTCATGAATGCTCATGGATGCTTCCTGATCTCAGGATAACCACTCCACCGGCAGCCTTATTTTTTCACTCATTGCAAGAACAAGAAGGAAGCAACAAGGAGGGGGATGTAGCATCTATATAAGGAGAGCAACTATTTCCCAGAAATAGCCAAAAGTCTTCTATTATGTCTCACTGGCCAGGCTTGCCACATGGCCACTCTAACTGCAAAATATGCTAGAACATGTGTGTTCTAGTCAGACACATTACTACCTTGACCAAAATCAGGGATTCAGGGTTTTAAAGAAAAAGAAGAGACTGCCGGGGATTAAAGATGGCGGTGTGAGAGGTGAGACAGAGGCTTCCTCCTAAAACCATATATAATACAAAAATATAATTAATACAACTAATCCTGAAAGAGCAACAGGAAAGAGGACTGCGCCAAACAGCATACACCTGGAGAAAAGAATAAACCTCACAGAACAGAGTGACATACCAAAGCTGTGGCCCAGTGGGACTCAAGCCCTTTCCCCACCCCAGCTCACCAGTTGGAGGAAGAGAAACAGACTGGGGAGGGAGTGGAGACTTGGGACTGCTGAATACCTAACTCCGGAGATCTGCTCTGGGAGCACAAACCTACATTTCATGGTGTTTTCATGGTATTCTTGTGATTAGGGGGTTCGAAAACGAAGACAGGCAGAAGACCTGGAGAGACTGAGATTCCAGCCACTTGTGGAAAGCAGGGATCCATATCCAGCTTCTCTGGGACAAAAGACATGTGGGCAGTCTGAGAGACTTCCTATCAGTAAGAGGGCTGCTAAAGGGGGGAAAGATTGCACAGAGAATACTGCTCAGGAGAAAGGACAGATAGACAAAATGTCTGGGTGCACTCTGCCCAGCAGGTTGGGAACTTTCATGATCTTCAGGAGCTCCAGTTCCCTGGCTGGCTACAGAGCTCCAAGGACCCCCTCTGTAATATGCAGCCTACTGAGCCTTCTCCCAGCCAGCCCCACCTGGCTCACAAACCAGAAAACCCTACCCTGGTGTTGGGCCAGCCAGAGGGAAGCCCCGTCTACAGCAACTACAAACGCAAAGCACAAAGGCTTATACCTGTGTGCTCGGAACACTAGTTCTGGCAGTGGAGACAGGCATAGCAGCCGAGAAGCAGGAAACAGTTCTTTCCTCCCTCCAGGTAACAATACCACTCCCCTGCAACCCCCGACATTGTTTCATGGGCTGAGCAGCTCCAGAGAGTAGAGGTTCTGGGCACTAGACGGCACCACATACAAAAATGAAATGCCAAAGGAACCTGGTTCAAAGTAAAATTATGAATACAACCTCTGAGAAAAATTCAAATGAAATCAACCTCATGAATCTGCCTGAAAGGGATTTCAAAATAAAACTCATTAACATGCTCATGGACATACAGAAAAATATTCAAGAACTCAGGGAGGAATTCTGGTCAGAGATCCAGTCATTGCAGAACATAGTCTCAGAAATGAAACATACAATGGAAAGTTTAAAAAGCAGATTCGATACACTGGAGGAGACGATAAATGAAAGAGAAACTAGAGAAGAAGAATACAAAGAAGCTGAGGCACAGAGAGAAAAAAGGATCTCTAAGAATGAAAGAATATTGAGAGAACTGTGTGACCAATCCAAATGGAACACTATTTGCATTTAGGGGTACCAGAAGAAGAATAAGAGAGAAAAAGGGATAGACAGGGTCTTCGAGGAGGTAATTGCTGAAAACTTCCCCAATCTGGGGAAGGAGATAGTCTCTCAGGCCATGGAGGTGCACAGATCTCAAAACACAAGAGACCAAGGAAGACAACACCAAGACATATAATAATTAAAATGGCAAAGATCAAAGATAAAGACAGACTATTAAAAGCAGCCAGAGAGAGAAACAAGATCACATACAAAGGAGAGTCCATCCAGCTATCATCAGACTTCTCAACAGAAAACTTACAGGCCAGAAGGGAGTGGCATTATGCATTTAATGCAATGAAGCAGAAGGGCCTTGAACCAAGAATACTTTATCTGGCAAGGTTATCATTTAAATCTGAAGTAGGGATTAAACAATTTACAGATAGGCAAAAGCTGAGAGAACATACCTCCCACAAACAGTCTCTACTGTGTATTTTGGAGGGACTGCTCTAGATGGAAGTATTCCTATGTTTAATAGCTGTCACCAGAGGAAATAAAGCCACAGTAAAGAAGGTAGAACAGTTAATTACTAAGCAAATGCAAAATTTAATCAACTATCCGCAAAGGCAATCAAGGGATAGACAAAGATTTCAGAATATGATACCTAATATATAAAAAATGGAGCAGGAAGAAGAAGGAGGAGAGAAAAAGAATCTTTAGACTGTGTTTGTAATAGCATGCTAAGTGAGTTAAGTTAGATTCTTAGATAGCAAGGAAGTTAACCTTGAATCTTTGGTAACCATGAATCTAAAGATCTAAAGCCAGCAATGCCAATAAGTACATACCTATCGATAAACACCCTAAATGTAGATTGTTTGAATGCACAAATCAAAAGACATACAGTCATTGAATGGATAAAAAAACAAGACCCATCCATATGCTGCCTACAAGAGACTCACTTTAAACCCAAAGACATACACAGACTAAAAGTGAAGGGATGGAAAAAGATATTTCATGCAACTAATAGGGAGAAAAAAGCAGGAGCTGCAGTACTTGTAACAGACAAAATAGACTTCAAAACAAAGAAAGTCACAAGAGACAAAGAAGGACATTACCTAATGATAAAAGGGTCAATCCAACAAGAAGATATAACCATTATAAATATCTATGCATACAACACAGGAGCACCTACATATGTGGAACAAATACTAACAGAATTAAAAGGGGAAACAGAATGTAATGTATTCGTTCTAGGAGACTTCAACACTCCACTCACTCTGAAGGACAGACCAACCAGACAGAAAATAAGTAAGGAGACAGAGGCACTGAAAAACACAATAGAACAGATGAACCTAATAGATATCTACAGAACTCTACACCCCAAAGCAGCATAATACACATTCTTCTCAAGTGCACATGGAACATTTTTAAAAATAGATCATATACTGGCCAGAAAAAGAGCCTCAGTAAATTCAAAAAGATTGAAATTGTACCAACCAGTTTCTCAGACCACAAAGGTATGAAACTAGAAATGAATTATGCAAAGAATATGAAAAATCCCACAAACACATGGAGGCTTCACAACATGCTCCTAAATAACCAATGGATCAATGACCAAATAAAAAGAGAGATCAAGCAATATATGGAGACAAATGACAACAATAATTCAACATTGCAAAATCTGTGGGATGCAGCAAAGGCTGTGTTAAGAGGAAAGTATATTGCAATACAGGCCTACCTCAGGAAAGAAGAACAATCCCATATGAACAGTCTAAACTCACAATTAATGAAACTAGAAAAATAAGAACAAACGAGGCCCAAAGTCAGTAGAAGGAGGGACATAATAAAGATTAGAGCAGAAATAAACAAAATCAAGAAGAATAAAACAATAGAAAGAATCAATGAAAGCAGGAGCTATTTCTTCTACAAAATAAACAAGATAGATAAACCCTTAGCCAGACATATCAAAAAAAAAAAAAAGAGTCTACTCACATAAACAGAATCAGAAATGAGAAAGGAAAAATCTCTATGGACACCACAGAAATACAAAGAATTATTAGAGAATACTATTAAAAATTATATGCTAACAAACTGGATAACCTAGAAGAAATGGACAGCTTTCTAGAAAAATACAACCTTCCAAGGCTGAACCAGAAAGAAACAGAAAATCTGAACAGACTAATTACCAGCAACAAAACTGAATTGGAAATCAAAAAACTACCTAAGAACAAAATCCCTGGACCAGATGGCTTTACTGCTGAATTTTATCAAACATTCAGTGAAGACCTAATACCCATCCAGCTAAAGTTTTCCAAAGAGTAGAAGAAGAGGGAATACTTCCAAACTCATTTTATGAGGCCAGCATCACTCTAATACCAAAACCAGGCGAAGACATCACAAAAAAAGAAAATTACAGACCAATGTCCCTGATGAACATGGAAGTAAAAATTCTCAACAAAATATTAGCACACTGAATTAAAAAATACATCAAAAAGATCATCCATCATGATCAAGTAGGATTTATTCCAGGGATGCAAGGATGGTTCAACATTTGAAAATCCATTAACATCATCCACCATATCAACAAAAAGAAGGACAGAAACCACATGATCATCTTCATAGATGCTGAAAAAGCATTTGACAAAATTCAACACCCATTCATGATAAAAACTCTCAACAAAATGCATATGGAGGGCAAGTACCTCAACATAATAAAGGTCATATATGACAAATGCACAGCCAACATAATACTTAACAGTGAGAAGCTGAAAGCTTTTCTTTAAAGATCGGGAACAAGACTAGGATGCCCACTCTCCCCACTTCTATTCAACATAGTACTGGAGGTCATAGCCATGATAATCAGACAACATAAAGAAATAAAAGGCATCCAGACTGGCAAGGAAGAAGTTAAACTGTCCTTGTTCGCAGAGAGATGATATTGTACATAAAAAACCCTAAAGAATCCATTCCAAAACTACTAGATCTAATATCTGAATTCAGCTAAGTTGCAGGATACAAAATTAATAGGCAGAAATCTGTGGCATTCCTATATACCAACAATGAACTATCAGAAAGAGAAATCAGGAAAACAATTTTATTCACAACTGCATCAAAAAGAATAAAATACCTAGGAATAAACCTAACGAAAGAAGTGAAAGACCTATACTCTGAAAACTACAAGACACTCATGAGAGAAATTAAGGAAAATACCAATAAATGGACACATATCCTGTGGTCATGGACAGGAAGAATTAATATTGTCAAAATGGCCATCCTGCCTAAAGCAATCTACAGATTTAATGCAATTCCTATCAAAATACCAACAGCATTCTTCAATGAACTAGAGAAAATTGTTCTAAAGTTCATATGGAATCATAAAAGACCCTGAATAGCCAAAGCAATCATGAGAAGGAAGAATAAAGCTAGGGGGATTACACTCCCCAGCTTCAAGCTCTACTACAAAGCCATGGTAATCAAGACAATTTGGTACTGGCAGAGGAACAGACCCATAGTCCAATGGAACAGACTAGAGAGCCCTGATATAAACCCAAGCATATATGGTCAATTAATATATGATAATGGAGCCACGGACATACAATGGGGAAATGACAGCCTCTACAACAACTAGTATTGGCAAAACTGGACAGCTACATGCAAGAGAATGAAACTGGATTATTGTTTAACCCCATACACAAAAGTAATCTCGAAATGGATCAAAGACCTGAATGTAAGTCGTGAAACCATAAAACTCTTAGAAGACAACGTACACAAAAATCTCCTGAATAAAAAGCATGAGCAACTTCTTCCTGAACGCATCTCCTTGAGCAAGGGGATCAAAAGCAAAAATGAACTCACAGGACTACATCAAACTAAAAAGTTTCTGTATATCAAAGAACACCATCAGCAGAACAAAAAGGCATTCTATAGTATGGGAGAATATATTTGTAAGTGACATATCCGACAAGGGGTTAACATCCAAAATATATAAAGAACTCACACACCTGAACACCCAAAAAGCAAACAACCTGATTATAAAATGGGCAGAGGATATGAAGAGACAATTCTCTAAAGAAGAAATTCACATGGCCAACAGACACATGAAAAGATGCTCCATATCACTAATCATCAGGGAAATGTAAATTAAAACCACAATGAGATATCACCTCACACTAGTAAGGATGACCACCATCCAAAAGACAGAACAACAAATGCTGGCAAGGATCCAGAGAAAGGGGAACCCTCCTACACTGCTGGTGAGAATGTAAGCTAGTTCAACCATGTTGAAAGCAATATGGAGGTTCCTCAAAAAACTTAAAATAGAAATACCTTTTGACCCTGGAATCCCACTCCTTGGAATTTACCCAAAGAATACAACTTCTCAGATTCATAAAGACATATGCACCCCTATGTTTATCGCAGCACTATTTTCAATAGCCAAGATATGGAAGCAACCTAACTGTCCATCAGGAGATGAATGGATATAGAAGATGTGGTACATATACACAGTGGAATACTATTCAGCCATAAGAAACAAATCCTGCCATTTGCAACAACATGGATGGAGCTGGAGGATATTATGCTGAGTGAAATAAGCCAGGCAGAGAAAGACATGTGCCAAATTATTTCCTTCATTTGTGGAGTATAACAACACAGCAAAATTGAAGGAACAAAATAGCATCAGAGTCACAGACTCCAGAAAGGGACTCGTGGTTACCAAAGGGGAGGGATGTGGGAGTGCAGGTGGGGTGGTTGGGAGAAGGAGATTGAGGGGTGTTATGTTTAGTATACATGGTGGGGGGGTCACAGGGAAAACAGTGTAGCACAGAGAAGGCAAACAGTGAATCTGTGGCATCTTACTACACTGATGAACACTGACTGCATTGGGGTATGGTTAGGGACTTAATAATATGGATAGAAGCAGTCACCACATTGATTTTTCATGTGAAACCTTCATAAGAGTGTATATCAATAATACCTTAATAAAAAATTAAAAAGAAAAAGAAAAATATTGGGAGGGCTATTGGTATTAGGAACTACAAATTCTCTCAAACCATCTTACATTCAAGAAAGGTTAACTTCCTTTTGTAACAATTGGTGACTCTGTAAACCTCAAGGATTTTTTCCAATTATATTATAATAAATTGCTTCTCTATCTTAATTGTATACTAGTCATACTACTACATACTTCTGCAGTTATTGGAGTGAGACTTCATTTTCTAATAGTCATGTTTCTCTCAGAATAGTAATTCTTAAACTTTTTTCTGAACGATTCATCACTTCTCTCTTTTGGCCTTTCTCTGTCTCATACGTGTACATACACAGAGACACAGCTTCACTGTTCCTGTACTGCTGAGAGAAGGGATGATAAGCAGTCATCATTAAGTTCTTGTCAGTGCTGGATCAAACTAAGGTACAGCTAGACATAAGGGAGAAGGAAGACCGTTGTCAAAAGTGCCACACAACAGAGGTACAAGTCCAAGATGGGGAAACCTACCAAAGTAGAGTTGACCGGGAGTAAGGTTGCCAAATTCAGCAAATCAAAATACAGGACACCCAGTTGAATTTGAATTCCAGATAAACAACTAATAATTTTTAGTTTTGTTAGGTTCTCTTTAACACACAGCCTTGAGCAGCAGTTGCGCCCTAGTGTAGCAAAATCCCATATCGTCTACAGTGGTTTCTAAGTTCCCTATCAACAATTTCTGTTTCTCAGAAGTCTCAAGGCCACCATCCTGCTCCCCAAGGCCCTAAATTCCTATATAAGCAGCCCCCCCTTGCTGCCGCTGCTGCTCTCTCTCTTTGGAGACAGCCATTCTGTCTGTTTATCTTGCAGGGAATAAAACCACACTGACGGAGTTTTCATGTCCTTCTTTGCGAGCGAGTGAGCTGGGTAGCTAAAAGAACCCTTTCATTGGTGTTTCCGCCCAGTTTAGGATCTCCCGGTTGCCTGGTCTTCCCTAGGAATCCGATAGCGCCGGGCCCCTCGGAAACAGGGGCTCCACCTCCCTGAACGTCTCTCCAGCATCCACCACCTGCGCCAAAGCAGCAGTGACTCACCCTCCCCCAACAAGTGACTAAAATACCTCTGTTGAGTGCCTGAGGGCTGACCATTGAGTGTCCGGCACCCTCGTGGCCTCACCGCAGGCAAGAGACTTGCCTCCAGTCCAGTTTCTCTCGTCCCCAGCAGGCGAGAGACTGACCTCTAGACCCGCAGCAGGTCAGTGACGCCCCCAGTCCACTAGTTTCTCTCATCCCTCTTGCACACCTACTAGGCCCACAGCAGGTCAGTGACGCCCCCAGTTCAATTTCGCTCATCCCCAGCAGGCGAGAGACCACTCCCACCGTGACTCTTCCACTTCCAGCAGGCTCCGTACTTTTGTACTCGCCGCTCGGGGTGGCGCTGAAAAGTCTTAGCGCTAGGCACCTGCTGGCACGCTTGCCCAGGGAAAACTCACCCCTCCAGTGACAGAGGTGATGACCCTTCACTTGGAGTCGGGTTTCTCTCGGAGTTCTAAGCCCCCTAGGGATGCCTGGGGTGTGCTACAGAAACTCCACTGTAAGAGTCATAATGGGAGAGTCTGCCTTCATCCCTGCCAATTCCCCACTCAGCTGCCTCCTAAGCAATTTCAAAACTCTTCATTTACATCCAGATCTAAAACCCTCCAAGCTAATTTGGCTCTGCAGCCAGATTTGGCCCCAATATCCTTTAGGCAACAAAACAGTTTGGCCTCAATATGGTCCTTAGACCCTAAAGTCCTTCAGGACCTCCACAACTTCTGTGAGCATTCAGGCAAATGGGAGGAAATTCCCTATGTTCAAGCTTTCTTCTGTCTTCAAAACAAGCCATCTCTATGTAGCTCTTGTCACCCCAAACATGTCCTTGCCGTCCTTTCAAGCTCTCCAAACACTCCCCCTTCCTCCCTAGACCCAGATCCTGCAGATGAACTACCCCCTTATCACTCAGCAGCCCAAGGCTCTGTCGATTCCCCTCCCCCACATGCCTTTGTTCCCGCTACGGGGACGCAACCATCTGCCTCCAATCTCACATCCAACTCCTCTGTTTCCAGCCTTACTCCCGCCACCCACAACCTATACCCCCCTCTTCCAACTCCTGTGCCACCTGCCTTCACCCCTCCGACCCTCCCTTCTTCTACATCACTTGCCTTCACCCCTCCGACCCTCCCTGCTTCTGCGCTGCCTGCCTTCACCCCTCCGACCCTCCCTTCTTCTACATCACCTGCCTTCACTGCTCCAACCCTCCCTTCTTCTGCGCTGCCTGCCTTCACCCCTCCGAACCTCCCTTCTTCTGCGCCACCTGCCTTCACCGCTCTGACCCTCCCTTCTTCTCCTTCCACAGCCTCCACACCACCTCCCCTGCTTTCTCCTCACCCTGACCCCTGTTCAGTCCCCTTGCCTCCCAGTCCACCTGCCACTCACAGACGCATGAAAACTCACCTCTTAGCCCCACTGAGAAAAGTCCAAAATAAAGACAAAAACCCTTCAGCCTTCCTAGACAGGCTCATGCAAGCCCTCTCACAGTATACCAGTCTAAATCCAAAACCCCCCCACCAAAGCTCTGTGTTAAACATTGAGCTCTGGAGTCATTCTTCAGTGATCTCAGTTGGTGTTTCCCGGATGGGGAGGAGTGGCCCATGTTTTTATTGTGCTGATAATTTGTGGGGTTCGCTTTGGCAATGCTGGAGGGCCTGGGCCTATGTCCTGTCTTTCCTCTTTCAGATCTGATGGAGTGGTTTTGCAAGCTGGACGATTGGTTTGGCATGCAGACCCAGCTGTGAACAGCATAGTGAAGGGCAGGAAAGAGTCCACCTTAAAGATAGGATTGCATTTTGACACCCAGGAAGTTTGGAAAGCAGGATTCTTGACTTGCTCTTTGGTGGGCAGACAATGCCTCAGCCCGCCTTGGAGGCTGGGCAGGCCACCTTCTGATATGCTCCTAGACCAAGACACCAGTATCCCAGAGAGATATTTATCTTCTGCAATACAACCTGGCTTTAAATGACTAGTGTTAAAATTCTACTTGCATTTCATTTCCAGCCACCTAGACACACACAGTCCCTATCAGTTCAGAGCCTTCATCGGCCCTGTTAGCCTGGGGTCATCTAAACCTTAACCCAGTTATGTAAACTTCTTGCCTTTCAGAGTGTATTCTTGAAAACTGATATACTTTTAGTCAAATGAGCTAAAAGGGATAAAAGGCAATTATCCATCAGTAACTTAAATCTTTATATCAGTTTATCTGTGTGTATGTTCTTTTATGAAAAGTATTGCTAATAAAGAAAACATCTCTGCTTGCTGGAAAAGATGTGTGTTTAATAAGAGAAGATATAAGGAATAAAAAATTCATTTTGTTGAGGGTAAAAGAGAGTAACTGTTCTAAAGTACAGCTATTTATTTAAAAAGAGAGAGAACTCTGAACGTAAAAGAAAGTTGTAGAAAGTTTGTAGAAGAATTGATGCAGTCATGCTATGTGAAATTAAAGCAAATGATCTCAATATCAAGTACACAGCAAAATTAGAATTTTGTTCTCAGTTAAAAAGACAAAGTTTTCTTAAACTGTGGGCCTTCTCTTAATGTTGAAAAATTGCAAAGAACTTTCTAATTGTTTTTATCAAAGCAGTTTCTCATGCTTAAAGTCTCAGTGAATTGTCTAAGTATTTAAGAAAATGAAATCTTAGTATTAAAAGGACTAAAAGCTAAACTTTGCTAACAACTGTAACCTTCTGTATTTGCCTTTGAAACATTTTGCTGTCATTCTATTTAAATAGATAAATATTACTTCATAGCAACCTATAATTCTATTTAAGCAAATGCCTTAAAAACTTTCTTTTGACAACTTTCCAAAATCAAATTCAAAAAAGTGCTTTTACCTCTAGTTAACTCTAATATTTTCCAGAGAGCCCTGGAACATGTCAGAGGAAGTTTTTCTCATTAGAGAAAGTATTTGACTAAATTAGCTTCTTTATCTGATATATAATTACCTGCTTAATTACCTAGAAAGCACTGTCAAAGGGAATAATGCTAAACTTTGTTACTAAATGTTTTATGTTACAGAAATATCCAAATTTCCTTATGTCAACTGTATTATAGTAAGCTCTCATCAAATCTTTAGCCACTGTCATTGTCTTTTGTCATTTACTCCTAAACTAGTAAAAAAACTATATTTCAGCAGAACATGTATTACATAAGATTAAGTCAACTAAGGAAGTTCAAATGTTGCTAATAAAGTGTTTTAAGCTTTTTCTCTTAAGCTGACAACAGTGTAGTAAATGACAATACCTTTGTAAGCAGAATTGAAACATTTATCTTTCTCTCTACCTGATCCCTCCAGAATTTAACGACTCTCAGTGACTACTTTTATATTTCATAGAAGTATATTTATTTGCATGAGTTCAATAAGAATCTGCTTTCCCTGTAAGAGGACCAATTAAAAACACTGGTTATATTACCAAGGCTTTGACTGGATTGTTATTCCTGAAAGACACATGCATAAACTCACATACGAACAGACAGCTTTAAGGAACTGAGGTCGACTTTATAAAGCCAACAAAGACCCTTGGAAGAACTGGCCTGGTACCTTGCTTACAGGATTCCCAGAAGCCTTACCAGGTGAGTAAAGAAGGTCACTTCCTGGCAGGTGCAGGAACCTCAGAATGTCTTGGGGACCTCAAGAAGAGTGGAATTCACCCAAATCTACAGGTACTGCAGGCAAATCCTGACAGCAAGACTGGCTTGGCTTTCTGACCTTGAGAGGCCTTTTAAAGTCCAATCTAAAGTTCCTTATAAAAAGTTCCACTGAAGCATATTTAAAAGAGCCTATGTAACCAATTGCTCTTCTTGTTGCACTTGTGCAAATAATCAAGCCAAGTGTTAATTATTTTCTTAATCTAGTTACTTCTAATAAAAATGAGGGTGATTTTAGAGAAAAATATTGTTTCAATAATGCAGCCTTATCTATACTGAGTCCTAATACTAGTCATTGGGACATAGACTAGATCCAGAATTCTAGTTTCCCCAAGATATCTAGCTATGATTCTCAATTAAAGTTTTACTCTTTTTAATCCTCATATTCAGCCATGCATTCATCAATCTCCTTGTCAAGTCTGTTCTTCCAAAATGGAAAATCCAACTCCAGATGTTACTACTTAACCTAATAACATGATTTATTCTATCTCGCCTAGAAGCCACGAAACTACAAATGGTGATAGCAATAGAACCCAAGATGGAAACTCCCATCTTCTGAGGCCCTTCTGACCAACCATTGATAGAGACCTAGCTGCACCCCTTACTGTGCCCCCTCTCAGCATGTAGCAGCCAGAGCAGTCATCACCCCCTTTCCCTAGCAGCAGCTAAAGTCTCTATCTGTAGAAAAGAAAATGAGACAGAAACCATAGGCTTAAACCAACTCTGAAAAACATCCTACTTTCTCATGCCTCTCATCATTTTCTGCCTTCTACTCTTCACTCCCTGCCTAATTAATTTTCTAAAAAACCTCATTCAAACTCAACTTTCAAAGATCACTAACCAAACAATCAGTTAATTATGCAAGAGTACCACCACCTTCCAATGAAAGAAAGATCCTGCCAGCAGACAACGCAGTGCTGACAGAAGCCTGAGCTATCAGCCGTACTTCGCCTCTCTTCTCTCATGAAGCAGCCAGATAAGCTATCACTTCAGCCCTATCCCCTGCACCCCACTTTGCCCCTCTTCCTGCATGAAGCAGCCAGATGATCCAACACTTCGCCCCTCCTCCCTACACCTCGCATAAGAAATAAAACAAAATGCGGGAATGTTAGGTTCCCTTTAACACACAACCTTGAAGGAATAGGTTCCCTCTAACACACAACCTTGAACAGCAGCTGCACCCAAGTGTAGCAAAGTCCCTCTCGTCTACAGCGATTTCTAAGTCCCCCACAGCAGTTTCTAAGTTCCCTATCAACAGTTTCTGTTTCTCAGAAGTCCCAAGGCCACCATCTTGCTCCCCAAGGCCCTAAATTCCTATATAAGCAGCCCCCCCTTGCTGCCGCTGCTGCTCTCTCTCTTTGGAGACAGCCATTCTGTCTATCTTACAGGGAATAAAAGCACACTGACGGAGTTTTCACGTCCTTCTTTGCAAGCGAGTGAGCCAGGTAGCTAAAAGAACCCTTTCAAGTTTGTCATCAGTGGACTGAATGTTTGAGTCCTCCTGAAATGCATGTGTTAAATCACAATGACCAATGTGATGATATTTGGAGCTAATTAGGTCATGAGGGCTCCACCCTCATGAATGGGATTAGTGCCCATATAAAGGGGACTCCACAGGGTTCCTTGCCCCTTCTACCATGTGAGGCTGTAGGGAGATGCCCGCCTGTGAGCCACGAAGTGCACCCTCACCGGGTATGGAATTTGCTAGTATCTTGATCTTGGACTTTGCAGCCTCCAGGACTGTGAGGAATAAAATTCTGTTGTTTAAGCCACCTAGTCTACGATATTCTGTTACAGCAGCCAGAATGGACTAAGACGATATACCAAATATTGCATGGGACATTCTGATCCTAAAATTTTGTTTGTTGTTTCTCTGAAATTCACATAAAACTGGGTGCCCTGTATTTATCTGGCCACCCCAAGGAGGCGGGACCATGTCATTGTAACAGAGTTGGATATGGCACTGTGCTGACTTCACTCCTTCCTTGGGCCTTTTCCACAGACCTCTAGCTTGAGAACCACTGTGTAATATTTCTGGAGACTCATCAATCAATGCATCTAAAACTGAAGCAATTTTTTTGCAACAAATCATGTTTTTAATATTTCATGGAGCACAGCCTCTAGGGTACATGGATAGTTTTCAAGTGAGTCTCTGATCCACTGAAATTGTGTGGAAAATTTTGTATATGTGCTTATGAGCAGCTTTCTGGGGAGGAGATCCATAGCTTTCATCCCATTCTAAAAGGTGTTCTGGACTCAAAATAGTTCATTCCCAGGCAGGGGGCCCTGAGAAAACCCCAGGTAGCCCATTAATCTTTCCTGGTTATTTTGTATCTTTCTTGGTTATTTTATATGGCAACAGAGGTAGAAAAATCAGTCATGGAACAAATGCTTCAGAACTCTTCTTTTAGGGAAATTGGAACAAATATAAAGAGAAACTTCCTTTCCTTTACTAGTCCAAAATCAACTATAGACTTAGACATTAAACAGAAAGTTTTTTCAGCAAAGCTTCTTAAACTCAGAAATCACCCACAGTTTTCTCAGCACTTCCGTGGGTGAGGTTTCTTTCCTTTATTGAGCTATTTTAAAGGGTAGATGTAGATATGAGAGGCCACCACACTCCCTCCTTTACCTCTGTCTTTGGAGGGACAGATTAAGAGGTTTGTCTGTGGTCAAGTCCTGTAGACATGACCTTGTCATTAATTCTTTTTTTTTCTTTCTTTTTTTAAGTTTATTTTGATATCATTAATCTAAAATTAAATGAGTAATATTATGGTGATTACACTACCCCCTTCATCAGGTTCCCCCCCCAACCCCATTACAGTCACTGTCTATCAGCGTAGTGAGATGCCATAGAGTCACTACTTGTCCTCTCTGGGTTGTACAGCCCTCCCCATGCCCCCCTAACATTACACCTGCTAATCGTAATGTCCCTTTTTCCCCCTTGCCCCTCCCTTCCCACCCATCCTCCCCAGTCCCTTTCCCTTAGTCTGTTCTTGGGTTCTGTGAGTCTCCTGCTGTTTTGTTCCTTCAGTTTTTTTTCTCAGTTCTTATACTCCACATTAATTCTTTCTCTTAAGTTCAAGATGCTTGACAGGGAAGGTCTCCTATTATGATTGCTCACTTTTCCTGTAGGCTTGTGTTCTCTTACAAGAAATGCTACAAACTAGCAAGCATAGAAATGGTCTTGGCATCTAATGTGAGAGAACAGAATAACCCATGCTTCATGCTTCCCTCAGTTCCTAGGTCAATGGCATGGTCTAACATTTGTACATTGTACTCTCTGAATGACAGTTTTCTGAATTAATGTGCTCATAAATGACATACTCACTGTATCATGGCAAATTGTCAGGAGAGCCCTCAGACACATCTGCAGGATTCTCCAAGTGTCACTGGCACAATACCGTAAAGTACTTCCCAGAGTGGGTTATGTCCAATATACTATAAGCATCTTGAAGGAACCATATCTTGACCTTTGCCCTGGATCTAATTTAGTGCTGTGAATCCAGTAGGGAGTCATATATGTTTGTTGAATTATTGAATGAAGGATGGATGGGGAATGAATGAATGAGTAAATGCTTTATTAGACCAAGAAATGGGCTTAAGATGGCTTGGGCAGTAGCTAATATCAACCTTCCCTCTTATGGATGCAGGTCTCTCCCCTGAGAATTCAATGCAGAATTATTCTATCCCTCTCCAAACTCTAGAAAGAAGGAAGCATATTTCAAATTTGCATTCTATTCTTAGAGGGATTTTGTTATCCTCTATTTTTAATATTTAGACAAATTGATTTGGGAGAGAAAAAGAGAAGACAGATTCCAGGATCCTAGATCCATCTTTAAAACAGCCCATCAGTGTCACTAACTCAGAACCAGGGATCAGAAAAGACTTCAAGGAGGAAGTGTCTTCTAAACCCTCCCAGATGAACAGGGATTAGTTAAGTAAATAGGGTAATGAGTGTTGGGGGATGGGGTAAAACCTTAGTATAGAAGCTATATGTGGGTGCCATAGTCCAAGGGTGAGAGGCACCTTGACACATTTTAGACATGTCAGGCAGGGTTTATAAGCCAAATTAAGAAGTACCACTCTTAAGCATGAACAGATTCCTTAAATGCCCCTACTCCTACCCTTGTCCCCTTGCCCCTAACTTGGGCCCATGCCTCAGGGGGCCTGTGCTTTGAAGGGCTTTCCCCCTCAAATTTTTCTAAGTTCCCCTCTGGTGTTTCAGACTGGTTGGGGATGACATTGCCATTTCAGTGGGGCACCCAGAGCCCAGACTGGGACCTACCTGGACTCTGTTCTCTCTTTTGGAGTGTGCTTCATCTACCCCATGTGTGGGGTTGAACATATGCTCCAGGACTCACACCAAGGGATCGTCTTGGGGCCCCAGGGCCAGGCACTGGTTCCAGAATGGTGGTCTGGCAAGCAAATTGCTCCTAGGTGCAGTATTTATGGGGTGGGATCACATGGATTGGACCACCAGAGTGGTGCTAACAAGCTGATTTGGGTTGACGCAAACGGTTTATAGAGACAGGGGCCCCATAAAAAAAATTTTTCCCAAGGCCTGCAAACCCTATGGGTGTTATTATGAAGGAATTTGGACTTTATCTCAAAAGAAAGAGTAAATATCAATCTATATTACCCCAAAGATAAGTTTGTCTAGATCTCTTTTTCAATTAAAAAATATTTTTTACTGTAGTAAAATATATAAAACATAAAATTAAATTTTAACCATTTTAAGCATTAACATTGTTGTGTGACCATCAAGTCTTTCACTTGATACAGTAAGAAATCAACTTGTCTGGGGTCACACTGGTGATTAGTGGAAGAGCTCATGTGCGGTCAGTGCTTTTCCCATTTTTCCAATTCATTTATGTTATGAATGAGGAAACTGAGACCAGAAAGGCAACACGAGCTTGGCCACATCAGGAGTAGGACTAAGCGAGATCTCCAGACCTCCTAGGCCAGTGCTCAGCTGTCTCCATCTCACTACTCCAGGCGGTCCTGACCTCCCTGACAGTTTTTCCTTCCCCACTTCTTTCCACCAGAAGTTCCAGGCCTCTGTGCACCAAAATGTGAATTTCGCACAGCCAATTATCACCTAAAAATGATTTTCTAAATTGGTGCTTGAGGTGGGGCGGAGGGGGGAAGGCTGTCAAATCCATTGGCTGCAATATGTCTTCACACCAGACTTCAGTAGTTTGTCAGTTATGGATTAAAGAAACTGCTTTTTACCATTTCTCATCATTGCTAAAGTTCTTCATGAATTTTTGTGGCTGTGAATCAAGTTTAAGGAATTGGGAAAGTGATTTAGATCAATTCCAATGCATTAAATGCATCAGTATAAGTTTGCTTAAATATACGGTCATTTAAGACTGTCTGGCACATAGTAGGTGCTCAGTAAATATTTGTTAAAATGTGAATATAGCTATTCTTTTTTTCTCATTTAAAATAATTAAGATATAATTTACATGCAGTAGAAGTCACCCTTTTAGGTGGATAGTTCTGAGAGATTTGAGAAGTGTTTTACTGTCATGTAACTACCATAACAATCAAGACATAGAACAGGTCTTTCATTCCCCAAATTGCCCGATGCCCCTTTGCAGTCAAGCTCTTCTGTCCAGCAGTCCGTCCACAACCACTGCTCTCTTTTCTGTCCTTCTAGGTTTGCCTTCAAGAATGTCATAAATGGAATCATACAGTATGCAACCTTTTGATTCTGGCTTATTTCCCTTAGCATAATGTTTTTTAAGTTCTTTGATGTTGATGCATTTGTCAGTTGCTCATTCCTGTATACCACTGTATACCATAGTTTTTAAAATCCATTCCCCAGTTGTAAGGTATTTGAGATTATCTTGTCTGAGGGTTTCAGGCCCCAGCAAGTTCACTATGGATTCAGTGAGACCAAGAAATGACCAACAGAAACCTTCTTGGGGTAAAAGGTTTTATACCTGGCTTTATTCTCCTGCCAGTAGGTCAAGCACTAGAATCACATCTGCATCCAGCAGTCTGCAGGTCTGTAATCCACCTCTGTCTCTGCCTCTGCCCAGAGCACTGGGCAGAGCTCTTTATATAGTGACTCAGTCAATGATAGCTTACTGCCTACAGGTGCGGAAGTGTTAGCCTTGCAGTAGGCCAATTACATCATCAAGTAGTTTAGGGTCAGGTGAGGATCCTGCCAATAGGAACTTCCATTTTCCTCACAGAGCTGTTGCCAGATTTTATTATGGGTTGAATTTTAATTTCAGTTTTTGTTCATTTAAAAGCCTATCAGCACCTGGGGCTGTAGAAAGCAGGCATGTTCAAACCTCTAGCTCATATTAATTTACACATTTGTACGGTCATGTTGGAAATGGTAAAGATATTTGAGTTATGACAAAGTATAAGTAGAACTTCTTGATAGCAAAGCAAAAGGTATAATGCAAGGCATAATCATAGATACTGAGTGCAGTAGGACCCTCATCATGGATCTGCTTCAGAATCTTGGTGGATGTTTGTTCTTTTTCTGAAAAACTTGTGTATATCTTATTTTGACACTGGGGGAAACATACTATATTATGAGACCTGTCCCATTTTCCCAATTTTCTTTGCAGCTATGGCAGAGTCACATGACCTCAGCCCCACCAATCAAATGCCACAGCGGAAACTAGTTTCCATTTCCTGGGGAGGGTGGAAGTGAAGGTGTCTGGCTTCTGGGTGCGGTAAGGTGGCAGTCTGGTGGTACAGCTCAGCATTGCCCCTGCAATCTGTGATGTCTGTGACCAGCAGCATTAGCTGAAGAGATCATCTGTTGCAGCTAAGAACCCTATCTCCGCAGAAAGGGTCAGTAACTGAGCTCCTGTTATCATTTTCTTTTCTGCAAAATGGCTCCAAATTTCCAATCTTTCCATGATTAACTGTTGAAGATGTTTCGCTGTAATCACACACAGTATTTCTTTTTGAAGATTCACCTAAAAATTGCATTCAAGTTTTGTGAATTGCTGGGCTTCCCCTATAGATGCATTTTTATCTTACAGATATCAAGAGTCATGTAGCTGATTTGATGGTGTTTGCTTTATTGGCTGTTAGAGAGTTCAGAGCCAAATATGTGGCCCAATGTCAGCAGTCACATAGACCATAAGATTGTATTTTGCATTTGACTGCTCACTGTCTTGCCAATGGGTTTCAGCCCTGGGCAACATCACTATGGATTCAATGTGACCTAAGAAATTGACAGCAAAACGTTCTTTGGGGTGAAGGGGTTTATTACCTGGCTTATTCTCCTGGTGGTAGGTCGAGCACTAGCATCTCTGCCTCCGCCCAGAGCACTGGGCTAAGCCCTCTATATGGCACAATAATAGCTTATTGCCTAAAGGTGTGGAAGCGGCAGCCTAGTAACAGGCCAGTTACATCATCAGCTGGTTTAAGTTCAGTGAGGATCCTGGCCATAGGAACCCCAAGTTCCCCACACTCCACCCCTCTAGGATTCTCGCCTTACAATCTACACATTCTCAATCTTCCGCAATGGTCCCTGTGCAAGAAAGCTGGAGCACTGTAACCAGATTCCACAACAGCAACAGAGGCTAACAACAACTTAGAGATAATAACAAAAATTAAGATACAACAAGATTTTGGTACAGGTAACAAAAATTATAATAATCCTCAAGCCAGAAGAAGTTTCTAATCCACAAAGACTTTAGGGGCGATTAGACACATGTTTTAATGACACCAACATAGGCAAATCTTGTCCAGCAGGCAGGATGCATGCAAGAGAGTGGTCCTGTGATAGGACCGTAACGGGAAGCGGATCCCTTCCAGGTCTAGTACACCATACTTTCACTCCTTTCCCTGTGGGGGTTACTGAAGGGTCTATATATAGTGCTACTGGAGGTGCATGCACTGGCCATTATGATAAAACAAAACTCCCCAGTAAGAAGCTCCTACCTTCTGGCCATTCAGGATATAGTGCTATGACCTTTGGCAGCCACTCTGCTGTTATTCCAGGAATACACAGGAGGCCAGCTTCCAGGCCTTGTCCCTAAGGTGCCAGGAGAGCCAGCCATCACTGGTCCATGTGTCGAAAGGTCCAAGGCCATGTCCACTCAATGGATTCTCCGGGGTTCAGTGCACTTGGTGCTGGCTGCAAGATGTTATTCTGGTGGCCGAACCTCGGCTTCCGTGATTCTTCCTTGGATTGTACTTGCAGTTGTATAGCGGAGGCTGCCATATATGTTAACATGTATATGGGGCTCAGGGCTCCCTTTTGGGATCTCTTCATTCAAAAGCCATAGCACGGACCATAAGTGGACTGACCATCCCCACAGGTTATTGGTATCTGACTTTAGTCTGGATTTTAACAAGCCATTGTGCCTCTCTATCATGCCTGCTGCGGTAGGATTGTACGGCACGTGAAACTTCCATTTGATTCCCAGGTGTTGCACCCATTATTGCAGTGTATGTCCAGTAAAATGGGTGCCCTGATCACTCTCAATTACCTGTGGTCAGCCATAGGCGGCAAAGAGATGCTCCAGGCCTCTTTTGGTCGTCTGCCAGTCTGCACAACAGGTAGGAAAAGCAACCAGAAGTCCAGTATCTGTGTCAACACATCATAGCATACCAATATCCTTCTGACACAGGTTGAGGCCCAATATAGTCTATCTGCCGTCTGACAAGGAGTATAGGCCCCTTAGCTACTGTCCAATGTTGCTATGGAACTCAGTGTAAGTCCCTTTTGGAGCATATGACACACTCCTGCCAGGCTCTACTAACTTCTTCAAAGGTCAAAGGCAAGCCCCACAGACGGCCTACAGCCCACATTGTCTTCTGCCCCGTGTGCAACAAATGCTGATGTAAACATTGGGCTATGTCATAGGAAGGCTTTCCTTCTAACCAACGTATCTGGGCCAATTTATCTGCTTCATCATTTCCTGGGGATGCCAGTGGCAAATGACCTGTCACATGGTATACTGTCATTATTTCAGTCTGACCACAGGTCCGTAATAAGTCTTGCCACAATCCTTGCCCCCAAAGGGGTTGGTGACCAACCAGCCAGTTGGCATGGTACCAGGTTGGTAGCCACATGGTCAAGCCCAGATGGACAGCCCAGCTGTCAGTGCAGACAACTATAGGGGAGGGCTTCTGGCTGATCACAAGCCACACAGCTCACAACTCTTCCCACTGGCTGCACTTCCCCTCACCATCTTCCATCCATATTGTCTCAGTCTTAGGATGGAAAGCTATGGCCCTTCATTTTGGGGGCTGCCCATGGCTGGAGCCATCTGTGTACCATGTGTTTTTGGGTATAGGGGCTCTTCCCTCCCAATAGGGACTCTCTGCTACTAATGGTTCAAAAGCAAGTTCTTCCTGCTTTTCACTAGTATATGTCACCGGCCCCAATAAATGTTGGAGTTCTTCACTCAAGGGGCTAGTAGAGAGGGCACTACGCTGCTGTAGGTAAGCACCCCTCTTGGCTAGCGTGGGTGTTTGTGCCACACCACTCCTTGGCTTTTGGGTCCAGTCTCGTACCCACCCTAAGATGGGATAGGTGGTTATTACCTTTATCAGGGCCATTCCAGTGATGAATTGTGTAGTCAGCAAGGCATGATACATGGCAGCCAGTTGTTTTTCTATCAAGGTGTATCATGCCTCTGCCCCTTTCCAGAGTTGTGACCAGAATCCAATGGGTTGGTGAGTTGGTTCAAGCCCCTGCCAGAGACCCCAGCCATAACCATCTTCAGTCACATGAACGTCCAGCTCACAGGGCCTTGATGGGTCTATCACACTCAAGGCCTGCACGGCCTTGCCTGCCTGTTTTGCTGTAGTAAAGGCAGATGCACATGTCTCATCCCAGTCCCATCTGATGTCCTTTCATACCAACCAGTATAAGGGCCTCAGAATTTGTGCCAACTGTGGGATAAACACTCCCCAGAAGCCTAGAAGACCCAGAAACTCCTGTAGCAATGCTACAGTTGTTGGAGTAGAAAAGGCCTGGACTTTGTCTATAACTGCTTCTGGTCTAACTTTGGTCTTACCCGACCAGACGATCCCCAAGAATTTGACAGACAAACCAGGTCCCTGAACCTTGGTACTGTTCACAGCCCATCCTTTCTCCTGTAGATGTTGCAGCAGTCTAGGTGCTGCACCTTCTAGATCTGAAAGAGGATCAGACGTGAGCATGACATCATCAATATAATGGTACAGCTGCACTATTGGTGGTTTCTCCCATGTAGCAAAGTCCTGAGCTACAAGTCCATGACAGATGGTGGGGCTGTGCAGGTATCCCTGTGGAAGGAAGGTGAAAGTCCACTGCTGTTCTTCCCACATGAAGGCTAACTGTTCCTCACTTTCCTGCTCAATGTCAATGGAAAAGAAGGCATTAGTGAGATCTGCCACATAATGGTATGTTCCTAGTTCATGGCTGAGGGTATCCATCAAGGCTGCAATAGAGGGGACAGCAGCATGCATGGGGGTATGACTTTATTCAGCTCTCTGTAATCCAGTCATACACCAGGAGCCATCTGGCTTTTTTACTGCCACACTGGGGAATTGAAAGGACTATGGGTGGGCTTTAAATACCCACATTTTTCAGCTCCTGGAGAGTTTTCCATTCTCTTTATGTCCTCCAGGCAGTTTGTATTGTTTGGTATTAAGTCACCCGCCGAGGCACAGGCAAAGCAATGGGTGGGTGCCTAGCATGTCCCCTCAGAACTGCCTTCACTACACATACTCTCAGTCTGAACTCACCTGCAGTGGTCTGCAATTATAGACCCTGCAGGATATCAATCCCCAAAATATACTCAGGGATAGGATATATATACACAGTATACTCTTTTGGGGGTAGACGCCCTATTCCCAAAGGGATTTGGACTTTTTTCACTCTGACAGCCTTATCCCTGTATCCATCTATGATAGTGGGGGTCCCAGGGAACTGCTCAGGGTTACCATGAATCAGTGAACATTCAACCCCTGTGTCCACCAGAGCCAGCACACATTGTATGTTCACTGGGGACCAATGGATAGCTATTTCAATATGTGGCCTCCAGTCCCCCCCTGGTCCCTCAGGGCAGATACCTTGACCTTCCCCTCAGTCAAACCATGTTCCCCAATCATCTTCCTGTGTGGGCTCAAGTGAGGTTGGCTCACTTTCCAGCAGGAAGTCTTGTAAACACACAGGCCGGACTCGTGGTTCTGTCTCTGACCTCTGCCTCTTTGGTCTTAATGGCTGGAACTGCTGCTCTGGTTTCAGTAGTTGCCCTGGCTCTAGTAAGATCCTATTTGACTTCCCATCTAATTTCCTTCCATCTGCTCCTGCCCATATTAAATCAACCCACATCTGGGTTCTCGTAACCTTCATGGGGCCCTGTAAATTTTTATTATGAGTAGTAGATCTTCTTTCTGGGTTCTTATTGCTTCAGCCTCTCCTAAGTCTGCTACCGTACATGTCACCTCGCTTATGGGATGCCCTAAGTGAGGGGAAAGAATGGCCACTAGAGACCCAAAGAAGGATGTGGGAGCCGTCTGAAGCACAATATTTCTCACCCCAGTAGTGAAAATCTCTTCATCTGAGCCATAATTCTCTGGACTATAGATGGCATTTCTTATGCCTAGCTCTTGTAACACCTGTTGGAGCTCAGCATACATCTACCATCTAACAGGAGAGGGTGGTAGATCACCCGGATTAGGCCACACAACACGAAGTGCAGCCATAAGGCAATCGAGGAGGGAGTGACTCCCGGGGTCTAATATGCATTTTGTAATCACTGCCTCTAGGTGGGCTGTACTGTCAGGGAAGTCAGATTTCCCATCTCCGATCCCGACAGAACAATTCCATCCACCCCTGAGTACCACAGACTCAGGAGCCAAGCTGATACTGACTCTGAGGGCTTCTGCCTAAACCGGGAGCCCAAATCCACCAGCTCAGCCTGAGTACAGGGGTGGACCATAGAGTGCTCCACGACCTGGGGAGGGGGCTGCTCCTCTCCTTGGGGAACTTTCAGCTGCTGGGTCTTTATTTTCTTTACAACCACGGGCGTTCTTTCAATACAGGAGGGACCAGTGCCTCTGGCACCACTCTTCATCCTTCCTCAGGTCCTCCATTTCTGGGGCTGATGGCACTTTTCTCTCCCCTCCCCCAAATGCTCCTTCTGCTACAACCTTTACCTTGTCTACTGTGCCTTGCAGCAATGCTAGCTCAGTCTTCAGAAGCTCTCTTACCATCACCTCAATGCTTTGCAGCTGACGTTCTCGTGCCACCTCTACCTGTACTTCACTCAGGATTTCATCTTTTTCCTTGATGCCCTCTTCCTTCTTCAGAACACCTGGCAGCACTGCCATCTCATTCTGTAAGGAACTTTTTTACCTCTTCAATAGCACCTTGCTGCCGGCGTTCTCGTGCTTCCTCCTCTCCCATCAATGCCATTTACTTCTTCAGAGAATTCACAGAAGTTTGCAGCTCGCATTCTTGTGCTGCCATTTCTTGGGTCTTTTTCAGGAGCATGCCCTTCTCTTCTGTAGACGTTTTTAATACTGTGAGAAGCAGCCAACCCACAGTCCCCACTGACTCATGGGCACTCTGTCTCTCAAAGACCTACTTACTACACCAAGGGCCACTCCTACAGCCTCAGGTGTCACCTCCACTTACCTCCAGTCCTGGGGTGGGGCCCAGTCCTCTAGGAGGCAAGCCACCTCAGATCACATACCCACTGGGGAGACCATCCACTGTCTCCCCATTCACAGGGGCAGCCCGCTGAAGCACCCCTCCCATAAGGGCAGCCTTTCTTTTTCTTTGGTCAACAATGAACCCTGCTGACTCTCGCCAATTGTCTTGCCAATGGGTTTTAGCCTCGGGAAAGTTCCCTATGGATTCAATGTGACCAAAGAAATTGACAGCAAAACGTTCTTTGGGGTGAAAGGGTTTGTTAGCCGGCTTGTTCTCCCAGCGGTAGGTCGAGCACTAGTGTCTCTGCCTCCCCCAGAGCACTGGGCCAGCTCTCTATATAGTGCAATAATAGCTTATTGCCCAACAGTGTGGAAGCGGTAGCCTAGCAACAGGCAGTTACATCATCATGTGGTTTAAGTTCAGTTAGGATCCTGGCCATAGGAACCCCAACTTCCCCACGCTCATACTTGCACTTTATTTTCCCACTTTTTAAAAAACTTATTCCTGGTTTCCTTATTCGGAAAAGTTCATATTATATAGAAGAAAATTGAACATTATCCCACTACTCAGAAAACTCGTTTTATATATATATATATAATAAACATAATTATATATATTTATATATTATATCATTGCAACATATAATAATAATATATATATGGAATTATTACTCTAATATATGTTATTGGTTAGAAAATTCAAACTGTACTGAAAGGTATAAAATAAAAAATAAGTTTCTCACTTCTTCTAAAGTCCATTTTCCCAAAGATAACCACATTTCCTTCAAGAAAAAAATGTGAATCTGTGAGTATTTATTCAAAGTCACATTTATTTAAATGTACACAAAAGATATTATGATCTCTCAATTTTCTTTACTTTTAAAAAATAATATATATTATTAAAATATTTTTTAATATATATATCTTGGAGATCTTTTGGTATTGACATATACAATGGGATCTACTCCTGCTCAAATGTTTCCATAGTAGGCCATCTTACTGATGTATAAAAATTTGCCTAAGCAGTCCCCTGAATGATGGACCCTTTGTTTTCTCAAATTTTTCATTATTATAAAAAAATTCATTGTTATAAAAAAATGAATATTCCTAAACTTCTATCTTGGTGAAATTATGCAAGTAAATTCCTAGCAGTGAAATTGTTATATCAATTGATATAAGACAAGATGTTGCTAAATTGCCCTTGGCACCAATTTTCACTTCTCTGTGTGTTGTATCATCATTGCCATTTCCATACATTCTCATCATCGCTGGGTATCATCAATCCTTCGAATTTTTGCCAGTGGGGAAACATGGTACCTAATTCCTGTTTTAAATTCCATGTATTTAATTATAATTTTCAGGGTTAAAAAAGTCTTTGGATAAATATATTTTTGGAACTCATTTCAAAGCTCTTTTGAATTAATGTGGACTATAAAAACTTCTATATATTGCATTTGTTTGGAGCACTTAAAAAGCACCGTCCTGCCTCTAAACCAGCAGTGCTCCATTTTAGCCGCACTTTTGAAACACTGGAGTGCTTTTTAAAAATACCTTTGCCTGGGCTTCATCCCAAACCAATTAAGTCAGAATCTTGGGGGGTTGGGCCCAGCCTTGATATTTTTAAAAAGCTGGTCAGGTGATTCACAAGCAGAGCCAAGGTTAAGAATCACTGCTCTAAATGCATTATAATGGACTCTACAAACAGTGTTTAAAAGGTTTAAAGCTCAAGACCTCGATAGTATCAGCTGAATGTATGCAAGTGAAACTTTTTCCAAACTGCAATTTTTTTTCAAACATGGGTCTGATGTATTCGGGTGAAATGAGAGCCCTCTTGCTCGGCCACCATCCTTCTCTTCTGCTCCACTATAGACCGGTCTGCGTGGCCAGCATTTCAGTAAGAGAAGACAAACTCACACTTTACAAATATGTTTAATAACTGAGGTGACCAAACCACAGAGAATCACTAGCAGAATGGTGATTAATATCTTTATGATCAAAAGTGTTGAGCTGTAATTGGCTGATCCTCCAGTGAAGAAAAAGAAAAGGTTATCATAAAGCAAGTCACTGCCACCCCATGTGAAGAAGGCCCTTTAAAGTTTGCCTGTCATTCTTTAGCTTCCCTGGTTCCTGTGACAAGTGTGACACAGCTGTCATTTAATTCACTGGAGCTAAACCATGATGAATTTTTCTGCCAACTCAGCAAATACCTAATAGGAGAAAAAACAGCCGGGAAATGGTCCACTTTTTTGACTCAGTTTGAATTTTCTATGATATAAGGAAAAGATCAGATGAAGTAATACCAGTAACTTGTTACAAGATTTTGAGTGTATTTTCATTTTAAAGTACAAAAACAGGTAATGTGAGTGGGAAAATAATTTTTTAATTTCTATGATACAGTTGCTTTTGATTTTCTGATTCATACCAATATCTGTTTTCTCCCATTCTCCAAAGGAATTAGATTACATTTTCAAGCAAAAGTTGTTAATAGGCAAGAGTTAGAACATAAAAAATTTTTAAAGTACATTGAAAGATTAAAACTAAGAAGTTGCCATTAATTAGTAACTCAACTCTGACAGTATAACTTTAAAAAGAAAATATTTGGAATTTTAAGCTTCTCTCTTTAACTGAATTTATTTTATTATGATTTATGTACAGTACACTGCACATTTTTAAAGTGTATAATTCAGCGAGTTTTTAACAGAAACACTTCTGAAACCACCACCATCATAGTAAAGAATTTTCTTACAACTCCCAAAAGTTTCTTTATGCACCTTTGCAGTCCCTCCTTCGACCCATGGCTTCCACTTCTGATGTGCTTTCTGTCTCTATAGATTAGTATACATGTTCTTTTTTATATGATGGGACCATACACTGTGTACCCTTTTCGTGTGTCTTTTGCCTAGCAGATGTCCATGAAATACATCCAGGTAGTTGTTGCCTGGCCCAGTCATTCATCCCTTTCATTGCAGAGAACTATTGTATTTCAAGATGTTAATGTTAGTGTATGTAGAGTTTAAGTTCTAAAGCACATATATAGCTTCATTGATTTTGGGGGGCATCTTATAAAACTCGAATATTATGATTCCCATGGCAGATGAGATGGCTCTTTACTCTCCCAGTCTTCTCTGTTCTCAAACAAAATATATTTCAGGTTGTACACGCACAGCTCGACTGGATGCCATTTATATCATGATGCACCATCTGCTCAACTGCATGTGGCAATGTAAGTCTTTAACTAGTTCTCTTTCAGTGAGGCTAGGATATTTTCCCTTGCCTATCCATCCCCTGATATTGATTAAGGGTTCATCTTTCTAGAAGCCACTCCCACTATTTTGTCATGTTTAAGAATACTCAGTGGCACCTCCTTGCTACATCTCCACCTGGCATATTAAGCTCCACCTGGATGGGTCTCCACACCTGGCCAGCATCATTTCTCATAGCTCCCAAACATGATCTGGCCATATCAGGCCAGCCTCTCTGCCATTTTCACATGCTGTCATCACCCATGTCTCGTGGGTGCTTTTCCTGACCCTGCTCTTTCCCTGCCTGTCCAACGTTCATTAAATCCTCTTCCAGTCCTTACTTCAGCCTCTGATTTCCCAGAGTTAGTCCTTGTCTGAATTCCTGATTATAATTCCTGTTTTACTGTGCTGTACATTCTAGCACTTGCTTCTTACTTATTTCCACATATATGTATGATCTCCTGAATTATATTTCAATCTCCCTAAGGTCAGTAACTATGTCATTTATTTTATATAAATATAAAATGACAAACTTGCAAAATATATTGGTGTCTGGGCTGCCCCAAACCTCTAATACTATGCAGTTGTCACCATAGCCACCAACCAATCTTTGACTTCACTCTGAGTATGTAAATGATTTACACCATTTAATGTGAAATCTCTTTATTGCCCAGTGCCTAGGTAAGCTGGACTGAAACTTAGCCATGAGCCAGGTTTTAGCTCCTAATTTTGAATTACTGGGGCCTGAACTTAGATGAAAGAATAAGATAATGATTATCACAAAAGTTTTGCAGAAGTAAAGGCCAGTAATGGTAAATCTTTGGAGACCTTGATGGGCCTGGATCAAACACAGGTGCATAACCAGAGTGAGGCCAGCAAGGGGGAAGGAAAAGGAGGGAGATGCTGATATTAACTCCTTTTAGCAGAGTGTATTGAGCCTGAATAGACTGAGAAGGCTATTTTTAAAAGCCCTTCACTTTGTGCCTGATTTATAAGCAGACACTAAAAATATTAATAAGTAGAAATGGTGCTGATCCATGAACATGATGAGCTTTCAATTTCTGGAGCCACAAGGTGACAGACTGCTGTGAAGATGCTTGCATCCCCATAATATCCTGGAGGGATCCAACTTTAAAGAAGAAAACATTGGTATTTTAAATCCCAGTTTGGCATTTAACTGTGTTAAGTCATTCTGTTGCTTTGGCATCACTTAAATAGCCTTAAAAAAGGAATTAAAAAAAACATTGTACTACACATCATGGAAGCTTTAATATAGAGACTTTAAGCCCAAGGGAAATTATGTCCTGTGCAAATTATTTTCCTGATACTGGCTTTCTTCTGGGGCCCGTTGTCCCAACTTGCATATGGCTATATATTGATATAGGTCAAAGTTTGCTTAAAAATGGCTGTATTATCAGGGCAAAGGCAGGAGAAATAATCTCCGAGGTATTATATCACTGGGGGAAATTTAATCAAGGAAAACAAGAGTTGAAAGACAGAATTGTTCCAAAACCAGTTTACCAACCTATTCTTGCCAGGAAAACCAGGTACCAACCTTAACCACATGACTTGGGTGCACCATTGTAATAATTAAAAATAGAAAAGCCTATGCATGGTGTAACTACTTTGGAAAAAATTTGGCAGTGTTTGATAAAACTGAAGATACACATACCTAACAACCCAGCAATTCCATTCCTAATATACCCTATAAAAGGCATGTGTAAGTGCACCAAAAGACTTATATAAGAATGTTCATAGCAGCATTCCTTGTAATAGCCTTTGTGGAAACAACCCAATTAACAGGAAAACAGATAAACAAACTATGGTATAGTCTCACCACGGAATACCACACAACATTTTAGGCATCTTTCAGTATGTTTGCTACATTTCAAATTTTTTCAAAAGAAGGAAAAATGGTAATACTATATTTTAGGTTTCTTGATGAGATTAATTTTTCCTGGCACCTTATCAAGGGAATTTAACAATAAATCCATTGTTGTATGTCTTTGTGTGCATTTTTTTTAAGTTGAACTATTACCCACTTTTAAAATTCTTGAAATATCTGTTTACTCCTGTTCGCTACACAAAGTGATTACATTTTTCAAACAAAAGTTAATGGGCAAGAATTAGAAAATGGAAGTCTTTTGAAAAATGAAAACTATCACTGTCCTTGATCCAACAGCAGAAAAATAAAAGTAATGTTTAGAAGCCTTCACTTGAAAGCTTTTCAAGGATTTACATTGATAGACTATTCGACAGGGACCAACCTGTGAGACCATGAGCCCTCGTGTGCCCTCCTTTTACTATTCATCTCAAATCACTTACTGCTTTGCTCTCTGACTTTCCTTTGATGGACGCCAATCATGTAGAGTACATGTGACACTGATCTGGCCACAGGCCTGAGCGAGGGGTACTCAGGGCCCCAGATCCCTCAAGTCTCCCGTCTTACTGAGTATCCATGAGGAACACTGAGTCCATGTTTCACTTTTCTCTTCATTCAACTGAGGCCATAATCTTAGGCTACTTTGCTGACTTGGCATATGGAATCATTATTTTAAGGCCAAAAAATTAATTTTGATTAAAAATATCTACTTTTTCAGCCTTTTATGGGTAGATTTTAACACATTCATAAGAGAGTGTTTTATTTTTCAGCTACTGTGTTTTGGGATTTTTAAGGGTTTTCAGTCTTACATTAATTTTTTTATTTTGGTATTATTAATATACAATTACATGAGCAACACTGTGGTTGCTAGATTCCCCCCATTATCAAGTCCCCACCACATACCCCATTACAGTCACTGTCCATCAGCATAGTAAAATGCTTTACATTCATTTTTAAAAACTGACTTCACTGGCTCTCTCCTTTCTTCCTACACCCCTTGGAATTTGGGATTATTTTTGGTGGATGAGAGAAAGCAAGCAAGAGAGAACCTACCTGAGCAAGAGGGAAGGAGACAGAATGGGCACAGAGATGTGGATGGTTCCATAGGTGGATAGCCTTTCAACTTGAAAGCCTTGGCATGAGACAGTATGAGGCCAGAACACGATGTCACTTTACAACTTAAAATGAAACTTTTGACTCTGTACATTTTTTCAGGCTATTTATTTATGCATCAGGCAGAGACACTTCTCTATTTCTTTTAAGCTGAAAGTAGTAATGTCAATACAGGAAGAATCCAAGGGAAACAGAACTTAGTCATGCAGCATGGATTCAGAGAAATTACAAAACCTAATATTTGAATATACAAGATATTTGATTTATAGAGAAAGCTCATGCATCAAAACATATCTTTCTATCTTCAACCATTTTTGAGTGATAGAGGAATCACAGAGATATGCCAAAGGCCACCCACCTACTGTGACCCTTAAAGACCTGGAGTTCTAGACTAATGCCCAAGGAACTTGGAGCAGATGAGATGCAGAGCTCAGGAGGAATTTGGGACAGTGTTTCATTGAGGCAGTCAAAGACTGAAGAGGCAGTCACCATTTTTCTAGTTGTGTCCTCCAGCTCTGTGAGCTGGGCTTTTCTCATTGTAAGGCACAGTCTTATTCACTGTTGCTCAAGGTGGGCTCCTTGTGAAAATACCTGAGGAAATTAGCAAAACAAGAATGTCAACCCTCTGGGTGGCCTCCCTCAGGGAAAACTGCACAGCCCAGCCTCATGGTTACATGGCAATGGGGACTCACAGGTTCAGGCCCAGGATTTCCTGTAGGCCTCAGAGAGGCTCCTAACATAGGTTTCTGTATCTTTTACCTTAGTATGCACCTGCTGTGTGGCTCTGCTACTGACTCTGAACTTGAGACCAGTGCTCCAAATCTGATTGCTTCAGGTGGTCACTATCTCCTGCTGATGGGTTCCCTTAGGGCCTGATTCTCTCCCCTGAGCTAATCGGCTGTGATCACCTTTGACTTGGAATAAGTATCTCAGAAGGACCTGGGAACAGCCAACCTTCTGAAGTTCATCCTGTCCACCATTTTGCCCACAGACCTCATGATACTATATATATATATATATATACATATACCTGTGAAGCTAGCACCTGGAGGAGTTCTAGACAATAAAATTCCATTGAGCCATGGGCCACTATACACCAGCAATGAGTCAGTGGTAAATGTGAGACTGCGTTCATCATGTGGGTAACGCATTCTGACTGTGGATTCCCTTGGGCAGTAGTGCTACTCAGAATAGATCTTTTGTTGAAAAGAACAATGTTAAGCAAGCTCTGCTGGAAAATTTAGAAACATTACTCTGGTGATTATATATATCAATGTAGGTTCATCAGTGGTAACCAATGTACTCCTCTGGTGGGGGTGTTGATAATGGGAGAGGCTATGTGTGTGTAGGGGCAGGGGACATATGGGAAATCTCTGTACCTTCAATTTTGCTGTGAACCTAAAACTGCTCTCTAAAAAAATTAAGTTTTATAAAAAACAAATAAAGCAAAAATGTTTTTTAAAAACTTACTCTTAATGATCTAGCGGGTTATTTTTCCCCTATAGACCACCTATTTTCAACCAATAATATATTAGCACTGTTTTCCTTAAAATTAAATATTATCCATTGAATTATACTAAGGCAAAATAATATTATGAGTCACTACAGGGAAGTTCAGTTGGATTTTTTTTCCAAATAATTTATTTTCAACAAAACCTATAACCTTCTTTAGGAATGGGAAAATCGTGCCTTAAATGTCCATGAGATATGAGACGGCTTGATTTCAGCTCCTCGCTATTTTGGTCAGCACTTCCCAGAATGTGTGCTGGAATACAAGGTTTTACGATATTCTTAGAGGAGCAAAGAGTTCTGTTCAACAAGCTGGGAAACCTAAGTACTCTAGTCTTCATCCTGAAGATTTATCACACCCACTAGCATATTCAAGACACTTGGAAGCCCTAAGGTAAAGAAGCCTGTTTCACGGTATTTAACAGCATCTCCCAATTCTCAAACGTATTTGATCGTAACTGTCAGCCACTTTTTCCAACTGTGTATTAACTTCCCAAAGAAACTGTTCTGTGGATGAAACTTTGGGAAGTACCGACTTAGGTTAACATGCCTTAGAATTCTGCCTGGGACTTGGGGCTGTTGTAAAGTGTAAACTTTGGAGGACTTTAATTCATTTCAGCTTATTAACTCATCATTGAAAAATCACTATCTTTAGTGAAATAAATTCTGTTATGAATCAGTATGTACAGAATGGACTTGTTTTTAGATAAATGTGCATTAAAAACTTTATGGAGCAATATACCAACCACTATTATCTCTGGGTGGAGGGGTAAGGCAGCTTTCCTTTACTCACCCTCTCTTCTTTTTCTCTTTGAAAGCCTTTGCTACTTTTGTAATAAGAAAATGTATTTTTAAAAGAGAAATGCCTACGGAGCTTTTTGGGAGAATATTGTTTAAACTGTTTGGGTAGAGGTGGTATGAATCTGGGAGAGGTAAGGGGGTAAAATGTTTCTCTGCCTTTCCCATCCTCAACGCTGTTCAGCCTGTTCTTTGCCAAATGAGGTCTAAATGGGAAAATGATGAGAGTAAAGGTTGTTGACTCAAATATTTCTGAGTTTCTGCACCTGTTACGTTGGAAGGAATGAAAAGTATTGCTAACAAAGGCTCACATATTTCAAACTTTGCCTTGAGATAAAAGAGTGGGGTTTACAATGTGAAACCCCAAGATCCATTACAGAAGGCCAAAATATACTTGCCTGTTATTAAAAAGGGGATTTGATAGGAAAAATTAGGGTTCACCAAGAAGAAAGATAGCAAGCAAGGGTTAACAAAATTTCTTCAGACGAAAGTCAGTGAGCCATTTTGCTACTATTGTTTTTGTCATTGATTTTTGACTGAGAGTTATGTGGTGTATTTACCCCAAATGTTGTCACACGTAAAATGGCCCAGGCTAAACAAGAAGCTGAAATGAACTGAAGTCCTCAAAAGGTTGCATTTTACAACAGCCCCAAGTCCCAAGCAGAATTCTAAGGACAGTAAGCCCACCTCCACCAGCATCCCCACTCCTTTTCCCACCACAGATGTCTCCGACCTCATGCCTGTCTCTGCGCACATCCTCCCACCCTGCAGACAGCCCTTCCTGGGCGGTGCTCAGCTCTAGAAGCCAGCCTGCTGGCTGGTTTGTACAACCCAACAGCAAAAAACAGATTTTATACTTTAACAAGTTGGAAACAATCAAAAGAATAATAATATTGCATAACACAAAAAATGATATGACATGCAAATTTCAGTATCACTAAAGGTGAACTGCTACACCCATTTGTTTGCCAATGGCTGATGGCTACTTTTCCTGCTACAGTGGCAGAGTTGTGTAGTTGTGACAGAGGCCTTGTGACCCACAAAGCCTAAAATATTTACTATCAGGCCCTTTACAGAAGTTTGTCAACCTCCAGTCTAGACCACTGTTTCCGAAAATTCATTTCATAGAACCTTGCCAAACTCTATGAGATACACCTAAAGACAGAGTCTTGTGTCAAAAAAGTGCAGGTGAATCTTTCTGTGATATGTCCCACTTAGAGCTAATGCACAGAGCTCAGTAAATCTCTGAACTGCACTATGGTTTGAAAACATAAGCTGAACCCAGTGTCTCACAACCTTATTTGGAGATGGATTCAGTTTCTCCAAATAACACTCATGAACATATCTATAAACACCCCAAGAACCCAATTTGGGAAATACTGCTCTGGATCAATTCTTCTCCTTTCCCTATTAAAACATATCTGTCCTGTGTTCCATTTCTTCAGGACCACACCTGAAAGCTATTGCTTTGGAAATAGAAGAAGGATCTTATCTTACCAACTGAGAACAGTATTTCTCAGTTTACATATTTTCATATGGTCTTTATGTCTTCCTTAAATATAAAACGGAGCTAATGACAGTCCTCTTGCATATAACATAGCAGTGTTGTGAGGGTGAATAAGATAATGTGCATGATGGGTTTCTAATTATCAGAATATACTATACAGAAATAAGACATTATTATTATCACCTCGAATCAGGAGATCAGCAACCATCTGTTGGAGTCTCTTGAACTCTACTTTTCCTCATTCAATTATTTCTATTTCTGTATATTACTGCCAAGCTAATTTCCTAAAACTACACTTTTAAAAATGTAAATCCTCTACTCAATTACTCGTAATTGCTCCTTATTGTTAAATGCAGTGTTTTAAAATTGAGTTCTATGGAACCTTTGAGTTCCATGTAGCTTACTCGGGTCCCCTAAGGAGGAGAAGGGTAGACCTAGACCATGGGGCTCCCACTCTTTAACTATCTTTCATATTGGAATTTCCAAATAATAGTTCATTTAAAAAAAATTCAGCTGCTAAAGACATGTTAGAAAACTAGTATACCCATGTTTCTCTCTCCTGTGTAATTTTCAGATCTCTGGATCCAGCTTTATTTCCATATATTTGCAATAGTGATTTTCCTAACCAGCTGGATATTGATGGGATTGGGTGCCTGCGAGGGCTGATCAGTGCTGCATCTATGCCCTGAGCAAGGAAAAGGCAACAGGGAGTGGGGGAATTGTGCAGGATACACACAAGGACAGAAGCAGTGCTCCAAGGAGAGGTCAACCCTTACTAGAGAGCAAACAGATATGAGGCTCCATTCTTCATTCAGACAGATCTCAGGTTGTAAGGAGAAGCTGATAGAGAGGAGGGGGAGTTGTGTGTGAGAGAATGAGAGAGACAGAGAGAGAGAGAGATGGAGGAAAGGAGCAAGACAATAATGTAGGGTTTGAGAGATATGGGTAATAGGAGACCTCAATTTCTGGTGCCATTCAGGTCACTAGCCAATACCACATTAAATGAGTCAACACATGAAAAACACTTACAAAAGTGCCTGGGACATAGTGCTATAAATGTTAAGTATTGCTATTATTGGTTGTACTGCTACTGTTGTCATTATTATTCTGTACAGGGCATGGACAAAATAGGGGTGTAGCCCCCACACAAATTGTTAGCTAGGGTAAGACAAGATGCTGGGCCGATTTAAGTTGGTGCCTCACCTGCTTTATTCTATCAGAACTTTATTAGTTCTTTCAAAGCACCACTATTTGTAATTAAATTTAATTTGGGTGTGTTTTTTTTTGTCTACTTATGGTTGTCTGCTTTCTCTATTAGATTTTTAAACCCTAGGAAGCCAAGGAAAAGGTCTGTTTTATTCTCAGTCCTATATCCAGTGCCTAGCACAATGCCTGGCACAGTGGGCATTCAATATACAATGACGACTCACTGACTGAACAAATGAGTGACAACTGGGTATAGAGTAAGGCCACAACTTCAGTGGCCTTAGTTGGAAAATCCTTTGATGCCCAAATGTTCCAGGTAACAGGGATTCAGAGTGGCAGGCAGAATTCCCTGGGAACTTCCATCCTAGACTGGGGGGCAGGAGACCATATCGCCCAGTGACAGGTGCAGCTAGTATTCTGGACATCTAGCTCAGGCAGCCTGTGGCAGCAGCTGTCCAGGGTCTCCTTGCTAACAGATGGGATGGGGCTAGGAGAAAGGTTCAAGCTGACCGATTTCCTCAAGGCCTCCAAATAAACTATGTAATCCTCTTCCTAACACATGCTCCTACGTCTTGAACAGCAGCTCAAGCAGTACAGTTTTTGCCTTGCAACCTGTTCCAAACTCTATTACCTATAATGAGTTTCTAATGTTGAACCATACTTTGAACTTTTGTTATATATATTTTGGAAGTTTGAGAATGCTAATTATACCCTTTATGTGGTCTGGGTTCTTAATCAATTGACAAATAACAGCAAGAAGCCAAATAAAGCATTAAACAACATCTGCCTTATTACCCATAATGGTGGACCAAAGAATATCCTCCTCTCTCTCTTCCACCTTCTGATCTCAGGATCCACAGTACCCTGACTTACCCATCTGGATGTAGACATAGAATTTGGAAAAGAGTGAGCCTCTGATCCAGGCTCCACTCAGTTTTCTTTCCACATGAAGACAAAACGCAGAAGCCCCAGCTAGCTATTGTACATATTTTGCCTAAGGTTTTCTTTTGAGGGAGAAAACAGATTTGAGTTTCAATGCAATGATCCTTGAAATTAGCCCCACTTGGTTCCTTGGGGAGGAAAAGATGAGGGAGTACAAAGTAAGAGATCAGAAATCGTCCTTTGAGACTTCCTCCTTCTGGTGATTGGCATGAAAATTCTCCCAAAGGCTCTTCACAT
This sequence comes from Smutsia gigantea, assembly GCA_032199065.1. Classification (NCBI taxonomy): domain Eukaryota; kingdom Metazoa; phylum Chordata; class Mammalia; order Pholidota; family Manidae; genus Smutsia; species Smutsia gigantea. The sequence goes on along the minus strand of JAVSCE010022620.1, from coordinate 398,748 downwards.
ACACATCTCGCACATGCCTAGAGACATACATTTGTTTCATGAACATCTTGTCACTCCTCTGGGTTACTTACTATTTCAACATATGTGGCCTTCTGTATTTTCCAAAGATGGCCACAACACTTCCTCCTATCCCACAAACTCTTTAGAACCTTGGCATTCCTTCGTCAAGAGATGGGGTCTATGTCTCCTCCTTTTGAATCTGGGTGGGTCTTTTGACTACCCCAACCAATAGAGTATGGCAGAAGTGACATTCTGATTTCCAAGGCTAGATTATAAAAATACTATGTACTTCTATCTTGTTATTTGGAGACACTCTTTGATCAGACACCTAAGATCAAAGTCCAAGCAGCTTGTGTAGATGCCATGTAGAGAGGAACTGAGTCCCCTGAGCTACAGCTCAGCTAAATTCCCACCTGACAACCAGCATCAATTTGCATATCATATGAGTGGGCTATCTTGAAAGTATCATCCAGCTTATAGTCAAAGTGCCCCAGCTGATGAGTCATCCCTGCTGAGCTCTGCCCAAATTTTATTCATGAGGAAAATAAATAATCGTTTTGGAGGTGGTTTGTTATACAGCAAGAGATAACTGATGTACAGTCTAACCAATCTTAAAGACAGAAGCACCAAGATGGACCATGAGAATTAGGGTGCAGCATCTTATTGAGTAACATGAATGAGTTTGAGTATGAAAGAATAGATCTCTGTTCACAGAGCAGACCAAATGCTATTTGAATATTAATATAATCAAACTGGACTGCTGCAGGGTCCATTCACAAAAGAAGATGTGGGGCAAGTACTGAAATTAGCTTCTGTACCTGGGAACTTGGTAAAAGGGGTTTCTCTCTGCTAGGGACAACAGGTGAGGTGCAGAATTTCTGAGCTTAAAATGCCTTTAATTTTTTTTCAGAGTGCCTCACAGTGGGAAATCAAACCATCATCTTCAAATATGCCACTAAGTCACCAAATCCTTCCTGAATAATCATTTCAAAAGACTAGCTGGGACTTCTGAAAGGCATGTGGCCTCTCTCCTGGCTATTTGTTCATCTTTTTCCCTTTCTTTTGAAATGGCCTTTTGGAGTCCTGAAGGCTTCTGAGAGATCAAAGAAGTCACAAAAATAGACTGACAGCACCTCCAACCGTAGATTGGAAAAGCTGTGGTGAGAGATTAAAACAAGAATGAACCCAGTAGTTGACTGGGAGCTCCAGAGCATCCCAGGTCCATCCTCTGAAAAGAGCCAAGAGTTCAGAGAGGTGTAGGACAATTGAGAAGAGAAGAATCCATATTTAAAGCTGCCTTGCATCAAACTTCAAACACTTTGAGGTTCACCAGAATAATTTATTCCCAGGCATGAAGCTAAGAACTCCCTCTGCCAATTCCTACCACTTAAATCATCTTTTTTACGATCTCTCATTTTTATCCAAGTTATTAGTCAGGAAAAAAATGTCCAAATTCTCCATTGTAACTATCTACAGAAAAAGGATATACATATAAATTCTGCTCTGGGCTGAAATTTTTTGGTAGGCTTTTAAATTGAAGTACAACAGAAAAGTGTACAAAACATAAGTGAGAGGTGAATGGAATTTCACAGAACATCCCCATACAGCCACAAATGAGATCAACAAGAGCATTTCTAGTGCACTAGAAACCCCCCTCATGTCTCCTCCCAGCCATTGCTCAACCCAAGCCTGCATCCCTCTAACCCCACCGACAAGGGTGAACAATGTGATTTCATCAAATGTTAGAATTTGATGCCCAGCATTGTTCCCTTCACAAAATATTTCCAGTGAAGTGTGTATTTTATTTTGTTTACAGTTACACTGACCCCTTGGCTTGCTTCTTCTCTCTTCCTGATTCCTTTTCCTTCCTCCAGGGCACAAGATGTTGCCCCTAGATTTCCCTAGAATTCAACGGAGAGTGACCTAGTGAGCAAGGACAAAGAACTAAATAACAGGGCTGGAAGGACCTTAAAGCTAGATCATCTGGTTCAAATACAGTTTCTCTCAATTTATAGAATATGAAACTGTAGCTCAAGATGACTAAGTGGGTTACATTTGATCACACAACTAGTTAATGGAAGTCCAGGTCTATATCTCTTTTTGCTACACAGCAATGCCTCCACACCACCCATCCAACACATACCTTAGGACAAAAAGAAAACCCACCTAACTTATGGTTACAGAACATTGTCATTATAAAAGGAAAGCAGACCACCTATACTTTCTCAAAGGAATCAAACCCTTTCCTTTTTGAGTCACTTTATAACATTTTATCATATCAGAACAGTTTTTAAGCACAATTTGACAGAGCTTAACTTTTTTTCTCATTCATTCATTCATTTATTCTCCCATTAATTCCCTCACTGATTTAATGAATATATATTGAATATCTATTCTGTGCCAAGTATTATTCTATCTTCTAGAGATACAACAGTGAGTTTAAAAAAGAGGAAATCCTTGTCTTCATGCAGCTTACTTTCTAATAGGAGAGGCAGTAAAGAAATAAGACAAATAAGAAAATATATTGTGTGTTAGATGGTGATTTGTGTTATGGAAAAGAGAAGAGAAGTGAATGTTGGAGGATGAGGTGAGATGAAGTGTTCTTTTGAAATAGGTGAACAAAGTGTTCACTCAGTGACATATGAGTCAATTCTGGAAGGAGGTAAGGGAGGAAAGCATGAAGATACTGGGGAACAGCATTATAGGCAGAAGAAATAGCAAGTGCAAAGGCCCTGATATGGGATTGTGCTTAGTAAGCTCAAGGAATAGCAAAGAGCCTAGTGTGGCTGGAGCAGAAGGAACAAGATGGGAGTGGTAGGAGAGGCAGACTGAGAGGTAACAGGGACCTATATGTGCCAACATAACTTACTATACTCTAGTAGAGAGCAATGGGGAACTATTGAACATTTGGGCCAAGCAATGCCATGATATATATATATCACTATATCACTAGCGGTTAATAGGATCACTTTGGTAGTTCTGTTGAAAATAGTACTCAGGAAGGTGAGAAGGAGGCAGGATTCTTAACACGTTATTGTAATAATCTTGGGAGAAGAACCTTGGGACCAGTGTGATAACAATGGAGGTGGTGAGAAGTGGCTGAATTCACAATATGTTTTAAAGTTTTAAGAATTTAGTTGTCACAAACAAGAGTGAGTCTAAGTGTGGAGGTTTTTTTTAAAAAAGTTTAAAAAATCCTTTGTGAATTGGGAGATTAAAGACGGCAGCATGAGAGGTGAGACAAAGAACTCCTCCCTAAACCACATATAATACAAAAATATAGTTAATAAAACGAATCCTGAAAGAGCAACAGGAAAGAAGGCTGTGCCAGACAGCATACACCAGGAGAACAGAGCAGACTTCATGAAAAAGAGTAACATACCAAAGCCTTGATCTAGGGGTACCCAAGCCATTCCCCCACCCCAGCTCACTGGCAAGAGGAAGAGAAATGGAGCAGGGAGGGGTTGGGTGCTTAGGACTGCTGAACACCCAGCCCTGGAGATCTGTTTGGGAGCACAAACCTACATTGCATGGTGCTCTGGAGATTAGGGGGGTTGGAAAGCCAAGACAGGTGGAATACTTGGAGAGACTGAGATTCTAGCCGTTTGTGGAGAACAGGGATCCACATCCAGCTGCTTTGGGACAAAGGATAGGCGGGAAGTCTGAGAGGCTTCCAAGTAGTGAGAGGGCTGCTGAAGGGGCAGAAACTGTAGGGAACTTGCTGCTCAGAAGAAGGGATAGGTGGACAAGGTTGTCTAGGTGCACTCTGCCCAGCAGGTTGGGAACTTTCAGGAGCTTCAGGCGCTCCATCCCCCTGGCTGGCTACTCAGCTCAGAGGACCCCCACTGCGATATGCAGCCTGATGTGCCTTCCACCTGGTCTTTCAGCACCAGCTGAAAAACCAGCAGTCCCTGCCCTGGTGTCATGCCAGCCAGAGGGAGACCCCACACATGGCAGCTACAAACATAAAGCACAGTGGCTTATACCTGTGTGCTCTGTCCACTGGTCCTGACAGTGGAGCAGCCACTGCAGCTTGGAAGCAGAAAACACCTCTTTCCTCCTCCCAGGCACCCGAGCCACTTTTTACTTGTGACCCCCGAGATCACTCCAGGGGCTGAGTAGCTCCAGAGACTAGAGCTTCTGGGTACTAGAGGGAGTCACATACAAATAAGAAACGTCAAAGAAACCTGGTTCAACCCAAAATCTCATAAACACCAGAAAAAGACCCAAGTGAAACTGAACTCACAAATCTTCCTGAAAGAGTTCAAAATAAAAATCATAAACATGCTCATGGAGGCAGAGAAAAATATTCAAGAACTCAGGGACTAATTTAGGATGGAGATTCAATCATTAAGAAATTCCATATCTGAAATGAAACATACAATGGAGGGATTTAAAAGCAAATTAGATGTAGTAGAAGAAACGGTAAATGGAATAGAAATTAGAGAAGAGTAATACAAAGAAACTGAGGCACAGAGAGAAAAAAGGATCTGTAGGAATGAAAGAATATTGAGAGAATTGTGTGACCTATCCAAACAGAACAACATTCATATTAGAGGGGTACCAGAAGACGAAGAGAGAGAAAAAGGGATAGAAAGTGTCTCTGAGGGGCTAATTGCTGAAAACTTCCACAATCTGGGGAACAAGATGGTATCTCAGGCCCAGAATGTGCACAGATCTCCCAAAACAAGGGACCCAAGGAGGACAACACAAAGACATATAATAATTAAAGTGGAAAATATCAAAGACCAGGAAAGGGTGTTAAAAGCAGTGAGAGAGAGAAAAAAAGATCACCTACAAAGGAAAACCCATCAGGCTATCATCAGACTTCTTAACAGAAACCTTACAGGCCAGAAGGGAGTGGCATGATGTATTTAATGCAATGAAACAGAAGGGCCTTGAATCAAGAATACTCATCCTGGCAAGGTGATCATTTAAATTTGAAGGACGGATTAAACAATTTTTCAGAGAAGCAAAAGCTAAGAGAACTTACCTCTCACAAAACAACTCTACAGTGTATTTTGGTGTGACTCCTATAGATGGAAGTGTTCCAGAGGCTAAACATCTGTCACCAGGGGAAATAAAACCACAGTAAAGAAAGTACAACAATTAATAACTAAGAAGATGCAAAATCAAATCAACTACCTCCAAAATCAATCAATGGATAGACAAAGAGTACAGAATATGACACTTAATATATAAAGAATGGAGGAGGAAGAAAAAGGAGGGAAAAAAAGAACCTCAAGGTTCTGTTTGTAATAATACACAGAGTTAAGTTAGATTGTTAGATAGTAAGGGAGTTACCCTTGAACCTTTGATAACCATGAATCTAAAGCCTGCAATGGCAAAAACTGCATACCTATTGATAATCACCCTAAATATAAATGGTCTGAATGCACCAATCAAGAGACATAGAGACATTGAATGGATAAAAAACAAGACCCAACTATATGCTGCCTTCAAGAGATTCACATCAGACCCAAAGACATACACAGACTGAAAGTAAAAGGATGGAAAAAGATATTTCATGAAACTAACAAGGAGAAAAAAGCAGGAGTTGTAGTACTTGTATCAGAAAAAATAGACCTCAAAACAAAGAAAGTCACAAGAGACAAAGAAGGTCATTATATAACGATAAAGGGGTCATTCCAACAAGAGGATATAACTATTATAAGTATCTATGCACACAACAAAGGAGAACCTACATATATGAAACAAATACAAACAGAATTAAAGGGAGAAACAGAATGCAATGCATTCATTCCAGGAGACTTCAACACTCCACTCACTCCAAAGGACAGATTGACCAGACAGAAAATAAGTAAAGAGACAGAGGTACTGAACAACATATTAGAACAGATGGACCTAAAAGACATCTACAGACCACTACATCCAAAAGTAACAGGATACACATTCCTCTCAAGTGCACATTGTAAATTTTCAAGAATCGATCATATATTAATTAGGCCACAAAAAGAACCTCAGTAAATTCAAAAAGATTGAAATTGTACCAACAAGCTTCTCAGACCACAAAGGTATGAAACTAGAAATAAATTACCCAAAGAAAACAAAAAAGCTCACAAACGCATGGAGGCTTAATAACATGTTCCTAAATAATCAATAGATCAATGACCAAATAAAAACAGAGATCAAGCAATATATGGAGACAAATGACAACAATAATTCAACACCATAAAATCTGTGGAATGCTGTGAAGGCCATACTAAGAGGGAAATATATTGCAATACAAGCCTACCTCAGAAAAGAAGAACAATCCCAAATGAACAGTCTAAACTCACAATTAAGGAAACTAGAAAAAGAAGAACAAATGAGGCCAAGTCAGTAGAAGGAGGGACATAATAAAGATTAGAGAAGAAATAAATAAAATTGAGAATAATAAAACAATAGAAAGAATGAATAAGAGCAGGAACTGGTTCTTCAAGAAAATAAATAAAATAGATAACCCCCTAGCAGGACTTATCAAGAAAAAAAGAGAGTCAACACACATAAAGAGAATCAGAAATGAAAAAGGAAAAATCACTATGGACACCACAGAAATACAAAGAATTATTAGAGAATACTATGAAAAATTATATAGTAACAAACTGTATAACCTAGAATAAATGGACAACTTTCTAGAAAAATACAACCTTCCAAGGCTGACCCAGGAAGAAACAGAAAATCTGAATAGACCAATTACAAGCAAAGAAATTGAAATAGTAATAAAAAATTTACCTAAGAACAAAACCCCAGGCACAGATGGTTTCATTGCTGAATTTTGTCAAACATTTAGTGAAGACCTAATACCCCTCCTCATTAAAGTTTTCCAAAAAGTAGAAGAGTAGGGAATACTTCCAAACTCATTCTACAAGGCCAACATAACTCTAATACCAAAACCAGGCAAAGGCACCACAAAAAAATAAAATTACAGACCAATATCCATGATGAACATAGATGCAAAAATACTCAACAAAATATTAGCAAACCGAATTCAAAAATACGTCAAAAAGATCATCCATCATGATCAAGTGAGATTCATCCCAGGCACGCAAGGATGGTACAACATGCGAAAATCCATCATCATCCACTACATCAAAAAAAAAACCCACGTGATCATCTCCATAGATGCTGAAAAGCATTCGGCAAAATTCAGCATTCATTCATGATAAAAACTCTCAACAAAATGGGTATAGAGGGCAAGTACCTTAACATAAGAAAGGCCGTATGTCACAAACCCACAGCCAACATTATACTTAACAGCGAGAAGCTGAAAGCTTTTCCTTTAAGATCGGGAACAAGACAAGGATGCCCACTCTCCCCACTTTTATTCAACATAGTTCTGGAGGTCGTAGCCACGGCAATTAGACAACAAAAAGAAATAAAAGGCATCCAGACTGGCAAGGAAGAACTCAAACTGTCCCTGTTTGCAGATGACATGATATTGTACATAAAATACCCTAAGGAATTCACTCCAAAACTACTAGATCTAATATCTGAATTCAGCAATGTTGTGGGATACAAAATTAATACACAGAAATCTGTTGCATTCCTAAACAGTAACGATGAACTAGCAGCAAGAGAAATCAGGAAAACAATTCCATTCACAATCGCATCCAAACGAATAAAATACATAGGAATAAACCCAACCAAGGAAGTGAAAGACCTATACCGTGAAAACTGCAAGAGACTCATGAGAGAAATTAAAGAAGACACCAATAAAATGGAAACACATCCCATGCTCATGGATAGGAAGAATTAATATTGTCAAAATCGCCATCCTGCCTAAAGCAATCAACAGATTCAATGCAATCCCTATGAAAATACATACAGCCTTCTTCAGTGAACTAGAGCAAATAGTTCTAAAATTCATATGGAATGAAAAAAGACCGCAAATAACCAAAGCAATCCTGAGAAGGAAGAATAAAGCAGGGGGAATTACACTCCCTGACTTCAAACTCTACTATAAAACTACAGTAATCAAGACAATTTGGTACTGGCACAAGAACAGACCCACAGACCAGTGGAACAGAATAGAGAGGCCAGATATAAACCAAGCATATGTGGTCAATTAATATACGATAAAGGAGCCATGGATATACAGTGGGAAATGACAGCCTCTTCAACAGCTGGTGTTGGCAAAACTGGACAGCTACATGTAAGAGAATGAAACTGGATTACTGTCTAACCCCATACACAAAGTAAACTCTAGATGGATCAAAGACCTGAATGTAAGTCATGAAATGATAAAACTCTTAGAAAAAAATACAGGCCAAAATCTCTTGGACATAAACATGAGCAACTTCTTCATGAACATATCTCCCTGGACAAGGGGAGCAAAAGCAAAAATGAACAAGTGGGACTATATCAAAGTAAAATCTTCTGTACAGCAAAGGATACCATCAGTAGAACAAAAAGACGTCCTCTGGTATGAAAGAATATATTCATAAATGACATATCCGATAGGGGTTGACATCCAAATTATATAAAGAGCTCACGCACCTCAACAAACAAAAAGCAATTAAGCCAATTAAAAAATTGGCAGAGGAGCTGAATAGGCACTTTTCCAAAGAAGAAATTGAGATGGCCAACAGGCACATGAAAAGATGCTCCACATCATTATTCATCAGAGAAATGCAAATTAAAACCACAATGATATCACCTCACACCAGTTAGGATGGACACCATCCAAAAGACAAACAACAACAAATACTGGTGAGGATGTGGAGAAAGGGAAACCCTCCTACACTGCTGGTTGGAATGTAAATTAGTACAACCATTGTAGAAAGCAATATGGAGGTTCCTCAAAAAACTCAAAATAGAAATACCATTTGACCCAGAAATTCCACTCCTAGGAATTTACCCCAAAAATGCAGCATCCCAGTTTGAAAAAGACATATGCACCCCTGTGTTTATCGCAGCACTATTTACAATAGCCAAGAAATGGAAGCAACCTAAGTGTCCATCAGTAGATGAATGGATAAAGAAGATGTGGTATATATACACAATGGAATATTATTCAGCCATAAGAAGAAAACAAATCCTTCCATTTGCAACAACATGGATGGAGCTAGAGGTTATTAAGCTCAGTGAAATAAGCCAGGTGGAGAAAGACAAGTATCAAATGATTTCACTCATCTGTGGAGTATAAGATCAAAGAAAAAACTGAAGGAACTAAACAGCAGCAGACTCACAGAACCCAAGAATGGACTAACAGTTACCAAAGGGAAAGGGACTGGGGAAGATGGGTGGGAAGGGAGGTATAAGAGGGAAAAACGGCTATTACAATTAGCACACATAATGAAGCGGGGCTAGGTGTGGGGTGGGGGGATATGGGGAAGGCAATATAACACAGAGAAGACAAGTAGTGATTCTATGGCATCCTACTACGCTGATGGACAGTGACTGCAATGGGGTATGTAGTCGGGACTTGATAATAGGGGGAGTCTAGTAATCATAATGTTACTCATTAATTGTATATTAATAATAGCAAAAAAATTAATACATGAAATCTGTTGCATTCCTATACACTAAAGATGAAATAGCAGAAAGAATAATCAGTAAAATAATTCCATTCACAATTGCATCAAAAAGAATAAAGTACCTAGCAATAAACCCAAATAAGGAAGTAAAAGACTTATACTCCAAAAACTACAAGACACTCATGATAGAAATTAAAGAAGATACCAATAAATGGAAACAAATGCCATGCTCATGGATAGGAAGAATTAATATTGCCAAAATAGCCATCCTACCTAAAGCAATCTACAGATTCAATGCAATCCTTATCAAAATGCCAATAGCATTCTTCAACCAACTAGAGCAAATAGTTCTAAAATTCATATGGGACCACAAAAGACCCTGAATAGCCAAAGCAATCCTGAGAAGGAAGAATAAACCTGCTCCCTGACTTCAAGCTCTACTACAAAGCCATGGTAATCAAGACAATTTGGTACTGGCACAATAACAGACCCATAGACCAATGGAACAGACTAGGGAGCCCAGATATAAACCCAACCATATATGGTCAATTAATATACGATAAAGTAGACATGGATATACAATGGGGAAATGACAGCCTCCTCAACAACTGGTGTTGGCAGAGCTGGACAGCTACATGCAAGAGAATGAAACTGGATTATTGTCTAACCCCATACACAAAAGTAAACTTAAAATGGATCAAAGACCTTAATGTAAGTCAGGAAACCATAAAACTCTTAGAAGAAAACAAAGGCAATAATCTCTTGAATATAAACATGAGCAACTTTTTCCTGAATGCATCTCCTCGGGCAAGGGAAACAAAATATAAACTGAACAAATGGGACTACATCAAGCTAAAAAGCTTCAGTACTACAAAGGACACCATCAGCATAACAAAAAGGCATCCTACAGTAAGGAAGAATATATTTGTAAAGGACTTATCAAAGAAGGGGTTAACATCCAAAATATATAAAGAACTCACACACCTCAACACCCAAAAAGTAAATAACTCTATTAAAAAAATTGGTGGAAGATATGAACAAACACTTCTCCAAAGAAATTCAGATGGCCAATAGGCACCATGAAAAGATGCTCCACATCACTAATTATCAGGGAAATGCAAATTAAAAACACAATGAGATAACACCTCACACCAGTTAGGATGGCCATCATCGAAAAGACTAAGAACAACAAAGGCTGGCAAGGATGTGCAGAAAGGGGAACCCTCCTACACTGCTGGTGGGAATGTAACTATTTCAACCATTGCAGAAAGCAATATGGAAGTTCCTCAAAAAACCAAGAGTAGAAATACCATTTGACACTGGAATTCCACTCCTAGGAATTTACCCAAAGAATATAAGTTCTTAGATTCAAAAAGACATATGCACCCCTGTGTTTATTGCAGCACTATTTACAATAGTCAAGGTATGGAAGCAACCTAAGTGTCCATCAGTAGATGAATGGATAAAGAAGAGGTGGTACATGTACACAATGGAATACTATTCAGCCATAAGAAAGAAACAAATCCTACCATTTGCAACATGGATGGAGCTGGAGTGTGTTATGCTCAGTGAAATAATTTAGGCAGAGAAAGACAAATATCAAATGATTTCCCTCTTTTGTGGAGTATAACAATGAAGCAAAACTGAAGGAACAAAATAGCAGTAATCTCACAGACTTCAAGAAGGGCCTAGTGGTTACCAAGGGGGAAGGATGGGTGAGGGCAGGTGGGGAGGGAGGCAGAAGGGTTTGTGGGGTATCATGATTGGTGTGTGTGGGGTCACGGGGAAGACAGTGTAGGTCAGAGAAGACAAATAGGGACTCTGTGGCATCTTACTACACTGATGGACAGTCTCTACAATGGGGTATGGCAGGGGGACTTGATAATAAGGGTGAATGTAATAACCACATTGTTTTTCTTATGAAACCTTCATAAGAATATCAATGGTACCTTAATAAAAAAAATCCTTTGATACTCCATCCACCTTTGATACTCCAGGTGTCTCCTCTCCTTGAATTCAAGTGGGTTTTGATCTGTTTTGATTAATTGGGTACTGGAAGTGATGTTTGGTGACCCCTAAGATTAGGTCATAAAAGCCATTAATTTCCTTCTTGGATCTTTTGCAATGCCTGTGTCTTTCTTGGAATCCAGTTTTCATGCTGTGAGAAGTTACACAACAGGGAGATGCTAAGATGTAGGAGCACCATTGATGGTCCCTGTTGAGTCCAGTCTTTGACTGCAGCCCAGGCACCAGTGAGAGTGAAGAAGCGTCCAGTGATTCCCCTGATTCATTTAAGTCTTCCCAGCCGAGGCCTCAGACATCCTGGAGAAGAAGTAAGTACCACTGTGCCTTTGTCAATATCTGACCCACAGAATCTATGAGCACACCAGGCTGTAGTTTAAGTTACTAAGTTTAGAAAGCTTGTTACATAATAGCAGATAACAAATAAACAGACTCCAAGTGGGAGTACCTGCAGTGGAGAATATCAAGAATAATGTCACCCAGATTCCACTTGATCACGCTGTTTCACAAAATCTACTGGGCAGCTGCCCAAGGTCTAGGGACAGTAACTGTGCAGTAATAGCCTATTAAGAATGGGTAATAGCCCTGATTTCACTATCTCCCACTTACCAATAACAAAATCCCTGCCAACTACTTAAAAAGCAGGATTGAACAGATGCACTCAGCAGTTTGGTTCTTCCCTTTATTAGCATTAATTACAATCATTTTGCTTTTACTGGCTTTATATTTATTGTTATCTTCTCAAACAAGCCAAAAAAAGAAAAGGACAAATGCCTTCATACATGGGCATGCTGCCCCAGCTCATGAGACAAGCTAGGCATGGTTTACTCTCCACGTGCCCAGTACATGTGTCAGAAATGGGGTGGGACCAAGGTTCACGCGGATGGAGACGCCAGGGACTTCATGTGTGGACTCGTTCACCTACCAGACTATATTCAAGTTGGGATCATGGTCCCTGGCTCATCCTGCACCACTGAGCCAGGGAAGCAAGCTACTCACCAATGTCTCTGAGTCTATTTCTCAAGCTGAAAGCAGAGAAAAAGCCAGGAGTGAGGACAACCATCAGTGCCTCATGTTCTCAGGGCCCAAAGGAAGACATCAGACAATAAATAGTTCTGCTGGAAACAGAACAGATTGATTCTCTCTTTCTAGTCCTCTTGGGATTCAGTGTTTACAGAAAGCTGCATTTCTACTTATCTATCCAATAAACACTTATCAAGGAACTGCTTTATGCCAGGCCCTTTGCTAAAGACAAGAAATATAAAGATGAAGATAGGACAAGACTCATTTTTCAAGGCTCAGCCTAAATCCCACTGCTATGTAATTGCTCTGCTCCTTTCATTTTCCTCCTGTGTCTCTGAAAAACTAAAACTTTCTGGCTTCCCTTACAGTTATGTTTGAGTCATGTAACTGAACTCTGGTGAGAGGAAATCTGGCAAATGTGATATCCTTATGACCACCCTGGCCATAAACCCTCTGGGCAGCTTTCTACATACCCGCTTTTCCTCCTGTGGTGGTCTTGGAGGGCATGTGTGGAAGATGGTGAGCTCATGTAATGGAAGGAGCTCTATGACCCCATGGAGCAGAGCCACCCCGATGGCCATTCTGAACTGTGACAGAATCTAACAACCAACTTTTATTGAGTGAAGCTGCTGAGATCTAAGCTGTTTCTTCCTTCAGTTATTCACTCCCTCCCAACACATGCCCCACAACTTATACAAAAGTTTCTTTGATTGCCACATGATTCAGGGTCTGCTCAGGAAATAGAAATCATACCAGTTTTTGAAATTGTGAATAATATAAAATTTATCACTTAACCATTTTTAAATGTACAGTTTGGTGGTGGACTCTTCTTTCAATTCTTTTGGATATTTGCCCAGAAGTAGAATTGTTACATCATGTGGAATTCTATTTTTAATTTTTTTGAAGAACCACCATACTTTGTCCCCTAGAGGCTGCACCATTTTATAGTTTCACCAACAGTGCACAAGGGTTCTAATTTCACATCCTCAGCAAGAGAACACCAGTTTTCTAGGACAGAGAGAAATTAATACAAAAATTGTTAACAAGGTAACTGAAAGGGTAAAAAGGAAATACTAAGGCTTTAAGGAGGTAACAACTGCAGGAGGCAGTTAACACACTAAGGCTGAGGGAATCAAGGAAGTGGAGAGATGATTAAATTTTGGAGACTTAGAGTGGAAATTGCTTAGAGGAGAGGCCTGACCTCTGAGGAGTGGGCACAAGCTGGCTGATACTGGTACCTCTGAGAGGTGACAGTGAGGCTGGTTCTGTGGTATTGGAGAGAATGCAAACTTGACTCAGCTGCTGCCACAGGAATGAACTGCCATTGTCAACGGGCTGGTGACAGAGTGAGGACGTCCTGCTGGGTGTTGCTCACAGGAGCAGAAAGCAAACTGGTGAAGCAATCCCTTTATCCTGCTCCAGGATTGCAGTTTTTCTCTAATGTCTGCTGATGGCAGAGCATAATAGAGCCACCAGAAAAGCAAAAATATAGTTTGCAAAGTCTCAGCCTCAGCATCAGAAAGCAGAGTATGGAAAAGCGGGGTTGAAGCTAAGAGGCAATAACTTTAATAACTGGCTCACCACACCAGGGAGTGAGCTCTCTCAGCGCCCTGGGCATTTTGCCTGCTTTCTTGCATGGCAAAGATCACTTTCTAGTTGAATGGGAGTTCTGTGGATATACCCTGGCTCTCATATTCAATTATAAATTCCTCTAAGAGTAAGACCAGTGGCTGCGTCATCTCTGTATACCTTCCCAATGCCCCCCAAAGCCTAGCAAAATAGAAATACATGACTGACATAACAATAATTTTGTCAAATGAATGAAGTTGATTCCAAATGAGTAAAATGGACAGGGTTAGAAAGAATCAGGAAATGAGCACAGAGGAAGCCCAACTATAATGAAAGTCACTGTAGATTTGTGGATTGAATGGAATTTGGCCTGAGATACCCGAAAATGCTTATGAAAATCAGGGTCACACCCACTTCGTGGGGTTAACTGGAGGCATCCTGAAGACCCTGCAGGTGTGTTGGCTCTTGACTCTGGCAAGAAGAGAAGTGAAGAGCAGGAGAACAGGGCCCCGTCCCAGGGCTCTCACACGCTGCAAGCAGGCTGTCTCCCCACAGTCTCTTCATGCTCTCCTCAGAATAGGCTGGAACAGTGCTCAGACTCTCAGCAGTAAGATCTGGCAGAGACCTTAAAGAGCTGGTGGCTCCATTATTATTTCTGCTTAACTAATTATCCCCAGATTTAGTGGCATAAAACAACCACCATTTCATATGTTCATAGGTTCTGCGGCACAAGCGTTCAGAAAGAACCCTGGAAATGTTTTTTCTTTGCTTGAGGATGCCTGGAGTCTCAGCTGGGAAGACTCTATGGCTGGTGAAGACATCAGGAGTGGGAGATAGAATAATCTGGGGACATCCTCACTTACAGGTCTGGTAACTAATGCTGACTGCTGGGTTCTCAGCTGGACTGGACTGGAGTGCCTACTGTGGCCTCTGCACATGGCCTGGGCTTCCTCCAGGCACGGCAGCCCTAAAATAGTCAGATGTCTTAAATCATGACTCAGGGCTCCACAGCAAGTGTCCCAGCAGAGAAGGAAGGTTTAATGTCCTAGCCTCAGAAGCCATGCAATGCTACTTCTGCATCTTTCTATTTGATACAATCGAGTTAACAGGCTCACGCTTATTTAAGGGAGAGGACTCTTACAGAGAGTCAATATGATCAATTGTATAAAAGCATGTGGAGAGATTGGATTAAAGATGGTGGTGTGAGAGGTGAGACACAGGCTTCCTCCTAAAACTGCATACAATTCGAAAACATAATTAATACAACTAATCCTGAAAGAGCAACAGGAAAGACGACTGCGCCAGACTGCATGCACCTGGAGAAAAGAGCAGACCTCAGAAACAGGGTAATGTACTAACGCTGTGGTCCAGCAGGACCCAAGCCCTTCTCCCACCCCAGCTCACCTGTGGGAGGAAGAGAAACTGAGCAGGGAGGGAGTAGATGCCTGGGACTGCTGAATACCTAACTGGAGATCTTCTCTGGGAACACAAACCTACATTCCATGGTGCTTGCATGATACTCTTGTGATTATGGGGTTGGAAAACTAAGACAGGCAGATTTCCTGGAGACACTGAGATTCCAGCCGCTTGTGGAAAGCAGGGATCCATATCCAGCTGCTCTGGGACAAAAGAAAGGCAGGAAGTCTGAGAGACTTCATAACAAAGAAGCCCTTAGGAAGAGGGCTGCTAAAGGGGCAAGGACAGCACAGAGCTAGCTGCTTAGGAGAGAGACAGGTAGACAAAATTGTCCAGCGCACTCTGCCAAGCAGATTGGGAGCTTTGCCACATAGACTCTCATGTTTAAGGAGGACAAAGAAATCTTCCTCCTTAGATGATCTTCAGGTGCTCCAGCTCCCTGGCTGGATAAACAGCTCCAAGGACCCCCTCCGTGATACACAGTCTACTGCGCCTTTCTCCCAGCAAGCACCACCTGGCTCACAAGCTGGCAAACCCTATCCTGGCATTAGGCCAGCCAGAGGGCAGATCTGTCTATAGCAACTACAAACACAAAGCATAGAGGCTTATACATGTGTGCTTGGCCCACTGGTTCAGGCAGTGGAGACAGGCATAGGAGCCAGGTAGCAGGAAAAAGCTTTTTCCTCCTCCCAGGCACCAATACCACTCCCCTGTGACCCCCGACATTGCTTCAGGGGCTGAGCAGCTCCAGGGAGTAGAGCTTCTGGGCATTAGAGGGTGCCATATACAAATATGAAATGCCAAAGGAAACTGGCTCAGAGTAAAATTATTAATACCATTCCTGAGAAATATTTAAATGACATCGACCTCATGACTCTTCCTGAAAGGGAGTTCAAAATAAAAATCATTAACAAGCTCATGGAGGTATGGAAAAATATTCAAGAACTCAGGAATGAATGCTGGTTGGAGAGCCAATCATTGAAGAGCACAGTGGTGGGTATTAAAAGCAGATTGGATATGGTGGAAGAGATGATAAATGAAATAGAAACTAGAGAAGAGGAATACAAAGAAGCTGAGGCACAGAGAGAAAAAAGGATCTCTAAGAATGAAAGAATATTGAGAGAACTGTGTGACCAATCCAAACACAACAATATTCGCATTATAGGGGTAGAAGAAGAAGAGAGAGAAAAAGGGACAGAAAGTGTCTGAGGAGGTAATTGCTGAAAACTTCCCCAATCTGGGGAAGGAGATAGTCTCTCAGGCCATGGAGGTGCACAGATCTCCAACACAAGGGACCCAAGGAAGACAACAACAGACATATAGTAATTTAAATGGCAAAGATCAAGGATAAGGACAGACTACAAAAAGCAGCCAGAGAGAGAAAGATCACATACAAAGGAAAGGCCATCAGGCTATCATCAGACTTCTCAACAGAAACCTTAAAGGCTAGAATGGAGTGGCATGATGTATTTAATGCAGTGAAGCAGAAGGGTCTTGAACCAAGAATACTTTATCCAGCAAGATTATCATTTAAATTTGAAGGAGGGATTAAACAATTTACAGATAAGCAAAAGTTGAGAGAATTTACCTCCCATAAGCCATCTCTATAGTGTATTTTGGAGGGACTTCTATAGATGGAAGTGTTCCTAAGGTTTAATAGCTGTCACCAGAGGTCATAAAACCATACGAAAGAAAGCAGAACAGCTAATTACTAAGAAAATGCAAAAATTAAAATAACTATCTCCAAAGTCAATCAAGGGATAGACAAAGAGTACAGAATATAATACTTAATATATAAAGAATGGAGGAGGAAGAAAAAAAAGAATCTTTAGATTGTGTTTGTAATAGCATATTAAGTGAGTTAAGTTAGACTCTTAGATACCAAGGAAGTTAACGTTGAACATTTGGTAACCAGGAATCTAAAGCCTGCAATGCCATTAAGTACATACCTTTCAATAATCACCCTAAATGTAAATGGACTGAATGCACCTATCAAAAGACATAGAGTCACTGAATGGATAAAAAACCAAGACCCATCTATATGCTGCCTACAAGAGACTCACTTTAAACTCAAAGACATACACAGACTAAAAGTGAAGGGATGGAAAAAGATATTTCATGCAATTAATAGGGAGAAAAAAGCAGGAGTTGCAGTACTTGCAGCAAACAAAATAGACTTAAAAACAAAGAAAGTCACAAGAGACAAAGAAGAGCATTACATAATGATAAAAGGGTCAATCCAAGAAGAAGCATTATAAATATCTATGCGCCCAACAAAGGAGCACCTACATATATCAAACAAATACTAACAGAATTAAAAGGAGAAATAGAATGCAATGCATTCATTCTAGGAGACTTCAACAATCCAGTCACTCCCAGACAGAAAATAAGTAAGGAGACAGAGGCATTGAACAACACAATAGAACAGACGGACCTAACAGACATCTACAGAACTCCACACCCAAAAGAAGCAGAATACACATTCCTCTCAAGTGCACATGGAACATTTTTAAAAATAGATCATATACTAGGCCACAAAAAGAGCCTCGGCAAATTCAAAAAGATTGAAATTGTGCCAACCAGTTTCTCAGACCACGAAGGTATGAAACTAGAAATAAATTACGCAAAGAAAATGAAAATCCCACAAACACATGGAGGCTTCACAACATGCTCCTAAATAACCAATGGATCAATGACCAAATAAAAACAGAGATCAAGCAGTATATGGAGACAAATGACAACAATAATTCAACATTGCAAAATCTGTGGGATGCAGCAAAGGCTGTGTTAAGAGGAAAGTATATTGCAATGCAGGCCCACCTCAGGAAAGAAGAACAATCCCATATGAGCAGTCTAAACTCACAATTAATGACTCTAGAAAAATAAGAACAAATGAGGACCAAAGTCAGTAGAAGGAGGGACATAATAAAGATTAGAGCAGAAATAAATAAAATTGAGAAGAATAAAATAATAGAAAGAATCAATGAAAGCAGGAGCTGGTTCTTCGAGAAAGTAAACAATAGAGAAACCCCTGGCCAGACTTATCAAGAAACAAAGAGAGTCTACTCACATAAACAGAATCATAAGTGAGAAAGGAAAAATCACTATGGACACCACAGAAACACAAAGAATTATTAGAGAATACTATGAAATATTATATGCTAACAAACTGGATAACCTAGAAGAAATAGACAACATTCTAGAAAAATACAACCTTCCAAGGCTGACCCAGAAAGAAACAGAAAATCTGAACAGACCAATTACCAGCATGGAAATTGAACTGGAAATCAAAAACCTACCTAAGAACAAAACACCTGGACCAGATGGCTTCACTGCTGAATTTTATCAATCATTTAGTGAAGACCTAATACCCATCCTCCTTAAAGTTTTCCAAAGAATAGAAGAAGAGAGAATACTTCCAAACCCATTCTATGAGTCCAGCATTACTCTAATACCAAAACCAGGCAAAGACACCACAAAAGAAAAAAATTACAAACCAATATCCTTGATGAACATAGACGCAAAAACACTCAACAAAATATTGGCAAACCAAATTCAAAAATACATCAAAAAGATCATCCATCATGATCAGGTAGGATTTATTCCTGGGATGCAAGGATGGTACATCATTCGAAAATCCATCAACATCATCCAAAACATCAACAAAAAGATGGACAAAAACCACATGATTACCTCCATAGATGATGAAAAGGCATTAGACAAAATTCAACATCCATTCATTATAAAAACTCTCAACAAAATGGGTATAGAGGGCAAGTACCTCAACATAATAAAGGCTATATATATGACAAACCCACAGCCAACATTATACTTAACAGTGAGAAACTGAAAGCTTTTCCTTTAAGATCAGGAACAAGACAAGGATGCCCACTCTCCCCACTTCTATTCAACATAGTACTGGAGGTCCTAGCCACAATCAGACAGCACAAAGAAATAAAAGGCATCCAGATTGGCAAGGAAGAAGTTAAACTGTCCCTGTTTGCAGATGACATGATATTGTACTTAAAAAAAAAAACCCTAAAGAATCCTCTCCAAAACTACTAGATCTAATATTTGAATTCAGCAAAGTTGCAGGATACAAAATTAATACACAGAAATCTGTGGTATTCCTATATACTAACAATGAACTAGCAGAGAGTGAAATCAGGAAAACAATTCCATTCACAGTAGCATCAAAAAGAATAAAATACCTAGGAATAAAACTAACCAAGGAAGTGAAAAACCTATACTCTGAAAACTACAATACACTCATGAGAGAAATTAAAGAAGATTCCAATAAATGGAAACATATCCCATGCTCATGGATAGGAAGAATTAATATTGTCAAAATGGCCATCCTGCCTAAAGCAATCTACAGATTCAATGTAATTCCTATCAAAATACCAATGGCATACTTCAACCAACTAGAGAAAATCATTCTAAAATTCATATGGAACCACAAAAGACCCCGAATAGACAAAGCAATCCTGAGAAGGAAGAATAAAGCAGGGGGGATTATGCTCACCAACTTCAAGCTCTACTACAAAGCCACAGTAATCAAGACAATTTGGTACTGGCACAAAAACAGACCCATAGACCAATGGAACAGACTAGAGAGCCCAGATATAAACCCAAGCATATATGCTCAATTAATATACGATAAAGGAGCCATGGACATACAATCAGGAAATGACAGCTTCTTCAACAGCTGATGTTGGCAAAACTGGATAGCTACATGTAGAGAATGAAACTGGATTATTGTTTAACCCCATACACAAAAGTAAACTCAAAATTGATCAAGACCTGAATGTAAGTCATGAAACCATAAAACTCTTAGAAGACAACATTGGCACAAATCTCCTGAATATAATCATGAGCAACTTGTTCCTGAATACATCTCCTTGAGAAAGGGAAACAAAAGCAAAAATTAACTTATGGGACTATATCAAACTAAAAAGTTTATGAGCAGCAAAGGATACCATCAACAGAACAAAAAGGTATCCTACAGTATGGGTGAATATATTTGTAAATGACATGTCCAACAAGGGGTTAACATCCAAAATATATGAAGAACTTACACACATCAACACCCAAGAAGCAAATAACCCGATTAAAAAATGGGCTGAGTATATGTAGAGATAGTTCTCCAAAGAAGAAATTCAGATGGCCAACAGACACATGAAAAGATGCTCCACATCACTAATCAGCAGGAAAATGCAAATTAAAACCACAATGAGATATCACCTCACACCAGTAAGGGTGGGCAGCATTGAAAAGACTAAGAACAACAAATGCTGGTGAAGATGCAGAGAAAGGGGAACCCTCCTACACTGCTGGTGGGAATGTAAGCTAGTTCAACCAGTGTGGAAAGCAATATGGAGGTTCCTCAAAAAACTAAAAATAGAAATACCATTTGACCCTGGAATCCCACTCCTTGGAATTTACCCAAAGAATACCTTCTCAGATTCAAAAAGACATATGCACCCCTATGTTTATCGCAGCACTATTTACAATAGCCAAATATGGAAGCTACCTAAGTGCTCATAACTAGACAAATGGATAAAGAAGATGTCATACATATACAGAATGGAATATTATTCAGCCATAAGAAGAAAACAAATCCTACCATTTGCAACAGTATGGATGGAGCTGGAGGATATTATGTTCAGTTAGATAAGCTAGGTGGAGAAAGACCATTGCTAAATCATTTCCCTCAATTGTGGAGTATAACAACAAAGCAAACTGAAGGAACAAAATAGCAGCAGACTCAGAGAACTCCACGAAGGAACTAGTGGTTACGAAAGGGGAGCGCGGGTGGGGAGGGTGGGAGAAGGGGATTCAGGGGTATTTTGTTTAGTACACATGGTGTGGGGGATCACAGGGAAAACAGTGTGGCACAGAGAAGGCAGAAGGCAAATAGTGAATCTGTGACATCTTACTACACTGACAGACAGTGACTGCATTGGGGTATTGGTGGGGACTTGACAATAAGGGTAAATGTAGTGACCACATTGTTTTTTCATGTGAAACCTTCATAAGAGTGTATATCAATAATACCTTAATAAAAAAGAAAAAATTCAAAAGGCAGAATTACTGGTGAAGGAGGGAAGCAGGGAGAAGGGAGAGACCCAGAGAGACAGAAAGAAAAGGAAAAAGAGAAAGGGGCAGGACAGGGAAAATAGATAATAAAGATATAGACAGGAAAAAGTGAGAAAGAAAAACATGGAGAGACAAGGAGACAGAAAACTGAGGTAAAGGGCAGGGACAGGGGTGGCACGGGGAGAAAAAAAGAGACGCAGATGGAGAAAGCTGGAGGCAGAAGAAAGAAAAGAAATGGGCAGCCAGAGGCAACCCTGAGAACTCTGCCCTGGGAAAGGCTGGCAGGAGTGAGATGAATCCCGATGCCCATGCCCCCTCGCGGCAGGGTCCTGGGGCCAGGAAGGCGAGTCTCACTTCTGCTCTCCCTCTGTGCTGACGCTGGAGATGCGCTTGCAGCCCTGGCCTCTGGCAGGTCTGGCGCCACAAAAAATAAATAAATGATAAAAGCATGTGGAATGAGGAGCATTGTTGTAGATGTCTCTGTGAAATACAATCTGCTACCAGTGTTAAATCCATTCTCCATGTTTTCCAGATGAGGATGCCCAGGTCTGGAGAACGTGGGAAGCATCTTGCAAAGGCCGTTCGGCTAGTTCTCAGCGGTATCAGAGATCCCAACTATACTAGTTTGCTAGAGCTGCTGTAACAAAGTTCCACAATCTGAGGATTCCAAGCAACAGAAATGTATCCGCTCACACTTCTGAAGTCTGGAAGTCTGAAGTTAAGGTTTTAGCAGAGCATGTTCTCTCTGACAACTCTAGGGAGAATTCTTCCTTGCCTCTTCCTATCTTCTGGTGATTTTCTGCAATCCTTGGAGTTCCTTGGCTTATAGATTCCTCACTCCAGTCTCTGCCTCATCACCTCTTGGCATTTTGCCTGTGTGTCTTAACATCATCTTCCCTCTGCTCGTGTCTGTCTCTGTGTCCAAAGTTCCCCTTTTCATAAGGACATCAATTATTCTAGGTGAGGGCCCACCCTAAGGACCTGATTTTGACTTGACTACTTCTATAAAGTCTCTTTTTAAAATCAGGTTGCATTATGAGGAGTTAAGACTTAAACCTATATTTTCTGAGGGGAACACAATTCAACCCATAACACCATCCTTTAAGAAATCCGTGAGACAAGGAGAACTTAGAGATTTATCCTGATTAAAGCTGAGAATCACAGGCAGCAGCTGTGTGGAGGGAACTTCTCTGCCAGGTAAGTTTGGGCCAAGACTCTGAAGGTGTTTCAAAGAGGAAAAAAAGACTGTGCTTGTTTGAACCCACTGGCTTTATGTTTTTGAAATACTGATGACAAAAATAAATGGTGGGTAGTGAGTGCTATCGGAGAGGATTCCAGTGATTCCAGCAAGACTAGATGCTGGAGCCAGTGCCCCTCTCCCATATCTCAGGGGAAGTGCAGCAGCAGTGCTGGCCCAGCTGTGCCAGTGTGGCTGACACACAGCCCACCAGCGAGCAGAGGTGGCTGGTACAGGAGATGAACACCTGAAAAGCTGTTCTTTTACCCTTGGTTTTGAATTGTGAAGGTAGCTTTCCCTTCCATCAAAACTGTGATGTGAAGCAGATGATACACAGATAATAGGGCCTGTGGGACGTTAACAAAGCTAGGAGTCTTGGATGGGAGAGAAACTGTATTTTACTTCATCTATCAGTATTCTTTCCTCTGAATTTAGGGGAATACAAAGTATTTTACATTATTCACCAATAACAACATTAGAAAAAAACAAGAATTGTTGCTATTTATTGAGGGGGTTACCATGGACCACACACCCTGTGGAGCAGTCTGTCTGTACCACTTGGGGCTTTACTACAGTTCTTTGCTCATATCCCCTCTAATCCTTTGTTGTTTTTTTTTGAAGTATCATTGATACACAATCTTTTATTGGTTTAATATAAGTGGTTCAACAGTTAGCCATTGTCTTGCCAATGGGTTTCGGCCCCAGACAAATTCACTATGGGTTCAATGTGACTAAAAAAAATGACAGTGGAATGTTCCTGAGGTAAAAGTGTTTATACCCAACTTGATTCCCACGGTGGCAGGTCAATCACTAGAATCCCGTCCACTCAGAGCGAGTCTGCATGCAGCAAGCTGGTCTCTGCCTCTGGGCCTCTCTGCCCCCACAGCCATCCCAGTCTCTGTCCTTAGTGCTGCCGGTCTCATTTCTGCTCTCCTGCAGCTGTGCAGCAGCCATGCCACCGTGTTGCCCAGAGCACTGGGCAGAGCTCTTTATATAGAGTCAGTAACAATGTACTTCCCACACATGTTTAGTGAGCTAGCCAACCAGGGCTGAGTGAGAATCCTGGCCACAAGAACCTTCACTTTATCCACACCCATATTATTAAATCCTTACCCCCACTAGTGCAGTTGTTATGTAACAACATAGAAAGATGTTACAGAATCATTATCTGTATTCTCCATGCTGTACTTCTGTCCCAATGACCAACTTATATTATGATTGCAAATTATTGTGCCCCTTTAACCTCCCCCCTCCCCCCACCTGCTCTAACTCCTCCCCCATGGTAACCACTAGTCACTTCTCAGTGTCTATGAGTTGACTGCTGTTTTGTTCCTTCTGTTTTGCTTTGTTTTTAGATTCCACAAATAAGTGAAATCATATTGTCTTTCTCTACCTGGCTTATTTCACTGAGCATAATACCCTCTAGCTCCATCCATGTTGTTGCAAATGGTAGGATTCCTTTTCTTTCTATGGCTGAACAATATTCCATTGTGTATATGTACCACATCTTCTTTATCCATTCATCTATTGATAGACACTTAGGTTGGTTCCATATCTTGGCTATTGCAAACAGTGCTGTGATAAACATAGGGGTGCATATATCTTTTTGAATTAGGGATTTTGTTTACTCTGGGTAAATTTCTAGAAGTGGAATTACTGGATCAAATGGTATTTCTATTTTTAGTTTTTTAAGGAACCTCAGTACTGCTTTCCACAGTGGTTGCACCAATTTTCTTTCACATCAACAGTGTAGGAGTGTTCCCATTTTTCTGCATCCTCACCAACACTTGTTATTTCTTGTCTTTTGGAGAGTGGCCATTCTAACTGGTGTGAGGTGATATCTCATTGTGGTTTTGATTTGCATTTCCCTGATGATTAGTGACATGGAGCAACTTTTCATGTGCCTGTTGGCCATCTGTGGATAAAGTGAAGGTTCCTGTGGCCAGGATTCTCACCTGGCCCTGGTCGGCTAGCTCACTACACACGTGTGGGCAATACATTGTTACTGACTCTATATAAAAGCTCTGCCCAGTGTGCTTGGTGACATGGTGACACAGCCACAAGGCTGCAGCAGAGCAGAGCAGAAGCTGGAGTGGTGGTAGCACTGAGGACAGAGACTGAGATGGCTGTGGGGGTAGAGAGGCCCAGAGGCAGAGACCAGCTTGCTGCATGCAGACTTGCTCCAAGTGGACGGGATTCTAGTGATTGACTTGCCACCATGGGAATGAACTTGGGTATAACCCTTTCATCCGAAGAACGTTGTACTGTCATTTCTTTGGTTTCATTGAATCCACAGTGAACTTGTCAGGGGCTGAAACTCATTGGCAAGACAATTGGCGGTAGTTGGCAGGATTCATTGTTGACCAAGGAAAACAAAAGGCTGCTCTCATGGGAGGAGTGTTTCAGTGGGCTGCACCTATGGACAGGGAGACATTCCAGTGAGTGTCCCCTGTGGACATGTGGTACTGTGACAGGGTGGAGGACTGGAGTCCACCCCAAGAGAAATAAATTTTGTTGCTGACTGAAATGGCATCAGTATGTAGTGCTGTGGAAATAGTAAAGGATGTCATGGTAGCCTGAGAGGAAGCAGCATGAGAAAGAGCAGTGGCCCAAGAAGGAGTGGCATGAGAAGAAGCAACACGAGAGTGCAGGCTGCCAGGTGCCATGGGGCAGGTGAACGATGTAGTGGAGCCGTCAGCCCCAGAAATGGTGGACCAGAGGTTTGGTGAAGAGGTGGGGGTGGAGGCCCTGCTGCTGCCAGAGGGATCAGCCCCTCTTTTACTGAAACCCCACCTGGTTGAAAGCTGGTGGAGAGCCCGAAGGATTTGGCAGCTGCGGGTTCTTTCAGGAGAGGTGCAGTCCCCTCCCCGGTCATGGAGCACTCCGTGCTCTGCTTCTATCCTCAGGCTCAAGCACAAAAGGAAATATGGTCTGCTTCTTGAATGAAGAATTTAAGGGCCCTGTGGAGGTCACGAGGACCCAGATATGGGTTTATTTAAAAGGCAGGAGCAGAAGGAAAGAAATTGGATGACTGTAGCTGTAGCAACAACAGAGATCAGAGCAGTGGTTCTGGCTGTTGAAGATGAAGAAGAAGGCAGAGATAAAGCAACAAGATCAGTCTGTGTGTCTGCAGGACTTTCTGCTGGAGAGGCTGGAGAAGGTGGGTATTGTAAGGCCCACCCATGGTTCTTTTACAATGTTCCAGCTTCCTAGCACAGGGACCATTGCAGAGGATTGAGGGCAGGCACATAGATTGAGAGGCAAGAATCCTGGAGGGGTGGAGTTGTTGATAAAGTGAAGGTTCCTGTGGCCAGGATTCTCACCTGGCCCTGGTTGGTTAGCTCACTACACACGTGTGGGCAATATGTCATTACTGACTCTATATAAAGAGCTCTGCCCAGTGCTCTGGGTGACACAGTGGCATGGCTGCTGCACAACTGCAGGAGAGCAGAGACGAGACTGGAGAGGTGGCAGCGCTGAGGACAGAGACTGAGACGGCTGCAGGAGTAGAGAGGCCCAGAGGCAGATACCTGCTTGCTGCATGCAGACTCGCTCTGAGTGGACAGGATTCTAGTGATTGACCTGCCATCATGGAAATAAAATTGGGTATAACCCTTTCACCCCAAGAACATTCTTCTGTCATTTTTTGGGTCACATTGAATCCACAGTGAACTTGTCTAGGGCTGAAACCCATTGGCAAGGTACCATCTGTAATTCTTCTTTGGATAAGTGTCTGTTCAGATCTTCTGCCCATTTTTAATCAGGTTATTTGTTTTTTGGGTGTTTTGACATATGAATTCTTGATATATTTTGGATGTCACCCCCTTATCAGATGAGTCATTTATGAATATATTCTTTTGTACTGTAGTTTTCCTTTTTGTTCTGCTGATGGTATCCTCTGCTGTACAGAAGCTTTTTACTATGCTTTAGTCCCACTTCTTCATTTTTTACTTTGCTTCCCTTGCTGGAGGAAATGTGTCCAGGAAAAAACTGCTCATACTATGTTCAAGAGATTTTTTCTTATGTTTTCTTCTAAGAGTTTTATGGTTTCATAACTTATATCTGGGTCTTTGATCCATTTTGAGTATACTTTTGTGTAGAGAGTTAGACAGTAATCCAGTTTCATTCTCTTGCATATAGCTGTGCAGTTTTGCCAACACCAGTTATTGAAGAGGCTGTCTTTTCCTTGTGTATATTCATGGTTCCTTTATCATATATTAATTGACCATATATGCATGGGTTTATATCTGGGTTCTCTATTCTGTTCCATTGATCTGAGTCTGTTCTTATGCCAGTACCAAACTGTTTCGATTACTGTAGCTTTGTAGTAGAGCTTGAAGTTAGGGACCATAATCCCCCCAGGTTTTTTATTCTTTCTCAGGATTGCTTTGACTATTTGAGGTCTTTTGTGGTTCCATATGAATTTTATAACTGTTTGTTTTTAGTTCATTGAAAAATGCTGTTGGTATTTTTAGTGATTGCATTGAATCTGTAAATGGCTTTTGGGCGAGATGGCCATTTTGATAATATGAATTCTTACTACCCATGAGCACAGGATAGAACTTCATTTATTAGTGTCTTCTTTAATTTTTCTCATAAGTGTCTAAATACTTTTCAGAGTATAGGTCTTGACCTCCTTGGTTAGCTTTATTCCTAGTTATTTTATTGTTTTTTGATGCAATTGTAAATGGAGTTGTTTTCCTGATTTCTCTTTCTGCTAGTTCATTGTTAGTATATAAGCATGCAACAGATTTCTGTATATTAATTTTATATCCTGCAACTTTGCTGAATTCAGTTATTAGTTCTCATAGGTTTTTTGTGGGGTCTTTAGGGTTTTTATGTATAATATCATGTCATCTGCAAATAGTGACAGTTTAACTTCTTCCTTACCAATTTGGATGCCTTTTATCTCATTGTTTTGTCTGATTGCCATGGCTCCTTTGCTGTGGTTGTTGTTGGTTTCTTTTTGCACACTTGCTTCTGGTATGGCTTTTAGTCTCTAAAACTGTATCTGCTTGTTAGAGGGCCGCCCTCAGGCTGCCAGAGCCCACTTTTCTGGCCACGATGGGAGCTGGCAGTACTTGGGAATTTACATCCCACTGGGGCAGCTTTTGCCTAATGACTTGCAGGTGTGGGATGTAAACCTGCAGAGATATACAAATTTCCTAGTTCCCTCATCCTCTGTGTTTTTGCCCTATGTTGTCCCCTGAAGAAACTGTGGCATTGAGCCAAAATTATTCTCCTTGAGACATGTAGCTCTGCATCAGAGAATGTTCACCTCAGGCAAGTTCACTCTGGATTCGATGAGACTGAAAAATGACAAGTGTTTATACCAAGCTTTACTCTCATGGTGGTAGGTCGAGTGCTAGAATCACATCTGTGTCTGGAAAATCTGCAATCCATCCCCCTCTCTGCCTCTGAGCAAAGCTCTGTAAGGAGCTCTTTATATAGCAACACAGGCAATAATGGTATATTCCCAACACGTGTGCAAGCATGCACCTGTGCAGTTAGCTAAGTATTACATCATTGCATGTGCACAGTAGGTGGGTAGATTAGGATCAGGTGAGGATCCTGGCCATGGATCCTCCATTTTCCCTATAAGATATGACTTGATATTTCACCCTTCCTTAACCTCCTTCCCCTGCCAGTCCTAATTTCCCACTTCTCTACTAGTTTTTACTGATCACAGTTCCTAATAGTTTTCACATGCATTCTAATTTCAGGGTTCATTTTGCCCTATCCAAGACACCATCTTATCCAATATTACAACCACTCCCATGAGGCAGGTAGGATCATTCTTATTCTGCAAACATCAAAACTCTGGATTTGAGTGATTTTCCCCCAGTCACATTACAAGTTAGTAGTTGTTTTGGCTTTCAAACCAGTCCTTTCTCTGCAGATATATTATATTGCCCCGAATATACAACTCATCTTATTTCCTTGGGCTAATTGCCTTGGGCTTTCCTGAATTCCTTGACCCAGGAGGTACTGATGTTCCTATTATTTTCTCTTGAGGGATTGGCCAAGCCTAGGATTTTACCAGAACAGTGAATGAGGCAGAGACATATTCTTTATGTTCTCTTCTCAAGTCACAGTGTAGACACTAAAGAGAGTCCTAAATTATTGGACACTCCTTCCACTGAAGACTGGGATCTACCTACCCTCCCCTTGAATCTAGGCTGACCCACGACAGTGTGACAAATAGATGACAGCAAATGTGATCTGGGAGTAGATTTTGAAAGACTGAAAGTTTCTGCCTTGGTCTTTTGGAGTCCTGAGCTGTCATATAAGAAGTTCCACTGCTCTGAGTATGCTAGACTATGAGGAAGCCTACAGTAGCCATATGGAGAGGTCATTTGGAGAAAGGTATCCAGCCAGCTAATACCTTTTAAGTTTATCCCAGGTGAGGCTTCAGACATCAAAGAAAAGATGAGTCATCCCTCATATGCTTTGTATTCTTGACCCATAGAAACCATGATTATAAAAAAATGGTATTTATGCCATTAAATTTTGAGGTTGTTTTGTCATTCATTAATAGTTAACTATAATGCCTGGATATATCAGATGGTACAGAAAGCATCTGTATAAGCAATGGCATCTAGTCCCCCACCTTTCCACCATCCCTTATACTGCCATTCCACCTGCTCCTCAAAATTTCTGACCATGGTCTTAGAGTTGGAAACAGGTGAACTTTGAACTTCAGCCAATTACAACCACATTCAGTTTCTAACCTGACACTTAATCCAAGGTAGGGAGGAACTGCCACTTGAGAGCAATGGGCCTTGAGTAAGCCATATGGCTTGAGACCAGTTTCCTCCCAGTACCACTAAACTTTTGTCTTTTTGCTTTCTGGTTACCTTCTAAATTATGTTAGCGGCTCTGGAGCCCAACACTTTGGACATAATGAGGTAACATGTTCATATTTGTAGGAAAAGCACTGTTTCAACATTTGGTTCTGTTTTAACTTTGCCACTTTGCCACTTTGGGCAAGTCACAACCTCTCTGCATTTCACTACTTGATTTTCTTGCCTCTAAAATGAGACAGTTGTCATTTTATGAAGGATTTTATGGTCTTCCTAGAAGAATGATTTGTTCCTCTCATGTGGTTTCTGTGGCACATTGTACATACTCATATCAGTCATAGGATTCATGCATATCAATCATATCACATCCGTTACACATCTTATTCACATAATACAGAACTGATGCCATGGGCAGAAGGCACTGTGTAGGTGTGAGCTTCAGTCAGACACTTGGGTTTGCCAGTTACTAGCTGTGTGACCTTGAGCAAAGTATTAATCTCTCAAATCCAAGTTTTACTTACATGCAAAATAAAATTTCTTTTTTAGTCACATCTACCTCATACACCTGTACTGAGGATCAAGGTAAATGATGAAGAAAGATAATGGGGAGGTAAGTAAGCAATCAAAAACTGCTGCTATCCTTATCATGAAAGCTTTTCCTTTAAAAATAACTCATGATATTATTTACTTCCTCTTACAATTTAATTGGTCTGAAACAAAATTTAGGGCTCTAAAAACAGTTCAATGAATGGCATAAATTACAGATTCCAGAGTAAAAGGGTACACTTGTTTTTTTTTTCTGGTTCATTCAAAGTAAACATTTGCTACAGCAAGGGCAAAAGCACGTGCCACACATGCACCTGTCCCTCAGCGTCCCAGCCCCCCAAAGACAATCATACTTCCTGTAGACCTAGAAGACCTACTTCAGCCCTAGTCTGAGGTCATCTTATCTGCCCTCAAAAGCTCTGAAAAGAAAAGTGAAAAAAAAAAAAGGAAGCATCAGCCATAGTCCACTCAACAAACCAGGGCAGTATTAAGCCACTTTCATCGTAGGAACTCCATGTGTTAGTTAGCAAAACAGTGGTCCTATGTTGTCACCAGTAGACAGAGGGGCCTGGGCTGGCTCTGAGAATGCTGACGAGCATTAATGGCCTCAGGATCTCAGTCCTATATTGGCACTGAATCTGCTCACCTCTGACCTTGACTTCCCACACTGCTGAGAAGCTTCTGACATCACTCTCCAGAGTTGGGGCTGGGGGTAGGGTATCAGGGCCCAAGTCTTGCTCATGTCTAATTCCCATCTTTCAGTACAGTACCAAGACAACACTCAATCAATGTATAGTGACTGAATGAATGATAAAATGAATTGATGTGTAAATTACATCAGCTGGGTTTTGTTTGGCCACTTACATTGATCTCCACCTCTGACATTGTCCTTTAGCACTTCTTAAGTTTGGGCTAGAGAATGGAGGGAAAAATAATTTATGAAGCCCCTACCATCTACACACTGTACACTGTTACTTCACTCTCCCAGGAACTCTATTTTATAATGAAAAAGGGAAGTTCAGAAAAATTAAGAAATTCTTCTAAGCTCCTACGGACAATGGGGAGGGGGGGCAATTTCAAGATTCAAACTCCAATTTTCTGACTTGAAAGTTCATGATTTCTCCTCTATGACATGACATTTCTCAGAATTAGAGGGAGTAGGGAGAAAACAATGGCTGGGGCGACTGACCCTTGAGATAAACTGTCTTGAACAGCATCCAAACCATTTTGACGGAGGGTCACAGATATGCTGGGATGGGGACAACCATTTGCTCCACAAACTTGGAGCAGCAGCTTCCACATCCCAGCACCATCTGAAACAGATAAATAAGTTTCCCAGTCAGCCTCCTGGGACGTGCCCAAGAGAGCTCCCTTGACCTCTCTTTGAAGGGAATTATTAAAAATGAATCCGCATAACTTTTTTTTTTGCAGCACCATCAGAAGAGCAGTAAGTGTAAAATAAGCTGGATTTCAGTTTAGCTCTTGTCAGAGAGACATGCAGGCAGAGAGGGCTGTATGTGTGAAGCAGTTAGGAGCCTGAAGTTTCTAAACACAGTGTCAGAGGTTGGTGACGCCCACACGCCTCTGTATACCCTGATTGCTGGCCCATGTGTGTCATTTCTCTGTGGCATCCTCCTCAGAGAGGTCAAAGCTTCTGCAGACCGTGACCCAGCAGACTGGCTGCAAGGAGTTTTTAAGGCCCCTTTGTTGAAAAATGCTAAATGTCATCCTTTGCAAAGAACAGCACTTGAATGGCATCAGAAACTGTTACTAGCCCACATCATTTCCTTTCTCACCTAAGAAATCTGAGAATCTCAAGGAACACATACCAGAGTTAGAAGCAGTGGTGGGAACTCTCCATCCTGAGTACATCAGTCTAGCCATCCTCATCCTTAGGAGTCCCAGACTATTCATGATCATATACAATGCTGTTCCACAGGGGACACCATGCTCTCCACTGGAGCACCATTCATGTGGTTCCTGAGTAGAACAGATCCCATTTCTGTACTCACTTTCCCAAGACATCTATAGTGCAGTGGTGATAAAATAGGAGAATAAAGGGATTAGTACCTGATAGTCACTGATGTGATAATGACACCTCTCGTTGTATTTTTGGTGTAGACTTGTGGATTTTACTCAGCTGGCCATCAACTTCAGCTCCACAACCTAAGATGAAGGAATTTTGCATGTGTTCAGCCACTTCTTTCCTAGGATCAGGAACAGAGGAAAGACAGAGAAGGATAGGCCCCACTCCCTGGTCTCAGTGTCTACGATCAACTGGTGCAGTATTTCCCAAATGTTCAGAAACAGAGAGTTGAGATGTATAGAGACAAGCTTCTCACGCAGGATCCGTATTGGTGGCAGTAGTCTTATAAAGTTGGGGAGATTTGAGTTCTGGTTCCGGCTTTACCCAAAACTTGCTGAATAATCTGGAGCAAATGATTTAAGTGTTTGGCTTTCACAAGTGTAAAATAAGGTACTGGAGAAAATGAACACACTCTTTCTGGCAGTGAGACTAGAAAAATAGGCTGGAATCAGATTGTGAGGTTAATTTTGCTGAGAATTCTGGATTTTGTAAATTGACAAGGGAGATATTATCCCATCCCACTGGCACAAGCAAGCATCCTCCTGGCTGTCGTGGTCATGAAGCAGCAGGAACACCCCCTTTGCCTCAGGCGCTGTACACTTACTATACATCCCGCAGGCCACGTGATTAGACCTCATCTGCCCTCATACAACCTCTGTTAATGGAATGATATCATGACTAAAGACCCAGTTTAGAGATTTTGCAATCCAGAGATAATGGTGAAGTGACATAGCTGCTAGCGACCTTCTGGCCACAGCAGACATACGTTATTACAGTAACAAGAATTACTGTAATAAAAAACAGTGTGGTAATGAATGAGAAGCCAGACAAACAGATCATTAGAAGAGCACAGAGAGGCCTTGTGTATGTGGGACCTTGATATGTGTTGGCATCTCAATTTTTAAAAGTTTAAACTTATAATTTATATTATTTAGATAAATGGTACTGGGAAAACTGAGTTCCCCGTGTAGAGAAAAGTGACATTGGATTCCTACTTCACCCTGTGCGAAAAAGAACACAAAACAGTACGAAAATGCCAGAGCAACCAAAGTCCTCGAGCGAAAGGCACAGGCGTCCAGCTAATGTGAAGTGAGGCTGAGAACAAGGAAGGATGTGGGAGATGATTTGCTCAGCATGACCCCAAAATTTGAAATGATAAGGATCTCTACTTCTCATCTTACAGCAGAACTGTGCAAAATTGTGCCAGGGACTTCTCTGTGTCCCCCAAAGCCTGTTTTCCTTCCCTCCTGTCGTTGCCACATCTAAATGATCAGATTCTCTTGCAGTTTGCTATGTCCGTGGCCTGAACCCTGACTGCTGGAATACGGGCGGGAGTGGTGTATGCTACTTCCAGGACTGTCACATGCAGATCTTCCATAAACATTCTGCCATCTTCTTCCCACGTAGGTCATTGGAAAGGACTCTACTGATCTAAAGGAGAACACAGACTCAAGATGAAAGAAATTGGAGCCTTTGCAGGCCCGTGTTGCAGGCTGCCCACTAACACAGCCTACTGCATTGGACTATGATGTCAGTGAGAAATGAACTCTTGGTGTGTTGAACCACTGAGATTTGGGGAATTACCTGTTACCATAGTTCATGTTGCCTGAAATAACCAAAATGACCTCCATATGGATTAAAATATAGCATTATAAATGTCCTAGAACACAATTTACAAGGAAGGTTTCATGATGTTTAGATGGAAAAAAAGGTTTCTAAGCATGGGGAAAAGGCCCAAAACATACATTAATGTTTAATAGATTCAATGACATAAAATCCTTTTAAACCAATCACTATTCATTTATTTAATCGTAGTGGGTACACTTATCATGAGATTTACCCTCTTAATAAACGTTTAAGTGTATGTACTGTGAACAAGAAGCCCAATGTTGTGCAGCAGATCTCGAGAACGTACCTTGCTTAACTTAACTGAAACTTTATACCTGTTGAACAACTTTCTACTCCTCTCTCCCTCCGGCCCCTGGCAACCACATTTCTACTCGCTGTGTCTGAGTCTGACTGTTTCAGATCCCTCCTGTGGGTGGAATCACACAGTGTTTGTTCTCTGAGTCTGGCTGATTTCACTCAGCATAATGCCCTCCGGGTTCATCCAGGTTGTCATATATGGCAGGATTTCCTTCTGTTTTAAAGCTGGAAATATTCCACCATATGTATGTTCCACATTTTACTTATCCATTCATTCCTGGATGGACACCTAGGTTGTTTCCATCGCTTGGCTATTGTAAATAATGCTGCCATGAACATGGGAGTGCAGACCTCTCTTTGAAACACATCACTAATCATTACTCATTTAAAAATAAACTTTCATATTTGCTTTATAATTGTAGTCAGTACACCTCTGGGCAAACAAAAACTATTTTTTCAGTTTAAAACATATCTGAGCTATATATATTATTCCTATTAATGTTGAGCCTATAACGATAATAATTAAAAATTAAAATGTTATTTATACTAGATGATAAAATAAATAGAAACATTATTCACTAGCTGGTATGTAAATATTTTCAAAACACTGAGATTCACAGTCCCATCAAGCTTCAATGTGACAAAACTGTAATATCTTAAATAGCAGCCATTTCTTAAACTGATGATGAAAGATACATGATTCCAAACTATTTCTTGATAAATAGACAAAAGGAGGCCCACGTTTTTCAGCATGGTTCTGAAAGTTCTCAGGATGGTTCTGGGTTATTTGGTTTGTTTGAAGGTTGAGTTAATCTAGAATGAATCCTCTTCTATTTTCAAGATGTGAAGGTAGTGGTGGGGCTAGAGGAGCAGGGGAGAAAGAGAACAAAGAGAAAAGGTCCTTTTCACAGAAATTGTCCCCTTGCACCTCCTGACAATAATGAATTCAGGCTGGAGGGAGAGGTGGACAGATGATCATAGTCAGGCAGCAAAGGTGATACCTGAGCGGAGGGGAGAGGAAAGCTCTGTCTTTGACACTAAGGCCCACCTGGTGGTGAGGGACCACATGGGGCCGGCCCTTGGCTTCATATTCTGTTGGAAAAGTTGCTTGTGATGTGAAGACTTGTAACTCATCTCCTATGAATGGGTTATGTATAATTTCAGCCACCAACTTTTCTTCTGTGCATTTAGAGTTTTCTCCATTCAAGTCTATTCTCGGAAAGTTATTTCTTCCTTAAACTTTTCTGTTTCCCCCAGGCTGCAGATTTCTGACGACTCTCTAGGCTAGTATTCTTCAAAATGACTCCAGTTTTTTGTATTCCTTTTGAATAGAGCTAAGCCTGGCAAGGAGTTCCTATTTTTTTCTGAATCAATGCTAGCAAGCTCTGGGGCAAATTTTTTTCCCTTTTAATAAAAAGCTGACTTTTATTTGGCCTAAATATTCTGAGCAAAATATAAGACCTGTGAAAAATGTTTCTCTAACTCCCACAAGAAGCTGTAGAAGTCAAAGCCCAAGTCAGGTCACCGCCCAGCTTTCCAAGGATTCATTAGAAGTAAGGCTTCACCTAGGTTCACAGCCCCAGCATGGCACCAATGGCACACCACCAACCCCCCACATCCACCTTCCGCAGCGATGGCTGTACAGGGCTATAATTTCAGTGTGTACTCCCTAGTGCTGCACTTAGAACCTAGACTCCACCTGGACACTGGGAAGACCATCAGTGGAGCTGACAGAGAAGAGGACAGATACACTAAAGAGCTCACATGCTCCACAACTGTCCACTGCTCCTTCCTCTCTCACTGTCTTCAGTAACTTTTTTTTAATATAATTTATTTTATTATCATTAATTTACAATTACATGTGCAATATTACGATTATTAAACTACCCCTTCATCAGGTCCCCCCCACCAACCCCATTACAGTCACTGTCCATCAGCGTAGTGAGATGCTATAGAATCACTACTTGTCTTCTCTGAGTTGTACTGCCCTCCCCGTGCCCCCCCAACATTACATCTGCTAATCGTAATGCCCCTTTTTCCCTCTTATCCCTCCCTTCCCACCCATTTTCCCCAGTCCCTTTCCCTTTGGTAACTATTAGTCCGTTTTCAGTAACTTTTTATTTAGGAAAATTTTCAAAAAAGGAAAAGTAGGTATATTAGTCAACAAACGTCCACTTACCTGCTACCTATATTAAATATTGTTAACATTTCATACAATTTACCCTCCTCACCATATTCATTTTTTTAAATTCTTTAATTTTTTAGATGAACCACTTCAAAATAAATCATAAACATCCGGACCCTTCAGTATACATTTCCAAAATACAAGAAGATTCTGCTACATAACTATGTATCTTTGTGGTACTATTGTTACCCACTTTACAGATGGGGAAATGAATTGATGCATGAACGTCTCTTTGAGGACAGTTGGGAACTAAATAAAGCTTTAGCACATTTAGCTGTTCGGGTGAGCTGTTCAGCTGTTTAGCTGTGGAGGGTGAGCTGGTGAATGACCCTGAGACATGGTAAGGGTCTTCCCAAGTGGCAGCTCTGAGGAAGTTCACTGAACTATGGGGGCTTATATAAAAATTTTAAATTACTGTGAGAGAAAAATATACATAAAAAAATGAGAAGACAAGTGACAAACTGTGAAAAACATACCCAGTTTGTATAGCACAAATCAAAGATGAATATTCTTAATATATAAAGAGCTCTTCTAGATCAATAAAAAGCTGAACACTTCATTTTTAAATAGAAATGAGTATTTTAGTGGCCATCTTTTGTTTTGCTAGCGAAGCATCCTTTCCCTCTAGTTCGCATGATTTTGCTTTGGGAAAATACCCTTTACTACCTGATGGAACTGTTAATAGCACGGTTCCACATCCCCTACCTTAAGAGCTGGCATGTGACCAGTGAGACTACCTCACCCTCAGACACACTGACTAGTTCAGGGGTTGGCATGCTCCCAATTAGTCAGTCTTTTGTAGGCACTCAAGCTGTTGCAATTCTATAAAATAAAGTCATCCCTCCTTTATGTTTTGTTTTTTTGCTGGTAGCCTGAGGACAATGTCAGCCGAGTCATCTTTGCTGCTGCATGGGGAAGAGCATGGCTGAGAATATGGACCATCTGGGTGGGGCAGTGGGAGAGAGAGAGAGATGATTTCATGATCGCATGGGTTGAGGTCCTAGATCTAGACTTGCCTGAAAGTAGGCACACCCCTAGGTTTCCTAGTTCTAAGATCCAATAAATCCTCAAGTGTGTCACATTTCTGCTGTTTGCCATCAAAGAGTATGACCTAATATATTTGTTTCTGAACAATCACAAGAGAAAAAATTTTAAATGGCCAATGGACCATTTGCTAATATAGAAATTATCTCATGAGTCAAAAGGAAAAGGCAAATTAAAATCAAATAATGTTTTTTATATAATATTTTCAAAGATTAAATAGGTTTACAAATACTGAAAAGGTATAAAATTAAATACTCTTCAGGTTATGGGTCTACGTGGAGAGGGGAGTGGGAACGGGGACAAAGGTTCCTGATGGACCCTCTTGCTGATTTAATCCTTTTTGCTTCCTGGGCTAGACTCTGCTTCCAGAAATCCTCTCATTTCACTCAAAGGTCTTGTTCAACGACCAGATGCTGTGATCCGCTACTTTCCAAAAAGTGCCTGAGCTCCCTTGCTGTATCCATGGTCCAGTGTTTTAGTCCTAGCTTCACTGACTTCTCTGCAGCTGGGTGCCCTGAGATGAGAGTCTGCTCTGCAGAAAATGACACAAGCTAGAAACTTCAGCTTCTTCCCCATTAGCCTACCTCTTCACACCATGGTTTAGATACACATGTACACACACATACAGAGGTCTGATGGTCAGCACAATTTTGAGTGGGGACTGTGGCATCTGACTGCCAGGGTTTGAATCTTGGCTCTGAATCTTACTAGATACATGACCCCCCCAAAAATACTTAACCCCTCTGTGCCTCAGCTTCTTCATCTGAAAAATAGGGTCAATAAAAATATCTTTATCATTGTTTTGAGGGTAAATGCATACATCTGCAACATCCCTCAGCATAGCACATGGCACACAGGTCACCACCAGTACATGCAATTACCATTCTTTTATAGGCACACACATTTTTTTCCAGAATTGGAAAGCTTATATACCATTATGAAAATGTATGGACAAGTGACAGAAACTAGTGTCAAAGTAGCTTGAGCAAAGAGGAAGTTTATTGGGTCATTTGACTGGAGACTCCAGAGGTGGAGCTCACCCCCAGCCTGGTTATATCCAAAGTTCAAATGCTGTCAAAGGGCACAAGTTGCCTGAGAATTGGGCTACTGAGTTTTATAATTGTGATTTGGGTGTTAACGATACAGTTAAACTCAGAGTTAAGAAATCAGGGTTCAAATCTCAGTTTTACCACTTGTCAATGTATGAATTTGAGGGAGTCAATCCCTGTCTTTGGGAAAATCCACTGCAAGGGGCATGAGAGCCACACCATCATATTGCTGCCTGGCAGCTGCATCTGGGGAGGTCTCTCCCTGCACTCTAGGTGAAACCTCAATCTGAACAGGGGGAGGATTCTTGAGTCTGAATAAGAAAGAATTCTCTGGCAGGTCGGACTAGTGTAGGTAAGGAAGGAATTCATTAGAGTTAGAGTAGCAGCAAATGTCAGCTGCTTTGCAGGCAGCAGAGAGCAAGGAAGAGCAGAGGGAGGAAAGGGAAGCTCATTGAACTCTTGCTCAGTGTAGGGAAGATCCCTTGCCAACTCCTGAAGCCAGGGTCACCTGGCGTCCAGCGTCCACTTGAATCTGCATGGCATGGGAACTAAGTCCCTACCACCCCAGGATTTGGGGGAGCTGCAGAACACCAGACGGACTGAGATTATGTTCTGAGAACTTCCCAAAGGCAAAGAAGGGAGATTTTCAGGCAGGTTATTAAAGAGCATGATCATACAACTGCAGTCCTGTCTGGGTCACCCAGTTGACAGAAACTGGCAAGCCCAAATCAGAGATCTCAGTAGCCTTTCCCTACTTGTCTGAAGTAGGACAGAGAGAGTGAAGACTTGTGCTTAAATCTAGAAAATTGAATGACATAGTGAAGTAACAAAGATGCTTACTACTGGAAGAGTACAGAGACATAATGCAATAAGTTGAGCAGTGAGAAGTTTCCATTTAAGGCAAAAAGTACACATTCAAAAAAAAGATGAGGGTGGGAAACCTAAGAAAAGAGGCACAGTTAAGGGTTTAGGATTCTGTGATTTAAGGCTTTCAAGAATGGGACAAAGGGCAGCAGGGCGGGGTGTTGGTTTGACATGTGGTCTCATGATGTCTTTCTCTGGTGAGAAAGGTTATGTCACCACCCACAGTCAGTCCTCCAGGTAATTCTGTAAGATAAACTTAACACAAGGAATTTGTTGATCCTGTTCTTCTCCAAGATAGTGGTTCCCCTCAAGCAGCAGGCCCCTATCATTCAGGACTATTTGCCCTGCTCTAAGATAGGGTGGTTGTTGGCTAATTACCAAAGAATACGTTAGGAATCTTACCTCCTAACTACCTGTTTCTTTTTTTTCATTCCCCTTTATTTCTTTGTTATTAATATATTATTGATATACACTTTTATGAAGGTTTCACATGAAAAAACAATGTGGTTACTACATTCACCCATGTTATCGTGTCCCCACAATACCCCATTGCAGTCACTGTCCATCAGTGTAGTAAGATGCCACAGATTTACTATTTGCCTTTTCTGTGCTTCCACATGATCCCCCTAACACCATGTGTGCCAGTCATAATACCCCTCAGTCCCCCTTCTCCTTCTCTCCCCACCTGCCCTCCCCCAACCCTCCCCTTTGGTAAGCGCTAGTCCCTTCTTGGAGTCTGTGAGTCTGTTGCTGTTTTGTTCCTTCAGTTTTGCTTCATTGTTATACTCCACAAATAACGGAAACCACTTGATACTTGTCTTCCTCCACCTGACTTATTTCACTGAGCATAATATCCTCTAGATCCATACATGTTGCTGCAAATGGTAGGATATGTTTCTTTCTTATGGCTGAATAGTATTCCATTGTGTATGTATACCACATCTTCTTTATCCATTCATCTACTGATGGACACTTAGGTTGATTCCATATCTTGGCTATTGTAAATAGTACTGCAATAAACATAGGTGTGCATATGTCCTTTTGAATCTGACAAATTATATTCTTCGGGTAAATTCCTAGGAGTGGAATTCCTGGGTCAAATGGTATTTCTATTTTTAGTATTTTGAGGAACCTTTATATTGCTTTCCACAATGGCTGAACTAGCATACATTCCCACCAGCAGTGTAGGAGGGTTCCCCTATGTCCACATACTCGCCAGCATTTGTTGTCCTTAGTCTTTTTGATATTGGCCATACTAACTAGTGTGAGGTGATATCTCATTGTGGTTTTTATTTGCATTTCCTTGATAATTAGTGATGTGGAACATCTTTTCATGTGCCTGTTGGTCATCTGAATTTCTTCTTTGGAGAATTGTCTGTTCATACCCTCCGCCCATTTTTTAAACAGGTTATTTGCTTTTTGGGTGTTGAGGCATGTGAGTTCTTTATATATTTTGGATGTTAACCCCTTGTCGGATATGTCACTTACAAATACATCCTCCTATACTGTAGGATTCCTTTTGGTTCTGTTGATGGTGTCCTTTGCTGTACAGAAACTTTTTAGTTTGATGTAGTCACATGTGTTCATTTTTGCTTTTATTTCCCTTGCTCAAAGAGATAACATTCAGAAAGAAGTTGCTCATGCTTATATTCAGGACATTTTTGCCTATGTAGTCTTCTAGAGTTTTATGGTTTCATGACTTACATTCGGGTCTTTGATCCATTTCGAGTTTAATTTTGTGTATGGGGATAGACAATAATCCAGTTTCATTCTCTTGCATATAGCTGTTCAGTTTTGCCAACACCAGCAATTGAAGGGGCTGCCATTTCCCCATTGTATATCCATGGCTCCTTTATCGTATATTAATTGACTATATATGCTTGGCTTATATCTGGGCTCTCTAGTCTGTTCCACTGGTCTACGGGTCTGTTCTTGTACCAGTACCAAATTGTCTTGATTACTGTGGCTTTGTAGTAGAGCTTGAAGTCAGGAAGCGTAATGCCCCCAACTTTATTTTTCCTTCTCAGGATTGCTTTGTCTATTTGGGGCCTCTTGTGGTTCCATATGAATTTTAGAACTATTTGTTCTAGTTCATTGAAGAATGCTGTTGGTATTTTGATAAGGATTTCACTGAATCTGTAGATACTTTTAGGCAGGATGGACATTTTGACAATATTAATTCTTCCTATCCATAAGCATGAGATGTGTTTCCATTTATATGTATCTTCTTTAATTTCTCTCATGAGTGTTTTGTAGTTTTCAGAGTATAGGTTTTTCACTTCCCTTGTTAGGTTTATTCCTAGGTATTTTATTCTTTTTGATGCAATTGTGAGTGGAATTGTTTTCCTGATTTCTCTTTCTGCTAGCTCAGCATTAGTGCATAGGAGTGCAACAGATTTTTGTGTATTAATTTTGTATCCTGCAATTTTGCTGAATTCAGATATTAGATCTAGTAGTTTTGGGGTGGATTCTTTAGGGTTTTTTATGTACAATATCATGTCATCTGCAAACAGGGACATTTAAACTTCTTCTTTACCAATCTGGATGTCTTTTATTTCTTTGTGTTGTCTGATTGCCATGGCTAGGACCTCCAGAACTATGTTTAATAAAAGTGGGGAGAGTGGGCATCCTTATCTTGTTCCCTATCTTAGGTGAAAACCTTTCAGTTTTTCGCTGTTAAGTATGATGTTTGCTGTGGGTTTGTCATGTATGGCCTTTACTATGTTGAGGTACTTGCCCTCTATACCCATTTTGTTGAGAGTTTTTATCATGAATGGATGTTGAATTTTGTCGAATGCTTTTGCAGCATCTATGGAGATAATCATGTGGTTTTTGTCCTTCTTTTTGTTCAGGTGGTGGATGATGTTGATGGATTTTCGAATGTTGCACCATCCTTGCATCCCTGGAATAAATCCTACTTGATCATGATGGATTATATTTTTGATGTATTTTTGAATTCAGTTTGCTAATATTTTGTTGAGTATTTTTTGCGTCTATGTTCATCAGGGATATTGGTCTGTAATTTTCTTTTTTTGTGGTGTCTTTGCCTGGTTTTGGTATTAGGGTGTTGCTGGCCTCATAGAATGAGTTCGGAAGTATTCCCTCCTCTTCTACTTTTTAGAAAACTTTAAGAAGAATGGGTATTAAGTCTTCACTAAATGTTTGCTAAAATTCAGCAGTGAAACCATCTGGTCCAGGTGTTTTTTTCTTAGGTAGTTTTTTGATTACCAATTCAATTTCTTTGCTGGTAATTGGTCTGTTCAGATTTTCTGTTTCTTTCTTGGTCTTGGAAGGTTGTATTTTTCTAGAAAGTTGTCCTTTTCTTCTAGATTATTCAGTTTGTTAGCATATAATTTTTTAAAGTATCTCTAATAATTCTTTAGATTTATGTGGTATCCGTAGTGATTTTCCTTTCTCATTTCTGATTCTGTTTATGTGTGTAGACTTTCTTTTTTTCTTGATAAGTCTGGCTAAGGGTTTATCTATTTTGTTTATTTTCTCAAAGAACCAGCTCCTGCTTTCATTGATTCTATTGTTTTATTCTTCTCTATTTTATTTATTTCTGCTCTAATCTTTATTATGTCCCTCCTTCTACTGACTTTTGGCCTCATTTGTTCTTCCTTTTCTAGTTTCGTTAATGGTGAATTTAGACTGTTCATATGGGATAGTTCTTCTTTCTTGAGGTAGGCCTGTATTGCAATATACCTTCCTCTTTGCATGGCCTTTGCTGTGTCCCATGGATTTTGCAATGTTGAATTAATGTCATCATTTTTTTCCATATATTGCTTGATCTCTGTTGTTATTTTGTTGTTGATCCATTGATTATTTAGGAGCATGTTGTTAAGCCTCCATGTGTTTGTAGGCTTTTTCATTTTCTTTGCATAATTTATTTCTAGTTCTATACCTTTGAGGTCTGAGAAGCTGGTTGGTACAATTCCAATCTTTCTGAATTTACTATGGCTCTTTTTGTGGCCTAGTATATGATCTATTCTTGAAAATGTTCCATGTCCACCTTGGAAGTGTGAACTTTGTGTATCCTGCTGCTTTTGAGCGGAGAGTTCTGTAGATGTCTGTTTGGTCCATCTGTTTTAATGTGTTGTTCAATGCCTCTGTCTCCTTACTTATTTTCTGTCTGGTTGATCTGTCCTTTGGAGTGAGTAGAATATTGAAATCTCCTAGAATGAATGCATTGCAATCTATTTCCCCTTTTAATTCTGTTAGTATTTGTTTCACATATGTAGGTGCTCCTGTGCTGGGTGCATAGATATTTATAATGGTTATATCCTCCTGTTGAATTGACCCTTTTATCATTATGTAATGTTCTTCTTTGTCTCTTGTGACTTTCTTTCTTTTACAGTCTATGTTATCTGATACAAGTACTGCAGCACCTGCTTATTTCTCCCTATTAGTTGTATGAAATACCTTTTTCCATTCCTTCACTTTTAGTCTGTGTATGTCTTGGGTTTGAAGTGAGTCTCTTGTAGGCAGCATATAACTCTGGGTCTTGTTTCTTTATCCATTCAGTGATCTTTTCATAGGTGCATTGAGACCATTTACATTTAGGGTGATTATTGATAGATACTTACTTATTGCCATTGCAGGCTTTCATTCATGGTTTTCGAATGTTCAAGGGTAACTTCCTTACTATCTAAGAGTCTAACAATTCACTTAGTATGATATTACAAACACAATCTAAAGGTTATTTTTTTTCCTCCTTTTATTCCTCCTCCATTCTTTATATATTAGGTATCATATTCTGTACTCTTTGTCTATCCCTTTTTATTACCTCTGGTGACAGCTATTTATCCTTACAAACACTTCCATCTATAGCAGTCCCTCCTGTAGGGATGATTTGTGAGAGGTAAATTTTCTCAGCTTTTGCTTATCTGGAAATCGTTTAATCCCTCCTTCAAATTTAAATGATAACCTTGCTGGGTAGAGTATTCTTCGTTCGAGTCCCTTCTGCTTCATTGCATTAAATATATCCTTGCCTCCCTTCTGGCCTGTAAGGTTTCTGTTGAGAAATCTGATGATAGCCTGATGGGTTTTCCTTTGTATGTGATATTTTCTCTCTCTTTAGCTGCTTTTAATACCCTGTCCTTGTCTTTGATATTTTCCATTTTAAGTTTTATATGTCTTGGTGTTGTCCTCCTTGGGTCCCTTGTGTTGGGAGATCTGTGCACCTTCATGGCCTGAGAGATCTTCTCCTTCCCCAGATTGGAGAATTTTTCAGCAATTACCTCCTCAGTCACACTTTCTAACCCTTTTTCTCTCTCTTGTCCTTCTGGTA
Organism: Smutsia gigantea; assembly: GCA_032199065.1. Lineage (NCBI taxonomy): Eukaryota > Metazoa > Chordata > Mammalia > Pholidota > Manidae > Smutsia > Smutsia gigantea. Next base: position 354,110 of record JAVSCE010022620.1, on the reverse strand, counting down.
TCCCTATAATATGAATATTGTTCCATTTGGATTGGTCACACAGTTCTCTCAGTATCTTTCATTCCTAGAGATCCTTTTTTCTCTCTGTGCCTCAGCTCCTTTGTATTCCGCTTCTCTAATTTCTATTTCATTTATCTTCTCCTCCACTGAATCTAATCTGCTTTTAATACCCTTCATTGTGTTCCTCAACAACTGGATATCAGTCCTAAATTCATTCCTGAGTTCTCAAATATTTTTCTGTACTTCCACGAGCATGTTTATGATATTTATTTTGAAATCTCTTTCAGGTAGATTTATTAGTTCAGTCTGACTTGGTCCATTTTCTGGTGGTGTTGAAATTTTGCTTTCAATCAGGTTCCTTTGACATTTCATATTTGTATGTGGTGCCCTCTAGTGCTCAGCTCTATTCTCTAGAGCTTCTCAGCCCCTGTAGCAATGTTGGGGGTCGCAGGGGGGTGGTGCTGGTGCCTAGGGGTAGGAAAGAGCTGTTTCCTGCTTTCCAGCCTCTATGCCTTGTCCCCACTGCCAGAACCAGTAGGCTAAACACACAGGTGTAAGCCTCTATGCTTTGCATTTGTAGCTGCTGTAGGTGGGGCTTCCCTCTGGCTGGCCTGATGCCAGGGCAGGGTTTACCAGTTTGTGAGCCAGGTGCGGTCTGCCTGGGAGGAAGGCGCAGCAGGCTGCACATCACAGTGGGGGGCCTTGGAGCTTAGTAGCCAGCCAGGGGAATGGAGCACCTAAAGATCGTAAGTTTCCAACCTACAGGGCAAAGTGCACCCAGACAGGTTTGTTTACCTGTCCTTTCTCCTGAGCAGTAGGCTCTGTGCAATCCTTACCCCTTTACCAACACTCTCAGTTTTAGGATGTCTCTCAGACTGCCTGCCCAAAGGAGCCGGATATGGAGCTCTGTTTTCTACAAGCAGCTAGAATCTCAGTCTCTCCAGGTAATTCTGCCTGTCTTTGCTTTCCAACCCCACTAAATCACCAGAGCACCATGCAATGTAGGTTTGTGCTCCCAGAGCAGATCTCCAGGGCTAGGTGTTCAGCAGTCCCAGGCCTCCACCCCCTCCCCACTCTGTTTCTCTTCTTCCCACTGGTGAGCCGGGGTGGGGGAAGGGCTTGGGCCCTGCCGGGTCACAGCTTTGATATGTTACCCTGTTCCATGAGGTCTACTCTTTTTTCCAGGTGTATGCAGTCTGGTGTAGCCTTCTTTCCTGTTGCTTTTTCAGGATTAGTTGTTTTAATTATATTTTCGTATTATATGTGGTTTTAGGAGGAGGTCTCTTGTCTCACCTCTCACGCCGCCATCTTTAATCCCCTCCCCTAAGTACCTGTTTCTTAAAATGGAATGTTAGCCTTAAGATGGGGTCTCTCCTGTTCTTACTGAACTGTTTATATCTCACCATTTTTCCTTATAAGCAGGAAAAGTTAATCATGTTGCTTGGCCAATGTCCCTGCCCTACTTCAGTATGGTCATTTTTCAACCCCGACTTAGGGGTGATTAACAGGATGACTGTTTTATATATGTGTTTGTGTGTCTGTATGCGTATATATATCTTAATTTATTTTTCAAGATTATATCTTCCATAGCCTCTCTCAGTTTCCAACATAGAAAGACTGGAGTGGCTCTGTGTGAATCCTATTAATAGAGTTCATTAAAAAAAAACAGTTCTGCTGTTATTGTATGTAATTCAGATAATGGACACAGAGCCCAGCACAGAAGTCCAACATTTGTCCACAAAGCATGCCAAGAATTAATTTGGAAGGTTGTCCAAGAAATCACTGCGGGAAAAATAAAATTATATGCTTGCACACATTAGGAGCATCATCGCTGTTAGATCTTTACCACAGGGCTGATCCTGCACATCAGCTGTCATTATATTTTTGTGCTCAGTAACAACATTTCCCTTCCTAGTCATCCCATTGTCTTGCTCTGGCCAGGGGACAAATCCTTCTGGGCATGTAGGTTAGAGGCAGCAAAGCCCTCCACATTATTAGGCCTCCATATCTATAAATTTGCAAACACATGTGGCTTCTTACATGAATAAAATCACTGACACATTTAGTGACACATGCATCTGGGTCAAAACTAACAGTGGGACCAGAAAGTCACTTCCTAATTATCAAGAAAGCAGTCTTTATGTCAGTTTGGGAGACTTTACTTTGGAAATGTAAGAGGTGAAAGAGAGTTCAAAGATCATCTTGTCCAACCACCTCATTTTATGGCAGAAGGTCCAGAAAGGAAACCCCATGTAGCCAACGTCACATTTGGAGTGACAACTTTTACCAGAAGCAGAGGCTTCTGTCCCCTCATTCAGTGACCTGTTTGCTTCAGAGTGGCCTGCTAAAACCAGCTAGATGATTACACCTGCTTCTTTATCTTTTGCCGTATGGATTTTCTCTGGTGGATTTTAATGTCCTGCATTGTTATCATCTCTCCAGGACCCTCCTGGCTGACCCTCCCACCCTCCAGGCTAATACGTGTTCAGATAAGCAAACAAGCTCATTTTAATACAAACACAAGTACATGTTTTGAGTTTGAAGCTGATTTGACTAATTGATGCCATTGTTCCACTTCATTAAAGCGAATCACCAGGAGTGGCCTGTGTGCACTTACTGCAGTGAAATGCTCTTTGCAGTAATTTGATCCATGAAACTGGAGAGTACTCAACTGCAGCACAGTTACTACCAGTTTTGTGCATTTTCTTTACGCAACACTCAGCTGGATTTCTGTTTTGGTTTGTGTCTGTAACTCTGGGGGGAATAAACCTTTGAAGCCAAAATCAGTCAAAGGGAGAAATAAAGTGGGAGAAATCCATCTCTTGCTTACAAGCAGTTGTCTACTGCTGCTTGCCCATGTCTTTTGTGACCCAGCTGCCAAGGCCCCACCAAACCTCTCCAGTCCAGGTGCATGCTCGCTCTCCACCCCCTTTGTAATCCCCTGTTGATATGGAGATGGACTACTTCTCTCCACCCCCTGGAAACACCTATTGATATGGAGATGCACTAAGGCAAGGCAAGAGGTTCTGGAAATATTACAATTTTACCCACAGTGTCTTCTCTGGTTGTTGTAACCTACGGTTTATCTTTGAGGTCTTACTCTTGTGGGGGGATAGTTTTTTGCACAGGCTGGTCATTGAGGCAGCTGGTATGTCCAGTAAATGGAGGAACTGATTGTGAAGAAGAGGGTAGAGGGGACCTTTGGAGAGAAAAAGCACTATATACAGGATTGAACCTAAGACATGTGGCTCAATTTATGAACAGCCTTTTTGATTAACTACATAAAGACCTGTGTCATGAATGTAGGATGCATTGTATATATTCAACATTTATTGAATCAATGAATGAAAAGAAGAAATGAATTAATAAAACAGGAGCCCTTCTTACCACTCACCTTCACCTCTGCTCTGCAGATATATTGCCTGCCACTTGGAGCTAAATCTATTCATTATATCTCAGTCCTCACCTGACTTGACTCATAAGCAGCATCTGATAAGCTGACTGTCTCCTCCTTGACTCATGCTCTTCTCTTGGGTTTAAGAATACCACTGTTAGGAATGTTAGGTAGAAAGATGTGAGCAGCCAGGGAATGGAAAGATAAGGTTCAAAGTAAAAACTGCACAAACTGCCCGGATAGGGGGTCCCATGTGAAGACAACAAAGGCTTTTCAGGAAGATAATTTCCTTGCCTATTGGAACCAGGCCAAACCAGTCCCAGCCAGACCCCAACATGGGCACAATTGAACAAAACTAAGAGCTGCCCAAACTATACCTTGTCATAGGGAAAGGCCATGCATACTTAGAGAGATGGCTATATAGATGGACCTGTCAATCAAATGACCTCACCTCCTAGCCAGCATGTAGTATAAAGGCCTCCCACCAAACAAGTACAGGCCTTTGTTGATGATGACTCTGGCCCACTCTCCCCTCCAAGTGTGTTCAAATAAAACTTCTGCTCTGCTTCACTATTGTGTCCCTGCCTTTCAATTATTTGTTTCGGCAGGGATAAGAACCGAGGAGAACAAACTCAGCCCAGTAACAACACTCTTGATTCTCCTCTACCTTACTATTTTCCCCTTTTCATTCTCTGGCTTATTCTTCTTCATGTTCCTAATCTCCACATTTTTGAATGACCCAGGGCTCAGCCCTGAATGCTTTTCTTTTTTTTAATACACATTCATTCTCTTGTTGATTTCATCAAGGTCCTGGACCTTTCCTCTGAACTCCTAATCTGTTCATCCAACTATCTACTTATATTTCCACTTAACATGATTAAAAGTGAGCTCCTCATCTCTGCCCCCTAAACTTGCTCCTCCTGCTGTCTTTTTGTTCCGGTAAAATACTTGGAGTCATCCTTGTCCTTATCCCTCAGGTGAAGACGACACTCCAGGGCACGGTGGAGCCACAGGACAAAAAAACGCTGGGTTCCTGGATGGACCACAACTGCCTCATAAGGCTGGACTCCCTGCCTCTGGAATGTTACATGACAAGAAAGAAGTTCTAAATTATATAAGTCACTGTATTCTTGAGTCTCTTTGTCACAGCGGCTTACTTAGCTTGTGCCCTAATTAACACAGGAGGTGAGGAACTAGAAGTTGTGAATGTACAAACCATTCTTTCAAGAAGTCTGAGAATGTGGGAAGGAGAGAAATAAATAAGACTATTGCTGGAAGGTTTTATTGAAAAGATAGTGAGAAAACTTGGCTCCAGGGGAAGCTTCTGAGATGCAGTCACTGAGATACAGGCCAGTGCTCTGAAACAGTACATTTGCTGAATGTCCCTGTGAGAAACCAACTTACGCAGGACTTTAGGGGCAGAGGTGGACCTGGGCGGGCTTCAACATCTGAGCCTCATTTACAACACCATTTCTTCTTCTTAAGGTAATATACACTGGAAAATTTTAAATAATGGTATTGATGACATATTAGGAAGCCTAGAATGAGCTACTTAGTCTTGAAATGGGCTACGTTTTGTATTGAACCATCCATGCTCATACTTCCCTCTTTACCTCTGAAGTATGCCTGGACAGGGGTGATGAGAATGACAAAAGGGAATGAAAATACCACAACTCTCAGTTATTAAGCAACTTTCTCTGAACTTAAAATCAAGTCCTGGGACCTTACTTACCCATCTTCTGGCTCGCTGCAGTCATCTACTTACAGATGATCTGTCTTTAACGCATGAGGATACAGATAAACAGGGCTGTCAATTTCTCCATTTTTCCTCCAGCTGCATAGGAAAGTGAACGGAAAAAGTAGAGCTCATTGCCTATTTCTCCTTGTAATTGTCACATCCAAACACCCCGACATCTGACTGAAGAAACAGGGGTGAGCTTTTTGAGCAAACTTTTCAATCGAACTTTTTCTGTTGTCCTCAGGAGAACTCCCTCCACGTGTCATTGGCCAGAACTGGGTCATTGGCCTCAACCTATCATTATCACTGTGCAGGGGGAGAGGAACAAAACGGGGGGACTGCCAGCAAAAATGAAGGGGGCAATGTGTTTGGGGTAGGCAACTAACATCTGCTGCAAAAGCAAGAAGTAAGTAATAATGGCTACAATTTACTGTCCATTTACGGTGTGTTGAGAACTGTGCTTAGTGTGTTATATGCATTATTTCACTTCGCTCTCACAGAACCGTGGTGAATGTAAATACTATTTTATCATCATTTAAAAATTTTGCCATCTGTTTTTTTCTCATTGAAGTATAGTTGACATACCATAATATATTAGATTCACGCATACAACATAGTATACATTTGTATACATTGCGACTAATCACCAAAATAAGTCTAATTACCATCTGTCACCAGGCAAAGCTGAGTACTATGTTATTGACTATATTTCCCATGCTATACATTACAGATAATGCACTTGTAAATCCTGGTAGAGCCATGATGGGAACTCAATTCTGTCTAACTCCAAATCCTATGTTCTTTCATATAAGCTATACTAACTTTACTATTTAATTAAGATTTTACAAAGTTAATTGAGGACATGGATCCTTATTGATGGATCTGTCCAGTTATATGCCATTCATGATATAAATTGGACCCAGATCAATGGTAGCTTGGGTACTGACATTGCAACAGTTGATAGGTCCCATCAGTGAGGCTCACAGAAAGTGAGGTGGGGCGGTACTTGTGGGCTTAGTGAATGGGCCGTGGCTTCCTGAATGTTAGCTCAAGTTGGGAAATGCAACATCTGAAAAGGCCCACAGTTGTATTGTTATGACAGAGAGAAGCAAAGTGGTGATTACAGGTGAAGGGACAAGGCAAAAATGCACGTAACACTTTAGGGCAAGATAAAGATTTAACAGAGATCAAAAAAAGTAGAAGTGTCTGTGGCAGGTGAGTTGGAAGACTAGGCACAAGGCATGAATTGTGGGTCAGGTGAGGGCTCCAGCAATAATGTAGTGACTAGGAGTAAGGGCTGCAGTATCATGCCTCAGTATGAGTTGCAGGGGAGGATGTGGGGATTTAGAGGGTCCATGCCAGGCTGCAAGGGAATTGCAGGAAAGAGGCTTGGAGGAAGGACCCTTGAGAGGATTCCACCCTTTCAAGTGATTTTTCAGCTAACCCATTTCATGGAGGCCGGCTAGCAGGCCAGGGGGAAATACTGTTTTACTCTCCACTCCCTCCTGGTGCGTCCATCTGCTCACATGGGACTTCATGGGGCCAGAGTGCTTCATATTTCCTTTGAAATCTTTGAGTGAGAGTCAGGGGTTCAGGAAAGTAACAGAGAAGAAATCAGTCAGTAAGGTGAAAAGGATATGGAGAAAGCCCTAGAACACAGGTTATTAATTTAACTGAGTGGCAACACCCCTCACACCTCTTACCAATTTCTGTAAGAGAGACACCTTTTAGAAGCTACATTCCCTCCTTTTGTCATAATTCTGTGTTAAAACGTGTGAATTTTTTATTGAGTTATCAAGTATTATAAGCCCCCTTATATCTCATGGATAAATCTAGATTTCTAGAGTAAAAAATAAGATGAAAAAATATTTACAACCTTGTATTTCAGTTGTTCTCTCAAACAACATTAAGCTACAGAATGCTTTCTTTCTCCTTTCTTTTTCTATTTCTTTCTCTCTCTCTCTTTCCCCCCACCCCATCTGTCTCAATTTAAATCTTATGTGGAATCTCAAAACATAAACAAAAACTGAGCTTCTCAGGTGGCAGAGAAGTAAGGCAACTTCCTTTGACCCCCAAGATGGCCCTTGACTGAAAACCACTGATGAGGTTCAAGTTCTTCATTTTATAATAGTCTGAGGCCCAGAGACGGAAGTGGTGTGCCTCAGGTCACAGAGCTGGCTTGGAAGCAAGAGGTTGTCAGAACATCAAAGTAACGTATTACCTAAATTCCTGAAAAACTAAAACTATTTTGTCTCATGGTTGAAGCTATACTTTCTAAAACCATTGCTTTTCTTTTTTTTTAATTGAAGTATAGTTGATATATGATATTATATTGGTTTCAAGTACACACCACAGTGGTTCGTTACACACATTATTAAATCCTCACCCCAACTAGTACAGTTACTGTCAACATAGAAAGATGTTACAGAACCGTTCACTATATTCTCCCTGCTGCACTTCCATCCCCGTGACCAACTTATATTATGATTGAGATTTTTGTGTCCCTTTATCCCCCTCCCCCTCCCCACCCACCTGTGCCAACCCCTCCCCCATAGTAACCACCAGTCACTTCTCAGTGTCTATAAGTCTACAGCTAAAACCAATGATTGTCAAACACTCAAATCCAACCAGCCACCCACAGAAGCTCTCTTGGGGATTCCGTAGGGACCAGGAGGCCGTGGCTGTGGCTGCTCCCCTGCAGGACCTTTGCATATTACAAACTTGAAAAATAAGCGAAGTGGGAGAGTTTATAAAAAGACATCTGTGGGGACTTTGGAGGGTGTGCTGCCCACGCAGATGCATAGGTGTCTGGAATTTCAGTTGCCAAGTCTTGCATTTCAACACTTTACCACAGGGTACTGCAAGCACCGTAGGAGTGCCTGTTTTTGCTTTCCTAAGGTTTGGTCAGCTATCAGCAGAAGGGAGTAGCAATAAACAGAAAAGAAGATAAACTCTATGGGGGAGTGACAACAAAGTGGCAAACATCTGACGGGTGGATCAGGGAGAAGGTGTGATCAGATCACAAGGCACCTAACACCTACCATACACACACCACCACACACACACACACACACACACATACACACACACACACACACACACACACTCAGATAGGCAAACACAGCTTCCTGAGTGTTCAGGCTACTGCAGTAGCTCTGCTTTGCCCCTGTGCGTTGGCATTCATGATACAGGTACCCAAAGGGATATTATATTCACATCCTCAACACTGATAAGCACCATTATCTAACTTTTGCCTGTTCACCACTCTAAAAGTTCTCAAACTGAGGGCTCAAGGGAAGAAAGGAAGATGAAAATGACAATAATTAAACAGAAGCTGCAACCTTCATTTTTCTTTGGAGTACATGAAACTGTGCCAGTGTCCAGAGTTACTTGGCATTTTGACTCCCTTGCCAACACACTTACCTAGCAGAATTAAAATTAGCACCCTTTTCACTTACTAAATCGAAATCTCCTCTGTAGCTCTCATACAATTTGGTGCTGAAATGAAAGACTGCATTCAATGAATGTGTAGCCAGGTAAGATATGTAATCAAATGTTAGAGGCATTCATTATTATTAGCACAATGGCAATTATCCAGCATAAGATCATAGATACGAAAAGCATGAAAATTTCATCCTGAATCAAGTGTCTCTTTCCTCAACTAGGCAAAGCGAGAACACATTCACTTTAGAGCCCGTGGCTCACCTTGTCAGCACTGCACTGATGCTAACAAAGGTATTAAGGTGATAGGGTACCAGCGTGACTCTAAACAGAGCATGGATATGCAAAACATCTTTTCCAATGTTGAGAACTGTGGTATAACACCCAGCATTAAAGTTATTCCCATGTGTTGAAATAAAAATTGTAAAAACGGAAAAAAATCATTTGATACCCAGTAATACTGTGCCAGCTGCTGAAATGTCAAGATGGGCAAAACTTCAGTTAGCAAGCATGCATTTTTATAGAAAGTAAGGGTTTGGAGGAAAACTACGAAAATAGCATTGATATGCAGTTTCAAGGCCAAAATAAGAGAAGTTCTAGAAAGGAGCCATGTTCCAAATCAACCAGAGCTTGTGGCATAATCGGTTCTTCAATGTTCAGAGAACATCGGTATGGCTCTGTGACCTGAAGAGGTGGGAGTGCCCGCAAATTTTAAGTTATGTACACTCAACGTCTCTGTAGAGTTCTAGTGTTCGTTAGCCCTTCTGGCTTGAAGCTGAATGCCTTTCACACTTGCAGTCTTCCAGTTTTGGTTTTGCAAGTCTCAGCAAAATACTTTTGTAAGCAAAACTCCCAAGCAAATTCACAAATTCTGGTACTTCACAAGGACATATTTTTTGGTCTAACACTCCTATGCATAAATTGAGGGTTGGAACATAAAGAGGTCTCACGCTATAGACCCTCTCATATAGTTTGTAGGATGGGGCAGCAGCATTTGTTGTCTTCTTTGGGGACTCTATTAGTTAGAGTTCTCCAAAGAAATCAATCAATAAGGTACATGTATATACACGTAATAGGAATTGGCTCATGTGGCTATGGAGGCTGAGAAGTCCCATTACCTGATGTCTGCAAGCTGGAGAACCAGGAATGCTGGTGATATAATTCAAGTCCAAAGCCCTGAGAATCGGGAGGCTGATGGCTTAAGTCCCAGTCTGAGCCTGAGAGACAGGAGTGCTAATGTTCAGGAAGAGGGGTGTCTCAGCTCCAGGAGGGAGAGCAAACTTGCCCTTCTTCTGCCTTTCTGTTCCCCCCAGGCTTTAGGTGGATTGGATGACGCCCACCCACGCTGGTGAAAGTTATCCTCTTTATTCACTCTTTGGACTCAAATACCGGTCTCTTCTGGAGACACCCACACAGACACACTCAGAAAGAGTGCTTTACTAGCTATCTGGGAGTCCCTTAGTCCAGTTAGGCTGACACGCAAAATCAACCATCACAGGGACTGATGTGAACAGCCCAAACGTTGGCCAGTCTCCTTACATCATTAGTTAAAGGTTTACAGAAACAACTCAGAACTTATAAAATTTGAGGCCAGACATTGTTTTTCCTCATACCCAAGATGGTAAATACATTTCATTTTGAGTTGCCACATCTGACTGATTAGCAAGGGCTGCCTGGAGCCTCTATGAAGAAAGCGGATCAGGATTTATCAGGAAAGAGTTCTGTCACTGATGGGTGATGTCTGCTATGGTTGTGATAGGAAGCACTAGAGTAGGAAGGTGGTATATTTGCTGAATACTGTCTTCTCTACAAAAACTTCCCTAGGGAACAATTAAACTATCATTTTATTCATGAATAGCTTTCCACAAACACATTTAGTTAACTCTTACTTATCCTGTGAATTTAGCTCAAACATGACTTTTTTTAGGGAAGCTTGCTCTGACATTTTTAGGTCATTTTCAGTTATACATACTCATTGTAATAGCTACAGTGGAGGGAGGACCACCCTGGGTGTCAACAGACTCAAATTTGTGTCCTAGCCCTGCCATTTAGCTTAGCAACCCTCCACCATACGACATTGCCTCCATTCAAATATAAAGATTTTTGCTTCTGCTCCTGACTCTGACACCATTTATTATAACCTAAACTGAACATTGTCAGAGAGCCACGCAGGTAATGTGTGTACTATAGACATGGAGGAAACCATAGTTGAGAACATAGTTGAAAAACATTTATTTATTTATTTAAGTTTGGTTGTTTCCAAGAAACCAACCTTGGAAAATTAATTCATCTCTCTTCATCAGTACAATAAAGCAGTGGGGTCAGAAGTTTTCAGAACTATTTTTTATAGTGGAATTGTTTCTTAACATGACATTTCAGATTCCTCATGGAGAAGTACGATGTGTGGAAAGAGACGAGATGTTGCTGCCCTAAGTGAAGGTGGGTGGAAGAGGCTACACTTTGCATTCTGCTCATGCTGCCTCACGTGTACCTGCAGGGAGGTCCTGAGGCATCCACAAGCACCCCATTAAAAAAAACTTTAAAATTTAAAGTAGTTATTACTTTATAGGAAGTTGCAGAGATAATACAGAGGCCCTATATAACTTCACCCGGTTTCCTTCAATGTGCCCATTTTAAAGGAAGCTCGGCACAACGTGTATGTACTTGATGCCACCACACCATACACTTAAAAATGGTTAAAATGGTAAATTTCACATTATATATATTTTACCACAATAAAAATGTAAATTAAAAAAGCTTTTGGATCCACTACTAGAAAATCCTCCAAGGCTCTTCCATCTCCAAAATTCTATGATTGTATGAATGCTAAATGTTAGATTACCCCCATTGCATTCTACAGTCGTGGACTTTTAGAGCCTTAGAAATCAGCCAGTATAACATATATTTCAAGCTTGTCTCTGTCATGGAGTTTAACTAGAGTCTTGAATCAGGCCCCTAATAAATGTGCTTACAGTGGTGGTTTTTATTATTTTCTATTTTTCCTACTAGCAATTCTCTGTTGACTTTTTTTATGATCTGCAGGATCTTTGGATGTGCTTAACTCATTTTGATTTATCTGATGGTGGAAGTGCATCCCTCTGTACCCCCTTCATAATGGGCTTGGCAGTTCTGCCTTATATTATTTTCCATTTCCAATGTCAGTTTACTGTTTCTTTATGGCCGTACCAAGACATGTGGGCTACACGGAAATGGCCGTGGGTTCAGTAAAACTCACTTCCCTTCTTCTGTTTGTTACTCTTTTCTTTTTAAGTATTTAATCATGTACATGGTCACATATAATTTTACGTAAATTCATGTAATCCATAAATTCATGTAATCCATAAAATCATATCATCCATACTGTTTTTTAAGTGCAGTTTTTGCTTTGATTTAGTTTTTCCTTTTCCATATATTCCTCTCTTGATCTACATTATCTTCTCACAGACACAGTTACTCATGTTAACAACCTTATACTCAAGTATTCATAAATAAATGACTACACATGATATGTATACATATTCATGATGTGTATATATGTACATATATACCTGCAAAGAGAGGTTTTGTCATTATTTTGCAAAACCTGGAATATACACATACTTTTGCATCTTGCATTTTCTTAATAACTTTCTTCCTAATGGCTGCATAGCATTTTACACTGCAATGTGTTGTAATTTATTCAACCATTCTCTTTTCGATGGGCAATCTCTTTATTTCTACTTTTTTCTTTTGCGCCTCTAAAATAATGCTGCAAAAAACCTCTTTGTATATATGCTATATATTTGTGCTTTCATTTATATCAAACAGATGCCCAGAAGAAGCATTTGTGGATCAAAATGTATATGCATTTTAAATTTTGACAGATAGCAGCAGCTTGCTTTCCAACAATAGCTGAGGCAATCTTCTCACCAGCCATGTACAGTGGTACCCTTGTTCCTATATTCCTGTCAGCAATAGAGGTTGTCAATCTTTACAATTTTTGACAGTCTGAAGTAGTAATGCTATGTATTAGTTTGAGAATATTTTCATATATTCCTTGAATATTGGAACCTCCTATTTTCCTATGAGTTTCAGTCCCTTTCTTGTTAATTTTTTGGAAATCTTTTGTATTAGAAATATTAACCCTTTGTCCTCTTGTTGCAAACATTTGTTCCACATCTATTACTTGTTAGTTGACTTTGCTTCTAGTATTTAATGATACCTACTATGTGCCAGACACTATTCTATGTATTAAGGATTCAACACGAACAAAATAGGCAAAAATTCCATCCCTCCTGAAATGCATATTCCAGAGATGAAACACAGACAACAATTAATCAATCAATCAATACTATTCACAGTATTTTAATATGAATTTTAAAGGTTTTATGTGGTCAAATAGGTCTGACTTTTCTTAAAGTGCTTCTGGGTTTCCAATCTTAAAGAAGGCCTTTACCAAACAAACATGGGCTGGTGTGAATACTATCTCTAGATTAAAATTAGGCAACATTTTAGGTCTTGGAATTTCATTGAATTATTTCATCATAATTATATCAAACCCTCCCAATCTGTTCCAATCTGCATTTATACCTTGTCTATATATCAACATGTCACTATATATCATAGATAGCACTAATTATTAGATTGAACTATATGAAAGTGTCATTTTTGTAGATTAAAAAAGTGGTTGAATATCATTAGATATATATAGTTCAATCTATAGATAAGGAATGGGAAAAACATTTATTAAAGTCAAATACTTGCCTGATACTGTGATAGATATTTTATGTGCAATATTTCATTAATTTCCCCATAAGCACTTTGAAGTAAGTAATTAAGCTCCATTTTTAAAAAGAAGAAACATTCTTACAAGGTAAGATATCACTATCCTAAAACTATTAAGAGAAGAGCTAAGATGGATGTAATTAGTTGATCCTAAAGCCCAAATATATTTCTCAGTGGCATTAGAATTTAATTCAACAGGAATTAATAGTATTCTACAGGACTTAGAATGGTGCTGAGGACTTTAAAAAGCACTAGACAAGTTCACAGTATTTTAATTTGATTTTTTAAAGTTTTAAACAGTACCCAATACAAAGAAATACCCAGTAAACGTGGGTTAAATGGAATCCTTTATCCTACAAGAGGTTACATCAAAATGGGAGATGAAAACATAACAGGAGTCAGTGCAAGAGCAATTTCAGGTGTTCAATGGATGTTAAGGTGAAACATACGAGTTTCATTTGTTTTATTTTTTTCTACTGTTAAATATATTCTTACATTTATGCATAGCATAGTCCCTACACAGAGTAGGCATACTATCATATTATTTATTCAATTAATGAAATAAATCAATACATTGTAAAAATATTTGGAAAACATAGAAATACAGAGAAAATTGTACATAATCCATAATCGCACTATTTACACACAATATGGGCTTTTAAAACCCACTCCCATCAATTTTTAATTCCATAATTTAGGTACTATAAGTAATTTCTATCCATTTTAACTGGACATTAGATACTAAGTGGTTGCCCATGTCATTAAATATTTTTATTAAAACAATTTTTTCAGCTGTCTATAATTTATTGCATAGGTACAACTAATTTAATTACCCATCATTTTCCCCCCCTAAATATCTAAGTTGTTTCTAAATTCTTTTATTATAAATAATACTATGATAAACTTCCTCAGATGCAGATATTTGTCTACATGTATGAATATTTCCTTGGGATAGATTTCTGAAACTGGAGTGGCTATGTCAAAATCTATGAACATTGTTAAAGCTGTTGATACATATCACTAATTTGCCCTTCAGAAGTACGGTGCCAAGAAACGATCCATTTAAAATTACATTTGAATATGGGTATCTTTAGTATTCTCAAATTCATTTTAAAACCAACCTATAAATATTTAAATCTAGAAAAAACAAGAAGTCATTGGATTTTTCACAACTCCCTGTATCCACTCCAAGGTGGAAATAGCATTCACTTTTTTAATTAGTTGCTTTCATGCTGGAGTTCAAATATGTGTTCTGAGGAGTCCATGAACCCCTGGGTATTATATGCAAATTTAGTGTAAGTCTGCAAAAGTGGGGAAGTTTTTTCTAGAAAAGATACCTGTATCTTTTATCAAATTCTCAAAGGAATTTGTGACTCTGAAAACGTAAAGAACTTTACCTTAGAGTGAACGTAAACACCTGAGCCATAATCCCATATTCCCCATAAACATTGGAGGAAGTGGGAGGATGGGTTAGGTTTCAAAGAATTTATGCCTTTGAACTGCAGGCAAAATGAAAACTAAAATAAACATGAGATGGTAATTAAAAAATGATTGAACAGTGTGGGGGCTAATTGGTGATATCTGCTTGCAGACAGTTGAAACTTGGGCGGCAGATTAGCACAGGAGCCATGTCTTATGACTTTGTGGTTTTTATTAAACACAGTGCCATTTATTCTTCTACTTTTGCAGAAACCATCTTTCTCAAACCAGTACTTCAAAGCTACAGGTCTGTTTCTCATTTTACCTCTAACTCAACTAATTACAAAGAAATAAATATTTTATCATCTTTCTTATGATAACCTAAGGCTACTGAATTTTGGAGTCAGAGCCATTATTAAAATATACTATTAAAATGATTTTCTTCATCCATAAAAATGCACATGAGTATTTGATAAAACTTCATGATATTTCAACTGTGAAATATCATTTTCTTCTAGAGAACCAGCCACACTGGGACACCATTAAAAAGGGTGAATCCCTCATAGTCACGTTGATTAGGATTCCATCCTCCCTTCCTCCTGGTTACTTTTTAATTAGTTTGTAGAAGAGCCTAAACTTGGCCTGAAATCCCTTCGCCTCCGTTTCCCTTCGGCTGAAGAAAACCACTCAGCCTAGTCTCGCTGCAGGACAATAGCACCCTTGGGTGTTCTAAGAGCCATGAATGCCCTTCAACCAAACGTCAGGGCGATGCATGCTCCTGGGGTATCTTTTCTCCCAATACTGATGAGAACCCAGAGAGTCAGGTCAGTGTGTCCCACACGGAGAGGTCTGCTCTTCCTTACGTTTCTAACCGGCAACCAGCAGCTCAGATAAGGGCTCACAGCCTCCCACAGAACAAGAGCCAAAAAGGAAAAGCTGTGCAAGCATGTAGGGAAAAGTTTTCCCCATTGAGCTCAACAAATCAAGTGACTCAGAGGCTCTCATCTTTCACAAAGTGTGGTTCATATGTCAAGGGACAGGAGAAGAAACTGCGTGACTGATGGCAACTCTACACTCCTATCGGTTTGGGTTCCATTTCATCAACCGTATTTGTTGCCAATTGTAAACAGGTTCTTTACTCTTTCCCTCCTCTGCCCTGCACACTCTCCCCATTGCCTCTCCACAGAGTTTATTCGTGGAGATGTTCTTAAATGATAATGAAGGCTGAGGAAAAAACCTAGAAAACAACTATTTTTTAAAGCACATATTAGTGGAAGACATGGTAATGTTTCTAATTTACTATCCAAAAATGATAATCTCTCTAATCCAAGATGGAAAAATTACTACATTGATGTGTTTCTCTTTTAATAATCAGGATTTATTTATTTACTCTATGCCCTTTACAATGCTAAATGCTTAATCCACCTTGGGTTCATTCAAATCTAACAACAACCATGTGAGAAAGGTGTTACTGTGTCTATTTCGAAGAGGGAACTAAGACTCAGGAAGGTTAAGAACAGGCCTATGTACCGCCAGAAAGTAGCTGATCTTGGGTTTAAACCTGAATCCCCTGGACTTTTGAGAGATCACTCTAACTAAAACTGTTCTAGACAGCTTTAAATATGACCTCCCTTCTGGAACCGACTTCCTCTGAAAACAATGAGCTGGTAATTTGCACCTGAATAGGAGCTTTGAGTAAATGAATCCCTTAAAAGGGTCGTAGATACAATGTTATAAAGAAATGGGTCAGTCTGGGTCCTATCAGGGGAGCAGAACCATAATAAATTATGTGGAATGAGGGATTCATTATAGGAACTTGGATTTAGGCAATTGTGAGATCCGGTAAGAAGTCTACGGAAGGCTTGTCCCCTCTGTATCTAGTGCCGGGCTGGGTGGGGACGCTGAAGTATCTGCAGGTCAGCAGGGCTGACAACGGGAGAGCAAAACTGAATGTGAAGCAGGAGGGAAGGACAAACTGAAATCCACATCTGTATCTCCCCACCTCCAACCCTGATGACACAGTGATCTGCAGAAAACGCTGGTGCCTTTTGGTACATTGCTGCATATGCACCTGGCTTGGGACTGGGAGGAACTGTAGGAGGAGACCTGGTGGAGCCGAAGGGCTTCAGAGCAAGCTGTGGCCCCGTGCCAGCAAGGTGAGGCAGCAGATCAGTGACAGTATGCGCAAGCTGCAGTAGCACTTGGCGACTTACACCCACCTTGCTGCTGCACTTCCACCTTCTAAATGGTATGCGAACTTCTCTTGTGGCCAAGCCTAACCCAGAGCCATAGGGAAAAGGGAATTTGAGGAAATGAAATTCTAGCTAGTGAAGCTGACACCGTACAAAACCACCAAAAGGAACTTCTGAAGGGATTGTGTGATTGGACGCTTCCGTATGACACACATTTACACAGCCATATTCATTTACATAACCTTTCTCTGGTTAGACTGCCTTCCCTCCCCTCGCCGTTTGCTAACAGACCCTGCCCCCTACCATTTCGGTGAAAGAAACAGACAGTACCTGACTCATAAATATGAGTCTAGACAGCTGTGGGAATAAAGATATTTAATCCATACTTCTGGGTAATTTTTGAAACAGGTTTTATCATGAATGAGATTTTAATTACATGGTGTATTAAATGTGTTGGGGACCACTGATGTTTTCCATGTTCTGGGAGAATCCCCTACCCTATCCTCTGCAAAGCCACTGAAAAAGCATCCTCAAACTGCAGTCAGTTATTTTGTAAAGGATTGTCATATCCTAGGTGACATTTTGTCCTGTACTTCTCTGTTTTGGTAAAATATATTGGAATCTGTAATAAAAAATATATATAGAGAGAAAAAGCTTCGGATTCCAATCAAGACTTCTTACAAGCCACTGAATAATTTTAAGGAATGAGAATGCCATGGTCAGATTTGTGTTTTAAGAGGACTTATGTGGAGAGCATTTAAGAGAGGGGCTAGACCAGGTGCAGGTGGACAGGTTGGGCCCGGAGCTGCTGAGAATCTGGGAGCTGGGATGAGGAAGGTGATGGTGAAAATGGAGAGAGGTAGGTAGATTCCAGAGATACTCAAAAAATAAAATCAATATTATCTGGTGATGAATTATACATAGTGAGGGAAAAAAGAGTTTTCAAGAATGACTTCAAGGTTCTTGGCTCTTGTGAATAGGATGGAAGTGCTGGTCACTAGGATACTGTACATGGAAATTTTGTTCGGGAATATAATGAAGTCATCCATAAACACATTGAGATACTAAATTGGAGGAGCTTCTGAGACATACAAATGGAGGTGTCAGTTGGACAGTTGTATATTCCAGGCCTGGAGCTCAGAGGAATAATTTGGGCTGGAGTTCTAAATTCAGGAGTCTAGCTCACTGTAAGTGGTAATTAACACAATGAAAATCAAGGAATTTTCTTAAAAATAATGTACAGTGATTACAGTATGGTGAACATTTTTGGGCCACCTTTCGTTTTGAGGGAAATGATTCCCCAGTGGAAACCTGTGGGGTGGGTATCCAGCCCTGGAAGGTCAGGGAGCAGGAATGAGACCTAGACTCTCCATTGGATACTCCCGCTCAGGACTTAAACTCTTTAAAGATTGACACAAAGATGTAGGGACTGTCCAATCATTTGTCATGGTAGCAAGGGCAGTGGCTGGGTGGCAGGCTTTGCCAGCGACAATGCCCAGCCAGTGTGTTCCTGTGGGACGGTCTTGGACATGCTGTCAGCCACCTGGCCTTTCCTTGATCTTCCACATTTTTGAAGCTAGTTGTTTAATCTTCCTGTTGAATTTGTGAGTTGAGTGATATCCTATTAAATAATTTAACTACTTAAATTAAATACAATAGAGTTCTATCACTTCCAAATAAGAGTCCTATTTATATAATATGTATCATATATAGGTAAAGTGCATTAAAACATTATATTGTTAAAGTAGAAATTAACACATAACATTGTAATGATACATTTATACATCTGCCTCTCATATCAGATCTGTGTTTTTAAAACTGTGGTTGATGAACAAATTAGTGGATTTTGAGATCAGTTTAGTGGTTCAAACCAGCATTTTTTAATGAAATAGAACGTATCATAGAAAATAAAGGAAAATAATAGAAGAGAATTTAAAATCAGAGTAAGTACTGTTTTTGGAAACTTGTCTTAGATACATGTACTGAGTTAGGCTTGTGTGTCATGTAAAACATATTAACATGAGCCAGAGAGACTCCACCTCCTCTTAGAATATTGAAAGCTTCCAGTAAGTGTCACTCTCACCTTAACAATGAGAAAAAACGAGACAATCTATAAAATCCTAATTATACTTGACCATCAGAAAGGTGAGGTTGCAAGGCAACCACCTGAAATGAATTGCAAAGGGCAAGAAGCCCTTCTGAAGTTCAGGGAACCCACGAACAGAATCACCTTGGGCAGGACATGAAAGGAAGATAAGGTCATACAACCTCAGAGGACAGGCAAAATCAGCAGAGAGACATCTTATGACAAAGTGGCATATAAATGGAAGCATTTAAATACCCTGTCTGTCACTGGAAACCATGCTACTCTAAGGTCTTAAGTGAAGATACTACATTTCACGCAGAGTAATATAGAGTAATATTGTTGACAGTTTATTCAAAACAACATTCACAAATATCCAGGGAACACATGTATTCTTTTTTGTAGAACAGATGTTTTACTAAAAATTGTACATAGTAAAAAGTTAGTAATAAAATAAATGTCCCTTCATTGTCATCACTTAGCAGTGTTTCATCTTAATTTCCCACTAATCTTCAGTTGATTTTTAAGGTTTCTCTGCTACCTTCCTCTCCAAAATTAATTAATCATGAAAGCATGAGGGATTTTTTTTGATTGAAGGAAGTGTTTCCTATAAAGTGAGAAATGTTTTTAGTTTCTTAATTGATATTTACATTATACACATATATTTAAAGTCTCTTAATTTATGTTCCTAAAATGAAAAACACCAAATTTCTCTTTAAAAAAAACTGTAAGTGGAATATTTTAGGTTCATATTTATTTGAACATATAATATTGTTGAGAATATATTTATTCTAAATATAAATATACTCTACAGGGTTGTTCAAAACTAATTTTATGGGACTTTTAAAGATACTGATTTTATAACAATGCAAAATCATTATTAGAAAGATATAAACAGTACCTCTCTCTCACTTTTCTTTTTTTGAAAGAAAAGCTGTTCAAATGCTGATGTATAACATCTAGTTAGATGAGTGTATAACATATTTTAAAATTTTTATTTCTATTGAAGTATCATTGATATATAATCTTATATTGGTTTCAAATATACAACACAGTGGTTCAACAGTTACCCATATTATTGAATCTTCACCCCTCTAGTGCAGTTACTATCCATCAACATAGAAAGATTTTACAGAATCATTGACTGTATTCTCCATGCTGTATTACCATCCCCATGACCAAGTTACATTAAGATTGAGAATTTTTGTGCCCCCTTATCCACCTCTCTCTCCCCACCCACCCATCCCAACTCCTCCCCCATGGTAACCACTAGTCACTTCTCAGTGTCTGTGAGTCTACTGCTGTTTTGTTCCTTCTGTTTTGCTTTGCTTTTACATTCCCCAAAAAGTGAAATCATATGGTACTTGTCTTTCTCCACCTGGCTTATTTCACTGAGCATAATACCCTCTAGATCCATCCATGTTGCTGCAAATGGCAGGATTTCTTGTTTTTATGACTGAGTAACATTCTATTGTGTATATGTACCACTTCTTCTTTATCCATTTATCTCTTGATGGACATTTATGTTGCTTCCATATCTTGGCTATTGTAAATATGTGGCAGTAAACACAGGGGTGCATATATCTTTTCAAATCAGGGATTGTTTTCTTTGGGTAAATTCCTAGAAGTGGAATTACTGGGTCAAATGATATTTCTATTTTTAGTTTTTTGAGGAACCTCAATACTGCTTTCCACAGCAGTTGAATCAATTCACATTCCCACAAGCAGTGTAGGGGGGGGTCCCCTTTCTCTGCATCCTCACCAACACTTGTTATTTCTTGTATTTTGGATAGTGGCCATTCTAACTGGTCTGAGGTGGTATCTCACTGTGGTTTTGATTTGCATTTCCCTGATAATTAGTGATGTGGAGCATCTTTTCATGTGCCTGTTGGCCATCTGAGTTTCTTCTTTGGATAAATGTTTGTTCAGGTCCTCTGCCCATTTTTTAATCAGGTTATTTGTTTTTTGGATGTTGAGGTGTGAGTTCTTTATATATTTGGATGTTAACCCTTTATCAGATGAATAATTTATGGATATATTCTCCCATACTGTAGGTTGCTTTTTGTTCAGCTGATGGTGTCCTGTGCTCTACAGAAACTTTTTAGTTTGGTGTAGTCCTATTTGTTCATTTTGTATTTTTTTCCCCATGGCCAAGGAGATGTGACCTGGAAAAAAAATTGCTCATACTTATATTCAAGAGATTTTTGCCTATGTTTTCTTCTAAGAGTTTTATGGTTTCATGACTTACATTCAGGTCTTTGATCTATTTCGAGTTTACTTCTGCATATGGAGTTAGACAGTAATCCAGTTTCATCTCCTGCATGTAGCTGTCCAGATTTCTCAACACTGGCTATTGAAGAGGCTTTTTCCTCATTGTATGTATATTCATGGCTTCTTTATCATATTTTAATTGACTATATGTGCATGGGTTTATATCTGGGCTCTCTATTCTGTTCCATTGATCTATGAGTCTGTTCTTGTGACAGTACCAAACTGTTTTGATTACTGTAGCTCTGTAGTAGAGCTTGAAGTCAGGAAGCATAATCCCCCAGCTTTGTTCTTCTTTCTCAGCATTGTTTTGGCTATTTGAGGTCTTTTGTGGTTCCATATGAATTTTAGAACTATTTGTTCTAGTTCTTTGAAAAAATGCTGTTGGTATTTTGATAGGGATGGCATTGAAGCTATAAATTGCTTTGGGCAGGATGGCCATTTTAACAATATTAATTCTTCCTAACCATGAGCATGGGTTAGATTTCCACTTATTGTGTCTTGTTCAATTTCTGTCATCAGTATCTTATAGTTTTCAAAGTACAGGTCTTTCACCTCCTTGGTTAGGTTTATTCCTAGGTATTTTATACTTTTTGGTTCAATTATAAATAGAGTTGTTACCCTGGTTTCTCTTTCTGCCAGTTCGTTGTTAGTATATAGGAATACAACAGATTTCTGAGTACTAATTTTGTATCCTGCAACTTTGCTGAATCTGGTTATTAGTTTTAGTCATTTTGGAGTGTAGTCTTAGGGTTTTCTATGTATAATATCATGTAGTCTGAAAATATTGACAGTTTAAGCTCTTCCTTACTAATTTGGATGCCTTCTATGTCTTTGTATTGTCTGATTGCTGTGGCTAGGACCTCCAGTACTATGTTGAATAAGAGTGGTGAGAGTGGACATCCTTGTCTTGTTCCTGATCTTAAAGGAAAAGCTTTCAGCCTTTCACCATTGAATATGATGTTAGCTGTGGGTTTGTTGTATATATATTGGTTTTATTATTTTGAAGAATGTACCCTCTATAACATGAATGGATGTTGAATTTTGTCAAATGCTTTTTCAGCATCTATTGAGATAATCATATGGTTTTTATCCTTCTTTTTGTTAATGTGGTGTATGATATTGATTGATTTACAAATAATATACCATCCTTGCATCCCTGGAATAAATCCCACTTGGTTGTGATGAATGACCCTTTTGATCTATTTTTTAATTCAGTTTGCTAATATTTTGTTGAAGAGTTTTGCATCTATGTTCATCAAGGATATTGGTCTATAATTTTCTTTTCTTGTAGTATCTTTGCTTGGCTTTTTTATTAGAGTGATGCTGGCCTCATAGAATGAATTTGGATGTATTCCCTCCTCTTCTACTTTTTGGAATACTTTAGGAAGGATGGGTATTAGCTCTCCTTTAAATGTTTAAAATAAATCTCCATCACTATCTATAAAGATAGCTGTAGATATATCCTAGTGGTTCTGCTTCTCTGGAGAACCTGCCTAATACATAGTGTTTGCTTATGGTAAAATTATGATGTAATTGAAACAAGCTTCATTGTTGGTGAAATGAAATACAGGATCCTTAGTTGCTCACTGTTTGGTCATTTACTTTTTTCAGCATCAATGGTCTCCATCCTTTCTCCCCAAAATTTGATTTTCTAGTTATTCAGCAGCTGTGTTATTTGAAGGCTGCTCAGTCTGATTTTTCAGTAGCTTCTTCTTGATATTAGGAGAAAGTTTCAACTTCACTACACATTTTACAAGGCCTCCCATGATCTGACCTGGCCTCCAGTTCAGTCCCACTTCTGTGTTCAGGCCGATCTATGGAATCTATGCTCTGACATACCGAGCTTCTTTTAGTGCCTAGAGTAGGCCGTGCTTTCTCCCTTCCAGGCCTTCTCAGCCAAGTTTGGGGAAAGACAGCCATATTATCAAGTACATTTGGGAAATACGTGCACCATTACTGTCCCTTATGACTTCATAATCCAATGTAAGCAAATTAAAAACGATTAGACATCCATGGCTTAATATTATCTAACCCCAAATTTCCCAAACTTATTTTTACCACATGCCTTTTTTTAATATCGACTCCACCTTACAGAACCAGAGTTGCATGGTAATGATACTGATTTTGGATAAGGTGATCAAAATCGCCTCGATCTTGTCCTTGATAGTTTTGACATCTCTGGAAGCCATGGGTTCCATTTCATTATGCAAGAGACACCAGGAAGCAAGAGCTCTGGATCTTAGGGACTTCCTATCTTTATCCCTTCCACTCTTTCCCTGAACATCCTCACACTCCCAGGCTTGAGAAGGAATTCTGTTTTATGTCAGCCACATAAATATATTTATTCTCAGGCAGTGAGGATAGAGATGAGGGGGGGATCCTCCAGACACATTGCAGGCAGAACTGATAGATGTAGTGATAAATTGGATATGGGTGTTCCTACAGACTGTTTATATCCTCCCAAAATTCATATGTTGAAAACAAATCCCCAATGTGATGGTATTTGGAGTGGGACCTGTGGGAAGTGGTAAGGTCATGTGGGTAAAGTGCTCATGAGTGGAATTAGTGGTCTCATAAAAAAGGTCCCAGAGAGTACCTTCCACTACCAGCAAAAAGATGGTTGTCTGTGAACCAGGCAAGCAGGCTCTCACCAGATACCAAATCTGCCTGTGCCTTAATCTTGGACTTCCCAACCTCCAGAACTGTGAGAAATATATTTCTGGTGCTTATAACAAGTCTATAGTATTTTGGTATAGCAGCTCAGACAGACTAAGACAAGTGTGAATGAGAAGATGAAATCAAAGATGATTTCTGGTGGTGGGTCCATTAAGAAAGAAAGAAAATGGAAAGAGGGGTAGGATAAATTGTTGTGTGCCCACCATGCAAGGCACTGTTTATGCTCTGGAGGTAGGGGATAGAGCTGTGAACAGAGATGATTTTTGTTTATTTTTACCTGTTGGGATTACACTGCTATGGACGATCTGAAAATTGGAGTCACCTGAAAATCCATAAATGACCTTTGGGCAGACAGAACCACATGAGCAAATACACTGAAAATTATTCTTCTAAATTTACTTCTTGAACAATTCTTACAGCTTAATACTTCTCTCCTTATTAAAGCACTCCCACTGAATCTACTGTTCACAAAACATGTGCTTTCTGACCTTAGGAGCCCTGCAACACAGCACAAGTTTAAAGAACATGTAATGGACAGAGGGAGGGGACGAGTTGTGATTCCTACTAAGTCTTTTCAGCCATGACATCACAAGAGAAAATTCACCAGCAGCATAAGCAACATTTATCTGCATTTGATATGCACTGAGCATCTCCTAGGTGCAAAGCTGGATGCTTTCATGTACGCCATCTGATTTTCCCAAAGATGCAGCATATTTAATCCTATAAATAATTGAAAACCTGACATAGATGTAGCTTTATTCTATCAAAGAGAAAAACATATATTTTGCAAAGGAGCCAATAGGCGACACATTCCAGTCTATGAAGTTCAGTGTAATTTCAATATCAACTTTTAAAGATAAGCACAAATAAAATCTCAACAAGATACTTACTAATTTTTTTGTGATAAATTTCTGTTTAGACAGAGAGAAAGAAAATTACAAATTAGACACTAGTTGTAACTATCAAGAGATCTTAGTTTCCTAAGAGAAGTTTATTAACAAGTATATTCAGTCTTTTATATGACATGATCCTATTCTTGGCCTTGGATTTTTGGAAATCTGTATGTTATGCTCAAACCAGAGGGAGAAAGTTAATGTGCACCATATTCTATAATGGAAGGGCGAGTTAAGGGTCTTTTCATCTGTGATATCAAGAAAGGAAGTCAATAAAAGGCTTTTTTCATTTTCTTCTTTTGCTCTTCAATGCTCTACAATTTTTCTACAATGAAAATGTATGACTTTTGTAATGATGCAGGGAAAAGGAAGAAAAGGACAGGACTATAGAATTATTTTGGTAAAGTCTATTAAAACCTCAAATATAAAGACTTGCAAAAAACAGTTGCTAAAAATTAATACTGATTTTCTTAATGTGTCAAACAACCACAACTGTCATTTCTTGTCTCCTTTTATCTTTTATTCACTTAAAATGAAAGTAATTCAGGGGGAGTTTGAGGTATTCGTCTTCCTTGCTGTCAGCCTTCCTCATCTCTTCTCAAATGGTGTTAACAAAGGTCGATTCGTATGTTCAAGTCCGTTTGGCCAATACCTGGTCTTGATGAATGGCCTTTTGTTCTTTCAGTTTTTAAAAACAGCCATAGGCCTTGACAAGACTATTTCTCCCCAAAGTAAACGTCTATCCAATCCCTCCCCAAAGGCCCAAACTCAGAGTATCTGATTCGCCGTCTTTGTGACCAATGGATGGCAAGAAAGAGCCAAGGTGTATAAAAAGCATTAAAAAAAAAAGCCTGCAAAACATCAGCTGTACAGGCAGGAAGAGACTGCAGATGATTCAAAGGAGAAATCTAAAGAGAATTGACAGAAATAACACAGACTTTGGAGTTAAGACAGCCCTGAATTGAATCCCAGCTTCATCACTTAGAGTAAAGTGACCAGCAAGGATTTCTAGCCTCTTCGAACTTTAGTCTCTTCATTAATGAAGTGAACATATAACAAAGAGGTCTTACGGACTGAGATGGCATATATCGCACCAGCAGACATGTAACAGTTGGAGATGGAAATCTCACCCTTATCTCCGAGGGTGATTTGGGCAATTACTTGAGATAACACATGTAAGACACATATGACAGAGCCTAGCATGGACTAAGAGCTTAAAAAACGGCATGATGACTACAATTCTCATTGAGTTCTCATGTCTTCACTCAGTTAGAAGTGGGTAGGCTGAGCTACTGCCCAAGGGATTACAGAAGGCAAATTTCAAATGCCAGAATTACTGACAAATGAAGGTGGGCCGGTTCTGGCTAAAAATAGCAAGAAATCCAGGCAGACAAAGAGGAAATACAACTTCTTACTTCTGATATTTCTATGTCTGTGGGCAACAAGCCAAAAGGCATACGACTTCAACTACCCAAGACCATGGTTAGCATGAGACCCAAAGCTGAATGTTGTTGGTAGGTGGCTGAGTCATACAAACTCTGTCACCTACAATTTAGGTTTATACCAGAGCACTAAACACTGAGGAGCTTTTCATTAGGACCAAATAGAATTGAACTACAGGCATCACCTGCACTTTCTCAGCAGAGAAATGATGGAGATACTGGTGAGAATTCATTCACTGCTTCATTCATTCAAATTTACAGTCTGCCTACTCTGTGCGAGAATGCCAGAATAGGGATGGCCTTCTAATATAGGGAGGTCAGTGAGTGACATACATTCTCCCCTGAAGGTCTTTTTAATATAAATGGATGGATAATAATATATATGACATGATTATATATTGGAAAATCTAAGTTCTGGGGATGGATGGTGGTGATGGTTGTACAGAAATGTAACTGTACTTAATATCATGGGACTGTACACTTAAAAATGGTTAAGATGGTAAATTTTATATGTATTTTTGCACAATTTTTAAAATTAATATTCATTTTTCCTTTCTTAACTTCATGTATTGTGCTTGACTTCCATATAGAAAAAAATTGACACAGAGGGACTAGCCTTCTATCAAAACAATGCAAAGCAAATTTTACATGGAAAAGTGTAGTCATTTCTGAAGTATTTGAGTGTGAAAAATAGCAGGCATTAGAAAAATATAGGTGAAATACTTTTGTTATTCCTTGCCAATGATACTAGTAAATTTAGGTTTCATAAAGTCAAAGTCAGCCCTTTGCAATATAATAGAGGTAAAATGCCTCCAAGCTATAGAGAGAACTTTGTAGTTGGTGTTCAACTGCACAACAAACATAGTTTGCCAAATTTTGCTTTACTCTCATTAACAAACTATAAATTTCAACTAGTGTGTTTATATTTACATAAAAAAATTATAGTTTTCCACTTTAAACCACCCAACACAAACAGGGATGTTATTAGTAGTTCCTGGAAGTGCTAGTACATTAATTTCTACTCACGGACTTGATTTAAAATTCCATTGACATTGCAGAACAGAGAATGCACTAAGACATAGATTCTGTCAGCAGGAAAGTACACTAAAGGCCCACAAATAAGGACTCAAACATTTTTCCAATGACTATTTGCTTGCCACCACCTGAATGAGTTTTAGAAACATTTCCTTTAACAATTGGACTTCCTATTGGTGGCGTTGTTTCCAACCCACTGGGCCAAGGCTACATCCCTGCTCTTAGGTTGGAGAAATAAGGCCAGGTTTTAAGGGGAATATGTGGGTGAGAGACTGGAAAGTCAATTTTAGGCTATTCCCTAGAAAGTTGTCTTTCCCTTCTACAAGCATGTAGACTTGAAAGCTGGCTCCATATCCATTTGGTTTAACTTCTAGATTTATTGAAGTGCATAAGCTACATTGCACTTTATATAAGAAGCTTTTCCTAAGAACTTTGGGAAGAAACAACCCACTGTATATGCTTAGTAGGTTTCTGGCAAGCACAGAAGATGGTCTTTATAGGCTTTAGTCACGATCCGAAGCTCCATCCATCACAAACATTAATGGGTCTTCGCTCAGTTGCATAGAGTCCTTTCCATGGAACTCACTCCTCACCAGTCATCAAGGAGGTCTGTAAATCAGACTCCAACTCTGACCTTTGACATCTATTCAGAACCAATGGTCTCTCTTTTCAGCGTCACTTAATTCCATTCTGAAAATCATTAAAATAATTACTATTGGAAAGGGGAGTATTCTGTTAGTGTTTGGAAGAAAAAGGAGGAATAAAATCTTTCAGGGTTTCCAGGAACTGATCTTACTCCTATTATGCACTTTGCAATTGCACCCAGATACCTTGTCTTTGGAGCCAAGGCAATTGTGAAATTGCTCACTTGGTGTTTAGTAGCACAGACCTTGAGCCAGAATTTCTTGGTTCAAATCCTGGCTCTACCATTTAATAACTGTGTGGTGTTGAAAAAGTTACTTAACATCTTTGTACCTAGATTTCCTCATCTATAAAACTGGACTAAAAAAGTACAACCTACCTCACATGGCTGAAAAGATTAAATGAATTAATGCCTGTAAAGTACTTAGAATAGTATTTAATGAATACTTAGGTGGAACATATAAGTGTTACATAAAATAATCACTCCTCCCTCGCACAAATCCATCATATTCTATAAGTTACCAGTATCATTGATTTTGCTTTCTAACTACTTCCCAAATCTATCCCCTCCTACTGACTCCCCATTATGGTTTGGTCAGGACCTCATTATTTCTTGCCTGGATGGCTAAAATCCTGTTCTAACTGGTCTGTTCGTTGGACACCCCTCCCTCATTCTATTGACCATCAGGGACATCTTTCTACAATCTAATGACATCACTCTCATGCATCAAATGATTCCCCATCATCAGGTCAGGTTCAAACCCATATCATGATATCCCAGGCCCTTGACACTCTGGTCCCAGTATGCTTTTTCAATCCCATCTCAAGCCAGTCCTTCTACATGCCCTGTGCCCTGATCCTATCAACATTCCCACATTCCATGTTCTGTCATTCAGCTGTGTTTTCACATATGACGTTTTCTCTGTCTTGAGTGTCAGCCCACAATACCCTTGTCTACTTTCCAAACTCCTACTTACTCTGCAAGCCCCTGTCTAAAATATCCACTTCTTGATGACAACATTTCTGAATCACCCAGGGCAGAATTACTTTCTCTCTCTTCTGTATCCTGCAGCTCTTTCAATATTCAGATATTAAACCATTTATCACATTGTAATGTAATCACTTGTCCACCAGAAAATGAGCTTTTCAAGGGCAAGGATGTATGTTTCTCCTCATACATTCATGTATCCAATCATAGTAGGGCTAGAGACAAAATTATAAACAAGGCACCCTTGATCCAGGTCTTTACAGAGCTTATAATCAAGTAGTGGAGCCAGGAAATAAATAAGCAAATAAAAAAATTAAATAAGCAAATAAAATGCAGTGACTGCTAAGAAGGAGCAACAGAATGCTGTGGAGAAAACCAGCAGGTGACATTTCTATACCCTCAGTGCCAATCATGGTGTCTGGCTCACAAGCCCTCAGCAATGCAGCCAGATCAGAAGACACCATTGTGATTTCTCATTTTGAATATCAAGTGATTGATTCTATTTTCAACTTTAATCCCAAGTCCTGTATAAATATATCTCTAGACTAAGACAGAATCACTATGACAACTATTTACTTGCTGTTGTGAAACATGCACACAAGCCTGGCCATTCATCAACCTAGATCAAGCAAACTGCTGATACAGAGGTAGAGGGAAATTCTAGTGCTTTAGAAACATCTATATCAGAATCACACAGTAATTTGTGGGTTCTAAACCCTGGCCCCCAGTTAGCTCACACTCTAAAGGACATTCACCGTGAGCAATAGTTCTCAAAGTGTGGTCCATGGACCAGCAACGGTAGCACCTTGGGAAACTGTCAGAAATGCAAATTCTCAGGGCTTGCCTCAGACCTACTAAATCAGAAACTCAGCCAGCGTCTGCCAATCTGTTTTTAAAAGCCTCCCAGTGATGCTCATGTACATTCAAATGTCAGAACTATGACCCTACAGCATAAATCTAAATCTTGCCTAACTTGTCACCTTAATTGACTCCAAGTTTACTCCGCCTCTGATAGGATTACAATGAAAAGGGACATTCCAGGTATGTCATCTTAACTCTCTGGCCTCAGATCTCCAAGCTCTCTGGCAACCTAATCCCATGAAAAGTACTTGCCATTTCCTCATTAGGCCAGGGACTTCCATGCCTTTGCCTGAAAAGTTAATTAAGACCAAGTTCAAATACCATCGACTTTGAGAGGTTTTGTCCAACCTCTCCAGCAGAATTAAGCACTCTCTCCCTTTGTCATTTTATAGTATGTTGTATGCACGTTCCCCACAGTCTTCATTATACTACATGGTGATTATTAGTGAAATACATTAAATATCATGGTTCATTCCCTGCCCACAGCTCCTTAAAGACCATCTCTCAACACTATGTCTTAGGCTCATGTCCCCACACTGGAATTACATAATTCATCCCAAAGTAGCCCATACAGGCTCACCCATAGTGTGGGTGCCTGCCTAGTTCAAATAAGTAAGAGAGACTGATAATCAAATTCTCTTACTTAAGAATCTGAACTAAAAGACACCAAGTTGACTGTCAGTTGACAGTGGGATATAACACTGGGAAGTGATGATGTAGCTATGGCCAGGATGGGGAAGCCATGGAGTCATATATAGACTGACAGCTACACCAAGGAATTCCATCTGTCCCAAACGGGGAAAGGAGCAGGCAAGGTGATGAGAGCAGGTGGTTATCCCTGAGGTGGAGAGGGAGACGGCAGTTTCTAATGATTTTTTACTGTTGTCAAGTTCATGAGAAGATCTCCATTATAAATTCTATTTTATTTGAGTAATCTGGAGGGGGGTTTCTATCCCTTGAAGTCACAAGAGTGCAGAATGAACAACAGCTTCCATGTAGTGGAACAAAACAACAACCAGGGTTTTATATCCGTAGATGCTGTGGGTAAGGAATTCGGACGTGGCTCAGCAGGAATGCCTTGCCTCTTTTCCATGGAGTCTTGGGCCTCACCTGGGAATATTCGAATGGCTGGAGGCTAGAATCATCTGGAAGCATTTTCATTCACATATATGGTGCCTTGGTTGGAACTGTCATTTGGAATGCTGCACATGACCTCACCGTATGGCTTGGGTTTCCTCACATCATAGCAGCCTCAGACTAGTTGGACTGTTTACATGGCAGTTCAGGGCTTCAAAAGCAAATATTCCAGCAAACAAGACAGAATGTGCATGGCCTTTTACAACCTAAGCTTGGAAGTCACAGAGCGTCACTTCCACCATATTCGTCATCAGAGCACCTACAAGCCAGCACAGAGTCAAGAGGAGGAGAGATGGATCCCATTCCTTGATGGGAGGAGTGTTGAAGAATTTGATGCCATGTTTTAAAACCATCACATTGTGATAACAATAGATTTCTTTTAAAAGGCAGGCTGTGTGCATTGATTCTGGCTGTGAAGAATAAGATCTCACAGAAAAGGAGAGGGCATTTGCAGATATCTTAAACTTCAATTCTATTTAATCTGCTCATCACCAAAGATATTATATGGTATGACTTCAATGTTTTTGATGTGGACAGAGATTGGGGTACTATGTACTGTCTTTCTAAAATACATGGAGACACAGATTTAGGACTACATAATTTACATTGATTTAGAATATACAAAGAATTCTCATACCTCAATAAGAAGACAAAATGACAAAAAATGAGTACGTGATTTCAATAGACATTTCATCAGAAAAGATATACTGATGGCAATTATGCACATGAAAACATGCTCAGCATCATTAGTCATTGTAAACATAAACCACAATGACAGCATGTCACACCCCCTATAATGGTTATAAAAAAAAAAAGACAGGCAATAATAAATTTTGAGAGGATGTGGGGAAACTGAACTGTCATATTTTGCTGGTGGGAATGTCAAATGATGCAGCCACTTTGGAACATAATTTGGCAGTTTCTTAAAAACTAACTAAAATTTTACCATAAGGCCCAGCAATTCCACTCTTAGGCATTTTCCCAAAAGAAATGAAAACAATCCACACAAAGACTTAACTGGCACATGAATATTCTTAGCAAAATTATTAATATTAACTAAATACTGAAAATAACAAACATCCATCAACTAGTGAATGGATTAATATAATGTGGTATAATCACACAATGGAATATTATCCAACAACTAACAAGAAGGGACTACTGATACATGCTATGATACAGATGAATCTCAAAAACACTGTGAGATGTGACACAAAAGACCATATGTTGTATGGTTCCCTTTATATGAAATGTTCAGAAAAGGCAAATCTACAGAGACTGAAATCAGATTATTGATTGCCTGAGTGGGATGGCTAGGGAAGACAAAAGAAAAGAGGCATGAGGGATCTTATTGGAGTGATAGAAATGTTTTTAAACTAATATATGGAGATGGTTGCACAACTTGGTTAACTTACAAAATCACTGAACTGAACATTTGAAAAGGGTGATTTATATAACATATTAAATTTGCCTCCATTGGCTATAAATTAAATTATTAAAAATGAAAATAAAAATTTTAATCTATTTTAGTTAATTTTTATTATTCTTTTTCCTAAAGGACCTTGATTTCTGAATATGTAAAACATACAGGGTCAACTTTAAAAAGACATTTTCACCCCATCAAAGAACTAGGCACGCTACTGGAATACAGACCGACCACAGGGAACAATGTATATGCTGGTTGCATGGTGAACCTCCAGTCTTAAATCACAGTTATGACTGACTGATTAAGGCCAAGGAATATAGAGATTCGGAGCATGGTTTAAACTCAGACCTGGGGTCAATTCTTGCCTCCACTATTTACTTGATGAATGAACTGGACTAAGTTTCTAGATGACAGTTTTTTCACAGGCAAAATGAAGATTGAATATTGCAAACCCCAGAGGACTGTCAGAACTAAATGTGATAATGTTTTGGAAACATATAAATGGTAGTTACAAGCCATTATTGAGAGATAAAATAATAACTTCCCCATTCTCTGTGGTTTTAAAAAATACATAATTGTTAGAACAAATACATAACACTGCTTGACAAATATTTCAGTACTTTAATACAGTCCCTGGTTTAGTGGATGCCCAATAAATGTTAATTGAAAAAACAATTAAAAAAAACTCCATACAGCTCTTATTACATTGTCTTAATATTTAAATCAAAGCTTAACCCAGCTGTGCTCTTGTCTCCAGATGTTATTAGGGTTTTTATTCTTTTTTTAACTGACTAGCTTATACTCAGTTGCTTCTAGGGTTGGAATGGACAGCTGCAAGATTTTGAGTAAGTATGCCATCAGAACTTTCCAACTTGTCCCTTAGGCTAGACATACCCTAGATTATCTCTTCCATAGTTTGAAAATGAGGATCTGGTTTTTTTCTTCTCAACTGGTGGTTACTGATCTTAAAGCTCTCGTCCCAATCTCAACTAGAAAGAGGAAGAAAAGCCAGTAATAAAATGCAGTACCTCCTTCCCTGTTCACAGCTCTTATCTTCCCTGACCTTCTCTCCAAGCAGCAGGAAGAGAGGAGTGAGTACTGCAAACTACAGCTCCACCTAATAGGGAGGCTGTTTTCAACAATCCGGCGAGAGTCATTTTCCACTCTATTTAAAGAATAAAGATGCCTTTTTCCTTCTGAAAGATGTCTCCTGCTGCTGACTGCTCTTCCAGATACTACCTGAAATTAAATTCAGTAGTAGAGTCCTTACTGCTGAGGCTGCCCTTGCAACTTGCAACTATTATAGTTCAGGCATAGAAAAAGGCATTAAGAACTTCAGAGATTATTCTAAGTAATCTTGAGTAAGAAATTTGCTTCTGATGAAATTGTTTTAGTAAGAGTTCCTTCGAACCCATTAAAGATTTTGTGCCCATACCTGTGTGTGTGTGTGTGTGTGTAGAAAATATTCTGGACCAGAAGTGGTTCTAAAAAGACCTAAGGTGTAACATAACCACAGAAATTCTCAAACTTTAATCAACTTCAAAACCACTTGGAGGGTTTCTGAATCAGATTACTGCCTGCCCCCCTCCTGCCCTGATTTCTGGTTCAGCAGCTCTAGGATGGGGGACAGAGATTTTGTATCTCTAACAAGCTCCCAGGTGACACTGACTCTGTTGGTCCAGAGACTACATTTGGGGAACTATTGTTCTAAAAACACAACTTCTATATACAATAGCCAAACAAATTATTTTCCAATGAAGAATTACTCTGAAAACTTAACTACTCTATTTTTTTTCTTTTTAACACAGACATTTCTTGCCCAGCACACAAACTGAGCTAGAAGAGGTTTCTTAACCAGGCTGTTGCCCATTTCAAGATTTTATTCCCTACAATCCAGTAAATACCTTCAAGCACATCATTTCTCTTTTCCATATCTCTGATACATAATTTCTATATGTGGTGATATATGTATATATTCTTATGACATACTTGTTTTAAGATGATGAAAAGTGAAAAAATTAATCACTGTTTTTTATAAGAATTTAAAACAAGGTAAAGGTTGACACACATATGTTACTAATTCTCATATTTGTCTTTTGTGTAGACACTATAAAATGCATGACACTTTATCTTCTCTCTGTATCTGTGGGGAGTACATAGTGAGAAAAGTATCATCATGTAATTAATGGGATACTGTAACCTGGAAAATTCGTAGTGTAGGTTTGACTTTATAGCATAGAGGTGCTTCTTAAAAACTGAGTATAAATGAAACTGAATGTCAAATCCAGTTCTCTTACTGGCTCTCATTATGAAATGAAAATAGGCTCCTTTGGAGGAAAATCTTGGCTTTAACATATAATACAGTCATACCTAAGAATATAATAGACTCTTTAAATAGAAAAATGGTAATTTTCTGATAAAAAAAGAATAATAGCCAATGTGTACCATAAATTATGAATGCCAAGTAGCTAGGGTCATTCTCATGTTTGATACACTTGCTTAAAGGTCGGGGGAAAAAATCCCTGATAGGCTAGCTGGAAACGTCATTCAGAAAGCCAGCAAGGAGACTGTAGCAGTAAACAAATGCTTAGGATAGCATGTTCCTTAATGCTTCAGGCCAGAAGACCTGAAAATGAAAATGCTTGAAAGGTAGTCAGTCTGGCATGGTGAATCAAGTTAATCCTTTAGAATTAAATTTTGAGTCGAGAATTTCTTTAAGCAGTAATGCAGTAGAATGATAAGACCAGAGACACATAACCAGACCGCTTGGGTTCTGTTCTCGACTTCACAGCACTGAAGCTGCACGACCAGGACCAGCGGCACTGGCCTCACCTGGGAGCATAGGAAGGCAGGTTCTCAGCCCCAGCCCAGGCCCACTGAATCAGTCTGCATTTTAAGATCACTGAATGAGTCCTAAGTCCATGTGTAGTGGATGCTGGATGTGCTTTCCAGTCGCCCCTTCAGGTCTGAGACACTTACTCTTCTAACGGCGGCAGATGCTGCCCCTCTCTGGGATATGCTCTTGCCTGGAGAGAGCCACTTCTCCAGAGCCATGCCCCCTTTCCCCAGGGCAGCCTTCATCCAGTGACTGGTCAGTGTGGAAAGTTTGGCCCCCTCACCCTCCTTGCTACCACTCTGAAGGACCGCCTCAGCTTCAGAGTTTCCCAAGGTTATGACAAAGGCTGTTGCTAAGACTGCATTCTGTTCAAATTCTCTTTCTGTTCCATGCTATTTCTTCTCTTCTCTTCTTCCCTTCCTCTCCCCTCTCCTCCCCTTCCCTCCCCTCCCCTTACCTTCTCTTCCATGCTTTTTCCTGAGATCACTTCTTACTAACCTTTCTGCATACTGAATCCATCTCTGGATCTGCTTTCTGGAGAATGGAACCTTCAACCACACTGACATTTGAAATGCTTGAACTTTGGCCATGTAAATTAATCTCTGGCTCTTCATTTTTCTCACTTGTAAAATGGGGATAATAACAATAGCCTTATCGTGTGCTATGAGGATTAAATTGTCTAATATTTGTAAACTGCTTAGAGTAGCAACTGGCTCATGCAGTGTTAGGTAAGTGTTAGTCATCACTACAGAGTGGGTCTGTGCATAAAGAGAACATCTGCTATGCCAAGATGCCTTGTTTCAAAAAATCCACTACCACTAACATGCAAAAATTAGGTTCAGTTGGGGGAAAAAATCTATTTACTTATGTATTCAGTTACTTTGCAAGGGCTGATGGGAAGGAAACATAGGAGCACATATACAAACACACTATCTGAATTAGGATCAAGAATATTAAGCTGATAAAAGCAAGTGGGTTACACTGTCTTCAGAACATAGCAAAATTCTTATTTCCCCCTGGCAGAAAGCAGTATAAAACAGAGAGGAGCTCTATGACATGAATCAAAAAGGCAGTGATACATGGAAGCATTAGAATCAAATGATTTCAAGGGAGAAAGGGATCTTATCTAGTCCAACTATTCATGCAGGAGTAGATAAATCTAGTTGCCAAATGAAATAGATATGTATAAACCCTATCTTTTTTCTCCTGTTTGCATTTTTGAGAGTGTTGACTGTTCTCTTTCCAGAAACTAAACACGCGCACACACACACACACACACACACACACACACACACACACTTGGAATTAATGACCTTGGCCCCAGTGTTTTTCTCCAGGTCTTGCCCCACTAATGTCTGGCTTTATGAGCCAGCACTACCTTCCAGGTAGTAATCCTTTGCCTGGGTCTCCATGGGGCTATGATGTCATTTTTCCCCTTTTTTTAAAATTGAAGTTAAGTTGATATACAATATTATATTGGTGTCAAGTGTACAACATAGTCATTCGACAGTTACATACATTATTAAATGGTTACCCCAACAAGTGTAGTTACTGTCAACAAAGAAAGACATTACAGTATTATTGACTATATTCTCTGTGTTCTCTGTGTTGTACTTTCATCCCCGTGACCAATTTATGTTATGATTGAGATTTTGTGCCTCTTTATCCCCTTCACCTATTTCACTCACCACCCCCACCCCTTCCCCATGGTAATAATGAGTCTCTTCTTGTGCCTATGAGTCTATTTCTATTTGCTCATTTGTTTTGTTTTTTTTTAGATTCCACAAATAAGTGAAAATAATACGGTATATCATATTTCTAACGCACAGATCACTACAGCCCAAGTCACCAATTCATGTGATGATATAATTTATTTAGTCTTTGCTGGATTCCCCTCTGTAAGTACTTTCGGGAATCTTCTGAAATTTACATTGATCACCGCCTGGATATGAACTGCTGCTCTGCTCTTCACACATACCTCTGTCCACAATTTTCTGGGCCACATTTTAAGGGCATCCCTCCAGCTTCTCTCTTCTATACTAGCTCCCTGCAAGTGGAGTGAGGGAGGCAATGCCCTTCTTTCAGTTATTTTCAGTGATAATAGCATCTTGATGGTAACCTTCAACCAGACTTTACAGAAAGCCTGGAGAGCACAGTGGTAATTTGATCGTTAGGTTATCAACTGCTGTGTAGCAACAGAACCTTAAAACAAGCATCACCACCACTTATTATCAGTCACAGTTCTGTGGATCCTTTGCATCATGTGATGTCATCTGGGGCTGTAGCCATCTAGCTCAACTGAACTGGAATGTTCAATTATATAAAACAATTTTTAACACAAAGTAAAGCTCAAAATAAAGTTAATCCCACAATTTCTAGAAACAGAGAAGTATGAGACCTATATATAGGTCTTAGTGTCCAAAGGCTGGATTTTACCACCCACTTAGACAGGATGAGGTGGAGAGAGAGAACTGCATATAGATCTTCATCTAAGAGTATCTGTAAACACTCTCCTCTCCAGCCCAGGGAAACTTGCTGTCTGATTGAGTTTCTGGGTGAAATTATTGTTTTTCTTGAGCAGCCAAAACTCACAAGTCTATGCTAAGTAATAGTTAGGAAACCTAAATGTATATTCTTCATGGACTATAGGATTCCCAAGTGGATAAATTAATATAAAATATCATTTGGGACCAGTGAAAAATTTGTTTCCCTTCAGCAGAAATAAATGCAAAGCCATTTTGTCTGAACATTTAAACTATCTAGGATATTAGGGAATCCCATGGAGGATAAGAACATGAAATGGTTCACAATTACTAATTACTAATCACAAGAGGTGATGATTGGCCATGGTCTCTAGTATAGTAGATTCACGATATACTTAAAACAGCAGAAGCCACAAATACAATTATCTTCGCAAGCACTCAAACAATAGCATCTAAAAAAGACTATGCAAAGAAGTATGCTTGAAATAATTAAATGATAAAAATTTTAAATGTAATAACATAACAAAAAATAAAAATAAGTGGTCAATTTAAAAGTAAATAAAACAGTTTCTAAAAATGAAAAATGGAATCATTAAAATTAAAAACAGATAGGTTAAGCAGCAAACTAAACACACTGAAAAAATTAGTAAACTGGAATCTAAATCTGAAGAAATTACCCAGGGTGGAGCATACAGAGAAAAAGAGATTAAAATCCTTAAAGAAGATAAGAGAATGTATGGATATTAGAGTATGTGCAGTAAAATAAGCCAGATCTAAAGGAATACATATTATATATTTCTAATTATATGAAGTTCAAAAATAGGCAGAACTAACAATGATGATAAAAACCAAAAGAGTGGTTCCCTTTGCAGGCAAAGGGCACTACTGATTAGGAAAGGGCACAAGAGAAATCTGCAGAGCTTGTAATATTCTGTATCTCAATCTCAGCTGTGGGTATATGGGTGTGTACATATGTACATACATGCATACACATATGTGGTACAGGCACAAGTTCTTCAAGTTCAATGTGCTCAGTATGTGGACTTTATGCACGTCACTGTATTTCAAATAAAAAAGGAGAAGTTAAGAGACATGGTATCCAAAGTGAGAGCGTCTGATATATATCTAAAATGAGTCCCTCAAAATGAGAATTGAGAGATGTAACATTAGAAGAAATGGTAGATAATATTTTTATAACTGAAGAAAGATCCAAGTTCTCAGAATGAGGAAGCACACCATATCTAGAGAAGGGTAAATAAATAGATGTTACATTGACCCATCATAGTAAAACTACAAAATACCACAGACAACGAAATTCTTAAAAACAATCACTGAGGAAGAGAAATTACCTACAACAGAACAAATAGACTAACAGATTTCTCAGAGAAGAGAGAAAATAATTGTTAACTTAGAAATCTGTACCCAAGTAAACGAGCAATTACTACTACTGGTGGAAAGTCCTGCTGAAATTTCTTTTGAAGGATATTTAAAAAGGGAGAAGGAGGATACAAGAAGAGGTGGAGAACAAAGGAACTGATAAACATGTGAGTAAATGCAGGTAAGTATTGGCTGAAAAAGTGACAATCATTAGTAGAGATTAAAATAAAAATTCAACTAAAATGCAGGACCTCAATGACCTCACAGATTAAAATTGAGAGGTTTTAAAATGTCCAGGAGGAAAGTAGATACATTGATCAATTTAGATTTTGTTAAGCCATAGACAGAGAGAAGACATGTACAATGCACATAATTGAAAAACAATTTGTATACCAAATACATCAAGAACTATAAGCTAATAATTACAAACAATCTAATAGAAAATTAGAAAGAATATGAAAAGGCAATTCACAGAGGATGATCTAATTACCTCCCAAAGGCCCACCTCCAAATACCAGCACAGTGGGGATTAGGTTTCAACACATGAATTTGGGGTGGGTGCAAACATTGTCTATGGCATCTAGTAAATTGGAAGATGCACCTATCCAATGATCCAGCAATTTCAACTTCCAGATACATATCTTTAGACTGCAGTGGCTCCCAACAAGCGAAATTCTGCTCCCTAGGGGATATTTGTCAATATGTGGTGGCATTTTTGATTGTCACTACTAGAAGCTCACTAGCGGGATCTAGCAAGTAGAGGCCCAGGATGCTCTCAAACATCCTACAATGGCCGGGTCAGTCTCTCATAGAAAGAATTTTCTGTTTCAAACTATTAGTAGGGTTAAAGCATAAAGAGAACGTTGGGTGACAAAAGCACACTGCAAAAAGAAATGGATTTCTGTTGCCTTTTACGTAACATCTTAAAAACACAAAGTAATGCTCTAACATATTTAGGGGAGTTGTTTGGCAAAATGAACACAGTAATTCCCCTTCTGTGTCCATGTCCATGTGAAGTCCCCTCCCACACTGACTACACTGTGTAACTTGCTTTGGCTAATAGGATAACATCAAATTTGACATGAGCAGAGACTTAAAAAGTGCTTGGGCATTATGGTTTGCCCTCCCTTAGTGCTCTTGGGACCTGTGACCACAACAACGTGAATGATCACAGGACTGTTCTGTTGGGTTATGAAAGACTCCGATCAAATCATCCCTCTCACACCAGCTAACACTGAGCCAACTGCCAGACATACTTGTAGAGCCAACTAGAGATCAACTCCCTAGCCCAGAAAGAACTGCCTAGCTAACCTAAGAATTATGAAAAACAATGTTTATTGTTTTAAATCACCAAGTTTTATTACAAATCCAAAGATAACTGATACAATTATTTGTAGAAAATGCATATGCAGTAAAGCATGGATGGGTAGATAGAACAAACACCATTTTGGATAATGATTAACCTTGGACACAATTCTGGACGATAACTATCTCCCTGGAAGAAGGAGGGACAGGAAAGGTGGAAGTGAGCTTCAGTGGTACCTGTAACATTTTCTTAGAAATCACAGAAAGGGCTTCCAGTTTCAGCTCTGACACAAAAAGAGCTGTCTTTTCTTGTTGTCTTATCCTTACAATAAGAAAAAAGCCCAAAACAGGAAATGAATTACTCTCCTTGTTCCCAACAGAGAATTGAAGTTGCAAGACACTCTGCCACCCTGAAATCTGAAGAGACTAGCAGACACAGAGAATCACAGCTAGGATCGCAATCTGGAACGCCAACTGCCATAGTCAGGACCTGGTAGGAACTCTTACATGGTTCATGTTGATGAAGTGCTTAATGTGAACTAGCATGAAAGTGAGTTACACCTGGAAGGCATGGTCTTGGGGGTCTCCCACTATGGATTTTATCTCCAGGAATGACACCAGGTTCTCATGGTGAGTCAAGGAAAACCCCTGTGTATCTGACCATGGAAGGGGAAAATTAAGTGCTTCAAAATACACCCAGAGCATTCTCCATTAGAAAGACCTATTCTCTAGGGGAAAAGAGCTTATTAGAGCCTTATCTCACCTAAGAAGAGGGTGATTACCAACTTCGAGTACCTTCTAGCCCTCCTGTCTCATCTAAGGGGTAAAAAAGCTGAGAAACACATGTGAAGATCACAGCCCAGGCACACAGGCCCAATAAAAAGACTGTGATTTAATCATAAGATTATATTATACTTCCCATCTCACATCTTAACACCAAAACAACAGGGCTCCAGTAAAATAAGGATGGATTACAGCTCACAGGGCTGCATGGTGCAGACTATTTAAGAAGGGGTTCTTTTTTAAAATTTATTTTTATTTATTTAATTTTTTATTTTGCTATTATTAATATACAATTACATGAGCAACATTACAGTTACAAGACTCCCCCTATTATCAAGCACCCATCATATACCCCCATTGCAGTCACTGTCCATCAGCATAGAAGGATGTTATAGAATCACTACTTGTCTTAAGAAGGGGTTCTTAATGAAATAAGCCAGGTGGAGAAAGACAAATACCATATGATTCCACTTATATGTGGAATCCAAAAACAAAGAAAACAAAATGAACAAAAAAGTAATAGACTCATAGACACTGAGACATGACTGGTGGTTACAGTGGGGGAGGGGTTAGGGTGGGTGGTGAAATAGGTGAAGGGGATAAAGAGGCACAAAATCTCAATCATAATGTAAATTAGTCATGGGGATGAAAGTACAGCATAGAAAATATAGTCACTAGTTCTATAACATCTTTCTGTGTTGACAGATAGTAACATCACTAGTTAGGGTGAGGATTTAATAATGTATGTAACTGTTGAAACACTATGTTGCATACTTGAAACCAATATAATATTGTATATTAACTATAATTCAATTTAAAAAATTTTTAAGAGAAGAGGTTCTTAGGGAAATCCAAAGACAAGAGGGAAGATAAAAACAAGGACCCTAAAGGAACTGGAAGTCCCCAAAACCTACAGCTCTAAGCACAGCCCAGCTCCCAGCCAGAGTAACACAAAATCTTGCATTAAAAGCCTATCCACCTCAGCTTCCATTATTTGATATATCATATCCAGCTCTCCACAATGACAAAAAAATATGACACATACTGAAAGACAAGGAAAAAAGAGAGCCTGAAGAAACAAAGCAAGCAGCAGAACCAGACTCAGAAAAGGCACACATTTTAGAATTATAGGGAATTTTTAAAAACTATAACTTATATGTTAAGGGCTGTAATGGAAAAAGTAGACAACATGTAAGAACAGACGCGTAATATAAGCAAAGAGGTGAACACTCTAAGTAAAAAAATGAACTCTTAGAAATAAAAAAATGCTGTAACAGAAATGAAGAATGCCTTTAATAGGCTCATCAGCATACCAGATGCAGCCAAGGAAAGAATCATTAGGCTTGAAGATATGGCAATAGACTTCCCAAATTGAAATGCAAAGAGAAAAAAGAATGAAAAAGTGGAACATGATATCCAAGAACGGTGGGACAATTTCAAAAGATGCAACATATGTATAATTGAAATATTGGAAGGGAAGAGAAAATGGAGCAGAAGAAATATTTGATTGGAAATTTTCCAAAATTAATGACAGATGCCAAACTTCAGATCCAGGAAGCTCAGAGCACTCAAAATAAATAATGAAAACTTTCCTGCTATACATATATTCAGACTACAGAAAACCAAAAATCTTTAAAGAAACCAAAGTGGGGTAAACACCTCACCTGAGAGGAGCAAGGAAAAGAATTACAGTGGACTTCTTGTCAGAAACCATGCAAGCAAGAAGAGTGAAGTAGAATATTTAAAGTGTTGAAAGAAAAAAATCACCCATCTAGAATTCTACACCCAGTGAAATTTCCTTCAAAGGCAAAGGAGAAATACAGACTCTCTCTGACAAACAAAAACTGAGGGAATTCATTGCCAGATCACCTGCCCTGCAAGAAATATTAAAAGATGTTCTTCAGAGAAAAGAAAAGTGATATGGGTCAGAAGCTTGGATCTACATAAAGAAAAGAAGAATATTAGAGAAGGAATAATTAATGAAGGTAAAGTAGCATGTTATTTTTTCTTGTTTTTAGTTGCTCTAATAGAGAACTGTTTGAAGTAATAATTGCAACAATGTATTGAGTGATTGTAACATATGGTAAGTTTAATGAATGACAGCAGTGTTTTAAGAGATAGGAGAGAGGAACTCAGATATATCTCAGCATCTTTAACTTCTTAAACTTATCTCTTAGAGTCCATTATTTTGAAAAAAGGACCTTTGTGACTGACTTGATAAACTACTGGTATATTTTCATTTCGAGGTCTAATTTAATCTTAAGAGATTTTTAGATTTGCAAACTTTTCTAATTTTTATTTGCGGTACAATGAGAATCTCTATGATCTTCAAGAAAGGCCTTAATCCTAGGCATTACAAAGTCAATCTTATTAGCTCCCTTTTTCCAAAATCCTATGTCTGGAAACTGGAAGGAGTGTAAATCTCTGGAACTTGAACTAAATTCTTCTCATATTTTCTTTAGGTAAAATTGGAAATCAGATGTGTGTGAAGGTCACCAACTCTTGGAATGTTTTAGGTGCACTAAATTAAAAACTACCACCATTTTGGCTCGGTTGACCACTAGGCAATAGTGACTATTGTGTCCAAGCTAAATTTTATC
This sequence comes from Smutsia gigantea, assembly GCA_032199065.1. Classification (NCBI taxonomy): domain Eukaryota; kingdom Metazoa; phylum Chordata; class Mammalia; order Pholidota; family Manidae; genus Smutsia; species Smutsia gigantea. Next base: position 310,324 of record JAVSCE010022620.1, on the reverse strand, counting down.
ACATCTTATAAATTATCAGCAACAAATCATGTTTATTTAGTTCTCAGTGGAGTGTGGCTGTTATGCCACAGTACCCTTAAATTATTTTGCACTTTAAGAGACAGCTTTGAATAAAAGTTGGCATTTGAACCCAGTTTCCTTTAAAGCATATTTTAAATCTCTATTATGATTTATTCGAATTGTTCCCCATAAATCAAAAGTGGTGGGTAGGCTTGTTTTTCTTTTAAAAATATCTGTTTTCCTTTGGAATTTTCCATAAACAAGAGTGAAATTGAAAATCTATAGCTTTAGCAATGTTCAAAATTATACAGTTATTATGCCAACATGTCAAGGAGACATCATAAGCAACTTGCTTTGGAACACCTGCTAAAAATATTTTTTCCATAAAAGGCATAATTTTTCTGTTGGATATGTACTAAAAATAAGTAAACACATACCCTACAGCGAGACAGCCTCTTCTCATGAAAACACAAAGGGAACCTGCATTAGAAGTGAAACAAATATAATCCAATTAATTTCATTTTCAGGAGGGATTTCGGCAGAGTAATTGATGTTTTTCAATTTAAACAAATTGTAAACAATAGTAAACTACTTACTATTAGTGAATTGAACATTTATTCAGTAACTTTCCAGTTCTAACTGTTTTTCCCTATAATATACAGTAAATGCACTCACTGACGTTTTGACGACTGGTCCTTCAGTCTCCATTCCCTGTAACTCAGCTAGGTTTTCTACCTTATTCACATGGCACATGTATGTTTGATTTAGAATTGCTAAGAGAAGAGGGTCAAATTCACCTTTTATTGGGTGAAGAAGAAGCCCTTCTTTACGTCTGCTCCCTGGAGCTATAGGCGTTTATAAAAATCTGCTTTAAAGAATGTAAATGGTGCCTGGCACAGTGCTTGGTTCATATAATTACCATTCCAATAAGGAGCACAATTCATAGCAGAAATTACCATCTAAAGAATATAGGTTGCCTGCTCCTGACTCTCCCCCAAAAGGCTACGTTTGCGGTTTTTCATGGGTGACTGAAACAGCCTAATAAGGCTGGCCTTGTGCTCTGTATTGCAGTGGGCTGACCTGGAAGGCTTCATTTCCTAGGCTCCTGGTCAGCTGGCTTTGGCTAATGAGAGCTGCTGGTGGGAGTTTGTAGGGCAGCGGGAGAAGCCAGGGTATTTCTCTCCTTCCTCTCTGACTCTTACAACTTCTCCTACTGCAGCTGGGTCTGCATCATTGCTCTAGCTCATGCTAGACAAGTTTCCAGTTTTTCCAGGTAACACTATCCCCTGGGCTCTGATAACACCACAGCCTTCCACGGTTCTTCCAGCCTAAAGATGAGGGTAGCTTCCTACTATGGCTAATCTCTAAGCCATTTGCCAGTTTGGGGCTGGTTTCACAAATCTTCTATCACCTTTTTCAAAACCAATGCATCTGGTTCCAAAACACTTAAGCAGCTTCTGCTTTCCTAGTTAGACTGAACTACTATACTGACTAACTTGAGAAGGTAGAGGCATAGTTTACAAACTGAAGGGAGAGCCAAACAAACAAGGCATGGGAGTACAGGAAGCAGACAGTGTCAGGAAGGCAGGGACAGTCTCTTGAGCATGGCCATCATAATTCAGCTCCACCAACCTTCTGCCCATGTGCATCTCCCATGGAGTTTCAAATTCCCTGAAAAGGAAATTTCATTGGTCGAGCCTGGGGCACAGACCGACCCCTTGGTTGGTGGTAGTGGTTGTGGTGAGAAAGCCAAAGGAATCCCAAAGAATGGAAGACAGAAAAGTTCCTCAGAGGAAGGGATGCTGCGATGACAAAATAACAGATGTCCACAACTGTAATACTGATCTTGCCATGGTTAAATTTTGATCCTGCACCTTATAGACTCAGACATGATGTGGACACTCTGTGAATGAGTCCATGTCTCCAGAAAAGACACATACTAATAATAATTTTTGCAGACATTGAGTCTATCAAAAGACAATTTTCTTATTTATAATGAAAAACACAACGGTCAGGTGAGCTACGTGTTTAAAATGGCCTGATCAGAGCATTCTTTCCTTTAAGGCAAACCACATGGAAATCAAATAGTAGATTAATTTGTAAGCTGACATTGGGCCGAAGGTACTATTTGAGAGGTGTCTCAAATAACCCATGACTGGAACATCAAGGCATCCTGAGAGGTGTCTCTGCACTAAAGCAATTTGAGACACTATTTCTCTCTGTTGCAGGTTGGGTTTTCTGGAAGCAGATGCTGAGATAATTGGGGGAGCAATTTCCTTTCATAGTAAAGGAAGGGGGACAAACCAGGATGGGGCAAAGGGAGAAGCTGAACTATGAGGCAGACCTGGCAAAGCCGTGGCCCACTTCGCAGGGAGCTTGGAGCAAGTCCTGCCCACCAGTGTCCAGTGTTGGATTGAGATACCCAGGCCTCTGCACTTGTGCCTCACTTGGTCACTCAGTATGGCCTGCTCTAAGATCAACACCTTGGACTGGCAGCTGTCTGCAATGGAGACAGACCCTGCAGGAGCAAGATGGCATGAATGTTTATCAAATTCATTGTGGGCATAATCTTGCTCTGCCAGCAACACACCTCAGAGCCACTTAGCCAGGAACTCCTCTCCTCTTTCCCTCAAAACCTTTGTGATCTTCCAGGTTCTACTTCTCCTTGGATGGTGCTTCCATGTGTCCCGACAACTTTTGCCTCTTACTCTCCTTTTTAAAATGCTGATTTCTGTTCACCCTATCTCTCTCTAAAAGATGGTATACAATGGAAGCAATTTTTGCTCAAAAGTATCTAAGCGCTTTGTACCTTATCACCTTGAGATGACTGTTGGATAACTGTGATTGGTATTTTGGGTGTTTCCAAACCTTTTATACACACAGGGACAATCTCTTGTTTTGCTCTCATGCATGGCATTTCATCTATTGTGGGTGGACATCACTACATTGACTCTGAGGGGACAAATTTGGTTGCACTGACCAAACACAGTAGGTGTTCATTCAATACTGGTTTCTTCCCTCCCTCTTTTTCTATTTCCTTTCCACTCTTTACATATATATATATACACACAAGCTTAACAGAACATTCAAGAATGCACTCCACCCTGTGATAAATCCTACTTTGGCTTAGCGTCCAGTGACCCTAGACTGAGATCATATTCAGGCTGGATGCCACATCACCCCCTCTGGATTTACCTGAACCAGAATAAATTATAAAGACAAACAATCCCTATCATATCAAGACAAAAGAGTCATAGACAACATGCGCATGTATTAAAGTGGTAGCAGGGTTTGCATTTCAAGAAACACAGTAGATAATGCTAGTCACTCTCAGGTTAATAAATATAGTTATTTTTTTCTTGTCCATAAAATCTACCATAAAAACTCAAGTTAAAGTTGACATGTCATTATCTGGTGAAGTCATTCTAAGAGCTCCAGGCATGATTCACAGCCCACATTATTCGTGGGTTACAAAGGGAGAGGGAGGATTGGGATGTTGCATCTCAGTTACTTCCAGAAATTAAATTTCAAGCTATAGTGCATACATATATGTATGCCCTAGAAGAAAAATATAGACCACTTCATGCTGAATATCAAATTAATATATATTCTGTCTCAAATCAGTCTTTTAAAAAATGTCCAAGAAGCATTTTCGATGTTATTGCCTATGCCTGCCATCACCCACATTTATCCATCACTCACTCTGCCTCTAGACATATTCTTTTCTATCGTCCTAAGTCCCCAGTCCCGTTGTCTTCTTTTCTTCCTTCCTGCAGTTATTGCCCTCATGATAACTCCACTGCATCAGAAGCAAATATTCTCCATTGAAAATTGCCTCCCACCAGTTGGCAATCCAAAATTTAAGCATCACAGAGCAGAAAAACAGGACGACATCATGGGTCAATGAGCACAGCCTTGATTATGTAATCAAGTTTAGGGCCCATATAAAAATACACATGCATATTTAATTTTTATTCACACACCACCTCATAAAACCCCATAAAAGTTTATAGAATGCCTATTTGAACAGTAGATGGGGGTATGAGTTTGTATGCACATATAGACAAAAGGTTTATATTTTCCTGGGTGTATTCATTTCTGGGAACTTGCAGAGAACTGATGTAAATTGTCTTGACCCATTCCAATTATGCTGCCTGGGGATCCAGAGTTCTCAGTTTCAGCTTTGTAAAATTTGGACCCCATTCAGTCGGCCTACATGGTAGAATAATAGAAAAAAAATTGGTCTGGGCATTTGTGGCTAACTTTTGCCACCTGTCATTTCATACAATCAAGGGTTAAAGCTGCTATAGCAAATGTATTCACTCCATTTATTTATTTTTCTTCTATTCAGCTAGAATGTCTTCTTTTCAAATACACTTGTGAGCATTTCAGCTAATCAAGAACACAAGTCAATCAGCAACACCTTAGGAAATTTCCCCAGGTTGAAGCAAATGGGGCACCCATAACAAATTTCCTCTGTGATATCTGTCTCCACCTTCCTCAGAATGTGGCATGTAGATTGTATGCATATGTGCGTGTGTGTGCGTGTGTGTGTGTGTGTTCTCTCCCTATAGCTCTCCCCTTATGCTATTGTGTTCTAGTCACACAGAAGGAAGTGCAGAGGTACAGTCAGAAGCAAATTCAATAGTCTCAATTAGAATCTGAATGAAAAATAACTTTAGTATTTCAGAAAACTCTAGGCCCTTAAATAGACAGAATATTCAAAGTATACAATGACCCTAAGTTTTTTTAAAACTGCTTAATGAATTCCTTGAACATTTCCCCATCCCGTTAACAGCCATTCCCTTCTCCAGACTGGCTCTCACCATCTGGGTCGCCCTCTTTATCCTTAAGTTCCCAAATCAAGTGATTTCTATATCATGCTGAGGATTCTTGCATTAATCTAAATTAATCTTTTGCAAACAGTAGATTTCCATCCTATCAACTCTAATCTCATATGAGAGAAATTGGGGGCAGGGGGAGCGGTGCTGGACCTGTTCTACATCTTGATTATGGTAGTACTGGTAACCCCATTGTATACATTCATCAAAACTCAGATCAGTGCATTCAAATGGCTGGATTTTACTTGTATATAAGTTAAACCTCAATAAACTTAACTTAAATAATAAAGATGACTCTGAAAGTATAATTTGATTCCATTTAAATCAGACAAAACCAACCCACAGGAAGACTCTCAGCCTCAGTCCTAGCGACACTTTGGGTCGGATGGTTCTTTGCTATGGGCAGGACCAGCTTCACGGGCTGGCAACTTGTACTGGTGCAGAGGGTGCAGCTCTTTGAAAAGGCTCTTATGTGGCCATCTAGAATTTCTTAATAATTTGGTTTTTGAACTTGTGCTTTGTAGGAGAAATCTGATGGGATAACGAAACATGTATATGAGCAGAGGCAATACCTCAAGCATCTTTGAGTGTAGCCGTGAGCTCAGGTCCATATGCATGGCAAGCAGCAAGCACTGAGAGCGCGGATCCACTGAGCTGGCTGCCCAGCACCTGCCCACATGCCCACAGTGGTCTGGACTGTGGTGGGACCTCAAATTGGAGCCCAGGGCCAGGAGACCAGGGTGGGCCCGGAATGTTAGCAATAATGGCAGAAACCACAGAAGCAGTAACAGTGCTTCTGGAGAGAGGAGAGGCTTGAGGGCCTGCAGTGGGAGAACAGCTTCCCTGTCCATCTCCAGAGCCCATCCACACAGCATCTGCACAAATGTTAATGCTCAGATTAACCACTAGGACAGGGACTGTCGGCACTTAGGCAGTAAGCTTAGTCAGTAAATTATTTTTAAAAGTTAAAGCACACAGAGGGGATTAAAGATGGCAGTGTGAGAGGTGAGACAGAGACCTCCTCCTAAAACCACATATAATATGAATATATAATGAATACAACTAATCCTGAAAGAACAACAGGAAAGAAGGCTGCACCAGACTGCATACACCTGGAGGAAAGAACAGTCCTCATGGAACAGGGTAAAGTACCAAAACCATTACCCAGCGGGACCCAAGCCCTTCCCCCAATCCAGCTCACTGGCAGAAGGAAGAGAAACAGAGCAGGGTGGGAGTGGAGGCTGGGGACTGCTGAACATCTAGCCCTGGAGATCTGATCTGGGAGCACAAACCTACATTGCGTGGTTCTCTGGTGATTTAGTGGGGTTGGAAAGCTAAGAAAGGCAGAATACCTGGAGAGACGGAGATTCCAGCTGCTTGTGGAAAACAGGGATCCATATCTGGTTGATCTGGGCAGGGAGTCTGAGAGACTTCCTAAAAGCGAAGGGGCTGCTAAACGGACAAGGATTGCACAGAGCTTACTGCTCAGGAGAAAGGACAGGTAAACAAAATTGTCCGGGTGCACACTGCCCGGCAGGTTGGGAACATTCACCATCTTCAGGCGCTCCATCCTGCGGGACTGGCTACAGAACTCCAAGGCCTCCCACTGTGATATGCAGCCTGCTGTGCCTTCCTCCTGGCCAGCCTGCACCTGGCTCACAAACTGGCAAACCCTACCCCTGCATCAGGCCAGCCAGTGGGAAGATCCCCCTACAGCAGCTAAAAACACAAAGCATAGAGATTTACACCTGTGTGTTCAGCCCATTGGTTCTGGCAGTGGAGACAGGCACAGCAGCCGGGAAGCAGGAAACAGCTCTTTCCTCCCCCAAGGCACCAGCACCACTCGGCTGCGAACCTCCACATCACTCCAGGCGCTGAGCAGCTCCAGAGAGTAGAGTTCTGGGCACTAGAGTGCGCCACATACAACTATGAAATGTCAAAGTAACCCGATTGAAAGCAAAATCTCAACACCAGAAAAAGAACCAAGTTAGACTGAATAAATCTTCCTGAAAGAGATTTCAAAATAAAAATCATAAACATGCTCCGGGAGGTACAGAAAAATATTCAAGAACTCAGGAACAAATTTAGGATGGAGATCCAATCATTGAAGAACACAATGGAGGTTATTAAAAGCAGATTAGATACAGTGGAGATGATAAATGAAATAGAAACTAGAGAAGAGGAATACAAAGAAGCTGAGGCACAAAGAGAAAAAAAGGATCTCTAGGAATGAAAGAATACTGAGAGAACTGTGTGACCAATACAAATGGAAAAATATTCATATTATAGGGGTACCAGAAGAAGAAGAAGAGAGAAAAGGGGATAGAAAGTGTCTTTGAGGAAGTAATTCTTGAAAACTTCCCCAATGTGGGGAAGGAGATAGTCTCTTAGGCCATGGAGGTGCACAGATCTCCCAACAAAAAGGACCCAAGGAAGACAACATCAAGACATATAATAATTAAAATGGCAAAGATAAAGAATAAGAACAGACTGTTAAGAGCACCCAAAGAGAGAAAAAAGATCACATGCAAAGAAAAGCCCATCAGGCTATCATCAGACTTCTCAACAGAAACCTTAAAGGCCAGAACGGCATGTCATGATGTATTTAATGCAATGAAGCAGAAGGGCATCAAACCAAGAATACTTTACCTGGCAATACTATCATTTAAATTTGAAGGAGGGATTAAACAATTTCAAGATAAGCAAAAGCTGAGAGAATTTACTTCCCACAAACCATCTCTAAAGTGTATTTTGGAGGGACTGCTTTAGATGTAAGTGTTCCTAAGGATAAACAGCTGTCACCAGAGGTAATAAAAAGGGATAGACAAAGAGTACAGAATATGATACCTAACATATAAAGAATGGAAGAGGAAGAAAAGGAGGGAAAAAAAGAATCTTTAGATTGTGTTTGTAATAGCATACTAAGTGAGTTAAGTTAGACTCTTAGTAAGGAAGTTACCGTCGAACCTTTGTTAACCACGAATCTAAATCCTGTAATGGCAATAAGTACAAATCTATTGATAATCACCCTACATGTAAATGGTCTAAATGCACCAATCAAAAGACATAGAGTCACTGAATAGATGAAAAAACAAGACCCAAAGTTACATGCTGCCTACAAGAGAGTCACTTCAAACCCAAAGACATACACAGCCTAAAAGTGAAGAGATGGAAAAAGATATTTCATGCAACTAATTGGGAGAAAAAACAGGTGTTGTAATACTTGTATAAGATAAAATAGACTTTAAAACAAAGAAAGTCACAAGAGACAAAGGACATTACAGAATGATAAAGTAGTCAGTCCAACAGGAGGATATAACCATTATAAATATCTATGCACACAACACAGGAACACCTACATATGTGAAACAAATACTAACAGAATTAAAATGGGGAACAGAATATAATGTATTCGTTCTAGGAGACATCAACCCACCACTCACTCCAAAGGACAGATCAATCAGACAGAAAATAAGTAAGGAGACAGAGGCATTGAACAACTCATTAGAACAGATGGACCTACCAGACATCTACAGAACTCTATGCCCAAAAGCAGCAGGATACCCTTTCTTCTCAAGTGCACAAGCACATTTTCAAGAATAGATCACATACTAGCCACAAAAAGAGCCTCAGTAAATTTAAAAAAGATTGAAATTGTACCAACTAGCTTCTCAGATCACAAAGGTATGAAACTGGAAATAAATTATGCAAGGAAAATGAAAAAGCCCACAAACACATGGAGGCTTAACAACATGCTCCTAAATAACCAATGGATCAACGACTAAATAACAACAGAGATTAAGCAAAATATGGAGACAAATGACAACAATAATTTAACACTACAAAATCTGTTGGATGCAGCATAGGGTGTGCTAAGAGGGAAATATACTGCAATACAGGCTTACCTCAGGAAAGAAGAACAGTCCCATATGAACAGTCTAAACTCACAATTAACAAAACTAAAAAAAGAAGAACAAATGAGGCCTAAAGTCAGTATAAGGAAGGACATAATAAAGATTAGAGAAGAAATAAATAAAATTGAGAAGAATAAACAATAGAAAGAATCAATGAAAGCAGGAGCTGGTTCTTCAAGAAAATAAAAAAAATACATAAACCCCTAGCCAGACTTATCAAGAAAAAAAGAGAGTCTACACACATAAACAGAATAAAAAATGAGAAAGGAAAAATCACTATGGACACCCCAGAAATACAAAGAATTCTGAGAGAATACTATGAAAAATTATATGCTAACAAACTGGAAAACCTAGAAGAAATGGAAAACTTTCTAGAAAAATACAACCTTCCAAGGCTGACCCAGGAAGAAACAAAATCTGAACAGACCAATACCTGCAATGAAATTGAATTAGTAATAAAAAAATACCTCAGAACAAAATGCCTGGACCAGATGGCTTCACCGCTGAATTCTATCAAACATTTAGTGAAGACCCGATAACCATTCTTCTTAAAGTTTCTCAAAAAGTAGAAGAGAAGGGAATACTTCCAAAATCATTCTATGAGGCCAGCATCACCCTAATACCAAAACCAGGCAAAGACACCACACACAAAAAAATTACAGACCAAAATCCCTGATGAACATAGATGCAAAAATTCTCAACAAAATATTAGCAAACCAAATTTAAAAATTAAAAAGATCATCCATCATAATCAAGTAAGATTTTTTTCCAGGGATGCAAGGATGGTACAACATTCGAAAATTCATCACCATCATCCACCACATCAACAAAAAGAAGGACAAAAACCACATGATAGTTTCCATAGATCCTGAAAAAGCAATTGACAAAATTCAACATCCATTCATGATAAAAAATCTCAACAAAATGGGTATAGAGGGCAAGTACCTCAACATAATAAAGGCCATATATGACAAACCCACAGCAAACATCATACTTAACAGCAAGAAGATGAAAGCTTTTCACCTAAGATAGGGAACAAGATAAGGATGCCCACTCTCCCCACTTTTATTCAACATAGTTCTAGAGGTCCTTGCCATGGCAATCAGACAACACAGAGAAATAAAAGGCATCCAGCTTGGTAAAGAAGAAGTTAAACTGTCACTGCAGATGACATGATATTGTACATAAAAAACCTGGAAGAATCCACTGCAAAGCTACTAGATCTAATATCTGAATTCAGCAATGTTGCAGGATATAAAATTAACACACAGAAATCTGTTGCATTTCTATACACTAATGAACTAGCAGAAACAAGGACAACAATTCCATTCACAATTACATCAAAAAGAATAAAATATCTAGGAATAAACCTAGCGAAGGAAGTGAAAGACCTATACTCTGAAAACTACAGTACACTCATGACAGAAATTAAGGAAAATATCAATAAACGGAAACACATCCCGTGCTCATGGATAAGAAGAATTTTAATATTGTCAAAATGGCCATCCTGCCTAAAGCAATCTACAGGTTCAATGCAATCACTATTAAAATACCAACAGCATTATTCAATGAACTAGAGAAAATAGTTCTAAAATTCATATGGAACCACAAAAGACTATGAATAGCCAAAGCAATCCTGAGAAGGAAGAATAAAGCGGCGGGGGTGGGAGGGGGATTATGCTCACCAAGTTCAAGCTCTAATACAAAGCCACTGTTATCAAGTCAATTTGGTACTGGCACAAGAATAGACCCATAGACCAACAGAATAGACTACAGAGCCTAGATATAAACCCAAGCATATATGGTCAATTAATATATGATAAAGGAGCCATGGATATACAATGGGGAAATGACAGCCTCTTCAACAACTGGTGTTGGCAAAACTGGACAGCTACATGCAAGAGAATGAAAGTGGATTATTGTCTATCCCAATACACAAAAGTAAACTTGAGATGGATCAAAGACCTGAATGTAAGTCATGAAACCATAAAACTCTTAGAAGACAACATAGGCAAAATATCCTGAATATAAACATGAGCAACTTTTTTCTGAATGCATCTCCTCGAGCAAGGGAAACAAAAACAAAAATGAACACATGGGACTACATCAAACTAAAATGCTTCTGCACATACAGCAAAGGACACCACCAACAGAAGATAAAGGCATTCTATAATATGGGAGAATATATTTGTAAATGACTTATCTGACAAGGGGTTAACATCCAAAATATATAAAGAACTCACATGCCTCAACATCCAAAAAGAAAATAACCCAATTAAAAAATGGGCCGAGACCCATACACAAAGGTAAACTCAAGGTAGATCAAAGACCTGAATGTAAGTTATGAAACCATAAAACTCTTAGAAAAAAATATAGGCAAAAATCTCTTGGACATAAACATGAGTGACTTCTTCATGAACATATCTCCCCAGGCAAGGGAAACAAAAGCAAAATGAACAAGTGGGACTATATCAAGCTGAAAAGCTTCTGTACAGCAAAGGACACCATCAGTAGAACAAAAAGACATCCTACAGTATGGGAGAATATATTCATAAATGACGTATCCGATAAGGGGTTGACATCCAAAATATATAAAGAACTCATGCACCTCAACAAACAAAAAGCAAATAGTCCAATTAAGAAATGGGCAGAGGACATGAATAGACACTTCTCCAAAGAAGAAATTCAGATGGCCAACAGGCACATGAAAAGATGCTCCACATCGCTAATCATCAAAGAAATGCAGATTAAAACCACAATGAGATATCACCTCACATCAGTGAGGATGGCCAACATCCAAAACACAAACAACAACAAATGTTGGCGAGGATGTGGAGAAAAGGGAACCCTCCTACACTGCTGGTGGGAATGCAAATTAGTTCAACCCTTGTGGAAAGCAGTATGGAGGTTCCTCAAAAAACTCAAAATAGAAATACCATTTGACCCAGGAATTCCACTCCTAGGAATTTACCCTAAGAATGCAGCAGCCCAGTTTGAAAAAGACAGATGCACCCCTATGTTTATTGCAGCACTATTTACAATAGCCAAGAAATGGAAGCAACCTAAGTATCCATCAGTAGATGAATGGATAAAGAAGAGGTGGTACATATACACAATGGAATATTATCCAGCCATAAGAAGAAAACAAATCCTACCATTTGCAACAACATGGATGCAGCTAGAGGGTATTATGCTCAGTGAAATAAACCAAGCTGAAAAAGACAAGTATCAAATGATTTCACTCATATGTGGAGTATAAGAACTAAGAAAAAACTGAAGGAACAAAACAGCAGGAGACTCACAGAACCCAAGAACAGACTAATAGTTACCAAAGGGAAAGGGACTAGGGAGGATGGGTGGGAAGAGAGGGACAAGGGGAAAAAGGGGCATTACAATTAGCAGATGTAATGTTAGGGGGGCACAGGGAGGGGTGTACAACTCAGAGAAGACAAGTAGTGACTCTATAGCATCTCACTATGCTCATGGACTGTGACTATAATGGGGTTGGTGGGGGGGACCTGATGAAGGGAGTAGTGTAATCACCATAATATTGCACATTTAATTGTAGATTAATGATATCAAAATAAACTTAAAAAAAAAAGAAAAAATTGGTGGAGGATATGAACAGAATTCTCCAAAGAAGAAATTCAGATGGATAACAGGCACATGAAAAGATGCTCCACATCACTAATTATCAGGGAAATGCAAATAAATGACACAATGAGATTTCACCTCACACCAGTTAGGATGGCCAGTATTGAGAAAACTAAGAACAACAAATGCTGGTGAGAATGTAGAGAAAGGGGAACCCTCCTACACTGCTGGTAGGAATGTAAGCTAGTTCAACCATTGTGGAAAGCAGTATGGAGGTTCTTCAAAAAACTAAAAATAGAAATACCATTTGACCCAGGAATTCCACTCCTAAGAATTTACCCAAAGAATATAATTTCTCAGATTCAAAAAGACATATGCATCCCTATGTTTATTGCATCACTATTTACAATAGCCAAGATATGGAAGCAACTTAAGTGTCCATCAGTAGATGAATGGATAAAGAAGAGGTGGTACATATACACAGTGGAATACTATTCAACCATAAGAAAGAACAAATCCTACCATTTGCAACAACATGGATAGAGCTGGAGGATATTATGCTCAGTGAAAAAAGCCAGGCAGAGAAAGACAAGTATCAAATGATTTCCCTTATTTGTGGAGTATAACAATGGAGCCAAACTGAAGGAACAAAACAGCAACAGACTCACAGACTCCAAAAAGGGACTAGTGGTTGCCAACGGGGAGGGGTAGGGCATGGCGGGTGGGGAGGGAGGGAAAAGGGGATCGAGGGGTATTATGATTGGCATACATGGTGTGGGGGGGATCATGGGGAAGACAGTGTAGAACCGAGAAGGTAAATAGTGAGTGTGGCATCTTACTACACTGTTGGGCAGTGACTGCAATGGGGTATGGGTGGGACACAATAACATGGGTGAATGTAGTAACCACATTGTTTTTCATGTGAAACCTTCATAAGAGTGTATATCAATAATACCTTAATAAAAAAAATAAAGGGGAAAAATAATTAAAGCACACAAAATAGCAACTGCAATAAAGCATGTCAGGGAGTTATTTGACTCCAAAGAATTTAGAATCTCCTGATTTAAAAAATGAGTGTGACACTGGGAAAGAAATATCTACAGGCTTAGAAATAGAAATTAAATTTAAAATCCTTGCATTCGATAGAAAAGGGCACTGTTTTATATGCAGCTTCAAGTGAGATAATTATTAATGACGAAACACTTTTTAAATTAATTTTTCCTTGTAAATGAATATACAGAAATAGAATGCAAAAAAAGCATTTGAAGTATATACAAATCATGAGGCCATTTACAGCTTCCACAAGTCACAGAAAATGTCAGAGGAAACATTAAAATGTCATTTTATGTTTATGTTTAGAATTAAATTCAGACTTAGATGAAACTGATATGCATGAAGAGTTAAATCTTTTTGGAAAAATTCTTCTACAGGAATCATCAACGGAAAGATCTTTCTTGAAATTAAAAATGATCAAAAATTATTTATAATCTTGTCTTTGCCAAAAGCTAGTGGTGTCACTTTGAATTATATTGATTGAAAATGAAGTTACTGAAAGTACAAATTTTGAGGACCTAATAAAAAGTGAGCCAGAAAAACCTTATGTTCAACCAAGGTATCACATTAATAAAGTATATTTGTTATTTGTTATATAAAATTAAGATACCAGAAGCATGTTTTTGCAATTTACTTCTGACATATTGCTACTATCCTGATTATATTTTATAAATCATAAAGCTCATCTTCCTTAATGGTAAAAAGGAGGCCTAGAAAGAGAACTTCTAAGATCCTTTCCAGAGCTTAGATTGCATGGTTCACAGACAATAAACTTCCATCACAGCCTTCAAAAGTGGTTTCCTCAAGTGGGGTCTCTGTCTTCTGTCAATCTGCGCCTATTGTGAACATTCGTCAGTACTCTGCTCACACAGACTGCAGCTAATGATTTGAATGTTTATTCTGACAAGTGGACTGCCCAGAACTGGACTTTTGTTTTTAATATTCCATTTAAAGATAGACTCATGAGAAGAACTACTTTTTATCTCAAGTATGCACTGGACACATTGCATATCCAGAGGAGAGAAATGCCTGTGATTGGAAACTGAGACTGTTAGTGCCGATTTTGTCAGCAGCAAACTGGGCTAAGAAAACGAGAGGGCAGGGGCCATGAGCTCTGCATTGGCCAGTGACCCATTCCCAACTCCAAACGAAGCTCTTGTGCTGCTGAGGAAAGTCCAGTTTAGAAACAAGAGCTGGTACATCTACTTTTGGTGGGAAGACAAGCCACTCCCTCAGCAGGTCAACCATGATGGACCTTTCCCAACACCACCAGGCAGTTTTAAATGGGTTTTAATGCGGCTTGACGATTTCTCTCAATTAGTGTGGCTTTACCTTCCTTGAAACAGGCTTCTGCAGAGACTACAATGATGAAAACCCACATTATTCATCAGGCCAGATCCTCAACTTACATGTCAACAGATTAGGAATCACGTTTTACAGGACAGGACATGTAGGAAGATGTGCATTAAACTGTCATTTCATTATTTCCCCCCAAAGCAGTAATATGACTGAAATATTTTCCTAAGTAGCACTTTTCTTTCACTTTCAATACTCGTAAAACAATAATGTTATTAGCTTTATTGTTTCAAAAATAATAGTTCTTGTTAACTATAAAAAAGGAGTCCATACCAAAAGATTTAGAATGAAAATAAAAATCACTGAAAACATTTTCTCCAAGAAATAATTGCAGTGCTTTTCTATGCCTATGTATTTTTACAACTCTGAGAAAATAAATTATTACATTTAAACAAGCTTTTCCACTTAACATACCATGATGAATGTATTCTATGTCAATAACCATAGCTCTTTCTCATTATTTTTAATGACTGTGTAACATTTCATTGTATGGACATATGATATTTATCAGTATCCATATTGTTAAGACATTCCATTTTTTTCCATTTTTTATTAATAAAAGCAATGCTTCAGTGAACATTTTTGCACACATGTCTGTATGCTCTTATTCAATTAATTCCTTAGGATACATTTTTAGAAGTAGTATCTTTGGGTCAAAGAATACATGTATTTTAATTCTCACACATTTTTCCAAATTGTTCTCCAAATGGTAGGACCCTTTATAGTCCTACCAAAAAGTTTTCCCCAAATCATCATTGACACAGAGCATTATCATCTTTTTAACCTTTATCAGTCTGATAGAGGAGAATCACATCTCAGGTTGTTTTCATTTCTATTACTATTATTTTGTTAGTACATTGCACATTTGTTGATAATTTATTGAATATTTGTGTGATTTATACTGTCTTTTCAATTTCTATGCAGTTTGTCCATGATATTTATTTATTCAGACTAAACGTGTAATTTTCTTGAAAGGATAGGTTTTGTTCATGGGTCATTTTGTGGGTCCTTGTATTCATTCACTCTTCCCTACCCTCAGTCTCAGCAGATGATCGGAACTCCATCCATCTCCTAGGTTTTCCCCTACAACCCCCCCACCCCACATCTGTGCCCATCATTTCTCCTCCCATCTGCTCCCAAAGGAATGGTCCTTCTCAAGATCAATTCCTCACCTGTGTTCCTCCCATCCCATCCCACCACCCCAGCACTTCACTTCTCCACTTAGTTCCCAATCTCTTTCCATCAGCATTTTAACACATACATTTGAACACATTGCCATCCTTTAAAAATGAAAATATGTTCAAACTTTCATCTCTCTCTGTACTTACTACTTTCTCTCTCCTCCCCCTTGCAATCAAATTATTTTTAAAAAGAGCTGTCTACACTCACGCTTTCTTTTTCCCATGCAATCCAAGTACCTGCCAATTACTGCAAAATCTGTATCCCAACACTCCTAAGAGCGCTTGGCCTTTGAAGTGGTGAAAAATAAATTACTGAATGATTGAATGAATCATTGCCCAAGCTGGAAACAAAACGTGCATCCTTTACGCTTCCTACTACTGAACTCCTCATTCAGTAGATCACCCAGTCTTTTAGATGACAATTCCTGAGAAGCTCTGCTGTCACCTTCTCTCCATCTTCACTGTCAATACCTTAGTTCTGGTGCCAACTACCATCCCTCACCTTATTATTACAGCTCCTTAATGGGTCTGCTCTGACTCTGGATATCTTCAGAACATAGATGCTGAAGTGGCCTTTCACAACATACTTCCCTGCTTAAAAATGCTACATCATGGATTCCCACAGATTCCAGGATTACATTAAACTGTTTACTATAATACATACTTCATGACTTTGACTACTCCCTGATCAGAACTCAAAACATACCGAGTCATAATTCCCAGGACAGGACGTCGCTTCTCCTGCCTCTAGAAATTTGCACCTGGCCCTCCTTTTGCCCAACTGCCCTTCACTTCCAATCTTTCACTCTTTCTGCCTGGCAAATCCCTACTTGCTGTTTGAACTCACTGATTCTGGAAAGTGTCCCTGCTCCCCTGAGACTCAGTCAGGTGCTCCTATATTTTCCCCATGACAGCCATATTCATCTGTATAACACTCATGCCATTCTCTTGGAAGCATCTGTTTGTCCAACTGGCCTTATTGAATTAGTTGACTTTGGCTTTGTTTTCTTCCGCCAGAGCTTCCACACACTGGAAGAGTTCACTTTCTTTTTTCCTGGTAACATCTGGGGTATACCTCATTGCTTTTACTATCTTCAGGTATTAAATAATCCTGTTTTGAAATATTAAGAAATGCAGTGCAATTGAATTTCCATATTTCCATCTTTCATCCAACTCTCGGTTTCTGTTTATGATGCCTCCAAGATGGGGTAGGGGAAAGGGATGAAAAGAAAAGAGCAGAGATCTATTTATTTAACTGGTGGTATCTGTAGCTCTCATTTAATTACTGAATGCCTACACCCAAACACTGGCTCCTCCATGAGGCACAGTGGTATTTCTAGAATCTGTAAGCACATTGAGGCAACAGGGAAGGCCCCACATGCCACGTTGTTATGTTTGTCTTCCTTTGAGGACCACGCCTGTTCAGCCTCATATCCACAGTGCCCGGCACAGAGTGGAGTGGCAATAAATTCCAAGGAATAACGCTATGCATTATGATGCACTTGTGATAGGGTCATAGCAATATACTTGACTACACAAGTAAGGAATGGCCAAATCTACTGAGGATGTTAGGATGACTCATGAATGTGAGATTTTCCTTAAAAGTATGTGTCCTGCATCATCAGTCTCTAAGAAAAGGCATAAGGTTTTCTTCTCTATTTTTGACTAGTTTGTTATTGCTTTGTAGAGGAACATAATGAATATAAATAACAATTTTTAAAAATCCTCTACTATCATTTTAAAATATCCAAATTAATAGTAATGCTCATATCAGGCTTTTCTGAACTTAACATTTAAAACAGGAATGATTTTAGCTGTAAGTAAACAATTATAAAAGTGAATTTCCAAAAGTATTGTCTAGGGCTTTTTCTGGTTGGAAGTAAGAGAAGCCCTTGGATTTAATTTTGGCTACAAAGATGACAGTGGCCATCATGGAACACAAAGGCAAAAATGTAAGTGGACCTCAGGAACACACTGGAACCTGCGCCTCCTCTAGAATGCTCTGGTGAAGCCCCAGATTCTCTCCCATTCTCTTTCCCAGCATTTCTGTCTTCTAGTTCACGTAGTTTAACAGTCACTGCCTCTGAGTTGACATGTTACTGGTTTTCATCCTTGACTTTGCTTGTTCTCAGTATTAGTTCCAAACCCCTGTTTGGATTGGATGTCCCCCTCTGATCCACCTTGGTTGGGCATTATGTAGATTATGGGAGAGGGCATTTTAGAGAGGTGGGGATGAGCTACTGGACTTCTAACCTAACAGATAACTAGGACAGATATTTCAAAGGCTTGGGTCTTTAGCTAAAGAAAACTTTCATCTCAGGATTTGGACAACTGATTTAGCTATTGAGAAGAGACTTTGCTCAGTCTATTACTCTGAAATTATTTACAGTCTATTCAAAGATACGGGGATCTGCTTAATTCTTAACAGGGAAATTTCATTGCTACAACACCATTGTTCCTTTTACCACTAGTTTTGGTCCACTCTTACTGTTCTATTTGAAATCAGAGAAGAGAAATAACAATACAACATCTCAAATATAAGTGAATCTTAAAATCAGATTTAAAACTCAAACTCCAAATTTATGAACTTGTCTTCTGATCATTACTTGTGGGAGAGCTTAACAGGTGCCTAATCAGAAATCAGAGGTGACCCAGAAAAGGCTCTGCCATTTACTCTTTTCTGTTTGAAGATATATATACATATATATATACAGGCTTTTTCTTTGTATCACCATGTTAATTTCTGTGGAACACTGTTTCTTTACCTCCATCAGACTGTTCATTAACATTCCTCTGTTCTCCTCCAGCTCTGCTTCCTTCCCTGCTGCACAGGTATTCTCAGAGCATGTAATTCTAGTCTGCACCAGGGAAGTAATAGATCTCAGGGTCTGATAAGTATTGAAAGTGAGGAGGATTCAGAGAAGAGGGAAGAACTGGGGAAAGACAGGAAGAATGCCATGGGTAGTTGAAGGCAAGTGTAGAGTTCCCTCCATTCCCAACAGGGTTCATTCCCATAATCACATTTTCTTTTCTTTATTCTCAGGCAAATACGGCAAGTACAGGATAATCTCAGAAGGCACAGATGCTGGGTGACTTCCACCTAAAGGTACCACCATGGGGTACACAATTCTAATAATGTTATTTATAGCTACAATGTCGTGAATAATACTTGTTTAATGAAGGAGCATTGTACTTATTTATTTCCATCAGTGCCGTCATCAAGATGCAGTCTTAGATTGGCACACACTGAACTGCTATACTCACAACATAGAGAGCACCTGTGGTTTGCTAAATGGGGACTGAATGTACAACATACCCTCCAGAGGCTCCACTTTTGGGAGCCCTTGTCGGCATCATTCAAGACTAAAATAGAGAGCCTGAAGTGGAACAGTAATCCCCGTAACCATTTGCTGAATGTACCTTGGAAAGTAACAGCATAGCCAGTTATTTTAACCGAATTTTTGCCTTCAACTCTATGGGCATTCCTTATTTCAGGGAAGATAAAGGAGTAGAGGGTGGCAAGGTGGTTGTTATTTGGACTGGGCGCGGCATCCCAGTTTTACAACTTTTGTCTCCCTCTATTTCTCAGTATTCCCAAATGAGCAGCCTGGAGCTGACTGGAACACAAGTTGTGGCTCTTTGTTCCTACGCATTTTTGTTTTTTAATTTTAGGTGAGATAAAGTTGACCTCGTCACACTTATGGGGCATCTGTCACTCTGATAATCCTGGATAAGAAAGAATCAGACTATGGTAGACAGGTGAAGCCAGGCACTAGAGAACTCTGCTATTGCCTGTGGAGCCCAGCAGCTATGCCAGGAAAGCCGCAGCACAGAGAACGGGCTGCACAGGGATGGAGTAAAGAAACTTGGTGGTGGACGAATTTCTGGCAAGTAGGCCAGTGAGTACATATGTAAAGCTGAAGATATTTGCAGTATATTCAAATATATACCATTATTTGCTATCATTAGCCAAGGACTATTTGCCTTGATAGATGAAGGTTCTTTTATCTTTATAAATACATACTAAGATACCAATTCTTTAATCCAGAAATAATAGAGACCCACAATACAAGACTTTCACTGGGCTATCCCCAACTTTGGGCAACACCTTTGGTGAGATGTCATTTTGATTGAAGGCTAGATTGTGTACTTTATTCCAACAGCCCCCTTCACTGAAGATGCTTACAATCTTTGAAATTATGTCAAAAACTATATTTATATATGTACTGGACTAGAAGAGAGAATTAGCATGAAAAGTTACATATAGAAATTTCCTCTTAAATGTTTGTATCCAATACTTGTGAGGTGGCCATTAAAATTATGGTTTCAAAGAATATTTGGTGTCCTGGAAGAATATGATAGGTGAGGAAAAAAACAGGATACAGTTTTGTATATACAGTGTGATTCCAATTTCTAAATCAATATTACATATTCATGGGGTAGAAAAGTACTGGAAAGCAACACAATAAGTTGCTGACACTGGTTCTTGCTCAGCTGTGCAATTAAGATAATTTTCATTTTTCTTCACTTTTTTTTCATTTTGCAATTTTTAAATGTTTCACTCTGAGGAACACAAAAAAGTTTTTCTAAAAATGTACCTTTAAAGAGTTTAAGCTATGGACTCTTAAGTGGAAAGGTGGGAAAAATAAACCCAGGAGAGCAGATCTAGATGAGGATATACTACAATTTAAATAGTAATTGGATTAGGATGGTGAGATTATGGCTTCTTAGTTTCTAGATTTCCTTTAATGTTATTACACTTCTTTGATAATGGAAAAGCCTAATAAAAATAACTCTTTAATGTGTTAAAATTCTACTAAAGCACTGAATTAAAAATTAAAACAAAAAACTTAAATCTAATTAGCAAACAGAGTAAGCACTAAGAAAAATTATAGAGTTCTTTCTCTACAACAGCAATGTATGAATAATAAAACCAGAACCATGCTACTAGGCTTAATATTAAGTGATTGGGGGTAGTTTCCAGACAGTAAAAGATACTTGGAAGCAGAGTGGGTAGGATGAGCCAGAATAAGCTTTGGGGCAAGCCCACATGGGCATCCATTCTGAAACCACTGCTTACTAACACCTTAGTAAGTCACTGGATTTCCTGAGTGCCGGTTTACTCACCTGGAAGGGAGCTATGGTGGTAATTGCTACTCTCAGGGTCCTTGTGAGGTGCCATGTCAATGTACACGAAAGGTTTTTCAACCTGAAGCACATTTTCAAAACACTGATGGACTACCACTAACCCCTACATAGTCACACAACTGATAACATGCATTATGCAGAAAAGGTCTCCATCTTCCCACAGTAGGGCCCAAAATGATCCACCACATCAATTCTGAGTATCAGTTATGTAAAGACTAATTTCAAACCCCATGATGACTCTAGAATCCTAATTACTCCTCAGCCAGTATTCTAATAATTTTATTAGGTTATATATACAGGAAAGTGCCTATATGATACATGTAAAGGTCAATAAAATCTCACAAGGTGAACATACCCACATGACCATCATCCAGATCAAGAATCGACCACTATCAGCACCGCAGGAACCACCCTCATGCCCCCTCCTGGTGACTCCCCTCCTCCTCCCTAAAAGTAACACTATTCTGACTTAACACCAGAGGTCAGTTTTCCCTTTTTATAATGGAATCACTTTTGCTCAGCTTCATGTTTATAAGATTCATTCTCATTGTGTATAGCAGTAGTTTGTTCCTTTCTGTTGCTGTATAGTATTCCACGCTGTGACTACACCACAGTTTATTTGCCCATCCTCCTACAGGCCACACGCACAGTGCTGCTATAAACATTCTTGTATCTATGTATTTTGGTGGAAAAATGCCCTCAGCTATCTTAGGCATATACAATGAGTAGGATTGCTAGGTTTCACAATATACTTAAGTTTATCTTTAGTTGATAACTGCCTAACAGCTTTCTAAAGTGGTTCCCATTTTTCTTTCTTTCTTTTCTTCCCTTCCTTCCCTCCTCTTTCCTTCCTTTCTTCCTTCCTTCCTTCTTTCTCTCTTGCCCCTGGAAACTAGCATTCTATTTTCTGTCTCTTTGAATTTGACTACTCTAAGTACCTCATATAAGTGGAATTATGCAATATATGTCCTTTTCTGACTGGCTTATCTCACTTAGCAGAATGTCCTTAAATTCATCCAGGTAGTATCATGTGTCAGAATTTCCTTTCTTTTTAAGGTTGCATAATATTCCATTGTATGCATACCACATTTTCTTTATCCATTCATCTATCAATGGACACAGATTGCTTCCACCTTTTGGTTATTATGAATAATGCTGCTGGTATGAACAGGGGTGTACAGATATTTGTTTAGATCTCTGCTTTCAATTACTTTGGGTATGTATCCAGAAGTGGAACTGCTGGATCATTAAGTAATTCTGTTTAATTTTTTTGAGGAACCACCATAGTCTTTTCCATTGTAGCTGTACCATCCCATGTTATTTTAATAGTTTTTCTTTTTCAAACCAAATTCAAGTCTCTTCTCAGCATTTTATCCATCTTTTGGTGATAACCCAGCCTTTGTATGTTCTGGCCCTGGTTATCTGTATGACCTGACTGAGGCAGGGAACCAGGGTTGAACACAAAGGATACTTGGTTTCTATTTCTAGTTCTACCACTAACTCAGACAACTATTAAATAAGAAACAAGAACACTCACAGGCATCTTGAAGTTTAATTAGAAAACACAGAAGTTACAGTGATAAGACAAAATTTTTTAACACACTTGACTGTATATATCAAGTGAATGCTTTTGCCCTCAAAGGAACCACTCCAGCTAGACTGAATCAGATCACACTGTTATTGCATAAAATCTGTTTATATCTTTCTTTTATAACCATCTCCAGAATCTAAATTTATTACATATACATTACTGTGTAAGGGCATAGAGATTCAAAGAACTGAGGACTGAAAACCAAAGAAAGGGCAGGATTCTTTGCTTTGTGGAAAAATATGCATAATGCCTACTGCATTTATCCTTTTTCTGTCCAGCACCTCTTCCTCCATTCCCTCCACTCCCTTTCTGACCAACAGGGTATAGCAACCATGAGGTGTACAGTCCAGACCTCCTTCTAAAAAACCTGCTGGAGAGGTGGGGCATCGGTGACTGACAGGCTTCACTGCTGCACCTTGGAGTCTACAGAGGTATTCAATACCAAGACCAAGCTTCCCCCAGTCTTTTCCCAGTGACTGAGCACGGTGGGGTCTAGAGCTAGACATTCCTAATCCTGCCTGACACAGTACTCTTCTAATAGGCAATCTTTTGTTGGAAACTCTCTACTAGCTTGGTGGACAATTTCTTGGAACTGTGCTGTGGTATGAGGCCAGAGATTAGTTTATTAGTCCTTCATTCACACTCTTCTTTCATAGGCACCAGGCCTGCATCACAACCTTAAGGCTCTCCCAGTCTACTCCTGCTCCCTTCCACTTTATACTCTACTGACATTTTCCCCAATTATATTTCTTGGAAATCTAATCCTGTCTTGGTGACTGCTTCTAAGAGGCAAGTGCAGGACCGGGGTGGCAATTATCATGGTTCACATCAATGGCCTCAGTGATTGGTCAAAGGGGTGACCCTGGTTCCCATAGGACCAATCAGAATGATTTCCTGGGGATTACTCAACCTCAAACAGATGGGGGCAAGGGATTCCGAGGCAGTAATGAAATCAACTCAGACTTGCCTGAGGCCATGTTTTCTGGCAGAGAAATCCTGTCTACAGTTGCAAAGGATGAGGTCACATGTTACAGACAAACAGGAGGGAGAGGAAAATTTGGAAGTAGAGTGGTAGGGCCTGAGGAGGTCTCGATTTTGAAATCTGGAGACTTGCATGCAACATTATGACAGTCACCTGATTCAGTAAGTTTCCTGTTCAAATTGGGTTTTGATCCCTTGTAACCTAAGAGTCCTAATTATGTTACTCCCTTCATTAACATCTTTCCATGGATTTAATTAATTCTATGATAAAGCCCAAACTCCTTATATTCCAACATTTTTATTTTGAAAAATCTTCAAACCTACTGAAGAATGAATGCCCACACCCTGCACCTAAATTCATCAATTGTTAACATTCTGCTACACTGGTCTTATCTCTTTTTTTCCCCCTCTATAAATATACAAATAGTTTTTGATGAGCTGTTTTGAGTAATGAATTAGTCACAGACATCATAATAGTTCACCCCTCAATACCCATAAAACAAAGGCATTCTCCTATACAACCACAAGACAATGATCATATTCAGAAAATTTAACCTTGATACAGTATTATTGTCCATATTAAAATTTCTCTAATGGTCCCAATAATGTCCTTTACAGTGATTGTTGTTGTCGCTCCTGTTTTTTTTGATCCAAGGTCCAATCAAAGATTAGACAATGCTTTTAGTTGCAATGTCTCTTTATTCTCCTAGTTCCCTAGACTTTTTCTGTCTTTCAGTACCTTGCCATTTTTTTAGTGCAGGCAGGCTGTTTGGCAGCATGTATCTAAAACTGGATTTTTCTGTCTCCTCATTATTAGATTCAGGTTAAACATTTCAGGAGGAAACAGAGGGTATGTGACGCTCTCAATGCATTTGCAAGGCTGTTCACAGGCTGGCCCTGCCCATGTCTCAGGCCTCATCACTTACTGTTCTCCCTGTGATCTTTCAAGTTCCAGCCACATGAACAGCTTCTAGTCCCTCCAGCCTGCATCTCTCTTCCACCTTTCACACCACTACTGCCTCTGCCTGGCACTCTCTTCCCTTACCCTGCCCTTCATTCACCTGGGTCACTGACACATATATTTCTGGTCTACCCTCCAGCATCCATGAAGCCCTCCTGTATGCCCTGGAGTGGGCCAGCTTACCCGTGCACTGGCCCAATTATCCTTCCTTGTAGACCTTTGGTCTTCAAAGTGTGAACCTCAGACCCCTGGGATCGTGGGGCCATCATCACATGAGGTTAAAACTTTTCATGGTTATAATAATATGTTATTTTCCTTTGTTGCTGTATTGACATTTGTACTGAAGTTACAAAAGCAATGCTGGGAAAACTGCTGGTGTCTTAGGATGAATCAGCGCAGTGACGACAAACTGTAGCATGAGTCACGATATTCTCCCACCCACTCACAGAAAAAATTAAAATGCTAGTTTTGCTTTTAAATGTCCTTGATTAAGCAGTAAAAATGACTAATTTTATTAAATCATGACCCTGAATACGCCTGCTCAGTATCCTGCCTGACGAACGGGAAGTACGCGAAAAGCCTACTGGGGCTCACTGAGCGCTCCCGCCGCTCAAGGACCAGCGCCTGCACGAGTTGGCGTGGGAGCTGAGCTGGACGCCTTTTTCATCTTTACTTGAAAGAACAGGCAGTAAAAGTAGGGCTATGTGGACCTGAGTATTTAGCAGACATCTTCTCAAAAATGAGCAAAGTGAGTCTATCACTTCAAGAAAAACAACTCACAGTATGTGTGGCCAGTGGTAAAATCTGAGCATTCAAACAAAAATGAGAACTTTGGAAAAGTTATACTTGTCACCACAAGCTTGACAGCCTTCCAACGCTCCAAGGGTTTTTGATGTGATTGGTACTGATATTAAAGAGTGTTTTATATATTGCATAATGAAATGTGTCAAAATTTGAAAGAGTGGTGTAACTTGGTGAATCAATGTTTTCCAAATGAACAATGCATGTTGTTACAAAATCGTATGTAAGATCCATTGAAAGTGCAAGATAGACTAATTAATTATTAAATATATGAAGTTTATTTCATATATTTACCACCAATATAGTTTCAGATTCCACATTGTACCTAACATTTAAGAAATTACCACTTACTGACTTTGGGTATAGTAGCAAAGAGGAATTCCAAAATTATCTGAAAAGGCTTAAGATACTCCTCTCTTTTCCAATTGCATATCTGGGTAAAGCCAGAATTTCCTTACATACTTCAACCAAAACAATGAATTGCCACAGGTTGAAGACAGAAAGTGGAGATAAGAATCTAGCTGTCTTTTATAAAAATCACGCAATAATGACATTAGCAAAATATAAAACAATGCCACTCATTAATTTTTTGTTTTGGAAAAGGTGGTTATCTTTCCATAGCTATACATCATTTATGTTTACATATAACAGGTTCATTATTGAATTAATAAGTAAATATTTTTAAAGTTTCTTAGTTTTAATCTCTAATACAATAAATATCGCCAGCTACAGCCCACAGAATCAAAAGCCCTTTGCTGTCCTCCACTTTTAGAGTGTTAAAGGGTCCGACGATGGAAGTTTGAAAAGTGCTGTTCTAGATCCCAGATCTGTGAAGGCAGGGGCTACATCTGTTTTGATCACTGCTATCTCCTATATGGGAGGCATTTGAAAAATGGTTGGCAATATTCATTGAAAAAGTGATAGACTGAATGTCTGAATGAATGAATGACAATCAAAGTGGACTTTGCAGGGCATTCCAGAGAGAGGAAACAGTCTGATAAACAGGACCAGAAACAAGAAAGTAAGGATTTTAGGAGTGTGCAGAGCAGGTTAGCACAGTGTATAAAAACTTAGGCTATGGACATAATCCTGATTTCAAATCCTGGCTCCAGCCTTTATTAGCAAAGTCACATTGGGCAAATCAACCACTCTGAGCTTCAGTTTACTTACTCTTGTGTGTATAGTGCAAGTTACCACCTCTCTGTGTCTCTATTTCCTCACCTATAAAATGAATAACAGTACCAACCTGCTATGTTTGTGTTGACAGTAGCAAAGTGCTTAGAGTTGTACTGCCCAACACACAGTCACTGACCACATGTGGCCATAGAGCATTTGGTATGTGGCTAGTACACCATGAAACTAAATTTTTATTTTATTTTATTTTAATTGAAAGAGAAATTAAGAAATCAAAAAATTTTAATTGAAGCAGCTGGCCATTATGAATGAGAATAGAAAAAGAAATGATTTTTTGGTACTTGAATTAAGTATTAGAAATCTTTTAAGTATGTTTGTAACTAGTTGGGCATGTGAGTCTAATTTTTCCACTGTACTTTTTATGAAATCTAAATACAGTTCAAGTATTTCCAATGAAAATTTAGTGTTCAAAGTGAGAGGTGCCGTGGGTGTAAAATACACAAGCAGATTTCAAAGACTTTAACATCCAGAAAACAGAATATGAAATATATCATTAATAAGTTTTCATATTGATTACAAGCTCACTGATAAAATATTTTATTAAAATCTATTTCATCTGTTTCTTCTTACTTATTAATGTGGTGTAGGGAGGATGGAAGTTCTCATGGCCAGGGTGCTCACCTGACCCTGATCTACTTGCCCACTGCTCATATGCCATGCTATCACGCCTGTGTGATAACTGGCCTCCTGCGTAGGCATGTGTTTACACATGTGTTGATAATGAGCCATTGCTGTCTGCGTTGCTACCGATAGACCTCCACCCAGTGCTCTGTGCAGACTCGCTGCATATGGATGCAGAGGATGGCATCTAGGTGCTTGACCAGCTGCCCTTAGAATAGAGCTTTTCCCAGTGCTCTGTTGTCGTTTTTTGGTTTCACATGAATCCAGAGTTAACTTGCCCAGAGCCGAAATCCTCTGGCACTACATGTGGCAATTAGAAATTTTTTAATTACATACATGGCTCATATTATATTTCTATTGGACAGTGGCTTAGCACATTATAAGTACTGTACAAAGTGTTAGTGATCATTGTTTATTACCTATACTATAGAGATAACATTTACCACATAGGGATAAAATGAGATATATAAAGCTTTTAGCACAGGGAAGGGCACATGATAAAGGCTCAGTGAAAAGTAGCTACCATTGGTAAGCAGAGAAGGCATCATATGTTCTGGGATGGTAGAAATGGAAAGGTAGGTGGTGGCGGGGGTACATTGTATGGGAAGTCCTGAAAATCTGGGCAAGAAGATAGGGTTTAATTCTCAGTGCAACTGAGATCCACTGAAGCACACGATCCATGATGTGTTTCAGAAGGATAACTGACAGCATGAATCCTCAGAGGGGCATGTTAGTTTTGGAAAGAGTTCTAAGCCATTCAGAGCAAAGTCTGCTGAGCAGATTGGGTGGTCAAGCTGGGAAATGCTGTCTGGGGTCACCAACCAAGTCTCGGTTAGAGTGATGAGTCTGGTTTCACGATAAGCTCCTAATCCAGCTTCATGGGCAATTCTGACACATTTCACAGGCATTTTTGAAAAGTGACACACAGCTTCATTGGCTTATACAGATCTCCTTCCACTGTGACTATTTCAAAATGTGTACATTTTTGTGTTTACAAAATCAAGCAAATAAATGGTCTCATTCCATTTTAGTTTGATGGTGTGCTCCAGATAACCGGCTCTTTTGTTACAGCTTCTGTAGAACAATTTTCTGATCTCAAACACCCTAATCAGTCCTCCAGATTTCTTCTTTGTATAAATAAGTCCAGGTTCCCTAGGAAATACCTAGGTACTCAAACAAACCAACACCACATCCTTTCCTCAGCCCTGCCCTTAGACCCAGGCAGCACTCGGGGCTCTGGGGAAGCCCCTTTTCCGCCACCCTCCCCTCCTTTGTCAGTCATCTGATGCTGCATAAAAAACAGTCATCACAGAACTTGGAAGGTTAAAATAACAATGATCATATCTTTTGGGATCTCTGTTCAAGGTCTCTTATGAAGTTATACTCAGGGGTCAGCTGGGATTGTAGTCATCTGAAGGCTAGACTTGGAATGGGGGATGCGCTCCAAGGGCACTCACTTACCGTGGGTTTTGGCTGCTGCCAGAAGGCTGAAGTGCTCTCCACATGGCAAGTTTCCTCACAAGACAAATGTGCAAATGGACGATGGCCAGACCATACATGACTATTGGCAGGCTGTGTAGATAGAGCTTGGATTTCCAGGCTGGAATGTCTGCAAGCTTGTTGAAATGGACCGAGTTGTGTCTCTTCACATTAATTTTGATCGAAGCCCTAACCCCGAATGTGAATGTATTTGGAGATGGGGCCTTAAGGAGGAAGGAGAGATTAAGCGAGGTCATAAGGGTAGGGTCTTAATCCGATTGGCCTGGTGTCTTTAGAAGAAGAGATCAGAGCACTCCCTCTCTGTGCCACAGAGGAAAGGCCCTGTGAGGGTGTAGCAAGAAGGCAGCCATCCACAAGCCAGGAAGGAAATTCCCACCAGGAACTGAATTAGCCATTAGCTGCACCTTAACCTGGGACTTCCAGCCTGGGAGAAAATAGCTCTGTTATTTAAGCCCCAATCTGTGGTATTTTGTTATGGCAGCCCAAGCTAACGAACACGCTTCTGCACAGGGTCCCTCACAGAACAGACGAGAACTGGTGGCGGGGAGAGGAGGGGGGATGCACCACATGTCAGGAGCCTGCTCTTGTTCTCACTGCCATCTCATTCCAGCAGGTAACTTCAAGAAATCTGAAAATTATCAACTCACACTTGGCCTTCCAGGATGTTGTGAAGGCATGTATGTCAATGTAGAGAGCTACAACTTATTTACTAGTTTATTAGCTTGATTTATATCTTTTAAATATTTTGATATACAGTATGAAAGCCATCATGTGTGCACTTGCACTGGGCCCCACAAATGTTAAGTGTGCACAAGACTAGTTAACATAGTTTCTTACTCAGAGGAAGAGGAAACATATGTGTATGCTGTGTTGCATTATTATTACTGTAATGAAAGTACTAAATTCCAAAAATAAGGGTGCTGTACATCAGGCCCAACAAAGTGACACAAATTGGATAGAACTTGCTCAATGCATATTTCAGAGAGCATTTTTCAAGACTGAGAATCTAATGTACTTCCAGGAAGATGGTGGCATGAGCAGGGCGGCAGAAATCTCCTCCCAACACTATATTTATCTATGAAAATACAGTAAATACAACTATTCCTAAAAGAGAGACCAGAATACACAGGAAAGTGCACAGCAGGCAGCTACACCCGAGAGGACTCGGCACCCCAAGAGGTGGGTAAGATACGGAGCCATGACCCGGCGGGACCCGAGCACTCCCCCACCCCAGTGCACCGGCGGGAGGAGAGGATTCAGAGTGGGGAGGGAATGGAAGTACACCCTGCGAAATAACCAGCCCTGTTGATCTGCGTGGGGAGCGCTGACACACATCGCGCAGTGTAGTGGAGATTCGAGAGACAGAGGGTGCAGGATCTGAGCGGGGAACGTGCCAGGGTGCTTGCAGCCGGCTCCTGGGAAGGAAAAAAAGAAAAGAAAAGTGCGTGCTTTCTTCAGCGGTCTTAAAGAGACAGGAGCCCAGCAGAGGAACCGGATCGCCCTGGCACACTCAGCCCAGCAGACTGGGAGTCCTGGGGAGTTTCAGACCCCTTAGCTGGTGACTGGGAAAGGGTGGCCGCACATCGACTTCCTAAAGAGATCAACAGCCTCCCATTCGTTCCCACCCCAGCCAGAGCTATAAAGGGCCCTGTGGAGCGGCACGGCTATGGCTGTGCAATAGTGGGGCAACAGCGCCACCTACAGCATCCCCACAGAATCTACTCCCGGTGGGCATTTTTTTTGTTTTGTTTTTTGTTTCTTCTTTTCTTTTCTTTCTTTTTTCTTTCTTTCTTTCTTTTTTTTCGTCTTTTTAAAGTCTTAAAGAGCCCAGCTGACATACGCGGCAACTACAAGTGACCACTTCTATAGCCATGAAAAGACAGAGGAATATGGTCCAGATTAAAATCAACCAGACAACACCAGAGAGGGAGCATGAAGGGATGGAAATGCACAGTCTTCCTGAAAAAGAATTCAGAATAAAAGTCATAACCATGCTGATGGATCTACAGAGAAATATGCAAGAGCTGGGGGAGGAAGTGAGGGAAGTGAGGAAAGACAATGCAGAAATCAGACAAGCGATCGATGGGCTTAACAGCAGACTGGATGAGATGCAAGAGACTGTTAATGGAATAGAAATCAGAGAACAGGAATACAGAGAAGCTGAGGCAGAGAGAGATAAAAGGATTTCTAGGAATGAAAGAATATTAAGAGAACTGTGTGACTAATCCAAACAGAACAATATTCGCATTATAGGAGTACCAGAGGAAGAAGAGAGAGAAAAAGGGATAGAAAGTGTCTTTGAAGAAATAATTGCTGAAAACTTTCCCATGCTGGGGAAGGAAATAGTCTCACAGTCCACAGAAGCCCACAGATCTCCCAACACAAGGGACCCAAGGAAGACAACACCAAGACACATAATAATTAAGATGGCAAAAATCAAAGATAAAGACAGAGTATTAAAGGCAGCTAGAGAGAGAAAAAAGATCACCTACAAAAGAAAAACCCATCAGACTATCATCAGACTTCTCAACAGAAACCTTACAGGCCAGAAGAGAATGGCATGATATATTTAACGTTATGAAACAGAAGGGCCTCGAACCAAGAATATTGTATCCAGCACGATCATCATTTAAATATGATGGAGGGATTAAACAATTTCCAGACAAACGAAAGTTGAGAGAGTTTGCCTCTCATAAACCACCACTACAGGATATCTTAAACGGACTGCTCTAGAGGGAAGCACCCCTAAGGCTAAAAAGATGTCACCAGAGAAAAAAAATCATGGCAAAGAAAGAAGACCATCCAAATACTAACTAAAGGCAAAGACTAAAACACCTAGTATATAAAGAATGGAGGAGGAAGAATAAGAAGGGAGAGAAATAAAGAAACATCAGACGGTGTTTACAATAACTTAAAAAGAAAGTTAAGTTAGACTGTTAGATAGTAGAGAAGCTATCCTTGAAATTTGGTAACCACGAATCTAAAGCCAGCAATGGCAATAAGTACATATGTATTGATAATCACCCTAAATGTAAACGGACTGAATGCACCAATCAAAAGACACAGAGTTACTGAATGGATGAAAAAGCAAGACCCATCTATATGCTGCTTACAAGAGACGCACCTCAAATCCAAAGATGTACACAGACTAAAGGTGAAGGGATGGAAAAAGATATTTCAGGCAAACAACAGGGAGAAAAAAGCAGGTGTTGCAGTACTTGTATCAGAAAAAATACACTTCAAAACGAAGAAAGTAGCAAAAGATAAAGAAGGACATTACATAATGATAAAGGGGTCAGTCCAACAAGAAGATATAACCATTATAAATATATATGCACCCAACACAGGAGCGCCAGCATATGTGAAACAAATACTAACAGAATTAAAGGAGGAAATAGAAAGCAATGCATTCATTTTAGGAGACTTCAACACACCACTCACTCCAAAGGACAGATCAACCAAACAGAAAATAAGTAAAGACACAGAGGCACTGAACAATACACTAGAACAGATGGACCTAACAGACACCTATAGAACTCTACACCCAAAAGCAGCAGGATACACATTCTTCTCAAGTGCACATGGAACATTTTACAGAATAGACCACATACTAGGCCACAAAAAGAACCTCAGTAAATTCAAAAATATTGAAATCCTACCAACCAACTCCTCAGATCACAAAGGTACAAAACTAGAAATAAATTTTAGAAAGAAATCAAAAAGGCTCACAAATACATGGAGACTTAACGACATTCTCCTAATTAATCAATGGGTTAATGACCAAATCAAAACAGAAATCAAAGAATATATGGAGACTAATGACAACAACAACACAAAGCCACAACTTCTGTGGGACGCAGCAAAGGCAGTTCTAAGAAGAAAGTATATTGCAATCCAGGCCTATTTAAAGAAGAACATTCCCAAATGAATAGTCTAAAGACACAATTACTGAAATTGGAAAAAGAAGAACAAATGAGACCCAAAGTCACCAGAAGGAGGTACATAAAAAGATCAGAGAAGAAATAAATAAAATTGAGAAGAATAAAACAATAGGAAAAAAATCAATGAAACCAAGAGCTGGTTCTTTGAAAAAATAAACAAAATAGATAAACCCCTAGCCAGACTCATTAAGAGAAAAAGAAAATCTACACACATAAACAGAATCAGAAATGGGAAAGGAAAAATAATGACGGACCCCACAGAAATACAAAGAATTATAAGAGAATATTATGAGAATCTATATGCTAACAAGCTGGAAAACATAGAAGAAATGGGCAACCTCTTAGAAAAATACAACCTCCCAAGACTGACCAAGCAAGAAACAGAAAAACTAAACAGACCAATCACCAGCAACGAAATTGAATCGGTAATCAAAAAACTACCCAAGAACAAAACCCCCAGACCAGATGGATTCACCTCTGAATTCTACCAGACATATAGAGAAGAAATAACACCCATTCTCCTTAAAGTTTCCCAAAAAATAGAAGAGGAGGGAATACTCCCAAAACTCATTCTATGAAGCCAGCATCACTCTAATACCAAAACCAGGCAAAGATCTCACCAAAAAAGAAAATTACAGACCAATATCCCTGATGAACGTAGATGCAAAAATACTCATCAAAATATTAGCAAACTGAATTCAAAAATACATCAAGAGGATCATACACCATGATCAAGTGGGATCCATCTCAGGGATGCAAGGATGGTACAACATTTGAAAATCCATCAACATCATCCACCACATCAATAAAAAGAAGAACAAAAACTACATGATCATCTCTATAGATGCTGAAAAAGCATTTGACAAAATTCAGCATCCATTCCTGATTAAAACTCTCAACAAAATGGGTATAGACGGCAAGTACCTCAACATCATAAAGGCCATATATGACAAACCCACAGCTAACATCATACCTAATGGCGAGACGCTGAAAGCTTTTCATCTAAGATCAGGAACAAGACAGGGATGCCCACTCTCTCCACTGTTATTCAACATAGTACTGGAGGTCCTAGCCATGGCAATCAGACAAAACAAAGACATACAAGGCATCCAGATTGGTAAAGAAGAAGTCAAATTGTCACTATTGGCAGATGACATGATACTGTACATAAAAATCCCTAAAGACTCCATTCCAAAACTAGTAGAACTAATACCTGAATTCAGCAAAGTTGCAGGATACAAAATTAACACACAGAAATCTGTTGCTTTCCTATACTCTAATGATGAACTAACAGAAAGAGAAATCAGAAAAACAATTCCATTCACAATTGCATCAAAAAGAATAAAATACCTAGGAATAAACCTAACGAAGGAAGTGAAAGACCTGTACTCTGAAAACTACAAGACACTCCTAAGAGAAATTAAAGAGGACACTAACAAATGGAAATGCATCCCATGCTCTTGACTAGGAAGAATCAATATTGTCAAAATGGCTATACTACCTAAAGCAATCTACAGATTCAATGCAATCCCTATCAAACTACCAACAGCTTTCTTCAATGAACTGGAACAAATAATTCTAAAATTCATATGGAACCACAAAAGACCTCGAATTGCCAAAGCAATCCTGAGAAGGAGGCATAAAATAGGGGGAATACACTCCCTGACTTCAAGCTCCACTACAAAGCCACAGTAATCAAGACAATTTGGTACTGGCACAAAAACAGACCCACAGACCAGTGGAACAGAGTAGAAAATCTAAACATTAACCCAAACATAGAGAGTCAATTAATATTTGATAAAGGAGCCTTGGATATAAAATGGGGAGATGACAGCCTCTTCAGCAGCTGGTGTTGGACAGCTACATGTAAGAGAATGAAACTGGACTACTGTCTAGTCCCATACACAAAGGTAAACTCCAGGTGGATCAAAGACCTGAATGTAAGTCATGAAACCATAAAACTCTTAGAAAAAAACATAGGCAAAATCTCTTGGACATAAACATGAGCGACTTCTTCATGAACATATCTCCCCGGGCAAGGGAAACAAAAGCAAAAATGAACAAGTGGGACTATATCAAGCTGAAAAGCTTCTGTACAGCAAAGGACACCATCAGTAGAACAAAAAGACATCCTACAGTATGGGAGAATATATTCATAAAAAACGTATCTGATAAAGGGTTGACATCCAAAATATATAAAGAACTCATGCACCTTAACAAACAGAAAGCAAATAATCCAATTAAGAAATGGGCAGAGGACATGAATAGACACTTCTCTAAAGAAGAAATTCAGATGGCCAACAGGCACATGAAAAGATGCTTCACATCGCTAAACATCAGAGAAATGCAGATTAAAAGCACAATGAGATATCACCTCACACCAGTGAGGATGGCCAACATCCAAAACACAAACAACAAATGTTGGCGAGTATGTGGAGAAAAGGGAACCCTCCTACACTGCTAGTGGGACTGCAAATTAGTTCAACCATTGTGGAAAGGAGTATGGAGGTTCCTCAAAAAACTCAAAATAGAAATACCATTTGACCCAGGAATTCCACTCCTAGGAATTTACCCAAAGACTGCAGCAGCCCAGTTTGAAAAAGACATATGCACCCCTATGTTTATCGCAGCACTATTTACAATAGCCAAGAAATGGAAGCAACCTAAGTGTCCATCAGTAGATGAATGGATAAAGAAGAGGTGGTACATATACACAATGGAATATTATTCAGCCATAAGAAGAAAACAAATCCTACCATTTGCAACAACATGGATGCAGCTAGAGGGTATTATGCTCAGTGAAATAAGCCAGGAGGAGAAAGACAAGTATCAAATGATTTCACTCATATGTGGAGTATAAGAACAAAGAAAAAACTGAAGGAACAAAACAGCAGCAGACTCACAGAACCCAAGAACGGACTAATAGTTACCAAAGGGAAAGGGACTGGGGAAGATGGGTGGGAAGGGAGGGATAAGAGGGAAAAAAGGGGCATTTCGATTAGCAGACATAATGTTGGGGGGTGGCACGGGGAGGGCTGTAAAACTCAGAGAAGACAAGTAGTGATTGTATAGCATCTCACTACGCTGATGGACAGTGACTGTAATGGGGTTGGTGGGGGGGACCTGATGAAGGGGTAGTTTAATAACCATAATATTGCACATGTAATTGTAGATTAATTATACCAAAATAAATTATTAAAAAAAAGAAAGAATCTAATGTAGATTCCAACTGCACAACATCCGAGGGGGACTGCTGAATTCTCAGAGGAGAAAAGACTACCTGGAATAGGCTGTGGAATAAAGTATCATAGAATCAGTGCTGGTACCCATCTGGATTCCTCTCCCTGGACTGGAGCACCTGACTTTCAGCCACTGAGAATGATCCTTCTTTCAAGTGACACAGCCAACCCTTATCCATTGAAATGTTCCTTGAAACATTTTATTTTTCCACCTGGTATACCTTTAAACAAAAATGCTTGTCAGCATCTGGCACTACCAGTTTTCCATAAGTTAAAAGAAATATTTTGGGCTTTCTTGTGAAAAGTCTTTTTCCAGATCAGCGAGTTCTCCAGCTGATAAATGTTGCCATATGGTTGCTGATGGTGAGAACCCAGATTCCTGACTACACAGAAAGTGGCTGGCTTTGGGCTGAAGAGCAGGCCATGCCCTTGGCTGGAGCCCTGAGAGCCCTGCTACATCTCAGGGCAGATGCTTTCGGCACTCCCTCCTTGTTCTGTGTCCGTACGCTCCTGACTTTGAGGGCCTTTGCGGCACTATTACGATGGGAGCCAGTGTTGCAAATGCTGCAGAGGTTGTCCAGACTTCTAGACAAGGTGGCCGACTGAGAGGATGAATCGACCCTACCTCAAATTCTGCTCCCAATGTACAGGAAGGTTGGACTACATATGTTTAAATTTTTTAAGTATGATCTGTGTTGGACAGTAAGAAACAAACACCATGAGATATAGTCTGAAACAAAGCTGGATTTATTGCTTATCTGGAAGGGAGAGCCACATCACCCCACCCAGGTGTGAGTTCAGTCAGTCTCTCCAAGCAGAAACTGAAAGAACTTGATTACAGCAAAAAGAATTTGACGCACAAGGCATAGGGTAAATTCTTTCTTTTCCTCTCTCTGATTTAGGGAAGCCTAGTTTCAGACAAGTGCAGGACTGGCCTAAATTCCAGCAGGTCTTTTTGGTGGATGGCCTGAAATGAGCATTCAATACACATGCAAACAAGAAAGGGCAGCTCCCAGAAGCAAAGTAGACTTAGTGCAGTAGGTGGGAAGTGAAGCCATGAAGCCCTCAAGTAGTGCGTCTTTGATACACCTTAAGGGTGGAGGTTTTAATGCCTGGGCAGAAAGCAAAGTCAGAGGCAGGTCCCTGCACCATGCAGAACAGAAAACTCTGCCCTATCTACGGGCTTGGATGAAAAGTTGTGTTTGGAAGCAAGCTTCCTGCCCCAGCCCTTGGTGGGAACATCACTGGTAAAAAACAGAAACTTAGGACTGAGCAAGGTTGTCCAGGACCAACCTAGGGAACCTCTCAGCCTGGCAGAACCAGCCACAAATCAGGCCCCTGGGTCTCCATCCCCAGGTCACGGCTTCCTAAGGGAGACAAGCTGTCAGAAGTCTATCAAATGGTGGTAAGGACCCTGCTTGATGGCTTTCATGAGGTGGGGCAGTAGGAAAGGAGGCTTCAAATAGGCAGTGAGAGAGGTCCTCTAGGGGTCATGTATTTCATGTATTAATTACCACTGTGTGCCAGGCTTTTTAACATTTATTTTCTTAAATCCTTCCAACAATACCCTTTACAGCATATCCTTAATTTGGGCAAGGCAGCCTTCCTATCTGGCACTATTTTCAGAAAGTTAGACATAGTCCCACACTTGCCACCTGCCTTAAATTTCACCACTAAAGATTCATTCTTTGCAATCTTGACAGCTTTTCCATCCCTGTGTACACACACACCTCCATACTAGATTACAAACACTAGGCAATACAGTACAATGGATAGAGCTCTGAGGTGCAGGACTGGGACCTTGTCTGCATGGCCTGCCCTGACTGTGAGATTCTGGTCAAGTACATACCCAGCATGGTGTTCAATGAACATATGAATGAAATTGTATAATTTTTATTATTATGCATCTGACCAACAGCTCAAAATCCCTATACATCACAGCCCTTCCAACATGTCATAAGAGCAGCTGGAATGCTGCTGCACGGCCTGGTTAGTTGTGTGGGCCCAGGGCTTCACCAGAAGAAGCCCAGTCATACTCAAGGCGAATCTGCAAATGCTCAGAGCGCAGGGCTTCAGGATGCTTTTCTAGTCCCCCTTTCACACTAAGGTCCGTTCTGGAAGCTTTGCCCTCCCTCCCTTCTTCCTCCTCCATGGCTCCTGGCCCTGGGCACCTACTTCACTCTCTGTGGTTGCCATGCTGACAACTCTCATTGCCCAGGGCTTTAAAATCTTCAAAGTGGAGCAGCAATAAGACAACGCTCCTTTCTGCCAATACTGATGACTTTTTATAGCCTAACTTTGAGTCTACATTATGCTTAAAGTTCCCCTCGCCTCCAGAAGAAAGGCTGGAGTAGACATTGAAGGCCCAGGGACAAAGAAGCTTGTCCCACCATGTAAACATTCTCCTGTATATCTATCATCATCTTAGAAAGAAACATTTTGTGCTGATTTCTATAATTTGAACCCAATTCTGCTGTACATACTGATGGTGAAAGGGCCCTGCAAAAAACCTAAATTTTATGTAAAATGAAGCCCTGGCGATGACACATAATAACTTGCCTATTAGAATTTATGATAGAGTGTGATTTGCAAGGCCCAGGCAGAAGTATTCAAAAACTATTCCTTAAAAATAACTTCAAAAGTCTTCTTAGTGGATGTTAACATCTGCTTGATTTGGATTCTGAAAATACTGTTTCCCTCACTGAAATGAACCATTGGGAGAAAAAGCAGACCTGAAGTTTCTTGCTTTGCCTTCCCCTGTGCCTCTAGCTATTCAAGACCCTGCTCGCCCTCAAAGCAAATGAAGGCACCAGACCAACATAACTGGTTGGTGCCAGGGGGCTTCACACTTCACTGGCAGCCACGGAGTAACTACCATGCCACGAGGACTTTCTCCAAGGAAACTCCTCAGAGAAACTTTAAAGCAGGCAGGGGCGAGAAGCCAGGGATAAAGTTGGGACCTGAGGTAGAAGGAAGAAATAAAACCATGACTAGGTGGCAGGCAGATGGAGAGGCAGGAAGAAAGTTTTTCACAACTGCCCTTTAGCATGGGAGGTTGGAGGGGAAAGCACACTGTGGCACAGGTGACCTCCACGGGGGGGCAGAGATAGCCCCGGGCTGGAGTCCCAGCTCTGCCCTCTCAGGGCTGGGAGGCCCCGGGAGAGCCACTCGGTCTCACTGAGCTCCAATTGCTTCATGCAGAATGTGATTACTCTGGCTCTTTTTAGCAGTAAAATTGTAGTATTCTAACTTTCCTACTCTCTTCTCTTTGGACACAGTTTAAAAATGAACACCTAATGATATGTTCACTAGAAATGAAGGTACATGATATTACATATTATATGCTACACATGACCTTTGAATTCAGTTATTCACTGACCACAAACACATACGCAAAGAAGAGGTTCAAATGTTTCTGCCTGAAATAATGAAAGTTATCCATCTAGACGTCCCATAGGCTCCTCAAACTCCGTGTGTCCAAGAATGCATCATCCTTCCCTTTGCAGCCTCTTCCTGGGACAGCTGACAGCATGCTGTGCCCGCACTGCCTCACCTACGGAATGGAGCCTCTTTGTCTTTTCTCTTACCCTCCGCACTTGTAGATGACCGGGTCCTGATAATTCCATCCCCCATTGTTTCTATACACCTTTCCTGAGAAAGCGTGAGGGCTACTCACCGCTTACACCCTCACCGTTGCTCACCTGGGCCGCTGCCTGCCAGCTTGCCCTCCACCACATGCTACCCACTGTCCGTACTGCCGCCACCGCACGTTTCTGAAGCACCCATCACTTCCCTGTTCAAGACCATGCACTAGCTTTATTCACACTCTCCCCTGGAGCTCCTTGCTGCCATGTCATCCCCCTCCTGGGCCCTCATCTAACTCCTACTCATCCTTGAAGACTCAGGAAGCATTTCTTTGCTGCGGGCCCCACCAGCTAGCCCCGTTCCCCCCACCCTCTGAACATCTGTACTGCGGTGCTCACTGCCTTGAGTTGTAACGATGCCTGCCTGCCTAGCGAGGCTGTGGATCCTCGGAAACAGAGGTCTGGTCCATCTTGGTCACCTGGCAGAACTCATGACCCATGAAACAAGCTACTTAAAAACTTTAATTCATTCATGTTTTCTCTGGGTCTAGAAATGTCATTGATCTAAAACAGAACACAGCCATGACCCAGACACCTAAATCTCATCAATGAAGCTGGAGGTGGGCTGAGATGAAAGCCCAGTGCCCCAGACAGATGCCAGGGCCTTTGTGGGATGCTGGTATCTGTGTTTGACAGACACGGTGTTAGGACAGGTTGATGCTAACAAACTGAGACAGAGCAATTCTGACAGCCATTTCTCTTTCCAAGTGAACACTGCATAAGGCAGATGCTACAGTAAGGTAATTATTTCATACAAAATATAATCAATTTCCCTGTGTACTTTCTCTCCAACAAAGGATTCTGCATGAAGCAAAGTGTAACCGTTTGGTCTGGCTAAGAGGCTTTTTCTGGGAAAGAAAAAGAAGTGCTCCAGAAACCTTACCAGAAATTTCCAAGTATCACTGGGTCTTCAAATATTGCACTACATTGATCCATTTCCACTGACTTCCACCTACACAGTTGACTCAAGTCCTTTGCAAATCACTCTCCTCTCATGATTGTAGAGTCCAGTGCCTCAGACAGATGCCTCAGTCACTCACCCACAATAGGCTCCCGGCTGAACTTTCAATCATTCTGATTGATCAGGTGTTCTGTTGTATAAATATACTGTAGTTGGATTACCATTCTATTGGTGACGGGTATTTGGGTAGGTTTCATTTTTGGCTGGTAATGTGATTATAATTTACTAAAAATTTCCACCATTCCTAAATCTAAGACTTCTAGTAAGATTGAAAATAAGTTTACTTTCTTTGATTTTGTAGACAGTGAGGTTGAAATGCCCTGAATAGGGATTTCAAAAAGCCTTGAAATCTTTCTTTAATCCTGGAATAAGCAGAGGAGAATCTTCTTGTTCCTCTTCCAGCTCAGATTCTGCTTGACATTTCACATTCAAGGTGAAGCTTCCTAGCCTGCAGAAGAACCATTTGTTGTCTTTGCTCTTTAGCATCTGACCAATTTTTGTCAGATGACAACAGCAATGGCTTCTGTGTATATCAGGAGGAAAGCCTTCCAGGGCTCAGGAAGTCTATACTAGAACAGACCAGACTGAGGGGGACAGGTAGCTCCTGCCAGGAGCTGCAGGTGCTTGGAGTCCTAGACAAGGTGGAAGAGACAGAGATGGTAGCTGGAGGTGGGGAGTGTTCCAGACAGGCAATGAAATACAGTCTCCAGAGATATGGGAACAGACCAAAAAATTTTAAAAGTAGACAAAATTGGGCAATCTAGGCAGGTGGCCTATGTCTGTGCAGTTTAGCAGAAGGTAACACATAGTTCTTCTCCAATAGGAACTCAACAGCAGTAAGGTGTAAAAGCAGGCTATCCTTGCACAGTCTGGGCAGACGCTGGCCTCAGGAAGGCTGGCAGGCACCACTGACTGTGAGCAGAACTTCAGCCCTGAGAGAACTGGCAAGAACAAGGAAAGACTCGGTGGACAACTGACTGCAACTCCAAGCAGGTTACCCAGGCAACGGTTCAGGTGGCCTCTTGGGACCTCACTACCAGAACCAGGAGAGGTAGACTCAGGGGTAGGATTGAACAGTACTGTCCGTCACTGAATCAACAAGCTATTACTGAACTCCTAGCCATATGCTAAGCATGGAGCTAGTTGACGGTGGTGAACAAAACACATATGGTAATTCCATCAGTTAGGATGTTTTGGTCTGCAATACCCAACCATAGATTTAAAAGAACTGAGTGGGAAAGGGCATGCAGCAAGGGAGGCTATCAAAGAGTAAAGTAAAAACACATCAGAGAAGAACAAGGGGGAATTAAAAGTATTAAATAAAAAAGAGCATCTCCCTCTTCCAGATTCATCTAAGTGCAATTTGCACTTGTCTTGCTCTCAAAGTGTGAGGATTGTTGTCTATTTGGCAAGTGAAAATTTGTAAAAAGATTTGTGTTTCTCATAGGGCAAAAATAGTGTTATACATGAGCCTAATGAGAATAATCATAAAGTGGCTACAACTGGTAAATTATTCTATTAATCACACTGAGGTCTAATATCAGCATAGAATTAGAAATGACCTCAGAAAAATTCAAATCTGCCACACTCTGTCCATTCACTCCCATGGAGAATGATTATGCATGACCAGATATATAAGTGAAGGATTTGCTATAACCCTGCCCCTCTCAGCTCACTAAGTTTGAATGACTCTGTTAAACAAACAAGTCTTCAAATAATAGACCCATATAAACATAGATAATCATGCTGTGGATAAAGGGAACATTCCTGTGGCCAGGATTCTCACCTGGCCCTGGTCGGCTAGTTCACTACACATGTGTGGGCGATACATTGTTACTGATTCTATATAAAGAGCTCCGTGTGGTGCTCTGGGCAACACGGTGGCACAGCTGCAAGGCTGCAGGAGAGCAGAGGCTGGAGTGGTGGCAGCACCGAGGACAGAGACTGAGACGGCTGCGGGGGGGCAGAGAAGCCCCGAGGCAGAGACCGGCTTGCTGCCTGCAGATTCACTCCGAATGGACGGGATTCTAGTGATTGACCTGCCACCGTGGGAATAAAGCTGGGTATAAACCCTTTTACCCCAAGAACGTTCTACTGTCATTTCTTAGGTCTCACTGCATCCATAGTGAACTTGTCTTGGGCTGAAACCCACTGGCAAGACATGGGAAAAGTGAAGAATATCTGTTTTCCTCTATCTGGTATATAACAAGTAGAATTTGGGATTATTGAGGTCAGATAATAGCCTATTCCGAAGTATTAAAAGATATCATTAAAAACCTCCTTGGACAATGTTTGAAAGTTGGTTTTTACTCTTAAGGTAGTGTCCATTTACATCCCATATTTCCACCCAACATGTTACCACATTGATTAGAGAGAAGAATGGTATCGGTGGGTAGGTCCTGGACAATTATCAACATTTTAAACTTGTTTTCTTTAAAAAAAAAATGTCAGTAGAAATACTTTTCTGTCTAGTTCTTACAACTTATGGCTGAGTCTTCATCTGCTCAAGTAAAACTCAAAAGACTTCAAAGATTATGAACAAATCTGGTGCCAGAAATTTGGTTCATCTATACTTTAGACACTTACTCTGGCTAACTGCCCTGCTCCATACTTTGTTTCACCAGGAAGGCCCTCTCATCTCACTCTCAGTCTGGCTGAATCCAACATTCCCTAAGAGGGTGCTCTCTAGTCTCAGGGCCATGCAAATGTTCTGAATAAAATCCTCTCCTCCTGCAAGCCTGACAGATCCCATGTGTCCAATAGCACACTATTTAGCACTTTGCTGGGCAG
Organism: Smutsia gigantea; assembly: GCA_032199065.1. NCBI lineage: Eukaryota > Metazoa > Chordata > Mammalia > Pholidota > Manidae > Smutsia > Smutsia gigantea. Next base: position 267,013 of record JAVSCE010022620.1, on the reverse strand, counting down.
AGATACATCTACTGACATGTCCAAAAAGGCACTTCTGCTTATTGGGAGTTGGAAGTATCAGAGGAGGTGTGGGGATGTATTCCAGAAAGTCACAAGGCAGGAATGGTGGGGTGGGGGTGTAGGGGGAGGATTTCAATGCAAAAATGTAATTATATGCTTCACAAAAACAACATAACCCTTTACAGTCATATGTTTTAAAAGGTTAATCTGTATTTACTAAGACAAAGCAAGGCTGTGTGTTGCTATGGCAGCCTTTGCTTGGTCCTGTTCGCAGGCACCAGAGTGGCAGATGCACTGGCTTGTAGTTTTGGAATAAGAATCCATTTCCTCCCCATTGAAATATAGAATTCCCAGCTTCCAGGCCTTAAAATCCATAAAATACATACATGCATCAAATTAATGAAGAAATATTTTAAGACATTACTTAAGAATATCTTCTAATAGAAAAGTAGTGATTCTATAGCATCTCAACTATGCTGATGGACAGTGACTGTAATGGGGTTGGTGGGGGGGACCTGATGAAGGGGATAGTTTAATCATCATAATATTGCACATGTAATTGTAGATTAATGATACCAAAATAAACTATTTTAAAAAAAGAAAAAAAGAATATCTTCTCTAATTACCATTGCTAAGTAGCTAACAGCTGTCCATTCCAAGTATTTCTTGAGGGTCTAAATGGCACTGTCCTGAAGTAGAATTTGAAGGTTTAATTCACAGTTCTCGCCCTTTGGCATTTTTCAACCCCAGAAGGAGAGAGCTACAGCAGGGCAGTGGTGGTGCCACTTATTAAGGGAGAAAGCCAAAGAAAGCATAGAAGGGCCTGGTCAGTTCTGGCTGGGAAAATGAGGGGTTTCACAAAGGATGTTGGTGGGAAGGTGTAAAAAACAGAAAGACAAGGAGGGATGGACATTTGCAAAGGTGTCTTGCAAGTGAGTTTCAGCTCCAGGCAAGTTCGCTATAGATTCACTGTGACCAAAAAATTTACAGCAAAGGGTTCTTGGGGTGAAAAGGTTATACCCAACTTTATTTCCAGGTGGCAGGTCAGTCACTAAAATCCCGTTCACTCAGAGCGAGTCTGTGTTATCACTGCTGCTTCGGATGCAGCAAGCCAGTCTCTGCCTCTGGGCCTCTGCACAGCTGTCCCACACAGCCGTCCCCTGGGCCTCTCTGCACAGCCGTCCCCTGGGCCTCTCTGCACAGCCGTCCCGCACAGCCGTCCTCTGGGCCTCTGTCCTCGGCGCTGCCACCACTCCAGCTTCCGCTCCGCTCTCCTACAGCCTTGCAGCCCCGCCACCCAGTCTCAGGCAGAGCACTGGGCAGAACTCCTTACAGTAACACAATAATGGCTTATTGCCTAAAGGTGTGGAAGCGGTAGTGTAGCAACAGGCCAGTTACATTTAAGTTCAGTGAGGATCCTGGCCATAGGAACCCCACTTTATCCACAGAAGGTTAGCTCCACCTCATGGAAGCCGGGAAGCTGGGAAGGAATGGGGTTAAATCAGAAGAGACATGGACATTCCTATAAACAAGTCAAGAATGATGACTACTAAGCAATGGCCACTGGATTTAGACTTTAGTGACTAGTGTAATGGAGGGTCCAGTTTCAATAGAAAGACACAAAGAAAAACCAGTTGTAAACAAATCCCAGAATCATGAAGACACATTTTACAATGGAAGAGAGTCAATTCTATTTGTAGGCAGAAGGAAAGAATTAGGAGAGAGAGAGAAATGATATTAACTCAGAGGAACAAACCAGCCCTGGAAAGAAATAGGTCAACTCTTCCTCTTTCTATATTCTCTCTTTTTGGACCTGGTTAATTTCCTTGTGGCTCTTGTTGCAATTTATTATTATCCTATCTCCTATATTCATATACTGTGTGTATTTGATTTCTTTCATGCATATTATCAGTCTTCCCTGAATGTACCCTGAGGGCAGGATTATAGGTTGACAAAGCTTCTCAGGAAATAGGAAAGAAGGAGCAAGATGCAGAAACATGAGGAGCGAAGGAAGCTGAGAGAAAGTGTGTTGGACTCCTTGACCTTCTAAGAGCAGTGGCAAGGTCACAGCTGAGCGTGAAAGTGGTCAGAGAGGGGTTGGTGGTGAGGAACGTAGAAAGGGAATGGTCAGGAGTGAGCAAGAAGGGACAAAGGCATGAGCAGCAGCAACACGGAGGGCTCTTCAAGGCTGGACAGTGGGACCTGGGGGTAAACCAAATGGCAAGCCTGTGTGACTCTCTTCAGAAATTCCTGGCCATCCCAGCAAGGGAGAAACAAAAGCAGATGGGCCATGCTGAGAGCTGGAGTTGGCAAGTGGATCCCCAGGACAACGTGGCATCAGACTTCATAACCAGCCAACACTTTATGAAGCTGTGTGTGTTTGATTCCTAAACATAGCTATTTAAAAAGGATATTCCCCAAGTTTTGCTATACAGTGCTTCATGAACCCTTCAGTTTTAGCATGTTTACCCTGCATTCTCATCTTCCTTAAAGGTGTAGGCTACAGTGTGATGGAAGAGCTGTCCTCAGAGATCAAAATCTGAGTGGCCACTTCGAGCCCTTAGATTTTTCTGGGGCAGGTGGGAGGTCTTAAAGGGCCAGGTAAAGAGACAGCGGGTCAGAGGACCAAAGATACCATTTGCTAACAGGCTGAAGCAAAACCCTGAAGCATGGCATCAGCAACCGATTCCTGCAACTTCTCTGTTGCAGTGGTTCTCAGAACTTTGCATTCATCAGAATCACTCGGGGTGCTTGTTAAAACAGACCACTGGCCCATCTCCAGAGTTTCTGATTCCATAGGACAGGAGAAGATCCCCAAATTTTCATTTCTGACAAGTTCCCAGGTGGTGCTGACGCTTGTCTGGGGGCCCCTCTGAGAACCATGCTTCTGAGGCAAAGCGCTCTATCTTTATGCGTCCATACACCACTTCTCTCCTGTCTTTTCGTAACTGTTGGAAACATTTATTGAGTGGCTACTGTGTTTCAGACAAAATTCTAGTTCTTAGAACAGAGTCTGACCCAGAGTAGGCACTCAATAAATATTTGTTGAATAAATGAATGAACAGTGAGCAAAACCCAGACACAATCCCTGCCCTCATGGAGCTTACAGACTGGTGGGGGAGTCTACATTAATATAATGGTCTTACAAATAAATGTTATAATCTGTGATACATGCTAGGAAACACATCACAGAGTGCTATTAGAGAATATTAATGAGAGGATTGGAAAAGCCTGGGAGTGGCAGAGAGATGGGTGGTGAGATGGAGACTGGAAGTCACGATTAATTTAAAATGAGGTCACCAGGATGAAATGCTGTGGGAGTTATGAGCATGGAGTTCCATGTCCCCTGCACTGGTATCACCTCTAAATTCCAGAGTGCCTCCTATAGGACTGAGCAAATGCTAAGTGTTCTACACTTGTTAACTGATGGATGATGAATCAGCTAGTAACTAGCTGAGTGGCTCTGGGGGAGTCAGTGAAGCAATTTGGGCTTTCAGCCTCTCATCTGTAATATAAGGGGGCAGGTTGTATTGTTGTTCTAGGACTGGGGCTCTGGCCTTGTATGTACATTGGAACCATATGGGGTGCTTTAGAGTAAGGCCTGAGTCCCACTCCCAGACCCCAACTTAACTGGTTTAAGGGGTATCCTGGAAATTAGTATTTTTTAAAGTTCCCCAAGAGTTTCTAATATGTAACCCAGGTTGAGACTCACCAGGCTGGAAGGATTCTAGGTGACTCCTATCATTGTTTTCAGTAGACAAGTTCTACAATATTGTGAATTGAAAACCCCAATCATAAATCTTCATTCTTGGTTTCTAAACCAAAATACATTCAAATTTTAGCTAAGAGAGGTTCCATTTTAAACAAGACTCCCAGAATGAATCTATGTGTCAGTATCATTATAGTTTCTCTCTCTTGAGTTTTTAGAAAAATTCACGGAATTGTATTCAACTTGAACTCTAAGTGAAATGTAACATTGTCTTGCCAATGGGTTTCAGCCCCTGGCAAGTTTGCTATGGATTCAGTGCGACCAAAGAAGTTGACAGCAAAACGTTCTTTGGGGTGAAAGGGTTTATTACCTGGATTGTTCTCCCGGCTGTAGGTCGAGCACTAGCATCTCTGCCTCTACCCAGAGCACTGGGCCGGGCTCTCTATATAGTGCAATAATAGCTTATTGTGTGAAGGTGTGGAAGCGGTAGCCTAGCAACAGGCCAGTTACATCATCAGGTGGTTTAAATTCAGTGAGGATCCTGGCCATCGGAATCCAACTTCCCCACAAACATAAACCTGATCTTGGCAAAAGCTCATTTCTTTCCAGATTCTGTAGATTTTGCTGATGGCACCTGCTATCACTTGTTCAAGAGTTCTTAAGAGCAACTTCACATCAACCCAGGGAAATGGACTGAAGAAGCTCTCCTTATTATGAAAATCCTGTGCCTGTTTTTACATTTAGTGAAAACTAAAGGTCCATTTTAAAATGGTTGTTAACCATTTTGTTTCAAACATAAGTGTACCAGTAAGTTTTTCCCTTCTTGACTTTGTTAGCTCAGCTACAAGCATAAGACTTAAGACTGGTTTATTTGTTGCTGGTTATCATAATCCACAGGAAAGACATTTAATTTGTAATTAAAATCAGCAATACTTTACCTTGACCAAAGTGAACCTGCCTGTTGGGGAAATGCAAGTTCTCATGGCCAGGATCCTCACCTGACTCTAAACTACTTGATGATGTAACTGGCCTACTGCTAAGCTACTGCTTCCACAATGTAGACAATAGCTATTAGTGACAGAGTCACTATATAAAGAGCTCTGCCCAGTGCTCTGGGTGGATGCAGAGATGAAGGAAGATTACAGACCTGCAGACTGTTGGGTGCAGACATGATTCTGGGGCTCGACCCACTGCCATGAGAATAAAGCAGGGTATAAACTCTTTTACCCCAAGAACATTCTGTTGTCATTTCTTGGGCTCACTGAAACCACAGTGACCTTTCCCAACGCTGATACCCTCAAGCAAGACACTATGCCACTTCTGAATCAGCTCCTCTGCTATATCATGCTACTGTGTCTCTGAGATCTTCTGAGTCCCACCCAGAGCAGGGATGTATTGGTAAATATATAGCAATCAGCTCCTGGGAGCAGAAGTGAAGAGCCCTGATTTGTGGCATTTGCCATTTCCTGTGGTGTAACTACTACCATCCCAGTCTTCACTAAACAGAGTTTGGAAGAGATGCATGTCACTGCTTCTCACGGGCTGGCACAGTACCACTGCTGAGGCCCTCCCAGGACAGAAGAGTATAAGCTGGTGGCTTACTATTTGTTGTAAAGTAGGATATCTCTTGCAAACCACCTTCCCACCCTGAAACTGTACACATCTATTCCTTCAAGATCTTTATACTCATCTCAAGAGAGCTGTGATAGACACTAACCATAGCTTTAGAAGGTCTGTGGACTGGCCTTTTACCTTTGCCACCACCAACTGTGAGTTTAAACAAGTCGTTTAACCTCTCAGAGCTTGTTCTTCCTTAGTGAAACAGGGGTGATAATAATACCCACTTTCCACAACTGTTGTTAAGCATGGAAGAGAGATTATTTGATAAGCAGTGCTTCCCTAACTTGAGTGTGCATCAGAATCAGCTGCAGATCTTGTTGAAACACAGACTGCTAGCCCCCATTTCCCAACACCCACACACCAAGTTTCTGAACCAGAAGGTCTGGGTATCTGCACTTCAAACAAGCCCCCAGGAAATCCTGATCCTGCCTTCTGGAGACCACACTTTGGGTAGCACTGTAATACCTGCCTTCTGGAGACCACACTTTGGGTAGCACTGTAATAAAGCATCTTTTGAATTTTTAAATGCCATGTCAACAGTTATTAAGAGAGAGGGTTGTGGCCTTGTGAATAAAGTGAAGTTCCTATGGCCAAGATCCTCACCTGAACCTAAACTACTTGATGATGTAGCTGGCCTGTTGCTAGGCTACTGCTTCCACACCCATAGGCAGAGACAAAGGATTACAGACCTGTAGACTGCTGGACACAGACGTGATTCTAGGGCTCGACTTACCACTGGGAGAACAAGCCGGGTAATAAACCCTTTCACCCAAAGAATGTTCCATTGTCATTCCTCAGTCTCACTGAATCCATAGTGAACTTGCCCAGGGCTGAAACCCATTGGCAAGACATGCCTTAATGTCTCATCTGTCCTGGCCCCCAGGGATATATACATGTAAAAGTGTTCTCCAAGTTACAATAGTGGCTTTGAGAAAGAAATGAAGTCTGTGCATTTCACCAGAGGGTTTAATGAATTACACACTGAGATTTGGGGATGCCGGGAAGTGCCACATATTTTGGGATAGAGTACATCTGGGCCTTCATCTGAGGAATTCCTTAATCCATGAAAAATGAGAATCATACTTTACATGTAAATGGGACTACGTAAGACCCCAAGTCTGCCCATCTTCCAGGACGTCCCTGTTCAGGGCATGGCTTCACCATGCAACTGTTTCTCAGGACAGAATCAATTCTTGTTTATTTTACCACCTAAACATCTTTCAATTTCATTCTCTCCCCTCCATTCTACTACCAACCACCACCCTAGAACAAACTTCTATATATTCTCAATTCTATCTTCTATCTTCTCAGTTACCACAGTGGCCTCCTACCTTGTCCACTAAAACTTTTTCTGACCCTAATGCCCTCTTCACTCTGCAGGCAGAGTGATGGTCTCAAAGTGCAAGAGATCAGGCCCCACTGCCGCAGTGGTTTTCCCCTTCATCTCAAGGTAAAGGCAAGACATCTGAACATGGCCTGCAGAACTGTGTGTGCTGACCCTAAATAAACCTCTCTGCCTCACTTGGGGCAATTCCAGCCACACTAGCATGATCAAGGGAAAACCCAGAGGGAGAGTCAAGAAATAAGAAAAGAAATGCACCTTGCAATGTGTGCAAGAGAGTCCAACCTTCAGAAGAATGGGACACCCTGAATAAAGATAAAGTGGGTATTCAAAGAAAAATACTAAAGTTAAAATCAGTCCAGTTATTATTTTCATTGCCAGAAAAACAAGTTCCTCACTTGTTTATCATATCTGCAAGTATCATCATAAATCTGAGGACACCAAAGCTATAAAAGTCAGACATAAAGCTGTTTTTAACTTCCAGGATGGGACTCAAGGACTTACTCATTTTGAGGACTAGGATTAGGCAGGGTGTTTCTGATTTTCCTGGTAATCTCAGATGCAAAGTTGCTTTTATTTCCTCTCTGGCTGTGTCTGCATTGTGTGAAAGATCAAGGACAGCTACATCCTAATCTGCAACCAGTATAATTAAACTGAAGTTGTCCTTGATCTTTCAGTGCCTAGTACACATGTTGTATCTTCTCTTTATGGAGATATTGTATGTACTATTCCCACCACCTGGAATGCTATCCTCTAGCTCCTTTCCTAGTCACCTACTATTTTCCCTTCAGATTATAGCAATTGTTACTGCAACTGAAGGGGTCATTGACCTCCAACCTAGATCAGGTCCCCCTAACACAACCTCCCATAGCACCGCATCCCTCTTCCTGGGGGCATTTGTCATAGTTAAAGTTTACATTTGCTTGTGTAACTTTTAAAACTTACTGCCCAATTTTCTCTGTAGACTCAAGTAAATCCTTATGGGAAGAGACAATATCTGTCTTTGTTCCATCATTACACCCTCAGGCACTGGCAGCATAGGTGCTCAATAAATGAGTTTAGAACTTTCACATCAGGATCTCTTCTGACAACCATTTGATAACACACTGTTTTCCAGATTATTCCCATTTGACTGATGAAAAAATCAAGGCTCAAAAACATCTCAGTGTCTTTCTACAGCCAATATGAGTAAGCGGAGGAAAGGAAACTCAATCCCTCTCATCTAGGTCACAGTGTCCTCTGGCTCTAAGGGCCTTATAAATCCTTCCCGGTGATGGGTCAAATGCACTGCAAACTCACGTAAAATATCCCAGGAGGGGCAAAATGTAAGGGAGAAATGACCTTTCAGTAGCTGTCCTCCGATGTCTGGCTTGAGAAATGTCAGATCACATAGTCCCCAGGACCTTGAAAAGGGCCAAGAGGCTGTGAACTCTGCAATCACAAAACCAATGCAGAACTCTCAGGTGCTTCTTAGAGATAAGCAAACATCAAAGCAGACTGACAATAGAGCTGCTTTTTTAAAACTGTATTTAAGGAGGAGGCACCTGTTTGACTTCACAGAAAACAGAACTTCACAGTTGGAAAAAGTAAGACTATATTATTTACATAATAGCAAGTGTGTCAGGTCTTCAGTACATCTTTGAAATCAAGATTCAATGCACAGCTCCATGGTTATAGTGGCTGGGGCGCTGGAAGCAGCACTTTTCTCTAAGCTTCCTTTGAAAGTGTCAATTTTGGACTTAATCCTATGGGCTCCTCTGTACACAGAGTAGGTGATTTGATGGAAGAAGCACAGTATACCCTTGTTTTGGCTTAAACACAGTATCTCAAAACTCTAGTCTCTGAAATTTATATTTACCCACATAGTTAATGACATATGCTTATGCTTAATGAACTCATTGTGTTGCCCAGAATTTGGTGACTGGGTTGGTTGGGAGTGGATGGCTCTGAGCTCACCCCTCTCTTACTCTATCTCCAGGACCCTCCAGCTGCCTCAGCAGCCCTGTGAGCTGGTGGACTGAGGGAGAATAGCATCACTTTGAATAAGTGGAGATGGGTGCAGTGGGAAGTCAGGGGCTCCAAATGGCTGTCCAAACCCTAGCTCTGCTGGGCAAGAAGATCCAAGTATATAAATAAGCCCCCCAGAAGGAGCTATAAAATAAGGAAAGCGGCTTCACCAGGTGTCAAGTAGGTACTTAAAACACGTGCTCTAGAATGAATGCATTTCCCAACACTTTCGTGCATTTATATGGCAAAGGCTCCATAGGGTTTTGTTTTGGCTTTTTTAAATCTATTTTTAAATTTAGAAGTAGAGTTGATATACAATATTACATTGGTTTCAAGTATGCAACACAGTGATTTGACAGTTATCAACATTATTAAATGCTTACCCCAACTAGTATAGTTACTATCTACCAACATAGAAATATGTTACAGAACTATCAGCTATATTCTCTGTACTTTCCTCCCTATGACTAATTTATATTATGATTAAGATTTTATCCCCTTCACCTTTTCACCCACCCACCCCACACCCTCCCCCATGGTGACCAGCAGTCACTTCTCAGTGTCTGTGAATCTATTGCTATTTTCTTTGTTTTGTTTTTAGATTCCATGTATAAGTGAAATCATATGGTATTTGTCTTTTTACACCTGCTTATTTCACTGAACATAATACCCTCTAGGTCCATCCATGTTGTCACAAATGGCAGGATTTCCTTCTTTTTTGGGCTGAATAATATTCCATTGCCTATATGTACCACATCTTTATCCATTCATCTATTGATAGACACAGGTTGCTTCTATATCTTGGCTATTGTAAATAATGCAGCACTAAACATAAAGGTGCATATAACTTTTCAAATCAGATATTTTGTTTTCACCAGGTAAACTCCTAGAAGTGGAGCTACTGGGTCATATGATATTGCTATTTTTTAGTTTTTTGAGGAACCTCCATACTGCTTTTCATAGTGGCTGCACCAATTTACACTCTCTCCAACATTGTAGGAGGGTTCACTTTTCTCCACATTTCCACCAACACTTGGTATTTCTTGTCTTTTACATAGTAGCCATTCTGATGGGTGTGATATCTCATGATTTGCATGTCCCTAATGATTAGAAATGTGGGGCATCATTTCATGTGCCTGTTGGCCATCTGTATTTCTTCTTTGGAAAAATGTCTCTTCAGGTACTCTGCCTATTTTTTAATCAGCTGATTTGGTTTTTTGGTGTTATCATGAATTATTCATATATTTTTTATGTTAACTCCTTATCAGATATATCACTTATGATATATATATATTCTCTATACTTCAGGTTGCCTTTCTGTTCTGTTGGTGGTATCCTTTGCTGTACAGAAGCTTTTTAATTTGATGTAGTCCCACTTGTTCATTTTTCATTTTGTTTCCCTTGCCCGGGGAGATATATCCAGAAAGAAATTACTCATGCTGATGTTGGAGAGATTTTTGCCTGTGTTTTCTTCTAAGAGTTTTATGGTTTCTTGTCTTACATTCAGGTCTTTGATACATTTCAAGTTTACTTTTGTGTATGGAGTTGTAATTCAGCTTCATTCTCTTGCATGTAGCCATCCAATTTTCCTACCACCAGTTATTGAAGAGGTTGTCTTTTCCCCATTGTTTATTCATGGCTCTTTTATTGTATATTAATTGACCATATATGCATGGGTTTGTATATGGGTTCTTTATTCTGTTCCATTGACCTAAGTGTCTGTTCTTGTGCCAGTACTATGCTGTTTTGATTACTGTTGCTTTGTGATGTAGTTTGAAGTCTGGGATACCCCCAGCTTTGGTCTTCTTTGTTAAGATTGCTTTGGCCATTTGGGGTCTTTTATGGTTCCATATACATTTTAGTACTATTTGCCCTAGATCACTGAAAAGTGCCATTGATATTTTGATAAGGAGTACATTAAATTGTAAATTGCTTTGGGTAGGATGGGCATTTTGATAAGTTAATTCTTCCTGTCCATGAGCATGGGATAGATTCCCATTTATTTGTGTCTTCTTCAGTTTCTTTCATCAGTATCTTATAGTTTTCAGAGTACAGGTCTTTCACCTCCTTGGTTAGGTTTATTCCTAGGTATTTTATTCTTTTTGATGCAATTGTAAATGGAAATGTTTTCCTGATTTCTCTTTCTGCTAGTTCATTTTTAGGATATAGGAATGCAATGGATTTCCTTATATTGATTTTGTAACCTGTGACTTTGATGAATCCAGTTATTCTAATAGTTTTTTAGTGGAGTCTTTGGGTTTTCTATATATAAGGTCTTCTGTAAATAGTGACAGTTTTACTTCTTTACCAGTTTGGATACCTTTTATTTCTTTTGCTTGTCTGATTGCTGTGGCCAGGACTTCCAGTACTATGCTGAATAAGAGTGGTGACAGTGGGCAGCCTTGTCTTGTTCCTGATCTTAGAGGAAAAGCAATCAGCTTTTTGCCATTGAGAAAAGTCTGTATCCTGTTGCTTTTGGGTGGGATGTTCTGTAAATATCTGTTAAGACCATCTGATCTAATGTTGTGGTTCAGTGCCTCTGTTTCCTAATTTATTTTCTGTAGTTGATCTATTGACGTGAGTGGTGTATTAAAGTCTAAAAATGAATGAGTTCCAGTCTATGTACCCCTTTAATGTTGTTAGTATTTGTTTTACATAATTAGGTATCCCTATGTTGGGTGCATAGGTATTTGTAATTGTTATATCTTCTTGTTGGACTGATCCCTTTATCATTATGTAATGTCCTTTGTCTCTTGTTACTTTCTTTGTTTTGAAGTCTACATTGTATAAGTACTGCTACTTCTGCTTTTTTCTCCCTTTTATTTACACGAAATATCTTTCTCCATCCCTTCACTTTCAGTCTATGTATGTCTTTAGGTCTGAAATGAGTCTCTTAGAGGCAGCATATAGGTGGGTCTTGATTCTTTATCCATTCTGTCACCCTATGACTTTTGATTGCCGCATTTAGTCCATTAACACTTAAGGTAATTATTTATAGGTATGCACTTATTTCCTGGTTTTCTGGTTGTTTTGTAATTCCTCTCTGTTCCTTAGTTCCTCTCTTATACTCTTGTGATTTGATGGGTTTTTTAGTGTTATGTTTGGATTCCTCTTTAAAAAACATTTTGTATATCTTTATAGGCTTTTGGTTTGTGGTTACCATAAGGTTTTCATAAATATTTCCTAAATATATAACAGTCTATATTAAGTTGATGGTTGTTCAATTTTGAACACATTCTAAAAGTACTGCTTTTTTCATTCTTCCTCCTCCTCATTTTACATATATCATAATCTACATCTTTTGTGTATCCCTTGTCTGATTTTCTGTATAATTGATTTTACTACTTTTATTTTATGAACTTCATACTTGTTTTATAATTGGTCTACTACCTTCACTGTAGGTTTATTTTCACCGATGGAAAACATTTAGACTTAAAACACTTCTATCTAGCAGATTCAAGATGGCGGCATGAGAGATGAGACAGAAACTCCTCCCAAAACCACATATAGTGTGAAAATATAGTTAATACAACTAGCCCTAAAAAAGCAACAGGAAAAAAGGGAGCACCAGACTGCATACAGACCTCATGAACAGAGCAGACCTCACAAAACAGGGTAACGTAGGAAAGCCTTGATCCGGCGGGACCCAAGCCCTTCCCCCACCCCAGCTCACTGGAGGGAGGAAGAGAAATGGAGCAGGGAGGGGGTGGAAGCCTAAGACTGCTGAACACCCAACCCTGGAGGTCAGCTTTGGAGCACAAACCTAGAGTGTGTAGTGCCCTGGAGGTTGGTGGGATTGGGGAGCTGGGACAGCAGGGTGCCTGAGAGACTGAGATTCTGGCCATTTGTGGAGGATGGGGATCCACATTCAGCGGCTCTGGGACAAAGGAAAGGCGGGTGATCTGACAGGCTTCCTAGCAGTGAGAGGGCTGCTGAAGGGGTGGGGTTTGCATGGAGACTGCTACACGGGAGAAGGAATCAGTGGACAAGGTTGTATGGGCACACTCTGCCCAGCAGGTTGGGAACTTTGAGGAGTTTCAGGTGCTCCATCCCCCTAGCTGCCTACTCAGTTCTGAGGCCCCCACTGTGACACACAGCCTGCTGTGCCTTCCTCCTGGCCTGCCGGCACCTACGTGCAAAACAGCATCACTGCGCTGGCATCAGGCAAGCCAGGGAGGCCCTGCCTAAAACAGCTAGAGATGCCAAGTACCGAAGCTTACTTACACCTGTGTGCTCGGCCCACTCGCTCTGATACTGGAGACAGGCACTGTAGCCAGATATCAGGAAACAGCTCTTTCTTCACCCAGACATGAGCACCGCTCCCCTAAGACCCCCAACCTCACTCTAAGGGCTGAGCAGGTCCAGAGACTAGAGCTTCCGGGCACTAGAGGGCACCATACAGAATTATGAAAGGTCAAAGGAACATGGTTCAGACCAAAATCTCACAAACCCCAAAAAAGGGCCAAATGAAACTGAACTCACCAATCTTCCTGAAAGAGAGTTTAACATAAAAATCATGACCATGATCAAGGAGGTACAGAAAAATATTCAAGAACTCAGGGACAAACTGAATATGGAGATTCAATCACTAAGAAATTCAATATCTGAAACTAAATAAAATGGAGGGATTTAAAAGCAGAATTGATGTAGTAGAACAGATGTTAAATGGAATAGAAATTAGAGAAGAGGAATACAAAGAAGCTGAGGGACAGAGAGAAAACAGAATCTCTAAGAATGAAAGAATATTGACAGAACTGCACAACCAATCCAAACAGAACAATATTTGTACTATAGGGGTACCAGATGAAGAAGAGAAAGAAAAAGGGATAGAAAGTGTTATTGAGGAGGTAATTGCTGAAAACTTCCCCAGTTTGGGGAAGGAGATAGTCTCTCAAGCTGTGGAGGTGCACAGATCTCCCAACACAAGGGACCCAAGGAAGACAACATCGAGACATATAATAATTAAAATGGCAAAGATCAAGGATAAGGACAGACTTTTAAAAGCAGCTAGAGAGAGAAAAAAGATCACATACAAAAGAAAAGCCATCAGGCTATCATCAGATTTCTCAACAGAAACCTTAAAGACCAGAGGGGAGTGGCATGATATATTTAATGCAATGAAGCAGAAGGGCCTTGAATGAAGAATATTCTACCTGGCAAGGTCATCAGTTAAATTTGAAGGAGGTATTAAACAATTTTCAGATAAGCAAAAGCAGAGAGGATTTACCTCCAATAACCACTTCTATAGTGCATTTTGGAGGGACTGCTATAGATGGAAGTATTCCTAAGGCTAAATAGATGTCACCAGGGGAAATAAAACCACAGCAAAGTAGAACAATTAATTATGAATCAGAGGCAAAATCAAATCAACTACCCTCAAAGTGAATCAAGGGATAGACAAAGAGTACAGAATATGATACCTAACATATAAAGAAAGGAGGAGGAAGAAAAAAAAATCTTTAGGTTGTGTTTGTAATAGCATATGAAGTGAGGTAAATTAGACTGTTAGATAGTAAGGTATTTACCCTTGAACCTTTGGTAACCACAAATCTTAAGCCTGCAAAGGCAATAAGCACATACCTATCAATAACCACCCTAAATGGAAATGGTCTGAATGCACCAATCTATAGACATAGATTCACTGAATAGATAAAAAAACAAGACTCATCTATATGCTACCTACAAGAGACTCACTTCAAACCCAGACATACACAGACTGAATGTAAAGGGATGAAAAAAGATACTTCATGCAACTAATAGGGAGAAAAAAGCAGAAGTTGCAGTACTTGTATCAGACAAATTAGACTTCAAAACAAAGAAAGCAACAAGAGACAAAGAAGAACATTACATAATGATAAAGGGGTCAGTCCAACAGGAGGATATAACTATTATAAATGTCTATGCACCCAACACAGGATCACCTACATATGTGAAACAAATACTAACAGAATTAAAGGGGGAAATAGAATGCAATGCATTCATTCTAGGAGACTTCAATACTCCACTCACTGCAAAGGACAGAAAATAAATAAGGAGACAGAGGCACTGAACAAAGTATTAGAACAGATGGACCTAACAGACATCTACAGAACACTCCATCTAAACGCAACAGGATACACATTCTTCTAAAGTGCACATGGAACATTTTCAAGAGTAGATCATATACTAGGCCACAAAAAGAGCCTCAGTAAATTCAAAAAGATTGAAGTTGTACCAACCAGCTTCTCAGATCACAAAGGTATGAAACTAGAAATAAATTACAAAAAGAAAACGAAAAAGCCCACAAACGTATGGAGGCTTAATAACATGCTCCTAAATAATCAATGGAGCAATGACCAAAAAGAAACAGAGATCAAGCAATATATGGAGACAAATGACAACAATAATTCAACACCACAAAATCTGTGGGATGCAGCAAAGGCAGTGCTAAGAGGGATGTATATTGCAATACAGGCCTACATCAGGAAAGAAGAACAATCGCATATGAACAGTCTAAACTCACAGTTAATGAAACTAGAAAACGAAGAACAAATGAGGCCCAAAGTCAGTAGAAGGAGGGACATAATAAAGATTAGAGCAGAAATAAATGAAATCAAGAAGAATAAAACAATAAAAGGAATCAATGAAAGCAGGAGCTTGTTCTTCAAGAAAATAAACCAAATAGATAAACCCCTAGCAAGACTTATCAAGAAAAAAAGAGAGTCTACTCACATAAACAGAATCAGAAATGAAAAAGGAAAAATCAGTATGGACACCACAGAAATACAAAGGATTATGAGAGAATACTATGGAAAATTATATGGCAACAAACTGGATAACCTAAGAAATGGACAACTTTCTAGAAAAATACAACCTTCCAAGGCTGACCCAGGAAGAAACAGAAAATCTGAATAGACCAATTACCAGCAAGGAAATTGAATTGGTAATCAAAAAACTACCTAAGAACAAAATCCTTGGACCAGATTATTTCACTGCTGAATTTTATCAAACATTTAGTGAAGAGCTAATACCCATCCTCCTTAAAGTTTTCCAAAAAGTAGAAGAAGAGGGCATACTTCCAAACTCATTCTACACGGCCAACATCACTCTAATACCAAAACCAGGCAAGACACCACAAAAAAAGAAAATTACAGACCAATATCCGTGATGAACATAGATGCAAAAATACTCAACAAAATATTAGCAAACTGAATTCAAAAATACATCAAAAAGATCATCCACCATGATCAAGTGGGATTCACCCTAGGGATGCAAGGATGGTACATCATTCGAAAATCCATCAACATCATCCACCACATCAACAAAAAGGACAAAAACCACATGATTATCTCCATAGATGCTGAAAAGGCATTAGACAAAATTCAACATCCATTCAAGATAAAAACTCTCAACAAAATGGGTATAGAGGGCAAGTACCGCAACATAATAAAGGCCATATATGAAAAACCCACAGCCAACATTATACTTAACAATATTGGGAACAAAACAAGGATGCCCACTCTCCCCACTTTTATTCAACATAGTTCTGGAGGTCCTAGCCATGGCAATCAGACAACACAAAGAAATAAAAGGTATCAAGATTGGTAAGGAAGAAGTCAGACTGTCCCTTTTTGCAGATGAGATGATACTGTATATAAAAAGCCCTATAGAATCCACTCCAAAACTACTAGATCTAATATCTGAATTCAGCAAAGTTGCAGGATACAAAATTAACACACAGAAATCTGTTGCATTCCTATACACTAATGATGTACTAGCAGAAACAGAAATCAGGAAAACAATTCCTTTCACAATTGCATCAAAAAGAATAAAATACCTAGGAATAAACCTAACCAAGAAAGTTAAGGCCTATACTCTGAAAACTACAAAACACTCATGAGAGAAATGAAAGAATATACCAATAAATGGAAACAAATCCCGTGCTCCTGGATAGGAAGAATAAATATTGTCAAAATGGCCATCCTGCCTAAAGCAATCTACAGATTCAATGCAATCCCTATCAAAATACCAACAGCATTTTCAATGAACTAGATCAAATAGTTCTAAAATTCATATGAAACTAAAAAAGACCCTGAATAGCCAAAGCAATCCTGAGAAGAATAAAGTGGGGGGAATTATGCTCCCTGTTTTCAAGCTCTATTACAAAGCTACAGTAATCAAGACAATTTGGTACTGGCACAAGAACAGACCCATAGACGAATGGAACAGACTAGAGAGCCCAGATATAAACCAAAGTGTATATGATCAATTAATATACAATAAAGGAGCCATGGATATACAATGGGAAATGACAGCCTCTTCAACAGCTGGTTTTGGAAAAACTGGACAGCTACATGTAAGAGAATGAAACTGGATTATTGTCTAACCCCATACACAAAAGTAAACTCAAAATGTATCAAAGACCTGAATGTAGGTCATGAAACTATTGAACTCTTAGAAAAAAACATAGGCAAAAATCTCTTGGACATAAACATGAGCAACTTCTTCATGAACATATCTCCCTGGGCAAGGGAAACAAAAGCAAAAATGAAAAAGTGGGAGTATATCAAACTAAAAGGCTTCTATGCACCAAAGGATACCATCAGTAGAACAAAAAGACATCCTACCATATGGGAGAATATATAGATAAATGACATATCTGATAAGGGGTTGACATCCAAATTATATAAAGAGCTCAAGCACCTCAACAAAAAAAAGCAAATAAGCCAATTAAAAAATGGGCAGAGGAGCTGAACAGACAATTCTCCAAAGAAGAAATTCAGATGTCCAACAGGCACATGAAAAGATGCTCCACATCCCTAATCATCAGAGAAATGCAAATTAAAACCACAATGAGATATCACCTCACACCAGTTAGGATGGCCAACATCCAAAATACAAAAAACAACAAATGTTGGTGAGGATGTGGAGAAAGGGGAACCTTCCTACACTGCTGGTGGGAATGTAAACTAGTTCAACCATTGTGGAAAGCAGTATGGAGTTTCCTCAAAAAACTCAAAATATACATATCATTTGACCCAGTAATTCCACTCCTAGGAATTTACCCTAAGAATGAAGGAGCCCAGTTTCAAAAAGACATATGCACCCCTATGTTTATCACAGCACTATTTACAATAGCCATGAAATGGAAACAACCTAAGTGTCCATCAGTAGATGAATGGATAAAGAAGAGGTGGTACATATACACAATGGAATATTATTCAGCCATAAGAAGAAAACAAATCCTACCATTTGCAACAACATGGATGGAGCTAGAGGGTATTATGCTCAGTGAAATAACCTAGGTGGAGAAAGAGATGTATCAAATGATTTCACTCATCTGTGGAGTATAAGAACAAAACAAAAACTAAAGGAACCAAACAGCAGCAGACTCAGAGAACCCAAGAATGTACCAACAGTTACGAAAGGGAAAGGGATTGGGGAGGATGAGTGGGAAGGGAGGGATAAGGCGGAAGAAGGGGCATTACGATTAGCACGTATAATGTAGGGGGATCACGGGGAAGATAGTGCAACACAGAGAAGACAGTAGTGATTCTGTAGCATCTTGCTACGCTGATGGACAGTGACTGTAAAGGGTTATGTGGTGGGGACTTGATATTTGGGGAAGTCTAGTAACCATAATGTTCATGTAATTTTACATTAATGATAAAAAAAAAGCAAACCCACATGTGCAGCACACAAAGGGTTAGCCCTCTGGGGTCTTAGCCATTCAGTCACCCTGCTCTCTTTCATCTGTGTTTCACTACCAATACTTAGCACATCAGCCTTGCCTCAGCAAAGGGTTTGTTTATCCTGTTAAACACCAAAGCCAATTTAAATAAAATAAGCTTCAGACAAGAAAAAAATCAAAAAACAAAAAAAGTACTTCTCTCTTAAGAAGCCCCTTTAACATATCCTTTAAGGCCAGTTTAATGGTGGTGAATTCTTTTTACCTTCATTTATTTGGGAAACTTTTGATTTCTCTTCACTTCTGAATGATAACCTATTTGATGAAATAATAGCTGAAAACTTTCACAGTTTGGGGAAGGAAATAGATGGTTTCTTGCAGCGTAGAGAATTCTCGGTTATAGGTTCTTCCCTTTCAATACTTTGGATATTTCATGTCACTTCTTTCTGAGTTGTAAAGTTTGTGCTGAGAAATCTGCTGATAGCCTTATGGAGTTTCTCTTATAGGTAACTGTCTGCCTCTCTCTTGCTGCTTTTAGGATTCTCTCTATATCTTAACCTTTGCCATTTTAATTACTATGTGTCTTGGTGGTGTGCTCCTGAGGTTCATCTTGCTAGGGGCTCTCTGTACTTTCAAGACCTGGGTGTCTATTTCCTTCCCCAGATTGTGGAAGTTTTCAGCTATTATTTCATGAAACAGACTTTCTACCCCTTTGTCTTCTCCTTCTGGGATCCATATTAAGTGAATATTGTTTTCTTTGGAGTTGTCACACAGCTCTCTTAGTATCTCATTTTTAGAAATTCTTTTTTCTCTTTATTCCTCAGCTTGGTTACTCTGTAGTTCTCTATCTTCCATCACACTGATTCCTTCTTCTGCTTCTTGCAATTTGCTATTCATTCCCTCCGTTGTATTTTTCATTTCAGTTATTGAACTCCTCAGCTCTGAATGGCTCTTTTATCATATTTTCTGTTTGTTGAAATTCTCTTTGAGCTCCTGAATTGATTTCCCAATTTCAGTGAGCATCTTTATGACTGTTACTTGAATTTTTATCAAGAAGGTTGTTAATCTTCATTTCCTTTAGCCCTTTTTCTGGTGTTTAATTTTCTTCTTTTGCTTGGAACATATTCCTCTGCCTCCTCATTTTGTCTGTGTTTCTGGTTTCTTTGTATTAGATGGATCACTTATGCCCCCTGGTCTTGAAAGTAATGACTTTATGAAGTGGGCATCCTATGTTGCCCAGAAGTTCAAGACTCTTTGCTCACCAATGCCTGGTTCTCTTTTGTGGCTGAGCTGTAGTTGCTATTGGTGGGCTATGAATGGGGCCTGCCTTTCTGCTATCTGCGATCCCCACAGCTAGCCTCTGCATGCCATTTGTGTGACATGTGGTACTTCTGCTGGGATTCATTGTGGGTGGGGCCATCCTTTGCCTGCAAGTCAGCAATGGCAGATTGCCGCTGGGCCAAGTTGGCTGGGTGGGGTAGATGCACAGGGAAGGGCCACAGTGGGGTTGACCCACCAGTGAGAGAGATGGAACATTTTGGGCCTGGCTTTTGCAAATGTCCAACCAGTTGGGTTAAGGAAGGGCTAGGAAAGTGTTTTCCACCTGCCTTTTCCCCACCACAGAGAGCTCCCTGCAACCCCTGCCCCTCTGGTGCACTTCCCACTGCTGGTAAATCTTTCAAACTGCCACCTCTGTGTTGGGTCTCAGTGGGACTGACAGAGCATGCCTGTCCTCCAGAAGCTACAGGAGTCTCAGCCCCTCAGAGTGTTCCAGCTCTCCCTGGTGTCCAGCTCTCTTAATCATCAAAGCCCAATTAAATGAGGACTCATATTCCCAGATCAGATAGATACCCAGGGCCAGGTAGGGCAGGTTCCTGAGCATTTATCCCTTCCCCACTCTGTTCCTCTCTCTCCCGCCTGTGGCTGGGATGGTGGAAGAGCTTGGGTCCTGATCAATCACAGCCCTGCCACTTCACCCTTCTCTTCCTCACCAGGTGTAGATGGTCTGTTCTGCTGTCTTCAGGCCTTTTCCAGGGTTGGTTGTATTGCTGCAGTCACTTTATCAGTTTGTGTAAGTGGAGGAGGTTTTTGCCTTGCCTTCCTACTCCACCATCTTTTCACTGCCCCTCTCAGCTCCATAGGGTTTTAAAACGCAATTTGGAGGATTTTATATAATAAGACCTGTCATTTATTCAGCACATCCCATGTTCTAGACACTATGCTGCACATTTTATGTATTATCCCATTTATTCTCCACCGCTACATCTCTCAAATTTAAATAGAAATGTAGGTTTACTCTAAAGGCACTATTTACCTCCAACTTATCATTTTAGATACTCTATTCAATTAACAAGCATTTATTAAGCAATTAATATGTGCCAACACTACATTATGGGAATGTACTGATGAGGATAATAAACATGGTTTTTAACCTCATGGAGCTTAAAGAATAGTATAAGAGATCAAAGGTTTTGAAAGACAGGTATAAAGAGCTAATAATTGGCAAACTTATTCTGCAAATGATCAAAGAATAAATATTTTAGGATTGTGGGCTATATAGTCTCTATTGAAACCTCAATTCTGCCATTGAATTGCAAAAGCTGCCACAATGTGTAAATGAACTGGCATGGATGTGCAACAGTAAAACTTTATTTACAAAAACAGGAGACTGGTTGGATTTGGCCCAAGGGCCATAGTTTACAGACCTTGGATTATAACATAGAGATTTAATCTAGTCTGAGGAGTGAGGAAAAGGGTTTTTTTTTAAGGAAATGACATTTGAATATTGATTGCAAAATCCATCTTTGTAAGATACACTGGCTGCCAGAGTACCAGTCTTTACCAAAATACTCATATTTTGTGGTATAACATTGTTATGCTGTCATTTTGAAAAAACTGAAGCCAAAATCATGTGTCTTGAAAAATACCCAGAGTTATATTCTACATTAAAATTCTGGATCAAAGTTTGAATCATTTTGAAAGTATTCCTTAATTTCTCCAGAATACTCAAGAGAAAAGGGAATTAACAGTGGACAGAGACCTGAAAAAATGGAACGGAAAAGTAGCAATTTCTACATTTACAAACAACTTTGCATTAGAATCTCCCCCTATACATGAGGAATCTAAGGATGACAAAAGTGAACCGGAAGTGCTTTCTTTGAAACAAAAACTCTGGCTCAGTATCATTTTTAAAAAACTCTGTAGGAAGAAAATTTTTGTAGTTCCTATGGTGGGGGGGAAATGTTCAAAAATATCTTATCAAAGTCATCAATTAAGTGACGATATTATCTAAAGAGAGGGGAGTCAGGAAAAACATGTGTCAATGTTAAATCCCTTCTTGACATTCATGGACCACAGCTTCCAACAGCTGGATCATTCTGCAAAAAATCCTCCAGAGTTTCAAAAATGACATGATTGTCACTTTTTTTGGTTTTTCTAAGACCACATTTTTTAAAAAAGATCAAGAATTATTTCACAGTAAATGTTTCATTATTACTCAAGTTTTAGTCATTCTTTTGTAGCATCAATTAATTTTTATAACTTTATTTGTATTAATTATATTTTTATAACTGAATAATGTATTTCTGATGGTCTTAAACTAATATCTCCACTTCCTTTTTTAACAGATTTAAGTGTTTGTATTTGAAGTATATTAAAGTTTCTATTTTTTAATAAATCAGTTTTTAAAATAAATATTATTCACTTGATATTTACAGCAACCCTACGAAGTGAGTACTAGTATTATTCCCATTTATAGGTGGGGAGACTGAAGCTCAGAGAGGTAAAGAATTTGCCCAAGGTCACACAGTAGTAAATGGCAGAGCTGAGATTCAAAACTAGGCTGTCCAGCTCTAGAGTCTGTGCTCTTAACTACTACACTATTTGACACTTTTTGAAAAATAAAATAACAGCATTTTCATTTTCCCTAGTATTGCAGTTATACATTTGAACTAAAATCTGAAGGGTGAGTGGGCATTAGCTTGGTGAAAAGGGAGGGGAAGAACATTCCATATAGGGTAACAGGAAGGTCCCTGAGGCAGGAGTTGCCATGGCCCACAGAAGGGAGTGAAAGGAAGCTTCTAATGGCCAGCTGTCCTGTGTATGTTCATGATTACCAGAAAGTCTTCATTTTGGGCTGTTAAAATGTGTGCTGGGAGCCCTAGTGTGGGTGGAAAAGAAAACCCTATTTTTATAGAGTGACAGATTATTGATACCTATGTGTTCCTGGTGCAAGTGGACTGGAGATGGAAAGCAGCCCTGGGACAGGCCAGTGCTTACCTGGGTGGTGATGGGAAATGGAACAGAAGTAAATGTTTTGGGGGCTGGTAGATAGAGGAAATATGAAGGAAGGGGAAGGTGATGGAAAAATTGATTAGAGCAATCAGGAGACCCAGATCCACATCATTCATCAAAGAAAAAGGCTTTGTGTTTCTGACAGAAATGGTTCTTTTGGTTCTTACTGCGTTTCCCTCCACTCCAGGTCCTTTGCCGTTCACCATGCCACCCTGCCAAATGTGCCCATATGCCTGTTTACAGAGGAAGAAAGTTCTGTGCCAAGACCTTCATATTCTCAGTCTTCCTTACTAACTTACACAGCGTCATGGACTTCCCTACACTCTATGAAGACAGAGAGTGTCCTGTCCGTCCTCAACCAGCTGCTCCAGTCCACCCCCCACACAGTGTAAGGCCAGGCCGGCCTGGCCCGTGTTAAATGGCCTGCCTTGACAGGTGACCCTTCTGTTTTCAGACAGCTTTCTTTGTAAGCCTTCTTAGCTCCGCAGCCAGCCCTTCTCTTTCCACACCCCACACAGCCACACGTGAAGCTCTGACCTGGACGGTTGACATGGCGCCAGCCTTTGAGAACATTCTTCATTCACCTGCTCCCGTGCCTTTTCATCAGTCTTAAATGTAGAAATTTAAAGAACCTATTGTCAAGATGCCTCTTTGGAGGAATATGGGTGACCACTCCCAAAGCTCTCCCCTACCCCAGGCCCCTTAGCTATTTCAGCCCCCAGGGATAGAAGGACCTTGCCTTCCCATGGGTGTACTTTGATTCCTTATCAATGACTGTAACAGTGTGTGTACCCTGTCACCCCAAGCTGTGCTCTTCACTCCATCTACTGACAGGGCAGCACGAGCCTTGCCAAGCTTCACAGCGGAGGAAGAAAATCAGCTCCATCCCACGCAGCATTCCCCTTTCACCTCCCAGACGCCCTCACAAAACCCACATGATTTGCATGCCCCAGTCTGACTCGCACCGTTGAATTACATCAACAATGAGTCTTCTATCCTGGGGCCTCCAGACGAAATAAATACACTGTAGTGTTGGATGACGCTTTCCTTCACTCGTTCTTTTATTTGTTCACCAAACATGTGCTCAGTGTTTACTACACAACTGCCACTCTGTCAGACAGAAAAGAATAAAATATGCACCCTACCCCAGAGCTCAGTATTTAGTGGGAGACAGACTCATAGACAGACAATTACCATCCAATAACAATGACTGCATTGCACCCTGAATTTTGGATCCAGTATGATACCCTGTACAATATGATTTTTATGGCAAGCACATTATACTCTATGTGTTTCATCAAAAGAGCATCAAAAATATTGTTAAACAATTCTTGGGTCTTCTCTGCCCCAAAAACTGGAAAATATTATCATAGCAGCTTAAGACAGAAAAAGCAACCACTTAATACCTGGTAAATTTATCATGTCATGAAACAGGTGTTGGGAGAAAAATGATTGTCTGAAACAATTAGGAGAACAATCACATCTAAAAAATAACAATAAAGGAAGCCCACCGAGTGCACTAGACTTAGCTATTTATTTTGATAATTAATAATCATAGACAAATGAGTGGAGGATTGCCAAAATTATCAAAATGATTAACCTTCTGCTAAGCCATAAGACAGTCCAATGCAGCTTTAAGAAAGTCAGTTAAGCTCAGGATTCGAGAAGCCAGCTCCAAAAGGCTTACTTCAAAGGCTTCAGATGTGGTTCTATGAGGAGTTTAAAAAATTAAACAGCTCCATATAGACAGTGGTTCTGAAACCTGAGCCTGCATCAGAATCATCTGGAAGGCTTGTTAAAACACAGATTGCTGAGCCTCACCCCCAAAGTTTCTAAATCAGCAGGTCTGGGATAAGGTCCGAAAGTATGAATGTCTAATAACTCCATATGCTTCCAGTGCTACTGGTCAGGGACCATGCTTTGAGAATTGTGATTATGGACCCTGGCTTTACATTAATATCATCAGGAGAGCTTTTAAAAAATTTCCAGTCCTTAGCAAATCATCATTTTCAGAGGTATGCCACAGGCTGCAATATTTTTGTAAAGTTCCCAGAGTGACTCCACTGTGTAACCAGAGATGAGAACCACTAGGTAGGAAATATGCCAGCAGAAACAGCAGAAAACACTAGTCACTCCCAGAATTTATGTGAGAAAGAATGTGTGGCACAGAAATAAAGAATAAGAAAGAATTTAAGTCCCGAAAGCCTCAAAATCCCAAATGGGACCCTTCAGAAACGGGGATGCTATGTTTCAGGGTGACTTAGAGTCTCAGAAGTTTCCAGGTGAAAAAAACTGTCGCGTAGGAATTCTCCCTAAATCCAATCTGCCGGAGGTAGGGAAGGGAATGAGCACTTTGGGTTGATTAGGTGAGAAAATTGCTAAATCACCTCCCAAAATGTAAACACCCACTAGACAGGAGTAAATTTTGATCTAGTTGTGCGAAAGTGCCCCATTTTCCCTCTGTAAAGCTACACTAATGTCAGTGCCACCGAATCCCCAGCGTCTTCTGAGGGAAAATTCTGCACAAGGTTTGGTCTAGAAGCCCAGGATTTTCCATGTATTTTGCCCCGCCCATCCTTACCCGTTCCTGCCCCTCCAGCCCTGCTGGCTGGGCCTGGGGCAGGCAGCTGACACAAAGACAGCCTGTCATCTGCCTATGATAAGTCTTCTTAAAGGGGGTTCTGCCCAGGCAGAGATGATGGATAGTTGCTGAGCCAATCAGATTTCCTCTATCATTACTGGGATTGGAAATAGGGGAAGAACGCAATCGGTGGTGTGGGGCAGTTGTGGACATCCTAGAGAGGAGCGGATGCCCTAGAGAACCCGGTCCTGATAATGGAGGAGTCCAAAGGGCAGGTCAGGGACTGCCTCAGACCTCAGTCCCTCTCCACCTCCTGGTTTCAGGAGACCAAACCCACTGGGTGGATTTCTATGAGCCACCTTTGCCCCAAATGCAGCCTTAGAATAACTGCCCCCTTTCTGAGAGACTTAACTAAATATCTGCTACTCTTGACCGAAACAGTAGTCTAACTGGCAGGAGTCTGTCACACAAGCAGATTCTTGCTTCCCTGCTAACTCTGTCCTCAGCACCCTTACCTCTGAGGACAAGGTCAGTTTGTTTAAGAGCTCTGAAATTTTATTTCTCTGGTATTGGGCTCTTTGTCTATTTCTTTGACTTTATTTGGGGGCCTTTTATACTTCATAGGGTTGTGAAGAAGATAGACTAGAAAAGTATGTCAAGCATTTAGTAGAACTGTGTGTGTGTGTGTGTATACACACATGTACTCTGGTGTCAGACTGCCTGGGTTCAAATATCAGTCCTACAACCTCCTTGCTCTGTGACTATCAGTAGGTTACTTAACATCTCTGAGACCAGGGCTAATAATAGAACACTCCTCTTCCAGTTGGGAGGAATAAGTGAAACATATGTAAAAATCTTGGTCCATTGCCTGGTACAGTGAAAGCGTTCCATCAGTTCCAGCTACAATTATTGCACAAATACAAGAGATTATTTACCCATTTAAAGGACTAGCTGAAGAGGAACGGATGCTCACAGTTAGAGGTTGGCAAAAGTGCCTGAAAATCAGATTGGCCTCTCACTGTAGGTCTCTTACCTGTAACTGTGAGTTGAATTAAAGCCATGGTAGCAGGAAACCATCTGGACTCTCTGGATAAGCAGCAACAAATCATTCTTGGGCCTCCAAGGGACTCTATGAGCCTTCATCTAGGAAGTCAGGCTGCCCCATGGGCAATTAAAATACAGCCATGGAAAGAAGAAAAGCTCCACTAATTAAAACATAGCTCATGTGGTCATCAGCCTACCTGTGATCTGACACTTGCCTCATCCACTCGGCAATTTTCAAGCCCCAGTTCTGCCCGCTTGGACAGGATACAGGCATGTGAGGCTCTAGGAGGGAAAACCAAGGAAGAGAGGCCCCTCCAGACACAAATGTTTTCATCCTGATATTAGGCAGCAAAAAAGCCTTCTTCAGCAAGTAAATTTGCACGATCAAAAGACTGGTACCAAGTGACTTTTTTTTGTCTTTAATGACTCCAAACATGTATAAGAAGGAAGAAATGCCTGTGAAAATGCCTGTTTTCTAGGCTTGTGCAAGCAGAGAAGTAGGTCTCATGTAGGGCTCCATGTATAAAAATCCAGGCTGCCAGTTCTTCTCCATCCTGATCCTCCACATCAAATTTAAAATTTAAAATATCTTAACTCCCAAATGTGTGTTTGACTGATTACAGCAAACTTTCAGCCTTCCTGAATGGTTGGAGGAAATATTTTCATATCTGAAGTACTAAATACTTAGAACATAATGACATTCTCAGTATTAAAAATGAACTGAGTAAAATAAAATGTTGCACAACATTGGTTGAATCAGCTGTAACTGCTTAGACTGTTAGAATTTTCTGTGTTCTGTATCTGCACTATACAGTAGCCAATAGCCACAAAAGGAGCCGTGTAGGGAAATGTGGTTACTATGACTGAGATACTAAATTTTAAATTTTACTTAATTTAAATTTAAATTTAAATAACCATATGTGGGTACTGGCTATCTTTTGGAAGTTGCAGAAGGATCAGAGATTGGGTTAAATCTGAGCTACCCCAATGATATGCCTCATAGGCAACATTTCAAAATCAACACCAGCTATTTACCTATCATTTATCTTCTCAAAATACAAAAATATACTCAGAATACACAATATTCACTCCCTCAACACACACAAAACAAAAACTAGTGATCTGAGCTTTCTGATTAGCTTAGATTTCAGATAAAGAGGCATTTGCCAAATATTTAACTGTCAAAATTTGAGTCATGGAATTCTAGAATTGGAAGCAGTGTTCAAAACTCAGATTCTTTGAAAATATTTGGGGATATTCTGGGTTGTCATAAAGACTAGGAGTACTACTGGTCAGAGACCAGAGATTTTTAATGTCCTACAACGTGCAGGACTGTCTCACACACAGAAGAACTGTCCTGCCTTAATGCCAGTTGTTCCACCAATGAAACTCTTTTTGCTCAAACATTTATTTTGAAAATTAGGAATCTGCTTCCCAGGAAATTAAGTGGCTTGCTCTGGATCTCATAGCTAGTGGAGCTAATCTAAAACTCGGTTCCCTACATCATGGTATAGGAGACCAAACAGTACCTGGGGGCTAGCTGGATTTGCTCTGTTCTTCTGTAGGCTGTACTAGATTATTATGAGAAATGAATGAATATATAGCAAAAGAAGATGTTCTCTTGCAGTTCACCATCCTTAAATTCAGAGTAAAATTGAAAGAAAATGGTCTTACTTGGACTTGTGTTACCCACATAGACGAACATCTGGGCATATGCAGAGTTCTCAGAACACCCTTTGCTACAATGGCAGAGTTGAGTAGTTGTGACTGTTTGGCCTGCAAAGACTAAAATATTTACATGTTGCTCTGTAAGAAAAATGTTGCTGACCTGTGCCATAAATTATTATAATAACATACAATTAGTGTGATAACAGAGTTAGGTACCAAGTGCTATGGGCATCAAGGAATTAGTAACTAGAAGATACAGGGTAAGCTTCCCAGAATACTGTCGAAGGATAAATAGTTGCTGAATATGGTATGTTATGAGCTAAACTGTGTCCCTTCCAAAATTTATATGTTGAAGCCCTAACCCCCGTACCTCACAATGTGACTGCATTTGGAGACAGATTTGAGATATTAGTGGGATAATTAAGGTTAAATGAGGTCACAAGGGTGGGCCCTAATCCAGTCAGACTGGTTCCTTATAAGAAGAGGAGATTGGACACAGAGAGCCCCCAGGGGTGCAAGCACAGAAACACCACTAGGTGAGGGCAAAGCAGCAGGAAGGCAGCGCCTGAAAGGCCAGGAGAGAGGCCTTGGAGCCAACCAACTCTGCTGTCACCTCGATTTTGGACTCCCAGCCCGCAGAACCATGAAGGAATAAATCTCTGTTATTTAAGCCACCAAGTGCTGTGGTTTTCTGTTGTGGCAGCCCCAGCGAACCAATACAGGGTAGAAGCAAATGTTATTTTAGATCAGAGAAATCAACATGGTCAGAGCCCCAGTGGCATGAAAAGCTGCAACATTTTCAGTGAATGGTGAAAATGTGTCTTTGAGAACTGTGAGTACTGGAGTAGGGGAGGTGGGGGGAAAGACATGACAGAAAAGGAACTCTCAATGCTAAAGCATTCATTTTATCCCTGGGGAAATAATGAGCTTCCAGAATTTGGTTTCCAGAATGGTAATTCTGATGGTAGATAAGAGAATAGTACTGGGAAGGCCAGTTGGGAAGCTTGAAATGCATGAGCTAATAGATGAGGAAAATGTCAACTACGGTACTGCCGAAGAATGCAAAAGGATGAGTGGATTTAAGAGAAATTTCTAAGGAAAAATATTAAAAAGATTTTATTGGCCAGTTAGATATGGAAGAAATGGTACAGTAAAACTCTGGCATCAGAATAAATCTCCACAAGTTTGAAACTGGTCCTTAACCTAACCGTATACTCATTCCTAGCCCAGGAATGACAGGAAACATTATTTTAAAGAGCAAATAAACTGTGCTTCTCAAGTTGCTTGACAACGGGTTTCAGCCCTGGGCAAGTTCGCTATGGATTCAATGTGACCTAAGAAATTGACAGTAAAACGTTCTTTGGGGTGAAAGGGTTTATTACCCGGCTTGTTCTCCCTGCTGTAGGTCGAGCACTAGCATCTCTGCCTCCCCCTAGAGCACTGGGCCGAGCTCTCTATATAGCACAATAATAGCTTATTGTGTGAAGGTGTGGAAGCGGTAGCCTAGCAACAGGCCAGTTACATCATCAGGTGGTTTAAATTCAGTGAGGATCCTGGCCATCGGAATCCAACTTCCCCACATCAAGTGACAAGATAGATTAAAAAATATCAAATGACTTCATTTGAAATTATTTCTGGATAGAGAAAATCAGGTCTCTTATAAATTACAGCAGAAAAAGAAAGAGTTGAAATGGACAGTTAAAACTAGACAGAACAATGACAGACAGTTTATCAACCCTGGTGCTTGGCGGTGTTGGGATGATGAGTGTAAGGGCCTTTCTAGGCAGTGATGGCAGCCTGAAAAATGAGCTCTACTTTTGTGAGGCTGGTTTAGAAATTTATTACTTTAATATACATTTCAACTGTTGCCAGAGGTTTAATTAATAGCATAGTTGCACAAAATGTGGATGTTTCTGTCCTGCACTAAAACGCTTACTCTTAGGAATGTGATGTTCTTTGAAATCAATATCCAAATTATGCAGATGTTCATTCCTGAGTGAAATATAGCCAAAGAAGCACCAGCCCATCCAGACCTAATGCCTGAGAGATAACCCTCCTTTCCAGAGGCCTTATTTAAAGGACTTCAGCTCCACTGGAATCAAAAAAAGCAAAATCTCAGTTGTTTAAAACAACAAAAACTTCCTTGTTGTTCATACTACATACCCATTGTGAGTTGTCAGTCAGGGCTTCAGGCTAAAGGAGAAGCCCTCATCAGAGAAGCTGTCAGTTGTCATGAAGGAAAAGAGACTGTAGCTAAACATACCCTGACTCATATTTTAAAAGTTTCTACCAGAAAGACTACAAATCATTGCCAAAGCAAATCACCTGGCCTCACTTAACAACCAGTAGGGTGGAAAATAAAATCCTACCATGTGTCTGGGAAGAAAGGATGTTGAAATAATCTGTGAAAAAATGGAATGTTTTGTGAAGTCTTAATGACTGCCTAGGGTGGAATATGTCTCAGGTGCTCAAAGCATGACCAGTAGTAACCTCTACTTTGTGCTTTTCTAAAACGGAGCTCACAAACTTTTTGCAAGGAGCTCATTTTATGTGATCATTTCAGTAAAAATGAAAAAGGTATGCAACAAAGTCCATTTACTTCATTCATTTATAATCTTGAAGAAAGTAATAATGCCCAAAGAGTATTCGATAATAGTTGCTAACATTTATGGAATGTTGATTACATGCCAGGCACTGTTGGAAGCACTTTTTATGTATTAACTCATTTTACACTCATAACAACCTATGAAAAGGCCAATTATTATTCCCACTTTACAAAAATGTAATCTGAGGCATGGAGAAAGTAATATTTCCAAGTCTATACAGCTAGTAAGTGGCAAAGAAAAATACAAAACCAAGCAAAAATACCTCCAGAGTTAAACTGCTTAATCACTTATTATTTGAACAATTGATAACAATAAAACTAAACAAACATTTAATTGAAGGAGTATTTCAGAGAACTAAGTCAAATTATAATGATTTTATATTTCATTTCATTGCATGCCAATATTACATCAACATTCCAGTATTACATGTTTTCATATTTACACTGAATTGTTACATCATCTTTATCCATGTCATAATCAGGAACTATATGTTTTTAAAACCACTGTTTTTTAAAGGAACCTTTTAATATTCCCAGCACCAAAGAGATTTGGTACTTTGAAATTTACGTTATTGACTATAAGGGGGTCAAATTTCCTTCAGGTGAGTGTAATGAACAATTACTATCCTAAGTACATCAAGTCACCTCTACCCCTCCCCTAGTTTCTTCTAGAAAGAGCCTCTTTTTCCATATTCTACCTACATGGTAACCTCTGGACCAATCGTCTGGTACAAAATGTGCTCCGGCCACAGTGAATTGGTCCATGGGAAGATATCTGGGCCAATCACTGTCCAGAACCTGTCCTGACAAGCAAATTGGTTCCAGAAAGAACATTTGATCCCAGCTGGGCCACTCAGAGTCCTTCGCCAGGGACTCAGTAACTGAAAATGGGTAGAGCCCACCTCTTTCCAGATGACCAAAACTATAAATGAAAAGTTCAGGTAGGGCCTGTCAACAGCCACGTTTTCTTTCCATGTGAGCAGACAAGCCAGTGGAAAAAGTGAGGAAGAAAGAAATGAGGTAGAGAAATAAAGATATGAACAGGCATAAAGTGAAGAAAGGAGCCTGCCCAAGACCATATCCCAGCCTCACTCCTGCCCTGGAGGTCTGAGAGACACCACAGCATCCTTGCTTCAAATACTGTTACTTGGCTTTCTGTCATTCGCAACCAAAATAATCCTAATTAGTACAGTCAACTTCTAAAATTCTTTATCTAACTGGTAGGTTGTTGAAAGATATGAAAAGGGAACATATGTGTGATCATGTAATCATGGTTGCTTATGATTCACCAAAGAAAATAAAAGAATCAAAGTTGAATGGAAGACTGAAGAGAGTCCATCGTGCCTAATTACCCAAAATGCAGCCACGAGAAAAGGGCTGATCCCAGATCTCCTCCACCTTTGCCTGTCCTGGAAAAAGGATAAAGAAACCAGAACCATATGGTATTTACCGGTTACTCAGAAAAGAGCAGTGATAGGATAAAATTCATTGAAGCATTTTATCAAGTGACTAGAACCGCAATTTCAGCATCCCTACTAGACGGTAAAATTTTAGGGATCCCCTCTTCCAAAGCCCACTTATTCCTTTGAGATTTTGATGTTATTTTTATCTTCTAGATTCAGCATATATTTTTTCCAACATCACCAAGCAATTCAATTCTCACCAGACACTACAATTTAACTCAGTTCTGACACTATCTACTTGGAGACAGCATCAGATTCCACAGGGTAAGGGCTCAGTCCCACAAAACCAGACCCCCAATGCCCACTTCAGAAACCAATCCCATCTAGGTTGTCCCTTGTGCTTCTGACTCACTGGCTATAAATCAGAGATTTCCACCACCTTGTCCTCAGTCTCAAGTAAATTCAATAGATCAGCTTACAGAACTCAGAGAGACATTTACCTATGTTTACCAGTTTATTATAAAGGGATATTATAAGGGACACAGATGAAAAGCCGGATGAAGAAGTACACAGGGCAAGGTACATGGGAAGGGGCTCAGAGTTTCCCTCTCTCTCTGTGTGCACCACTCTCCCAGCACCTGCATGTGTTCACCGACCTGAAAGCCCTGCAAACCCCATCCTTTGAGGTTTTTATGGAGGGTTCACTACATAAGTATGATTGGTTAAATCAGTGGTCATTGGTTATTGGATTGAATCTCTGGCCCCTGTACCCTCCCCAAAGGGAGTTGTTGGTGGGACTGAAAGCTCCAGCCCTCTAATCACAAAGTTGGTCCCCTGGCAACCAGTCCCCTTCTTAGGGTGGGGCTTTCCAAATGACATGTGAGTAATATAACTTAAGGGAATTCCAAGGGTTTTAGAAGCTCTATGCCAGGAATGGGATGAGAGCCAAATATATATTTATTATAAATCACAAAATCACAGCAGAGGAACAAATTCCTTAACACATTGATTATCGAAATGGTCATCAGGATTCCCCCTCCACAATCACGAGGGTCTAGAATTTGGAGGAGGCCCAGCTTCACCTAAGAAGGTGTCCTAACCCCCTTCCCTGCTAACCCCCTAAATTATATGGACCACTCTCCTGACAGTCATTTTGACAATGTATCCACCAGGAACCACACTAATTGGACAGGTCTCCAGTTTTAGGTAAAAGGAAATCGTATTACATTATCATATCAATTCAATCAATCCTTACATAAATGGAATAAAACGTGAATTATCCAAGCAGTACCTAATTCAAATTTAACTTTTATAGTTAAGTAAGTTTACTTTGTAGATTCTCCAAGACCTCTTCCCTACCGCTATACCACAGGATCCCATGTTATAAAAGAAGCAGCAAATTGGAAGGAACTTGAAGCCAAGAGTAGAAAATGAAAGATGAGTTTTGGCTATCAGTAAATGGGGCACTGAATGCATCTTAATATCAAACATAAGTGATTTTTGGATAATCCACTTATCTCTTTACACATATAATCAGATAATTGCTACAGCTGGCTTTGGAATGCAATCATACACTTCAACATACACATGCACCCACACCCGCACATTCACCAAACTCACAAATGCCTCTCTGTATGTTTGACTCTCTGTTGGTAGGCTTTAATAAAGGTTACGAAAGAAGAGAAAATGCTAGGTCCTATTTTATAAAGAAGAATACCATCTTAGCCTTGTATCTCCCCAAAGCAGAACCTGCAGAAAAACTTCCTCACAGGTAGGCTGTTTTGGAATATGGTTCCCAGGGAGCAAGACTGCACGACAGGGAAAACAGAATAGGAAGAAGGCAAAGCCCACAAAATGATACATTGCCGAGCTGCCCATTCCTATGAGTAGCCAATGCTTAATTGACCAGCACCTTCCAAGGAGCCTTACAAATTGCATCTCAGAAGGATCCACCCTCGG
Organism: Smutsia gigantea; assembly: GCA_032199065.1. NCBI lineage: Eukaryota > Metazoa > Chordata > Mammalia > Pholidota > Manidae > Smutsia > Smutsia gigantea. The sequence continues at coordinate 233,115 of JAVSCE010022620.1, read as the reverse complement.
GACAAAAGCAAAAGCATTTATCCTTCTGCTCCTCTCTCCCTTTGGCCAAAGGTGGCTCAAGTGAGAGTTCATTCCCCTTGAATTTCTGCGTTGCATATCTGTAAATACAAAGCAATATCCCATGATGTGGTATCAGAGGAGCCATTGGGCCAGAAATCAGAGTTAAATGGTCATGGCATGAGCCCATAGCAAGTCCCAGTCTAACGGCCCCTGCACAAGGCAGATTAAGGTCTGCAGGAATTAGTTGCCAAGAAGTAGCTCAGGTAAGAAGTAGATCTGATAAATCATTAAGTAACACACAAAAGGGATCCAATCAAATAATAAAGGTCATAGGATTTGAAATAAAGAGATCCACTTTCAAGGCAACTGAGATAACCCCAAATCTCAGTAGCTTAACACAATTATTTCTTGCTCATGCAACATGTCCATTTTGAATTCATGAGGTTTTAGTCCGTGTTGCCCTCACTCCAGGACCCAGATTAGTGAAGGTTCCATCATCTGGAGCATTTCAGGTTCTGATACCAGAGGAAAGAGAGAGTTGGGGAGTTTTAGAGCAGTAATTAAACACTTTGGTTTCACATTCACTTCTGACACAGGCCAGGGGCCAGACTAGTTACATGGCCCTATCCAAACCGAAGACGGATGGACAAGCGTGACCTCCCATGGGCCAGGAAGAGAGGTGAACAAGATAGGGTGAGCATCAGAAGTCTCTGCCACATAAGGCAGACACTTACTCTACTACATAAATTATTACTATTCTTTTCCAAAGTTTGAATTACCCAAATTTTACATTATTTCCCAGAATCCAAAATACAAGTCCCCCACCCACCCTGGTTATTTTTTCTTTCCCAAACTTATCTCAGAACTGGTCTGGGCTTCTTTATTCCTAACCCAACCTCCCACTACTACCTTCCTTCCAAATTCTTTCCACAGTGCCTCCATGAAATTACCCATTTCTGCACAAACTAACTTCTCAGTTCTTGGTTTCCTCACTTTGCCTTGATTGCCAAACACTTCCCAGCCTTTATGAAGCCAACCTCAATGGCACAATGCTATGGTAGCACCCACCATTCCCCTGGATGCCTCCATTCTGCAGCACCAATGCAGCCAAACTCCAGCATCTATAGTAACTTGACAGTCCAACATTCTAAGCTTCCAATTGCCAAAAGCTGATTAAAATAGAAACAATCAATAAAGTTCACCTTCATCTCTATGATACTTGAAAATTGCAAAAATCTGGTCCATGTAAACTGCATTAACCTTTGAGATCAATTTCTGTATTTTATGACCTAAGCACTTTTTATTTTTTTTAAAGCTTTCTTTCTATTGTGTCACTTGCTCAGGAGGGCTGATAGGGAATCTAGAACTTTCTCTCATTGGACTGGGTGTGGACAAAGCCAGAAAATACCACTTTGATGTTTGCCTCCATAGCACATTCACTGCTTGGGAATTTGAAATCATCCCAAATAACTCAAATTTGGTCCACATATTTGCATTCACTTTACCCTGAGCCTTCATAACACCAAGGATTTCAGTCACTTCTCTCTCAGTCTTTATCTAGAGGTTGTGAATCTCTTAGTCTATCATCTAACCTGGACCTAGCCACTCATCTCTTCTAAAAATGGGTCCACAGTGCTGACTTTGTGTGTGGGGAGACAAGAGCTTTCCCCCCTAGATCTAAATCTACATAGGTAATGGGTATGATTTAGCGTGATTCTTTCTGCCCATGTCTGGAGGGAAACTGATAGAAGTTAAGTGCAAGGTGGATTAGGGAATTCACTGGTCTCTTGTCAGGGAGGGGAACAGCCTCATAGGAAAGCTTCTCTTTTATCTCCCATAGCTGATGCCTGCCAACTCCCAAGAGACTTCAGTAATTGTTTGCAATTGTCATCCAGCAAACTACATAAATACTGCTCTAATGAGACTGTGAACCTGAGATACAGACACAGACGGACCTTTTCCCAAAGCAACATTTTCATGGTCTACAAAGTAGGAAGCAAAAAACTAAAAGGGATCAAAATATTTCCAAAACTAGTGATGAAAGTTCTTAACCCAATAACCAATCTCTTCTCAAAGGTGTTTATTTCTTCTCTACTTCTCAAGGCAAAAACTTTTTGAATCTAAAAGCTTTTGCTCCTGATAGTCACTAAATGTTTGGCAGACTGTATTTTCTCAAGGATAGATGTACCAATTTATATATCTCATCCCATATGCTCCTCTTACAATGTGATTGACACTCTCCCCACTGAGAGGCAGGACCTATATTCTTCCCACTGAACAGGGGTGAGCTTGCGACTGCTCCTACCAATAGAGTATGGCAGAAGTGATGTGGGGTCACTTCTAAGGCAGTCAGACAAAGTAGGCAGTGTCCACCTAGTTCTTTCTTTCAGAACTCTCACGCTTGGTTCCCAGCCACATGCTGCAAATAAGCCCAAGCTAGTCTGTGCAAAGAGACTGTATGGAGAAGCCCATGTAGAAAGGGACTGTGGCCCCTACTAGCGACTGCTAGCTGAGTGCATAAGCCTTCACATGATTCCGGCTCCGAGCTTCACATTTTCTATCTAATGCTCTGGACATTGTGGAGCAATCCCTGCTGTGTCCAAATCATTACCCACAGCATTCAAGAATATAACAAATGTGTTTTATTCCACTAAGTTTAAAGGTAATTTGTTATGCAGCCATAGTAACTGAAACATCTTTCCAGGTATTTTCTCTCTCATTTCATCTTTAGATTACTCTCAGAGTGACTTTTTCAAACAACCTAAAGATTATATAGTAACATCTAGGGTAGTGGGAGGATTATTTCTGTCTATCCACCCTTCAATAAAATAGGATTTTGTTTCTCTGCAAGATGGAGACAGTTCTCAAGGTCACAGATTAAAACAAAAACTGTTGTTCTTACCTTTACTTCTTTTAGGAAAATGGGACTTTTCTGAACTAAAGCTCTATTCCTCGAATTGACAAGGCCCTTGAACCCACAGAAGATATATTTGCTTTTGTGCTTACTTGGCTTCCTCTTGATTTCTAAAGAAAGGAAGAGTGGAGAGAAGGTTCAAAAGAGACCAACAGTAACTTGAATGCCTATTAATCTGAAAGGGATCCAGAACAAGTGGCCTGAAGGGCTGTTTTTCATCTTAAAGATAAAATTAGAAAGAATCTCTTTAGTAAGGAAAAGAAGGGGTAAGGAATAAGTGAAAAATATCATGGAAATATTAAAAAATAATAAGGGACAAAAACCTCTCCAATAATCTGTCTGCAGTTGAGAGACAGTTTTCATTTAATTCACATTTCCATCAGTTCCAAAGAGACACTAACTGAACTTCTCCTTTTTGTCTACACTCCCACACCCGCTGTGTACTCATCTAGCCTCTAGCTTTGAATCTCTCTTTTCTGACAACTCCCAAATTTGTATCTTCAGCCCAGACCTTGTCCTGAAACTCTAGACTCTAGACTCTGCTACCAACGTCTCCACTTGACGGCTAAAAAGCATTTCAAATTCAACTGCTCCATAAAACAGACTTCCTGATGTTGCTCCCCAAACCTATTCCTCTTCCTGCCTCCTCCATCCTAGATGATAGAGAGTCTCCCCACTGCTGGCTCAGAAGCAAAACTCTGACAGCACCTTGACCTCACTTGCACAAATCAGAGCCCATTCCTCAGCAAGTCCTATTGGCTCTAGGCTCAAGTTGTATCCAGGATCTTACAGGTTTGGGTTTTGGGTTTTTGGGTTTTTTGGTTTTCTGGAGGGATGGAGTCTACTTTGCATATTGCTGGATTTCAGTACCCAGAATCGTTTCTGGCATATAGTAGTCACACAATGGCTAGAATAGCTGTCTTGCCTGAGGGTTTCAGCCCCAGCAGGTTCAGTCTGGATTCGGTGAGACCGAAAAATGACAATGGAACACTGTGGGTAAAAGCGTTTATACCCAGATTTATTCTCTTGGTGGTGGCAGGTCAAGCACTACAATCCTATCCACACTGGGGCAAGTCTGCATGCAGCAAGCCAGAGCTCTACCCCCGCAGCCCCAGAGTTCTGGGCGGAGCTCTTCATATGGAGTCGATAATACCTCATTGCCCAAGCCTGAGCCATCGCATGTGCACAGTGGGCAAGCAGACCTGGGTCTGATGAGAATCCTGGCCATGGGACTTCCATTGTCCCTACAATAGCATACACCTGTTGATGAATGACTGCACAAACAAGGGAACCAGTGGACCACATTCAATTCACAGCCAGGTACCATCTGTGCTGAGGCAGAAGCCATATGGGGAGGGGTCTGGAGAGTGCATATCTGCCTGGCCAGGTCCTGGGTGCAGAGTAATGGCAGCAAGTCTTGGGTCACTCTTGTCTCCATCCCAGGAGACATGGCATTGGTCCATGAAAAGTGCAAGCTTCAGTGCCCGACATCTGCTTGTAAAGTTCACTAACTATTGGGATGGTGGGAAAAGTTACCTAACTTAACCACACTGAGTCCTGGGTTTTTTAGTAAAATAAAAATATCATCTATTTTTCATAAGGGATGCAATGAAGATTAAATGAACTAACACACGGAAACAATGTTCTGTAAATTATAAAGGGGTAGGTATAAAAAGTTATAATTATATGAAAGAACCACCTTTTTGAACCTACTTAGCAATTAACACAGAGTCACATATTGGGTGTAATTGATGGGTATGTGATTAGTCACATAAACTGCCAAAATGATTGGTTGGTGACTGCTGGGAGACTTATGGCCTAAAAGGGGTGGGAGTGGGGAAGACTGACAATTTTTAGGGTTCACATGTGGTGGGTACTTTACATACATTTCATTACTTCATGGGAAGTAAATATTACAAGTCTTTTTAAAGTGATAAATGTAACTTGCCAAAACTCATGTGGTCATGCAGCTATGAATTACAAAGCCATTTACAAAACAACAAGTCATTCTCTCAGGCTTTTAAAATTAAACCTCTTTATGCATGATTTTTAAATGTATTAAAGACAGCGATTTCACATAATATGTGGATGGAAAGGATATTATAGAAGGTGAAATATTCAATTAAAATTCATAGAAAATGGGAAAAGCCTGATACAAAAGACTATATACTCTCTGATTCCATTCAGATGAAATTCTAGAACAGATAAAAATAAGCTATCACAATAAAATCAAAATAGTGATTGCAGTGTGTGTGCATGTGTGTGTGTGTGTGTGTGTGTGTGTGTGTGTGTTGGGGGTGAGTAGAAAGGAATAGGGATTGATTGGGAAGGAGCTAAGGGAACTTAATGGGGAGACAGAAATCTCCTATATCTTGACAGTGGGTTATATGCTGTATGCATTTGTCAAAACTTATCAAAACTAAATACTAAAGATCTGTGCATTTCACCATACATAAATTGCTGTCTTACGCCATTCAAGATGCTATAACAAATACCAGAGGCTGGGTACCTTATACACAACAGAAATTTCTTTCTCACGGTTCTGGTTCTGAGGCTTGAAGTCCACAATCTGGAGGCCTGTTTGGATTCTGGTGAAAGCCCTTCTATGGGTTACAGACTGTGTCATCACATTGGTGGAAGGGACAAGAGAGCTCTCTCTAGAGTCTCTTTCATAAGGGCACTAGTCTCATCCATGAGGGTGGACCCCTGTGTCCTAATCACCTCTCAAAGGCCCTGCCTCCTAACACCATCATATTGCAGGTTAGGATTTCAACAAAAGAACTGGGGGCCAGGAGGGGTCTGGAGGGGAACACAATCACTCAGACAATAGTAAGTGTATTTCAATTTTAAAAGTTTAAAGTCATAGGAAAATGATTTTTAGACTTGAAGCCCACGTGAAAAATAATGGCACTTACTAAACCTCAGGAAAAATCCAGTATGTAGTTTTGGAAATCAAACTTATCTTCAAGATGAGGAAGCTGAAGTACACAATATTAAGTGAATTATGTGGTCCACACATCCTGGAGGAGCAGAGCTGGAAGTGAGGCCTAGCCATGTAATTACCCACCCCACGATAGCTGTCTCTGAAAAGGATTTGTTCTAAAGCAGTGTCGGTGGAAAGGAAAGTTTTATTCATTCTCTTCCAAATTTATATCAAGTTTTTGCCTCAGCATCATGTGGATAAAGAGAATATATGAATACTAAGTGGCCAATCCAGACCTTATTCAAAGAAGTGCCTTAGTAAGAAAGTACAAGGAAAGATCATAACCTGTGGAACCATGGGGAAAGAAAGATTAGATTTTTGTCTCCTGTGCTACAATGCATTTTATTTCTGTTTGTATTTCACCTTACTTGAAATTACAAAAATATATTTAATCTTACCTTCATAGGAATAAATAATAAACTAAACATATGGCTCTGAGTTGTAACAAAGAATGAATGTTTTATATGGAATGACCCCATTTGAATAGCCACCATAACCAAGGTTAAAGTCATTTCAAATGAACCCCATTTAAAACAAATATGGAAGCTTCAGCCACTTTGTATTGTGTGGCCTATTTTAATGCATCTCCCTATATACAATAGTTTTTATTTAATGTGGTAGAAGAGGCAAGAATAAAAATGCCACAAAATAGATAGAAGCCTTACGGCACATTATTTCCCAACAGTCCCTTCCTTTAATGATTGAATTTGCTACACCTTCCTTAGTGAGGCAAAGTGGTAGGTAATTTAAATTCAAACAACCATGCAGGACATAGCCAACTTAGCAGGCAGAGGGTTTCAAAAAAGAACTCATAGGGATCAGGGAAGATACTAATCACCATAAAGAAACAATAGAAGATAAATAATAGAATCCTGATTAACACACACGCCTCTATGGGGATATTTTTCTCAAATGCAACATTAAACACAAAGGCCTTGGAAGAGAAAAGCATTTATTGGGGTGACAGAAACATAACTAGAATAGTTACATGATATAAATAATGATAATACCAAATAATATAATTGGTATATGCAAGGCAGAACTTCTGCAAAAACCATAAACTACAGTGCAAAGAATTCAAGTCTTTTACAGGAAGCCTTAGAACAGTGCTGTCCACTAGAACTTTCTGCAATGATAGAAATGTTCTGTATTTGCTCTGTCCAATATGGTAGCACTAGCTACATGCACTAGTTGAACACTTAAAATGTGGCTAGCATGACTAAGGAAATGAAGTTTTAATGCTATTTCAATTTAATTAAACTTAAATAACCAAATGGAGCTAATGGTCATTGTATTGGACAGTATAGCCTTAGAGTGGTTTCAAAAAAATAGACAAACATACAAAACTGAACTTACCTTAAAAAAAACCCTGATGACTATTATTTCCGAAACTTACTTTTGAATGTTAGTCAGACGTATGTCTGTGTGGCTTAAAGAGTTTTATTTGTTGCAGACACCTGCTGTTGCCATGGGGGAGCTTATAGCCATGTCTAGTGAAAGTGTGCCCTACAGTAATGAAATGGATTGTGACATATAGGAACACTCTCTCTCCTCCCCTTGGCCCATGAGATTCCCCTTACATATAGTTGACGTAGACCTTTGTGTGATTCTCTGATTCTAAACCAAGAAAGTAACAAGGGCTGTTGGTGAGTTTCTTGAGAAGAAAATAAAATAGGTCTGACAGCCTGGCCTGCCCTTTAGCAAGCGCCTGTTGCTCTTACTAAAAGGTTTCTTCTGTGTGGTCAGCTCCTTCACATGCTATAATGCCACAGCATTGCCATCTGCTATAATCCTCTATTTTTCTATCCTCTCCGAAATAAATGTAGTCCTTGGTGGAAACCACCTGTGGAGTCTATGCCGCGGAATTCACTTCAGCTAACCAAAGCTTTAAGCTTTCATTATGAACAAGGTCATAGATTTGGCAAGAGATGGAGTGCAGATTTCATTTCATCAACTGATAATTGCCTGGAGCAGTTATTAATAATGTCCTGAGGTGCCCTGAAGTGCATTTAGGCTTAATGGAAAATCATGTAACTGTTTAGTAACATCTTCCATGGGCTCACAAATGGGGACTTGTAGCATTTGTGCTCTCAGCGAACCCAACGTGAGGCAATGTGGGCATACACAGTTGAGGAAAATATAATTCAAACACATTTGCCACTAAATATCCTATGAGAGAACATTACAGTTACAACAGGATTACAGAGATCATAGAAATCAATTGCAACCAGAAATACTGTGGATGGCATCATGGAAGAGGTGGCATTTGTGTTGGTTCTTACGAGTGGATTGTGGAATACATAAGGAGGGCTAAGGTATTACCAGCAGTAACAGACATAAGAATGCACAGATGTCAGAGGAAGGATGAATGTTACGTGACAAAGGCAGAAAGAGGGGCACTGAAAATATTGCTAAGAAGACAACATGGAACCAAACCCAGAAAGGCACTGGATGCCATGCTGTGGGACCTCTTTGTAATGATGTATAGACAGCAAAATTTCTGAACAAAGTTATAACATGATTAGATTGGTATTTTAGGAAGACAAGTTTGATGCCATGAGAAGGATGGATAGGTGAAACAATCTGTCAAATGAAACAAATTATTCTATTAATTTACTTGTAATAATAAGCTTCACAAAATTCCAAAATTGAGTTGAGGGCTTATTATGACCATCACTGTTGGCTGCCACTCCAACAACTGTTTCCCCTTCTTTATTAGTTCATAAAATCTTAATTTTGTTCAGGCAGCAAAATATACAAAGAAGTTGGGTCTTTTTCCTTACCTCAGGAGTTGAATCACTATTGGGCCATAAAATTTATTGCTCTTTGCTAGTGATTTTTTCAATAGGCATAGAAAAGGCATTCGATAAAATTCAATACATGCATGGCAACTTTTGGAGGTGATAGATATGTTTGCACCTTGATTTTGGTTTCACAGGTGTGTTCATATGTTCAAACTCATCCAATTGCATACATTAAAAATGTGCAGTTTTTGTAATCAACTGTACCTCAATAAAGCTGTTTAAAAAAAAGCTTTCATCAAAGCAGAAATAGAAAGGAGTTTCCTCCATATGATAAAAAGGCATCAACAAAATACATGCAACTAATGTTTTCCCCAGTGGTGAAATATTGAACACTTTCACCCTAAGACTGGGAGCAAGGCAAGGATGTCTGCTCTCACCACTTTTCCTAAGCATTGTCCTTAAGGTTTTAGTCATGCATTTGACCAAGAAAAATAAGTAAAAGTCATGAAGTCTGGAAGAAGTAAAATTATGTTTATTCACAGTCAACAAGACTATATACATAAAGCATTGTAAAGAATCTACTAAACAACTAGTAGAACTAATTAATACACGAATTTAGCAAAGTTACATGAATGTAGCAAAAATACAAGAGCAATATACAGAAGTCATTGTTTTTCTGTATTTTGGCAAAAAACATTTGGAAAATACAGTCTAAAAAATAAAGTATATGCTCAAATGCATTGAAAGCAGGGATTCAGACATATTTGCACACCCATCTTCATAAAAGCTTTATTCACAATAATCAAAAAGTGGAAGCAACCCAAGTGTCTGTAGATGGATGAGTGAATAAAGAAAATGTGGCACAAACAATAGAGCATTATTCAGCCTTCCAAAAAAAGTAAGGGAACTTCGACACATGTTAGAACATGGATTAACCTTGAAGACATTATGCTAGGTGACATAAGCCAGACACAAAGGACAAATACTATATGCTTCCACTTACATGAAGTACCCAAAGTAGTCAAATTCAGAGAGACAAAGTAGAATGGGGGCTGCCAGGAGCTGGGGGAGGGACTGGGAAATTATTATTTAATGGGTACAGAGTTCCCATTTGGGAAGAAGAAAAGAATTCTGGAGACAGATGGTAGTAATAATTGCACAAGAGTGAGGATGTACGTAATAATACCACTGAAGTGTACACTTAAAATGGTTCCAATGGTGAAGTGTCATATAGATGTTACCAGAATTTTTCAAAAATTTAAAAATAGCATTGACAGTAGAACTAAATATATACATTATAAAACACTCAGGAATAAATTTAAGAAAGGACATGGAAGTCCTATACACCAAAACCAGAAAACATTGTGGAGAGAAATTAAAGAAGATCTAAGTAAACAGAGAAAAAAGAATAATTTTGGAGAATTCCCCTACCTAATTTCAAGACTTATTAGAAAGGTAAAGTAATCAAGACAGCATGATATTGGTGAAGGATAAATAGATTAGTGGAACAGATTAGAGTCCAAACAGACCACATATTTACAGTCAATTGATTTTGGACAAAAGAGCTAAGGCAATTCAACTGGGGAAAGGAAAGGCTTAATAATGAGGCTGGTACAGCTGGATGAGTATATGGAAAAGTATTAATATGAGATGGATTATAAACCTAAGTGCAAAAGTTGAAAGCATAAAGCTTCTAAAAGACCATATAGGGGCCCAAGAATTTGCATTTCAGCAAGTTTCCCAGGTGATGTGCATGCTGCCAATCCAGGCACATTTTGTCATTATTTTTTAACAGCATGGTGCAAGAAAAAAAAAAGTGCTAACATTTTTTTTCACTCAAATCTTCCCCTTAAATAATTAGTAGTTAAATAGTAACTTCTTAGGAATAAATTGAAGTTGTTAATAATTTAGGATTAGTAGAAGTGATAGAAGCTGCCGAAAACATCTTTAACCGGGTTACATTCAGAACTAAGAAATCAGTTTCTTGAGAAGCCCAACTGGAATACTGTATACCAAGAGAAATTTACTGCATCAATGACATGCCTCAACTCAGAGGAAAGTAATCAGGCATATGATATGTACCCTTGCTTATGTGCCCCACATGAAGATAAGACACTCAAATATAATTCAGCCTGGTGGCCCATTCTGGCTAGACTGTGCTTCATGATGAAGGATCACTGCCATTTCCCTGGATTAGAAAAATTCTTCTGTGAAGACACTTCCCTATTATTCTTCTGTGATTTGTTTGCCTTTATGGTCACTCTCTGTGTCATGCCTCTTTTTGCTGTCTGTAACTTTTAGCCAAGCAGTTGGGAGTTAACACATACTCAGTTCAGTAAACAAGCTTCAAACAGGCAACACCAGGGAATTTTAGAGCTTCATAAAGGGGACCTTACAGATGATGATAGTACAGAGGTATGGAGAGCCCAAGGGTTAGCTGCATGGGCTATGGACGCAGGCAGCCCTAAATTCAAATCCTGCTCTGCCATTTAACAAGGAAGGATTTCTGGAGCAGTTTCTTCAACAACTTAAGGCCTCAGTTTTCTTGATGAGCTCTAATGAAGATTAAAGGGGACAATGTGTAAAAAGTATTCAGCCCATTGCTTGAGTCCATTTTAACTATGTAAAAGTAACTGCGTAATATCTTAAACCATATGAATGTGTATCTCTTCTTTGTATTTTCATATGAAGCACTCCTTAACTAGGATGCAGCATTAATCAGGGAGAAAGGGTGGACAGGACATAAGGAGTAGAAAGTATCCAAGGTGCTGAGCATTGTATCTAAGAGACCGAGTAGTTATCTAAAAGGGCCACATGGTAGGCAGTTTGCCAAACTGGCTACTATCATTCCCCTTTCCTTATCTACACCTTTATGACATTCAAAATAAGTACGAATTCACTCAGCAAACATTTAAGTACCAATGATGGGCCAGGAGGTACTGTAGCTGTCAGGAATGAGTAAGAGTAAACAAACCAGTTTCTGCCCTCACAAAGCTTAGAGTTCAGCAGTCAGGCAAATTATTGCCTTCAGGCAGCAAATTTTAGGCAGTGGTTCTCAACATAAACTCTACAACAGAATTATCTGAGAGTTGTGAAAAGTACTGATGCTTAGCTCCCACCCCCAGTGGGCCTGGTTTAATTGCTCCAAGGTGTGGCCAGGGCAGCAGAAGTTTCTAAAAATTCCCCAGCTGATTCAGTGTGCTGCCAGCCCTGAGGACCTCAATCTCAGCGATGTGAGCCAACTGGATAACAGTGGGATTCAGTGTTTTAGCAAATGTTATGGATGAGAGCCTAGAGAACTGTCTTTGCTGCGTAAATCAAGATGGAAATATGATTACTTAGAAGGTATTTTTCAGAAAGTTCTGGAGGCCATCTTTGTAGAATGGCAGTCAGACCCAATCACTGTTAGGCAGGTAAACTACTTGTATTCTGCCAACACATGGCAAAACTCTGGGTTTTTGAAATAGAATTCCTCAGGTCAGGACTACATGTGAACACTCCTTGTAGATAAAAGGAAAGTTCCTGTGGCCAGGATTCTCACCTGGCCCTGGATGGCTCGGTCACTACACACGTGTGGGCAATTGTTGTTATTGACTCTATATAAAGAGCTCCGCCCAGTGCTCTGGGCGACACAGTGGCAGGGCTGCAAGGCTGCAGGAGAGCAGAGCAGAGGCTGGAGTGGTGGCAGCACCGAGGACAGAGACTGGGACAGCTGTGCGGGCAGAGAGGCCCAGAGGCAGAGACCAGCTTGCTGCATGCAGACTCACTCTGAGTGGATGGGATTCTAGTGACTGACCTGCCATCATGGAAATAAAGTTGGGGATAACCCTTTCACCCCGAAAACATTCTACTGTCATTTCTTTGGTCACCTTGAATCCATAGTGAACTTGCCCAGGGCTGAAACCCATTGGCAAGACAACATCTGTGTGAGCGAGAGAGAAAATATTGCTGTGTGTAGGCTACTGGGAAGGAGCAGCCAAATTTGCATTTGGAGCCTGAGATACTCCTGGAGGATAAGGGTGGGAAGGGATCAAGACCTCATGCTTTGTCTTGGAAATTAAAACTAGTCTTGGTGGACTGGGGGTTACCCTGAGCAAGGCCTGGAGCCTGGAAAAGGCCCTGGAGAAGTGGCTGTGAGAGTGAATGTGAGAAGCTGTAACAGTGAGAGCCCACCCATGGCTGAACTTACTCTTGAGGGCTGGGGATCTTCTCTCTGGCCCCTTAAAGAAGAGCAGGGGCCCAAGCAAGAGCTTCCTCTGGAGCCAAGAGCCTCTTGCAGGGCAGCAGAGTCTCTCAGGCTGAGAGAGCACATCTGAGTTAAGATTCTAGAAGTTGAATAGAAGTGACTGCGATGGCCTGGGTGTCTCAGGGGAAGGGGTGCCCAGGGTAGGACACTGTATTTCCTGTTCACTGAGCATGTGAGAGCTCACATGTTCAACTTTGGGACTCCACCTGAGCTGTGTCTTATCTGTATCCCATACTGTAAATTGGGCCACTCCAGTTACAAATCTGTAAAATCCCTTATAGCTCTCCTATGCTGTGACTTTACTGTATGACTCAAAATAAACCCAAAGACTGACTTTAATTCAGAGTGTAGTGAACAACTATATCCTTAAGTTTGTAGAGTCTGGGACTCTTGTCTAACAAAAAGAGAAATGTGTAAACTAGGGATCCATCTGTGACCATTAAACAGCCTAAAATTAACAGAGAAGGCATACTACTGCTAACAATCCATGAATTCACTCCATATGCATTCATTAGAGATCATTAAAGTGAAAGCTGGGAATGCAAAAGATAATTATATAGTTTGAATATCTAAAAGTGTTTCCTTAGAGAGAGATTTGTATGTATGTGTAAAATAAAAGTGTGTTTCTCTGAAATTAAAACTCAAATATAGGCTCACTTTAATGAAAGCTGATCATTATATTAATTTCCTTTTTAAAAAGGCCTTAGACAATAACTGTCAGCAGTGTAAATGTGCATACTGTTTGATCCAGTAGTTTTACATGTAGAAATTTATCCAGATGAAAATTTGCACAAGTATACAAAAGTAAGTATACAACAGTGTCCACTGTCACAACATTGTTAACAGGGAAAAAAATTGTGAAGAATTGAAATGCTTACTAGAAAGGGATAGTCAAATATTAGCCATCCATATGCTGTAATATTCTGCAATTACTAAAAATGGTCAAATGTATCTATAGCAGAGAAATAATTTTATATTAACTGATACAGCTGTCATTTAGTTTTTTTTTGTTTGTTTAATCCACATCCATTCCCTGCTTTAAATCAAATCTATATTGAGGCTGCAGCCTTCCTTATGTCAGAGAGGTATCATAACAAAGCATACTGATACAAAAAGATCATTCTTAGCACCAGAGAAGGGTATCCTCACCATCCAATGGGCACACTTTCGAGAATGTTAGGGAATGCTGTTAATTACGACATGGAAATAACATGGACTGTTCTGAGGAGACTGAGACACCCTACTTATGGTCCTTTTCCCTCACGTTAACTCATTTTTTGCTGAAGAAACTCAGTATCTTATTTTCATTACTCATTATTCTAAACCAAAGACAAGGATCACTTTTTAGCAAACAAAGTCCTTGCTCTCATGGAGCTTTGGACAAAGGGAGATGGAAAATAATAAAGTAAAGAAAGTAATGAACAAGATAATTAGAGACCATTAAGGCTTTGAAGAGAATTTAAAAACTGGGTGGAGAGGTAGATGGTTAGGAAAACCTGCTTGAAGAGAAGATATGTGGCTGGAGGTCTTACTGTGCAGACAGGCTTGGGCATGCCAAGGGGTGAACCAGTAACAGTAAGAGCAAAGGCCTCTGTTTTGAAGGTGCAGATCCCATGAAAAGGGCAATCCTTTGGAGGTTTTAAGCAAAGGGATGCCATATCTGATTCAGAGTTTAGGGAAAGGGGTGGGAAAGAAGAAAACTGTGGAGCCAAAGACAACTGAGGGAGGGAGGGAAAATGAGCTAAGGCAGGAAAAGGGAAATGGGAATACCAGAAAGCACAGTCCTTGTACCTGCTTCAGACTGGACACAGCATAGGTGGTGTTGGGAAAGGGACAGGACCAGGACTGGCCCACTGTGGAGAGGGGGCAGAGGACTTTCCTAAAACTTCAGGGAGATCAGAAAAGTACAGCAAGAAGACCTGAAATTGGAGAAGCATAGCCGAGTCAAGGAAGGCTAATGTAGAATTTATTTTTAAACATATCCATCACGATTATAATTTATCGCAGGCCAAGGCACTGGAAACTGAGAAGACTTGAACCTCTAAGTAGAAGAGGTAATTTGGGCTGTTGGGTATTTCCTCTGCTGGGAAATGCTCCACAGTGATGAATACTTTGCAATTCCATCTTTTCTGGAGGCTGTGCTGTGTTCCATTGATACATGTGTCTGTCCTTTTTCCAATAACATCCTGTCTTGATTTACAAATCATAAAGACTCAATTTTAAAGTCTTACTATCAGGCAGTGTGAGTCCTCCAACTTTGTTCTTTTCCAAATTGTTGTGCCTATTCTGCAGTAACTATTTAAAAATCTTATTTTGGATTTTGTGGGAAATGTTTCATATTTTTTAAGTACAGCTGGTTTGTTTACTTTTATCTGGAAAAATAATAAAAGAAGAGCTGTCAGTAAGGGACACTTTGGGCTGCAGGTGACAGAATCCTCAATTTCAGTGCCTTAAACAAAGAGGGGTTTCTTTCTCCTCACAAAAGAGAAAATCTAAAGACAGGAATCTGCTAGTGCTGGTTCAATGGTTCAACAACGTCAGGGCCAACACTGCTGTGGGTCTCTTGACCTCTCCCTCATGGCCACAAAACGGTAGCTACAGCTGCTGCCATCCTGCCCATTCAAGGTAGAAAAAGGGTAGGTAGGGGAGGGGTGTCCAGGATCGTGTCGGATGGCCTCCTTTGGCTGCACGAGAGTTTAGGAATGGGGTATTCTTGTTTCCCAGCCTATATAAAACGCACAGGCCAGAAAGAAAGGGTCTGATACAAGAACTCTCGTATCACTCGCAACTGGGAGTGCCAACCTGCAGTGTCCACTGCAAAGGTTGATGAGAGGTTGCCAAAAGGAAAAGGGAAAAATGTGTGCAGAAGCATCTCCTAGAAACATCAGCAAAGGGGCTGGTGGTAAAGAATCCACATTAAACCATATCAATTTCCTCGTCGATGTTGGACGGGAGCCATCCCGGCGTCCCCCGAGCCTGCCCGGCCCTGACATGAGCGTTTATTCTCCCCTGCCTTCCACAGCACTCTTGGTCCTTGAGTCAGGCCAGCTAGAAAACAAACCTTGTCTATGGCTAAAGGACAAGAGAGACATTATGATCTGTCTGCAGCATAGCTCTATTTAATACACTTTGAAGGAAAGAATGTTTGAATTCAATGCATATCCATGAATTGCCCATTTCAGATTCTGAATGGGAAAAACTGGGCATTTCTTCTTTTCTCTCATTCAGTAAACATGTATAGAGTTCCTATGTACCAGGCACTGGGTGTTTTTATTCCTTTCCCCTTTATTATTACTCTCTGTCCTGTTTTCTTGGATTATTTTTCACCCCAAGTATATATGAGGATATGTGTGTGTGTAAAGAATAAGACAATATATCAAACTTGCAGAGTCCAGAGGACCCCAATCACAGCTCTTTCTGGTCTCCCTGTGAGGCCATAAGAGCTCTACTCACCCCCCTTTGAGAAGGAAAACCTGAGAAGGTGTGAAGGAATCAGGATATAAGAGGTTATCTGTGAGGAATACTGCTTCTTAAAACATTCATGCACTTATTTGTTTGCTAAATATTTATTGGCTCCATTTGTTAGATTCTGTGGATATTGTAGTGAACATACAGACATGCCCTCTACCCTCACTGAATTTACACTGATTGTAGGGACAATGTTTTTGAAATATTAACCAATGTAATTTTCTCCTAACAGTTTACTTTTTTCTCTCTCTGCTCCCACTTGGGTAGCTAGGCTGTGCTCATTGCTTCAGGGGAGAAAGGTAACAGACAGAAAGCAGAGGGAAATGGAAACTTCCTATACTTAAGGGAATAGAAATGACATTAGGCACAGACAAAATGGTAGCATGAACTTTACCCCACTAGATGACAAGAGTCCCCTGAGCTGAAAGGAGTAAAGGAGACAGAAGGCCAAGGGCTGCAGTGGGGAGAACCTGTGCACACCTGGAAACCAGCTGGTAGCCCACTACTGCCTTTGCCAACACCACCTGCCACCCAGCCCTGGGCCTGTATCGACCATCCTCTCTCCGGGCATCCAAACTCCATGCTTGCCTCTTTGTCCTATGTACACAGTCAGGCTCTATGTCCCAGCCTCCCATGCAGCTAAATGGGAATATAACATGACCAGTGAGTTCTGACCAATGGAATGTAGGAAGAAGTGATATATACCACTTTCCATTCTGTTCATAAATACTCCCAATGAAATACTGCATGTTCCCTCTTTCCTGTTCTGCCATATACAAAAAGCAGGCTCTAAGGCACTAGGGGTTGGCAGAGCCAAAAGATGGAAGAGGCCTGGGTCCCTGAGTCCCCACCTGGAAGAGAGCTACCCAAAGCAGCCACTCCAACCAGAAACATCTGTACTGGATTCTGGTGTGAGAGGAAGTTAATAATTGTGTTATGCCACAAAAATGTTGTAGTGTGTTACAGAAATTTCAGCCTGCTCTGATAAATATTCTGAGCAACACCCCCAGCTTACCTAGATTTTCCTGTCCCTGGACTTAATGCTCTCCTTACCCACCTTGCCTCATTAGGACAGGCACCTCACCGCAAAATACCAGGACAGAGTAAGCACCCTCACCAAAAGGAGGCCGGGACCTTCACAATCTACCACGGTGGTATAAGACAGTACAGAAGAGAAAGTCCTACTTTTATACTTGAAAAGCTGAACAGAACCTACTTAAGTCTTGTCTGGGGCAAAGAGAGTGATTAAAGACAGAAGCATCACATGGAATAGAAGGGGAGAGAAGTATTGAACAAGTAAATGCAGAATTATGTGTAGAGTTAAAAATCATGTCAAGCTCTTTGGAGGAAAAATACAAATTGGACAGAATAACAGGTGGGGATGTAACTAAATTGGGGAATGGGAATGAGTAAAAACTCTCTGAGGAAGGAACAACTGAACTAAAACCTAAAGGAAGAACCAGAGTCAAGCAGATTAAAAGTTAGGGGAATAATGTTCCAGGCAAAAGGAACAGAATGTACAAAGACTCTGAGAAAACAAAGAGGTTGGCTCATTTACAACCTGCAAGATGTCAGTAAAGCTGTGATGCAGAGAGAGAGAAGGGTAGGTGCTCAGGATGGAAAAATAGGCAGAGCTAACTTCATACAAGGCCATATAGGCCTGTTTCTTGACTTTGTATTTTATTATAAGAGCCTCAGAAGGTGTTGAAAACTTTTAATCAAGGATAATGGTCAGAATTGGATTTTTAAAAAATCAAGCAGGTCAAGATAGAGACTGGTTGGGAGGGAGACAAAGCGGAGGGGGGAGTCCAGGTAGTGGAGGGAGGGAGGGAGCGATTGCAGAAATCCAGGCAGAGATAATGGTGTGTTGACTTAGAGTGAGAGGCAACATGTATTTGGAGAAAAACAGATGGCTTTAAGATATGCTTGGAAAGCTCTTGCACTCAATATCTTCAAACTCTGGGGAGAGATGGGAGCAGGTAATAAGTTGTGTGGTGTGAGACTCAGGTCTGGCTGAGCCCTCTAAGGGTTGCGAGGATGTGGCAAACAGTAACAGTGGCTTCCCCTATGTCTGAATCACCACCATTTAAGCAGGATGGTTTGGAGATGAAAAGATTCTGGAGATTTTCCCAGCGGCAAAGCTGGGCTTGGAGTCAGAAGTTGTAGCCCAGTTGGGTAGGTGACTGGGTGCTTCCCGAAATGTGCTGTTATGCCAGAAGGAATAGTGACTGATTTATTAAGCTTTAAAACCTAACAAGTAAGGACTCTGTCCAGATAGGATCTAAGCACTATGGGGAAGGGTGACACACAAAATCATTTCATCCTTTGCCCATTCTTATTAGCTAGCAGTAAAAGTACTGAGAAGACCAGCTAAGGTTACAGGGTTCTTTGGGCCAGGCCCTTAGTGAAGGAATGTGTGTGCATTTTCTCATTTAAGCTCATTAAGGCTCTATGAGATATGTATTATTATTGCTGCTGTTTACAAATACTAAGGCTTAGAGATTCGTACCTTGTCCAAGGCCATATCTCTAGGAACTATAGTCACATATATTCAAACCCAGCTCCGTCTCAAGTCCAGAGTTCAGACTCCTACCCATATAATCTAATGTTTTGAGAAGGACTCTGAAAATACATCTGGGTTCAGTGGGGCAAAGTCTGGTGGCTGCAGTCTGGTCAGCCATATATATGCCACCTCTATACCAGGGCTGAGTGCTGCCAAAATATGTAGATCCTATTTAAATAAAAGATCATAGGGTAAATCTCTCTCCCTAGCTGTCTTACCATAAAGTGCCTTAAATATATGCAGCCTTATTCTGAAATATCAGTCACTATGGATTGCACCTAACTGATGATAACAAAAGAAAATTGAAATTATACCTTATGATTTTATAGGATATCATATTCATATTCTAATGGCCCATTATATTTTTCAGGCCAACTAACAAGAAGGAATATTACTTGAAGAATCTGGTACATGAGGGCCTCTAGACATCTTAACCCAAAAATTCCAAAAACATTAGGAAAGATTAAATACCTACTTTGAGGGCTCTTCTCTTCAGAACTCAAGTGGGGAGTCACCTCACACTAGAAAGTGGTTCTGGGGTGAAGTCAAGCTTCGGGAAAGAATGTGCTGAAAGAGAAACACATGGTCTCTGGGAACCCAGTGCTAACTGGTATAAACCAACACTGTTTTCCCAAGTGTAAAGAGCATCTTAAACTGCTCATGTGGCTTTCTTCTCAACCCCCTTTCCTGCCACTAATGGGGAAAAATGTTTATTCTTCTTATATAATCTTGCTCTTCTTCATGTCGCCAAATGCCTCGTGACAGTATTACACTGGACAGACCTCTTATTGAGAAGTTGCCACCAGCTGAAAGAATAATTAGCTTAGTTTTGCAGGCATATAAAAAACCGAGAGTGGACTATATGCAATTCACTGGATATAGTGTCCAGCTGCTCATATCTCAGTGAAATTTGCTAGGGTTGTAAAAAATTCCACATTTGAAAGACTGCTTTGTGCAATCGATCTTTTTTGCTGAAAGGAGACGGGTCCTTAATTTTCAGGGAATAGAAGTGGGATGGGACTAACAAACATTCATGAAATGTCTTCTTGGTCAGGCACATTGCTAAACCCTGAGGAGGACACAAAGAAGAATGAGACCTAAGAGAAACGACAGCCTAATAAAGAAGGGAGAAAAGACTATACAGAAACTCTTAAAGTGAGCAAAAAGAGATCCTTTATAGACTATATAGTAGTGCTCAAAGCTGTGGTCCCCAGATCAACAGCATCAGCTGGGAACTTGCTAGAAATGAAGTTCACAGCCCCTACATGAGACCTACTCAATCAGGAACTCTGAGGGTGGGACCTAGCAATTACCCTCCAGGTGAGTCTGATGCACACCAGTGTCTGGAAAGCACTGGCTTAGAAAGAGATGACAATGAAGTATAATCATTTGGAGCAAGTGAGTTGGGCTGGTTACTGGTCTCCAACCAAGGAATAATGCACTTGGGCACTGGAGCCTTTCAGGCTGTTGGAACCCAGCACTCAGAGGCAGGCTTGAGGTTTCAGTTGTGTCAGCATATAAGGTTGTTGTGTGTCCCTCCAGCTTCAGTTTTTGCTATACTTCTGTATTAATTTCCTTTTGCATCTGTAACAGATTACTGTGAACTTAGTGACTTAACACACATTTGTTACGCTTCAGTTCTGGAAGTCAAAAGTCCAAATTCAGTCTTACTAGCCTGAAGTCAATGTGCAGGCAGGTCTGGTTCCTTCTGGAGCCTCTAGGAGAGGATCCACTCCCTTGCTTCTCCAGCTTCAAGAGGCCACTTGCCTTCCTTAACTTATGCCCTGCACCGTCATGACCACTGCTCCCTTGTCATACTTCCTCCATGTCTACCTCTCCTGCCTCCCTCTGATAAGGACCCTTGAGATTACAGTGGGCCACCAGATAATCCAGGATCATCTCCCCATCACAAGATCCTGAATTTAATCACATCTGCAAACTCCCTTTTTCCGTGAAAGGAAGTATACTCACAGATTCCTGGGATTAAGATGTGGACATCTTTGAGGGGCCATTATCGGGCCTCCCACGACTTCCTCTACAGTGCTGCCAAGGAGAATAGGGAGGACGAAGGGAGCAGATGTTGAGTGACAGAGTTTTCAGAATAGGATTAGTAAATGAGTTGTTAGGTTGTTTTAATTTGTCGGGCAGCCATTTCTCCATATAAAAGCCCAGTCAAGTATCCATGACTTTCGTGTCCCAACAAGAGCAGCATCAATGAGGTCAGCCAGGCCCAGCCCCCTGAGCAAGCCGGCTCATCGCCATGTGCATCTATCTACAGGGCATCTCCACCTAAGTGGGCCCAGGATTGAACTCTTCATGCCTGACCCCTTTCCTGCCACCCTACCCCAACCTGGTTTTCCTCCTTGAGGAAAAGGATAAAGGAGCATAACCTGTTCACTCCATCTGAAATCTACATAATACCCTAGGCTTCTCTTTCTTTCACTCTGTGAATCTCCCCACCGCCCACATCTAACCAGCCAACCTACCTCCTAGATAACTCTCTGTCTTCAGCCACTGTGGCCATGCTTGTCTCAGGGGCTCAGCATCCTCACCTTAAGTTCTGCAAGGGCCTCCTAACTGCTTCCCCTGCTTTAGGAAAACCACATTTATCAGCACTACCAGGATAGTATTTCCAAAACACAAATCTGTCCTGTTTTTCTCTGCTGCTAAGACTCCCTAGTGCCATTTTAGAATAAACACCAACTCTTCAGCAAGATGTATAACACTCTCCTTGATGCACTCTTAGTCTACCTTCAGCCTCATGTTTACCATTCCTTCACATGACAAAATAAATTATTTACAAATCCCAGAATGCTCCTTGATTCCTCATACCTCCTACATTTTGACCAGGCTCTTCTCTCTGCTAGAACATCCTCAGTTAATTCTATACCTGGCTGGAGTGAGGAGGAGAGGTAGGTTAGAGTCCCAGCTGCCTAGTAACTGCAACAGGCCAGGAAATTTTAGGGGAGTCCCATCAGTAACTACACCTATGAGGACATAAAGAATAGAAGGAGAGAATTTCCAATAATGCCCACTGCTCCTAAGGACCAAAGCCAGAAAATAGGTCTTTGGATTGGACAAAAAATAAAGCCACCAATGCTGTTCAAGAGAGTAGTTTCGAATGGAGTGCAGAAGATGCAGAAGAGGGGAAAAGATGAGAAAGAGGGCCAGTTTATAGGGGGCCAAGCAGTGCTTCTCAAGCTATACTGTGCATCACAATCTGAGAAGAGCTTATCCAAATACATATACCAAGGCCCCAACCCCAGAGAGTCTATCAGTCTCAAGGTTGGGGCCTAAGAATATGCATTTTAACAAGCATTCTGATGCAACTGGCATTTAAGAAACAATTAAATGTTGTTGTAAGATACTGAATATAAACTATGTTCTGGAGAATATTGAGATGAAAGAAAGGAAGAATGTGGCAGTATATAATTTAAGGGGTGTTAGGTAAAAAATGTCAAGAAGTATATATCAGTAACAATCAACCACTAGGAGATACACACACACATGCATGCAGGCACAGGGATTTGTTACAGGGATTCCACCTTAAGGAATTATGGAGCTGGTCTAGCAGTCCCTGTAAGGCTGTCATCTTTGTGTCTGATGCTAGAGCATGAAGTCCACCGGATAAACAGAAGGGAAGATGGATGTAAAGAAGAGGAGACCAAGAGCAGTCTGGAACCCAAAAACATGAGCTGGAGCCACACAAGGGTGGACAGAAACCTGTGTCACTTCTCACTGCCTGTGAGTCTAATGCTGTGAGTGTACAGCAGAAGCCAGAGCCTTGCTCATGGAGCTAAATACATACACCTGGCCTAGGAATCACCACCACAAGGGGTGAATTTTAAGAAAGATTGAGGAGTCAATTAAGAGACACAGTTGATGGAGAAAAGCAGAAGAAGGAGGGGAAAGAGTCTAGGATTTGATGTTTGAAAGGAGGGACAGTCCTTCCTCTAGCATAAATAAAAAGAAGCCGAGTAGGAGGTAAAGGGAAGAAAGGGCCAAAGTGGGGAAAGAGTTGTGTATTTTGCACCAAAACACACTTGTTGGAAGAAAAGGAAAGGAGGCAGATAACTTGAGGCCACATATCAGACAGGCAAAGAACTAACGTGTGTCCCTTTCATTCTGAAGGCCTTCACACAAGAAAACTTCTAAGAGCAGTGAACTCAGAGACAATCTGCAGTCTTCTGGCTGTAGATACAGGATGAACTGATGTTCTTCCAAAACCCAAACTGTGACATAATATTAAAATATGCTCATTAAACCTATTTGTTCATCACTTAATTTAAGGACATTTACAGAGTTACATCCCAGCATATGGTCTGCTCCCTCCTCATTGAAATTGTTCACAGCAAAGCTACCCACAGCTTGGTGTGTTGTGCTGGGCCCAGAATGAAAATTTAAGGATGGCCATGCTGGGCCGGCCAGTCCACCTGAGATTTCTGGCAGAGAAGCCCTAAGGGGAACTTTGCAGGGAAGTAGAGTTGTTCTTTACAATCTGAAATTGTAAGTTAGGATATATTCAAACACACAAAAAACTTTCCTAATCTAAGTCTATCATGAATGAATGACCTAACCCACCCTCAGCCAATTTATACTTTCAGTCTTTATTTCTTCTTGGGGTAGTGATCTCTTTAGTTGTCTTTTATGCAAAACAGAATAAGTCCTCTGTTTGTTAACTTTATTCTTCTGGTTTTGATCTCCAAAGAAGCTCCCAGGTCTAATAGGTAAGATTCGATAAGCAAGACCGTTCAGACTATCCTCACTTGATTTTATGAACTTTTGGTTTTGTCTCCATGGCCTTTTATTTTCTGTACTAGAAAATGTTTTAGTTCTCTCTGAGAAGAATCCATTTGGAGAAAATAATTAGGCTTGAATACAGATTATCTGGACCGGAATTCCAGTTTTCCCACTTGCTTGGGCAAATTAATCTCTGAATCAGTTTCTTCATCTGTAAATGGGGATACCAACAAATACCTTGCACAATAATTATAAAGATTAAATAAGATAAAACATGTATTAGTCAGGATATAAATTAAGTTTCTATAATGAAGAGAATCTAAAATACAGGCACTTAAATGAGATTTAAAAAATCTATTTTTATGTAATATTCCAGAAGCAGTAGCTCATATATACCTCTTTTACATTATCAAAGTATAGCTTCCATTTTTGGATGAGTGATCTCCCAGCCAGCAGTGTGGAAGAAAGATATAGTCATGGCAAAGAGCTTTTCTTCTTCAGATGTGTCCCAGAAACCACACACATACTGTTGTTAGTATCCCACTGGCCATAATGTAGTCACATGGACACATCTAACAGCAGAGGTGGCTGGGAAATGTAGTCTCTATCTAGATGGACAAACACCCAGTTAAAATTGTAGGGGAAGTTTTTTAATTATTAAAAGGAAGAAGGATAGAATGGATATTGGGGGATAATGAGCAACTTATATTAACTACACTCTCACTACTACATAGATTTCTATTATGGTAAAAAAAAAAAATCACTTGATTTTTTTGTTCTGATCCCCCTTCCTACTAACAAAGAATCCCATACAGCCAGCACCTTCAAGGACTAGAAGTTAAGCTTTTTTAAGGTGGAGGATAACATTCTCAACACACCTTCAGAGCCTAACACAAAATTATTCTTAATATTTATCAATGTGAACAATTATAATCATTTCTAGAGCCTTCATCTGGGTTAAAACTCTCTAATAACTTGTGGATTGTAGACTTTCCATTTTTAATTGAACAGTCCTATATCATATATATGACACTGGTGGCTTTCTGTTCCATATGATCCAATAGGTTATATAATATATAATAGGTACGTTCTTGCTGTTTGGTATTTTTGAGGAGAAAGAAGTAAAATCTTAAAAAAAAAACTGGGTCTCAAAGCAGGTTCATGTTCTCTCAAGTTGACTATGTAAATCAAACTTGAGACCATTAACTTAAAAAATGTTTATCATCCATTTTCTTGGCAATCAGAGGAAACCTAGTGCAGAAGCAGCAGCCATTGGGAACCATAGCTGGCCTACTCAGTTATGTGGTAACATTTCATAAACCATCTTTCTTTGTAACTAGTCCCAGAATGGAACTGCTTTTGCATGACGTTGGGCAAACCAACTGAAAGATTTCACACTCTCTTAAATCTGAGATTTTCAAGTTATTTATGGTTAAACAAGGTGAGCAGTCTGAGAAAAACCAACTTAAACTACAAACAGGAAGGAAATCTAGCTGGAGAACAGGAAGGAAATTAATGCTATTAAGCATCTATCCTGTGTCTGACATTGAGCTAGGGCTACTCAAACACATTATCTAATTTAGTTCTGATAACAGCCTTAAATGAGATAGGCATTGCTACTGGAAACTTCTTTTAGGCTCAAAGAAATTAAATAACATAAAAGATCACTGTTGCACATTGGGTTACTAGGAAGCAGACTTTAAGATGGAGATTTACGTTCAGAAAATTTGTAGAGAATATTCTTAGGATCAATACCTGGAGGGGAAAGGAAGGAAGCAGGATTGGGCAGAGGGGAAACTGGGCTTCAGTGCAGTCTCAGCAAGGCCTCAGCTGATCCCACAGGGAATTCTAGAGCTGTGATGGCCCTTAAGAGTTGTCCCAAGTTGTGGGGAGGGAACCAGAATTTTACACTCCCATGAAAACCAGTTGGACACAGTCTACAGCACTAGCAGCAGCTGGGGAAACGAGTTCTTCAGTCCTGAATGGGATCTAAGCAACACATCATAGCATCCACTATAGTTAACCAGCCTGGAAGTAACAAAGCTAGAATACAAACATGGCTCTGACACCGAAGTCCATGCACTAGTCCACTCCACTTGCCCCAGGAAGAGATCAGCTGGTTAGGTACCTATACCTTTTACCATTTTAGGAAGTCATATAAAGGAAAATAATTTGCATTCTGGTTTTGGAAATATGGCCTTGGTATCTTGACATCATGGGAATTTTCCAAGCTTTATGTAGATAATTCAACCTTGGATCTATTTTTTCTTTATGATTAACATCTTTCCTAAGGTTATCATGATGTTTTTTCATATACAACAACAATAATAGTATTATACACAGCAGTAATGATAGAATAACTCCATCTGGGTTCCCAAGCCCAATTCCAATGTGTATGGTGGGGGTGGGTGGGGAAGGGGGGGATTCTTCCCATGAAAAACACCAAGTGATTCTTGAACACCAGCAGGGTATTGGAGAACTCAACTCAATTCTGACACTACCTACCCAGAGACAGCACCAGATTCCCCAGATTAAGGCCTCGTCCTACAAGACTTCCCTCTACTCCCAACTCCAGACATGAGTCCCAAGCCCCACACAGTTCCCTGTGCTTCTGACCTACTGGCTACACATCGGAGATCCCTGTGACCTCCCCCTTAGGTTCAATTAATTTACTAGAGTGGCTCACGGAACTCAGGGAAACTCTTACGTTTACCAGTTTAATAAAGGAAAGGATCCCATAAAGGGTACAAGTTAACAGCCAGATGAAGGGAGACATAGGGCAAGGTCCCAAATAAAGGAGCTTCTATCATTGTGGAGCTTGGGGCCTGGCTCAGTGGCACGTGGAGGCATTCTGGTTCCCCAAGCACAGAAGCTCTCTCTCCAACTGAGAAGCAGGATCAAGAGAGTGATAAGCATTTCTCAGGGGGTTTTGTGAGGGCTTCAGTGCATAGCCATGATCGACTAAATTATTGGCTATTCAATCCTGCTGTTGGGTGGGGGTTCCAAAGTGTCTCATTAACATGACAAAACAACCATTTCACCTTTAAGAACCTGCAGTGTTTTCAGGAACTGTGGATGAAGACCCAATATACCTGGGAAAGACACATTTGGTCATCCGAATGACCAAATATTATTTCTTATGATTCATTATATTGCAGTTATCCACAAAAATCTTCTTTCTTCTTCAAGTAGATTCAACCGTAACAATAAGTATGCTAAAGACTTAAACATACTCTGTACAGGCAAATTCATTAGATAACTTCCAAATGCTTCATTGTGGAGTTCTCTTAGAATTCAGGAATAATTGAATAGCATAATTAGTGTCAGATGTGTGGTATTCATTTTTAAATATATTTGCTCACCTAAGGCCTAATGCTTATATATAAGCATACATGTGTAAATAAGCACACATATAAACCCAACGCACAACAGAGATCTTTCATAAGTTATTTAAGTACTTTGACCCTAAAAGTAGTTTCCCATAACTATATAAATATAAATATACAATTATATCTAATGCTTGGATGGTATGAATGTCTATAATTTATATTTATCAATCAAAAAGACAGGCGTTTTTGTTACTTTCTCCCTTTCAAGCCAGCATGAGAAAAAGCAAGTCATGTAGTCCAAAGAGTACACTGGAAATGATTAAGATATACAATTGAATATTATTCCACCATAAAAAAGAAAGAATTCCTGGGGTTTATGACAACATGGATTAACTTAGAAAGTTATTATGCTAAGTGAAAGAAGCCAGATGGAAAAAGACAAATACCATACGATTTCACTTATATGTGGAATCCAAAAACAAAACAAAACAAAATGAACAAAAACAGCAGTAGATTCATAAACACTGAAAAGTGACTGGTGGCTACCATGGAAAAGAAATTGAGGGGGTGGGTGGAAGGAATAGGAGAAGGGGATAAAGAGGCACAAAATCTCAATCATAATATAAATTGGTCACAGGAATGAAAGTACAGCATAAGAATACAGTCAGTAGTTCTGTAACACCATTCTCTATTGACGTATAGTAACTACACTAGTGGGGGTGAGGATTTAATAATGCAGAAAACTGTTGAATCACTATGTTGCATACTTGAAAGCAATATAATGTTGTGTATCAACTATACTTCAATTAAAAAAATATCAACAACAAAAAAAATATTAAGAACATCTGTAAAGATTTTTCACTTGCATATGGCATTATAATTTAGGCCTGCCCTTCACCATTTTATCTCTGCCTCCGGGCACTGAAATGTGTTCTCTCGCCTAGAACAGTGGGTCTCGGCGTGGGTCCTGCACCAGTAGACATCAGTATCACCTGGAAACCTGTAGAATGTAAATTATTGGATCCCTCTTCAGAGCAATTAAGTCAGAAACTCTGGAGGTAGTGTCCAGCAATATGGGTATTAATGAGCCCTCTGAGTGATTCTGATACATGTTTGATTCAGAAACATGATTGTAAAATTACACATTAAACCACATTTTTCAATTTTCATTCAATAAATATTTATTTGGGGTCATGTGTTAAGAACTATACATTATTTATTCTTAATCAATGACAATTAGGCATCATGTATAGTTATTTTTAAATATACACACACATATATTTTTATTTGTATTATGTGTGCTGTATGTCAGACACAACTGTGCTTTCACAAGCTCTCCAGGCAATTCTGATGCATACCCAAGTCTAAGAGCTCAGCTCTAACTCATTATCCATTAGTTCTGCCCTAAACAGAAACCTTGTATGATCCAGAACAATAAATATAAATGTAACTCATCTTTAAAGAACAAGAGGTAAAAAAAAATATAAGAATTCCTGGCAGCACAGAACATATTTTTGCATTTTCAAGCAAGGACATGCATCAGCTAGATTAGCAAAGTCTGCATAAAAACATTTGGGTTTGAGTCCCCTTTCTTTGACCTCCTGGCTGTAATGTCTTAGGAAATCATTTAATTTTTACAATAACTTATGTCCTCATCTATAAAAGGAGAGCTTTGTTTTGGGGATCTTTATGGTGCCTTTCACCTCTTCCAGGTCTGTGATTGTAAGCATCTCAATCAAAATGTGTATTGCCATTATTTTGGAGATACTCATAATACCACTTTTTTCCATTCCATGTTTTTACTCAAAAACATATCAAGACAGAGGGATTCAAGATGGCAGCATAAGCGGTAAGAGAGAATTCCTCCCAAAACCACATATAGGGCGAAAATATAGTTAATACAACTAGCCCTAAAACAGCAACAGGAAGGAAGGCTGCACCAGACTTCATACAGATCTCACAAACAGAGCAGACCTCACTAAACAGGGTAATGTACGAAAGCCTTGATCCGGCAGGACCTGAGCCCTTCTGCCACACCAGCTAACGGGTGGGAGGAAGAGAAACAGAGCGGGGAGAGGGTGGAAACCTAGAACTGCTGAATACCCAGCCCTGGAGGTCTGTTTTGGACCACAGACCTACATTGTGTGGTGCTTTGGAGGTTGCTGGGGTTAGGGAGCTTGGACAGGCGGAGTGCTTGAAAGACTGAGATTGAGATTCTGGTCATTTGTGGAGGATGGGGATCCACATCTGGACACTCTGGGACAAAGGAAAGGCAGGCAACGTGAGAGGCTTCCTAGCAGCAAGAGGGCTGCTGAAGGGGCAAGGTTTGCACAGAGCTTGCTACAGGGGAGAAGAGATAGGTGGACAAGGTTGTCTGGGTGCACTCTGCCCAGTGGGTTGGGAACTTTGAGGAGCTTCAGGTGTCCCATCACCCTGGCTGCCTACTCATCTCTGAGGACCCCCACTTTGACATGCAGCCTGCTGCATCATCCTCCTGGACTGCTGGTGCCTGCTCGCAAACCAGCAGTCACAGCACTGGCATCAGGCTGGCTGGAGGCCCGCCTACAACAGCTAGAGATGCAAAGCACAGAGGTTTACACCTGTGTGCCCGGCCCACTGACTCTGATACTGGAGACAAGGACTGCAGCCGGGAATCAGGAATAGGCTCTTTCCTGCCCCCAGGCACCAAAGCCACACCCCCGTGATACCCAATCTTACTCTAGGGGCTGAGCAGGTACAGCTTCTGGGCACTAGAGGGCACCACGTAGAATTATGAAATGACAAAGGAACCTGGTTCAGACTCAAATATCACAAACCCCAGAAAAAGGACAGAATGAACCTAAACTCACCAATCTTGCTGAAAGAGAGTTTAAAATAAAAATCATAAACTTGCTCATGGAGGTAAAGAAAAATATTCAAGAACTCAGGAATGAATTTAAGATGGAGATTCAATCATTAAGAAATTCCGTATCTGAAATGAAACATACAAGGGAGGGATTTAAAACCACATTAGGTGTAGTAGAAGAGACGGTAAATGGAATAGAAATTAGAGAAGAGGAATACAAAGAAGCTGAGGCAAAGAAAGAAAAAAGAATCTCTAAGAATGAAAGGATATTGAGAGAACTGTGGGACGAATCCAAATGGAACAATATCCACATTATGGGGTACCTGAAGAAGAAGAGAGAGAAAAAGGGATAGAAAGTGTTATGGAGGAGGTAACTGCCGAAAACTTTCCCAGTCTGGGGAAGGAGATAGTCTCTCAAGCCATGGAGGTGCACAGATCTCCCAACACAAGGACCCAAGGAAGACAACATCGAGACATATAATAATTAAAATGGCAAAGATCAAGGACAAAGACAGACTTTTAAAAGCAGACAGAGAGAAAAAAGATCACATACAAAGGAAAACCCATCAGCCTATCATCAGACTTCTCAAGAGAAACCTTACAGGACCGAAGGGGGTGGCATGATATATATAATGATGCAATGAAGCAGAAGGGCCTCGAAACAAGAATACTCTACCCAGCAAGGTTATCATTTAAATTTGAAGGAGGAATTAAACAATTTTCAGATAAGCAAAAGCTGAGAGAATTTACCTCCAACACACCACTTCTACAGTACAATTTAGGGGGACTCCTATAGATGGAAGTATCCCTAAGGCTAAACAGATGTCACCAGGGGAAATGAAACCACAGCAAAGTAGAACAATTAATTACTAAGCAGATGCAAAATCAAATCAACTACCTCTAAAGTCAAACAAGGGATACACAAAGAGTACAGAATATGATACCTAACATATAAAGAATGGAGGAAGAAGAAAAAGGAGGAAAAAAAGAACCTTTAGGTTGTGTTTGTAATAGCATATGAAGTGAGTTAAATTAGACTGTTAGATAGTAAGGGAATTATCCTTGAACCTTTGGTAACCACGAATCTAAAGCTTGCAAATGGCAGTAAGAACATACCTATCAATAATCACCCTAAATGTAAATGGTCTGAATGCACTAATCAAAAGACATAGAGTCACTGAATAGATTAAAAAAACAGGACCCATCTACATGCCACCTACAAGAGACTCACTTCAAACCCAAAGACATACACAGACTGAAAGTGAAGGGATGGAAAATGATACTTCATGGAAATAATAGGGAGAAATAAGGAGTTACAGTACTTGTATCAGACAAAATAGACTTCAAAACAAAGAAAGTCACAAGACACAAAGAAGGACATTACATAATGATAAAGGGGTCAGTCCAACAAGAGGACATAACTATTATAAATATCTATGCACACAACACAGGATTACCTACTTACGTGAAACAAATACTAACAGAAATAAAGGGAGAAATAGAATGCAATGTACACATTTTAGGAGACGTCAAAACACCACTCACTCCTAAGGACATATCAAAGAGACAGAAAATAAGTAAAGAGACAGAGGCACTGAACACCATATTAGAACAGATGAACCTAATGGACACCTACAGAAAACTTCATCCAAAAGCAACAGGATACACGTTCTTCTCAAGTGCACATGGAACATTTTCAAGAATATATCATATACTAGGCCACAAAAGACACTCAGTAAATTCATAAAGATTGAAATTCTACCAACCAGCTTCTCAGATCACAACGGTATGAAACTAGAAATAAATTATGCAAAGAAAACGAAAAAGCCCACAAACACATGGAGACTTAATAACATGCTCCTAAATAACCAATGGATCAATGACCAAATAAAAACAGAGATCAAGCAATATATGGAGAAAAATGACAACAATAATTCAGCACCACAAAATCTGTGGGACACAGCGAAGGCCATGCTAAGAGGGAAGTATATTGCAATACAGGTCTACCTCAGGAAAGAAGAACAATCCCAAATGAACAGTATAAACTCACAATTAATGAAACTAGAAAAGGAAGAAGAAATGAGGCCAAAGTCAGTAGAAGGAGTGACTTAATAAAGATTAGAACAGAAATAAGTAAAATGACAAGAATAAAACAATAGAAAGAATCAATGAAAGCAGGAGCTAGTTCTTTGAGAAAATAAGCAAAATAGATAAACCCCTAGGCCAGACTTATCTAGAAAAAGAGAGTGTATACAAATATAAACAGAATCAGAAATGAGAATGGAAAAATCACTATGGACACCACAGAAATACAAAGAATTATGACAGAATACTATGAAAAATTATATGGTAACAAACTGAATAACCTAGAAGAAATGGACAACTTTCTAAAAACTACAACCTTCCAAGGCTGACCCAGGAAGAACCGGAAAATCTCAATAGACCAATTACCAGCAAGGAAATTGAACTGGTAATTAAAAACTACCTAAGAAGAAAACACCTGGACCAGATAGCTTCACTGCTGAAACTTATCAAACATTTAGTGAAGACCTAATACACAACCTCCTTAAAATTTTCCAAAGAGTAGAAGAGGAGGGAATACTCCCAAATTCATTCTACAAGGCGAACATCACTCTAATACCAAAACCAGGCAAAGACATCACAAAAAAAGAAAATTACAGACCAATATCCCTGATGAACATAGATGCAAAAATGCTAAACAATATATTAGTAAAGCAAATTAAAAAATACATCAAAAAGATCATCCATCATGATCAAGTGGGATTCATCCCAGGGATGCAAGGATGGTACAACATTCGAAAATTCATCAACATCATCCACCACATCAACAAAAAGAAGGAAAAAACCACATGATTATCTCCATAGATGCTGACAAAGCAGTAGACAACATTCAACATCCATTCATGATAAAAAAAAACTCCATAAAATGGGTATAGAGGGCAAGTACCTCAACATAGTAAAGGCCATATATGACAAACCCACAGCCAGCATACTTAACAGCAAGAAGCTGAATGCCTTTCTTTTAAGATCGGGAACAAGACAAGGATACCCCCTCTCCCCACTTCTATACAACATAGTTCTGGAGGTCCTAGCCACGGCAATCAGACAACAGAAACAAAATAACAGGCATCCACATTGGTCAGGAAGAAGTTAAACTGTCCCTCTTTGCAGATGACATGATTTGTATATGAAAAACTCTAAAGAATACACTCCAAAACTATTAGATCTAATATCTGAATTCAGCAAACTTGTGGGATACAAAATTAATACACAGAAATCTGTAGCATTCCTATACACTAACAATGTACTAGCAGAAAGAGAAATCAGGAAAACAATTCCATTTACAATTGCACCCAAAAGAATAAAACACCTAGGAATAAACCTAACCAAGGAAGTGAAAGACCTGTACTCTGAAAACTACAAGACACTCATGAGAGAAATTAAAGAAGATACCAATAAATGGAAATAAATCCCGTGCTCATGGATAGGAAGAATTATTATTGTGAAAATGGCCATCCTGCTTAAAGCAATATACAAATTCAATGCAATCCCTATCAAAATACCAACCGTATTCTTCAATGAACTAGAGCAAATAGTTCTAAAATTCATATGGAACATAAAAGACCCCGAATAGCCAAAGCAATCCTGAGAAGGAAGAATAAAGTGGGGGGAATTATGCTCCCTGACTTCAAGCTCTACTACAAAGCCAGAGTAATCAAGACAATTTGGCACTGGGACAAGAACAGGCCCATAGACCAATGGAACAGACTAGAGAGCCATATCTCGGCATATATGGTCAATTAATATATGATAAAGGAGCCATGGATATACAATGGGGTTATGACAGCCTCTTCAACAGCTGGTGTTGGCAAAACTGGACAGTTACATGTAAGAGAATCAAACTGGATTATTTCCTAACCACATACACAAAAGTAAACTCAAAATGGATCAAGGACCTGAATGTAAGTCATGAAACCATCAAAGTCTTAGAAAAAAACATAGGCAAAAATCTCTTGGACATAAACATGAGCAACTTCTTCATGAACATATCTCCCCAGGCAAAGGAAACAAAAGCAAAAATGAACAAGTGGGACTATATCAAACTAAAAAGTTTCTGTACAGCAAAGGGCACCATCAGTAGAACAAAAAGATATTCTACAGTATGGGAGAATATACTTATAAATGACATATCTGATAAGAGGTTGACAACAAAATTATATAAAGAGCTCACACACCTCAACAAACAAAAAGCAAATAAGCCAATTAAAAAATAGGCAGAGGAGCTGAACAGACACTTCTCCAAAGAAGAAATTCAGATGGCCAACAGGCACATGAAAAGATGCTCCACATCGCTAATCATCAGAGAAATGCAAATTAAAACCACAATGAGATATCACCTCACACCAGTGAGGATGGCCAACATCCAAAAGACAAACAAAAGAAAATGTTGGTGAGGATGTGGAGAAAAGGGAACCCTCCTACACTGCTCGCAGTAATGTAAAATAGTTCAACCATTGTGGAAAGCAGTATGGAGGTTCCTCAAAAAACTCAAAATAGAAATACCATTTGACACAGGAATTTCACTCCTAGGAATTTACCCAAAGAATGCAGCAGCCCATTTTGAAAAAGACATATGCACCCCTATGTTTATTGCAGCACTATTTACAATAGCCAAGAAATGAAAGCAACCTAAGTGTCCATCAGTAGATGAATGGATAAAGAAGAGGTGGTACATATGCACAATGGAATACTATTCAGCCACAAGAAGAAAACAAGAGAAGTCAAGATGGCGGCGTGAGAGGTGAGATGGAGAACTCCTTGCAAAACCACAAACAGGACAAAAATATAGTTAATAGAACTAACCCTAAAACAGCAAGAAGAAAGAAGGCTAAACCAGACTGCATACAGACCTCACGAAAGACCAGACCTCACGAAACAGGGTAACATACAAAAGCCTTAATCTGGCAGGACCAAAGCCCTTTCCCAACCCCAGCTCACCAGCAGGAGGAAGAGAAACAGAGCTGGGAGGGGGTGGAATACTGTGACTGCTGAACACCTAGCCCTGGAAATCTGCTTTCTGAGAAGAATCCTATAATGTGTGGTGCTCTGGACGTTGGGGAGCTCAGACAGGCAGAGTGCTTGAGAGCCTGACATTCCGGACGCTTGTGGAGGAGGGGATCCACATCTGGCCACTCGGTGTCAGAGGAAAGGCAGGCGGTCTGAGAGGCTTCATAGCAGCAAGAGGGCTGCTGAAGGGGCTGGGTTTGCATGGAGCTTGCTCTGTGGGAGGAGGGCGAGCTGGACAAGGGTGAGCTGACTGGGAACTTTGAGGGGCTTCAGGTGTTCCATACCCCTGGTTGCCTACTCAGTTCTGAGGCCCCCTGCTGTGACATGCAGCCTGTATCACCTTCCTCTGAGCCTGCTGGCACCAGTTTGCAAGCTGGCAGTCACTGTGCTGGTGTCAGGCTAGCCAGAGGGAAGTGCTGCTTACAAAAGCTAGAGACACAAAGCACAGAGGCTTACACCTGTGTGCTTGGCCCCTGGCTCTGACACTGGAGATAGACACTGCAGACAGAAAACTGGAATCAGATATTTTCTCCCCAGGCACCAGCTCTGCTCCCCTACAACCCCCAACCTCACTCTAGGGGCTGAGCAGCTCCAGAGACTAGAGTTTCTGTGCACTAGTGGGCAACAAACAGAAATATGAAATGTCAAAAGAACATGGTTCAGACAAAAATCGCACAAAAACCAGAAAAAGGGCCAAATGAAACTGAACTCACCAATCTTCCTGAAAGAGACTTCAAAATAAAAATTATAAACATGCTTACAGAGGTACAGGAAAATATTCAAGAACTCAGAAACTAATTTAGGATGGAGATTCAATCATTAAGAAATTCCATATCTGAAATGAAACATACAATGGAGGGATTTAAAAGCACATTAGATGTAGTAGAAGAGACGGTAAATAGAAAAGAAATTAGAGAAGAGGAATACAAAGAAGCTGAGGCAAAGAAAGAAAAAAGAATCTCTAAGAATGAAAGAATATTGAGAGAACTGTGTGACCAATCCAAATGGAACAATATTTGCATTATAGGGGTACCAGAAGAAGAAGAGACAGAAAAATGGATAGAAAGTGTCATTGAGGAGGTAATTGCTGAAAAACTCCCCAATCTGGGGAAGGAGATAGTCTCTCAAGCCATGGAGATGCGCAGATCTCCCAACACAAGGACCCAAGGAAGACAACATCAAGACATATAATAATTAAAATGGCAAAGATCAAGGACAAAGACAGACTTTTAAATGCAGCTAGGGAGAGAAAAAAGATCACATACAAAGGAAAACCCATCAGGCTATCATCAGACTTCTCAATAGAAACCTTACAGGCCAGAAGGGAGTGGCATGATGTATTTAATGCAATGAAGCAGAAGGGCCTTGAACAAAGAATACTCTACCCAGCAAGGTTATCATTAAATTTGAAGGAGGGATTAAACAATTTTCAGATAAGTAAAAGCTGAGAGAATTTACCTCCCAAAAACCACCTCTACAGTGCATTTTGTAGGGACTCCTATAGATGGAAGTATCCCTAAGGCTAAACAGATGTCACCCAAGGGATAGACAAAGAGTACAGAATATGATTCATAACATACAAAGAATGGAGGAGGAAGAAAAAAGAGGAAAAAAAAAGAACCTTCAGGTTGTGTTTGTAATAGCATACAAAGTGAGTTAAATTAGACTGTTAGATAGTAAGGGAATTACCCTTGAACCTTGGTAACCACAAATCTAAAGCCTGCAATGGCAATAAGTACATACCTATCGATAATCGCCCTATATGTAAATGGTATGAATGCACCAATCAAAAGACATAGTTACTGAATGGATAAAAAAACAAGACCCATCTATATGCTGCCTACAAGAGACTCACTTCAAACCCAAAGACATACACAGACTGAATGTAAAGGGATGGAGAAAGATATTTCATGCAATTAATAGTGAGAAAAAAGCAGGAGTTGCAATACATGTATCAGGCAAAATAGACTTCAAAACAAAGAAAGTCACAAGAGACAAAGAAGGACATTACATAATGATAAAAGGGTCAGTCCACCAAGAGGACATAACTATTATAAATATCTATGCACACAACACAGGTTCACCTACATATGTGAAACAAATAGTAACAGAATTAAACGGGGAAATAGAATGCAATGCATTCATTTTAGGAGACTTCAATACACCACTCACTCCAAAGGACAGATCCCTCAGACAGAAAAGAAGTAAAGAGACAGAGGCATTGAACAACATATTAGAACAGACGGACCTAACGGACATCTACAGAACATTCCATCCAAAAGTAACAGGATACACATTCTTCTCAAGTGCACGTGGAACATTTTCAAGAATATATCATCTACTAGGCCACAAAAATAGCCTCAGTATATCAAAAAGATTGAAATTGTACGAATGCAGCAGCCCAGTTTGAAAAAGACATATGCACCCCTATGTTTATCATGCACTATTTACAATAGCCAAGAAACGGAAGCAACCTAAGTGTCCATCAGGAGATGAATGGATAAAGAAGAGGTGGTACATATACACAATGGAATATTTTTCAGCCATAAGAAGAAAACTAATCCTACCATTTGCCACAACATGGATGGAGCTAGAGGGTATTATGCTCAGTGAAATAAGCCAGGGAGAGAAAGACAAGTATCAAATGATTTCACTCATCTGTGGAGTATAAGAACAAGGCAAAAACGGAAGGAACAAAACAGCAGCAGACTCACAGAACCCAAGAATGGACTAACAGTTACCAAAGGGAAAGGGACTGGGGAGGATGGGTGGGAAGGGAAGGATAAGGGGGAAAAAGGCCCATCACGATTAGCATGTATAATGTAGTGGGGGAGACATGGGGAAGGCAGTGTAACAGAGAGAAGACAAGTAGTGACTCTATAGCATCTTGCTACGCTGATGGACAGTGACTATAATGGGGTATGTGGTGGGGACTGGATAATAAGGGGCATCTAGTCACCATAATGTTGTTCATGTAATTGTACATTAATGATAGCAAAATCAAAATCAAAAGAAAAAGAAAAAACTATAAAATAAAAAAGCATATCAAAACTGCTTTACAACTCAATAATAACAACAGTCTAATTTGAAAATGAACAAAGGATCTGAATAGACCTATTTCTCCAAAGAAAATAAACAAACAGCCAATATGAGCATGAAAAGATGATTGACATCACTAGCCATCACGGAAACACGACTCAAGACAACAATAAGATATTACTTCACACACATTAAAATGAATATACTAAAAATGACAAGCAATAACAAGTGTAGGTGAGGATGTAATAAATTGGAGCCTTAATACATGACTAGTGGGAATGTTATCTGCTGCAGCTCCTTTGGAAAGCAGTTTGGTGGTTTAACTCAAAAGGTTAAGCATTGACTTCCTTTATGACACAGCAATTCCACTCCTAGATATATACCAAGAGAACTGAAAACATATGTATAAAAAAAGTGCACAATCAACATCATCCACCACATCAACAAAAAAAAAGACAAAAGTCACGTGATCATCTCCATTGGTGCTGAACAAGCATTTGACAAAATTCAACATCCATTCATGACAAAAACTCTCAAAATGGGTATTGCGGGAACATACCTCAATGTAACAAAGGCTACATATGACAAACTCACAGCTAACATCACACTCCATGGCAAAAAGAAGAAAGCCTTTCATCTAAAATCAGGAACAAGACAAGGATGCCCACTCTCCCCACTTTTATTCAACACACTAGTGGAGGTCCTAGCCACAGCACTCAGACAACACAAAGAAATAAAAGGCATCCAAATTGGTAAGAAAGAAGTTATAACTGTCACTGTTTTCAGATGACTTGTTATTGTACAAAGAAAATCCTAAAGAACCCACCAAAAAAACTACTAGAAGTATGAACTGTAGTTATAAGTTGCAGGATACAAAATTAATACACAGAAATCTGTTGCATTTCTATATACTAACAACAAGTTAGCAGAAAGAGCAATCAGGAAAACAACTCCATTAACAATTGCATCAAAAAGAATAAAATACCTAGGAATAAACCTAACCAAGGAGGTGAAAGACCTATACTCTGAAAACTACAAGACACTCATGAGAGAAATTAAAGAATACTCCAATAAATGAAAATACATCCCATGCTTATGGATAGGAAGAACTAATATTATCAAAATCTATAGCAATCTACAGATTCAATGCAATCCCTATCAAAAAATTGACAGTGTTCTTCAACAAACTAGAACAAACAGTTCTAAAATTCACATGGAACCATAAAAGACCCCAAATACCCAAAGGAATCCTGAGAAGGAAGAACAAAGCTGGGGGAATTATGCTCCCTGACTTCAAGCTCTACACCAAAGCCATAGTAACCAAAACAATTTGGTACTGGCACAGAATAGACCCACAGATCAATGGAATGGAATAGAGAGTCCAGATATAAACCCACACATATATGGCTAATTAATATACAATAAAGGAGCCATGACTATACAATGGGGAAATGATAGCCTCTTCAACTGGTATTGGCAAAACTGGACAGCTACATGTAAGAGAATGAAACTGGATTATCGTCTAACTCCATACACAAAAGTAAACTAGAAATGGATCAAAGACCTGAAGGTAAGTCATGAAACCATAAAACTCATAGAAGAAAACATAGGCAAAACTCTCTTGAATATAAACATGAGCAACTTTTTCCTGAACACATCTCCTTGGGCAAGGGAAACAAATAAAAAATTAACAAATGGGACTACATCAAACTAAAAAGCTTCTGTACAGTAAAGAACACCATCAGCAGAACAAAAAGGCATCCTACAGTATGGGAGAATATATTTTTAAATGACTTATCCAATAAGGGGTTAATGCCCAAAATATATAAAGAGCTCATATGCCTCAACACCTGAAAAACAAATAACCTGATTAAAAAATGGGCAGAGGATCTACACAGACACTTCTTCAAAGAAGAAATTCAGATGGCCAACAGACACATGAAAAGATGCTCCATATCGCTAATCATCAGGGAAATGCAAATTAAAATCACAATGATATATCACCTTACATCAGTTAGGATGGCCTACATCCAAAAGACATGGAACAACAAATGCTGGCAAAGCTGTGAAGAAATGGGAACCCTCCCACATTGTTGGGGGGAATGTAAATTAGTTCAACCATTGTGGAAAGCAATATGGAGGTTTCTCAAAAAACTAAAAATAGAAATACAATCTAACTCAGTAATTCCACTCCTAGGAATTTGCCTGAAGAAAACAAGATCCCTGATTCCAAAAGACATGTGTACCCCCATGTTTATCACGGCATTAATTACAACAGCCAATATATGGAGGCAACCTAAGTGTCCATCAGTAGAGGAATGGATAAAGATGTGGTACATATACACAAAGGAATATTATTCAGCCATCTGCAACAACATGGATGGAGCTAGAGGGTATTATGCTCCGTGAAATAAGCCAGGCAGAGAAAGACAAGTACCAAATGACTCATTTGTGGAGTACAAAAACAAAACAAAACTGAAGAAACAAAACAGCAGGAGACACACAGACTCCTAGAAAGGACTAGTGGTTACCAAAGGGGAGGAGGTATGGAGGGTGGGTGGGAAGGAGAAGGGAATTAAGGGGCATTATAATTCACAATCACAATATAGGTAGATCATGGGGAAGGCAGTACTGCATGGAGAAGACAAGTAATGACTCTAGCATCTTACTACACTGATGGACAGTGACTGCAATGGCAGGGTTGGGGGTGAGGACTTGGTAATATGGGTGAATGCTGAAACCATAATGTTCATGTGAAACCTTCATAAGACTGTGTATCAATGGTACTTTAATTAAAAAAATGTGCACAAATGTTCACTAGTAATCATAGCATTATTCACAACAGCCAGAAAGTAGGAACAACCCAAACACTTAGCAGCAATGAATAGATAAATAAAATGTGGTATATCCATCCAATGGAATATTCTCCAACAATAAAAAGGAATGAAGTACAGATATGTGTACAATACAGACGAATCTTAAAAATATCATATTAACTGAAAGAAGACAGTTACAAAAGACTACATATTGTATGATTTCATTCATATGAAATGTCCACAATAGGCAAATCCATAAAAAAAACATAGATACAGAAAGTAGATTCATGGCTATCTAAAGCTGGAAAGACTAAGGGAAAATGGGGGAAAGTGAGGGACTTAAAAGGTGAGGGGTTTCTTACAGGATAATGAAAATGTTCTGACATTGATTGTAGTCATGGTTCACAGCTCTATGAACACACTGAAAACACTGAACTGAACACTTCAATGGGTGAGTTGTATGATACGTAAACTGTATTTCAGTAAGTACGTTACAAAAATATAAAAACATATCAGAACTTTCTTCACTGCTC
Organism: Smutsia gigantea; assembly: GCA_032199065.1. Lineage (NCBI taxonomy): Eukaryota > Metazoa > Chordata > Mammalia > Pholidota > Manidae > Smutsia > Smutsia gigantea. The sequence continues at coordinate 191,807 of JAVSCE010022620.1, read as the reverse complement.
CATCTCTCCTCTAGTCATGTGAAATGACCATCAGTTAGACACTAAACTAATGCCTTTATGACTAGTCTGGAATGAAGTGCCATCCTATGGTATCTCATTCATTATTTTAATACTCACGCAATTTGAATGCAGTATGGATAGGCAACACATAATTCTAAGTCACTTTTATTCAAACCCAAATGCCTAATAAAGGCATTTACAAAGATTAATGTTTGAAGCTGACTCTTTATTATTATTATTATTATACTGGAAACAACCACTGTAAATTAATGGCATGCTTTGAGTTGGGCATAAAGAGGACATCCAGAGAATGAGCAAACATTTCTCAATTCTTTCTTAAATCCCTGAATTCATTTAGTGTGAATTCTAAAAATGAATGTGATGGGTTTGCAAAAGGGACACTTTATCTCTCCTGAAGCTCACTGGCTTATTAGGTCACACACATGCACAAATGGTGTTTTGAAAACTTTTGCTAAATTATGCACATGAAAATAAACAACAATCTAGGAAGCAAATTCCTAAAAGACTACAATGATGAGGCTAATCACAATCATAAATTGGCTGAATGCCTGTGGCAATTATTTCTACCTATTTTATTTGCCCAAGTTTCAGGTATGCTAAAAGACATCACTTGTGAAAGTCTCCATGACTAATTTTATGTGAATCAAATCAGGAATGCAAATTTCCTTTTCTAGCAGCACAGGGTCAGAAGACATAATTTTCATTATAGAAAGGACTATGGATACATGAAGACATTTTTAGAAATCTGAGCCAAATTATATTTTAAGATGTTGAGAGATATAGTAATTTGTCTTATGTTTAATTGCATGTTATAATAAAACAAATCTTTAAGATGTGAGAACACAGTTGATTGCTGCTAGATAACTATGGCCTAGGCCATCGGCCTGAACAAAAATCACATCTTTAGTGAGTTCTTGTGGAATTGCTCACATTTGAGGGACTGAGGGGCTTAAGAAACTGAAATGTACAGACTCTATGCCCATGAAAATGTAAGTAGGCATAACTTTTTGTATATAATTTCATGAACATGCCCCAAGGGGGCTCCATAGATACCAGTTTAAGAATCAAAAAAACTTGGAAAAAAAAGAGATACCACAACACACCTATGAGTATATTAAAAAAAAGTCTGACACCACCAAATGTTGGCAAGGATATGGAAAAATTAGAACTCTCACACACTTTGGGAAACTATTTTTCAGTTTGTTAAAAACTTAAACATGCATCTACACTGTGACCCAGCAATTCCACAGCTAAGTATTTCAAAAGAAATGAAAACATGTGTCTTTACCAAGGCTTGTTCTTTTTTTAATTAATTGAGGTACATATTATAAAATGCACAGACCTTAGTGTGCAGCTCAATGAATTCTGACATGTGTGTGCACTCATGCGACCATCACCCAGATCAAGATGTGAAACATTCTAATTTTTTTTCCTTTCACCTATTTCACTATCTCACTCTCCCTCCCCCTAAAGCAACAACCAGTCTGTTCCCTGGTTTGAGTCTATTTCTGTTTTGTTCATTCATTTGTTTTTGTTTTTAAGATTCCACATATAAGTGAAATCATATGGAATTTTTCTCTGTATGACTTAGCATAATACCACCTAGGTCCATTCATGTTGTTGCAAATGGCAGGATTTCTTTTTCATGTCTGAATCCCATTGTATATATGTACCACCTCCTCTTTATTCACTCATCTATTGACAGACATTTTGGTTGCTTCCATGTCTTGGTTATTGCAAATAATGCTGCAGTAAACATAGAAGTGCATATATCTTTTTGAGTTAGTGATTTTGTTTTCTTTGGGTAAATTCCTAGAAGTGAAATTACTGGGTCAAATGGTATTCGTGTTCTAGTTTTTTGAGAAACCTCCATATTTCTTTCTATACCAGCTGCACCAATTTACATTCCCATCAACAGTGTAGGAGGGTTTCCTTTTATCCACAGCCTTATCAATAGTTATTTTTTGTCTTGTGGATAGTGGCCATTCTGACTGGTGTGAGGTGATACCTTCTTGTAGTTTTGATTTGCATTTCCCTGACAATTAGTGATGTGGACCATCTTTTCATGTGTCCATTGGCCATGAGTATGTCTTCTTTAGAAAAATGTCTATTTGGATCCTCTACCCAACTTTTAATCAGACTTTTTTTTTTTGGTGTTGAGTTGTATGATTTCCTTATATATTTTGGATATTAACTCCTTATCAGATATGATTTGCAAATATATTCTCCCTGTCAGTAGGTTGGCTTTTCATTTTGTTAATGGTTTCCTGTGCTATGCAGAAGCTTTTTAGTTTGTCCTCCCTTTGTTTATTTTTGCCTTTGTTTCTCTTGCTGGAGAAGACATATCCTCATTCTTAACAGCTAAAAATTAGGAACAACCAAAATATCCATCAACAGGAATATGGATAAATAAACTGTGGTACTTTCGTACAATGGAATCTTATGCACAAAAAGATAAAAGAATGTGTGTGGAGTAAATAGCAGAGTTTCCAGAACCTCCCACCTAGCTTTAGTTCATTTACATATTAATAGGTGTTTATCAGTGCAGAGCCTCCCTTCAATCTGGGGCAAGGGGTGAAGAAAAGACAGCCATTCTCTCCACCCCTACATTCCTGGTACATAATTGGTCTGGCGTCTGCCAGTCACCAAGGACCGGCCCATGGAGTTCCTCAGAAGGGGCAGGCGGGAAGTAGAGAGCATGCCATGGTGGTAGAGCACAAGCACAGCTGGAGGAGATGGAAGGTGCCAGGCCTGGCCAGCAAATTAGAGCAAGCTGTGAGCAACAAAAGCCTTTCTCCCAACCTACCCTTTCATTTGACAGATTTGGGTTTCAGGAGTTTCATAGGGGACTAGCCCCCAGCTGGGAACATCCTTCCCCATAGAACTACAATCTGCTACTTATATCCACAACAATATAGCTAAAGTTCAGAAACACTGTGCTGAATGAAAGAAACAAAACGCAAGAAAGTATGAAATTCTAGAACAGGCAAAATGAGAATACAGCAATAGAAAACACAACAATAGTTGTTTCTGAAGGGTGTGATGGACTAGGAGGGGGCACATGAGATCTTTCTAGGGTATTAGAAATTTCTATATCTTTTTGGAAGTATGAGTTACACAGGTGTATACATTTGTCAAAATTACTTGACCTGTATATTTAAGATCTTTGTGTTTTCCTCTATGTAAGATATACCTCAATAAAATATTCTATAGAAACCAGAAATGAATTGGGGATCTGTAAGTACCAGTATAAGTAAGAGAATTCAGATTTTGTTTAACTTCACATTTAGGCAAGTACTAGTAAAAACACTGGAAGAGATGGAAAGTGTTGCTTCTGTAGAATCACATAGCCATTGTACTTCCATGTATAGCTGTAGACACACAGAAAGGATGACAACTCTAGAAGAAAACTGCCTCTGTACTTTCATAGAGTTCAGCAATTTCCTACATCGTTCATTTGATTTTCACGGCAACTCCATGAGGAAGGCAGTATGATTACCCCCCTCACATTGTGCAGATGAAGAAATGCGGTTCAGAGAGGTTACGGGTTCTACTCAAGGTCACACAGTCCATTTGTAGCAGTGGTGGGACCAGAATCCTTATTTTCTAAAGGAAGTTTAGCCCTTATTTTACCTCTGCTTTTTTAGAGAACAGAAAGTTAAAATACCCAGAGAAGCATTTTAATTAGATTACAGAACATAGATATTATTTGGTGAATTAAAAATCCAATGTGCCCAATATATATCATTAAGAGCCTCTAGATACTCCCTTCTATTTAGGATTCAATAACAATTTGTTTACTAAAAAAGCATGGCTGGACCACATCAACAAATCTCAGGGGTAGTGTGAGTTTCTGTTACTCAATATCAAGCTTCCCCAATAATTTTAAGGATACACATAATTAAGAGGCACAGGCAAAGCAGGGAGGGGTCCAGGCCATGGAGTATATCTCCCCAGGTCCTTCTCCCTGCAGAAGACATGTACTCTATGGCCCAGAGCAATGATGGGGGTCTCCAAGAGATTTGTGGTTGACCTTCCACAGCAGGGAGACTTTAGTTTATGAATCATCTCCAATTTACATTCTGATCATTATATAATTTAAATGAAATCCATGAAACCATGTGTGGATAAAGTGAAGGTTCCTGTGGCCTGGATTCTTACCTGGCCCTGATTGGCTAGCTCACTACACATGTGTGGGCAATACGTTATTGACTCTATGTAAAGAGCTCCACTCAGTGCTCTGGGTGACATGGTGGCATGGCTGCAAGGCTGCAGAAGAGCAGAGATGAGATTGGAGTGAGTGGTGGCAGCACTGAGGACAGAGACTGAGATAGCTGCAGGGTAGAGAGGCCCAGAGGCAGGGACTGGTTTGCTGCATGCAGACTTGTTCTGAGTGGACGGGATTCTAGTGAATGACCGGCCACCGTGGGAATGAAGTTGGGTATAATCCTTTCACCCCAAGAACATTCTATTATCATTTCTTTGGTCACATTGAATCTATAGTGAACTTCCCTGGGGCTGAAACCCACTGGCAAGACACCATGTTTCATAAATCCATACACTATAAATTAATTTTCCATAAGCAACCCTAACCAGGGTCATTCCTGCTAAAAGCATTCCATAAATTGGGACTCTCTTCCTAGTCAATCTCATTAGTTTATTTACCAGGAAGCCAATTTATTAGCATGTTTTTAAGATTACATCAGATCACTTCCTTTCTTTGTCTCCAAGGAGTATCCTCCTGGTAACAAGAGAGAAATGGATGAAAAGCCAGTCTTAACTTCTACCTCCCCCAGGACTGAAATCTAAGTGATATACCACAACCACAATCCAACCCTGCCACACTTGAGTTCCCTGAATCTCTAACCATTACTAGGTGTGGGGAAAATGGAAGTTCCTATGTCCAGGATCCTCACTTGAACCTAAACTACTTGATGATGTATCTGGACTGCTGCTAGGCTACTGCTTCCACACCCGTAGGCAATAAGCTATTATTAACTGAGTCACTATATAAAGAGCTCTGCCCAGTGCTCTGGGCAGAGGAAGAGACAAGGAGGATTACAGATATAATTCTATTGCTCAACCTACTGCCAGGAGAATGAGCCAGGTAATAAACCCTTTTATCCCAAGAACATTCCATTGTCATTCCTAGGTCTCACTGAATCCATACTGAACTTGCCCAAGGCTGAAACCCATTGGCTAGACAGAAGGCTTTTCATGAGGGAATGGAGGGCATGTTGCTGGTGAGACACCTCTCAGCAGAGCCACCCCAAGGACCAGGTCTTTGGGCAATGATGCTGGGGGTGATTTAGTGGGGAGTGGTGGGAGGTGGAGGGGGGAAGCTAGAGCTCAACAAAGAAATTAAATATCAGGGTCCAATTATTGAAGGCTCACTATCACAAGATTATAAGGGAATATTACTTTTATTTAACTGATATAGACTGAAGCTCAGAGAGGTTAAGTAACTTGCCCAGAGTCACACAATGACTGAGAAGCCAAGATTTAAACACAAAGTAGTTTGAGGCCCAATATCAACTTCAAACTTCCCCCACCCCCTTCTTTACTATACCTAAGATGCTGGAGATTACACTGGACAAACCACATTTTGGTTTTTCCAGCAACTCAGGTAGGCTCTGTCAATTGGGGGTGCTAGCGTGAGACTGCAGGACTGATGCGGGGAAGAAATATGTGCGTTTTCCTGTTTGCTTCCTGCTGTTCCCAGAAATGCCTCTTCACCCCCGTGTCAGATGGTTCTTCCAATAGTAGTAGCTGAATTCAGTTTGCATTTTCTCTGACACTTGTAAAACTCACCTCAGAAACACCTGCACCAACCAGCCTAGAGGTCTGGGTCCCCAACCCCAGGACAACGCTCTGAGTTTCCAAGCTTTAGTAATACTAAGCTTTTCCATCTGTTCCCCAGACCTACGGCTGGTAGCTGCATCCTGCGATTGCTACCTCTCTGATAGTTCAGTGCGTGCTTTTAACTTGCTCAATTATATAGTTAACAATTCTTTAATTAAATTCCTTCATGTGGATAAAGTGAAGGTTCCTATGGCCAGAATTCTCACCTGGCCCAGGTTGGCTAGCTCACTACACACGTGTGGACAATATGTTGTTACTGACTCTATATAAAGAGCTCCGCCCAGTGCTCTGGGCGACATGGTGGTACAGCTGCAAGGCTGCAGGAGAGCAGAGGCTGGAGTGGTGGCAGTGCTAAGGACAGAGACTGAGAAGACTGCAGGGGCAGAGAGGCCCAGAGGCAGAGACCAGCTTGCTGCAGGCAGACTCGCTCCGAGTGGACAGGATTCTAGTGATTGACCTGCCACCATGGGAATAAAGTTGGGTATAAACCTTTCACCCCAAGAATATTCTACTGTCATTTCTTTGGTCTCATTGAATCCATAGTGAACTTGTTGGGGGCTGAAACCCACTGGCAAGACACTTCAGTTCAAATAACTGGCCTGATGTCTGTTTTCTACCACCCATTTTTGCTCTCCACTCCTCACTCATGTCTCACATTTGCCTCCATAAGCCCATCCTTACCCCTTACACATATCCTGCTTAGGCTAGCTTTAATTTTAATTGGGGTATGGGGTCCTTGTAAGGAAACTGTAGCTTACTTAGTGTCCTTGTCTCCCTTGAGAGTTTCAGCCCTGGGCAAGTTCATTCTGGATTTGGTGAGACCAAATAACAACAATGGAACATTGCGGGTAAAAGGGTTTATACCAACCTTTATTCTCACTGTGGCAGGTCGAGTGCTGGAATCACATATGCCTCTGCCAAGCATGTAATCCATCTCTGTCTCTGCCTTTGGCAGAGGACTGAGCAGAGATCTTTATACAGTAACACTGACAATAATGGCTCATTGCCAATGGGTGTGTAAACATTAAACTATGCAGTAGGCTAATTACATCATCTAGTAGATTAGGGTCAGGTTAAGGATCCTGGCCATAGAAACTTCTATTTTCCCTCTAGACCTTTTTGGGCAAGCCCAAGACACTAAGGATCCTTAACTTGATATATACATCATTGTTCATCACTTGAAGTATAACTTAGGTAGAATAAACTACAACTCATCAAAGGGTACGATCTGATGCATTTTGACATATGCCTGTACCCAGGACACAACCAACATACTCAAGATGCAGAACATTTCCTTCACCACCCCCCAAGGTTTCATCATAGCCCTTTCAATCCATCCCTTCTGTACCCTGGACCCTCAACAGTCAACCACTGATCTATCTGCTCTCTGCTACTATAAATTAGTTTTCATTTTCTATGATTTTATATAAATGGATTCATACAGCATATCTTTTGCATCTGGCTTCTTTCACTCAGCATAATGATTTTGAGATTCATCCATGTAATGAATTTATCAATTGTTCAGTTCTTTTTATTGGCAGGTAACAGTCCATTGTATGGATGCACCAGAGTTTGTTCATCCATTCAAATGTTGATTCACATTTGGGTAATTTCCAGTTTAGGGTTATGACGAAAGCTGCTATGAATATTTACGTATAAATCCCTGTATGTGTTTTTTTAAATGATGTGTTATTTTTAAATTGAGGTGACATACATACAGAAAAATACAGAATTCACAGATACACAGATTGATCATTTCTTGTATTCATATGCACCTGTGTAACACCACCCAGACTGAAATTTAGAACATTTTTAAATCACAGAAAGTCCTCCTGTGCCCCTTCCCAGTCAGCATACTCCTTCAAGAGATCATCACTATTCTGACTTCTGCCTGCATTGATTAGTTTTGCTTGTTTGGGAACATAATATATATGGAATTAAGAGTATGTATGCACACTTTTGTGTCTGGCTTCTCATTCAACATATGTCTATGGGGGTCATTCATGTTGTGCAGGGCTGCAGCTCATTCTTTTTACTGCAGTGCTGTGTTACATTGTATGGATATACCACATTTATTTTTCCATTCACTGATGGATATAGGGTTGCTTCCAGTTTTATTTTATGTATAAAGCTATGATGGACATTCTTGGTAAACATAATCTCATTTTTCGTGACCCAGGAATGGGATTGGTTGTTATCAACTTACATACCTACCACCAATGTATAACAATTCCAGTTACTCCAAATTCTCATCAATAATTGGTATTGAGGGTCGTTTTAATTTTAGTCATCATGGTAGATATGTCATGTGATCTCATTGTGGTTTTAATTATATTTCTCTGATGAAAAATTATGTTGGAAACTTTCACAAACTTGTCAGTCATTTGCATATACTCCTTTGTGAAGTGTCTATTCAAGGTTTTTGTCCATTTTTAATTGCATTGTCTTTTTATTGATTTGTAGTTATTTATGTATATTAAATCCTTTGAAATATCTTCTAGTCTGTGGCTTGCATTTTTACTCTCTTCAGTGTTTTATGATGAACAGAATTTCTTGTTTTAATGAAGTCTTATTTACCACTCTTAGCTTAAATAAGATGAATTTTAGGTCCTGTGCCCCAGCAGACAGCCCTGACCTCCATATGTGTGTGTCACCATGGGTGGGGGTGGAGGCAGGTTTGCAGGTCTCACAAAATAAAGATCAAGAAGAGAATTCCAGGGCAACAGAATAGAGACAAAGCTCAAGAGAGAAGGAAGGGATATGAAGGGAGATGAGGAAAAGTGGAAAAACAAGGTGGAGAAAAGCAGAGAGGAAAAGAGAGAAAAGGTGAGGAAGGGTTGTCTTCCAGCCTGAGAAAAGTGGGCTCTGTCTCAGCAATTCGAGCACTCTGTGCAGGCTGGGACCAGCCAGGCGGGCAGGACAAGAGCCAGAGAGCCAGAAACAAGATCAGAAGTCCCTTCCCCAGTCCTCTCTACACTCCCTTCTCTCTCTGTGCTCAGTCCAGCAAACACCTACCCTAGAAAAACATTTTTTAAACATCATTAACACGTACCTGAAGACACAATGAAGTTATGCCCAATACCTAGAAATTAACCCTGAAACAATGTGTAGTAATTATAAATGTGGGCTTTGGAGTCACATAAACTTAGGTGCCATTACGTACCTATTCCTGTCCTTCAGCAAGTTAATCAACTTCTGTGAGTCTCAGTTTCTCCATCTATTAAATAAGCATTCATTCATTCATTTATTCAACAAACATTTATTGAGTAACTGTTATGTGCCAGGAACTGTTTTAAGGACAAAAAATTAGTATAATAAAGCAAACAAAAATTCTTTACCCTCATGAAGCTTTACTTCTAACAGTGAAAACAGACAATAAACAAGATGAAATAGTATAATGTATACAATGTTTTACAGTGATAAGTAATGGAAAATGATAGCATTCTGGATGTATCTTGAAGGTAAAAGCAAAATAATTTACTTCTGGACCTAATGTTGAGTACAAGAGCAAAGCAAAGTCAAGATGAACACCAAGGGTGTGGCCTGAGCAACTGGAAGCATGGAGTTACTGTTACCTGGGATGGAGAAAGTTGCAGGAGGTGCTAGTGGCCTCATCTTAGGGTACATTTTAGAAGCTACTAGACATCTAAAAGAGATGTCAGTTAGGCAGTAAGATATACAAGTTCAGGGCAGAGAGGCAGATTGGAGACATATTTTTAGAAGTTATCAATGAATAAACTGTATTCTGAGCCATAATACTGGATGAGATCATCCAAGGATGATTATAAAGAATAAATAAATGTTGTTCCACTAACTGGGTGCTTGTTTTTACTGGTGTGTGTGTGTGTGTGTGTGTGTGTGTGCGTGAAGTTTAGTTGGATTAATACTAATACTTTTATTTATTGAGTGCTTATTATGCACGAGATGCTGTGCCAGGAGCTTTATATCCCTTAATTCATTTTCTAGGAAGTAGGTGATATTATTTTTTCCATTTTTAAGATGATGATACTTAGAAAGTTTTTATTTGCTCAACATCAGAATCAGTAAGTGATAAAACTAGGATTTGAACCCAGATTCCATGTTCTTAACCTGTATGCTTCATCTCATAAAATCTAACATAAAAATTTAATGGCTGTTGGACAGTCTAATACATGATAAGTACTTAATTAAATCACCCCCCACTACATATCTGCCTGTACCTTGAACAGTAACTTATTTGACCATGGCTTTGGGATCTTCAGTTTCAAATGGGCATGTTAATAATCATAATGGCTTTTCTACCTGACTCCTCCTCTAACTAATGAAGCCATTTTAGGGGCCAAATGAGGTAAGGTTTAAAAAAGTGGATCATAGATGGCTCCATATTTGTTAAGGGATGTTATCACTTCAAAATGAGCCTGCATTTTGTGAACATGGTAAAATCAGGTCAAATAAGTTCTCTTCATGAAATATACACTCTAGCTGCACAGAAGTATTGCACTTTAGAGAAATGCTATTCTTTGTTTGAGATGTTTGACCATGACTTGGGACTAATATTTCAACTGGCTGCTCATAAACTGGAAAACTTACATGCAGAAATAAAAGTAAAATAGAAAAGTTCCACAATGGCAAGAATTTTTAAATCAAAGCTGTGAATTTTTTTCCATTACACTATTGTAATATCTTCCTATTCAATTTACAATTTAAGTTTATGAGCTAAAATCATTTTAGTTGGGTAAGAATGATTTGCTTCCCTGCTTCTTGATTTTAATGTTTGGAAAATGTTTCTATACACACCACACATTCCCATAGCTAAACTGAATTTGACCTGGTACCCAAATGCCCAGTCTGTGATTTTTTAGGAGTAAATAAACAAAGTGTGGAATTTGAAGTCAGAAGACCAGCCTTAAGTCCCGACACACTGGCAAAACTTTTACATGGCAAATTTTTCAAATGCTCAGCCTAAAATTTTTTCTTCTCTCCGTAGTGTCTGCACATAGATATGGCAGGGTATAAGACTAAAAGAAGAAAACCTCTTTGGTCTTGAGTTACTTCATTGATCACCAATCAGCAGAGTTCTGTCAGGAACTTTTCACTCAAAACAATACAAAATGGAAAATACAGAGTTGCCATCAATTAAACATCCACTGACCCCTAATTATATGGTGATCTCTGCACCCTCTACACACTAATGAGATAATAAATGTATAAATAAAACCTGTGGTCTTTGCTCTAGCAGCCCCATTCTATGATCTAAACCATGTACAGATGAAAACCAATTTTAAGCAATTATAAAAAAATTTGAGCAAAAATAAACAATAGGAGAATGACCATGATTCTTAGAGTGTGAAGGAAACTCAAAATGAGGGCAAAATCATCAGGGAGGAGTTCATGGAGGTTGATTGGAGGTACCTGTATCCATTTGCACCATTTAAAAATGCAGAGAATTTATTAGTTTCTGCAGCCACAGACATTGGATGATCTTTGACAGACATTTCATTGCTCTGTGACTCAGTTTCTTATTTATCAAACAGAAAATCATGCTCTTCATTTCTTATATAATTCATAGGGTGATAGTTGGACAACACTGGGAAATATTGCAGACATATTCAAGATGAAATGCAGATAAATTTTATGTCAGACACTTATATCTATGATAATTAAAAGAGGGCACAGTGAGCCAACTTATCTCTGCAGCCTAAACTTCAGGTAGATAAAAATAAAAATCTTATGACAAGGTAGATTCACACAGAATTGTGAATGAAGCTTACAGGTTTGGGATGTACCAGAAGTGGGATGTTGAGAAATAAATCAGTAAAGAGCTTCTAACAAATAAATAAGGGCTTTTTTTTTCTTTTCCCTTTTTTCTCTTTTTTGAAAATTAAGTTCTTGAAAAATGAGGTCAAACTTAATTAACTCTATTGTGGCCAGGAGCATCTGAATCATTTATTTCCCTGTGTTAATTGGACAGCAGAAGTTTCCTCCCCTCCGTCAATCCCTAAGTGAAAGACGTAGAAGGAATTCTATTTAAATCAAACCATGGGAAGGGCCAGGAAATACTTGTCAAATAAATGAATCAGTAAATGAATGAATAATTCAATCATTAAAACTAGACATTTATACACTGTAAATTATCCTGCTATTTTGGTAAGGAATGATCTTTAATTACTGTATTTGTCAAGTATTTTTCTGTTCTATAATTGAAGTTACAGGATTCTAGAAATTCACTTAGAAGTAGTTACCTGAGGAACAAGCCATTAAACAGAACTTGGGAACAGAAGCAGGCTCAAGAACTGTCAGTATTCTTAGTTCTACCCATAAGCTGAGAATTACAGAAGTTTCTGACAAAAAACAGAAATTTACCATGGGTTTAATAAGAACCTGCAGCTGAAATAGAATGTGACAAGAAGTCTGTGCTGGAGGCAGCTGAGAAGCAACAGGAAATAGAGCTTTTGGAAAACTGGGGTCACCAGTGAAGTCTCCTCAAACAGGCTCACACCCATAGGTAAAAAGATAAATAGAACCAGACCTAACAGTCTGTTGGTGAAAATGGCTCAGACAGGCTGGACAGGATGGAAAGAGCTGGTCCAGAGGTAGAATAGACTTCCAGGAGTCACCCCCAACCTGCAACTCAAGGAAGAGTAAAGAATATCCTATACCACTGGGCTGAAGGTCAAGGCAGCTCCGTGTGAGGAGGAGTGAACAATCCTCCACTCACAGGAGCCAGTAGAACTTCAAGAAGGAAATTTAGAGCAGGCTATGGCCAGAAAATGCAGCTCCAGGTCTGAATCCAAGGTAGGTTCCTACTCTAAGCTTATTAGGGGAATTAAAATGTTCCCTAAGAGGCCAAACACAGTAATAGCCCAATGGGGGGAAGCCCTGGATAGACTCCAATACCCAAAAGTTCACTTGACAGACAGCTCCTCTCAATAAACTCAAGATATCAGAAACAAAACCTCACAATCGTTTACTAAAACCAGGCCTTTCATCTTTTATTGCTCCCAAATTCAGCAAATGGTATGCGGACTCCATCCCTCCAGACTGCTAGCTCAGAAAGTTAGGTTTCATCCCTGCTCCCCTCCCCCACACTCCATATCCAACTCTTCTTAAAAGTCGGACCATTTCTCTCTGTCTCCTTCAGGACGGTAGCCAAACCACTCTCATGGGTTATGTGGATTTAGAAGCAGCCTCCTAAAGAATATCCCCTGATCCACTTTCGTCTAATATAACCCATTCTCTACCTGTAGCCAGAGTGGGCATCTTTTCAAAATGCAAATATTATCATGTCATACTGCTAGTCAAAACCCTTTAAAGGCTTCTCATTCTTTTGGGAATAAAGAGGGAAACTTTTTAACACAGTGTATATAGCCTGGAAAGCTCTGGCTCCTGCCCACTTCTCCAGCCCTTCTAGTTCTATGCCCCTCAGTGATCTGTTCTGGCCATTGTGTCTTCCCTTTAAACCCTATGCGCTCAACTAAATTCCATTTTGCCAAAGGGCCTTTTCATCTCAGAAACCCAGCTCATCCTTTCAGACTTTAGTTCAAAAAGCTTCTCCACAGGAAAGCTTTCCCGACCTCCTTGACCAGGTTAAGTCTCCCTTTCCTAGGTTCTCAGTATACTAGGAAGCCCTCCCACATGGCTTTTCTCACAAAAAAACTATGATTTTACATTAATTCACACAATTTGTTTTATTACCATTAGTATCCTCCCTAGACTCTTTAAGTGCCATCAGTACAAGCTGAGGGTCTGTTTTTTTCTCACCACTGGACCTCAAGCTCTCAGAAAACAGAAAATTGTCCAAGCTCTGTTGAAAAATGAATGACTGGCAGGTGCTTCATTCTGGAAGATCTGATGTAAGCCAGGAAGATCTTGAGACCAGCTGAGTATCTTCCCTCCTGGTTCTGGTCTCCTTTATGTGTGACCAATAATAATTTTACAACATAGCTTATTTTGTCATGAATTGCTACTCTAGCCCAAGAACTCCCTGGTGAATACCTTAAGATTTGACTAGCAGGGTGAAGTCTCTGGTCATAATTAAAAGCCAGCACCTTTAGGTTTCATCAATGAAATAAGGATTTTTTTTTCTTTTAATATAAGTGCAATGTTAATGGCTTGTCATTTTTGAGATGTGAGAGTATAAAAATTGTTAAACCTAGGACAACAGAAAGGTATCTTTATAATAGTGTCTGTTGAGGTTCCATTTTAAGATGGTGACATTGCAAGTTTTTGAACTAACCAACTCCCACAGACACAAGCAATCTACAGCTATATATGGAACGATTTCCTTTGGAAGAAAAAACAACTAAAAACTGGCAGAACAATCCCTTCACACAGGGTGAGAGGAAAACCACACTGAAGCAGGTAGGAAAGGCTGAGACACAATCTTGCCATAAACCCCACCCCCAGCAAGATGACCCACAATTGGAGGGACCTGAACACCCAAACCTTCTTCCTGAGGAATGAAGGGCTCCTACCCCACTTTGGGCACCCAACTTTTAAGACTACCACCAGAGACACTGGGCAAGTTCACTGTGGATTTAGTGAGACTGAGAAATGACAATGGAATGTTCTTGGGGTAAAAGGGTTTATCACCTGGCTTGTTCTCCTGGCGATAGGTTGAGCACTAGAATTTCATCTGCACCCAACAGTCTGCAGGTCTGTAGTCCTCCTTCATCTCTACCTCTGCCCAGACCACTGGGCAGAGCTGTTTACATAGTGACTCAGTCAGTAATAGCTTATTGCCTATGGGTGTGGAAGTAGTACCCTAGCAGCAGGCCAGTTACATCATCAAGTAGTTTAGGTAGAGGTGAGGCAATAGCAACTTCAATTTTCCCCACAGAGATGATCCCCCAGAATGCCTGGCTGTGAAGACCAATAGGCTTGTGTCCATGAGACCAGAATGGCAGGGCTGTGGTTAACTGAGGAATATCTCTTAAAGGGCCCATGCACAGATGCACCCGACCCCAGACCCAGCACAGTAGCAGCCCTTTGAAAACACCCAGACTTTATGTGAAAGAGACTTATTTCCTAATTTTAAAGCATTGGTCTGAGAGGAAAGCGCCTGCCGGGATTCTCTCTAGGGTTGAAGGCTGGTGGATGCTGTCTTCCTGCTTTCCCTCTGGCTTGCTAAAGCAGGTAGGCACCATCTTTTTTTCTTGTCTTGTCACTGAATGTCATCTTTATGCTCTAGCTGGCAGAACCCATCCTGCATGATCTTCCTTTGCCTTGCTAAAGCGAGGGGGGTGCCATCTTTTCTTTTCTTTTTTTCTTTCTCTTTTTCCTTTTTCTCTTTTCTTTTTTGCCCTTTTTTCTTTTTCCATTTTTCTCCCTTTTCTCTGCAGCTGCCATCTTTGCACTGTCCTTCTGCCTCACTGCAGCCATTGGCACCATCTTCGCAGTCTCCCTCTACCCACTCCAGAGCACCAGTATCTCCCAGAGGGGAGTTTCAACACATGTTGGGAGCCAAATTTTTATAGCTGGTGGCCCGGTTTTTGTAGCCGCCACCCAGGGATGCTCCTTGATTACCTGGCTCTGGAGACTAGGGGGGCCTCCATTTCTGGACCCCCTGGGACTGTTACAATTAGAAAGACACTTCTTATCAGACTACTGCTCCAGGGCACTGCACAGGTAACAGTCTAAAACACACCCCAGTCTTTCTGAGGAAGGTCTATTTGCTTGTCCAAGAGCTTTGGCTTGAGAGGCAGGTTTCTGGTTTGGCACATTTATAGGGGTCTGTAGAGGGATCCTCAGAGAACACAGGCTGGTGGATGCAGTCTTTTGCTCTCCTTCTGCCTCACTCCAGCTCACTGGTATCTTCCAGAAAGGAGCTTATGCCCTGGCCTGGTGACCCAATTTTTGCAGTTCTGCCAGGAAACACCTCAACATCACCTTGATCTGGTGACCAACAAGGCTTATACTCATAGGTCCCACAGGACGTAACCATCATAAAAGAGTTCTTAGCTACCACCTACAGGGCACAGCAAGAGTCAACAGATTCAGGAGTTCAATCTTTCTAGGAGAGATTCCTATTAGCTTATCATCATAGCTGCAGCCTGAGGGGCAAGCTTCTAATTAAACACACATCTGAGGACTAACTGGAAACCTTTCCTGAGACCTTGAAGGACAGGCAATATCATCATACTCTCCCTTTGCCACACTTGAGTGCCAGTATTTCTCAGAGGGGAACTCTTATATGTGTATGGTATCCATTTTTACATCTGGTGTCCTGGTTTTTATGGCTGCTGCCCAAGGGACACACATTGATTCCCTAGCTCTGGTGGTCAGAGACACCTTCATTCCTGGGACCCACAGGACTGGAACAACTGGAGAGACAGTTCTTGACAGACTTCCACCCCTAGGGCACTACACAGACAGCAGAATGAAACACAACTCCAACCTTTCTGTAAAAGAGGCCTACTTGAGACTTTTCAAGATGGCAGCGTGAGAGGTGCAACGGAGAGCTCCTCCCAAAACCACAGACAGTACAAAAATATAGTTGATTAATACAACTAACCTTGGAAGAGCAACAAGAAAGAAGGCTGAACCAGACTGCAAACAGACCTCACCAACAGAGCAGACCTCACAAAACAGGGTAACAAAGGAAAGCCTTAATCTGGTGGGACCCAAGCCCTTCCCCCCACCCCCCCAGCTCACCGGCTGGAGGAAGAGAAATGGAGCAGGGAGGGGGTGAAAGCCTGGGACTGCTGGACCCGTAGCCCTGGAGATCTGCTTTGTGAGCAGAATCCTATAGTGTGTGGTGCTCTGGACGTTGGGGAGCTCGGACAGGCAGAGTGCTTGAGAAATTGACATTCCGGCCATTTGTGGAAGACGGGATCCACACCCGGCCACTCTGTGTCAGAGGAAAGGCAGGCAGTCTGAGAGGCTATCTTGCCGCAAAAGGGCTGCTGAATGCACAGGTTTGCACAGAGCTTGCTGTGCGGGAGAAGGGAGAGCTGGACAAGGTTGTCTGGGCATGTTCTGCCCAGCTGATTGGGAACATTGGGGAGCTTCAGGTACTCCATCCACCTGGCTGCCCACTCAGCTTGGAGGCCCCCCCACTGTAACACACACCCTGCCGAGGCTTCCTACTGGCCTGCAGGCACCAGCTGGCAAACCCGCAGTCACTGCACAGGCATTGTTAGATTCCCTTTAATACACAACCTTGAAGGAATATTAAGTTTCCTTTGACACACAGCCTTGAACTGTCTCCAGGCACAGCAGCTCCTTATTACTTACAGCAGCTGCACCCGAGTGTAGCAAAAGTCCCTATTGTCTGCGTCAGTTTCTGTTTCTCAGAAGTCACAAGGCTACTATCCTGCTCCCCAAGGCCCTAAATTCCTATATAAGCAGCTCCCCACTTGCTGCCGCTGCTGCTCTCTCCTTTCCGAGACAGCCATTTTGTCTATCTTCAGCTCCCCCCTTGCTGCTCTCTCTCTTTCGAGACAACCACTCTGCCTGTTTGTCTTACAGGGAATAAAACCACGCTGATGGAGTTCTCGTGTCCTTCTCTGCGAACGAGTGAGCCGGGTAGCTAAAAGAACCCTTTCATTGGCGTTTCCCCCTGGTTTAGGTTCTCCCAGTCACCTGCTCTTCCCTAGGAATTTGAGCTGCACGGGGAATCCAATAGCGCCCGGCCCCTCCGGACATGGGGGCTCCGCAGCACCCTCAATCTCCCTGAATGCGTCACCAGCATCCACCACCCGCGCCAAAGGAGCGGTGAGTCACCCTCCCCCATCAGTCCAGTTTCTCTCATCCCCAGGAGGCGAGAGACTTGCCCCCAGTCAGTTTCTCTCATCCCCAGCAGGCGAGAGACTTGCCCCCTAGATCCACAGTGGGTCAGTGACGCCCCCAGTCCACTAGTTTCTCCTGTCCCTCTTGCACCCCTACTAGGCCCACAGCAGGTCAGTGATGCCCCAGTCCCTCTCGTCCCCAGCAGGAGAGAGATGGCTCCCACTGTGACTCTTCCGTTTCCAGCAGGCTCCGTACTTTTGTACTCACCATCCTGGGGTGGTGCCGAAAGTCCTGGCACCAGGCACCTGCTGGCCCGCTTGCCTGGGGCAAGCTCACCCCTCCAGTGACAGTGGTGACGACCCTTCACTTGGAGTCGGGTTTCTCTCGGAGTTCTAAGCCCCCTAGGGATGCCTGGGGTGTGCTACAGACACTCCACTGTAAGAGTCATAATGGGAGAGTTCCCCTCCATCCCTGCCGATTCCCTGCTCAGCTGCCTCCTAAGCAATTTCAAAACTCTTCATTTACATCGAGATCTAAAACCCTCCAAATTAATTCGGCTCTGCAGCCAGATTTGGCCCCAATATCCTTTAGACAATAAAACAATTTGGCCTCAATATGGGTCCTTAGATCCTAAAGTCCTTCAGGACCTCCACAACTTCTGTGAGGTTCAGGCAAATGGAAGGAAATTCCCTGTGAGACAAACAGAATTTCCTATGCTCAAGCTTTCTTCTATCTTCAAAACAAGCCATCTCTATGTAGCTCTTGTCACCCCAAACATGTCTTTGCCGTCCTTTCAAGCTCTCCAAGTGCTTCCCCTTCCTCCCTAGACCCAGATCCTGCAGATGAACTGCCCCCTTGTCACTCAGCAGCCGAAGGCTCGGTCGATTCTCCTCCCCCACCTGCCTTTGTTCCCTCCACGGGACACAACCACCCGCCTCCAGTCTCACATCCAAATCCTCTGTTTCCAGCCTTACTCCTGCCACCCACAACCTATACCCCCCCCTCTTCCATCTCCTAAATCGCTTGCCTTCACCCCTCTGGCCCTCCCTTCTTCTCCTTCCACAGCCTTCATACCACCTCCCCCGCTCTCTCTTCACCATGACTCCTGTTCAGTCCCCTTGCCTCTAACTCAAATCTTTATATCAGTTTATCTGTCTGTGTATATGTTCTTTTATGAAAAGTATTGCTAATAAGGAGTACATCTCTGCTTGCTAGAAAAGATGTGTGTTTCATAAGAGAAAATATAAGGAATGGAAATTCATTTTGTTGAGAGTAAAAGAAAGTAACTGTTCTAAAATACAGCTTTTTATTTAAAGAGGGAGAACAGTGAATGTAAAAAAGAAAGTTGTAGAAAGTTTGTGGAAAAATTGACATGGTCATGCTATGTAAAGTTGAGGCAGGTGAGTCCTGATTCAAGTGCAAAGCAAGACTGGAGTTTTGTTTTCAGTTAAAAGACAGAGTTGTCTTAGACTGTTAGCCTGCTCTTAATGTTGAAAAGATTGCAAAGAGTTTTCTAATTGTTTTATCAAAGCAGTTTCTCATGCTTAAAGTCTCAATGAGTTCTCTGAGTATTTAAGAAAATGAAATCTTCATATTAAAAGGACTATAAGCCAAGTGTTGTTAACAACTAAGTAACCTGTATTTGCATTTAAGCCTTTTTATTGTCATTTTAGTTAAATACCTATAATTCTATTTAAGCAAATGCCTTAGAAACTTTCTTCTGACAACTTTCCAAAATCAAATTCAAAAAGGTACTTTTACCTGTAATTAACTCTGATATTTTCCAGAGGGCTCCTGGAACATGTCAGAGGAATTTTTTTCTCATTGGAGAAAGTATTTGGCTAAATTAGCTTATTTATCTGATATATAATTGCCTGGAAAACACTGCCAAAAAGAATGATGCTAAACTTTGTTGCTAGATGTTTTGTGTTGCAAAAATATCCAAATTTCCTTATGTCAACTGTCTTATAGTAATCTCTCAGAAAGTAAAGAAGTTCAAATGTTACTGATAAAGTGTTTTAAGCTTTTTCTTAAGCTGACAACAGTTTAGTAAATGACAATACCTTTATAAGCAGAATTGAAACATTTATCTTTCTCTCTACCTGATCCCTCCAGAATTTAAAAACTACTTCTAATAAAAATGAGGGTGATTTTAGAGAAAAGTATTGTTTCAATAATGCAGCCTTATCTATACTGAGTCCTAATACTAGTCATTGAGACATAAACTAAATTCAGAATTCTAGTTTCCCCAAGATATCTGGCTATGATTCTCGATTAGAGTTTTACTATTTCTTATCCTCATATTCAGCCATGCATTCATCAATCTCTTTGTCAAGTCTGTGCTTCCAGAATGGAAAATCCAACTCCAGATGTTACTACTTAACCTAATAACGTGATTTATTCTGTCTCACCTAGAAGCCATGAAACTACAAATAGTGATAGTAATAAAACCCAGGATGAAAACTCCCATCTTCTGAAACCCTCCTGACCAACCATTGATGGAGACCTAGCTGCACCCCTTACTGTGCCCCCTCTCAGCATGAAGCAGCCATTGCAGTCATCATCCCCTTTCCCTAGCAGCAGCTAAAGTCTCTACCTGTAGAAAAAAATGAGACAAGGACCATAGGCTTAAATCAACTCTGAGAGACATCCTACTTCCTCTCCTCATGCCTCTCATCATTTTCTGCCTTCTCCTACTCTTTGCTCCCTGCCTAATTAATCTTCTAAAAACCCTCATTCAAACTCAAATTTCAAAAACCACTAACCAAACAATCAATCAGTTAATTATGCAGGAGTACCAATGCCTTCCAATGGAAGAAAGATCCTGCCAGCAGACAATGCAGTGCTGACAGAAGCCTAAACCATCAGCCATACTTCGCCCCTCTTCCTGCACAAAGCAGCCAAATGAGCCAGCACCTCAACCCTATCCCCTGCACCCCGCTTCGCCCCTCTTCCCGCACGAAGCAGTCAGTTGATCCAGCACTTCGCCGCCCTTCCCTACACCTCGCATAAGAAATAAAAGAAAATGCGGGAATGTTAGATTCCCTTTAATACACAACCTTGAAGGAATATTAAGTTTCCTTTGACACACAGCCTTGAACTGTCTTGGGGCACAGCAGCTTCTTATCACTTATGGCAGCTGCACCCGAGTGTAGCAAAAGTCCCTATACTCTGCATCAGTTTCTGTTTTTCAGAAGTCACAAGGCCACCACTGTGCTCACCAATGCCCTAAATTCCTATATAAGCAGCTCCCCCCTTGCTGCTCTCTCTCTTTCGAGACAGCCACTCTGCCAGTTTGTCTTACAGGGAATAAAACCACGCTGACGGAGTTCTCGTGTCCTTCTTTGTGAGCGAGTAAGCGGGTAGCTAAAAGAACCATTTAAGGCATCAGGCCAGCCAGAGGGAGGCCCCACCTACAACAGCTAGAGACGCAAAGCACAGAGGTTTACATGTGTGTGCTTGGCCCACTGCCTCTGACACTGGAGAGAGGCACCACAGACAGGAATCACAAAAAAGATCTTTCCTCCTGCCAGGCACCAGCCCCACTACCCTACGACACCCAGCCTCACTCTAGGGGCTGAGCAGCTCTAGTGACTAGAGTTTCTGCACGCTAGTGGGCACCACACAGAAATATGAAACAACAAAAGAACATGGTTCAGACCCAAATCTCAAAAACCCAGAAAGAGGGTCAAATGAAACCGAACTCACCAATCTTCCTGAAAGAGAGTTCAAAATAAAACTTATAAACATCCTTATGGAGGTACAGAAAAATATTCAAGACCTCAAGAATGAATTTAAGTTGGAGATTCAATCATTAAGAAATTTTATATCTGAAATGAAACACACAATGGAGGAATTTAAAAGCACATTAGATGTAGTAGAAGAGATGGTAAATGGAATAGAAATTAGAGAAGAGGAATACAAAGAAGCTGAGGCACAGAAAGAATAAAGGATCTCTAAGAATGAAAGAATAGTGAGAACTGTGTGACCAATCCAATCGCAACAGTATTCACATTATAGGGGTACCAGAAGAAGAAGAGAGAAAAGGGGATAGAAAGTGTCATTAAAGAGGTAATTGCTGAAAATTTCCCCAACCTGAGGAAGTAGATAGTCTCTCAAGCCATGGAGGTGCACAGATCTCCCAACACAAGGGACCCAAGGAAGACGACATCAAGACATATAATAATCAAAATGGCAAAGATCAAGGACAAAGACAGACTTTTAAAAGCAGCTAGAGAGAGAAAAAAGATCACATACAAAGGAAAACCCATCAGGCTATCATCAGACTTCTCAACAGAAACCTTACAGGCCAGGAGGGAGTGGCATGATATATTTAATGCAATGAAGCAGAAGGGACTTGAACCAAGAATACTTTACCCAGCAAGGTTATCATTTAAATTTGAAGGAGGGATTAGACAATTTTCAGATAAGCAAAAGTTCAGAGAATTTACCTTGCACAAACCACCTCTACAGTGCATTTTGGAGGGACTACTATGAATGGAAGTATTCCTAAGGCTAAAAAGATGTCACCCAAGGGAAGGCAAAGAGTACAGAATATGATTCATAACACATAGAGAATGGAGGAGGGAGAAAAAGGAGGAAAAAAAAGAACCTTTAGGTTGTGTTTGTAATAGTATATGAAGTAAGTTAAAATAGACTCTTAGATAGTAAGGGAATTTCCCTTGAACCTTTGGTAACCATGAATCTAAAGCCTGCAATGGCAATAAGTTCATATCTATCGATAATAACCCTAAATGTAAATGGTATGAATGCACCAATCAGAGGATATAGAGTTACTCAATGGATAAAAAAAGACCCATCTATATGCTGCCTAGAAGAGACTCACTTCAAACCCAAAGACCTATGCAGACTGAAAGTAAAGGGATGGAAAAAGATATTTCATGCAACAAATAGGGAGAAAAAAGCAGGAGTTGCAGTACTTGTATCAGACAAAATAGACTTCAAAACTAAAAAAGTCACAAGAGACAAAGAAGGACATTACAAAATGATAAAAAGGTCAGTCCAACAAGAGGATATAACTGTTATAAATATCTATGCACCCAACACAGGATCACCTACATATGTGAAACAAATACTAACAGAATTAAAGGGAGAAATAGAATGCAATGCATTCATTTTAGGAGACTTCAACACACCACTCACTCCAAAAGACAGATCAACCAGACAGAAAATAAGTAAAGAGACAGAGGCACTGAACAACGTATTAGAACAGATGGACCCAACGGATATCTACAGAACACTCCATTCAAAAGCAACAGGATACACATTCTTCTCAAGTGCACATGGAACATTTTCAAGAGTAGATCATATATGAGGCCAGAAAAAGAACCTCAGTAAATTCAAATAGATTGAAATTATACCAACCAGCTTCTCAGATCACAAGGTTATGAAACTAGAAATACATTACACAAAGAAAATGAAAAGGCCCACAAACACGTGGAGGCTTAATAACATACTCCTAAATAATCAATGGATCAATGACCAAATAAAAACAGAGATTAAGCAATATATGGAGACAAATGACAACAATAATTCAACACCACAAAATCTGTGGGATTCAGCAAAGGCCATGCTAAGAGGGAAATATATTGCAATACAAGCCTACCTCAGAAAAGAACAATCCCAAATGAACAGTCTAAACTCACAGTTAATGAAACTAGAAAAGGAAGAACAATTGAGGCCCAGAGCCAGTAGAAGGAGGGACATAAAGATTTAAGGAGAATTAAATAAAATTGAGAAGAATAAAACAATAGAAAGAATTAATGAAAGCATGAGCTGGTTCTTTGAGAAAATAAACAAAATAGATAAACCGCTAGCAGACTTATCAAGAGGAAAAGAGAGTCTACACACATAAACAGAATCAGAAATGAGAAAGAAAAAATCACCATGGACACCACAGAAATACAAAGATTTATGAGAGAATACTATGAAAAATTACATGGTAACAAACTGTATAACCTAGAAGAAATGGACAACTTTCCAGAAAAATACAACCTTCTAAGGCTGACCCAGGAAGAAACAGAAAATCTGAATAGACCAATTACCAACAAAGAAATTGAACTGGTAATCAAAAAACTACCTAAGAACAAAACTCCTCGACCAGATGGTTTGACTGCTGAATTTTATCATTTAGTGAAGACCTAATACCCATCCTCATTAAAGTTTTCCAAAAAGTAGAAGAGGAGCGAATACTCCCAAATTCATTCTACAAGGCCAACATCACTCTCATACCAAAACAAGACAAAGACACCACAAGAAAAGAAAATTACAGACCAATATCCCTGAAGAACATAGATGCAAAAATGCTAACAAAAATACATCAAAAAGATCATCCATCATGATCAAGTGGGATTCATCCCAGGGATGTAAGGATGGTATAACATTTGAAAATCCATCAACATCATTCACTACATCAACAAAAAGAAGGACAAAAACCACATGATCATCTCCATAGATGCTGAAAAAGCATTCGACAAAATTCACCATTCATTCATGATAAAAACTCTCAAAAAAAATGGGTATAGAGGGCAAGTACCTCAACATAATAAAGGCCATATATGAGAAACAGCCAACATTATACTTAACAGCGGGAAGCTGAAAGCTTCTCCTTTAAGATCGGGAACAAGACAAGGATGCTCACTCTCCCCACTTACATACAACATAGTTCTGGAGGCCCTCACCACGGCAATCAGACAACACAAAGAAATAAAAGGCATTCAGACTGGCAAGGAAGAACTCAAGCTGTCCCTGTTTGCAGATGACATGATACTGTACATAAAAAACCCTAAAGAATTCACTCCAAAACTATTAGATCTAATATCTGAATTCAGCAAAGTTGAGGGATACAAAATTAATACACAGAAATCTGTTGCATTCCTATACACTAATGATAAACTAAGAGAAAGAGAAATCAGGAAAACAATTCCATTCACAATCACATCCAAATGAATAAAATACCTAGGAATATACCTAACCAAGGAAGTGAAAGACCTATTCCCTGAAAACTACAAGACACTCTTAAGAGAAATTAAAGAGGACACTAATAAATGGAAATTCATCCCATGCTCTTGGCTAGGAAGAATTAATATTGTCAAAATGGCCATCTTGCCTAAAACAATCTACAGATTCAATGCAATCCCTCCAAAAATACCTACAGCATTCTTCAGTGAATTAGAGCAAATATTTCTAAAATTCATATGGAATGGCAAATGACCCCGAATAGCCAAAGCAATCCTGAGAAGGAAGAGTAAAGCAGGGGGAATTATGCTCCCTGACTTCAAGCTCTGCTATAAAGCCACAGTAATCAAGACAATTTGGTACTGGCACAAGAACAGAACCATAGACCAGTGGAACAGAATAGAGAGCCCAGATATAACCCAAGCATATATGGTCAATTAATATATGATAAAGGAGCCATGGATATAGTGGGGAAATGACAGCCTCTTCAACAACTGGTGTTGGCAAAACTGGACAGCTACATGTAAGAGAATGAAACTGGATTACTGTCTAATCCCATACAAAAGTAAACTCAAAATGGATCAAGGACGTGAATATAAGTCAAGAAACCACAAAACTCTTAGAAAAAAATATAGGCAAAAATCTCTTGGACATAAACATGAGCAACTTCTTCATGAACATATCTCCCCGGGCAACGGACACAAAAGCAAAAATGAACAAGTGGGACTATATCAAAATAAAAAGATTCTGTGCAGGAAGGATACCATCAGTAGAACAAAAAGACATTCCACAGTATGGGAGAATATATTCATTAATGACATATCTGATAAGGGGTTGACATCCAAATTATATAAGAGCTCACACACCTCAACAAACAAAAAGCAAATAAGCCAATTAAAAAATGGGGAGAGGAGCTGAACAGACACTTCTCCAAAGAAGAAATTCAGATGGCCAACAGGCACATGAAGAGATGTTCCACATCACTAGTCATCAGAGAAATGCAAATTCACACTAGTTAGGATGACCAACATCCAAAAGACAAACAACAACAAATGTTGGTGAGGATGTGGAAAAAGAGGAACCCTCCTACACTGCTGGTCGGAATGTAAATTAGTTTAACCATTGTGGAAATCAGTATGGAGGTTCCTCAAAAAACTCAAAATAGAAATACCATTTGACACAGGAATTCCACTCCTAGGAATTTACCCTAAGAATGCAGCAGCACAGTTTGAAAAAGACATATGCACCCCTATGTTTATCGCAGCACTATTTACAATAGCCAAGAAATGGAAGCAACCTAAGTGTCCATCAGGAGATGAATGGATAAAGAAGAGGTGGTACATATACACAGTGGAATATTATTCAGCCATAAGAAGAAAACAAATCCTACCATTTGCAACAACATGGATGGAGTTAGAGGGTATTATGCTCAGTGAAATAAGCCAGGAGGAGAAAGACAAGTATCAAATGATTGCACTCATCTGTGGAGTATAAGAACAAAGCAAAAACTGAAGGAACAATACAGCAGCAGACTCACAGAACCCAAGAATGAACTAACAGTTACGAAAGAGACTGGGGAGGATGGGTGGGAATGGAGAGATAAGGGGGAAAAGGGGCTATTATAATTAGCACACATAATGTAGCAGGGATGGGGGTGCAGTGAGGGGATATGGGGAAGGCAGTATAATACAGAGAAGACAAGTAGTGATTCTATAACATCCTACTATGCTGATGGACAGTGACTACAATGGGGTATGTAGTGGGGACTTTATAATAGGGGGAGTCTAGTAACCATAATGTTGCTCATGTAATTGTATATTAATAATAGCAAAATAAAGAAAAAGAGGCCTACTTGCTACTCTTGAGGCTTCATTCAGCCCTAAGGGCAAGCTTCAGGTTTGGTGCCTAGAGCCTCCAGGGGTACTCTCTGGGAATGTACACCAGAGGATATCATCTTTGCACTCTCCCTCTGCCTCACTACAGCTCACTGGTATCTCCCAGAAAAGAACTTGAACACATATCTAGAGCCCTGATCTTTGCAACTGTTATTCACAGGACACACCTAGATCACCTGACTCAAGTAGCCACTAGGGCTTACACTTGCATTCCAACAGAACTGTATGTATTAAGCATTCTTTAAAAGTTTCTGCCTGAAGGCCTGGGTTCCAATCAGCCTCAATCTAGCTGCTGCCTGAGATCTTCCCAT
This sequence comes from Smutsia gigantea, assembly GCA_032199065.1. Classification (NCBI taxonomy): domain Eukaryota; kingdom Metazoa; phylum Chordata; class Mammalia; order Pholidota; family Manidae; genus Smutsia; species Smutsia gigantea. Next base: position 165,031 of record JAVSCE010022620.1, on the reverse strand, counting down.
TTGGAACACTAACTGGTCTTGGCACAAACTTAAATACTGGGTACTATTAAAAATAAAATAGGTTCTTTGGACAATCACAGAGAATTTAAAGAAAACCAAGAACTGGAGCGAGGTTGAATGACAAGGTTAACCAGTTACATAAGGCCAACCCTTCAAAACTGGGAGAGGTTGCTGTTCAACCTAATGCACAGAAACCAATACAGAGAGTAAAACAAAGTGAAGAAACAGAGGGATGTGTTCCAAACAGGTTTTTGAAGAAAAACATAAAACCTCAGAAAAAATATTAATGAAACAGATGAGTAAGTTATCATATAAAGAGTTCAAAGTGATGGTCGTAAAGCTGCTCACTGAACTCAGGAGAATAATGAAAGAACACAGTGAGCATGTCAACATAGAGATGGAAAATATAAGAAAATCCCAAACTGAACTGAACAATGTCACAGAACTGAAGAATACAGTATCTGAACTGAAAAATACACTAGAGGGTTCAACAGCAGACTAGATGAAGCAGAAGAAAGCATCAGTAAACACAAAGAGCAGAGGAAGCCACCCAACCAGAGCAGAAAAAGAAAAAATAATGAAAAAAGTGAAGAAAGTTTAAGGGACCTAAGGGACAACATCAAACAGACTAACATTCACATTATAGGTGTTCCAGAAGGAGAAGAGAGAGAGAAAGGAGCAGCAAATTTATTTAGAGACATAATAGCAGAAAACAGACCCTCCACCTTAAAAAAAATGAACCCAAAGAATGAATCTGAATGAATCCAAATAAAATGAACCCAAAGAAACACACATCAAGCCACATTATAATTAAAATGTCAAAAGTTAAAGACGAGGAGAAAAAAATCTTAAAAGCAGCAAGAGAAAAAGGGAACCCCCATAAAGCTATTAGCAGAAACTTTACAAGCCAGAAGGGAGGGGCATGATATATGCCAAGTAGTGAAAAAAAATTTCCAACCAAGAATACTCTATCCGACAAAGTTATCATTCAGAGTTGAAGGAGAGATAGTTTTCCAGACAAACAAAAGTTAAAAGAGCTCATTACCACTAAACCAGCCTTATAAGAAATGTTAAATGGACTTCTTTCCACTGAAAAGAAAGGGTAAATTAGGAGAAAGGGTAAATTCTGAAAAGAAATTAGTAACAAGAAAACATATGGAACTATAAATCTCACCAATAAAGGTAAATATATAGTAAAGGTAGTGGAATAATCACTTATAAAGCTAGTATGAAGGTTAAAAACAAAAATAGTGAAAGTAACTGTAACTACAATAATTAGTATAGGGATACATAAGATAAAGATATAAAATGTGACATCAAAAACATAAAATATGGAGGTGAGAGTGAAAATGTAGGGTTTTAGAACACATTCAAACTTAAGTTGTATCAAATTAAAATAAACTGTTATAAATTAAATTAAAATATAAGTTTTTATATGTAAGCTTCATGGTAACCACTAAGCAAAAACCTACAGCAGATACACAAAAGATAATGAGAAAGGAATCTAAGTGAATCACTAAAGAAAGTCATTAAACCACAAAGGAAGAAAGCAATAGAAGAAGAAAGGAATAAAGAATAATTACAAAAAAGCCAGAAAACAATCACTAAAATGGCAATAAGTACATACCTATCAATAGTTAAATGTAAGTGGGCTAAATTTGCCAATCAGAAAAGAGAGAGACTGAATGGATAAAAAACAAGACTCATCTATATTCTGGCTGCAAGAGGCTCACTTCAGGTGTGAAGATATCAGACTGAAGGTGAAAGGATGTAAAAATATATTCCATGCAAACAGAAACCAAAAGAAAGCTGGGACAGCTATATTTATATCAGACAGACTGGTAAGAGACAAAGAGGGCATTACATAATGATAAAGGGGTCAAGCCAACTGGAGGATATAACATTTGTAAATATTTATGCATCCAACATGGGGCACCTATATGTATATAAAGCAAATATTAACAGACAAAAAGGAAGAAATACACAGCAATGTAATAATAGTAGGGACTTAAACACCTCATTCAATCAATGGATAGATCATCCAGATAGAAAATCAAAAGGAAATATAAGCTTTAAGTGACATATTAGACCAGATGGACTTAACAGATATATACAGAACATTCCATCTAAAAGCTGCACAATACACATTCTTCTCAAGTGCACATGGAATATTCTCCAGGATAGATCATATGGTAGGCCACAAAACAAGTCTTGACAATTTTAAGAAGACTGAAATCACATCAAGCATCTTTTTTGACCACAATGGTATGAAATTAGAAATGAATTACAAGAAGAAAACTGGAAAATTCACAAATATGTGAAGATTAAACATGCTACTGAACAACCAACAGTTCAACAAAAAGCAAAAGCAAAATCAAAAAATACTTTGAGGCAAATGGAAATGGAAGTTCAACATACCAAATTTATGGAATGCAGCAAAAGCAGTTCTAAGACAGAAGTTCATACTGATAAATGCCTACCTTAGAAAAGAAAAATCTCAAATAAACAACCCAACTTCACACCATAAAGAACTAGAAAAAGAACAAATGAATCCCAAAGATAGTAGAAGAAAATAAATAAATCAGAGCAGAAATAAGAGAAATAGACACTAAAAAGACAACAGAAAAGATCAATGATATCAAGAGCTGGTTCTTTGAAAAGTTAAATAAACAAACCTTTAGCTAGATTCACCAAAGGAAAAAAGAGAGCTGAAAAAAATCAGAAATGAAAAAGGAGATGTACAACTGATAACACAGAAATACAAGGGATCATAAGAGACTACTATGAACAATTATATGCTTGCAAATTGGACAGCATAGAAGAAATGGGTAAATTCTTAGAAACATAATCTTTCCAAGACAAAACCAGGAAGACATGGAAAATCTGAACAGATCAAGTATAGTAATGAAATTGAGTCAGTAATCAAAAACCTCCCAACAAATACAAGTCCATCACCAGATGGATTCACAGGTGAATTCTACCAAACAGTTAAAGAAGAGTTAATATTCCTACTCAAACTATTTAAACTATTCAAAATATAGAAGAGAAAGGAATGCTTCCAAATCCATTTTATGAGGCTAGCATTACCCTGATGCCAAAACCAGACACTCTAACAACAACAAAAAATTACAGACCAATATCCCTAATGAACAGAGATGCAAAAATCCTCAACAATGTATTAGCAAACTGAATTTAAAAATACATCAAAAGGATCATTGTGACCAAGTGGGATTTATTTCAGGGATGCAAGAATGGTTCAGTATCTGAAAATGAATCAATATGATAAACCCTTAACAAAAGGAAGGATAAAAACCATATGATCATCTCAATAGATGCTGAAAAAGAATATGACAAAATTCAACATCCATTCATGATAAAAACTCTCAAGAAAGTGGGTATAGAGGGAACATACCTCAATGTAACAAAGGCCACATATGACAAACCCACAGCTAACATCATACTCAACGCCAAAAAGAAGAAAGCTTTTCATCTAAGATCAGGAACAAGACAAGGATGCCCACTCTCACCACTTTTGTTATGGAAAAACTGGAAAAGCTGGACCGGATTGCTGATGGAAGAACCAAGTGGCACTCGGAGGTCTTGGAGGGTTGAGGTTTTATTTCACAAAAGCAGGCTCAGAGGGGAGTAATCTCCCAAAGTCTGAGCCCCGAGCAGAAGCAAGGGGAGCAATTTATATCATTTTGGCATGTGCAGCAAGCAGGGTGAAAGAGGAGCCCAGAGAAGGAGGGGAGTGGGCAGCTGGGAGTGCCCTGCTGATTTTGCCAATGAAGAGCCCAGGGCCCAGAGGAGTGAGGAAAATAAGCGATTTGCTGACCTTGACGGCTGTGTTGAATACTTTCCTTATCACTCCCCACTCTGATGCTCCTTTAAACACTTCGTTTTAGGGGGCGTCATCTTGGTTTATGATAGGGTCATAATGGCTTTGCATATACATGAACTGTATGGAGGAAATGGCATTTCTTGATAAAGTTAATGCACCAGTTAAGGATACAGGGTCCTACCAATAGCCCAAGGAGTAAAAGGGCTGCTGGACGAGCAAGGTCAGTTAACAGTTGCCAGCCACAGGTTTCATTCAAACTATTCTTGAAACCAGGACTTTTTGAGGAACAGTTCAGTTAGAGGGGGCAGTGGCAGAGTGTCCCATGCCCAGTATGAAAGAACTTATTCCAGTGAGGGCCAGGATTCACGGTGTGCAGGTGTTTATTAGTCAGAGGGTAATTGTTGGATATGGAAGCAGAGAGGATTCTGGAGGTTTGGCTGGGCCTTCCACTGATGTATGTCTTTGTTAGGACTATGGGCCTTTTTTATTCTGGGATGATGGACCCACGGAGTGATGCCTGCAATTTTAAGGGCAGTAGGAGTGGTTAGAACAACAACGTGGGGATCAGTCCACTGAGATTTGAGGGGGTCACTTTTTTGATATTTAACCCAGACTGAGTCCCCAGCCTGGAAGGAATGTACTGGGGTCCCTAAGGAGATAGGAGCTTTCTGTGCTATATTGCTGCAGCTTATTTAGGGTAGCTCCCAAGGCTTGGAGCTGTTCTCTTACTCCCTTATCTCTTATCTGGTGTAGGTTCCCTGAGATACTTCCTAGACACTGGCGAGGCGGTGGGGATCTATACATTAATTTAAAAGGGGAAAAGCCTTGAGTCCCAGGTATGTAGCAAGCACGCAGGAGAGCCAGGGGCAGTAGGTCCAGCCACAGGAGGCCAGTTTCTTGGCAAAACTTAGCTAGTGTTCCCTTGCGAGTGCGATTCATTTGCTCCACTTTCCCTGAACTTTGTGGCCTGTATGCAGTGTGGAGTTTTCAGGTAATGTTGAGAGATTCAGTTAAAATCCGTACTGCATCTGTTACAAAGGCAGGTCCATTGTCACTCTGAATTGTAGATGGTAGGCCAAACCGGGACACAATTTCTCAGGAGGACTTTGGCTACCTCCCAGCTTTGTTCTGTCCTGGTTGGAAAGGCTTCAACCCACCCAGAGTATGTACACATTATTACTAGGAGGCATCTGAGTCCTCTGCTTGGCTGGACATCTGTGAAGTCTATCTCAAGGTCTTTAAAGGGGGCAACTCCTGCTCTTTGGACAGCTGGTGGGGGTCGTGGTGCAGATCCAGTGTTATTTCTGGTGCAAGTCACACACTGCTCACTTATTGCTCAGCATAATGCTGGCAACTGGCCAATGTAGTACTGCTTTTTGAGGAGGGCTTCCAGCGCAGTTTTTCCTAGATGGGTGAGCTGATGATATTTGCTGACTACATGCCTTTCAGTTGCAGTTGGGACAAAGATGCGTCTGTCAGGTAGCATCTACCACCCTTTTATAGTTAGGGTGACTCCTTCACCCATAGCCCAGTCTTTCTCTTTTTCAGTGTACTTGGATGGAGGGGCCTCCACTGCGGGTGTCAGGGCTATGGTGAGGAAAGGAGCTTTACCTGTTTTTTTATTGGCAGCTGCTTTAGCTGCTTTGTCTGCTAGCTGATTCCCCTGTGTTATAGGGTTGTTTTTCTTTTGGTGTTCTTTGCAATGCAGAATTGCTACGTTTTTGGGGAGCCAGACAACCTTGAGGACCTTTAGTATTGTGCCAGCCAAGAGTTGGAGAGGAAGCGGTGTCCTTGTGTGTTCATGAGGGACACAACAGCATAGGGGACCTTGACATTTAGGGTTTTTTTTTGTCCCAGGGTAAGTTTATCTGCTTTTCTAATAAATAGAACTGTGGCTGCCAGTGTCCTGAGGCAGGGTGGCCATCCTGCTGCAATAGAGTTCAGTCTTTTGACAGGTGTGAGATCGGCCGCTGCCAGGGCTTAACAGTCTGTGTGAGAAGTTTGAGGGTCACTTTTTTTTATGTACAAAGAGATTGAAGGGCTTTTTTATATCTGGCAGGTCTAGGGCTGGTGCCTGTTCTAAAGCAGCCTTTATTTCTAGGAAGAAGGCTTTCACCTTTTCTGTCCAGACAGGGGACTCTCAGTCTGGCCCTTCCCAGGAGGCTGTAGAAGGGTGTTGCCATTGCTGAGAATCTGGGAAGCCAGATTTGGCAGAACCCAGGGGTCCCCAAGAATTCTCGTATGCCCTTCTTTGTCTGGGGCTGGGGTAAGGAGGTAATGGCCATCTTTTTCCTCTCTGGCCCTAGTGCCCTTTTCCCTTGGATGAGGAGGAAGCCCAAGTACCAGACTTGCTGCTGGCAAACTTGTGCTTTTTCATGAGGCTCAGTATCCTGGGTTTGACAGGAGTTGCAGGAGGGCTTTTGTGCCTTTTGCACAGTTTTCCTGGGTGTCACTGGCAAGGGGGAGGTCATTTATGCACTGCAAGAGGGCACAGCACGTGGCTTCCCTCAGAAAGCTAGCAAGATCTGAGGCCAATGCCTCTCCAAAGACAGTGAGTGAGTTCTTGAGCCCTTGTGGAAGCCGTGTCCATGGTTAACTGCATCTGCCATCCCGTATCCGGTTCAGTCTATTCGAAGCCTTTGGGGAGCCAGCCAGAGGCAGAAGAAGGCATCCTTTAAGTCTAGGCAAGTGAACCATTTGGCAGACCCCGGGATCTGGCTGAGGAGGGTATACAGATTTGGGACCACCAGGCATAAAGAAACAGTCACTTCGTTAATGGCTTGCAGGTCTTGAACAGGCCGGTGCCCTCCTCCTGGCCTTTTGACTGGTAGAAGTGGGGTGTTCCAGGGCGACTGACACTCGATTAGAATTCCTGCCTCTCTGAGTCTGATCAGGTGTTCCTGGATGCCTGCTCTCGCCTCTTGTGAGAGGGGGTACTGCCACTGTCTTTGTGGCTGGGCCTCCAGAGTCAATTCTACAATGAGAGGGGCTCAGTTACGAGCAAGTCCTGGTGGGTTGTTTTCAGCCCATACTGAAGGGAAAGCAGCTCTGAATTTAGATGGGCTACTTGAGAGGGTCTGGACACAGTATAGCTTCCACTCCTCTTCCCTAGGTGTGTTATTGCTAGTATGAGGGACTCTGGCTCTTCTTGGCCTGAGATTAGTTTGACACTGGTGCATCCAGTTGGTTTAAAAGTTATTTGGGCTCCGAGCTTTGAGAGTATGTCTCAGCCAAGGAGAGGAATGGGGCACTCGGACAGGTAGAGAAATTTATGTTGGACTTTGTGGCCTCCAAGTTCACATTGGCAGTCTTGGCAAAAGTGTTGCTGGACTGCTTATGTCCCAGTGGCTCCAAGAATAGTTGCAGTCTTTTCATTGAAGGGGGCTACAGGGAGGTTGACCACAGAGTGTTCTACCCCTGTGTCAACCATAAAAGTCATGTTTTGGCCCTCCACTTTCATTTTGACCATGGGCTCATGGGGGCCGAGAGTGAGAGAGCCCAGTGCTTGTCAGTCTGAGTCTGTTCGGCCAGGCCAATGAGCCTTTCCCTCTGAGGCTCCTCCCTGTAGTGACTGGGCTCTGGGCATTCATTCTTCCAATGCCCCTTCTCTTCACAGTAAGCACACTGGTCCTTGGCTAGTGGGGGATCCTAGGCATCCCCCCTCTTGGCAGCCGGCTTTTCTCTGCCTTTTGGTCATCTCTTTCTTTTAGGGCAGTTGCCAGAAGACTGGCCTTTTTCTTCATTCTTCTTTCAGCCTCCCTGTCAGCCTGAACTTCTCTGTTAAATATACTTTGTTGGCAATTTCAGTCAGCTGAGTGATATTCATCCCGGCAAAGCCCTCAAGTTTTTGGAGCTTTTTTTTGATGTCTGGGGCAGCTTGGGCTACAAATGAGATGTTGACCATTTGTGGGCTCCCAGGTGACTCAGGATTGAAGGGTGTAGACACGATGAGCTTCACACAGTCTTTCATAATAGTCCCCAGGAGACTCTACTGGTTGTTGAGTGACTAAAGATACTTCAGTCATGTTTATAGGCTTCCTGGACCCAGCTTTGCTCCCCTGGAGGAAGGCGTCCTGATATTGGTGAATCTGGTGCTGTCCCTCAGGGGTGATGAAGTCCCACTCAGGGTGCTCCTTGGGGACAGTGATTTCAGCCCATGAACCCTGATCAAGGACCCCAGCTGGTGCGTGTTTTTCCAGGTATTGCCAAGCCCCTCTTATAATTTGCTTCCTATCTTCTGTGTTGAACAGGGTGAGGAGAAGATGTTGGCAGTCTTCCCAGGTTGGCCAATGGGTTTGGAAGAGAGATTCCATGAGATTAATCAGGGCTTGTGGCTTCTCTGAGTAAGATGGGGTGTTGTGTTTTCATTTGAGGAGGTCAGTCTTGGAGAAGGGTTGATAGTAAAGCATGGACCTGCTGGGCTGGATGGTTCCACCTTCATCACACCTCTCAGGCTTCCACGTCTCCTGCACTGGCATCTGAAGGGTGCCTGCTCCCAGCCAAGAGCACAGTCTGGCTGCTGTGCCAGGGGACAGTGGGTCCACTGGTTCTGGAGATGGCAGGGAGGCTGACGGGGGCGGGGGTTGTCTGGGACCAGGGGCTGGGTGCTGACAGCCTTGGGGGCACATAAGGTGGGGACAATATTGGCTCTTCCTCTGGATCACCAGCAAGAATTTGCAGAGACTCAAGCTTCTGTTGATCCTTTGTAGACTGCTTTGTTGAGGCGAGTAAGACCCTACCTTGTCCCCGCCTGTTGCAAGCCAATTGCACCTGAGGGGGAAGGGTCTGGGCAACTCCTAACTGGGAGTTAATGTATGGCAACTGATTAGGATGACCTGGATCTCTAGTGATGACCCGCCAGACTCAATGGATTGTTGGGAAATCTAGGGTTCCTTCTGGAGGCCATCATACACTAAAGGTGGGCTATTTGGATTCACACAGGGTTTTTAACCTGCCGGGAGTTAATTTTACTCCGTAGCCTCCTGAAAATCCCTTCCTGAAATTTTTGATCATGGTGTTGAGAACTGTGGGTTTGTTGTGTCCTGACCCCATGATGTGTCTCTGTAACGGTGCCATGACAACAGACAAGGGAGGGGGTACCCCCTTCAGAGAGACCAGTCAGATGCCCGTCTGCTCACTTTCCTTGCAGAGAATTTGGTCAGCCTTGACTACGGTGCACCCATATAAGTCCCAGGCCAAGTCAGCCGAAGCTGAGTCACTGTTATGTCATGGCAGCCAACCACGCACCCAGCAAAGGGCTCACTAGGACTCCACAGTGCGGGCTGTGGAATCACAGATTCAGGGTAGACTGAATGGCAGCCGCCCTGCACACTCACTCACACACTCAGACCAGAGTTTAAACATTCCCCCCCATGGAAATGCCTACCTGTGAGACTTCTAAGAACTCTCCGAGAGGTGATCAGGTCCCCTTCCACCCCAACAGGTGGGAACTGGCCAGGTCAGGGGCCCCAGGGCCTCACCGGATTCGACGTAGGAACCATGTCCTCACCTGCCAAGCCTCCTTGAGTCCGGCGGGAACAGCGGAGTGGGGCTGGCCCAGGGTGACCAGGCAGGAGACTGCCAAAATACCAGGCAGGGCGTGCCTTCTCCGTTTTGATCGCCTGTTCAGTCACCGCCCCGCCATTGCCCCAAACTGGTGGCAACAATGGGCCACAGCATTTGAGCTTCCTGGTCAGGGAACCAAATGTTACAGAAAACCTGGAAAACCTGGACTGGATTGCTGATGGAAGAACCAAGCAGGACTCAGAGGTCTTGGAAGGTTGAGGCTTTATTTTACACTGGTGGGCTGAGAGAGGTAAATCTCCCAAAGTCTGAGCCCCAAGCACAAGCAAGGGAGCAATTTATATCATTTTGGCATGCGCAGCAAGCAGGACGAAAGGGGAGCCCAGAGAAGGAGGGGAGGGGGGAACTGGGAGTGCCCTGCTGATTTTGCCAACGAAGAGCCCAGGGCCCGGAGGAGTGAGGAAAAAAGAGGTTTACGGACCTTGATGGCTGTGTTGAATATTTTCCTTACCACTTTTATTCAACAAGTATTGGAAGTCCTAGCCAGAAAAATTAAACAAGAAAAAGAAATAAATGGTATCCAAACTGAAAAGGAATAAGTAAAACTGTCACTATTTGCAGCTGACATAATGTTATAACAGAAAACCCTAAAGACTCCACAAAAAAGTAAGAATAAATGAAGTCAGTAAAGTTACAGAATACAAAATTATTATACAGAAATCTGCTACATTCTGTATACTATCAGAAAGAGAAATTAAGAAAACAACATTTACATTTGTATCAAAAAAGAATAAAATATCTAGGAATAAGTTTAACCAAGGAGTTGAAAGACCTATACACTGAAATCCACAAGATACTGATGGAAAAAACTGAAGACACAAATAAATGGAAAGATGTTCTGTGCTCATGGGTTGGAAGAATTAACATTATTTAAATGTTCTTAACACCCAAAGCAATTTATAGATTCAATGTATTCCCTATCAAAATTCTAATGGCATTTTTCATATAACTAAAAAAACGATTCTAAAATTTGTATGGAACCACAGAGGACCCTGAATAGCCAAAACAATCTTGAGAAAGAACAAAGCTGGAGATATCATGCTCCCTGATTTCACACTATATCACAAAGCTATAGTAATCAAAGCAGTATGGCATTGGCATAAAAATAGACACATAGCAAATGGGACAGAAGAGAGAGCCCAGAAATAAACCCGTGTATATATGGTCAATTAATTTAAGAAAAAGGATGCAAGAAAATGCAATGAGGAAAGGAAAGTCTTTACAATAAATGGCATTGGGGAAACCAGACAGCAACACGAAAAAGAATGAGACTGGTCTATCTTACAACATACACAAAAATTAACTCAAAATGGATTAAAGGCTTGAATGTTAAGACCTGAAAGCATAAAACTCCTGGAAGAAAACATGGGCAGTATGTCTTTGACAGCAGGTTGGTAATGACTTTTTGCATTTCACACCAAAAGCAAAGACACAAAAGCAAAATAAACAAATGGGACTATACCAGATTAAAAAGCTACACAGGAAAGGAAACTACCAACAAAATTAAAAGGTAACCTACTGAATGAGAGAATTTGCAAATCCATATATCTGATAAAGGGCTAATATCCAAAGTAAAGAAAGAACTCAAACAACTCAATAGCAAAAAATAGACAATCCAATTTAAAAATGGGTGGAGGACCTGAACAGACATTACTCCAAAGAAGAAATACAAATGGCCAACAGGCACATGAAAAGATGCTCCACATTGCTAATCATCAGGGAAATTCAAATCAAAACCACAATGAGATATCACCTCACACCTGTGAGAATGGGTATTATCAAAAAGACAAGAAATAACAGTATTGGCAGAGATGTGGAGAAAAGGAAACCCTGTGCACTGTTGGTGTGAATATAAATTGGTGCAGCTACTATGGAAAAATAGTATGGAGATTACTTAAAAAAAAAAAGAATTACCATATGATCCAGTAATTCTACTCCTGGATATTTATCCAAAGAAAATGAAAACAGTAACTTGAAGAGAGATATATGCACCTACATGTTCATCACAGCATTATTTACAATAATCAAGATATGGAAACAACTTAAGTGTCTGTCAACAGATGAACTGATAAGAGATGAGGTGATATATATTTATACACAATAGAATATCATATGGCCATAAAAAAGAATGAAATCATGCCCTTTGTGACAACATGGATGGGCCTTGGGGGCATTACATTAAATGAAATAAATCAAACAGTGAAAGACAAATACCATATGATCTCAGTTATATGTAGAATCTTAAAAGAAAAAAAAAACAAGCTTATAAGCGCAAAGAACAGATTTGGTGGCTACCAGAGTGGGGAGGGCAGGGAAGGTTTTAAAATGAGTAAAGGGAGTCAAAAGGTACAAACTTTCAGTTATAAAATACATAAGCATTGGGGATATAGTGTACAGCATGGCAACTATAGTTAAAAATATTGTACTGCATATTTGAAAGTTGCTAAAAGAATAAATCTTCAAAGTTCTCATCACAAGAAAAATATCAATAGTTGGCTGTGCATAAATGTTGACTTGGTCTCTGATTAATATTATGGAAATAATTAGAGTTGGTTCCAATGGAGTGGTCTTTCCTGGTTGCTTAATTTCAAGGAGCACAAATCTAAAATTCAACATGAATAGACATATCAGGACACTGGGTGATAGTCACCATTCTGAATGATCGTTGTCATCCTGTTTGTGTTTGTCACTAGAGTTTTAGTTAAATTCTTAACAGTCTCATGTTTGAAATTTTTGTCTTTTCCTGATTTATAAAGAAGCCCCATTCAGGGGGAAAAATTTCAAAGTAATTACCATGGAGTGGTCACATTATTTCAGTATTTGTCATGGACCATCTTTATCCCTGTAGAACACATGTGTCCTCATTCCACTGCATTGCTCTGTGCAAGCAAGACCCTTGATGCTGCTCTTGACACAGCCAACATCATTCTTTTAAGCATCATAAAACATATTGACAAAAAAATAATTCTGCAACATTAATCTACTGAACTGAGACACATGTCAAGTTAATGTCAAAGCTAGACTGGCAAAGCACTAGAATGTTAGAATAGAGTCTGCATTTCTTCACTCTAGTTGTTAGTTAAGCACTCATATTTCTGATTTTATAATTCTCTTTAGGAAGCCGATACATACTTCAAAATCCATGAGCACTATTGGAGTACTTCTCTTTTGACCTAGAAAGAGCAAACTATAATAGGTTTCCTGCTGCATTAATTCACACACACAAAAAAACCTATTTGGTAAATATAGTTATTTAACATCTCTATTTCCATTTTCATTATGAAAAATGTGAAAATGAAAAAACTAAGCCTTACATTTTGCCTAGTGCTTCTACATACAGAACTCATTTCAGTCATTAGGTAAGAAAGGAAGGTCTGGACCAGGCACCAGAAACTGAATTCAAGATGTCTAGCACTCTGTCATTAGCCCTGGCAACCTGCTAAGAAATATTAATATTCTCCCTCCACAGTCAAACTTATTCATGTCTGAAATGGCCTCAGAGTAAAAAGCCTACACCAACTCATTTATATCAGCTGCATAAATAGTCATTTTTACAAGTTTCAAAAAACAAACAAAAGACACTTCAATAAAATGGAAAAGGGAATTGCCAGTATTGGTACTGTAGTTTATTCTATGAGAATCTAATTAGAATACTTTCCTACAGAACATTAAAGTGTGATGGGAAGAAATGGGCAACTTTGCTAAGCTGGGCTCACAGAGTTAAATATATTAACTATACTTTTAAAATCCTGTATTCACTGTCTTACTTCCTGATTAAATTTCAGAAAGATTCTCAAAAAGCTTCAGACTCTCTTACCTTCCAATATGTCTATACATGATGCCAGGGTTCTTGTTCATGCAGCCAAAGAATGAGCTTCACAAACACCCAAGGTAGGAGCACAAGGTACAGGCTTTTATTTAGAAATAAAGTGAGAGAAAAGAGCTCCTGGCTCATGCCAGAGGGGACAAGAGAGCCTGGTGTGGTGCGTTGTCTAGGGATTTTATAGGCAAATGAGGATTTTTTTGAGAACATGAAGAAAAAGGCTTAGGGGTGTGGACCTGCTAAGTGGTGTCTGAACACCCAGAATTAACTTAACACAAGGAATTGTCCCGCCCCGATCTCTCTCCAGGATACTGGCATACTGGGTCTTGGTCTAGGAGCATATCAAAAGATGGCCTGCCCAGCCCCCAAGGTGGGCTGAGGTAACGTCTGTTTGCTAAAGAGAAAGTCAAGAATCTTGCTTCTTAAACTTCCTGGGTGTTAAAATGCAATCTTACCTTTAAGGTGGAATCTTTCCTGCCTTTTACTGTGTGTTTACAGCTGGGTCTGCATGCTAAATTAGTTGCCCAGTTTGCAAAACCACCCCATCAGATCTGAAAGAGGAAAGACAGCACATAGGCCTGGGCCTTTTAGCATGCTAAAGTGAATCTTACACATGATTAAAAATGATTAACATGATAAAAACATGTGATACTCTTCTTTATCTGGGGAACATTAACTGATTTAACTGAAGAATGACCCTAGAGCTTAATGTTTAACACAGAGTTTTGGTAGGGGGTTTCCTTGCATGCAGTTACATTGCTCTGACTGCAAATATTCTGCCTTGCTTTTTCCAGAGGCCCTCACCCTATTCTGTCTAAGCCCATGGTCCCTGTATCTTACAGACAATTATGTGTGGATGAAATGTTTTCAGGGCAAGTAACTAAATTAATAGTATTTAGTTGGGTCCTATTTTTATTGATAGCTGCTAGAACTATATTTTGTCCAAACAACAGTTCATCTAACTTAAAATAAATCTAGATAATAACGAGCTTTCCACACAGCCTACAGAAAGAAGTTTCTTCCGCAAAGGTCAGTGGATCAGTCTCATTCATCATGCTTTGCAGTAGTTAACAAGAATGTATATAAGCACGTTTAGCACTGTAACACTAGAATGTGGGATTTTTAAATTCATCATTGCCACTACTTACTTAGTTTGTCATAACAAAGCACTGGCTTAAAAGGCAGCAGTGAGCTTTCCTTCTGATTTAAAATCTGCATACCTCTCTACTTCCCACCAACCCCTTTCTGGAGGAACTCCATTGGCGGGTTCTTGGTGACTGGCAGATGCCAGACCAATTATGTGCCAGAAACAGAGGGGAGAAGAGAACGGCCATTTTCTCTCCAAACCTTGCCCCAGATTGACAAGAGGCTCTGCAGTGGTAAAAGCCTATTGATATATAAATGAACTAAGGCTAGGTAGGAGATCCTGGGAATTTTGTCATTTACACCACACCATCCTTCTCAAAGCATTCCAAAAAGTAGAAAAGGAGGGAATTCTTCCAAACTCATCCTGTGAGGCCAACATCATTATAATACCAAAGCAAAGACACTACAAAAAAAGATTATAGACCAATAACACTGATGAACATATATGCAAAATACTCAACAAAATATTAGCAAACTGAATTAAAAAACACATCAGAAGGCTCATCCATCATAACCAAGTGAGATTTATTCCAGGGATGTAAGGATGGTAAAATATTCATAAATCATTCAATATCACACACTACATTAACAAAAAGAAGGATAGAAACTACATGATCATCTCAATAGATGCTGAAAAAATATTTGACAAAACTGGATATCAATTCATGATAAAAAACTCTCAACAAAATAGGTATAGAGGGAACATAGTTCAACATAATAAAGGCCATATATGACAAACCCACAGCTAACATCATATTCAAAAGCAAAACGGTGATAGTTTTTCCTCTAAGATTGGGAATAAGACAAGGATGCCCACTACCACCACTTTTATTCAACATAGTACTGGAGGTCCTAGCCACAGCAATCAGACAACACAAAGAAACAAAAGATATCCAAATTGGTAAGGAAGAAGTTAACTTGTCACTGTTTGCAGACAACATATTATGCATAGAAGATCCTAGACTTCACCAGAAAACTATTAAAAACTAAATTCAGCAAAGTTTTAGGATACAAATTAATACACAGAAATCTGTTGCATTCCTATATCCTAAAAATGAACTAGCAGAAAGAAAAATCAGGAAAACAACTCCATTTACAATTGCATTAAAAAGAATAAAATACCTAGGACTAAACCTAACCAAGGAGGTAAAAGACCTGTACCCTGAAAACTATGACACTCATGAGAGAAATTAGAGAAGGCACAAGTGAATAGAAATCTATCCCATGCTCATGGATAGGAAGAATTAATATTGTCAAAACGGTCATCTTGCCCAAAGCAATTTACAGATTCAATGAATTCAGACTAGCCAAAGCAATCCTGAGAAAGAAGAACAAAGTTTGGGGTATTATAATCCCTGACTTCGGGTTATACTACAAAGCTACCATAATCTAAATAGTATGGTGCTGGCACAAAAACAGTCCCATGTAGCAACTGAACAAAACAGAGAGCCCAGATAAAAACCCACATATATATGGTTAATTAATATATGATAAAGGAACCATGGATATACAATGGGGAAAAACAGCCTCTTCAACGAATGGTGCTGGCAAAACTGGACAGTGACATATAATAGAATGAAACTGGATTACTGTCTAATGCCATACACAAAAGTAAACTCAGAGTGGATCAAAGACCTAAATGTAAGACATGAAACCATAAAACTCTTCGAAGAAAACATAGGCAAAAATCTCTTGAACATAGGCATGAGCAATTTTTTCCTGGACACATCTCCTCAGGCAAGGGAAACAAAATAAAAAATGAACAAGGGGCACTACATCAAACTAAAAAGCTTCTGTACAGCAAAGGACACCACCAACAGAACAAAAAGGCAACCTACAGTATGAGAGAAATATATTCATAAACAATTTATCTGATAGGGAGTTAACATCCAAAATATATAAAGAACTCATACAACCAAACAATAACCTGATTATAAAATAGGCAGAGGGCCTGAACAGAAATTTTTCCAAAGAAGAATACAAATAGCCACCAGGCACATGAAAAGATGCTCCACACTGCTAATCATCAGGGAAATGCAAATCAAAACCACAATGAGATATCACCTCACACCTGTCAGAATGGCCACTATCAAAAAGTCAAGAAATAACAAGTGTTGTAAGTATTTGGAGAAAAGGGAACCCTCCTATACTGTTGGTGGGAATGTACATTGGTACAGCCACTGTGGAAAGGAGTATGGAGGTTCCTCAAAAAACTAAAAATAGAAATACCATACGACTCAGTAATTGTAGGAATACTGAAAGAAAACAAAATCCCTGATTCAAAAAGACATATGCACCCCCTATGTTTATCACCATATTATTTACAAAAGCTAAATTAAGAAAGAAAACTAAGTGTTCATCAGTAGATGAATAGATACAGAAGATGTGGTGTATATATACACAATGGAATATTACTCTGCCATAAAAAGAAAGAAATCCTGCCATTATGACATGGATATACCTAGATGGTGTTATGCTCAGTGAAATAAGCCTGGTAGAGAAAGACAAATACCATATGGTTTCACTTATTTGTGGAAAATAAAAACAAAACAAAATAGCAGTAGATTCATAAACATTGAGAAGTGACTGGTGGTTACCATGGGGGAGGGATTGGGTGGGTGAGTGGGGAGTATGAAGGAGATAAAGGGGCACAAAAACTCTCAATCATAATATAAGTTGGTCACAGGGATGGTAGTACAACATAGAGAATATAGCCAATGATTCTGTAACATCTTCCTATGTTGACAGATAGTAACTGCATTAGTTGGGTTGAGGATTTAATAATATGAGTAACTGCTGAACAACTGTGTTGTATACTTGAAACCAGTATAAGATTGTACATCAAATACACTTCAATTTTTTAAAATTCAACAATAGAGTTAAATAAATCAGAATATAAGTACATAATATTATGTGTATTATGCACACAATACATTATGGTATTATGCAGCCAATGACCAGAATGTGATATTCATTCCTTTCTTTCTTTTCACCCATTTATTTTATTCATGCAATAAATATTCATTGAGTTGCTAAAAAATTTAAAATAGAGGACAGTATGGAGATTTCATGAAATGACTGGACTCCATTTGGAGGAATTAAATTAAAATTCTAGTATAAATAAGCAAATATAACTAAATGAGTAAATAGATTATGAGAATTAAACAGATGATTCAAAAGGCACATTAATTTCAGTACAAGTGAAACTGAAGATAGTTTGGTATAAAATATACATACTGGAGTACAGTGAAAAAAATTTTAATGGAAATTGCAGAAAATAGATAAGACACATATAAGGTGAAAAGTTTAAACATACCTTTACTCAAAGAACCAGAATAAGAAGAGAGAGAGAGAGATTTGGATAAAAACAATATTTGAATCAAAGAATGACTCGTTGAAGATTTGTAAAAATCATCATCATAAGATATCAAACCTTAGGCTCAAGAAAATAAAATACTCAAGAGCATGCAAAAACAATGATATATTCAAATGAAAGAGAAAGAGAAAATAAAAAGGCAGACTTGTGGGGCAAAGGCAGGCAGGACATTATCTTCAAGTGTTCAGCAGTTAGAATTGGCTACCAAACAAAAGCAATGAAAGCTAGAAAAAGAAAGGAAGAAATGACACATATAAAAAGCTGAAGAAAAAGCTGCCAACCTAGAATTCTATACCCAATAAAAATATCATTCCAAAAAGAAAATTAAATAAAGATGTCTTAAGACAAACAAAAATGAAATTTCTCACCAGCAGACCAAAACAAAATACTAAAGGAAATTTTTCAAGTGAATAAAAATGATCCCAGATAAAAGACTTCTTGGAGCCTGTAAGTCTGCTGCTATTTTGTTTCTTCAATTTTGCTTCATTGTTATGCTCCACAAATGAGGGAAATTATTTGGTATTTGTCTTTCTCTGCCTGACCATTTCACTGAGCATACTACCCTCTAGCTCCATCCATGTCGTTGAAAATGGTAGGATTTGTTTCTTTCTTATAATACAGCATAGATATTAATAAGTATTGACTACATAAAAACAATTATGTCTTGTAGGTATTCTGTGGCATCTTACTACATTGATGGACAGTGACTGCAGTGGGGTATGGGGGGGACTCGATAATAAGGGTGAATGTAATAACCACATTGTTTTTTTGGGAAACCTTCATAAGAGGGTATATCAATGGTACCTTAATAAAAAATTATGTCTTATAAAATTTTAAATATATATAAAAATAAAATGCATGACAAAATAAATGTTCAAGGGATGTAAATGTTTGGGTTTTTAATTCTTGCATAAATGAGAAATGCCAAAAGTTTTAATTCATGATAAACACTAATAGGCCAAGGATACATGTTAAAATACTTAGAGCAATCACTAGAGGATTAATATGTAAATACTTACATAAGAAGCTTACAGAGAGATAGAATAATAGTTTATAATACTTGATTATCTAAATGAAGGCAATATATATATATACACACACATAGACTGATTAGATAGATAGATAGATAGATAGATGATAGATAAAGATAGATAGACAGATAGAGAGATAATTTTCTTTTAAATAGAAGTAAAACTCCAGCATCTGTTGGATATAGGCCTTTGGTTTGAGGGAAAAAAAGAAAAGGAAAAAAAGCAAATAATGACTATTGAAAATAAATACTGTCAATTCATATGTGGCTTTTATAACTACTATGTTTAAAATCCAGGAAGTTACTAAAGAAAAATAACCCAGGATAGAAACTTTGTGATAGAGTTAAATAATACATAGAAATTACATGTAAGAAAAAAAAAGTAATTTCAAAAACACAGGTAGTACTAGGAAAGTCAATTTACTGTAAGAGGCTGAAACATTCAGGATAATTTAATGTAGAAGGAAGAGTGACAACATTACTTTTTAGAAAGCAATGAGTAGCCTGAAATTTTTTTAATGGTGAAGAAGTATCTAATTTACTCAAAGGATGTTTGTTTTTAATTCAAGGAAATCATATTTGATAGATGTGATTCCATCTTCTGAGACTTCACTGCAGTAAGGTTCTGTGACACCATACTAGAATTAAGGATTTTTGTACTCTTAGTAACTAAATCTCCCAATGTAGATGGCAAATATGTTTTTACATGAATACATATATATTTTTTATTTTGCTATTATTAATATACAATTACATGAGCAACATTATGGTTACTAGACTCCCCCTATTATCAAGTCCATGCCACATACCCCATCGAAGTCACCATCCATCAGCAGAGCAGGATACTACAGAATCACTACTTGTCTTTTCCGTGCTATACTGCCCTCCCCGTAACCCCCCACGCCACCGCCTCCCGCTACATTATCTGTGCTAATTGCAATAGCCCTTTTTCCCCCTTATCCCTCCCTTCCCACCCATATTCCCCAGTCCCTTTCCCTTTGGTAACTGTTAGTACATTCTTGGGTCCTGTGAGTCTGCTGCTATTAGGTTCCTTCAGTTTTTTCTTTGTTCCTATATGCCACAGCCGAGGGAAATCATTTGATACTTGTCTTTCTCCACCTGGCTTATTTTACTGAGCATAAAACCCTCTAGTTCCATCCATGTTGTTGCAAATGGTAGGATTTGTTTTCCTCTTATGGCTGAATAATATTCCATTGTGTATATGTACCACTTCTTCTTTATCCATTCATCTACTGATGGACACTTAGGTTGCTTCCATTTCTTGGCTATTGTAAATAGGGCTGCGATAAACATAGGGGTGCATATGTCTTTTTCAAACTGCACTGCTGCATTCTTAGGGTAAATTCCTAGGAGTGGAATTCCTGGGTCAAATGGTATTTCTATTTTGAGTTTTTTGAGGAACCTCCATACTGATTTCCACAATGGTTAAACTAATTTGCAGTCCCACCAGCAGTGTAGGAGGATTCCCCTTTCTCCACATCCTCACCAACATTTGTTGTTGTTTGTCTTTTGGATGGCAGCCATCCTAAATGGTGTGAGGTGATATCTCATTGTGGTTTTAATTTGCATTTCTCCGATGACTAGTGATGTGGAGCATCTTTTCATGTGCCTGTTGGCCATCTGAATTTCTTCTTTGGAGAAGTGTCTGTTCAGCTCCCATGCCCATTTTTTAATTGGCTTATTTGCTTTTTGTTTGTTGGTGTGTGTGAGCTCTTTATATAATTTGGATGTCAACCCCTTATCGGATATGTCATTTATGAATATATTCTCCCATACTGTAGGGTGCCTTTTTGTTCTACTGATGGTGCCCTTTGCTGTACAGAAGATTTTTAGTTTGTTATAGTACCATTTGTTCATTTTTGCTTTTGTGTCCCTTGCCTGGGAGATATGTTCATGAAGAAGTTGCTCTGTTATGTTATGCCCAAAAGATTTTTGCCTATATTTTTTCTAAGAGTTTTATGGTTTCATGACTTACATTCAGGTCCGTGATCCATTTTGAGTTTACTTTTGTGTATGGGGTTAGACAGTAATCCAGTTTCATTCTCTTATGTAGCTGTTCAGTTTTGCCAACAACAGCTGTTGTAGAGGTTGTCATTTCCCCATTGTATATCCATGGCTCCTTTATCATATATTAATTGACCATATATGCTTGGGCTTATATCTGGTCTCTCTATTCTGTTTCACTGGTCTACGGGTCTGTTCTTGTGCCAGTACCCAATTGTCTTCATTACTGTAGCTTTGTAGTAGAGCTCGGAGACAGCGAGCGTAATTCCCCCTGCTTTATTCTCCCTTCTCAGGATTGCTTTGGCTATTCGGGGTCTTTTGAGGTTCCATATGAATTTTAGAATGATTTGCTCTAGTTCACTGAAGAATGCTGCAGGTATTTTGATAGGGGTTGCATTGAATCTGTAGATTGCTTTAGGCAGGATGGCCATTTTAACAATGTTAATTCTTCCTAGCCCAGAGCATCAGATGAATTTCCATTTATTAATGTCTTCTTTAATTTTTATTAATAGTGTCTTGTAGTTTTCAGGGTATAGGTTTTTCACTTCCTTGGTTAGGTTTATTACTAGGTATTTTATTCTTTTGGATGCGATTGCGAATGGAATTGTTTTTTATTTCATTTTCTGCTAGTTTATCGTTAGTCTGTAGGAATGCAACAGATTTCTGTGTATTAATTTTGTATCCCTCAACTTTGCTGAATTCAGATATTAGATCTAATAGTTTTGGAGGGTATTCTTTAGGGTTTTTTATGTACAACATCATGTCATCTGCAAACAGGGACAGTCTGAGTTCTTCCTTGGCCATCTGGATGCCTTTTATTTCTTTGTGTTGTCTGATGGCCATGGCTAGGACCTCCAGAACTATGTTGAATAAAAGTGGGGAGACTGGGCATCCTTTTTTTGTTTCTGATCTTAAAGGAAAAGCGTTCAGCTTCTCGCTGTTAAGTATAATGCTGGTTGTGAGTTTGTCATACATGGCCTTTATTTTGTTGAGGTACTTGCCCTCTCTACCCATTTTGTTGAGAGTTTTTATCATGAATGGATGTTGAATTTTGTCTAATGCTTCTCAGCATCTATGGAGATGATCATGCGGTTTTTGTCCTTCTTTTTGTTGATGTGGTGGATGATGTTGATGGATTTTCGAATGTTGTACCATCCTTGCATCCCTGGGATGAATCCCACTTGATCATGATGGATGATCTTTTTTATGTATTTTTGAATTTGGTTTGCTAATATTTTGTTGAGTTTTTTGCATCTATGTTCATCAAGTGTATTGGTCTGTAATTTTATTTTTTTGTGGTGTCTTTGCCTGGTTTTGGTATTAGAGTGATGTTGGTCTCGTAGAATGAGTTTGGGAGTATTCCCTCCTCTTCTAATTTTTGGAAAACTTTTTGAGGATGGGTATTATTAGGTCTTCATTAAATGTTTGATAACATTCAGCAGTGAAACCATCTGGTCAAGGAGTTTTGTTCTTAGGTAGTTTTTTTGATTATTATTCAATTTCTTTGCTGGTAATTGGTCTATTCAGATTTTCTGTTTCTTCCTGGATCAGCCTTGGAAGGTTGTATTTTTCTAGAATGTTGTCCACTTCTTCTAGGTTATCCAGTTTGTTACCACATCATTTTTCATAGTATTCTCTCATAATCCTTTGTATTTTTGTGGTATCCATAGTGATTTTTCCTTTCTCATTTCTGATTCTGTTTATGTGTGTAGACGCTCTTTTATTCTTGATACGTCTGGCTAGGGGTTTATCTATTTTTTTATTTTCTCAAAGAACCAGCTCCTGCTTTTATTGATTCTTTGTATTGTTTTATTCTTCTCAAATTTTTATTTCTGCTTTAATTTTTATTAGGTCCCTCCTTCTACTGACTTTGGGCCTTGTTTGTTCTTCCATTTCTTGGGATTGTTCTTCTTTTCTGAGGTAGGTCTGTATTGCAATATATTTCCCTCTTAGCATGGCCTTTGATGCATTCCAAATATTTTGCGGTGTTGAATTATTGTCATTTGTCTCCATATATTGATTTATCTCTGTTTTTATTTGGTCATTGATCCATTGATTATTTAGGAGCATGTTATTAAGCCTCCATGTGTTTGTGGGCTTTTTCATTTTCTTTGTGTAATTTATTTCTAGTTTCATACCATTGTGATCTGATAAGCTGGTTGTTACAATTCCAATCTATTTCAATTTACTGAGGTTCTTTTTCTGGCCTCATATATGATCTACTCTTGAAAATGTTCCATGTGCACTTGAGAAGAATGTGTATCCTGTTGCTTTTGGGTGTAGAGTTCTGTAGACGTCCATTAGGTCCATCTGTTCTAATATGTTCTTCTGTACGTCTGTCTCTTTACTTATTTTCTGTCTGACTGATCTGTCCTTCGGAGTGGGTAGTGTGTTGAAGTCTCCTAAAATGAATGCATTGCATTCTATTTCCCCCTTTAATTCTGTTAGTATTTGTTTCACATATGTAGGTGATCCTGTGTTGGGTGCATAGATATTTATAACAGTTATATCCTCTTGTTGAACTGACCCTTTTATCATTATGTAAGGTCCTTCTTTGTCTCTTGCGACTTTCTTTGTTTTGAAGTCTATTTTGCCTGATACAAGTACTGCAACTCCTGCTTTTTTCTCACTATTAGTTGCATGAAATATTTTTTTCTATCCCTTTACTTTTAGTCTGTGTAAGTCCTTGGGTTTGAAGTGAGTCTCTTGTAGGCAGCATATAGATGGGTCTTGTTTTTTTAACCATTCAGTAACTATGTCTTTTTATTGGTGCATTCAGACCATTTACATTTAGGGTGATTATCGATAGGTATGTACTTATTGCCATTGCAGGCTTTAGATTCGTGGTTACCAAAGGTTCAAGGGCAATTCCCTTACTATGTAACAGTCTAATTTAACTTACTTCGTATACTATTATAAACACAACCTAAAGGTTCTTTTTTTTTCCTCTCCTTTTTCTTCCTCCTCCATTCTTTGTATGTTATGAATCATATTCTGTACTCTTTGTCTTCCCTTGGGTGACATCTACTTGGTTTTAGGAATACTTCCATCTATAGGAGTCCCTCCGAAATGCACTGTAGATGTGGTTTGTGGGAGGTAAATTCTCTCAGCTTTTGCTTATCTGAAAATTGTTTAATCCCTCCTTCAAATTTAAATGATAACCTTGCTGGGTAAAGTATTCTTGTTTCAAGGCCCTTCTGCTTCATTGCATTAAATATATCATGCCACTCCCTTCTGGCCTGTAAGGTTTCTGTTGAGAAGTCTGATGATAGCCTGATGGGTTTTCCTTTGTATGTGATCTTTTTTCTCTCTCTAGATGCTTTTAAAAGTCTGTCTTTATCCTTGATCTTTGCCATTTTGATTATTATATGTCTTGATGTTGTCTTCCTTGGGTACCTTGTGTTGGGAGATCTGTGCACCTCCATGGCTTGAGAGACTATCTCCTTCCTCAGGTTGGGGAAGTTTTCAGCAATTACCTCTTTAATGACACTTTCTATTCCTTTTTCTTTCTCTTCTTCTTCTGGTACCCCTATAATGTGAATATTTTTGTGATTGGATTGGTCACACAGTTCTCTCAATATTCTTTCATTCTTAGAGATCCTTTTTTCTTTCTGTGCCTCAGCTTCTTTGTATTCCTCTTCTCTAATTTCTATTCCATTTACCGTCTCTTCTACTACATCTAATGTGCTTTTAAATCCCTCCATTGTATGTTTCATTTCAGATACGGAATTTCTTAATGATAGAATCTCTGTCCTAAATTAGTTCCTGAGTTCTTGTATATTTTTCTGTACCTCCATAAGCATGTTTATAATTTTTATTTTGAACTCTTTTTCAGGAAGATTGGTGAGTTTTATTTGACCCCCTTTCTGTGGTTTGTGAGATTTTGGTCTGAACCATGTTCTTTTGTCTTTTCATATTTCTGTGTGGTGCTCACTAGTGCACAGAAACTCCAGTCTCTGGAGCTGCTCAGCCCCTAGAGTGAGGTTGGGAGTCGTTAGGGAGTGGAGCTGGTGCCTGGGCGGAGGAACGATCTGTTTCCTGATTCCCGTCTGCAGTGCCTGCCCCAGTGTCAGAGCCAGTGGGCCAAGCACACACGTGTACACCTCTGTTCTTTGGGTCTCTAGCTGTTGTAGGCAGGGCCTCCCTCTGGCTGGCTTGACGCCTGCGCAGTCACTGCGTGTTTGTGAACAGATGCCTGCAGACCAGTAGGAAGGCTAGGCAGGCTGTGTGTTACAGTGGGGGGCCTCAGAGCTGAGAAGGCAGCCAGGGGGTTGGAGCACCTGAAGCTCCCCAAAGTTCCCAACCAGCTGGACAGAGCACACACAGACAACCTTGTCCAGCTCTTCCTTCTCCCATGCAGCAAGCTCCGTGCAAACCCCGCTCCTTCAGCAGCCCTCTCGCTGCTAGGAAGCCTCTCAGACTGCCTGCCTTTCCTCTGACACAGAGCAGCCGGGTGTGGATCCCCCCCTCCACAAACGGCCGGAATGTCAATTTCTCAAGCACTCCGACTGTCTGAGCTCCCCAATGTCTGGAGCACCACACACTATAGGATTCTTCTCACAAAGCAGATATCCAGGGCTAGGTGTTAAGCAGTCCCACGCTTCCATCCCTTCCCCGCTCAGTTTCTCTTCCTTCTGTCAGTGAGCTGGGGTGGTGGAAGGGCTTGGGTCCCACCAGATTAAGGCTTTCCTACGTTACCCTGTTTCGTGAAGTCTGCTCTTTTTGTAAGGTCTGTTTGCAATCTGGTTCAGCTTCTTTCTTGTTGCTTTTTTAAGGTTAGTTGTATTAAGTTACTATATTTTTGTACTCTCTGTGGTTTTGGGAGGAGCTCTGTCTCATCTCTCATACTGCCATCTTTAATTACCCTACATGAATATATTTTTATAGCAAAAATTTTAAAAGTGAATTATGTTCATACAGACATGCACACACACATGAGTAGAAGTAACTGACATCACAGATGTTTCACATACTGAAATTTCAAGATAATAAAAATTTCTTGAAGTGCGACCAATATCTTTTTTAAGAAAACATATTAACCACTTAGTATGGAAATTTTTCTTAAAAACTATTGTACATTTTCTAATATACTTTAACTAAAAACAATGTAATATATACTTCCACTGTCAACTAAGGAATCATTATTATGGGCGTTGATTATTATAGTATCCTACAATATTCTCAGGGACCAAAGCAGTGCTAACTTCCTTTTAAAAATAATTCTAGGCTACTCTTCTTTTTTTAAAAAATTCTCCCATCTAACTTTCATGGTTTTCCTACTTACTCCCTTGACTTGATACCACAGCTGCTGTTTTCACTACTGCCAATGTTCCTATTTTCTAATCTGTAAAATTGGAAGCCAGTATCCAATATAACAGTGCAGAGCTTAGATCCTCCCCTGCAAGTAAGGCAAATGTTGGCCATGGAAAAAGCAAGGACTTTTACAGACATTGCTTTTCTCTTTTCCATGTATGGTTTTCCCATGGTATGTCATGCAGCTGAGGTTTCTCTATACCACATGGAAGCGACAATTATATTTGTTGTTTTTTATTACTGATACATACATCAGAACTTACTTCTGTTTCAACTTCAATACTTTAACTTATTCAAGAAATTTGCTCTATTTAGTTCTCAGATACAAGGGGGTAGGATGGTGGATGAGGTGAGCTATCTTTGAAGTGAGCAAGGGGTCATGCTAGATAAAGGTCAGTCACCACTGTGATACCAAATTTAATTCTTACAGCCACTCTATGAGGCACTATTGCCAATTCCACTTTACTATTAAGAAAAAAAACTAACAGAAAAAAGCCAGGTTCAGAAAGGTTATGTAACTTGCCAAAAGTCATACTGCTAGAAATGGCAGAGTTGGGATTCAAACCCTGGTGGCTCACTGCCTCCTCTTTTTCCTTCCACTATGCCAACGCTTTGGAAACTCTCAGGGATTCGCTGGAAAGGACCCATGCTAGAGAATGAACTACGATGAAATAATAGCTCCAACATTCTGAGCAGTATAGCTGTGGCTCTAAAATTGCAGAGATGAAAAAGATGACATAAAAATCTAAATCCTCTAAGGAATAAGTGAACAATCCTGAGTAATAAATAGTTTATATAGGAGAAAGAGCAAGAATAGATTTTAAGTGAATATGAAGTTTCTTCCTGGTGGGTTTTTGAACTACTCTAAAGGTAAATTACGGATAACCACCAAAGATCAAAATTAACCTGTAGAAGGCATAGGGTGAGGCAATGGCAGTGGACTCAAATTTCTGGAAACTTCCTAGTGGTTGGGAATTATGCAGATTTGCATAAACGGCTTTGTGAAGGTGGTAAGTAAGGCCCCATTGGTAGGTCACAAATATTACTTAATTGCCTGGTTTGAAGATTAAATGGTATAAGAAAAAAAGACTATGGCTACCTTTCTCTGGGAAAGATTAGAAGACAGGCTTTCACACCAGGTATAATTTGAATCGCAAAAGAACATCAAGTGGAAGAAGTACACTTGACACAATGTAAAAACAGAGAGAGGGGAGGAGCTCAAGGGCAAGAGGGTGGATTTAAATGTCACTTATACACAGACAGCAACTGACCTCACGGCTGAGGATGGGGCCACTCAAAAACCAAACACACTGGAAGAAAAGTCAAAGACACAGCTTTGCGAAACTCCCTGAGTCCAATAGTCCTGGAGAAAATGTTAATTATAGGTAATAAAAAGTGATTAAGCAAACTATTCCCTTATTGCTACACTCTATAATTTGGAGTACCAACAAATGCTTTGTCAAGACTAAAATCATATTCTATTCTGGCTATGTTTCCTGCACGTGAAAATTAACCCTTTCCTTCATTTTCAGGGTAGTTTTGTGTGTGTGGATATTGGTTTGGTTTGGTTTGTTCTAGTTCAGCGTGATTTGTGAGTCAGTTGTCATCTGAAAACCTCATGTATGGAAGATAACTCAGATGGTGCTAAAAAGAAGTCTGTCATTTCCTGCTTTTTGACCTCAATCTAATAGACCATTTCCTGGAATGGTTTGACTTGTTCAAATGGAAAGGGCACAAAAGAAGTCAAGAGACATCAATTTTAAGACAGTGTGATGTGTGCTTGAGGATGCAGATATGCCAGTATTTTCTGTGTCACTGGGAGGCTGAGTATTACTGTTAATCAAAACAGCCATCAGAAAATGAAATATATATGTCAGGCTTGTCAAATTTTCTTTAGATCATCCTACTAAGTTACTTAGAGAAAGAATTTAACTAAATTAAGTAATGTGTTTTCTGTATCCCTGAGGAACAAAATATAATGAATTCTAACACTTCCAGATTACACATTTGGTCATCTACAACTGCTATGAAGTGAACTACTGTTATGTCCATTTCAAATGAGTGCAAGAAGTCCAATAACTCTCACAAGATCTTGCAAGAATCTAAACAATGGAAACTGTATAACAACTTATTCCCTATCCTCTCCTCGGGTCTCCTCCATATTGGAGCATCTGTCTCAGACCAATGGGAGGAGCCTACTTTGACCTGTGGTTTAGGAGTCCCTAAGAGTAAATTGTCTATAGTAAAATACAGTAGACATAGAGAAATATGCACAAATCTTTAACGCAAATCTCAGTTAATTTTTGTAAAGTGAGTAACCCACCTTTCTAATTTCCAAATCAAAGAATAGAACACTACCAGCACCAGTATAGAATCATGGGATGCTTAAAACCACAATGTATCAAAAATACAGTCTTGTAGTCTGCCTACCAAGTCAATTTCCTCTTAAAACACTTCCTCTTCCCCTTGCCAGTATCTTCTCTTGCCAAAGGAAACCACCACTCTAAGGTCTCTCATCATAAATTACTTTTGCTTGCTTTCAAACATGCTTTAAATGACATGGTAAAACTGTTAGCCATAATCCTTACAGGAATGCATAGATACCTAAGACATTTGTGAAATGTAATCATGTGGTAGCCTATTAACATTACTTGTTCATTTTCATTATTGTGTAGTAATCCTTTGTGTCTATATCACCATGTACTTGTCCATGTTACTGCTGATGGGAACTTAGGTAGTTATGAGTAATACTTCTCTTCACATTGTCGCATGTATCTTTTGGTATGCAAAGGTATGTATGCATTTCTGTAAGGATTATGCCTAAGATTTAAAAAGCTGGGAAATGCAGTTTTAAAGAGATACTACCTTACAATTTTCCAAAGTGCTGTGTCAACCTTACAATTTTCCAAAGTGCTATGTCAATCTATGCTACCTCAGATAGTGTAGGAGAGTTGCAGTTGCTCCAAATCCTTGTCCTTGCAGTCTTAGAATTGTTTCTCTTTTTCATTTTATGTTACTGTTTGGATGGGTATATAGTAGAATCACATTTTTTCCCAACTTTATTGAGATATAATTGACAACATTGTATAAGTTTAAGGTACATGAAGTGATCTGATATACTTGTGAAATGATTTCTACACTACTAGTTAGTTAACACATCCCTCACTTCATATAGTTACTATTCTTTATGTGTGGAGAGAACATTTAAGATCTACTATCTTAGCAATTTCAAGTATACAATATCATTAACTACAGTCACCATGTGTACATTAGATCCTCAGAACTTATTCATCTTATAACAGAAAGTTTGTAACTTTTGACTAAAATTTTCCCATCTCCCTCACACCCTGATAACCACCTTTCTACTCTGTGCTTCTATGAATTCAACTTTTTTAGATCCCACATATAGTGAGATCATGTGGTATTTGTCTTTCTGTGTCTCGCTTATTTAATTTAGCATAAGGCCATTGCAAATGGCAATATTTCCTTCTTCTTTTAGGCTGAATAATATTCCATTGTGTATATACACCACATTTTTTAAATCCATTCATCTGTCAGTGGACATTTAGATTGTTTCCATGTTGTGGCTACTGTGAATAATGCTGCAACACTGGGTGCAAATCCTTCAAGACAGTGATTTCACTTCCTTCAGATAAATAAATCCCCAGAAGTGGGATTGCTGGATCATATGGAAGTTCGAAGGCAGGCTAGAATAGGGAGCAGAAGGACTCAGGGTTCAAATCAGAAGGTATAGAAGAACAGGATGCTTAAAAGGTACAAAATTACAGGATGCTCAGGATTCAAATCAGGAAGTATAGAATCATGGGATGCTTAAAACCACAATATATCAAAAATACAGTCTTGTAGTCTGCCTACCAAGTCAATTTCCTCTTAAAACATTTCCTCTTCCCCTTGCCATGCATGTGCAACCCAGCCCATTTGGCACATTACTCAAACCCGTGAATATTCCAAGGAGATTCCACCCAACAGCAGAATATATCCCTTATAAGAGACCCAACTCATATACCCCAGGGCTGCTCACCTCTCGAGCACTCCCTCCTTGAGTGTGTATTTTCCTTTAATAAACTACTCTTTGCTTGCACCTGCGCAGCCTGCTCTTGAATTCCTTCTTGATCAAAGCCAACTCCTGGGTTGAGGTCTCACCTCTCACACAGGAAGACCGCCCGATATTGTATTTCCTGACAGCAGTTCTACCTTTAATTTTTTGAAGAACCTCCATACTGTTTTCCATAATGGTTGTACCAATTTGCATTCCCAGAAACAGTCCACAAGGGTCCCACTTTCTCCATGCGCTTACAGACACCTATCTCATCTTTTTGATAACAGCCATTCTGACTGGTGTGAAGTGGTATCTCATTGTGGTTTTGATTTGCATTTCTCTTATGATGATGTTGAACACCTTTTCATACACCTGCTGGTCCATCTGTATATATTTTCTTTGGGAAAAATGGCTACTCAGGTCCTTTGCCCATTTTTCAATTAGAATATTTGATTTTTTGCTATTGAGATATATGAGTTCCTTATATATTTTGGACATTAACCACTTATTAGGTATATGGATTACAGTATTTTCTCCCATTCCATAGGTTGCCTTTTCATTTTGTCAATTGTTTTTTGTTTGTTTTTGCTATGTACCTTTTTAGTTTGATATACTCTTATTTTTGCTTTTGTTGCTTGTGCCTTTGGTGTCATATCCAAAAAAAGCACTGCCAAAACCAATGTCAAGGAGCTTTATCTCTAATGTTTGAGTCTTCTCTTTTGTTCAGTCTACCTAAAGGTTTGTCAAATATGTTTCTTTTCAAAAAACCAACTCTTAACTTGGTTGATCCTCTCTATTTTTTTCCTACTCTCTATTTATTTCTGCTCTATTCTTTATTATTTCTTTCTGTTGTTATCTTCTTTATCATGTCTAACAGGCCATAAATATGAGCAAAGGTGATCTCTTAAGATTTCACAACCCAAAAGTGGATGTCAGATAATTTAAGTTAATATGCTGAAAGCCTGGTCC
Organism: Smutsia gigantea; assembly: GCA_032199065.1. NCBI lineage: Eukaryota > Metazoa > Chordata > Mammalia > Pholidota > Manidae > Smutsia > Smutsia gigantea. Next base: position 133,865 of record JAVSCE010022620.1, on the reverse strand, counting down.
TATATAATCCATATTACAATGGTTCCTGAATTGCTTTTATTCTGCACTTAGCATAAATAGTATTCTGTGTGCTGAGCTGAAACAGTAACTACCTTGTCTAACATAAGTTAATATGCTTCAAGTACTGAATATCAGATTATTAAATTAACCATTGGAACACAACTCATATATAGATGAGGCTTTAACTCAAATATAAAAACTCCCATCAGTGTTGTAAGAATTAGTAAAATCTTGTAATCATGAATCTTATCTACAAGTTAAACTCTATATTGTAAACTTTGAAAGTTAAAACCTGCCAATTTTACCCATATATTACTTGTGAAGAAATATAGTTTATTTTTTCCTTGCAACTACAGATCTTAGCTGACTCTCCTTGGTTTTGGCAAGTCAGAAAAGGCACATTTTTTTCTCAAATTTATGCAGTAGAGAAGATGACTTAATATCTCCTCCAAGGGAGCTGAATAAATCTGGCTCCTTGCCTAATTCCTGCCATGTGAGTCATGAGTATGGGTAGGAAGTGATAAGTCACCAATCACAGCCTGAAGTGGACATTGGCTACCAGATTTGGGTTGGGTAGTTCTATAAAATAAATTAAGATTACATTCAACTTCACAGCTAAATGTGAGTGAAAATAGAAGGAGTGGGGAGAATAGCCCTGAACTTGAGAGACAAAAGGACATTCCTTGGTGAGCAAGAAATAAATGGCTTCTTGCGTCCCAGAGGCTGCTTCTGCTCTAGAAAAATAGAACTGCTTTATTTGTAAAACAAATGTCAAAATGTGCAGTATGCTTTAGGACCAAAAGCAAATATATGTGTTATCATATTCTTAACAAAACCCACTGCAGCTCTTTTTGAAGCATGGTCTTTATACACCCACATATGTACTTAGTCCAGTTGGAACAGCCCAGGGCAGCCCTCTCTAGAGAACACATGTCAAGAGGAATGGACGCCCCATATTTAAAATATTCTTACTCAACTTCCTCGCCCAGTGCACCTGTGTTGCCTTTGTTGCCTTGTACTGGCCTAGACATTAAACTCCTCCTTTTCACCAATTTCTGGGAAAAAAAAAATCAAAAATCCAATCACAGCAGGCTTTTTGTAAGGTTTTGTACATTTATTGAAAGTTTGGGACATTGGGGGAAGCACTGCACAACATTCCACCGTTTCTCTAAACTCTTCCTTCCCTTTTTTCCATTTTCTTCACTCTCCTCCCCTTCCCTGTTTAAACTAATTCAGTTTACCCTCTATTAGGACAGGTTAGGATGTGCTGTGGTACAAAGACAGCTCCCAAACCAGTGGCTTCTTTATTCAAACATTTACACATGAATGAGACCTTCATTGATGTGCCTTGAGAGTACCCATAGTGGTCATCTGAACTAAGCTTTGCTTTTATAACTTTTGCATAACGGATAGTTAATCAGATACTGAAAATAATATGCCAATATTATATGTTATATTATAGTTCCCAAAAGGGGCAGTTAACTTTATTATGGCCTAATGGTACTAAATTCTTATTTTTCAGAATCATGTGGGAAACTAAAAATTCAGATGCCTGGGCCCCATCCACAGATATTTTGATTCAGTAGATTTGATGTACAGTCTAGGACTCTACATTTTTAGCAAGCTCCCCAGGTACTTCTGAAAATAATCCAGGTTTGAAAATTACCCCTCTAGTTCAGGGGTCAGCCAATTACAGTCCTCAAGCCAAACCTGCCCTGCCACCTGCTTTTTCAAATAAAGATTAACGGGAATGCAGACATGCCCATTCATTTAGCAGTGTGTACGACTGTTTTCTTGCTACAATGGCAGAGTCAGGTGATTGAGAAAGACCATATGGCCCACAGAGTCAAATATTTACTCTCTGGTCTTTTAGGGAAAGTTGGCAGCCCCCTCTCTTGTCTGCTTCCTCACTAATTTCCAGGGTCATATCATTACTTGTGATGGAACTAAGTATGGCGACGTAGATGATCACTACTGAAAACAACACCACCTACACTGAATTCTTTAACTTTTATCTTCACATAAGAATGGTTCCTTTTCATAAATACAAATTACCAGCCACATTAATTTTTTCCTGAGCTATACTGTCCCCTAATGGTAGAAATGTTAACTTGCAGATGCTTAATCAGAATTAGATGTACGCCATTGGTAATTAATTCCTGAAATCCGAATCATACAGACTTTGTAGCAAGAGATTTTAGGAATCAGAGTTCACTTGGTAGAAATGAGCAGAAGTAAACGGCCTGGGAAAAGGTTGGCAATTTTAATGAGAATTAGAATCCCTTCCTTCTGTAAAGTCCTTTTCTTTTCAAAGACTCCATGAAGTATTTCCAGTTACATGGGTGATTTTTCCCAGGGTGATAAATTTTCTCAGAGACATTTTTGACCCATTTGTGATGCCGTGTCTAGCTCTAAAATTGAAGCCCAATACCATCAATATGGTCAAACGAACATGTGCTCTCACTATCATGAACTGTAATGAAAGGCAAGAAAGCTTAAATAGAATCTGGATGCACACAAACATGCCAATATGGTTGCAAAGGGGGATTGCACACAGGCTGGCAATAATGAGACAGTGAGTATGAAACCATTGGTTTTCCCCCTTGACTACTGATTAAAAAATTTTTTAATAGTGATGGCCAGATCTCCACTCCTGGAGATTCCAATCTAATTGGTCTGGGGAGGGGCCTATGTAGCAGTATAATTTTTTTAAGTTCTCCAAGTAAGTATGATTTACAGCCAAGGTTAAGAATCATTGTTCTACCACAGTGTTTCTCACATTTTAAAGTATATTCAAGTCACTTTCTTAATCTACACATTGTGATTCAATGGGTCTGTGACAGCACCTGAGAAACGGGTTCCTAACAAGCTTTAAGGTGATGTGAATGCTGTCGACCACACTGAGCAGCAAGGGATTGGGCCCACCTAAATAGCCAATGTTTATGCAGTCTCATTGGTTCTAAGATCCCAAAGTGCATAAGCATCACCTGGGAGCTGACTAAAACATGCAAATGTGCATGCTCAGTCTCAGAAATTAAAATTCAGTGGATCTCAATTTTTAACAGGCATCCCAAGCAATTATGAGATTCACAGTCTGATGACCAAACACACACTAAGCTATACAAATGAAATTTATTCTACAAATCACATTATTTTAAAAGGCAGCAGTATCGGTTACAAGTTACCTTCACCAAATGTGGGGAAATTTTTCTCCGGTTCCAGTAGTGAGAAGAAATTATCCCCAAATGCAGTAGCTTGAACCAACCACAATATTGTATCTCATGATTTTGTGAGTCAGGAATTTGGGCAAAGGTCAGATGATAACTCTCCTGATCTCCCTGGGTGTTGACTGAAGTCACCTAGTGGTATCCAGCTAGAAAATAGGCTAGAAGAGTCCAAGATGACTTCACTTAATGTGCCCTGGCTAAAAGGACGGCTGGAGGACTATTCCCCGGAGCCTACACATAACCTCTCCAGTCTGGTGGTCTCAGTTGGTGTAGTAGCTCTCCTTGCACGGTAGTTCAAGGCTCTCAAGTGCTCTAAGACACAGAAAGCAGAAGCTAACATTCTCTCAATGACTGGGCTCAGAACCTGGCAATGTCATTTCTGCCAGTCTACTGACCCAGAGAGTCACAGAACCCAACCACATTTAAAAGAACGAGTCACAAATAGGCTGGAGTCATGGGTGTGCGACCCCCTTGAAGAACCACAAGGGCAGCTACATCAACAGTGCCCTCTGCTTGGTTTAATGCTCTGCCATTGCCATCTTGAAATTCTTTATAGTTTTTGAACAAATGGCACTACAGTTTCATTTTGCACTGAGCCCTACAAATTATGAAGCTTGTCCTCATCATAAATGTCACGTTGCAATGGAAGGAGTGTTAAAATATCTGTAGCCATCTTTAATCAACCATAAACTGCCTGCCAGAGACCTTATTCCTCACCATATTTCTGTAGTCAAACTTATCCTTTCAAAATGCAGACTGAGATATGTGGGTTAAATTCATCATAAAGAGAGGAAGCAAATTTTAAGGCTGTAATTAGACTAAATTCTGTGATGTTTTAGAGTTATGAAACAGGCTAAAAACCAACCACACTATTCTACTATCAGTTTGCACCGTATATGTGATCGCCTCTGGGCTCACTCACTCAGGTCATTTAGGCATTAATCAACAGTTACCCAAGGTCAGTCTACATGCTGAATTTGTACATATTGTCCTTGAAGAGAGGGATAGCCAGTAATCGCCATATAGGGGAAAGCATCCATGATCTCAGCAAACCTGGATTTGTGATTTGGGGCATCTGCAAAACTATTTAAAGGTTTTTAAGGAAAACAGTGACAATTCATATGCCTTTTGAGAATTGGGGCCACATTTGACATCTCTGGGTCATTAGAACATTATGTTTTCAGGAGTTCATTAAGGGTTGCTGGCAATTAATCTATACAACAAATGGCTTAACAATAATAACAACTACCAAAAAACCAGGCTGACAGAATGTAGACACAATTAATGGAGAACAAGTTCAGGAAACAGTTAAGTACAGTACTTTGCACATAGTAGCTGAGGTTCATTGAATTGAAATTAAATAATATGCAAATTCTTGAAATATATGATTATCCAGGTAGTTTCTTACAGAAAGCAGCTAGACTTTGAAAGAAGTGAGGGTTGATGGAGAACAGAAAGGAAATGAAAACCAGGTTGATATGAGGAGAAGATAATCAGCCTGACTAGGGTGGAGGAAGATGGTACAGAGATTACTGGATAGATGGGAGGTGGGGAAAGGAGAGATTCACTGAGTCGGAGCAGAGGCTGCAGAATCGGAATTTACTCCACAAGCTGCGGGAAGTTAGTGTAGTTTGTTCGTTATTAGTTGAGAGGGAATGGGTGAAGGCTTTTTATTTTACTATGCAAGCATAATAATGGAAATCTTCAGCTGAGGCACACTCCAAAGAAGGTATAAGACTAAGGTGCAGGATATTTCAAAGGAGGTGGTCAGAAACCTAATGGATGATCCTTAAACCACTGATCCACATTAAGGTCACAAGACATGGAAATTCAAGATAAAAAAGGACTTCAAAAGGGAGAGAGTTCTTGGGGTGCTGTGATGGTAGGAATGTTTCCTTTTATGTCAGGGATACCTGAAGAACTTAATATGTATCTCCTGGAGTTTGAAAAACACAATGGGCTGGTGTCCGATTTCCTCCTAAAGAAAATCTGAAGGATAAGAGAAAAGATGACTAGCTACTCTGATGGAGGGGGTTAGAATTGGCCTGCATTCCCAGAGTTCTTTGAGGCAAAGGTATTTCCTATTGTGGTTGATGTTGTGACATGAAAGATTTGTTCCTCCAGCCACTGTAAATGATGTCAGCAGTAGCCCTCAATGGTCAGTCCCTACAGGGACTGCTTTGGTTGAAGGGGAGTGATGACTGGCTGGTTTAGGGGTATAAAGACCCCAATTTAGGACAACTCTGCAGGGCCATCCCAGCTTCAGAACTCCCTGTAGATTGGCTGAGGCTACTGCTGCGACTGTAGGAAAGTTCAACTTCTGCTGCCCAATCTTGCTTTTTCCCCTTCCTGTCCGTAGGTTTCGATCTAGGGTGCTCTCGTAAAAAACATCTTGCATGATTATCTCCTTGTCAGAGTTGGCTTCCCAAGAAACCTGACCTGTAACACCTGTGGAGATGTGGGTCACGTGGGCAAGTGAACCAGTGTGGATTATCTTGGGTCTGTCCAAAGGGGACCCTGGAGGGATAAAGAAACATCAGCAGAGAGGATAAGTAAAGCATCACTGCATTCCTTACAGCTGAGGGAGTGAGCGACAGCTGGCTTAGAGCTGCCCCAGCCCAGGTTAAGGGAATTTATGATTAAAGATTTCCAGTTATGAGGGGGAGAAGGGTCTCTAAAGAACTTACAAAACTACCTATGAGAAGAAAGGCCAATTTTAATAGTACACCACGTCTCAAGAGCACCAACGTACAGCTCACAGCAGTGCCAACCATATGAAGCCTTTCTTGCTCTGTGTCAGTGCTCTGGAGAGATTAGAAGTTAGCAGGTGGAGGGGCACAACCCAACAGAGGTTAAGAGAGAAAATGCCAACCCTACCCTTTTCCTGATGTTAAAGTCTGCAACAGTTACCTCCATCTCCCTTCCTATTCATGTCACCTAAACTCCAACATTGTCCCAAATACTCTTTCCCTTTATTTGGTGAGATGACCCACAGTTCCTCTGATGTGATGTCCTCAGTGTTCATTGTTGTAAAAAGTCAAAAACCTCACCTTGTGTAAGGATTGTCTCCGGCAGGCTCAGGCTTTAAGGCCTAAAAGCTTTTTCTTGGCTGATACTATGTCTTGCTGGTCATTCCAACAACTCCACTGAGAGACACAGGAGAGGCACATAGCAGGTGCTCAATAAACTTCTCAGCTGTCCCAATTGTTTCGTAGAGGAGCGCTAAGTCAGGGCGGCGGCAGGACAGAACAGCAGCAGCCGAGGCGTAGTAACTATGCTCCCAGGCCTGTGCTCACTGTGAGGCACGCGCAGGTCATGGAGCCTTGGGCTGGCTGGGGCGGGCTGAAGGAAGCCGTGCGCGTGCTCGCTCGTAGGCTCCCCCGCAGGCTGAGCGCGGCCACTGCGCGGCTCGCCGCGCCCCGCCCCTTACCCCGCCCCTTCCCCAGCCTTGCCCCGCCCCCTCCTGATACTCCGCTTGGTAGTGGGAACAGCCGCCTGCGCCATGGGCACTGCCTCGTCGCTCGTGAGCCCCGCGGGCGGGGAGGTGATCGAGGACACCTACGGAGCGGGTGGCGGCGAGGCCTGCGAGATCCCAGTGGAAGTGAAGCCCAAGGCCCGGCTGCTGCGCAGCTCTTTCCGCCGCGGCGCGGGAGCGGCGGCGGCGGGGGCCGGGCCCGGGTCGCTGTCCCGCGGGGCGGGCGGCGGCGGGCTGCTGGGAGCTAGCTTCAAGTCTACCGGCTCGTCGGTGCCCGAGCTGGAGTATGCGGCGGCCGAGTATGATCGTTTGAAGAAGGAGTACGAGATCTTCCGGGTCAGCAAGAACCAGGAGTTGCTGTCCATGGGCCGCCGCGAGGCCAAGCTGGACACGGAGAACAAGCGGCTGCGGGCGGAGCTGCAGGTAACGCCGGGCCTGGGCGCGCACGTGGGCGGCCGCGACACCCGTGAAGCAAGAGCCCCGGGTCTTACCCACGGCCGCGAGCCGATTGGCCGCAGTGCCAGGCTGGTGTCTGGACGCCTGGCCCCGTCCCTCGTCCATCCTGTCTCTCTCCAAACCAAGTAGTTTTGAAAGTTGAGTAAAAGTTGCTCCGCATTTTAATTTGAGGGGACGTATTCTTTTGAGGTTTAAACTGATTTCTTAGCTAACCCCTCCCCTTTTCTATTTCTGGTTCATTCAGGAATAGACACCTTGAAGCAATTACCCTGAAAGTGTTCTGAAGCAGCAAATGCCAGTCTCCGACGGGGCCAGGGAAGTAGGTTCACAGCACACATACACAAAAAAGACTAGTGACATCTGTTGAAGCAACTCATAAAACTCTTCCTAGAATTTTTAACTACCCACCCCATCCTCCACACTTACACACACACACACACACACACACACACACAGGACCCTTAAATTTTAGACCGCCGTGGTGTGGCTTATGTCACTGTTTCTTTGTGAAGTTCCATAGCTCTTGAATTTTAATGATCTTGAAGTGAATTTTTCTGGAAGCCTCGATTTTCATCATCTTAACTGCTGTGGTTGAAAACGTTTCCTAGGTGTAGCCAAATTCTCTTGGATTAATCAAATGCATTTGATTAATTTACTCAAAAAACAATTATTGTATGCCCTCCCTGTAGTGGATCTGTTTTAACTCGTTAAAATTGGGTATAGAGCGAATGTTTGCTTTTCTATCAGCCAAGTCGTGAGACTTTGTGCCATCAGTTTTTGGCCCTTCTGAAGGTTGTAGTTCGTTTACTTTCTTCTTTACTGCGGAAGAGAATTCTAGACAGCCCGAGTGTTTCTGAGCTCATCCTAGTAGGGACTAAATAAATACCTCAGACAGATTTTTCTGAAAGGAAGAAGCTTTCTTCCTTCTAGTGTAGGCATTCTAGTCAAACCTCCCTCAGTCCCCCATTAGCTGTTGTATAATTGGCACTGTTATCTGGGAAAACAAACTCATCAGTAATCTATCTAGTGTTTTATCAGTTTTCCTACTGGGCAGTGTTAATGCACTTGCATGGATAACAAGGACTTACGAATTTCAGATATCTCATTTCATGCATCCACGCCACCATCCAATGGAAATGACTGTAAGATGGAGGTAGAAAAGAAGGCTGGACCAACGAGGGCAAAGTGTTGTAAGGGTGACAGTGCCACAGTCCCAGGTTCCTCCTGTGACAGATCCTGATTCCTTGTGTAACCCATTTGGTTCCTTTCTCACATAGCTAGGCATTTAAAACAACTCTTCCATATTTATTTAATTCGTTCAGTCAGGTATTTACTGGAGGCCTGCAGTGTATCAGGCACCATGAGGTCAGGAGACAGCAAGACGGGTAAGACATGGACCAAGGAGCCCAGGGTCTCACAGAATTAATTGCCCTTCAAATTAAGCCTTGCAAATTATACTTTTGTTCCCTTACATTTGGGAAAACTGAGGTGCAGGGAAGCTTCAAAAACTGGTGCAGTATTAAGGAAAAGTGCTGATTTCCACTGGAACCTTAATGTTGAAGTGTCTTCATTTATTATAGTTCAAGCATGTTTGCATTTTTTCACTATGTGTTTGAATAAAATGGCATTATGCAATTCTTGATAAATTAGTAAGCAGATTGTTAAAATTCTAAGATATGTAATATATATGTAAGATAATGTAAAATATGAGAGGAATACTATTGTTTTTAGAAATAACAAGGTAAATTATTCCAGGCACTTCAAAAAACTTACCAGAAGATACTTCGGGAAAAGGAAAGTGCTTTAGAAGCAAAATACCAAGCAATGGAGAGAGCAGCTACATTTGAACATGACAGAGATAAAGTCAAAAGGCAGTTCAAGGTAAATGCCTTACATTTTACCCCCAAAGTGATACAGAATTAAAATAGTATGTTTGAAAAGTTCATGTAATGCTGTGGTGAATAAATAGAAGTAAGTGATAGAGAAATCCTGAAAGTTAAAAGAACTAGAGGAGAGCACTTTTTACATTTTTGAGTTGTAACTGGTAAACTTGACATCGTTTCAAAGGAAAGATATAAAACACTTTAATAAGGATTTTGAAGAAAAAAAAAAGGAAAGTACTTCTATGTGGGAGAAGGCATTTGGAAATGTTTGGAGATATTTTGTATGGGAGGGCATTACTGGCATTTAGTGGAAAGAGGACAGATTTTCTAAACATCATGCGGTGTACAAGGTAACTCCAACATTGCAGACATGAATCCTGTCAGAGTTCCAGAAGGTTCCATTTACAAAATAGTGAGGTTAAGGTACTCAGATTATTTACCCTATAAAAGAGGAGATCAAGGACCAAATGAATATTAGTTTTATGAATGAAAGATTTTTCCTTTAAAAGTTGAGGACACAATTTTTTGATTATGGAAAAGTTTTCAAAATTGAAGTTCTTCTTTTAAAGATTTTTAGGGAGACCAAGGAAAATGAAATTCAGGATTTATTGAGGGCCAAGCGAGAATTGGAGAGCAAACTTCAGAGGCTACAGGCTCAGGGGATCCAAGTGTTTGATCCTGGGGAATCTGACTCAGATGACAACTGTACAGATGTTACTGGTAAATTTGTTTCCTGTATATAATATTTTGAGCTTTCAGTATAGGTGTGATGATATTGTAGAGCCAAATTTGAATCCTTTTGCTTATAAGTGATCACTGTTGCAAAAAGAGTTGCACTTTTTATTTTTCAGCTGTTACGATAGCTTTTTTCCATGAAGTCCATGACCTTGCAAGGGGCTGAAACTCCTTCTCTCTTGTTGCTCTGCCACCCTTAACTCATAGCTTTTCTCTCTCTGGTCTGATAGCTCCTCCAGGTCTCCCATCACCTCTACATTTTAGCCAGGGGAAGAGGGAAGGAAATACGTTGCTTTCTTTGAAAGCACATTCTGAAAGATATACCTATTATGTCCACTCAAATACCACTGGCCAGAAACACACCTAGGAAGATTGGAAAGTATAATGATCATAGTAGGAAAGCCATGTAACCACCTAAAGGTTGGGGTTCTGTTATTAAAGGAAGAAGGAGAGAATGGATATTGGGCCATAGTAGTCTCTGCCACATTATTTTTCCACCTAATGGTGTAGTCTTTGCAACTATCAGAATATCTGCATAGAATTTCATTGAGTGGTTTCCAGTGCAGTTTTGTGAAGTACCAAAAAAGTTTTATTTTATAATTAAACATAAAATGTTTTTTCTAGAAATCAGAAAAGCCTGGAATCAAGGAATGAAAGGGTCCACTGTGTTCCAAGAAAATGTTAATTAAGTGTCACTAATACTGAAAAGAGGAAAAGATTCTATTTTAAATGCAGTGGAAAAATGCAGTCACTCTCCCAGTTATTAAAAAAAAATGTAATTATATTTGTACAAACTAATACATTTTGGAGTGAAATGTGGCAACTAACAATTCCCTCTTAATTTGCATTTTCATACACTGTAATATGGCCAACATCCCAGGACTTTTATTACTTGTTTTAAAATTGACTATATTGCCCATGCTGTATCTCTCATCCCTATGACTAATTTAATTTATAATTGGAAGTTTGTACTTCTTTATCCCCTTCACCCATTTTGCCTGTCCCCCAACCCCAACCCCTATGGATGTAATTTTTCTTATAACTTTTGAGGGGAAAAAAATGAAGTGATTCTTACAGAGTAACTAACAGGATGCTTTTATTAGTGTTAATGGACATGTCAATATTGACATGCAAATAGTTATACAGAGTTTCAAAACTATTATAATTGTCTTGGATATTTAACAAAAATAAGTTAATATTTCCTCCTAGGTCTTTCCTTGTACTTTGATTTAAACATGAAGAAGGAATGCCCGAGGAAATGTCACTCATTTGAAATTCAAAGACCTGCAAATAATAATCTCAGTTTTGCCAGAGATATAACCTAAATATCAGTTTCTTTTAAATCAAGAATACCATATAGCTATTCTGGCAAATATAGTTTACAAAAAAACATGTTCATAAATACCTGTTCATTCAGACATTAATTGTGTTGCTCTGAGAGGTTAGATAAGATGTACTCTTTACATCCTTAGCTTATATCCTAATAAATTACAAATATTAATTACTGATGTGCTAGTAATAGTCTTCCTTTGAAATTCTTTCCTTCATATTTTACATTGATACCTAAATCATACAATTAGAAATGTTTTTTTAGAATTTTTGTGTCAGTGTGCATATAACTTGTTATTATAATTCCTTTGGTTTTTGTATTCTTCATTTCTTTCAATGTTTTTTTTAATTCTCTTTGAATTTGAGATGATAATGAGAATTTTGTCCACCAGCACCTTCAACCTTGCCAGAAGTCATGTCAAAGAACTTTCAAAATCATTAAAATTTGAATATTTGTTGTATTTTATAATTGTAGTTTTTTTTTTAATTAGAGCTCCTGTTCAGTTCATGTCATAAGTATTTGAACATACAGTAATTTGGTTTTCACAAGATAAAATCTCTTGCCTTGCAGCTGCTGGAACCCCATGTGAATATTGGACTGGTGGAGCCTTGGGAAGCGAGCCTTCCATAGGGAGTATGATCCAGCTTCAGCAATCCTTCAGAGGCCCTGAGTTCGCCCATAGTTCTATAGATGTAGAAGGACCCTTTGCAAATGTCAACAGAGGTAACACATGCCATTTGCCAGTTACCTTGGCTAATGGTAGGAACTATTTCATGTACTGTAACCTTGTGCTGGGAGAACTGCCATCTCTAGAACGTGAGATTTGTATTCTAGGTGTCTTCCACTGTCAAACCATCATGTACTAGTGCTGTCAAGGACCAGAGCTGGTGGAGTTACATCATTCACATCAGGATCAGCTGGTGCTCCCCGGCCAAACTGGCCAACCAAGTCTTACTAATTGAGTTTCTGGTCTGAATTCTTAGGTGTTTTAGTGGATCAGAGAGAGTAGTTTTTAGTTTTTCCCTCTGCATCTTTGATGATGATGAAGGTTAGAGCATGCAGGGGAGTAGAATACAAAACTGCAGTGATGTAATATAGTATTCTTAGTCAAAAGAATATTTTCATTATTTTTATATAATTTGGTGTCCAGAACACATCTTAACTAACATCTGTTTGTAATTTCAGTAGCAGTACAGATCTGAGATGTTAATAAGTATATTTTATACTTATTATTCTAAAAAATATAAAATTATTAGTAAAATGAAAATCATTTTTTTTAATTACACCTTTTGAAGTAGCCAGTACGTCTTAAGAAGTTCATTCTCACTAAGTAGCATATGGTTACTTTTCATTTTATGCCATTCTTGAACTTTCTTTTTGACTAAATATAGCTCAAGACTGATAAGTAGGTAAAAGCATAGGCCAGTTTTGGAATGTAGGCTCTCCTCAAAGAGCAAACCAATTGAACAGCTCATGTAACATAGCTGCATGACATTTGCCTGGAACCACTGGTATCCCTGCCAAAACCACTGGCAACATTGATTTCTTTAAGTCCAGGGATAGAATTTGAAGTTAGGGAACTGATTTCTTCTAATACGTTATTTTAGAAGCTATGTCAGAATTAACAAGTGAGATTAGATTCCATTCTGTGATGTTGGTTTTTTTTTCAGGCTTTTAAAAATACTGTCTTGTCAAATAACTTCTGGTAATTTTTTCATGAACTTACAAGAAATTCTATTTTCAGATGACTGGGATATTGCCATAGCTAGTTTATTACAAGTTACTCCCTTGTTTTCACATTCTCTGTGGAGTAACACTGTCAGATGTTACCTCATTTATACAGATGAAACCCAGCCCGAAATGAATCTTTTCCTTAAGGTGAGGACTTTACAAATTCTACATTCACTGATTGAAAATACAAGTTCATGTGTGCCCTATTTTTGATGCCACTACATCTAAACCAATTAGTTTACTACGTACTAGATTATATGCCTTAAAGAATAGGAGGACTTTTGGGCTTAAAAGAAAATCATGCTCTGTATTAGTAGTGTATTCAAAATAAGGCGTTGGAACTTTATGCTTTTGAATGTTTCATTACATTTTCCACAGTATTTAAGACCACCATTGATAGTGCCTGCTTTAGTTAATATCTGCCAGTTCTACCCTTGAATCTGTTTCAAGTAATAACAAAATTTAATCCTTATTATGATTTTTAATTTTTCAAGGAAGCTGCTGCAGTTAATCTAAGGCAGAGGCTGGCAAATTACATACAGCCCATGGGCCAAGTCTGGCCTGCAGCCGCTTTCTATGACCCAGAGCTAAGATTGGTTTTACTTTTTTTAATGGTCGGAAAAAAAAATAGAATTAATATGCTGTGACATCAAAATCATGAAATTCAAACTTTAGTGCTTATAAATAAAGTTTTATTGGAACACAGTCACGCTCATTATTTATATATTGCCTCTAGCTGCTTCACACTACAACAGTAGAATAGATTGTGACAGACTAAATGGGCCACAGAACCTCCTCCAAAACACCCAAGTTGTTTAGGTATTACTGATTTGTAAAAATATTTGCCATCTGGTCTTTTACAGGAAAGGTTTGTCCACTGCTGTTGAAACTGAATTTTAAATAAATCTGTATATTACATGCTCTACTTGCTGTATAACATCTGCCAGATTGTTGATTAATGAATTCATTTAGCTTTCCTTTTTGATATTCAATTTTGGTAAAAAGATAAAATATTTTCAAAACCAAAGTTTCCATTCATTAACTGAATATAATTTATTCCCAAATAGCTGTTGAAGGAATTACTGATTTAATGCATAATCATTACTTAGTAACTTAATTTGTTATAGACCAACATATTTTTAATTTATATCTATTTTCTTAAGTGTTCTGTGTCATGGTGAACACTTTTTTCTGAACCAGGAAACCACCAAGTTCTTGAGCTATTATTATTTTTGTTTTATAGAGAAACTTGCCTTTTGTCTTAAAGATTTTCTTTAAAATATGAGTTTATACATTTTTTAAAAATTTAAATCATGAAATAGCCAACATAAGCTGTTATAAAGCATGCTTTTTATTTTAAATATTATGAACCTGATGAGCTCTTTAGCTAAATAAGTTGTGCTTTTACTGTGTTTTAATTTCTTTTTAGGACTATTCACCTAAACTTAAAAGAATGTGTGAGACAATGGGATATTTTTTCCATGCTATATATTTTCCAATAGATACTGAAAATCAATACCTTACTGTAAGAAAATGGGAAATTGAGAAGAGTTCATTAGTTATTTTATTTGTTCATTTAAGTTTACCAAGGTAAGTAAAAATTCTGTCACTTATTACAGGAGTTGTAAATAGAATTGAGATTGCCAAATGAACTTCAAGATAAGTTCTAATTTTATTCTTATAACCAAAGTTAAATAAATTCCATGACTTCATTCTTAAGTAAAATAGTTATAAGTTTCATACTGTTAGACTTGTTTAATAGGTCTTAATATTAACATCATTTATATAAAGATCATTTTAATCAAGGGTCAGCAAACTATGGCCTTTGGTTCAAATCCAGTCAGCCACCTATTTTAATAAATAAAGTTTTATTAGAACACAGCTATATTAATTAATTTATGTATTTTCTACAGATGCTTTCAGAAACAATAGCAGAGTTGAGTAGTTACTACAGAGACTCTGTGGCTTGCAAAGCCTAAAGTAAAATAAAATTTTATGAGCTAGCCCTTTACAGAACAAGTTGGCAACTCCTGATTTCAATAATCAATATTAACCTTCATTGTTTTCTTGCTTTGAATACAAACTGAGAGGTACTCAAACACTTATAGAGGTATTAAGTCAAATCTTTAATTCTCTGAGAAGCTTACTACTTAAATCCAGTAATGTGATCAATTTTCTTAAAATATGAATATAACCACACCAATGAACTTAATCTAAAAATAGATTTTTTTCTTAACCAACTAGATACAGAGATAGAAGACAAAATAAGTTTAATTAGAGGTTGTTTTCTTTCCGCATTTGCTACCTGATTGTATTTAACCCTTCCAAAGCACTTTTTCTTTTTATTGAGAACCAGCTCTGACTTGAACTGTGTACAGAAGTATGTAGAGCCCTAACATACTTAATTTACTAGAGACCCTGCAGTTTTACTGAGCTGAAGATTCTGCCCAGAAAATAGTTGTTTGATCCTTAAAACTCTGCCCAGAGGCCAGGTGGCTGTGGAACCACCAGGGCCAAGAGCCTTCACCCAGAACAGGTTTAAGGATCCTGTCTTGCCTGGCGGTTTCAGCCCCAGGCAAGTTCACTATGGATTTGGTGAGACCAGAGAAATGAAAATGGAATGTGTTCTTGGAGTAAAAGGGTTTATACCTGGCTTTGTTCTCCTGGCTATAGGTCAAGCATGCCTGCATTCAGCAGTCTGCAGGTCCTTTATCCACCTCCAGCTCTGTCTCCGCCCAGAGCACTGGGCAGAGCTCTTATACAGTAACTCAGTCAATAATAGCTTATTGTCTAGGGTGCGGAAGCAGTAGCCTAGCAGCAGGCCAGTTACATCATTGAGTAGTTTAGGGTCTGGTGAAGACCCTGGCCATAGGAACTTCCATTTTCCCCACAGATTCCTTCAACTTGATTGCCTTAAGTTGGAGTTCTTTTCCTCCCCTCCCCATTTTCTTTTTCTGTTTGCTTTAGATTTATTAAGGATATATCCTTTTTTTTATTATTTAATAGCTTGATAGTATTTTATCTTAGGTGATAATATATGTCATCTGTTGCTTTTCTCTAATTCTTTAAATCTTGACACCATCTCCCCCAAAATCTTGTTTTTTCTTTACCTCATATCCATGTTTTGTTAATAAGATACTCTATGTTGTTTTTATACTTTTAACATTTATTTTTAACTTTCTCACTTTAAAGTCCTCTTAATCTTTTACCCCTCATATTCGTATTTTATTACTTTTTGGCAGATTTCAGTTCATCTCTATTAACTAAGGTTTTATTGATTTTATGTTTTTAAAACTTTCTTCTTAATAAGTGTCTTGCCAATGGGTTTCAGCCCCAGGCAAGTTCAGTATGGATTCAGTGAGACCAAGGAATGACAATGGAACATTCTTGGGGTAAAAGGGTTTATTACCCAGCTTGTTCTCCTGGCGATAGGTTGAGCACTAGAATTATGTCTGCATCCAACAGTCTGCAGGTCTGTAGTCCTCCTTCATCTCTACCTCTGCCCAGAGCACTGGGAAGAGCTCTTTATATAGTGACTCAGTCAATAAAAACTTATTCCCTACTGGTATGGAAGCATTAGCTTAGCAGTAGGCCAATTATCATCAAGTAGTTTAGGGTCAGGTGAGGATCCTGGCCATAGGAACTTCAATTTTCCCCACAATAAGAATTTTAATTTCTAAAATACAATCTTTTCTTAACCTCTACTTGCCTTTATTTTGCTGTAATTTTTGTATTCCATTTGTTGGTTATTTTATTTCCTTGCTTGTTTCTTTCCTGGCTGTCAAGGAGCATGGCAGTAGGGGTGGGCTTTACACCACAAACAGCGGCAGGTAGAGCCCTTATTTCTCTCAAGTTGCTCCTTCATCTTTCCTGATGGCTCCCCCATTCTCCCCAAAGATTAATATAGAAACATGTCCCCTGAGCAGTACCTAGTATACCCCCATCTAATCATGGTTTGTCGTCAGGGTTTTTCAGAAACCCTTCTTCACAGTCTTCCAGAGGCTAGATTGGTAGTCAGTGTTTCTTGTCACTGCACTGTGACAGAAAATCCCAAAACACCAAATCCCAAATGTCTTCTTGCCAGTGGGTTTCAGCCCCGGGCAACTTCACTATGGATTCAGTGTGACCAAAGAAATGACAGTAGAACGTTCTTGGGGTGAAAGGGTTATACCCAACTTTATTTCCATGGTGGCAGGTCAGTCACTAAAATCCCATCCACTCAGAGCGAGTCTGCATGCAGCAAGCTGGTCTCTGGCTCTGGGCCTCTCTGCCCACACAGCTGCCCTCTGGGCCTCTCGGCCAGCACAGCCATCCTCTGGGCCTCTCTGCCTGCACAGCTGTCCTCTGGGCTCTGTCCTTGGCACTGCCACCACTCAAGTGTCTGCTCTGCTCTCTGCAGCCTTGCAGCTGTGCCACCAAGTTGTGCAGAGCACTGGGCAGAGCTCTTTATATAGAGTCAATAGCAATGTATTTCCCACAGGTGTGCAGTGAGCTAGTCAACCAGGGCCAGGTGAGAATCCTGGCCACAGGCACTCTGATTTTATCCACACTCCATCCCTCTAGGATTATCTCCTCTCAATTTATGTGCTCTCAGTCCTCTGCAAAGGTCCCTGTGTGAGAAAGCTGGAGCATTGTAACCAAATTCCATGATAACAATAGAGGCTACAATATACAAATAACAAAATTACAACAAATTATAATAACCCTCAAACCTGAGGAGATCCATTGCATCCTGGCTGTATTCAAACCAGTTCTAACAACTTATAATAACCCTCA
The DNA here is from genome assembly GCA_032199065.1 of Smutsia gigantea. Lineage (NCBI taxonomy): Eukaryota > Metazoa > Chordata > Mammalia > Pholidota > Manidae > Smutsia > Smutsia gigantea. Next base: position 116,252 of record JAVSCE010022620.1, on the reverse strand, counting down.
AGCCTGAGAAGATTCATTGCCACCAAGTGGTCACCCTGGCTGTATTCAAACCAGTTCTACTCAAAGGAGTTAACCAAAAGAACCGTGGGTGGCCTTACAGTACCCACCTTCTCCAGCCTCTCCAACAAAAAGTCTTGCAGACACACAGGCCCATCTTGTTGCTTTATCTCTGCCTTCTGCTTTGTCAGCAGCCGGAACCGCTGCTCCAGTCTCAGTTGTTGCCACAGCTCCAGTCCAGTTTCTTTCCATCTGCTCCCGCCTTTTCAAACCAACCCACATCTGGGTCCTCACAACAAGGGGCCCTTTAAATTCTTCCTTTGAGAAGCAGACTGTATTTCCTTTTGTGCTTGAGCCTGAGATAGAAGCAGAGCATGGAGTGCTCCACAACCTGAGAAGGGGGCTGCACCTCTCCTGAAATAACCCATAGCTGCCGAGTCCTTCTGGCTTTCTACCAGCTTTCAACCAGGTGGGGTCTCCACCAAGGAGGGGCCGATGCCTCCAGCACCAGCAGGGCCTCCACCCCCACCTGTTTGTCAAATCTCCGCTCCCCCATTTCTGGGGCTGATGACTCCACTACATCCTTTCTTGCCCCACGGCACCTGGCAGCCTGCACTCTCAGGCTGCTTCTTCTCGTGCCACTTCTTAGGCCACTATTCCTTCTCATGCTGCTTCCTCTCGGGCCAGAGCACTTTGTAGTGACGCCATTTCAGTCAGCTTTCTCTTGAAGCGGACCCCAGTCCTCCACCCCTTCCCAGTACCACATGTCCACAGGGGACACTTGAGTGTCTTCCCATCCATAGGTGCAGCCCACTGAAACACTCCTGTGAGGACAGCCTTTTCTTTTCCTTGGTCACCAATGAACCTTGCTGACTCGCCAGTTGGCTTGCCAATGGGCTTCAGCCCCGGGCAAGTTCACTATGGATTCAGTGTGACCAAAGAAATGACAGTAGAACGTTCTTGGGGTGAAAGGGTTATACCCAACTTTATTTCCATGATGGCAGGTCAGTCACTAAAATCTTGTTCACTCAGAGCAAGTCTATATGTAGCAAGCCAGTTTCTGCCTCTGGGCCTCTTGGCCCCACACAGCTGTCCTGCACAGCCGTCCTCTGGGCATCTGTCCTCGGTGCTGCCACCACTCATGCCTCTGCTCTGCTCTCCTGCAGCCGAGCAGCCGTGCCACCATGTCATGCAGAGCACTGGGCAGAGCTCTTTATATAGAGTCAATAGCAATGTATTGCCCACAGGTGTGCAATGAGCTAGCCAACCAGGGCCAGGTGAGAATCCTGGCCACAGGAACTTTCATTTTATCCACTCCGTACATTTCATCTGAGCTGCATATGTCATTTTGTAGGTAGAGGATTTGAAATAGGAACATGTGCCTTAACCGAAGGCCCACTCTTTGGTATTCAGGTGGGCCACTCACTTTTCTCCCAATGCAGTAACAAATGAACCATTGAAATTCCAAACTTCTATAGAACATGGTTAGAATGATAGAAACTTCTGTGGTTTGGAGTGATTGGATTAGCACAAAAATATATAATAGAACATTGTTTTCTTTTGTTTTGTATTAGAGCTGGTATTTTAGTTTATTATACAGATTCTGAATCATGTAAATTACTTTGACCTCCATACATGCACACTAATTTGCCTCTCTAGACAAACTTTCATTTAATGCTTTTTAGAAAGAATTGGTTGCACTTTTCCTTGTAGTATAGAAGATGCTAGTAGATCTATTCTAAGATTTTTCTAGGATTTAAATAGGAAGGGTATAAACTGTTTTTACGGTACCCTGTATGTGGGGAAAATGGGATTTCCTATGGCCAGAATCTTCACCTGACCCTAAACTACTTGATGATGTAATTGGCCTGCTGCTAGGCTTACTGCTTCCACACTCATAGACAATAGGCTACCATTGACTGAGTCACTATATGAAGAACTCTGCCCAGTGCTCTGGGTGGAGGCAGAGCCGGAGGTGGATTACAGACCTGCAGACCGCTAGATAGAGACATGATTCTAGTGCTTGACCTACTGCCGGGAGAATAAATCCAGGTATAAAAACCCCAAGAATGTTCCATTGTCATTTCTCGGTCTTACTGGATCTATAGTGAACTTGCCTGGGGCCGAAACCCTCAAGCAAGGCACTGTAGCAAAGTTAGACGTTCTTTTTTTTACCCTTTACCTCAGTCAAGAATTTTACTAGCCACTCACCTGCCCCATCTGCCTCTGGATCTTTCATACAATGTATCTTAGGTATATGGATTCAGGTCATTTATTGGATGAGAAAGGCCAAAGGACTAGAGAAGGGAACCATCTTGAAGCCTCAGGGCTGATAATATTTGTGCTTTAACTTGGAATTATATATTTGTAAGTGGAATTGGATTTTCCATTTATTTGCAAAGTCTCATGAGTCTGGTCCATCCTGAGCCATGTTTACAATATTTTTGAGAGGCTTTTTTCTCTTAAACTTAAAAATTAAAGTTATATATGCATTGTTTAATTCAGTGCACAATTTATTATACCTATTCTCGTTTGCTAATGAACACATTACATTTTAACACTAAGCTGCAACAGAGTTATAAAACCTCCATTTTTGGAGATCTGCACTTGTTCTGCTCTGGCCTTCTCTGGCCTCTTGGCATTGCTGGGAGCCCCACGACTGACATGTAGGTTGGTTTGCTGCCACAGTGCAGTGACAAGAAACACTGACTTCCAATCTAGCCTCTTATCAGAAGACTGTGAAGAAGCTTTTCTGAAAAACGCTGATGGCAAACCACGATTAATTTATCATCGTTTGGAGAATGGAAAAGTCAGTTCTGACTCTGTCCAGCAACTGATTGATCAAGTTTCGAACCTGAGCAAGACCAACAAAGCCAAGGTACAATTCATAAAGTTGATTTTTTTTATTAAGGTATTATTGATATACACTCTTATGAAGGTTTCACATGAAAATGTGGTTACTAAATTCACCCATATTATCAAGTCCCCCCCATACCCCATTGAAGTCACTGTCCATCAGTGTAGTAAAATGCCACAGAGTCACTACTTGTCTTCTCTTTGCTACACTGTCTTCCCCATGACCCCTCCACACACCATGTGTACCAATCATAATACTCCACAATCCCCTTCTCCCTCCCTCCCCACTCACTCTCTGCCACCCCTTCCCTTTGGTAACCACTAGTCCTTTCTTGGGGTCTGTGAGTCTGCGGCTGTTTTGTTCCTTCAGTTTTGCTTTGTTGTTATACTACACAAATGAGGGAAATCATTTGGTATTTGTCTTTCTCCACCTGGCTTATTTCACTGAGCATATTGCAAATGGTAGGATTTGTTTCTTTCTTGTGGCCGAATAGTATTCCATTGTGTATATGTACCACCTCTTTATTCATTCAACAACTGATGGACATTTAGGTTGCTTCCATATCTTGGCTATTATAAATAGTGCTGCAGTAGACATAGGGGTGCATATGTCTTTTTGAATCTGAGTTGTTTTCTTTGGGTAAATTCCTAGGAGTGGAATTCCTGGGTCAAATGGTGTTTCTATTTTTAGTATTTTTTGAGGAACCTGTAAATTGCTTTCCACAATGGTTGAACCAATTTACATTCCCACCAGTAGTGTAGGAGGGTTCCCCTTTCTCCGCATCCTTACCAGCATTTGTTCTTCCTTGTCTTTTGGATGGTGGCCATTCTAACTGGTGATATCTCATTGTGGTGTGTCTGGCAGCAGGTGAGTTGATGGTCTTTTGCCACCATCTTGGACTGCCCAGCTCCATTTTTAGTTGTATTTCTTTTTGGTTGCTCTTGAGTTTTTGGGTTTTTTTTTCATGTTAAGAATATTTTTTTCTCTTCTTTTTTTTTTATTAAGGTATCATTGTTATACACACTTATGAAGGTTTCACAAGAAAAACAATGTGGTTATTGCATTCACCCTTATTATCAAGTCCCCCCCATACCCCATTGCAGTCACTGTCCATCAGTGTAGTAAGATGCCACAGAGTCCCTATTTGTCTTCTCTGAGCTACACTGTCTTCCCCTGTGACCCCACACACACCATGTGCACCAATCATGATACCCCACAATCCCCTTCTCCCTCCCTCCCCACCCACCTTCCTCCACCCCTCCTCTTTGGTAACCGCTAGTCCCTTCTTGGAGTCTATGAGCCTGGTGCTCTTTTGTTCCTTCAATTTTGCTTCATTGTTATACTCCACAAATGAGGGAAATCATTTGGTATTTGTCTTTCTCTGCCGACTTATTTCACTGAGCATAATACCCTCTAGCTCCATCCCGTAGGGTTTATTTTTAAGAACATGCATGGCCAAGGGAGGTGCTAGAGTAAAGGCCAGGAGGTAGGAGTAAGCCTGGTGTTTGTGGAGAGGACGGAAGCCAGCATGGCTGAGCAGAGTGAGTGAAGGGAGGTTGGTAGGAGAGGTTAGTGGCGGTCTGTCCTGAGGAACCTTGGAGACCATTTTAAATACCTTGGTTTCATTACTTGGAGCGAGATGGGGGAGCCATCAGGGGACTGTCAGCAGCAGGAGAGATACTCTTCTGACAAGGAACTTCTTAGGCTGCTGTGTTGAGAACTGACTGGTTTGGAGGGTAGTGGAGAGAGCAGAGTGGGAGAGCTGTTGCAGTCATCCAGGTGAGAAATGCTGGTGAGACAAGTGTGGTGGGAGAGGAGGTGGTGAGAAACTGGATTCTGGATAAATTTCAACAGCAGAGCCAATATGTTTCCTAATAAAGTAAATACTGACTATGTGAGAAAGAGAAGAATAAATAGCAATATGAAGCTAAAAAGAATATGATCTGTGAGTGGACAAATCCAATTATTTTGTGTTTTTTTTTTCCTCCAAGCATAGAATCCTTCTATTTACTTGTTGAATAAGGATCAGTGTAAGGAAGAATCTTTTCATAGCAACCTTTCCTAAGAGCATTAGGAAAAGCAAAAAACAGATGATGAGTGTGGAGAGAGATTTGATCATCCCTAGATGCATGGCAGGATAATTTTTAAAACAGAGATTACAGGCTTTGCCTTGTTGCACACTGAGATAACTTGGAAATGTTTATAGTTAATGTTAAGAGTACAGTTATTGTAAGGAATGCAGAATAATGTTAAGAACATAGTTAATGTTAACAACTCTAGGATTTTGACACAGTTTTTATTTCTGTGCTCAGCCAGAAAATAAGATCAAATGTGAATACAAGTATTTTTCTTTATATCATGTAATATTGAAAAGATATCTTGAGACAGCATAAGATTAAACAGAAGAGCCTAAGACAAAAAAAGTGTATTTTGATTATAATCTCCAAAACCACTTCATTCTTTGCTCTAAGATTTAATTATCTGAGTATCAGCTTAGTGGACTAGTATTAGCCTAGTCCACTAAGTCCCACAAGACAAGATATTGATCCATCTTTCTGATCTTTATTCTACTTACATATATATATAAATATCACATTAAAAAATTAATATAGTATAAGGATGAATTTATGAAAATAGGAGTAAAATAAGATCTATTGTAATTAAAAATGTAAATGTAGGATAAACTTTCATGGTGATTCACTTGATATGCTTTGTAAAACCATTGCCTTATTCTAATTTTATCAAATATCAATCATTTGTTTTTCTTGGCGGTACACATATTCATTACAGATAAGACATTATTCTCAAAACAAACCCAAAAGACAAAGCAAAATACCATTTTGCATTTTTCTTTTGCAGAATTATAGCTTTACTAATATTAAAATTTGATTTTGATATATTTTGAAGATCATTTATATTGAGTGGTGTAAGTACCTAAGACAAAGTTTGGACACAAAAGCAAAAAAAGTATACTTTTTTGTTTTATTGCAACCTTGTTCACACTAAATACCTTGTGTGACCTTGGACGGGTTACTTAGCTTGCCCCGTTTCCTCGTCTGAGAAATGGAGGTAACAGTAGTATCTCCTTCTTGGATTGTTGTGAGGATAAGTGAGTTAATATATGTAAAATAGAACCATTTTTGATACATAGACACTATAAAAGCATCCACCACCAGTCACCCTTCTCTTGTTATTGTTTCTTCATGTTGTTAAACTCTCTTTTTCCCCCAGATCATTGAGCACTCAGGAGATCCCACAGAGGGAGTATATAAAACTTACGTCTATGTAGAAAAGGTTATTAAACAGGTAAATATGCATTCCTTATAAGATTCATCCAAAATCTTTTAAGACTTATTTTCTGTAACATTGGGTTTTCAAAAGAAAACCACTATTTGTTTTGAAAACAATACCCAGGGAGAGCACCATTGTTTCTGGTGGTCATCTATCCTGTGGAATTATCATAGTATTATTAGTACCAGGTATCTTTATCTCTCATCTGTCTCACAAAGCTGTTTGATGCTTCAATACCTGTTCACTATAAAATGGATTCCAGAAGTGCTGGGTACAAAGTTTTAAGCAAGGGAAAATGGTCATCCTATTCAATAGAGAGTCTCCTCAACTTCTATGTGCACCTTGAATGTTTGTAAATTAGAAAAACCCTTATAATTTTCTACTGTGTTATCCCTAACAGCATAGAGGGGTGAGAACACACCTCTAAGTGTCTGAGGTCAATGATCATAGTGGTGTCTTGGGCGGAAAGTTCCTATGACGTCTCAAGTATAATCTTGAGAATTTGTGTGAGTTACATATTCTGCTTGATATTATACCTGTTTATTTTTAATATAAAAATCATTTTAAATTATGTATCATCAGAAATGTTAACAAATAAAGGGGCACAATAGGAAGATGTCTCTTATTTAGCCCAAAGTTGCCCATACTTGCTGACACCTCTCCCAGGGTCCCTAGGACCCTGTTTGAGAAGTAAGGGATTCACTTTTTCTAATTAACTTGCATGATCAGAGATAATTTGTTATCAGAGAAAAAGAATGAGCTCCAAAACATAATATGACTTCAAGCAACACATTTGTGTTTAGTGTTCTTTAGTATAGATGGATATTATCAATTTTGGTCTTCTCAACAATCTTAAAATTTCAGGACCAAGATAAAATAAATTGAGCAGAATAAATGGCAGCAAGTGACTTATTTGCCATCTACTGCTCAAAGGACAACGTATTTTCAGTGATATAATATAGATGTTATAGCAGAGAGATTTGATATCAAGAAACCCCATCTTAGTAATGGGATTCTTACAAAAATGTAAAGCGGCATATTTCTTAGGCATTGACACAATCTTTAAAATTATTCACCAGCTAGATATAACCAAAGATATTGTGTAACATTTCTCAGAAAGCAGATTCCGTAGGAGTCAAATACCCTTCTAACTTTATTTTTAATAATATAGAAAGGTCTTCATTTTTATTATTTTAATATTTCTTTATTTTTATAGTTTTGAATTTATCTTGTAGTTGCTATACAAAGGCCACAGGTTGGACTGGCCCTCCTCAGTAGGTGAAGCCCACCATAGGCCTTGTGTAGTGACACTACAAGGTCTTTCCATTCTTCGTTCATTTCGGGTGTTTGCTCTTGGTGTTCAGGACATCCTGGGCTTTGAGAACACAGACATGGAGACAAAGGATTTGGGCAGTGAAGATTCTATTCCAGAAGAAGATGATGTGGGTGATGTTCTGTGGGACATACATGATGAACAAGAGCAAATGGAAGCTTTTCAACAGGCTTCAAATTCAGCCCATGAGTTGGGATTCGAGAAAGTAAGCATTTGGAGTATTGTTCCAACAAAGATGAGTCACTACTGAAAAAGGCTATATTAGGACTGTGTTTTCAACTAAATGTAGTCAAGGGTAATGATTGTGTTTGTGTTTGTATTTGCCCTCATAGCTTGACTATCCATGTGGAGACATGTCTTAGGTCTGTCTCATATGAAAGATATGTGAGATTCAAATACACTTATATTCATCAAGTATTTTTAGTTACAGATTAGGATTTATCAACCACATGTTCTTCATGCTATCATCAGCAATTCACCAAACCAAGATTAGGATAGCTAAGAAACTTGATTAAAACAGTAAGACTGTCTTCTTCCAATTCTTGGAAGAATCAAAATATCAGACATTCAGAAAATGAAGCATAGTAATTAATGCAGTAGGCTCATCAGCATCCTTAAATATCTAAACAAATTAACAGAATTTGAAATGCACAAAAAAATCAATGTCCATGTTCAAAAACCACTCAATAATATTTAGAGATTAATGTAAGAACTAATATTTTGAAAAATATTACCACAGCTGTCACTAACAGGTGTATTTTTATAGAAATTTTATAATTGACAATGTTTATGTTGTCATCTCACCATTTCCTAACTGGATTTTGATCAAATTATTTAGCCCTAAACTTTGACTCTCTTGTCTGTAAAATGAGACTAACTAGTACCTACCTCACAAGGTTGTTGAAAGGACTAAACCAGATAATGCACATGAAGCACTTGACACAGTACCTGGTACATATTAAATGCTACATTGTTGTTATTTTATACATGAGGAACCTGAGGTTCACATTGTGGTTTGCCTAAGAGCTCACAGGGAATAGATTACAAATCTGGGATTTGAACCTAGGTCTTCTGACTCCAAATCCTTTTTTCTATGCCAAGAGGCTTTAACTTGGGAACCATGGTCTATAAATGGGGTTTATGTGAGACCATGAACTGAACTGTTAGGATTCACAGCTCATAAAATCAAAAAGCCCTTTGCTTCTTGAAAAGTATCATTGCCATCAGAATTATTTGTGTTCCTGGGAAATATATTCTGTATTTAGATAAGACAAAATCATTGATTGAAAAATTATGCCAAGTAATTATTTATTGTAGTTGCTGGAAATGTCTGCTACCCTAAAGCTAGCCACTAACTACTTATTACATACTCTTTTAATTCCTTATCACTTAGACCGCTGGTACACTTACTGAACATCTGAAGATAACTTTGGAAACTCCCAAGTAAATACTGAGATATTTCCATTTTCTGAGTGTGTGCTTTTCAGCTTTGAACCAGTTTTTAGTGTCTGGGGAAAGCCTGAGAGATACGGCTTCTTGGAGTTTGCCTAGAGCTCACTCAATTTCAGAAAAATCTCAGGTGGCTTGGCCTGGCCTGATTCTCTGCAGCAGGTTGGGAGACTCCAAGGCCCCAGATGAAACCTGCTTTTGTGTGGGCCTTTTCTCAGAAATCCCTGGGAACTCGATGGCATCTAGGTGTCCTTTGATGGAGATATTGAGGATGCTTGCCAGCATACAGAGAAATACAGTGGCTTTGCTACATATTCTGCAAAACATCTGAACATTGCAAAACCTCAGGAGGATCTTAAGTGTTGCCCCTCATCCATTAATTTACTGCAGTACTACGTGTAGAAGAAATGGGGGCCCATTCTTAGTTTACTGCTTTGGGCTTATTTAAACACCCATAAAAATAAGCAATTGTGAGGGTGCTGTTGACTAAAAACAGATCTCATTTTCTCATGCAGCTGTTTTCCAGTGATTTCAAACGATACTCCTAAGTTGACTTTAGTATTCTTCAAAACATGCACTTCCTTACACTTAAATTCCTTTCTGTTTTTAGTATTACCAACGCCTTAATGATCTAGTGACAGCACCAGCACCGATTCCACCCCTTCTTGTATCTGGAGGACCAGGTTCTGGGAAGTCCCTTCTTTTATCAAAGTGGTACGATGCAGTGCACTTAAATTGTTGTTATCGTTGTCGTCACTTGAGTTACTGAATTCATTCAACAAAATGTAATATTGCATGGCTGCCTTCCTGCATGGCCTGTACTAAATATTAAAAAAACAAAAAGGAGTAAAATAATATTCATGCCCTGAAGTATGTACAATGTGGATGTTAAAAGATACAGAATGAGAAAGGAATAGGAAAGGTGAGCAGTCGTGATTTTGTACATTAATTATGCAGGTCAGAACTAAGTGAGCTGTCAGCATGGAATGGAATTAGGTGCATTATAGGGAGAATGTGCCCTTTATTTTCAATTATTGGCTTCATCTTAGAAGTTTCATTGGGATTTTAAATGTTTGAAACATGACAAAGATAGACTATTTAGAATGAAATAAATTGTAAAGAACATCAAAATAAAGGATAACCTCTATTGTGAATGCAAACTAGTTTTTCAAATTATGGACTAAGGTTCATATAAGCTAATATTTGTTTTTTGTTTCAGTTCATTTTATTTACAAACAAGTAGTAAGAATATTTTCTTTCATAATTATCACTTACATTTTCATTATTATTTACATTGAAGAGTTAGTGTATTTTCCTTTTAATTGCTCTTTTATTTAAAGTTATGTTTGGAAAGTCATATTTTTGTACTTAACAAAGAAACTTCTTTTTTCCTCTAATAATGTATTTTTAGTTAAAGGTTAATGCTAATTTTACTAATACCTTAACTTCAAATGTACACTCTTTTGGTTTACATTAGTAATCATCAATTTGTCATTAAATCTATAATTTTTTAAGGCTTATTTAAAAGGGTCTTAATAGTAGAGTAAAAATAGAAATTTACCATTTTTATTATAAAGTGACTGACCATGTGATTGCTGAGAGTTAGCATTTGACGCTTAATACATTATGAATTTTTTTTGTTGGCAATAAAGGAGCTTCATCAATCTTATAAAAAGTCTTCTTCTTTCAGGATTCAATTACAACAGAAGAATTCTCCTAACACGCTAATTCTTTCTCATTTTGTGGGGAGGTCCATGTCAACCAGCTCAGAGTCTTCCTTGATTATTAAAAGACTAACTCTAAAGGTACAGTATGCCATCATTTGGAACTATCCAAATTTTTGTGTAGATTCAGAAATTGTTAGGGCTACATACCTGATGATAAACCAGTTTTCAGTATTGCCCATTTGTTTTGATTTTGTATAGGTAAAAACAATACTCTGTTCAGTGGGGTCCTCTTGGTGACTCAATTTTGGTTTAATGAGTAGGACAGAAATATTTCCCACCAGCTGTGATAAAGTGTAACTATTTGTGTATGGTTTCATCTCACAGTTGATGCAGCACTCTTGGTCGGTATCTGCTATGACGCTGGATCCTGCTAAGCTTCTGGAAGAGTTTCCACACTGGCTGGAAAAACTCTCTGCCCGTCATCAAGGCAGCATCATCATTGTTATTGATTCTATAGATCAAGTTCAGGTACTATTTTCACTTTGTAACCTACTGATACTCTCAGAGAGAAACAAAAACATCAGTAGTAGCTATGTAGGCAGTGAAGTTACATGTTTGTAAGGAGAAAATGTTACAGTGTTTCTTTTATTTCTGCTTAATTTCTGGGGAGGATGCATGTGGATAAGAAAATGTGCTCTATGTCAGTAGACACTAGTTCTTACTGAGAAAGACCAGCCGAATTAACCAATTAACCAAGATTGTTCATTTTGACATTTTTAGGGCCTTGACATTTCCTTCAGTGTCCAAAATTCATAGCAGCAATCACAATACCTTACCACTTGTCTTGTGCTATTTTGAGATGAATCGTCCAAAAAATAAGATTGTATCCTTAATAGTAATGAGAAACTTCCTAAGAATTTTGTTTTACTTGGGGAGCTTTTATTGTGTTGTTTTGAAATATTTTGAATTAATAGATTGAATTTTGTTTTTGTATTTTTAAGCAAGTTGACAAACACATGCAATGGCTGATAGATCCACTGCCAGTGAATGTGAGAGTCATTGTTTCTGTGAATGTAGAAACGTGCCCTCCAGCATGGAGGTACGATGCTAACTTTAACTCTTTCAGATTTAAAACATGAAATGTGTTAAGTACAAACAAGGAAAGCTTTTATACAGGTTTGTGTTTTTCATGTAAGTGGCAGTGAGGATGGGGAGAAGTGAATGAATTCAAGAAAAAGATATGATCCACAGGATTTGGTGCAGGGTGAGATCTGGGATGTGAAGCACAAGACTAGGACTTGAGAAATTTTCTGACTTGAGAAATTAAGTAAATTGTGGTTCCATGAACTGAAACAGAGAACACAAAGGACAGGCAGGTTTGTTGGGAAAAAGTCGTGAGTTATGTTTTTGGATGTGGTTAGTTTGAGTTGCCAGTTGCAACTCCAAATAGTGATGTCTAGCAAGCAGTTAAATTTACAGGTGACAAAAACAGGGAGAGGGCTGGGCTAAGAATGACCAGACACCTGTTATCCTGAAACTTGGGCTCACTTGAACAGTCTTCAATAAAGGGATTCAGTGGTTGAATTCTGTGGGGCAGTATTTCTCCCCTTATTTTTGTCCCCCTTTATAGACATTGTCTTTTTAATTACCTCCCCCTAAGAAATTTTAATGTCATCCATATACTGTATATCAATTTATGTATAGAAACAGATATATGTGTATTTTTGAGCTTTACACATGAGAAGAGTCAATTATTTCCTTCCCACCCTGAAACAACTTTCACTACCCTGTTGAGAATGCATGCTGTAAAGTGATTAAATTCCAATTGGATTTTAAGTAACTTGTGGGCAAGGACTGAATCTTCTTCAATTCTTCATAGCTACTAATACCTATGTCTAGTTTTACCAATAGTTTAGAACATAGAGATAGAAATGTTTTCATACTTCACTTTCTAATGTATATGTTATTTATTTTATAAGTGTGATTAATTGCTGAAAGTAATGCTATACATCTTAGAATGAATGAAACAGTATTACTTAAGATTATCAGATTTGTTTTGCTTATTTTATAAAGGCAATATAAAAAACTTAATTCTTATGGATTTTGATTCATGTTTGGGTAGAATACAGCTTTTGTTGTATTATTGGAAGAGAATTTCATTTTTTTTCTCTTTAAATGAAAGGTTGTGGCCTACACTTCATCTTGATCCCTTAAATCCAAAAGATGCAAAATCTATTATAATTGCAGAATGCTGCTCTGTAGACATTAAATTGAGCAAAGAGCAGGTAAGTATTTTCAATTTTGCTGCTTTTATTTTCTATCAGCTTTCCTATAAAATACCTTATGAGACTTAAAATTCAATATAGAACTCTATTATTATAAGGAAAAGTGGAGTTTAGTAACTACTTTGTTAAATTCATTTTTATCTTAAACTAATAATAGATATAGAAAAAGCAATAAAAAGATTTTAGTCTTAAGGTTTACTTGAATATATTATATTAAGCAGGTATTTTAAAAGCAAAAAAGCTCATGCATGCCAACTACCTCTGTGGCCCACCTCCACATGGCAGTGATGCCCTGGTGAGATGGTGGGAGCTGAAGCATTTCCTCAGGGATGTTTGTTGATGATGGCTTGATAGTAAAGACCTCTTAATTCCAGGGTGGTTTTATATTTTTCTTTTGTTTTTTGGTAAACTGGTGCAGGAGAAGCAGCTAGAACAACACTGTTGTTCTGCTACAACCTGCAATGCCCTTTATGTCACCCTTTTCGGCAAAATGATTGCACAGTAAGTGGTGGTTATTTTACGTAATTGTATGCATGTTTTGTGTTTGTTGCAGACTGCTTCCTCACCACGTGAAACTGAGAACTGATCATTTTGACACTCTCTTGAGCCACTCAGATTCTGTGTATTCTAACAGTGATACTAACATCTTATGAGAATGTGACATAACTACTGAAGATTAACAGCCCATGAATTATCAGACCTTGTCAGATAACATTTGTCTAATTTTCATCAGGCTAACCTCTTCCCTACTGGGGGTCGCAAAAGAGGGCCATCTGCACACTCATTTGGGGCCCATGCATGCTCGCTGTCACCTGCTTGAGGCCCTGAGCTTTGGGAAAGTGAGGAGACAATTAAGGCATAAAAATGTTATTTCAGGCTTCTTGCTTATCAGTAGGTAGGTTGTAGGGAAGAATTTTTAATTGTGACCATCCTCAAATCCTGATGTGCCTTTCATCTAAAATAGACTTGTTTTAGATACCTCTGGGTAATTTGCCTTTAGATAAGCACTAGAGAGTTTAACTACTTTTATTTCTCCTTCAGTATAGGCTCCCTTACTCTGTCTGTTCACAACTAGAGATAAAACAGATAAATACCTTTTTGGTATTTGTCACGATAGATAGTGATCCTAAGCATGACTCATATTTAGACACTGAGTCTAGTGCTCTTGTCTCTCAATTCTTCATTTTCATCTTAAGCACCACATTTGAAATGAAAAACCCTTCTAAAACTGAATTGCCCATGATATTTCCGCTCTCCCCGGAGTTCCCAGAGTTGTGCCAATGCAGCTGGCCTCTGAACAGCAGTAGCTTACAATTCAGGAGTGTGAGTTACTGTCCTTACGTTAGGTAATATTTACTGAAATTAGCTATTTTTAGAGGAACTATGGACCATTTTGTTGTAGTTGTTCTCTTCTCTATGTACCTTTATATTTAAAAAGAAACTACTGGTAAATATTTTGTAATACTTTAAAAAAACAAACCCCCCTTTTTACTGACTTGCTTTAGCTTGATGTTTCCCAAATTCTGGCTCTAAACAAATTTAATCTGCATGGGTAATTAACTAACAATGCATATTTATAATTATTTTCCTACTTCTTATATATAAGTGGCATGCTTCTAGGTGATAAGAACTATGTCTTACTCCTTTTTATGTTCCATAATGCATAGTAATTGCTTGACATACAGTTAAGTCCCAGCATATGTTTACTAAATTGAATTAAGCGGTGTGCTAAAATAAACTTAATGACTCTAGCAGTCCCATTGAGCTACCATTTTCCTGTATCATATGTTTTATTGAATTCCTGTTATTATCAGTTTCAGTATAATAGAGACCACATCTTTATCTACCCTGAATTTTTCACAGATATTGACAGTCTGTAAGAAATTAATTCTATTCTCAATTCCAACAGTGCTGGAAGAGCAGGCAGTTTAGATAAAATCCTCCATCACTGTTTCCAGTGTCAAGATATTATTTCATTATATAGACTTGTTCTGCAGTCTATTCAGGAGTCCATGGCACATGAGATGGATAAAGAACTAATGAAACAGGTAGAGTCTAATAAACTTATAAAACTAAGAAAAGTTTCTATTTCTGTGTGAATTGAAGCAAACAATAATTCTTTTAAAATTTGTCCTCAACTGTGTTTCAAGCATAATACAGGAATACTCACTGCCATAGTGTGCCTATGGTCAGAAATGATATCTCTGGGAATTTGCATTTTCCTGATTATCACTGAGATTGTGTTCATGTTCATTGGCTATTCTGGTTCCCTCTTACATGAATTTCTGGTTCAAGTCCTTTACTTATATTTTAAATTGAGTCGTCCTTTCTTACTGATCTGTAGAGCTCTTAAATGTTTTGCATACTGATTACAAATCCTTTGTTACAGAGTTTGCAAATAAATGCCTTTCTCTCTTTGTTTCTTGTCTTTTAGCTTTTTGGTATCATTTTTTTATACAAAGTTTTATTTTGATGAAGTAAGATTTATCAGCAGTTTTTTTAATGGTTTATTCCTGTTGTATCTTATTTTAAAACTTCTTTGCTATGATATAAGTGTTCTCATATATATTTTTTCCTTTCAAAATGTTTTACAGTTTTGTTCTTCACTTATGTCTTTAACTCATGTCAGTTTATTTTTGTCTATTGTGTGAAGAAAGAATCCACTTTTTTAATCTTATATGATTAGCCAATTGTTCATTTTACTAAATAGTAAATACGCTTTTATTTTCTACTGATTCAGAACACCACCTGTCAAATACCAAGCTCACATATGAACATGAGTCTTTTTCTAAGCTCTTCCGTTGCAATTTTGCCTATTCCTTGCCAATACCACAGTGTCTTAACTATTAGAACTTTAAGCTTTGATACTTGGTTGGGCAAGCACCCTTTTATTACTATTATTCACAAATATCTTGGCTAATTTCCTACATGTATTTTTAGAATTGGCTCAGCAAGTGCCATGGACACTCATTTTGGAATTTTAATTGAAATTCCATTAAATTTAGAGATTAAGTTGGGGGAAATTATCATATAAGGCTTCTCCGTGGAAAACTAGCTCTCCATCTATTAGTCATCTTCTTTAATGCTTTTTTAGTAATATTTTATGTTCTTCCCCACAAAGGTCCTTAGATTTGTTTCTAAGCCCTCTAGTTAAAGTAACATTTTTTTAAGTTGTTTGCTGACATATTCAGTTTTGATTTTTGCAAATTTATTTCATATCTGACAATCTTGCTGAACTCTTACTGTTTGAATCTGGATCCATTTTATTTTAATTTCTCAGTTTTGGGGGTGTTCCTGGGGTTTTGACTTCTCATTCTGCCTCTAAGCCCACATACTTCCTTGTCTTCTGTCCACATCTGTGGGATGATACTCTCCTCATGCACCCCTTCGCTGAGAGGACAGCCCTTGGGAGGTCCTGGGGTTGGTAAGCTTTCTAGATCAAAGTCCTCACCTCACAGGATTAAAGGCTCGTCTTCCATCCCCTCTGTGGGTATGAAAATCCAGCCCTTAAGTTAGTGGCACTGGTACCTGTCCTCTGTCCCCCCTCCCCCAGGCATGGCTCCAGCACTGAGCCCTCTGATTTTCTGTTTCCTTCATTTTTGGCACCCTGGGGATTCCCATTCTTTTTTGCAGGCTCAACTGTGCTTTTAGAAATGTTTTGTTGTATGTTATCTGATACTAACAGGCATTATGGTAGGAGGGCCATTTTTTCCCACCACCTTCCCAGAATGGGAATTCTGTCATTAGTTTTAATAATACATTTCCTGCAGTTTAATTTTCACTAAATATTTTCCTGTTTGTGTGTTATCTTTGGCATGCTAGATTTTTATATATATACTATCCTATTTTTGATCAGTGCCTTTTGGTAAGTGTGTTTTAGTCTGGGAAATCTGTTTCTTGCTTTATTAAATCATTTGAACTCTAGGTTTGAATAAGAAGTTAATAAGCTTAAGAGTACTGTGGGAATTTTAATAGCTTTTAGTTTCTTCTAGAGATGCTTTATGATCATTGTTAATTCATTTCTCTACCTAGATTCTCTGCCTCATAAATGTTAGTCACAATGGTGTGAGTGAGTCAGAATTGATGGAACTGTATCCTGAGTTGTCCTGGGCTGTCTTGACCTCCCTTAATCACAGTTTACACAAAATGTGTTTGTTGACTTACAGCTGTGGCTTGCTCAAGTTTCAACATCAACTGGTAAATGTTATTTTAATAAGGATTTTTTATTTATAAATGTCAATATATCATTGTATACTGTATTATCTTATATTAGACCATAATATTTTTAAAGTTTCATTACAAGACAAAATTGAAATCTGAAATTTGGCATTATGAATATTTTTTGCAATGATTTTAGGTTAACATTTGGATGATAATATTTTTATGAAGAACCTTTATGTTATGGCTATTATAGTACTCTACCTCTTATCTGCTGGGGATACATTCCAAGACCCCCAATGGATGCCTGAAACCACAGACAATACTGAACTATATATATACCATGTTTTTACTTTAAAGTATACCTGTGATAAAGTTTCATTTATAAATTAAGCAAAGTAAGAGATTAACAATAATAAATAGAACAATTATAACAGTGTACTAATGAGTTATGTATATGTGTATTCTATCTCAAAATATCTTATTCTGCTGTACTCACCCTCCATTTTGTGATGATGCAAGATGATAAAATGCCTACGTGATGAGATGAAGTGAGGTGAATGACGCAGGCACGGTGACATAGTCTTAGGCCATGACTGGCCGCCTGAGGATGCCTCAGGAGGATTATCCACATCCAGACTGACATTGACTGTGGGGAACTGGACCCAAAGAAAGTGAAATCACAGATAAAGGGAACTATTATACTTTAAGAGATTGTTTCTTTCTAAAAGATAAAAAAGATTTTTCAAGTTTGTTTCATTGAGTTACCTGTATAATTATATATGTCTTAAGAGCTTAGATTCTCTAAGTCAGTCTGCCTCAGATCACAATCTGTTCTTCACAGCTTAATAGCTATGTAACCATGAGCAAGTTTTCTAAGCCTTGGGTAGACTTTTCCTACTTCCCTGCTTACCACAGGGCTGTGAAGAGAATTAATTGAGATGGTCCTTGATCCTTCTGAGGTCCTAGACATACGATATCTCGCACATAGTCATAAATGTTGACTAATATAATTCTTATCATTTGAAATGCCATGGTTGATTTATATGTGTATATAAATGCAAAGAAGTCTTAATTTGCATTGCTGTATTATATTTGTGGGTGTGAAATGTTTGTAATTTCACAGGATTATCTTTCTTCTCTAGTGTATATCTCTCACATAAAATATATCCTTTTTAGTACTTTTTCCAACCAACATTTCTGATATTTTTAATGTATTGACTAAAAGTTTGAATTAAATTGTGTTTTGAATTCCTACAAGAATTTTTATTCTCATATAGTTTATCACATAAATATATCCTGAATTTTAAAATACTCTTATGCCTTTTTTATTATACAACTATAAAATTGAAATGATTGCAAATTTCTTTTTACAAATTCATTGTTAGATGTACAGTGGCTTACAGAAAATAAGGCTGCAATATATTTTTTTCTCCACAGGCTTGGGAAACAGTGAGACTAGAGTACATGGAAGGTCCCACCACTATTTCTTCATACAGGCAAAAGCTAATCAACTATTTCACAAAGCAGCTAAGGTATTATAAATGTCTGTATTTTTCTTCTGTCACTTCTGCAACACACTCTACCTCTGTGTCCTTCTCTTTTTTTAGCTTACAATTTAATGTCTACATATTTATTACCAGAAGGATTAAATCCTCTCCCTATTCTGTTAATGTCAAAAGAACAAAAGATGATTATATAAGTAAGTCTTTTTTAATATTATGCAAAATTTAAACTTAAGTGAAATCAGTAGAGGGTCATTTTATTATTTTATTACAGTTAAATAGCTTAAAAATAGATGCGTGTTTCTGTATATCTGTGTGTATATATTTGGGTCTACTCAGGGTTTTTTTAAGTAGTTCAGTGTTAGAAAAATATCTTTAGAGTTTGGTCAGTGGTCCTCTTATGACTTTATTTTCATAGTTAAAATTTGTAAAGTTTCTGATTTTGACCATCTCAATATTAGATTATACTTAAGAGACAGAGAATACTATGTCAAATACATTTTTCTTCCTTCAACATTTGTCTGAAGGCTTTTGACGCCATCTCACTGTAGGAAGGTATCACTGAATGTCGTCTCTTCTCTTCTCGTAGTCAGGACCAGGTAACTTGGAGGAGTGCAGATGAACTCCCGTGGCTTTTTCAGCAGCAGGGAAGTAAACAGAAGTTGCATGATTGCCTCCTTAATCTCTTTGTGTCTCAAAACCTTTATAAAAGGTAAGCAACTTATTTGTGGAACACTTTTCCCCAGAAAAATAGACTTAAAACAGTTGTTCAAGGTAACAAAAAGAAAAATGACGTTTGAAATTTTTCTTAAATATATGACCTGAAACCATAAAACTCCTCGAAGAAAATTCATAGGTGGTAAGCTGCTTGACACTGGTCTTAGTGATGATATTTTGGGTCTAACACTAAAAACAAAGGCAACAAAAGCAAAAATAAGCACAAGTGGGACTACATCAAACTAAAAAGTTCTGCACAGCAAAAGAAACCATCAACAAAATGAAAAAGCAATATAGAGAATGGGAGAAAATATTTGCAAATCATATATCTGATAAGGGATTAATCCAAAATATATGAAGAACTCATATAACTCACTAGCAAAGAAAAAACAATCCAATTAAAAAATGGGCAGATCTGAATAGACATTTCTCCAAAGACATACAGATGACCAACAAGTACATGAAAGATGCTCAACATCACTCATCATCAGGGTAATGCTCATCAAAACCACAGTGAATTATCACCTCACACCTGTTAGAATGGCTGTTATCAAAAAGACAAGAGAAACAAATGCTAGCGAGGACATGGAGACAAGGGAACACATGTGCCCTGTTGGTAGGAATGTAAATTGGTGCAGCCACGATGGACCAGAGTATGGAGGTTCCTCAAAAAATTACAAATAGAACACCATATGATCCAGTAATTCCACTTCTGGGTATTATCCAAAGAAAATGAAAACAATAACTCAAAAAGACATATGCAGCCCCACATTCACTGCCAGATTATTTACAAAAGTTAAGACATGGATACAACGTAACTGTCCATTGACAAATGGATAAAGTAGATGTGGTATAGATACATACAAAAGAATACTACTTAGCCATAAGGAAGAATGAACTCTTGCCATTTGTGACATCATGGATGGACATTGAGGGCATTATGCTAAGTGAAACAAGCCAGACCAAGACAAATACTGTATGATCTCACATGTGGAATCTAAAAAAAAAAAAGGCTTATAGATAGATTGGTCACTAGAAGCTCTTGGAGGCTCAGGGGAGTGGGCAAAATGGGTGAAGGGAGTCAAAAGCTAGAAACTTCCAGTTATGAAATAAGTCATGGTGATGTAATGTACAGTGTAGCAACTATAGTTAATAATACTCTATTGTATATTTGAACGTTGCTAAAAGAGTAGATCTTAAAAGTTCTCATCACAAGAAAAATTCTATAATTAGGTATGGTGATGGGTATTAACTAGACTTATTGTGGTGACGACTTTGCAATACAATAGCCCTCCTAGATATATATATGTAGCATACACACACACACACACACACACACACACACACACACATATATATATGCTACATTTTTTCCTATACATACATACCTATTATAAAGTTTAATTTAATTATAAATTATAATTTAGCACTTATAAATTAAGCACAGGAAGAGATTAACAATAATAATAAAATAGAAAAATTTTAACAATATACTGTGATAAAAGTTATGTGAATGTGGTCTTTCTTTTTCTCAAAATATTGTATATTGTACCCACCCTTTTTGTGATGGATGCTATGAGATGATAAAATGCCTTTGTGATGAGATGAAGTAAGGTGAAAGTAGGTGAATGACGTTGGCGTTGTGACATGGCATTAGGCTATTGTTGACCTGACAAGAGGTCAGCAAGAGGATGGACCACTTCTAGACCACAGTTGACCCTGGGTAATTAAAACCATGGAAAGTGAAACCATGGGTAAGGGGGGGGTCTATTGTATATACAGATCATATCATTATACTATACACCTGAAACTAATATAGTGTTGGATGCCAATTATACCTTTAATTAATTAGTTAATTGCCCAGAAAAGATAAGGCTGTAATAAAAACTGGAGTTAAAGAAGAAAGCTACAGGCAGAGAGGGATATATGAGTGGGCCCAGAAAGATAGATGAAACTGGATTTAGCTGTAGAATTTAGGTAACAAATGGAGAGAAGGCTATGTGAGGTCTCCTAGTCACAATGCGGTATTTATTTTATTTATTTATTTATTTATTTATTTATTTTTAAGTTTAAAACCTGTTTATTGCTTACAAACTGCAGTCCAAGGCTGTCTCTCTCTCCTGCTCAGGCAGAAGCCAGCCCCCTCCCCTTAACCTCTCAGGTTCAGATAAGCCCTTGGTTGCCCAGGTAATTACTCACTGATATGGAGATAAACTTCTCTCCACCCCTGAGGATATGCAAATGAACTAAAGCCAGGTGAGATATTCTGGAAATATTACAATTTTACCCACAGGCCACCCCTCCAGAAATCTTTACAATCTACTTATTCCCGCTCTTTCGCAATGGTCCCTGGGCAAGAAAACTGGAGCACTGTGACCAGACTAATGACATAACAATAGCAACAGCAATAAAATTATGACAATCCTCAAGCTGGAGGATTCAGCTAGGTTCAAAGCCTTATGCAGATTAAGTCCATAGCTCATCCATTCCATAGGCAGACAGTAGCTGAGGGTTCATTCAGAGCAATCATCATGCACAGCTGCAGCCAGAGGCGCACTCAGGCCACAAGGACTGCAGGAGAAAATAACCTCCTGGACGTTTGGGTACACTACCGTGATCTTGGGGGGCCGCTCAGCTGTTATTCCAGGACTACACACAAGGCCAGCTTCCAGGCCTTTCCCCCAAGGTGCCAGAAGGGCCAGCCATTGCTGATCCATGTGTTGAAATGTCCAGGGCCATGTCCATTCAACAGTGTCTCCAGGGCTTAATGCAGTAGGGGCTGGCAGGGGGATGTTGCTCTGCTGGCCATATCCTGGCTTCAATAGCTCTTCTTTGGTTTGGATGTACAAGCGTATAGGAGAGGCAGCAATGTGTGTGAGCATATCCACAGGGCTCAAAGCTCCTTTATGTGGCTCCTCATTCAAACACCTCAGCACTGTCCATAGGTGAACTGACCAACCCCGTAGACTATTGGTGTCCGACTTTAGGGCAGATTTCCACAAACCATTGTACCTCTCTATCATGACTGCCCTGGTAGGATTATATGGTACATGAAATTTCCACTTTATTCCTAATTACTGCACCCATTCTTGTAATGCATGTCCAGTAAAGTGGGTGCCTTGATCCCTCTCAATCACCTGTAGCCAGCCATAGGCTGCAAAGAGATGCTCCAGGCCTCTTTTGGTGGTTTGCTGATCTGCACAACGTTCAGGAAAAGCAACCAATAGTCCAATAGCCATGTCCACACAAGTCATGGCATACCAGTATCCTTCTGATATGGGCAGAGGCCCAATACAGTCTATTTGCCACCTGACAGGGGGTATCAGCCCCCTTACTATTGTCCCATGTTGCTGTGGGACTCGGTGTAAGTCCCCTTAGAGCACACAAGGCACTCCTTCCGGGCTCTGCTGACTTCCTCAAAGGTCAATGGCAAGCCCCACCGATGGGCTGCAGCCCACATTGTCTTTTGCCCCATGTGCAAGAAACACTGCTGAAGCCATTGGGCCACATCAGAAGCAGGCTCTCCTTCTAGCCAGCACACCTGGGCCAATGTGTCTGCTTCATCATTCCCTGGAATGGCCAGTCACATGATATACAGTAACAGTCTTAGTCTGACTAGAGGCCCATAAGTCTTACCACAACTCTTGCCCCAAAAGGGGCCGGTGACCAACCATCCAGTTGGCATGATACCATGTTGGTAGCCACGGGGTCAAGCCCCGATAGACAGCCCAGCTGTCAGTACAATGCAGTATTTATTAAGTACTACATGCTGAGCTATGTTAATAAGCACAGTACAATAGTTTAAAAAATATTTATTTTATCCCCAAGTGCTAGGGATAAAACAGGGCACAATTTAAAATAATAAAAAATAAATTAAAAAAATAATAAAAACTAGTCCAGTTTGTGGTACCCGAAATATAAAACGCTGTGGGAGAAATTTTAAGACAATTTGCAAATTGCCAGGAGATCTTCTTTTACCAAGAGGTAAGTTAAGAGACAGAGTACTGCTGTTCTCATGAAATCAAAGCTGGTACTATCTTGACATAGCTTTATATCTTAATCATGCATTTAATCAGGCTTAAGTCCAAACCACCAGAGAGGTCTGTGTGATGTCTGCCATTCAAGCCTTCAGATATCTCAAAGTGTAGCCTTCAAACTAGACACTGGGATCTACACAGAAAATGACCAGTGTTAAATTTAAAGAAAGGATTACCCTCTTTCATAAATGTATTGTTTGTCTTTTCTGCTATGTGTGAATTTGCCAGCAGCACAACTACATACCTTTTTATAAGCCAAGGCCCTGACCTGTAAGCCGCATGAGGGGGTTTTTGTGTATCACCTGGAAACTTTGATACATCTCACGGCATAGCTGCGTAACTGGTTTTGCTCCTAAGTGGACTCTCTCAAATTCTTTGTTGTGCCACATAAATTATTTCTGCTCTCCATCCCAGTTTTTCATGATTCCTTTAAAATCAGATTCATTCTTTAGTTTACGAGCTCTCCCATTCTACTTAGTATCATTTACAGATGAATTAGCTTACTTTTATTAGTCAATTGCTTGATGAAAATGCAAAGTAGATATTCTGGCGGTTTGCCTGTGTTTCATCAGTTTCTTCTGTTCTCAGTCCCATCATTTAAAATAAATTTTGGGTGAACTCAGCAGTTGACTGCATATCATGAAATGTCTACAGAGGACTCTGATAGATTTGCAGTGGTAAGTAGCCATAATGATATTAATAACAGCCAGCACTATGGCATACTTGCTATGCGCCATAATCTCCTTGTAGTAACACCTGAGGCAGGTAGTGTCTGTGTCCCACTTTCTGCAATCAGGATGATGAAGTGTAAGAGGCCAGACGACCTGCTCACGATTGCATAGCTAGGAAGCAGTGGGCTCAGGTGACAGTCCAAGTCTAAGTCTTACCTGAGTACACTGTGCTTGCCTACTGATAAATTCTCAATAGCTTCACAGGAATCCTGGCATTTTCACACAATAGTCAGCTTTGAAGTTGGTTTCTCATTAAATTCCTGTTACCTGTTTCAACAGAGGACACTTTGCTGAGTTGCTGAGTTACTGGCAGTTCGTCGGCAAAGACAAAAGCTCGATGGCGGCAGAATACTTTGATTCTTTGAAGCAGCATGAGAAAAGCTGTGAAGGCGAGGAGAGCATGATTTGCTTAGCTGACCTTTATGAAACCCTGGGACGATTTCTCAAGGATCTAGGCCTGCTCAGTCAGGTAACTTCAATGGGGAGTCAGAGACAGAGTGGGTTTTCCTTGTTCCCTCTCCTTTCCTTCCTAGGAGTGAATGCCACTTTCATTTCCTGTACTGATCAAATGGCAGATCTTACAGCATTTTCACTCACCTTAATTGGCCTTTAATCTTGTTTTATCCCAGGCTGTGGTGCCTTTGCAGAGGTCTCTAGAAATTCGAGAAACGGCTTTGGATCCAGATCACCCAAGAGTAGCTCGGTCCCTCCACCAATTAGCAAGTGTGTATGTACAGTGGAAGAAGTTTGGCAATGCAGAACAGCTGTATAAACAGGCCTTGGAAATCTCAGAAAATGCCTACGGTGCAGACCACCCACACATTGCTCGTGAACTTGAGGCACTTGCAACTTTGTACCAGAAACAAAATAAGTAAGATTTACATCAGTAATATTCTGGTTTTATGACAGGGAGTTACAGTTCTTAATGTCCTAATGGGGTAGCTTTTGTTTTGCGGCTGTGTACTTTTCCTTCTTCTGTATTCTTATGAATCCACCACGTTCAAATGTGATTTTCTTGGGGTAGGTCTTCATGGGGTAAACAAAAAATTTGAACTACAAGATTTATCTCTGAAGATAGATGGAGATTAGAGCATGGACTTTGGAGTCATACATATAGTTAGGTTTGAGTCTGGGCTCCTTCACTGACTAGCTTTGTAATATTGGGTGTGTTACTAATATAGGCCATGGCAAACCATTGCCCATAGACCAAGTCCTTTGTTTTGTAAATAAGGTTATATTGGAACACATCCACATTTCTTCATTTCCATTTTATCTGTGGTTGTTTCAGTGCCGTAACAGCAGTGTTCTGTAGTTGGAACAGTGACTACATGGCCCACCAAGGCTAAAATATTATGTAGCTCTTGACAGAAAATGTGTACCAATCCTTGGTATAATAAAAAGTCTCTCATATTTATTAGGCAGCCTAACTAAATGGCATCTTTTCCTCTAACAGAAATCACTTCTTTTGCTCCATGATAAATGATACATTCTGGAATTTTTTTAACTTCTGTATGTATTGTTCATACAAATTTTATGTGAATTTCACATTTATATTTGACCAAAAAATTCCCCTGTGTAGAAGAAGATGATATATAGCAAGCTAAAATTTTAGATTTTCATTTAGTTAGGTTGTCCTTTAGAAATTCAAAGTGAGTTAAGTTGGTTAAATATCTGTTAAATGTCAACTACTTGGAGGACTAGGTTTGTTTTGTGATATTTTGTTTTATGAAGGTTTCTATTAAACATTTTAAATTCCATATGACTAACAGTTCTAGAAGTTTTGCTGTATTTAAAAGCCAAAAAAAGCTTTATACAAGGTTAAGAGTGCTTTTATTTCACTGAAGAGTGAGACTTTGGACATAAGTTTCTTTCATTTGATTTACTTTACTTTTTTTTTTTTTAAGATATGAACAAGCAGAACATTTTAGGAAAAAATCCTTTAAAATTCATCAGAAAGCTACAAGGAGAAAAGGCAACTTGGTAATAAGAGATTTCTTTTGTGTCGTTTCAAACCAAAAAGGAAAAGAGCATCTCTGAATATCATAATATAGATTCATAAACCTCATATTTAAGAACTGGAGATGTTAAAGTGACATCTAGGAAAGTACTGATTAACATTTTCTTATTTACAATATATTTAAGTATTAGTATTACTGAAAAGTATAATTAGTAGACTTTTAAAGTGAACTATATATTGTAGTAATCACTTCATAATACATATGTATATCAAATCATCACATTGTACACCTTAAACTTACACAATGTTATATGCCAATTATATCTCAATAAAGCTGAGAACGTTCTTTAAAATTTTTTTTGAAGTGGAACTGTAAAGTTCACTTAAAGATTCAACTCTGGAAGGTGAACTTAAAAGCTACTTCAGTTCTCTTCTGTAAAGGATTGGAAAAGGGAATAAAAGAAATTTAGTTAACATTTTATGTTAGATTCAAATGTGAAGAAATTCTTACCCTTGAGGATTAAAAAAATGTTCACTTTCTAAGCTGCTGATAAAATCTAAATACAGCATGTTTATTAACTTACAAAAAAATATTTTTGACATATTCTGAAATATGTTTGACATAACATTGTGTAAATTTGTGTCCAACATATTTACTTGGTACATTTATATAATATGATTGCCACTGTGGTGATAGCACTTCAATCATATCATGTAATCATTTATTTTTCGTGCTGAGAATAATTAAGATATAGTCTCACAGCAGATTTGGTGATTATTATACAGTAATGTCTGTATTCACTGTACTGTGCATTTGATCTCCAGGACTGACTTGTCTACTAGTTGCAGGTGCTATGTGCAGTCAGAGTACCTTCTATTTAAGTGTTTTGCAATGGGGTTGGTAAATATCTGCAAGTTACAAGTTAATTCTGTTTCCTGGTCTCTTTGAAACACTTTGGGGTTCAGTTCACTTTGCTAAAATATCTCATAATCATTTTCATAAAATAATTTTTAATGAATGTTAGAATGTGATACCATGTGGAAGTATATGTATTTTCATTAACCATTAGATTCAGTGTAATATTTTAAATAATTGTAATCTACTTTAAAGGGAGCAAAAGGAGAAAGGATTTTTTTGGAACCTCAGTATATTGTTTCAGATTCAAAGACTACACTTAATGTTTGTTGTGAATTTTTTGCATTTACTCCAGTATGGATTTGCCCTTTTACGTAGACGGGCCCTACAGTTAGAAGAGCTCACATTAGGTAAGGACACGCCTGACAGTGCTCGGACTCTCAATGAACTGGGCGTTCTCTACTATCTTCAGAATAACCTGGAGTGAGTACTATGATGTTAATAATGAAAACAAGTATCTCTTTTGTCTCTTAAATGCAAAGCTGTTTTCCATTTCTGTCAAGTCAAGCTGGAAAAAATTGATAGAAACCTTGCCAGATTTCATGTATGCCATGGGCATACCCTCATTTAACAAAGACATGACATTTTCTCTGCTGTTTCCTGTCACATTGTTTCTTTAGAAACTAAAGTTATTCTGTAGCTTCCCTAGTCTGTCCTGTATGTTTATGAAAGTGAACTTGTATAGATACTGTACATGAGACTTCATAGAAGACACTTGGGACTAAGGGAAAATAAAAAATGTAAACAGCTGCTAGTTTTATTATTCACTTCATTTGGACTTAAAAGACTCAGAATGGCAATATTTATACTTTCTGAAAAAGGAGTGTTTCTGTACTCTTTGGATGTCAGAAAACTAACAAATTTGACAGTTTGGGTATCAGAAAAATGTGACAAATATCTAGCCCACTTCACAATTCTTAAACTAAAAATTATTTAGTACTAACAACAAAGGAAGAAAGAGTGAATACCAAAATCTTTTGAGTTAGGTCTAATAATTTTAGAGGGATAAAAGGTTTGGTTTGGAAAATATTTATGGGTTTGTCTTTTAGAAGTGAAGTGGAGAACTAAGCTTAGCATCCAGATTAGGGCCTCACACTGTCAAGAAAGCATTTTCAATTTTTAGAAAAAGAAAGGTTATTAAGGGGTGAGAAAGGATTTTGAGCTGAATCCTTCATTTTAGCAACTATCTTGGATTTGAAGAATGAAAAGTGCTTCAGTTCTCCAACTGTGTAGGGCTGGGGATTCTGACTTCCAGAGAATAGTTTAAATCATTTAACGGTTTTCTTCATAGAACAGCTGACCAGTTTCTGAAGCGTTCCTTAGAAATGAGGGAGCGAGTTCTAGGACCAGATCACCCTGATTGTGCCCAGTCTTTGAACAATCTGGCGGCTCTGTGCAACGAGAAGAAACAGTATAATAAAGCTGAAGAACTTTATGAAAGAGCTTTAGACATTCGGAGACGAGCATTGGCTCCTGATCACCCATCTTTGGCTTACACAGCGAAGCATCTTGCAATCTTGTATAAAAAAATGGTAAGTAATCCTTGGCATGCTTACTTATGTTTTATAATAGACCAATTAAGCCATAATTATTATCAACAAAATATTGTCTTCTGATGGACAGATTCTTTTCTGTGAGCTTTCAAATCATACTAATTTTGTAACAAATAGTTGAGTGCAATATTCAAATGTTATTTTAGACTTAACTAAATTAAGGCACTGGTTTGGTTTTAAAATATATTCCAAATACAAATGCATTCATCAGCATTCTAATTAAAACTTATCTGTATATTACATTTCAGGAGTTCTAAAATTCCACCAGTATTAAGTGTGTTGTGTTAAGCAGCCAAAAATGTAACAAATCACCCAATTGCCGGGGCTGAAGGAGGAGTCTTTGTAGTTGAGCATTTTAATTGTGTCTTTTCTTTGCCTACAATTATATATAACCATTCTTTGAGTGATGTTTGGCATTTTTATAGCTGTTCTTCAAAAAAATGCCAGAGAAGTTTGCTTTCATTTCATTTAGTACAGTTACAGAGCTGTGCAGACTGACTTTAGCCTTTGTGGGACCCTTGCTTGTCATCCTGGCACTAAAGATGTTTTAGTTAGAAGGATGTGTTGTTGATATTTCTGCCCAACTTTCAAGTAAAAAAGAAGTAGTTGAAAAATCTGGAAGGGATTTGGTGGGAAATAAGTTATTTTGATGCCATTTCTAAATTACATAAATTACATAGCAAACATACTTTAACTGGCATGTTTCTACTTTACCAGAAACTGAGTAATAAATAATTTGTGATTTTAAAGGGCTTTCTGAGTTACCAAAGAAAATGTTTGTATATTCATCATAGCTTTACTGACTTATTTTATTAGATTTGTTATTTGTAAGCTTAAACATTAAACTGGGAGGAAACACTTCTGAATTTTTTCCTTCAAAATTACTTTTCAGTACAAAATTTTAGTCATGAAAAAAGCTCTCATCAGATAGTACTTATTGCTTTAATATTTTTGTTAGACTTCACTTTTGTTTTCTAGGGGAAACTTGACAAAGCTGTACCTTTGTATGAACTGGCTGTTGAAATCCGGCAAAAATCCTTTGGCCCAAAGCACCCTAGTGTAGCTACTGCCTTGGTGAACTTAGCTGTTCTCTATAGCCAGATGGTGAGTTCCCGTACTTACTCTTTATAAATGAATGTTTTTTTTTTTTAGGAGAGTAAGCAAGGCAGAGGTTTTTATTTAGAGAGAAAGCAAGAGGACAGAGCTCCTGGCTCCCGCCAGGAGGGGACAAGAGAGTCCTGATAAATGAATGGTTTTAAGAAATGAATTAGATGTGGCACAGTAAAAATAAGTAAAGGAAATTTAAGATTCTCTACTAATGCTTCCTATGGTACTTGAGAAATTACTGACATTACCTTTGTAAGATAGTCACCTCCTCTTAGTGTAGAACTTAATTCATTGCATAAGCTTAGTTTTTTAATATCTGGAGACTCCCTACATCTCCATATCTAATGTTGTCATTAAGCTGTGACATTTGACTGTGATGGGTGAGGAACAGGTGTGGCATCCACTGGGCAATGAAGAAACACATTTTTGCTTGTATTACTGGGTCAAGATCAGTTGTTACCAAGCCAGGTCTAAAACTTAGGTTTCTATTACATTGCTTCTCCCATTATGATTATTCATCAATCAATCTGTTTATCCATGTCTCATAGGGGAATATTAAACATTTTTAAGGGCTTACCCAAATAGGTCAACTTAGTCTGGAACACCCTAATTTCAGAAACCCAGTGTGTTCAAATGAGCACTCTTTTTTTTCTTCATAAGAAAAAATACATTGAAGCCTTGCCATTATATGAAAGAGCATTAAAGATTTATGAGGACAGCCTGGGTCGGATGCATCCTCGAGTTGGAGAAACATTAAAAAATTTAGCTGTGCTTAGGTAAGAATTTTCTCACTTTACTGATAAAGCCAAAGTCTGTTTTGGAGCAGCTATAATTTCACTAATCATAGAACAAAGAATGTTTGTTGCTGAATGTTTTTTCTTGCAGGGAGAGGAATTGTTTTCGTTGATTTACAAAAAAAAAATTGAGCTAGTATCCAGAAGTGAAATGAAGGCTGCATGATATGTTTTGTTGAGAAGTGTGTCAGGTAAATAGTGAAGGATGGTTTACATTTGCAACTACCTGGCTCTGGGTGTAATATGGGCAATTTGCTGTCCTCAGAGCTAATTTACATTAAGGACATGTTGACTTTTGCTTTGTTTATCTCAGTATGCAAAGAATACCTTACTTCCCTTAGCAATTTCACTGCATCCGTTATTATAACATGGTCTTAATGATGTCTGTATGAGACACTGAAATGTTCCTTAGCAGTCAGTACATATAGAAAGGAGAAGAGTTTGGGTATTCTATTTTACTGGTCTGAATGAATGCATTAGAAAAAGCAAAATGAAAAAATAAGCAATTATTCACAACTTGATTTTTTTGCGTCCTCTTAAGATAACTGCAAATTGTTAAGTGGTTATATTTTCATCTTAAGGACTTTTTTTCTCTCAAAGCTATGAAGAAGGGGATTTTGAAAAAGCTGCTGAACTATACAAAAGGGCAATGGAAATAAAAGAAGCAGAAACATCACTTTTGGGTGGAAAAGCTCCTTCCCGACAGTCATCAGGTGGAGGAGACACATTTAGCTTAAAAACAACCCATTCTCCTAATGTGTTCCTTCATCAAGGACAAAGGTAATAGCAGCAATTACGATTCACTGCAACTGCATCTTATGATAATTAAGAAAATTTTGGAACATTAGAATCTTAAACTTATTTTGAAAATGTTTTTAAGAAAATTTATTTTTACTTTGTGTGGCTTAACCGATATTTTTATGAAATTGTATTGGACCATATTGAAGTCTGGGTCATGATTGTATCTGTTTTAGTTGCTTAAAAGAATTAACTTTCCTATTGTATGGAACCCAAGGACACAGACTCATTAGAATCCTAAGACGACATGAAGAGTTGGTCACAAAGAGTGCATTGGTCTGTTCAACAAAAGCTGCAGAGCAGACCAAGAGTTCAAGAATTCCATGATTCTTTTAATCTCTCAAGAGCTCCTTTAGACTCACCATTCCTTTTCTTGCTTTAGCCTGGCCCAATTCTCTACCTCAAAGAAAAGTTTCAAGGAATAAAGGGATAATGTTTATGAAAGGCTTCAATTATTCTTCTGTAAAATGAACTAGTAATAGGAATTTCTGCTACATTTTTTAATTTTCCTTTTCTTTGAGCAGATTGGGGCAAGCCCTCTGCTTTCCATGCTCTCTACACTGTACATTGTTTTACTGTGTATGTAGCTACATCATGTCTGAGTCACTAATGCAGTAACAAGTCAAGCTCTCTAGCATACTTTAGCTTTTCCAAAAATATGAACATGACATTCTCCTCCATCTTCTCTCTTAAATGGCCTAAATCTGTCTCTTGATTTATTTCAAACTCAAATTAAGTCTGCCATCTGATACTGAAAATTAAATATTTTTATAGGTCTCATACTTATTGCCATTTTTTTGTACCATTTATGTATTTATGTGTAATAAAATTTTCAATTTTAATACCCAAGATTCTGACATGTGGATAAAGTGAAGGTTCCTATGGCCAGGATTCTCACCTAGGCCTGGTTGGCTTGCTCACTATACACATGTGGGCAATACGCTGTTAATTGACACTGTATAATAAAGAGCTCCGCCCAGTGCTCTGGGCTACATGGCTTCATGGCTGCATGGCTGAAGAGCAGATATAAAGGCCACAGATTAATTTCTTTTCCTTAGTGCAGAAATACAATTAGTACTTCCTCAAAGTACCTTTATCTGTCTGTTCATGAAGAAAGTGTCCTTTTATTTGCCATTGTCTTGTTTGGAATATATAATTCATGAGTTTACAAACTTTTCCAATGACTACATTTCAGCATATATTTCACTAGGAAGTATTTAAGAGGATATTTTTATTTTATAAGTTAAAGATTTTAAATTCATTGTTGGCCAACCTAATAGTACAGTTTTCTTGTACAGAGCAATTCCAAACACGAGTAAGATGCCTGCCAGCTCTAATCAATACTTTGCGCCTTTTGTCCTTTTCCCTGTATCTGAGAACTACAAACTACTTTTTGCCGATGGCCTCAGGCAATAGGCCATAAGGATTACTGGAAATAAAAGGGGTATAGCATCAAATTGGTCCTTTCTTCCCAACCCTCCCAAAAGGTCAAAACATTTCAATGGCTAAATTTTCAATATGATTTATAACTGCCTACAATAATCCCTTTAAGTTTTCTTAATGAAATAACACATGAGTTTTTAGGAGAGTTACTTAGTTGATTTAGTTGAAGGCTGGAAGCAATAAGGAACAGTCATGGTATTTTCAAAAAGTACAATAATTCCATGGAAAGTATACATCAATTAATGTTGCCCTAAGTTATTTTCAGTTCTGAAATAATTTCAGTGGAAGGGAATAGGCTTAAACACAGGAAATAAAGTATAGGCTAGTCTGTTATTTACATATTCTTCATCTTGGCCATGAGGTCTTCCAAGCTTTCCCCAGAATCTTCCACTGTTACCTCAGATACAGAATCGTTTTCCTATCAACGAATGAGGGAAACACAGTAAAAATAAATAAATAACCATATAAAATTCTTGATGCTTTGGAACATATAATCAGTAAGCTTTAACCTCATTCAAAAGTTTACAAAATAAATTTTATTTAATAAATATCCCTTCTGATTTTTAGAAGAGACAAAGTCTTTTACTTCCCCCACTAGTCTTTTGGTTTACAAGGCAATAATTTATTCTTGAGATATCTACTGAAGTGGTATTTTCACATGATATTGTGGCTAAAACTATTAAATACAAAAATATCTTCATTTAATCAAAATCTATTTCCATTGATCCATTAATAAGTGAACAAAACTACTTTTTGTCTATGTTCAAACAGTTTATAAACATGGTGTGTGTTTTTCCATATTAATACTGAATACCTCTCTTTTACACATCTTAATGCCTGTAGTGTAAATACCTAAAATAGAAAATACTGCCTTGGCAATATAAAATAGGATTAAGATGAAAGAAGACTCTTGCATGATATTTACTAATGGTAAGTCAGATTTCAGCTGTACCTTTTTGGGAATTGTATATGCCACTGTAATTCCTTCAGGTAAGTCAGGAACTGGACCTGAAGAATTTTTCAGTTCCTCTTCTGAAACCTCAGATACCAACTCAATACCTGTAAAATTAAGTTTTATCTTATAACAGTTTTAAAGAAGTTAATAAACAATCATTATTTAAAATTTGTATACTCTTAATTATATTCCCTCCCACAAATGATTTCGTTTAATGCTGCCATTTGAATCAATGAAAAAATTCCTACCCCACTCATTGTCTTCATGTGTTACTGTCGCCTCTTCATGAACAACCTCCTGTTTGGGCAGTGCTGCTACCCTTTTCTGTGGAAATCAAACAGTTTCAAGGTGTTCTGACTCATTTCTCAGTTCTCTGAAGCAGTAATCAAGAATTCAGACAAGATTTTTATCTTACCAAAAGCAACAAAGGACTCTGAACAGCTTTTTCATTTTTGAAGCATGGTGAATAAATTAAAAATTTTAAGTCCAAAATCCATTTCTCTTGTATTCCAAATAGAAATAATTGTTCCTTTTAAAAAAATTATTATCCTATAAATCTCTCATACATTCTAACAAATTGATATATACCTGATATTCGTCCTGTTGCTTCCTGCAATTTCTATCATCACACTGAGGATTTGGCTTCATGGACATAGTAGGAAAAAAATCCTGCATTGCATTGTATCCAAGGTAAAAACTAACAGTGCCAAAATTTAACAGAAACCTAAAAAAACAAAGTAGACAAATTTAAAAAATAAAATCATAAATGTATTAGAACAAAGTAACTGAATTTTAAAAAAAATAGTTTTGAAGTAGGTAATGATTTCTGTAACAAGCAATCCAGGAAACAAACTTTTTATCTTGTTTACAGAGCATGGCTTATAGTAGATATTTGTTAAATGAATACAAGAAAGAAGAGATTACTCCATTTCATCAACCATAGAACACACTATTATTTTTTGAACCTCTAATAAAGATAAAATGCTGTCAAACTATGACACATCAACAACTTTAAGAAGCATACTGATTTTAGGTTAAAATGTAAGAAAAGTATGCCTTAAAAACCTTAGATACAGTACTTAATCTAACTACTTTAATATTTTTGAGTTTTTAAATACGACTTACTATAAAGTTTATAATCTTAAATGTACAACTCAATAAAATTTTACAGAAGTCTTTACCCATAAAATTACTAACAGGTCAAAATACAGAGCATTTCCATTATGTCATTAAGCTCCCCAGTCAAATCTGATTCCTTTTAGAAGCTTATATAGAAAGGGAAAAATCACATATGAAGGACAAACAACAAAGGAGAAATATACAAATGCATGTTGTTAATATAAAATAAAGACAAAACTGAGCAAAGGATGCAAGCAATTTACAGAAAAATGTAAGTGCTCAATCCTTTCCACAAATCACTGAAAACTGAAGTGACATCCGCTTTCACTATCATATTTACAAAGAGTAAAGAATTAGATGATATCCAACATTACCAGGGTGTGGGTGAACCAGATACTCTTACACTGTGATGGAAATGTTTGACTCTTTGGGAGGAGAAATTTAGTAATGTCTGTCAAAATAAACATCGCCTAAACTCAAATTCCATTTCTAAAATTTCACACTACAAAAATCTAGTGTACAAAAACATTTGCAAGATTTTGTTTGCAGCATTATTAAATAGCAAAAAAATCTATTAAGTAGCCTAAAAATCCATAAATAGAGGGCTGGCTAAATATGAGACATCCTTAAGAGAATACTTCGCAGCCATGATTTTTTTTCCCTTTTTCACATCATACTATGAAATGTTTTGTTTAGATAGGGCCTACTGAAGTTTATACAATCTGTCTACTCTTCCATGAAATAACCCTACACAGTTGCCTTGAGAGTGTTTAGGTATGCTTTTTATAATTTCACAGTTCTGATATCAGAGACCTCCCTGTATCATGCTGCAGTTTGTTTTATCATATTGGAAGCTTAAGAAACATAACTTAAGCTTATTAAAGTTGTAAAGTGAGGAAAAAATGGCCTGAATTAGGGAACACTTAAAGGGGTTCTGCTTTCAGTAAAGGGTAAGTTGGTTCTAAAACCCTTAGACGTTAATTTTAGCTGCAAAGAAGGCTTTGTTCTCTTTAGCTATAGTTTAAATGGTGTAATTGCTGGATATCTGTTTTCGGATAACAAAGAGATAACCCTCAATGTTTAATCACACTCAGATTATTTTATTTACAGTTAAATCAAGATAATGAAGGAAAGTGTATTTATGCCTAAATCACCAACCTTTGGTCAAACCTGCAGAGATTTAAATTATTTGGTTAATGCTTCATAAATAAATACACCAGTACCACAGTACCACTTAACATGAGCTATTCCAAATGCAGGGAGTGTGTGCATATATAAATTAATATATACATAATATTAATTTATGTTTAAATTAAACATGTTAAGACATTTACATATAGATAAAAAGTACATATATAAAATAAAAAACATGCATCTCTAAAGCTAAATTTAAAAAAAGCTAAATTAAATAATTAGCTAGTAATTCCAGTATTTTAAATACTTCTTAAAATACTTTTATTTCTATCAAAAGCAAACAAGACAATTCAGAATAATTATCCCTCACTCACTTCAATACATTTTGGACCAAGATCCCAGCAACCACACCCATAGTGGTAGGAAGACTGGCTGCACAAACACCTTCTCGTTTCAGAGTCTTTTCATCAATATTTGCAGCAACTACAAGTGGGGGAGCACACTGCATGAAAACAGAAGAAAATATATTTCAAAGTAATGAGGGAAAAGTGTTAAGATTAAAAATAATATTCCATCATATTCAAAGTTTGTTTTTTCTTTGAACTGTAATACATTTTCAATGCCCCAGGAACTCTAGTTCTTCAGAGTGAAAAATAACCCAAAATGAGACCCAAAATGAGTCAAGCATACCGCAAAACAAGCAGATTCTCCAGGAATTATGAGCTGTATGTGCCCGGAAACTGCATTTTCACTGACCCCAGATTCCATCCATGTTTGTCCAAGTTCATTACAAGCCTTAGCAGAAATAGGTGGAAACATAAAAGAACAAAAAAGTAATTTACCTAAGCTCTTTTCATGAAAATTGAGGTAAATGGATTACCAAGGATTTTTAAAAATTAATTTTCAGAATAAAAGAGGAAAGTTGTAAATAATGGAATTCCTTGGCAACTGCCACTATGTACAAACTGACAGCATTCAAGTAACCAGTCAATAAATATTAAAGTGAACCACAGTTTATTACATTTATTAATATAAAACTTCATTTTTCTAAAACAATTTCAGCAAGAAAAAAAGATGCAAAATATCATTTGAAAAGTTGGAACAGAAATACTCAAAAAAACCAGTTTTAGTTTTGAGAAACCATGTTTGTAGGCAATTTATACATATATATTTACTTAAAAATAAAGTAACAAAAATTAAAACCAATGCCAACCAAAAGAAAAACATTATATACCATCAATTACTTTAAAAATTGTACATCAGAAGTTATTTTGTGGTTTCCTCTATTTGGCACACGAGAGAGTAGGATACTGAAATGTAAGATACAACAGAAGGCTAGACAAACCCCACAGTGACCAGGATATATTTCAAAGTAGGCTAAAAGAACATTTGAAATAAAACACACTATAAAAGGGTTTAAATGCAGAACTTTTTTTAGGGTGGGGAATATACACTGACAGACAATACAGAAAAATAGATAAAAACATGAGTATAACACCTTACAGAATAGAAATACTCACTGTATTTATTGTCATTCGAGCTTCAAAATTGTCCACACAGCTAAGAACTAGGTCAACAGGCCTTCCCTCTTCTAATCCACCATTACTAGACAAAGCAAATAAATTTTATTTGAAAAAGTCAGAACTCAAAACACATTCTAATAAGACTGTGTTCAGTCACATATGTATTCTTTTGGTAAATGCTTGGATATAATTATGACATAGCAAGTATTTAATATTAAAGACCAGTATATATAGAGTATTGAGTAACTATTATGAATATAATATCAATGATACCACAGTACTTCTTGTACAAGGCATACATTGGTACAAGTAATAGAAAGTCTGCTCACAAAAAATACCATTTCCTTATCAGCTTCTACTACAAATGTAAAAGTAAAAGCTAACTGAATTCAGTATTTCAGTAGTGTTACAATAGTCTCTGCAGAAAACCAGTTTCAGAAATACAATGTAGAACACAGAACTTAAAATTGACGATCTCTTGTTATAACAGAATTTTGTTTTTTGCTTGTTTTTTATTTTGTTGTTACTATTTTGGGGGGATAATATATGGTTTTTACTGAGCTCCTAATATAGAAAAATCACATAAAAAATTAACTATTTTAAGAACAAAAATATATATCAATTTACCAATTGATCATCGGTAGAATTAATCATCAGTAGATTTTCTAATATTTGTTTACCTGAGCTGGACCATTGTCATACATACTCATAAATAAAATTTTACCTTATTCTATCCATGAAATGTTTAAAGTTTTCTACTGTAGTTATATTGTAGTTGTGTACTTCAAAAAGAACATCAGGATTAATAATCCTAAAAGGGAAAAAGGAATGATTATAAAAACAACTGCTAGGAATAGTGACGGAAAGCAGGAAAAAGAATGAAATAGCTGAAGATCATTTAACAGAGCTTAGAAAAATAGAACTCAAGCTATGCAAAGAAAACACAAAGTTGTCTTCTACCTCTTTGGTCCCACTTTGAGGACTGAGTTCAAAACATCTGCTTGTCAGAATGATTACAAAAATGTTCCCATAATCTATGTGCTGGGAATTAAGCCTTTATTACGTCAGTTAGCTACAGCTCGGTGTGGATAAAGTGAAGGTTCCTATGGCCAGGATGCTCTGGTTGGCTAGCTCACTACACACATGTGGGCAATAGTTGTTACTGACTCTAAAGAGCTCCACCCTGTGCTCTGGGCAACACACGGCTGCACAAGAGCAGAGACTGGAATGGTGGCAGCGCGGAAGACTGAGACCGCTGCGGGGGCACAGTAGCTGAGAGGCAGAAATGGAGGAGGATTATAGACCTGCAGTGCTTGACCTATCACAGAGAGAACAAGCCGGGTAATAAACCCTTTCACCCCAAGAACGTTCCATTGTCATTCCCTGGTCTCACTGAATCCATAGTGAACTTGCCGGGGGCTGAAACCCATTGGCAAGACACTCAGTCTGACAAAATAGTTTCTTTACTCCTTACTCAACTCAGTTCGAGTATGTTTGGGCTACAAACTTGCTAGAGTAAGAGTTGGCAAACTAGGGCCCTCAGGCCAAATCTGACCTGTCATCTGTTCTGGTAAAATCTGCAAGCTAAGAATGGTTTTTACATTTTTAAATGGTTGCTGGAAAAACAAAACAATCAAAAGAACTATATTTCATGACCTGTGAAAATTATATGAAATGTGAATTTCAGAGCCCATAAATAAAAGTTTCATTAGAGCACAGCTATGCTCACTCATTTTTGTAATGCCTACAGCTGTTATCACACTACAACTGCGAAGGTGAGCAGTTTTGACAGGGACTATACGGCCCTCAAAACCTGAAGTAGTTACTATCTAGCCCTATACAGAAAAAGGTTGCCACTGAGATCCAAGACGTAAGAGAATTCTTTGTGTAAGTGAAGCATGCATTTTTATAAAGAAAAAATCAGGTCCATATATATAAGGTTAACTCATACCAAATGCACAAAGTAAGATTTCACTAAGGACAGTCTTTAATTGGGGTTTCATTTACCTCAAAGTATGTTCTGCTGCTTGAACTTTACTTAATCCTGCTTGATGAGGTTGGAAGAAAAGTCTATTCATATTGGCCAGTTCTACCTTGTCATAGTCAAAGAGGAGCAACTAAAATAAAAAATAGTATTCTGATAAAAAACTACCAAAAAACAAACTAAAATTCAAAATAAACTAGATTTTGCATTTGATGGGTTTAACAGTTTGACAGCAATATTAGCTGACTCTAAAATACTAGTATCATAACTAACTCATTTACTGCCCATATGAAAAGTTAAGTACATTAGGTACTCTACTCTCCTGCTCCTGGAAATGAGACAACTAGGGCAGCTGCCCAAGAGCCACCCAGCTAATATGAGTGAAAATAGGATTCAAATTCGGGCATTCTCAATCCAGCACCTGTGCCTTAACAACAGTGGTACTGCCTCTCTGAATGATTCACTGAGAAAGTAATATTCATTCCAATTTTTAAAAAGTATGCCAAAATCCCAGTTCATTCAAATTTTTTGCTAAAAGCCAAAACTCATTAGATAAATGAAATATTTAAATAAGATAAAAACAAGTGCCATAACTTTAGTTTTGTGAGTATGACACTATATATACCCATGGCATGGCTAAAACATCATTCCAAATAGATTTTCTAACCCATCAGTTAATTGCTGTTCCTTTCTATGTATTTAGATATGACAGCATTTGTCCCCCTCCCTCCCTCCTTTACACACACACACACACACCACCCCCACCCCCACCCCCCCCCTTAAAATGGCCAAAAGAACCCATTTCTTAGTACAAGCAAGTTGCACCCAAGGATTTCTAAGGTCCCATCCTTGATCTAAAATTCTGTAACTTTGTAATACAATTCTCAGAATCCTAAATTTAACAATAAAACGAAAAATAGGGGAAATGGCCAGGGCAGGGCCAGCAGCCAGGCAGAGGTGGAGGCAGGGACCCGACACAAAAGAGATTTTCTTCTTTAAAAACAAAACAAAACAAAACCCAGGCTATAAAAACAACCTAGATATATTTTTTAGAAAAGATATCACTTATACTCTCTATGATAGTGTTCTAACCCTATCTGGAGTCCCCAAAATATGGTTTATTTAAGCTAATTCAACAATATTAGGTCAGGCCAAATACTAAATTTGATCTTTTGGCCTCACATCTGGTTTATAAGTAAGTTGCAGGAAATCCTAAATTTGGGGTAGGGTCTGGCAACCTGTGTTTTAACAAGCTGTCCAAGTGATTCTAATGCACACTCAAACCTGAGAGCCAGGAACCTCCATGATCTCTACTATCCTGGGTCAATCAGGACACTTATGTCAGCTAAAAGCAACTGTTAGCTGGCTTCTGTAAACCTCTTGAAAGACCCTAAAATGTTAATAAATATTTTTAGTATCTGGTGTGGCCTGTTCTATATTGATAAATAAATGTCAACTTTGAAACCACTTTCTTTTAAAATTTTGGGGCATGGAGTGGACCACCTGTGAGGAAACTGGAAGTTCCTATGGCCAGGATCTTCCCTGACCCTAAACTACTTGATGATGTAATTGGCCTACTACTAGGCTACTGCTTCCACACCCATAGGCAATAGCTATCATTGAGTCACTATATAAAGAACTCTGCGCAGTGCTCTGGGCGGAGGCAGAGACAAGGAGGATTACAGACCTGCAGACTGCTAGATGCAAACATGATTCTAGTGCTTGACCTACCGCTGGGAAAACAAGCTGAGTAATAAACCTTTCACCCCAAGGACATTCCATTGTCATTCCTTGGTCTTGCTGAATCCATAGTGAACTTGCCCGGGGCTGAAACCCTCAGACAAAACACCAATATATTAAAAAGCCTTGGTAAACTTTGTGAGGAAAATGCCTGCTTTATCAAAACGACAAAGGGTATATAGTTGTGAAAAAGCTTATGTATTCAACCACTGTATATCTAACATCATGGATGCTGGCTTTATAAATCTAAGATTGGCAGACTGATTTCTAGTATAAGGTTATTTCTTCCTACCCACAAGCTAGATCAATTTTAGAAAAAAAGTAAAAAATGGGTGGGTTAAAAAATCTGGAGCATTCCCCAGTTCAATTTTAAGAATAAGAAAGGTACATGCTTTCTAGTCTCTTTGTATAACGCATGTGTTTAAAAAATACTGATGTTTCAGTGTTTCATTCATATACTTTATTAATTTAACAGCCTTCTTTCCTAGGCTTCTATATCTAAAACACAAGTCCAAATTGTTTATTATTACCCCAAACAAAAAAGTTCCTGAACACAATTAGGTAGTCCTTGTTTATCCAGCAATAGTATCAGCTTCCATTTGGGTGGGATTATGTCAACTCCCTCAGGTAGAAAGAATAAATATACCACATATCAATAAACCATTAGCAATGAGGAAGAAAATCCTAACTTGTACCTGATTTACTCCAGAAGTGAATGGGTTCCCTATATGATAAGCAAAGAGAAATGTTTTTACCTTACCAATGCCACATCTTGTCAGCATTTCAGCAGTCACACTACCAACTCCACCAACACCTACTATTGCTACAGCAAAGGTACGGATTTTCTGTGAAATGCAAAATCATATGTTTTGGTTAATAACTCCATCATAAACATCACCATAAACTATTTTCATTTACTGAAATCATCTTCAGAAACTTGGAAAGGTTTATCATACCTCATAGTCGCTTACAATTCCCATTCGTTTCAGTGCCATCAGTCGGCTTAAACAAAGAAAAAACTTTTAAAACTCACAATCTTTTAATGAATAATGATACAAGTAACCATATATCATCAGAAAAACACTAAAACTCAATCATTACTAGTCCTTTAAAAGAGGAGGAATCTTTCTGCTTGCTTTCCCAGATGAAACTACATCACCTAGGAAGCTTTAAAAACACTGACACTGAATACCCTCCCAGGTGTAGCCTATGCAACAAGATTTTTTTAAAAGATGAAATGCCATGTATTGAAATATCTGCATGCAGGAAAAAAATAAGGATAGTATCCCATAATGAATGATGTCTACTTTTAGTAATCTACTATATGCTAAGGACACTGATAGGTACTTTTCCTAGTTACTACTTGTCTGTTCTATCTTCAGTGTTTTAGATTTTTTTTAAACATATGCAGTTTAAACATATATACATATACAGTTGCCTCAACACGGGTTTGAACTGCACAGGTCCAGTTATACATGGATTTTTTTCAATATATTGGAAAATTTTTTTGAGATTTGCAACAATTTGAAAAGTCATTTTCTTTTATCTAGCTCTATTATAAAATATAGTATATAACACATGTAACATACAAAATATGTGTTACTTGACTATGTTGCTAGCGAGGCTTTCAGTCAACAGGCAAATTCGTAGTCAAAAGGTACATGTGGATTTGACTACAGGAGTTGGGGGTCAGTGTCCCTACCCCCAGGTTGTTTCAAGAGTCAACCATACATACAATTCCCACTCATTTACACTCTACAGTCAAATAGTTCTACCAGGCTTGCTAGGAAATTCAGCGGTTTTCTGTCCCCCACCCCCATTATCCCCCCATTATCCTGTTCTTCCTCACTTCCAACTCTATTACCAACATATCTCTAAATAATGTGCTAACATTTTTATGTCTTGATTTCCAGTTTTAGGTGTTATCTGAAGATTTCATTCTTAACATTGATCCCCAAAACACACAAATGCTCCTCATCCCACCAGCCTCTTACTATTGTTGTAGGGTCAGTTTGCTTAGATGTTAAGACTGTTCACAACTGGGCAATGCAGTATATTAGAACCTCTTCTTTCCCGTACAATCCCCAACCTTGACATTAAAAATTGTTTCTCTTTATGCGTAATTTCCTATGTACTTTAAAAATTCAACCCCGGTTGTCTGAACTTCCTCAAGATACAGTCATATGTATGAGATACTCTGTCAATTTCACCTTCTAAAAGATGTATCTACTAGAATCTTCTGACATGCACCCATCTGCAGACTTACTGCACACACCGCTCCCATTCTGGGATCTCCCATCATCATTTTATCACAAACTCTTTTCATTTTTTTGTCCTGTATTAATCCCCTGCTTCCTGTACCCTACAGCTCAGTGGTTCTAAAGTGTGATCCATGGATCAGTACATCACATGAAAATATGCTAGAACTGCCATTTCTTGAACCCCTCACCCTATAATTACCAATGACTCAAACTTTGGAAGTGGGGCCTAATAATCTCTGTTTTTCAAGCTCTTGGAGTAATTCTGATGCACATGAAAATTTGAGAGCATCCGCTATAAGAATTTAAGTTATTCTCTTGTGATGGTTCAAAGAACATCTCCCAGTAGCTTTGCAAAGGGTACACACAAAGAAGGTAAATTTTGAGAACTTGTGTGTCTGAAATTATCAAAATTCTATTCTTTACCCCAAAAAGTCAAAATTTTATTCTATAAGGAAATAGAGGGAAGTGCAGAATGCTACACACACACACACACACACACACACACAAATCTTATTTGATAGTTTAACATGGTATAGAAGTCTACATTGGAAATAATTTTCCTTCAAAATTTCTAAGGTATTGCTCTAGCTATCTTGGGTTGTTAAAATTTTTTTGGATTGTTAGCCCTTCACATTTGGCAACAGAGTTAAAAAATACATGCACTCTGTCAATTATATCTCAATAGAACTGAAAGAAAAAAGAAGACAACTTGGTAACCTATTAGATCTGATGAATGAGGGAAAAGCAAGAAATCTGGGATTATTTCATTTGATTTGGGTTAATATAAACTCTTCTGTAATTATGGAAGAATTTTTGTCAGATTTTTCTGTTACAAGTAATATATAATTACTAACTTTGTGCCTAAAAACTGGTCAGCATTTTAGGCTGTTAAAAAGAAAAAAATGCACCCAAAGACTTCCACTGATGCTTTTTAATGCCATAAACAAACAAAACTTTTTTTTAAAAATTCAACTCTCCTGCTCTTTAAAGAGTAAGAGCAACATCTC
The DNA here is from genome assembly GCA_032199065.1 of Smutsia gigantea. Classification (NCBI taxonomy): domain Eukaryota; kingdom Metazoa; phylum Chordata; class Mammalia; order Pholidota; family Manidae; genus Smutsia; species Smutsia gigantea. Next base: position 71,934 of record JAVSCE010022620.1, on the reverse strand, counting down.
TACTGTTTCACATCCTTTAAACCTACCCAGTTTTTAGTAACACTACTTAATGACTTAATTATTTTTACTGGGGAGACAGTTTCATGTGAACTTGAAGTAAGATAAACTTAATTCAAGTCCAGACCTTATTACCTACCGCTAGTTGATGACCTGAGGCAAGTTACATCAGTTGTCTATCAATATTTCAACTATAAAATCATAGTAGCAATCTCCTAGGGTTGTGGTGAGGAGGAAAAGTGACAATGCATGTCAAGTGTTTGGCAGGTAGTGAAAGTTCTGTTACTCTAGGCACTGAGCAATAGTCTTGTACAAAGCTTAGCGTGCACCAGCGCTATTCTAAGATCTTCACTTATACTGACGTTTTCAATCCTCAAAACTCTGAGATAGATACTACTATTATCCCCATTTTACAAGTGAGAAAGTGAGGCAAATAGGTTCAGAATTCACCCAAGGTTACTCAGCTACGGAAGAGTTGGGGTTGAATACAATCAGTCTGGCTCTCTAGAGACCTTATCCTTAACTACTATGCTACACTCGGCTTGGAATTAACAAACCTTCTTAGGAAACGAAGAAAGGAGAAGAGCAGTCAGGTCTGGTAAAGTCAAATAGATTTAGAGCTAAACCAACTCCACCACGCCCCCAATTTGAGAAGCCTTTATGAAACTCGAAGTTTATGCTTAGCGGATTTTACATCTGACGTCATCTTCTGAAAGTTACTATTAGTTTTAGGCAGAGCGAAGGCAAACCAATAGAGGCAGGGCAGGTAAGAAACTGCGTGTCAGCAGGTACAGGAGATGCGCCATATGGCAGACTCACTTTTTTTTTTTTTAAGAACATCTTTGGCCCAATACTATGATTTGGCCTTGCTCATTGGGGAACAGGACCCCTAGAACAAGAAAAGGGAGATCGGAGGCCTGTGACCTGGACAGGTGGGGAACGCTTCGCTATGGACCATAGGGAGACCGTGACCTCGCTGCCTCCTACCCGCGACGCCGGTCACCTGTAGGGGTTGGAGTCCACCACCTCCGGGCTCATCTTCTCGATACGGGTCCGGCCGCCTCCTCCGTCGCCGCCCCGCAGGGCCCGCCGACTTCTCTCCCGGGCCAGTTCCCGCTCCAGCTCCTCTATCCGCAGCTGCAGCCGCTCCACAGACTCGGCCATGGCTGGGACCCCGGCGGCCAGTGCTCCCAGCCCCGGCCTTCGCCGCCGCCGCCGCCCCACGCTGCTGGGCCTACTGGACCTGCAAAGGATATGGGAGGAGGGACCTAGCAGCTGCCTTCCTAGCTCAGAACCCTGGGCCAGCGGCCCCAGCGCCTCACGGACAGACACGTCTCCGCCACTCCCGCGGACCTCCCAAGGTACCGCTTCCGGTGCGTTGCAGTCCACGTCCCCCCTCAGAAAAAAAAACGCCCCTTTTGGCTGCCTTCTTCTCCGGCTCCTAAGAGACCAGGCCGCAACAGGGAGCGGGGGTCATAACGTCCAGAGCCTGCGGCCAGCGATGGTGCCATTCCAAACCAGCGGCTGGCAGAAACGCCAGGATCTTTTATTCTTGGGCTCGAGGTCCTGACGGGCCCTTTTCTGAACCGGACCCAATAGGTCTTCCGCCAGCCAGTGCGTTAAATTTGGAGGTGGAAGAAGCCCCTGCGTTCATACTTGGCCGCAGCGACTAAAGTGGCTGTGCTTTCTTTAAAACTGATTTCTCCAACTCTGAAGCCAACTGAAATTTTAAATCCGAACCCGCATGCTGCCTTTTTGACATTACTCGACAGGAGCCTAAATTACCGGATTCAGCCAGCCGCTGTTGCTCAGCAACGGCGCCCAGGAAGTGTGTGATTGGCTGGCGTCTCTTGGGCGGTCTCGGTCGGGACACGTCAGGGCAGTGTCTCCAAACTACTGAGTGGAGCTTCCGCAGCACAGGTGTCGGAGCCCGGGACGTGTGTGGTTTCTACGTCTGTGCTGCCTGCAGCAGCAGCGACAATCATGAAGGCTGGTACCTCCTATGAGCGCGAGATGGTCGAAGTGCTGCCCCAGCATAAGTTCGGCAGCAGGTCCCTGGAGGCCTACGGAAACCAGTACTTGCCCGGCCTTGGAGCAGAGCGCTAGGCGAAGCTGACCGTTGCCCAGTATAGGTATCCAGCAAAAAAGAAATCTGTACATTGTGCTTTTCTTCTATTGGTCTTGAGTGGGTTGCCTATTGCTCCCATCCCGGTTTCTTTTCCTGCAGTGACGCACTCTACGGGAGCTGCCATCAAGTGTCCTCTGAATTCTGTTCTGGGTTATTTCTCATTCAAGGGCAAGGAAGCACAATTACATTCACGGTTCCAACTATGAGAAGGAATCCTTGCTAAAGGGTGCTATTATGTGTCTCCAGGATTCACTGGGGCAATTAAGGTTGGAAGCTCTGTGGGACACAAAGGGGCCTTCTTTCAGAAACTTGTTCTTTAGCCCTTAGCTCTTCTTTTTTTTTCTGAGTATCTAATGTAATTCTGTTATAACTGACTATATTCTTGGAGGCTGTTACTGGCACCAGCTGGGGGATCCAAATTCTAATGCTTGCTTTTTCACTTAGCAAATCGCAGCACCACTTTGGGCTTTAGTTCTTTAAGCAAAGGAGTGGAACTGGATGACTTGCTGAGAGTACTGTTCTCCATCATGAATCTGGCTCTAATCTGATGTCTCATAGTAGAATGAGTTTTAAAATAAAATTTATTCTAAATATAGTATTTTGATGAACACAGGGCTGTAGAAACAGTCCTGGCTATTAGGAAATTAGATCTGACCCTTACTGGATGGGAGTTTAAATATGTTGTATAAACTCTGTAAGAACTCGTTTCCTGACTCGTAATAAATACCTGTACCGTCTGAGTAACCTAATAATTGAATGAAGTAGTATACGTGAAAGAGCTTAAACATTGTAACAAGACTATATACCAATAGTTTACCACTGGTATTTATATTTCTTGGCTACTGAGTTCAGTGGAGATAAAAATGTGTTAAAAGAGATGGATCAGAGAGTTTGGGGCATTGAATTTAAAGGCACCACATCCCTTTAGATATTGGGAGATGAAGGAGAAGGTGGAATAAAAAATAGCTGAGGTTTCTAGCCTCGATACCTTGTGTTGTAAACAAACTAACACAGAGATCAAAGTTCAAATTTCAACTATGCAGTTTGCTGTGGGAATCTGGACAAGCTATTTAACCCTTTTGAGCATTGAGTCCTCCTTTGGCAAAATGGAGATAGTAACATTTATCTCCTAGAGTTGTTGGAGATCATCTAACTGAAAGATACTTAATTCTGAATTAAGTTGAATGCTAAATAAGTCGAAATTCTGCTTGATAATGTGTTTGATAAATTAGTTGTGACATAAATTGTATATAGGTATAGAACTGTGCCACAGAGAATAAACATTTATTCTTATTTCATAAAAAATTTATGAAAATTGAAGATGTCAGGCCAAAAAGGAAGTTTCAAAAATTCCAATGTGTCAATCTTAAAATACATTTTCAGAATGCAGTATAAATGCCAAAAATCTAGAGATCAGCTGAAGAAAGCTAACAAATACATGTTTAGTAACTGATTCACGAATTAATCTACACAAAATAATCATAATAGTTTATCAAAGTTCATTATGCAAAAGTCAATTGCATTTCTTTAATGTACAATTTATCTAATTGTACTTTAGCAACCGTTAAAATGTAGTCTTCAAAAAGATACAATTAATAGCATCAAAAATATAAATTGCCTAACTACTAATCTAATAAAATATGTGCAAGCCTTTGTAGAGAAAATTATGAAGCTTCACTCCGACCTTAAAAAGAAATAAATTGAGAGATACCATGTCCACAAATAGGAAAATTGAATATTGTAAATATTTTTTCCTCCACTGACCTATAGATTCATTGCAATAGCAATAAAATATTTTTTCCTCTAATTTGAATAATCCTAAATTTTATGTGCAGTCTTACTACACTGATGGACAGTGACTGCAATGGGGTGTGTGTGGGGGGACTTGATGATGGGGGTGAATGTAGTAACCTCATTGTTTTTCTTGTGAAACCTTCATAAGAGTATATATCAATGATGCCTTAATAAAAATAAATAAATAAATAAATAAATTTTATGTGCAATAGCAGAGAGCTAAAAATAGCAAAAATACTCCAGATGAGTAAAGTTGGAAATTTGAATTAAGATGGCATGATCATATGCAGAGCTAGACCAATAAATACCGATAGAACATTGATATATGACAGTGCTGGCACTGAGAATCAATGTGCGGGACAGGGGAGGATTTTGCAATAAATTATACAGGGATAATTGTTGCTGTATGAAAAAAATTGAAATTAGACCCTTTCTTTACCTTACTCAGTTCTAGGTATATTACAGACTTGAATGTTAAAAGCAAAGCTATAAACATTTGGAAAACATACAGGAGATGATCTTTATGACTTCACAGTAGGCAAGAAAATCTTTAAAAAGACAAAAGCACCAAAAAGGAAAAGAATGGTAAATTTTCAGTGAAAGACTCTTTAAAGAAAGTGATATTACAAAAGAACATATTTGCAGAGTATATAATGGATAAAAAATTAATGTGCAGAACATATAAAGAACTACCATAGCTCAACAGAAAAATGGGCAAGAGATTTGAAGATGCTCAACTTCAGTACATGTTTTAACTGGGGAAATGCAAATTAAAATGAGATACCATTTCACATCATCATATTAACTTTAAAGAAAAAGGCAATGTGAAGCGTTAGGATATGCAGTAGTAGGGACTCATAGCCACTATTGGTGGGAGTGTAAATACTACTACAGCTACCTTTGAAAATGATTTGGCATGATCTTATGAAGGTGGGAAGATATATATGCCTGTGACATAGCAGTTCTATTCCTAGGTATATTCTCTTGAAAAATTCTCATACTAGGGCATCAGGAGGTAATCTACAAAAATGTTCATTGCACTATTTGTAATAGCAAAAATCCAGGAAACAGCAATGTTCATCAATAGTGGAATGGATGAATGAATTGCAGTATATTAGTATGATGGAATACCATACAGCAGTAAAAATAATTGAGCTGCAAGTATACACAACAACACAGAATTTTTTAAATGGACAAATAAGCAGTATATTGTTTAAGGAGATAAAACTCAAGGGAATGATGACTTTAAAAATCAGGACAGTAGTTACTCTGAGGGGAGGAGCACACAGAGGTCTTCAGAGAGATGGTCTTTCTTAAACTGGGTAGTGAGAACATTGGTGTTGTGTTACTGTTCTTTATGCTTTACAGATTCTGTCAACATTCTTTTTTATCTGTGCTAAATTTGTTCTTAGAATTTGTAAAAATGAAATCATACTGGAAATACAAAATATTTAGAATTAAACAGTAAATGAAAGCATTGTGTATAACTTGATACATCAAAACCTGTGATTTGCAGCTAAGTGCCTAATATGTGCCTGGCATTGCTTCAGTGACCAGGGATATAACAAACAAAAAATCTTGCCTCCATGGGTCTTCCATTCATTCTACTTGGAGAAGACAGACAATAAAATCACGTTCTAAATAAGTACAGTGTAGGAGAAGGTGATATGCATTATGGAGAGAAATTAAAAAATAGAAATGTTTAGGGGAAGGGGATGGGAAGACCTTACTGAAAAGGTGATATTTAGCAAAGACTTAAAGAAGATGAGGCTGTGAGCCAAGCCAGCTATCAGGAGAAGAATTTTCCAGGCAGAGGGAACAACAAGAGCAAAGGCTCTAAAGGAGGAGTTTGCTTAGTGTGTAGAGGGAATAAAAGTCATTGTGGAGTAGTATAAGCAAGGGCACCAGGGGCCCTCTTGGCCATTATAAAGACTTTGGTCTCTACTTTGAGTTGAGATGGGGAGAAAGGGGGTTTTTTACGTGAAGGAGGAATATGATTTGTCTTTATAAACATAACTCTTTGCCTGTTTGTTTGAATGAAGAGGGCAAAAGCAAGAAGACCAGTTTGGAGTGTATTGCAGTGATCCAGCAGAGAGAGATTGGTGTGGACTGGTACCGTAATGTAGAATAGGTGTGAAGTGGTCATATTCTGGATTTATTTTGAAGGATTTACTGACTGATCAGATGTGGGATATGAAAGAAAAAGAAGAGAAGAAACAAACAGTATTCCATTTTGTCTTGGTAACTGTGGGGAAGTTGGGGTTCCTATGGCCAGGATCCTCACTGAACTTAAACCACCTAATGGTGTAATTGGCCTGTTGCTAGGCTATGGCTTCCACACCTTTAGGCAATAAGCTATTATTGTGCTATATAGAGCTCGGCCCAGTGCTCTGGGCAGAGGCAGAGACGCTAGCGCTCGACCTACCGCCGGAAGAACAAGCCAGGTAATAAACCCTTTCACCCCAAAGAACGTTTGCTGTCAATTTCTTTAGTCACATTGAATCCATAGTGAATTTGCCTGGGGCGGAAACCCATTGGCAAGACAGTAACTGGAAAAACGGAGTATCATGAAATGAAATAGAGTTGATAATAAAGAAGCAGATTTAAGGGGGAATATCAGGAACTCAGTTTTGGAATCCTAAGTTTCAAGATGCCTTGTAGACATCTAAATGGTGTGTACAGTAAACATTTGGATGTTTGAGTCTGGAGATCAGGATAGAGGTCTAGACTACACATATACATTTGGGAGTCATTGACATAGAGAAGGTATTAAAGCCATAACAATGTGGAACTTATCTAGAAGATGAATCTACATAAAGAAAGAGGAGTCTGGAGACTTAGTCCCAAGCACCCCAATGTTAAGAAGTTGAAGAATTAAGGAGGAGCCTGCACACAAGTCTCAGAAGGAGTGGCCAGAGAGGTGGGGGAAAACCATGGTTTGACGCCATAGCAGTATTAGTGACCTTGAAAAAGTAGTTAGAGTGGAAAGATAGGAATTAAAGCTTGATTGAAATGGATCTAAAAGAAAATAGGAGAGGGATTGAAGCAGGGAGTGTAATCAACTCTTGAGTTTTTCTAAGACAGGGAATAAATGTTTTAAGTAAAGAGGGAAATGGGGTCAAGAGAAATCTTTAATAGAAAAAACAGCAGCATTCATGGCAGTGATCCAGAATGGAGAGAAAAATTTGTGCAGGAGAGAGGGCTGGAATTAAAGTCCTTGTGTAGACAAGAGTAAGCTGGGATCTAGTCACAAGAGAAGGCATTGTCCTTAGGAATGTGATCATTCTTGTACAAACTGCAGTGTGGGTAGTTACATGGGTACAGGTGTTTATTTACAGTAGGTAAGGTAGTATAAACTTGTGGAAGTTCTCATCTGATTGCTATTTTCTCAGTGACATTGGAAACTAGGTAATCAGCTGAGAGTGAAGATGGGAGAGGTGGTGTTAGAGATTTGAACAGAGAGGAGAAATTGTGAAATAGTTGACCAAGAGCATGGGAGAATGAACAGGCTAAGGAAATACATTATGATGTCAGGCAGGGTCCACTTTAAGGTTTATGGCCGTGAATTTGAAGCAACCATAGTTCTGGTAGATATTATTGATACTTTGTCCAGAGCCTCTTGGATCCTTTTTTACTGTTTCCATATACTTGGTTTGGTGGCTTTTGCTTCCAAAGCCAGCACCTGCGGCTCTTTTTTAGCCTGCCCTTGGTCTACTGGAGCCTCCTTTGTCTTTACTCACTGACTGTTGGATTGAAGAGTTTAAAATCCCCATTTTCCTTGCTTCAGAGGTAAGACAACTCCCAGGTGTAACTTACACTTAAAGAGTCCCCTCTCCACGGTGACATCTGTCTGGAGATGTGCTCTAAAGGACCTTGTCTCAGATCATATTCTTGACTGACTTTCTCTCCTTCCCTGACTTGCTTCTCCCAGTTCCCTATTGGTTCTGAAGCATTTCCTTAATAAGTCACTTGCATACAAATCATTCTTTCAGGATTTGCTTCTAGGGGGCCTAACCTAAAACAATTATCATGTTGGTGTGTGTGTCTCTCTCTCCCGTTACATTCAGTTATGTGAATATAGGCAAAGAGTTGGATTTAGCCAGGATGGGGGAAGCCAAGCAAATAATATGAAGTGAGAGAGGGCAAGTGTATTGAAGATATATTCAAGGGAATGGTAATGCAACTGACCATCAAATTTAAGCTAATTAAGGAAGGACATGGTTGAGGGAGGGAGGAGCTGAAAGGCTGTGAAAAGATGGTATGATTAATGGATGGTAGTTCCCAGGATTGAAGGGTTGTTAGAATTGAGGTACTAGTGGAAAGATAGGAGATTATGGTCAGACATAGATATGCTTAACATGTAGGATTATGCAGTGCTTGAGTTAGTGATATTGATAAGGTGTAAGGTATGTCCCTTAGAATGAGTGGCTTAGGTAGTATAAAGGAAAATATCACTGGAGGAGAAGAATGTAAGAAACTGACAGCCCTGAGTGTTAGCATGAACATCTCTGTGGATTTTGATATCATTAATAATTAGGATAGGAGTAGTATTAATAAGAGTAATAGTGAATCGAACTAAATTCTTAGGCAGTGAGTGGAGTGATCTAGGAGTTCGTAGGTGACTGCAACGAGAGGGTGTAGAGGGCAGTGGAGTCTCATGACATAAGACTCAGAGCTAAGGGAGATGAGTTTAGATGGAGGGAGAGCAAAGAATCTAGAAGGGACAATGAGTATCAAGGACACAGACTCTATCTCCAGACCCACTGGATGAGTGATATGGGGAAAACATCTACCACCTAAGAGACCTGCAGAGGAAACAGGGTCCTCATGGGACATTGAGGTTTTACCTAGAGCAAGGAGGTGAAGAGCCCTTTCAGAGAAGAGTTTGAAGCAGTATTTAATTATGCTATGGAAAAACAATGAATTCCAGGGCACAGTGGAAAATTGTCAGGATTTGTGGGTAGAGGGTGGAGTGGGGGAGCAAGACAAAATAGGAACTGTGCAGGACCCTATGGGAATTAGGATGCAGTAGACAAGTTGGGACATGGAAATCTGGGACTTGTCTTCTGTTAATGACTTAAACAGAGATAAAGAGCACAGTGAGACCATTCTTGGTGGTCTCAAGACAGCAGTGCTATAAATGAGGGGAAATAGGAAAGGGCGGGTGTTTGGGACTGGGGAGGGTCAGTCTTAGACTCAATGCAGTGGGCTCACTTTTTTCTTTATTTCTCCAAATGATGCCAGTATAAGAGTAGCTCTGTTCTCTGACATGAATAGCACTTTCCTTTTATTTATCATATGGATGAAGTGAAACTATTATTCACTTTCCCTGTGTATACTAAAGTATGTCTAGTAATATATAGCAGCTCAAATATAATTTTTAAAAACTGTCACAAAACTGACTTCCTACAAATTAGGGTTCCTCAAACTTCATGACTGTGTGGACTGTCTATGTTGTGTTTTGGTCAGCTTACTCTATTTCTGCAGTCATGGTTCCAGGAGAGGCACCTGTAGATGGGTGAGCCATCACTCCCAGGGAGACCTCAGCAAAGCACCTAGCATGTGCATGCTCTTTGGAGCACTATGATAGTAATGGAGTTTTAGACCCTCTCCGGTTCTGTCTGCTGATGTCAAATTCTTCCTTCTCAGTAATCCAATTCTGAGCTTTGCAGATTCATTTGTACTTTTCAAAATACATTTGAGGACTCCATTGCATTTGGCAAGAATCTTCTGTTTGACTTCATCTTCGATTCTGCTTTGACATGTCTCATGTGCCCTATTATTGAATACATAGGATCAGAGCAAATTCTTAGGAGGTATTTTGCCCTTCTGATTCTTATATCCAGCTTTGCATGGTTGAGCCTCTGGAACCATATCAATGGTATAAAACATATCAGTGTTTTCCATGCTCAAACACCATGACATTTGTTTCTGAACCTTCTCTTCTCTTAATCTTTTATCTGCAACATACATTTGAGATGCTATTGGCATCAGTATCAAAAGTTACTTCAGTTTGTTGGAAATCCAAAGGATGCAGAAGGTATACAGTGAATTCAAACTTGCCACACTGGTTAACCTTTGTCATTGCTTACTTACCAGGAGAAGGTCTCAGTCTGCTTGGTATGATCAGAGTAGTCATGACTTGATCAAAGTAGATATGACTCCACCATTGGGTTCAATACCAAAGAAAAAGGAGTGCTATCAAAGAGCAGCAAATCCTCAATATTTTCAAAATACATCTCCAGACAGGGACAAGATGGTTACGTACATAGCTGTAAACATAAATGACACCCTTATCAGGAGTGGTGCTTTTTTTCAATTTCTTGCTGTTGAAAAAAATCTTGTAGGAATTTCTAAATTTCTGAAGCTTGGAGATGTAGATGGAGCCACCCACAAGGATGATGTCCCAGGTCTGGGACTTGTCTAGCATAATGTGAGGAGAGGGGTAAGAAAACTTGTCCTCCTTCTCTATGGACAAATTAACTTTCTAGCTCTGTGACTCTGGCAATGTGGTACAGGTGGCATGTGAGCTGCATTACCAGGCAACATTACAAATGGTGCAAAATAACATCTAATTGATAAACTGCATCTGAACCAGCAGGCCTATAAGTGCATCATTAGTGTCTGGTAGGGTACTCGCTTTGGGCCTTCCCTAAGTGCAGTGAGCTCTTGCAACTGGCCACGCCCCTGGCCGGTGCCCTGGAAGCTGTGCCCAGAGGACTGCTACTAAAGTTAATGGTTTCTGTGGAGATGAAGTTTCCAGGCCAGGGTGGCACCTACTCACCCATTGTCCCATTCTTTCAAACCTGAGCTGTCACCGACAGGACACAGGGGGCATAGAGTAGATCCTAGACCGCTGCATAGATTACGGTGAGGACTTCTCTGTAGAAACTGTGCTGCCCTGCTGGCACACTGTATTTCCTGTCTTCATATACTTCTGTATGATGGTGGCCTATTAGAGCCTTGTTAGATTGTCTTGTCAGTCTTCTCCAGCCAAGTGCATTTTAGTAACTGCATACTTAAATGCAAAAATTCTCTTTGTTAAGTAAGGTTAGACAAATCAAAAGTGACATCTCTTTGGTCATAGATCAACATATTTCTTTCAGCACCAGATGTCTGTCCAAGTCCTGAACAGTAATTATAAGCATTGACTCATGGGTGATTCTTGTCATATTGATACCATCTGTGGCTCCAGGTCCCAGCAGCCGGTACTGTGTTCACAGTGTTGATGATGGTCTGCTCAAGGTGGGCTCCTGCTTTTTTTTTTTTGGTCTTTGTTAGAACCATGGTAGATACTTACTCAGAATAGAAGCTTTTAGTTTAGTGTTTTTGTTTTATTTGTTTTGAAATAAAATTCATGTTACATAAAATTCTAATTTTTAACCATTTTAAAGTGTACAATTTAGTGAGTTTTAGTATATTCACAATGTTATGCAACCATCACCACCATCTAATTACAGACTATTTCAACACGCCAAAGAGTGCCACATTTTGCTTAGCCATTCATTTATTGGTGGACATTTGGGTGTTCCCACGTTTTGGATGTTGTGAGTAATGCCGCTGTGAACATTAATGGACAAGATTCTGTGTAAACATGTTTTCAGTTCTCAGATAAATAGCTAGGAATGGAATTGCTGAGTCATATGGTCTTCAATGAGAATCTTTTAGGTTTTCCTTTATATTTCATCTGGGTCATTTACCATCTTGAAAGGCCAGTGCCTCCTATATGACTGCATCATAAAAAATGCATCCAGTCAGACTTTTGACATTTAAAAAATGTTTTTATAAGGTACATTGCAACTTGACTCTGACTCATCACAGATAAATTATCTCATGTCAAGAAAGACAGCTTAAGTTGAGGTTGTCCCATTTCCTGGCCATTGGCAATGATCTCTACTTTTCTATGCTGAAAGGCACCCACACAGGATTAGATGGTGCCAACATCAATGCTCTTTGATGTTCTTACTGGGGAAGATGGGTCTGGCTTGTAAAAGAAAGATATAGGCACTGCAGCTGCTCCTCAATTAGTCCGGATTGCTCGTGTTCTTTGCAGATGGAAGTTAGAGATATAGGGAGAAACCTCAAAGATTTTTTTTTTACTTTCCCCTATTATCTGTTACCTCAGGTATTGATCCTTCTCTTTATTTAGTTAAGACTTCTCTTTCATGTTGTTGGATTCTTCAAAAATTGGGTAATTCTAAATTGTCCATATTGTAAATTATGGTGTAGAGTGAATAGTTTTGGTAGCTGGAGTGTATTTCCTTAGTCCATATGAGAATTTCTGTTCACCTGGCAGATAAAGTCAGTGCCTTGGTGTCTGTGAGTTACCTGGGGCATCTCTGCCCTTCCCTGACCTACACGTCCACTCTGTGACCTAGCTTAGGAGAATTCCCCTTGTAGAGAGCTGTATTGGCTGCTATCCTTGGTGACACATCTGAGGGTTATCTCTCCAATAGCCAATGAGGGGACACTAATCCAGCTGACCCAGCATCCTTTAATCAATTTTCTGATCACCTAAAATTTCTTCTCCTAGACATTTACTTAAATGTAGACACTGTTCTCAGGGTACTTCTGAAAAACATGGTTTGCAGGCAAGGAGTGAGGTCCTCTCTTCTACCTGTGTAACCTACTGATTCTCCAGTTGCCACTGTGTTGCTCTCTGCTTAATAGCCTCTGAAAACTCATGTTCTGAGCTGCTGAGAGCACCCCTCTTGATTTTCCAGCATTTGAAATGGATTTATTTTCATTTTGTGTTTCTTCTGATATTTCAGTGGGATTTGGGGAAGAATGAAAATATATGTTTACAATTGATCGTTTTTTTAATATCTAGATCAAGACAGTCCAATCCAACCTTTTATCTCCAGAAGGGCTTTCAAGCATATATACTCAGAAAAAAACCACCTGGTTCACTTCTTCCTAAAGCCCATAAGGTATGGTACACAAATGCAGCAATAAATTCTTTGTTGACAGACAAATGCTTTTAATACACAGGAAAAAATTTAATTGCTTTTAAAAGTCATCTCAGACTGTTAAATAGTAGAAAATGCATTTTATTTCCTAGGTTAAAATTTCTCTATTTCCCTTGAGTCATATTCCTTTCTGTTTTACAAAGGAGTTGAGGTTGAAATCTAGCGCTCTCTCTAGGCTATTAATCTTGAGCAACATCCAGTTCTCTTGTGGATTTTATTCTTTTCTGTACAGTTGGCTAGGAATGCAGTCATGCAGTGAATATTTTTAGTGCCACTCATTTATAGTGTTTGTACATTATTAAAAGCCCATTATTATATCTTATACAATGTCTACTCACTGAATTATCTTAATAGATTTGCTATGACAATCCCCTGATCTTCTGGTGATAAAAAGAAATATTGAATATTTTATAATAGTTTCTGAATATTTGACTTAGTGAGAATTATAAAAGAATTTTCCTAAAAAAATTAGTCTCTCGGTTTTCAGAAAACAGATATTATCTATGGATTTTTAGAGAAGAGAAGAGAGAGGACAGAAATCAAAGTCCTGGAGAACATTAAGCACACTGTGCATTTTTAGGGTGTTATTATAATCATGTATAACAGATACTGCCCAGGCCCAGCTGACTAGAGAAGGCCATTGAGGGGTGGGCTTAATATCACAATAATATGAAATACCAAGTTCTGACTTTCTTGGTCCCATAATCACATTTCCAGATACATGAAGTAACCTGGATGCTTAAGATTGAAAAGTTGGGTAACTTTTATTAAGCCTCAGCATGATATGGCTGAAGAAGAATCCTAGCCTGTATCGAGAGATTCATGTCCCTACAAACAGTTCTGTTTTTCTCTCCTCTTGATAATATACTACCAGGAGACATCAGAAAATAATGTGATGCTCTCAGCCCAAGGATCTGGAGCCTGGGGTTTCATTTCAACTCCTCTCATTTTTCCCAAGTCTGCATTGAAAAAAGCAATGTTCCCACACTGCCATTCCCTTTATAACTCCCTTACCCTTTTGTCCTCACCACCACCATTTCCCAGCACCAGGATGGTTATTTTCTTTCTACAGCTGTTGGTACTTCTGGCTTCTCTCACCTTGGTCACGGGTTTAGTCACTCCCCTGCTGTAGTTATTTGCAGCAGCTGCTGCTTTATCTCTGCTGGCAAAGTAAGCACGGTTTCTCCTCCTGAGAAGTGATCTGTCACCACTGCCTGAGTCTGGGGCAAGGACAGTCTGCATGCAGATGCAGATGAGTTGGCATCACAGCTCTGCTTACACTGTGTCCTTGGGTCCTGAGTGATAGATCTGAGGTCATCCTGGTTAAAGAGACCCTTTTCTTTTCGCTCTCTTAGTTGGGCTCCTGCTTCAGTACTAGCTTGCTTCTCATTGCCTCCTTTTCCAATAGTTATTCTAAGCTCCACAGCAGCCCTGAGTACCAGTAAGGACCCCCCTACCCCTGCCTTGGAAACAAGTACCTACTTTGACTTCCAGAAGGAGTGGGTACTTTTTCTCACCAGCACCCTGTAACTGCTTATGCCTAGAGCATTAAGATAGAGACTTGCCTGGGCCCTCTTGGGAGACATGAGAAAAGGAAGAAATGAGCAAGAGTGAGCCAGTGAGCAGGAAGTTGCTGAGACCAGTGACATGTTTTATGGTAAGATATGTGAAATAGTGTGGTCAGGAAATGTTGCCTTCATATTACCAGAGCCAAGAGTAAGCTCATGCATGTACTTTTCCTTTTAATCTAATTACTAACTTTTTAGTGCTGGCCTAATTTATAACTGTAATAATTGAACTAAGTCTATGTTTAAGGAAAATAGTAAGGAAATTTCTATCCTCTGGATTATATGTTGGTATTGTTTTAAAATCGATCTCCAGACTTAATGTTAGCTCATAAGTAGTTACTAAATTTGTGTTCTGATTTTTAATAATCTGTCCTTCTATTTTGATTGATAATTTGAAGTCCAGAAAGCTTTGTTTTCAATTGGATTCCCTGTTCCTAGCCTTTATTGTACTGCAGCAGTGCTTCTGTCATTGGAACATTCTTAAATTTTCCTCTAGGTGTCAGTAAAAAGCTATATATAACGGCAATAACCAGATGGTCTAGATGGTACAGGGGAAAAACTACTCCAAATACAAAATCCATTCAGAACAATAAATTCAAATTGTTTAAAAATTTCTTTTTATAAAATGTAACTTGAGTGTATTTTTTTGTCCTTTAAGTTCATCTTGGGATACCCTTACATTTTTTTTTGGCATATATACTCAAATTAAACATATTTCATAAATGAATGTTTTTCTAGCATATTCTAGAAAGAATTGGTTTGGGTTGCAAAACTGTTATCCTGATCTTTTTTATAGACAATAGGGGATGATGACACAGCAGATAATTGGTATGAAAATATTTACTTTGTTTTAAATTATGTGTTGTATTGCTTCCATAGGGTTGAATCTTTCGTGATTTCACAGTTCCTGGAGTTAGCCCAGCAGAGCGCTCAGCCGTCTATGTGGCCACGATGGGAACCTTGGCTCAGTTACATTCCTCAAGTGTAGAGTCATTGCAGATGGAAGGAGACAGTGGAGTGGCTGGGCACTGCAGAAGACAGGTAATACATCACATAAAGAGCTCCTTTCCGAGACTTCCGGGAATATGGCAGTGTGAGCAGGGCGGCAGAAATCTCCTCCCAACACTATATTTACCTACGAAAACACAGCAAACACATCTATTCCTAAAAGAGAGACGAGAATACACAGGAAAGCACACAGCGTGCAGCTACACCCGAGAGCACTCGGCACCCCAAGAGGCGGGTAAGATACAGAGCCGCGACCCAGCGGGAGCCGAGCACTCCCCCACCCCAGCGCACCGGCAGGAGGAGAGGATTCAGAGCCGGGAGGGAGTGGAAGTACACCCCGTGAAGTAGCCAGCCCTGGTGATCTGCGCGGGGAGCGCTGACCCACATTGTGCAGTGCAGCGGAGATTGGAGAGACAGAGGGGCAGGATCTGAGCAGGGAAGGCACCAGGGTGCTTGCAGCCGGCTCCCGGGAAGGAAAAAAAAAAGTGCGCGCGTTCTTCAGCGGTCGTAAAGAGACAAGAGCCCAACGGAGGAGCCGGATCGCCCCGGCCCACTCAGCCCAGCAGGCTGAAAGTCCTGGGGAGTTTCAGACGCCTTAGCTGGCAACTGAGGAAGCGTAGCCATACTTACACTTCTCACTGAGATCAACAGCCTCCTATTCATTCCCACGCCTCCCAGAGCGATAAAGGGCCCTGCAGAGCGGCACAGTCACAGCTGTGGAATAGTGGGGCAATAGCGCCACCTAGCATTCCCACAGAATCTACGTCCGGTGGGCTTTTTTTGTTGTTTTTTTTGTTTTGTTTTTTGTTTTGTTTTTGTTTTTTCTTTTCTTTCTTTTTTTCTTTCTTTCTTTCTTTCTTCTTTTTTTTCTCTTTTTTTTCCTTCTCTTTTTAATTCTTAAAGAGCCCAGCTGACATACATGGCAACTATCAGTGACCAATTCTATAGCCATGAAAAGACAGAGAAATATGGTTCAGACCAAAATCAACCAGACAACCCCAGAGAGGGAGTCTGAAGGGATGGAAATGCACAGTCTTCCTGAAAAAGAATTCAGAATAAAAGTCATAACCATGCTGATGGACCTACAGAGAAATGTGCAAGAGCTGAGGGACGAACTGAGGGAACTGAGGAAAGAAAATGCAGAAATCAGACAATCGATCGACGGGCTTAACAGCAGAATGGATGAGATGCAAGAGACTGTTAATGGAATAGAAAACAGAGAATAGGAGTACAGAGCAGCTGAGGCAGAGAGAGATAAAAGGATTTCTAGGAATGAAAGAATATTAAGAGAACTGTGTGACCAATCCAAACGGAACAATATTCGCATTATAGGAGTTCCAGAGGAAGAAGAGAGAGAAAAAGGGATAGAAAGTGTCTTTGAAGAAATAATTGCTGAAAACTTTCCCTCGCTGGGGAAGGAAGTAGTCTCGCAGTCCACCGAAGCTCATAGATCTCCCAACACAAGGGACCCAAGGAAGACAACACCAAGACACATAATAATTAAGATGGCAAAGATCAAAGATAAAGACAGGGTACTAAAGGCAGCTAGAGAGAGAAAAAAGATCACCTACAAAGGAAAACCCATCAGACTATCATCAGACTTCTCAACAGAAACCTTACAGGCCAGAAGAGAATGGCATGATATATTTAATGTTATGAAACAGAAGGGCCTCGAACCAAGAATATTCTATCCAGCACGATTATCATTTAAATATGATGGAGGGATTAAACAATTTCCAGACAAACAAAAGTTGAGAGAGTTTGCCTCTCATAAACCACCACTACAGGATATCTTAAATGGACTGCTCTAGATGGAAGCACACCTAAAGCTAAAAAGATGTCACCAGAGAAAATAAAATCATAGCAAAGAAAGCAGACCATCCAAATACTAACTAAAGGCAAAGAATAAACACCTATTACAGAAAGAATGGAGGAGGAGTAATAAGAAGGGAGAGAAATAAAGAAACATCAGATGGTGTTTACAATAACTTAACAAGAAAGTTAAGTTAGATTGTTAGATAGTAAAGAAGCAACCTTTGAACCCTTGGTAACCACGAATCTAAAGCCAGCAATGGCAATAAGTACATATCTATCAATAATCACCCTAAATGTAAATGGACTGAATGCACCAATCAAAAGACACAGAGTAACAGAATGGATAAAAAAGCAAGACCCATCTATATACTGCCTACAAGAAACTCACCTCAAATCCAAAGATATACACAGACTAAAAGTGAAGGGATGGAAAAAGATATTTCATGCAAACAACAAAGAGAAAAAAGCAGGTGTTGCAGTACTTGTATCAGACAAAATAGACTTCAAAACGAAGAAAGTAGCAAAAGATAAAGAAGGACATTACATAATGATAAAGGGGTCAGTCCAACAAGAAGATATAACCATTATAAATATATATGCACCCAACACAGGAGCGCCAGCATATGTGAGCAAATACTAACAGAATTAAAGGAGGAAATAGACAGCAATGCATTCATCTTAGGAGACGTCAACACACCACTAACTCCAGAGGACAGATAAACCAGACAGAAAATAAGTAAAGACACAGAGGCACTGAACAACACACTAGAACAGATGGACCTAACAGACATCTACAGAACTCTACACCCAAAAGCAACAGGATACACATTCTTCTCAAGTGCACATGGAACATTTTCCAGAATAGACCACATACTAGGCCACAAAAAGAACCTCAGTAATTTCAAAAATATTGAAATCCTACCAACCAACTTCTCAGATCACCAAGGTATAAAACTAGAAATAAATTTTAGAAAGAAATCAAAAAGGCTCACAAATACATGGAGACTTAACAACACTCTCCTAATTAATCAATGGGTTAACGACCAAATCAAAACAAAAATCAAAGAATATATGGAGACTAATGACAACAACACCACAAAGCCACAACTTCTGTGGGACGCAGCAAAGGCAGTTCTAAGATGAAAGTATATTGCAATCCAGGCCTATTTAAAGAAGGAAGAACATTCCCAAATGAATAGTCTAAAGACACAATTACTGAAATTGGAAAAAGAAGAACAAATGAGGCCCAAAGTCACCAGAAGGAGGGACATAATAAAGATTAGAGAAGAAATAAATAAAATTGAGAAGAATAAAACAATAGAAAAAATCAATAAAACCAAGAGCTGGTTCTTTGAAAAAATAAACAAAATAGATAAAACCCTAGCCAGACTCATTAAGAGAAAAAGAGAATCTACACACATAAACACAATCAGAAATGAGAAAGGAAAAATCACGACGGACCCCACAGAAATACAAAGAATCATAAGAGAATATTATGAGAATCTATATGCTAACAAACTGGAAAACATAGAAGAAATGGACAACTTCTTAGAAAAATACAACCTTCCAAGATGGACCAAGCAAGAAACAGAAAAACTAAACAGACCAATCACCAGTGAGGAAATCGAATTGGTAATCAAAAAACTACCCAAGAACAAAACCCCCGGGCCTGATGGATTCACCTCTGAATTCTACCAGACATATAGAGAAGAAATAACACCGATTCTCCTTAAAGTTTTCCAAAAAATAGAAGAGGAGGGAATACTTCCAAACTCATTCTATGAAGCCAGCATCACTCTAATACCAAAACCTGGCAAAGACCTCACCAAAAAAGAAAATTACAGACCAATATCCCTGATGAACGTAGATGCAAAAATACTCAACAAAATATTAGCAAACCGAATTCAAAAATACATCAAGAGGATCATACACCATGATCAAGTGGGATTCATCCCAGGGATGCAAGGATGGTACAACATTCGAAAATCCATCAACATCATCCACCACATCAACAAAAAGAAGAACAAAAACCACATGATCATCTCCATAGATGCTAAAAAAGCATTTGAAAAAATTCAACATCCATTCCTGATTAAAACTCTCAAGAAAATGGGTATAGATGGCAAGTACCTCAACAACATAAAGGCTATATATGACAAACCCACAGCTAACATCATACTTAACGGTGAGATGCTGAAAGCTTTTCATCTAAGATCGGGAACCAGACAGGGATGCCCACTCTCTCCACTGTTATTCAACATAGTACTGGAGGTCCTAGCCACAGCAATCAGACAAAACAAAGACATACAAGGCATCCAGATTGGTAAAGAAGACGTCAAATTGTCACTATTTGCAGATGACATGATACTGTACATAAAAAAACCCTAAATATTCCATTCCAAAACTACTAGAACTAATATCTGAATTCAGCAAAGTTGCAGGATACAAAATTAACAAACAGAAATCTGTTGCTTTCCTATACACTAATGATGAACTAACAGAAAGAGAAATCAGAAAAACAATTCCATTCACAATTGCATCAAAAAGAATAAAATACCTAGGAATAAACCTAACGAAGGAAATGAAAGACCTGTACTCTGAAAACTACAAGACACTCCTAAGAGAAATTAAAGAGGACACTAACAAATGGAAATGCATCCCATGCTCTTGGCTAGGAAGAATAAATATTGTCAAAATGGCTATACTACCTAAAGCAATCTACAGATTCAATGCAATCCCTATCAAACTACCAACAGCTTTCTTCAATGAACTGGAACAAATAATTCTAAAATTCATATGGAACCACAAAAGACCCCGAATAGCCAAAGCAATCCTGAGAAGGAGGAATAAAACAGGGGGAATTACACTCCCTGACTTCAAGCTCTACTACAAAGCCACAGTAATCAAGACAATTTGGTATTGGCACAAAAACAGACCCACAGACCAGTGGAACAGAATAGAAGATCCAAACATTAACCCAAACATATACAGTCAATTAATATTTGATAAAAGTGCCTTGGATATACAATGGGGAGATGACAGCCTCTTCAGCAGCTGGTGTTGGAAAGACTGGACAGGTACATGTAAGAGAATGAAACTGGACTACTGTCTAGCCCCATACACAAAGGTAAACTCAAGGTGGATCAAAGACCTGAATGTAAGTCATGAAACCATAAAACTCTTAGAAAAAAACATAGGCAAAAATCTCTTGGACATAAACATGAGCAACTTCTTCATGAACATATCTCCCCGGGCAAGGGAAACAAAAGCAAAAATGAACAAGTGGGACTATATCAAGCTGAAAAGCTTCTGTACAGCAAAGGACACCATCAGTAGAACAAAAAGACATCCTACAGTGTGGGAGAATATATTCATAAAAAACGTATCTGATAAAGGGTTGACATCCAAAATGTATAAAGAACTCATGCACCTTAACAAACAGAAAGCAAATAATCCAATTAAGAAATGGGCAGAGGACATGAATAGACACTTCTCCAAAGAAGAAATTCAGATGGCCAACGGGCACATGAAAAGATGCTCCACATCGCTAATCATCAGAGAAATGCAGATTAAAACCACAATGAGATATCACCTCACACCAGTGAGGATGGCCAACATCCAAAACACAAACAACAACAAATGTTGGCGAGGATGTGGAGAAAAGGGAACCCTCCTACACTGCTGGTGGGACTGCAAATTAGTTCAACCATTGTGGAAAGCAGTATGGAGGTTCCTCAAAACACTCAAAATAGAAATACCATTTGACCCAGGAATTCCACTCCTAGGAATTTACCCTAAGAATGCAGCAGCCCAATTTGAAAGGACAGATGCACCCCTATGTTTATTGCAGCACTATTTACAATAGCCAAGAAATGGAAGCAACCTATGTGTCCATCAGTAGATGAATGGATAAAGAAGATGTGGTACATATACACAATGGAATATTATTCAGCCATAAGAAGAAAACAAATCCTACCATTTGCAACAACATGGATGGAGCTAGAGGGTATTATGCTCAGTGAAATAAGCCAAGCTGAAAAAGACAAGTATCAAATGATTTCACTCATGTGTGGAGTATAAGAACAAAGAAAAAATACTGAAGGAACAAAACAGCAGCAGACTCACAGAACCCAAGAACAGACTAATAGTTACCCAAGGGAAAGGGACTGGGGAAAATGGGCGGGAAGGGAGGGATAAGAGGGACAAAGGGTCATTACGATTAGCAGATATAATGTTGGGGGGGCACAGGGAGGGCATTACAACTCAGAGAAGACAAGTAGTGATTCTATAGCATCTCACTACGCTGATGGACAGTGACTGTAATGGGGTTGGTGGGGGGGACCTGATGAAGGGGTAGTTTAATAACCGTACTATTGCACATGTAATTGTAGATTAATGATAATAAAATAAATTATAAAATAAATAAATAAATAAAAATTTAAAAAATGCTGAACAGTAAAAAAAAAAGAATAACTGTGGTAAAGTATTATATCTTTGTAACACAATCAAACAGAACCATGAAATTTTTCCCATCATTAAAATACAAAGCATCAGCTACACAGTCATTGCCAGTTAGAGGGAAGCTGTCTATCATTTCAAGGCAATGGATTGAGCTAAGTATTTTCTAGATGCCCTTTATTACTACCTTGTCCAGTAATTGGAAATTTGGTTATTTTGTATCTGGATTTGTCAGGTGTTTTCTAGTTATGCTTTAAAAAAAAAAGAGCTCCTTTCCTCAAGTTCTTAGAAGTAATAAACAGTCAAAATAAAAACTTATTATTTTATCCTTTTCCGAAACTTGACTATAACTTAATATTAGCCTTCAGATAGACTTGTTTTAAACATAAAATAATTTTATATTTTTAGATCATATTTTGTTAAGCAAAAGCTTCTGTAACTGACAGCATGTAAATGAATGCAAATTTAAAGGTGTTTCAGCCTCTTCATTTAATTTATCAATATATTTTTTATACAATCTTCCCTTTTTAAGTTAGGTTAACATTTATTAAGCATGACTGTGTGTTTAATACAGGCTGAGTACTGTGTTAAGTATCAAGAAATTTGAAGTAAGTTCTTCTTTAAAGGAACTTAGGGTCATTTTTGAGACTGAACCACATGAATCTCATTTATACAAAACATGAAAATGCTTTAAGAGAGTATGTAATCTAGTAGTAAATTGTACCGAGTAGCTACTCATCATGAGAGATGTTCCATTCAGAGGATAAATATCAGAATGTCCTAATACTGGATGGAGAAAACTTCCTGGGAGAGATATGTCTTGTTCTGTATATTTAAGGAAGGATAAAATCTAGAGCAACAGGGGAAAGATGGTGAGCATTTCAAATCAAAGGAACAGCAAAACCAGATATATATGGGACTGTTCTCTTTGCATGTCTTTTTGAAGGGTTTGAGGGGAGAGACGAGGGAACTAAGGTTTAGAGAATACTCACTATATGCCAGGTCCCATGCTAGATGAGTTGCAGACCTACTCTTTTTTTTTTTTTGGTATTATTAATATACAATTACATGAGCAACATTGTGGTTACTAGATTCCCTCCATTATCATGTCCCCACCACATACCCCCTTACAGTCACTGTCCATCAGCGTAGTAAGATGCTATAGAGTCACTACTTGTCTTCTCTGTGCTATACAGCCTTCCCCTTGTGCTATACTGCCCCCACCACATTATGTGTGCTAATTGTAATGCCCCTTATTCCCCTTCTCCTTCCCTTCCCACCCCCCTCCTCCCAGTCCCTTTCCCTTTGGCAACTGTTGGTTCATTCTTGGGTTCTGTGAGTCTGCTGCTGTTTTGTTCCTTCAGTTTTTTCTTTGTTCTTAATCTCCACAGACAAGTGAAATCATTTGGTACTTATCTTTCTCCGCTTGGCTTATTTCACTGAGCATAATACTCTGTAGCTCTATCCATGTTGTTGCAAATGGAAGGATTTGTTTTCTTCTTATGGCTGAATAATATTCCATTGTGTATATGTACCACCTCTTCTTTTTCCATTCATCTACTGATGGACACTTAGGTTGCTTCCATTTCTTGGCTATTGTAAATAGTGCACGATAAACATAGGGGTACATATGTCTTTTTCAAATTGGGCTGCTGCATTCTTCGGGTAAATTCCTAGGAGTGGGATTCCTGGGTCAAATAGTATTTCTATTTTTAATTTTTTGAGGAACCTCCATACTGCTTTCCACAATGGTTGAACTAGTTTACATTCCCACCAGCAGTGTAGGAGGGTTCCCCTTTCTCTGCATCCTCACCAGCATTTGTTGTTCCTATCCTTTTCTATGTTGGCCATCCTAACTGGTGTGAGGTGATATCGCCTTGTGGGTTTTATTTGCATTTCCCTGATAATTAGCGATGTGGAGCATCTTTTCATGTGCCTGTTGGCCGTCTGAATTTCTTCTTTGGAGAAGTGTCTGTTCATATCCTTCACCCATTTTTTAATAGGGTTATTTGCTTTTTGAGTGTTGAGGCATATGAGTTCTTTATATATTTTGGATGTTAACCTCTTGTCGGCTATGTCATTTACAAATGTATTCTCCCATACTGTAGGATGCCTTTTTGTTCTGCTGATAGTGTCCTTTGGTGTATAGAAGCTTTTTAGCATGATGTAGTCCCATTTGTTAATTTTTTGTTTTATTTCCCTTGTCCGAGGAGATGCATTCAGAAAAAAGTTGCTCATGTTTATATTCAAGAGATTTTTGCCTATGTGCTCTTCTAAGAGTTTTATGGTTTCGTGACTTACATTCACAGACCTACTCTTTTTTAATCTTTGTAACAACCCTAAAACATAGGTATTATTACTTCCATTTTGCAGATAAGGAAACTGAAACTTATAGGCATCAAGTAATTCATGAATAAATGGCTTTGACAAAATTTGTACCCAGGTATGTATGAGTCCCAAGTTGAAGATCTTTACTATACTAAATTGAACTACAATACCTTGGGGAATGGAGAGACAGATAAAACAGATAAATAATATGGTCTCAATTGATGAGGATTTTGAGAATAGGTTGATTTGTTTGCATTTGAATCTACAACAATAAAAACTCCTCATACCTGTAATATATATTTAGAAGATTCTATGGATAACAAGAAAGGGTATTAAATTGAAAAGTAAAAATCTCCCTTCTTCAAGCCCCTATATTCCCTTTTTCAGGTATTACTTGTTTCTTCTGACTGTTCCATTAATTTTCTATGCCTTTTTATTTGTGTGTATACATGTGCGTTTGTGTGCATTCTTTTTTCTTCTTCCACAGAATAGTTGCTAAGTAAAGACTAGAATCCACATCTTTTGAATCTTCAGCCAGGATTTTTTTTTCCTAATAAAAATCTGGATAGGTAAGTAAAATGGAACTCAGTGGAAAAGACTTAAATGTTTAGTTTTTAGCCAGATGTATCACAGCCATTTGTCTCGAGCACTTATGTAATATAAAACCAAATATGATATAATTGAATTTTGTTTTAATTTTAGGATTGCTAGATATCACACTCCACTTCCAGCTCTATAATGTTTTTTTTTTAATATCATTAGGGGTCAGCCTGGACAAAGCAATTATCAAGCTGCAGCTCATGAGGACATCCCTGCCATGAGCCAGCTGTCCGATTGGCTAATGAAAAACTTGCCAGATAATGACAATGAAGAAAATTTGATTCATGGAGATATCAAACTAGTTAACATAGTTTTCCACCATAAAGAAGTACTGTAAGCCATGTTTATAATAAATTGAGTAGGTCTGATTTGGGACACAAATACTAAGTAGATGTTTCCCCCCAAAGTGCTAAAAGAGCCCAGCCCGTTCCCACTCTTCCTCTACATTCAGGATTATCTTCACCACTCAAAACTTCCAGGAGATTTTCTGGCATAGGTAGCTGCCTACCTCTGAGGCTACATCTAATCTTGAGTGATGTTTAATTTACTACTTAAGAACAATTTGGGAATTTACATGCATGTCTGTTTTCTTCAAAGACGTTTTTCATCCAGTAAAAATATTTAGTTTATCCATGTTCTTACTCTTTCTTCTGGTTCATTTCACTTCTTTGTTCTATCATGAAGAATTTTTAATTTGATTATTATAAGCTCAGAGAGGACAGAATTCCAGAAGCTTCTTTTGAGGGTTGGAAAAAAATATGAAATTAATGTAACCTTGCTTATAATCTTTATAAAGAATAAAAACAAGTGGGCATAAAAGATGGTAGAGTAGGAAGGCAAGGTGGAAGCATTCTCCCACACACACACCAAGGAAGCAACTATAGCAAATACAACTAGCCCTGAGGGTGATGTGAAGACTGCAGAGCAGACCACCAACACCTGGTAAAGAAGAGAAGACCACACAGAAAAGGGTAAAGTGGTAGAGCCATGGTGATAGATTGGAACCTCAGCCCTTACCCATCCCAGCACAGAGGCAGGAGGAAGAATAATGGAGTGGGAAGGGGATAGGCACCTAGGAACTCTACAAACCTGTCCTGGGAGATCTGCTGTGGGAACACGAGTCCACACTGCATTGGGTTTTAGTGATTAGCAGGGCTGGACAACAGAGAGAGTTGGAGCACTCTGGGAGGCTGAAACTCCAGTTGCTTATGGAGGACAGGCGTGGTGCACCAGTCCTGCTGAGACCCAACACAGAAATGACAGTTTGAAAGATTTGCATGCAGCAGGAGGGGTGCCAGAGGGGCAAGGGTTGGATGGAGTTCTCTCCACAGGAGAAAGGGCAGGTGGACAACACTTCCCCAGCCCACCCTCAGCCCAACAGGTTGGGCACTCACAGGAACCCAAACGCTCCATGCCCCTCACTGGTGGCTCAAGCCAGAGGCACTTCCCTGCACACCTGCATACCCAGCCACCTGTTCAGCTCAACAACATCAGTCTTTGCTGCCTGGCAGAAAGAAGGAGGCTTTCCCTGTCTCAGCCCAGCTGGAAAGGGAAACCTCCCAGTGCCTGCAAGAACCAGTTCCAAGAGCTTCTTTCACCTTACGGGCAGCCCAACCAATACTGCACCATGCCACTTCACTGGTACTTGGCCATGCACCCTACTGCTGTGTCCATGCACCTGCCAGCCACCCAGTTAACCCAATAGCCCAGCCATTGCTGCAGGGCAGGCAAAGTTCAAGCTGCCCACAATGATCCCAGCAGTTCTGCTCACAAAGGGCTGGCTGAGCCAAACTGCCATCCAAGGTGGACTGAGATAGACCACTGCCAGGAGACAGAAAGGCAGCCCCACCTATAGCCCACCAACAGCAACTGGGGCTCCACCCCAAAGGAGAAACAGGTACTGGAGAGTAGAGTCTTGAACTGGGCACCAGAGGACACCTTCCTCATAAAGCCATTACTCTCTAGATCAGGAGGCATAGCAGGTCTATGTAATACAAAGGAAGAAACATAGAAACCATGACAAAATAAGGAAGCAGAGGAATATGTTCTAAATAAAACAATAGGCTAAGACACCAGAAAAAGGGCTAAATGGAAGATCACCAATCTTCTTGATAAATATTTGAAAATAACAGTCACAAATATGCTCACTGATCTACAGAAAAGTATTGATGACCTCAGAGGCCATCAACAAAGAGACGAGTTGAACAAGAACCACTTAGAGCTGAATAATACAGTAACAAATGAAATATAAAATGGAGGGAATGAATAATAGATTGCTTCAAGTAGAGGAGACAATGAGATGAAAATTAGAAAACAGGAAAATAAGCTGAGGAACAGAGAGAAAAAAAGACTAGGAACGAAAGAATGAAAAAAGAGCTATGTGACAACTCCAAATGAAACAATATTCAAATAATAGAGGTACAAGAAAAAAGAGACAAAGGGATAGAAAGTCTCTTTGAAAAAATGTTGAAAACTTCCTCTTCAATCTGGGGAAGAAAATAGACATCCAGGTCCTGGAGCACAGAGAGCCCCCAACAAAATGAACCCCAGGAAGACAACACCAAGACATAGAATAATTAAAATGACAAAGATTAATGATAAGAGGTATTGAAAGCAGCCAGAGAGAGAAAAGACTACTTGAAAGGGAAACCCCATCAGGCTATTAGCTGACTTCTCAATAGAAATTTTACAGGCCAGAAGGGAGTGGCATGAAATATTTAGTGTACTAAAACAGAAAGACCTTCAACCAAGAATCCTCTGCCCAGCAAGATTATCATTTAAATTTGAAGCAGATATCATGGGGACTTGATAATGGGGAGAATCTAGTAACCACAATGTTGCTCATGTGATTGTCTTTAATGGCACCAAAATAAAAAAAATTTGAAGCAGATATTAAACAATTCCCAGATAAAGGCTCAGGGAATTTATAACCACTAAACCATCATTACAGGATATGTTAAAGGTACTGATATAGATGAAAATGTTCCTAAGGCTAAAAAGTTTTCACCAGTGAAAATAAGACAAAAGTAAAGGTAGTAGACCTGCTAATTACCAAACAAGTATGAAATTAAATCAAAACAAAACAAATATAGTAAAATCAACTATGCATGAAATCAGTCAAGGGACACAAAAAATGTAGATTATGACATCTAACACATAAAGTGTGGAGGAGGAAGAAAAAGAAATACTTTTAGAATGTGTTTGAAACAAAGCAATCATCAACTAAACATAGACTGACACATTTAGGAAATTACCCATGAACTTTATGGTAGCCACTAACCTAAAGCCTGTAATAGATACACAAAAAACTAAAAAAGAGAAATCCAGTCACAACACTAAAGAAAAACATCAAATAACATGAGAAGAGTATAAAAGAGTAAGAAAGAAACAGAGAGGAATTACAAAAACAACCAGAAAACAATAAAATGGCAATAAGTACATACCTATTAATAACTACCTTAAATGTGAATGGACTGAATGCACCAATCAAAAGACATAGAGTGGCAGAGAGGATAAAGAAAGAAGACCCATCAATATGCTGCCTACAAGAAACTCATTTCACACCTAAAGACATACACAGACTAAAAGTGAAGGATGGAAAGATATTTCATTCAAATAATAGGGAGAAAAAAGCAGGAGTAGCAGTGTTTGTGTCAGACAAAATAGTTTTCAAAACAAAGAAACTAACAAGAGACAAAGGACATTACATAATGATAAAGAGATCTGTCAATAAGGGAATATAACTATTATAAATATCTATGCATCCAATATAGGAGCATCTAATTATGTAAAATACTAACGGAAATAAAGGGAGAAATAGCAGTTCAACCATATTAAGGGACATTAACACCCCACTTAATCAATGGACAGATCACCCAGACAGAAAAGAATTAAGGAAACAGACATTGAAAACACATTAGATCAGATGGCCTTAAAAAATATCTACAGAACATTCTGCCCAAAATAAACAGGAAACACATTTTTCTCAAGTGCATGGAGTGGAAGCTGGGACTGCTGAATACCTAACTCCATAGATCTGCTCTGGGAGTACAAACCTACATTTCATGGTGCTTGCATGGTACTCTCATGAGTAGGGTGTTGGAAAGGTAAGACGGGCAGAATTCCTGGAGAGACTGAGATTTCAGCCACTTGTGGAAAGCAGGGATCCATATCCGACTGCTCTGGGACAAAAGAAAGGCAGGCAGTCTGAGAGACTTCCTAACAAGGAAGCCCTTAGGAAGAGGGATGCTAAAGGGGCAGGGATTGCACAGAGCTTACTGCTCAGTATAAAGAAAAGGTAGACAAAAATGTCCAAGTGCACTCTGCCCAACAGGTTGGGAGTATTCATGATCTTCAGGTGCTCCAGCTCCCTGGCTGGCTACACAGCTCCAGGGACCCCTTCCGTGATATGTAGTCTACTGTGCCTTTCTCCCGGCCAGCCCCATGTAGCTCGAAAAACGGAAAAGCCTACTCTGATGTTAGGCCAGCCAGAGGGAAGATCTGTCTACAGCAACTACAAACACAAAGTATAGAGGCTTATACCTGTGTACTTGGCCCACTGGTTCGGGCAGTGGAGTCAGCAATAGCAGCCAGGAAACAGGAAACAGATCTTTCCTCCCCCTAGGCACAAATACCACTCCCCTGCAACCCTGACATTGCTTCAGGGGCTGAGCAGCTCCAGAGAGTAGAGCATCTGGACACTAGAGGGGACCATATACAAATATGAAACACAAGAGGAGCCTGGTTCAAAGTAAAATTATTAATACAACTCCTGAGAAAGATTTAAATGACATTGACCTCATGAATCTTCCTGAAAGGGAGTTCAAAATAACAATCATTAATATACTCATGGAGATATGGAAAGATATTCAAGAACTCAGGAATGAATTCTGGTCGGAGATCCAGTCAATGAAGAGCACAATGGAGGGTATTAAAAGCAGATTAGATACGGTGGAGGAGACGATGAATGAAATAGAAACTAGAGAAGAGGAATGCAAAGAAGCTGAGGCAAAGAGAAGAAAAAGGATCTCTAAGAAGGAAAGAATATTGAGAGAACTGTGCGACCAATCCAAACGGAGCAATATTTGCATGATAGGGGTACCAGAAGAAGAAGAGAGAGAAAAATGGATAGAAAGTGTCTTTGAGGAGGTAACTGCTGAAAAATTCCACAATCTGGGGAGGGAGATACTCTCTCAGGCCATGGAGGTGCATAGATCTCCCAACACAAGGGACCCAAGGAGGACAACACCAAGACATATAATAATTAAAATGGCAAAGATCAAGGATAAGGACAGACTACTAAAATCACCTAGAGAGAGAAATAAGATCATATACAAAGGAAAGCCCATCAGGCTATCATCAGACTTCTCAACAGAAACCTTACAGGCAAGAAGAGAGTAGCATGATGTATTTAATGCAATGAAGTAGAAGGGCCTCAAACCAAGAATAATTTATCTAGCAAGATTACCATTTAAATTTGAAGGAGGAATAAACAATTTCCAGATAAGCAAAAGCTGAGATAATTTACCTCCCACAAACCATCTCTACAGTGTATTTTGGAAAGACTGCTATAGATGAAAGGGTTCCTAAGGTTTAATAGCTGTCACCAGAGGTAATAAAACAACAGTAAAGAAAGCAGAACAGCTAATTACTAAGCAAATGCAAAATTAAATTAACTATCCCCAAAGTCAATCAAGGAACAGACAAACAGTACAGAACAGAATATGATACCTAATATATGAAGAATGGAGGAGGAAGAAAAAAAAAAGAACCTTTAGATTGTGTTTGTAATAGCACACTAAATGAGTTAAGTTAGACTCTTAGATAGTAAGGAAGTTAACATTGAACCTTTGGTAACCACGAATCTAAGCCTGCAATGGCAATAAGTACATACCTATCAATAATCATCCTAAATGTAAATGGACTGAATAAACTAATCAAAAGACATAGAGTCACTGAATGGATAAAAAAGCAAGAACCATCTATATGCTGCCTACAAGAGATACAAGAGACTCACATTAAACCCAAAGACATACACAGACTAAAAGTAAAGGGATGGAAAAAGATATTTCATGCAACTAATAGTGAGAAAAAAGCAGGAGTTGCAGTACTTGTATCAGACGAAATAGACTTCAAAACAAAGAAAGTCACAAGAGGCAAAGAAGGACATTGCATAATGATAAAAGAGTCAATACAACAAGAAGATATAACCGTTATAAATATCTATGCATCCAACACAGGAGCACCTACATATGTGAGACAAATACTAACAGAACTAAAAGGGGAAATAGAATGCAATGCATTCATTCTAGGAGACTTCAACACTCCACTCACTCAGAAGGACAGATCAACCAGACAGAAAATAAGCAAGGAGACAGAGGCACTGAACAACACATTAGAACAGATGGACCTTACAGACATCTACAGAACTCTACACCCCAAAGAAGCAGAATACACATTCTTCTCAAGTGCACTTGGAACATTTTCAAGAATAGATAATATACTATACCACCAAAAGAGCCTCAGTAAATTCAAATAGATAGAAATTGTACCAACCAGTTTCTCAGACTAAAAGGTATGAAACTAGAAATAAATTACGCAAAAAAAAAAAAAGAAAAGTCCCACAAACACATGGAGGCTTCACAACATGCTCCTAAATAAGCAATGGATCAGTGACCAAATAAAAACAGAGATCAAGCAATATATGGAGACAAATGACAACAATAATTCAACACCGCAAAATCTGTGGGATGCAGCAAAGGCTGTGCTAAGAGGAAAGTATATTGCAATACAGGCCTGCCTCAGGAAAGAAGAACAATCCCATATTAGCAGTCTAAACTCACAATTAATAAAACTAGAAAAAGTAGAACAAATGAGGCCCAAAGTCAGTAGAAGGAGGGACATAATAAAGATTAGAGCAGAAATAAATACAATCAAGAAGAATAAAACAATAGAAAGAATCAATGAAAGCAGGAGCTGGTTCCTTGAGAAAATATACAAAATAGATAAACCCCTAGCCAGACTTATCAAGAAAAGAAGAGTCTACTCATATAAACAGAATCAGAAATGAGAAAGGAAAAATCACTACGGGCACCACAGAAATACAAAGACCTATGATAGAATACTATGAAAAATTATATGCTAACAAACTGGATAACCTAGAAGAAATGGACAACATTCTAGAAAAATACAACCTTCCAAGGCTGACCCAGAAAGAAAGAGAAAATCTGAACAGACCAATTACCAGCAATGACATTGAACTGGTAATCAAAAACCTACCTAAGAACAAAATACCTGGCCCAGATGGCTTCACCGCTGAATTTTATCAAACATTTAGTGAAGACATAATTCCCATCCTCCTTCAAGTTTTCCAAAGAGTAGAAGAAGAAGAAATACTTCCAAACTCATTCTATGAAGCCAGCATCACTCTAATACTAAAACCAGGCAAAGACACCACAAAAAAAGAAAATTACAGACCAATATCCCTGATGAACATAGATGCAAAAATACTCAACAAAATATTAGCAAACCGAATTTGAAAATACTTAAAAAACATCATCTATCATGATCAAGTAGGATTTATTCCAGGGACACAAGGGTGGTACAACATTTGAAAATCCATCAACATCATCCACCACATCAACAAAAAGAAGGAAAAAAACCACACCATCATCTCCACAAATGCTGAAAAAGCATTTGAAAAAATTCAACATCCATTCATGATAAAAATTCTCAACAATATGGGTATACAGGGCAAGTACCTCAACATAATAAAGGCCATATATTACAAACCCACAGACAACATTATACTTAACAGCAAGAAGCTGTAAGCTTTTCCTTTAAGATCAGGAACAAAACAAGAATGCCCATTCTCCCTGCTTCTATTCAACAGAGTACTGGAATTCCTAGCAATGGCAATCAGACAACACAAAGAAATAAAAGGCATCCAGATTGGCAAGGAAGAAGTTAAACTGTTCCTGTTTGTAGATGACATGGTATTGTACATAAAAAACCCTAAAGAATCCACTCCAAAATTACTAGATCTAATATCTGAATTCAGCAAAGTTGCAGGATACAAAATTAATATGCAGAAATCTGTGGCATTCCTATACACTAACAGTGAACTAGAAGAGAGAGAAATCAGGAAAACAATTCTATTCACAGTTGCATCAAAAAGAATAAAATACCTAGGAATAAACCTAACCAAGGAAGTGAAAGACCCATACTCTGAAAACTACAAGACACTCATGAGAGAAATTAAAGAAGATACCAATAAATGGAACACACCCTGTGCTCATTGATAGGAAGAATTAATATTGTCAAAATGACCATCCTGCCTAAAGCAATCTACAGATTCAATGCAATTCCTATCAAAATACCAACAGCATTCTTCAACGAACTAGAGAAAATCGTTCTAAAATTCATATGGAACCACAAAAGACCCCGAATAGCCAAAGAAATCCTGAGAAGGAAGAATAAAGCTGGGGGGATTATGCTCCCCAACTTCAAGCTCTACTACAAAGCCACAGTACTCAAGACAATTTGGTACTGGCACAAGAACAGACCCATAGACCAATGGAACAGACTAGAGAGCCCTGATATAAACCCAACCATATATGGTCAATTAATATATGATAAAGGAGCCATAGACATACAATGGGGAAATGACAGCCTCTTCAGCAGCTGGTGTTGGCAAAACTGGACAGCTACATGCAAGAGAATGAAACTGGATTCTTGTTTAACACCATACACAAAAGTAAACTCCAAATGGATCAAAGGCCTGAATGAAAGGTGTGAAACCATAAAACTCTTAGAAGACAACATAGGCAAAAATCTCCTGAATATAAGCATGAGCAACTTCTTCCTGAACGCATCTCCTTGAGCAAGGGAAACAAAAGCAAAAATGAACTCATGGGACTACATCAAACTAAAAATTTTCTGTACGGCAAAGGACATCATCAACAGAACAAAAAGGCATCCTACAGTATGGGAGAATATATTCATAAATGACATATCTGACAAGGGGTTTACATCCAAAATATATAAATAACTTACACACCTCAACACCCAAAAAGAAAATAACCTGATTAGAAAATGGGTAGAGGATACGAAGAGAGAGTTCTCCAAAGAAGAAATTCAGACAGCCAACAGGCACATGAAAAGGTGCTCCACATCGCTAATTATCAGGGAAATACAAATAAAAGCCACAAGGCGATATCACCTCACACCAGTTAGGATGGCCAACATCGAAAAGAATAGGAACAACAAATGCTGGTGAGGATGCAGAGAAAGGGGAACCCTCCTACACTGCTGGTGGGAATGTAAACTAGTTCAACCATTGTGGAAAGCAGTATGGAGGTTCCTCAAAAAACTAAAAATAGAAATACCATTTGACCTGGGAATCCCAGTCCTTGGAATTTACCCAAAGAATACAACTTCTCAGATTCAAAAAGACATAAGCACCTATGTTTATTGCAGCACTTTTTACAATAGCCCAGTATGGAAGCAACCTGTGCCCACCAGTAGATGAATGGATAGAGAAGATATGGTACATATACACAATGGAATAGTATTCAGCCATAAGAAAGAAACAAGTCCTATCATTTGCAACAATGTAGATGGAGCTAGAGGGTATTATGCTCAGTGAAATAAGCCAGGCAGAGAAAGAGAAGTGCCCATTATTTCCCTCATTTGTGGAGTAAAACAATGAAGCAAAACTGAAGGAACAAAATAGCAGCAGACTGAGAGACTCCAAGAAGGGCCTAGTGGTTACCAAAGGGGAGAGGTGTGGGAGGGCAGGTTGGGAGGGAGGGAGAAGGGGATTGAGGGGCATTATGTTTAGTACACATTCTGTGGGGGATCACCGGGAAAACAGTGTAGCACAGAGAAGGCAAGTAGTGAATCTGTAACATCTTACTATACTGAATTTCAGTGACTGCATTGGAGTATGGGTGGGGACTTGATAGTATGGGTACATGTAGTAACCGCATTGTTTTTTCATGTGAAACCTTCATTAAGGTATATCAATAATACCTTAATAATAAAAAAAAAAAAACAGCCCAAAAATTTGTGGGATGCCGCAAAAGTAGTTCTAAGAGGGACATACAAAGCCATATAGGCCTACCTCAAGAAACAAGAACAATCCCAAATAAACACTCAAAACTCAAAAAGTAACTAGAAAAAAGAACAAATGAACCCAAAGTTAGTAGAAGTAGGGACATAATAAATATCAGAGCAGAAATAAATAGAATAGAGAATAAAACAATAGGAAAAATTTCAATGAAATCAAGAGGTGTTTCTTTGAGAAAATAAACAAAATAGACAAACCCCTAGCTGGACTTCTGAAGAAAAAAGAGAGTGCACAAATAAATAGAATCAGAAACAAAAAAGGAATAGTCAGAATGGGTACCACAGAAATAGAACGAATTATTAGAAAATTCTTGAAAAAATATATGCCAATAAATTGGACAACCTAGATGAAATGGAAAAATTCCTCGAAAAGTACAACCTCCCAAGGTTGACCCAGGGACAAACAGATAAGCTGAACAGACCACTTAACAGCAATGAAATTGAGTTGGTAATCAAAAAACAAAAGTGCAGGACCAGATAGCTTCACAGATTAATTCTACCAAACTTTACCCATCCTTCTTAAAGTATTCCAAAAAGTAGAATGGGAGGGAATACTTCCACACTCATTCTGTGAGGCCAGTATTCCTTTAATAGTGAAAGCAGACAAAGACACTATAAAAAAAGAAAACTAAAGACCTATATTGCTGATGAACATAGGCGCAAAAATCCTCAACAAAATATTAGCAAATGAAATTTAAAAACACATCAAAAAGATCATCCATCATGACCAAATGGGATTTATTCCAGGGATGCAAGGATGGTACAATATTTGTAAATCAATCAAAGTGATTCACTACATTAACAAAAAGATGGATTAAAATCACGTTACCATCTTAATAGATGCTGAATAAGCATTTGATGAAATTGAACACCCATTCATGATAAAAAAAATACTCTCAACAAAATGACTATAGAGTGAATGTACCTCAACATAATAAAAGCCGTATATGACAGACCCACAGCTAACATCATACTTAATGGCAAAAAGCTGAAGGCTTTTCCCCTAAGATCAAGAATAAGATGAGGATGTCCATTCTCACCACTTTTATTCAACATAGTACTGGAAGTCCTAGCCACAGCAGTCAGACAAGATAAAGGGATAAAAGGCATCCAGATTGGTAAGGAAGAACTTAAACTTTTGTCTTTAATCTTCTTAGCAGCTTTACAAGTGATTAATCTGCTACCTTTACCATATATTTACCTTTTCCAGAGATTTTTTTACAGTGGTAGGTTTTCTTGTTATTAAATAGTTCCATTTCTTTTCAGCTTAAAGAAGTCCCTTTAATATTTCTTATAAGGAGGTTTATTGGTGGTGAGCTCCACTGGTTTTAGCTTGTCTGGAAAGCTCTTTATTGCTATCCTTCAATTCTGAATGATAAACTTGCCAAGTATCCTTGGTCGAAAGTTTCTTGCTTTCAACACTTTGAATACATCAAAGCACTCCCTTTTGTTTGCAAAGTTACTGCTGATAAAACTGCTGATAGTCTAATGGGAGTTCCCTTATATATAACAAGTTACTTGTCTCTTGCTGCTTTTAAAATTCTCTCTTTATCATTACCTTTTGACATTTTAATTATAATGTGTCTTGGTGTGGATCTCTTTGGTTTTGTCTTGTTTGGAGGTCTGTTTCCCTCAGGGAAGATTTTAACCATTATTTCTTAAAATAAGTTTTCTGCCCCTTTCTCTCCTTCTGGGATCCCTATAATGTGAAACTTGTTCTACTTGATGTTATCTCATAGGTCCCTTAACCTATCTTCACTTTTTAAAATTCACATTCCTTTTTGTTGCTCTGTTTGTGTTAAGTCCACTGTCCTGTCTTCCAGATCACTGATCCTTTCTTCTGCTTCATCTAGGCTGCTGTGGAATCCCTCTTGGATTTTTCAGTTCAGCTATTGTATTCTCCAGCTCTGTGACTTCAATTTGATACTTTCTTATATTTTCTCTCTCTG
Source organism: Smutsia gigantea (assembly GCA_032199065.1). Taxonomy (NCBI): domain Eukaryota; kingdom Metazoa; phylum Chordata; class Mammalia; order Pholidota; family Manidae; genus Smutsia; species Smutsia gigantea. Next base: position 35,192 of record JAVSCE010022620.1, on the reverse strand, counting down.
TTGAAGTTTTCTCTGTATTCATCCATTTTCCTGGAGTCAGTGAGCATATTTATGATTATTACTTTGAACTCTGTCAAGTTAATTACTTATCTCCATTTCATTAAGATTTTTTTCTGGGCTTTTATCTAGTTTTCCCTTTGAACATATTTCTCTGTTTCTTTATTTTCTTTGCTCTCTGTTTGTTTCTATGCATTAGGCAAACAGCTTAGGCATAAGCCCCATTGTTTTTCGAAGCTAGAGACCTTTTGGGTCTTTATCTCTCTGGTGCAAGTCCCAAGGATTGGGTGCCTGATGCAGGGCTCAAACCCTTTGTACCTCGGGGATATGCTCCATATTTGTGAGATCCCTTTCACTTCTTGGATTGGATTTTGGGTGGGACCACATCACTGCCTCTCCTACCAGTTAATGTGACCTTTATACCCTTTTTTGTGGAGGAACTGTTTAGTTAGTTTTCCGGTCTTTTTCAGAGAGAATTGTTATAAATATACCTGTAGATTTGGTGTCTCCACAGGAGGAGGTGAGTTCAAGGTCTTTGTATGCCACCATTTGAACCATTCATTTTAACTTTTCATTTTGAAGTAATCATAGATGTACACAAAATTGTAAAAGTAGTACAGAGGGGTCCATGTACCCATAATCCAGATTCCTGAAATGGATCTCACATAATAGTTTATTATTAAAGCCAGGAAATTGACATTATATGCCTTTTAAATTGAAAAAAAAAAATTGGGGGAAAACTGAAATTAAGAAATTTATATGGAGCAAGTAGTAGGTGCTCAACTTATTTCAGTTCTCTTCTTCCTTTCTATTCTTTTCCTCTCTTATGTTTTTCTATTGTACTTTTCTAAGACTGTTTATCAACCTTTACTCCTCAGATAAATAAATAGTAATGTAAAAGTAAGTCTTTTCATAACATGTACTAAAAAACTGATTGTAGGGGGTGGAATTTTTAGAAGACACTTAAGTTGTATTTTTCTGTAATGTTTAAAGATTTGAGGCTTATTCATTTTTTTCCCAAACAACAGCATGTTTTATTTTTATCATCAGAAAACACACCAATTAAGAAAGAAAACAAAAGCAATTATAAATGAGAAATTTCCCAGGAGTGTGTGTGGTAAGCCAGTAAAGAATTACTGAAGACTATGTGAAGATAAAAGCATATTACTCAGTTTCCAATCCCTGGTTATTTTCCAGTTACTTCAGTGTAACATATCTGAAGCATGTTTGAATGAATATATTAGTAGTAGTACAACTTGTTCATTGTGATGTTTAAAAGAAATTGAGTTATCCTGGAAAATATTGTTAATTTTCTAAATATAAATCTTACCCATCTGTCAAAGAAGTGTTTGATATTTTCTAGTTTAATATGCATATTGCTATTTCAACTTGAAAGACAAATACATTTAATTAAAAACAAATGAAACCCGTAGATATTTTATCTACATTCATTAACTAGAAGTCAGATTTATCTAAGATAACAAATACATCTACAGTGGTTCTTCTGAAATTGCCTGCCTTACAGCCTTTTGTATATATTAACTTGTGAGGAAAAGGATGATTTGATATGCAAAACAAAACTTGTATTGCTAGTGACATTTTCCTTTCATTTTTAATTTCCCCAATTGTCTCTAAAGTGGCAGTGTAGTTGGAGAAAAGCATAGTTATAATATTTAATTTTATTACTAAAAAAAACATGAAGACATGGGATTGGGTTTTTTTTTCAACCTTTTTACTTTACAGAAACTTTTAAAATTCCCTAGTAAATGCTCTTTGGTAGTAAAGCCAAATTTTCAACTCAGGCCTACAAACTTCCAATGCTATATAATTCCTTCTATACTGTTTTGCTTCTCACCTCCACTGGAATTGGTCAACTTCAGTGATCTAGAAACAGAAACCCCTTATCTTTGACCACACCCTTTTTACCTTCTACTTCTCTTATTTCTTTATACCTTCCCTGAAATGCTGCATATTTGATAACTCTTACTTTAGAATCTATAAACCCCTCATGACTTTGACTTCTTATCCTGCCTGGCCTATGTGGACATGATCAAGCATTTCAAAACCTTTGTTATCAATTGAACTAAGAATTTTTTGATTGAAGATCTGTGCAAGTAATATGAATTATAAGATTTCCTGACTTAGGTTACTTATTCTTCCAGAATCCTCTCACCTCTTGACTTTATGAAGTCTCCAAACTTGATCTTGGGTCATCACATTTTTGCTACAGAATAAAGTCATGGAGTCAGATTAACTGAGTGTGGGACATATTTATGCTGCATAATTTCATCTAGGCTATAAATTCATCTCTTCTGTGACTTTTTTAAATGGATTTTTCAAAATTTTTCATTACTCTCAAACTCTCAAGTTACTTTTCTCATCTAGACTCCCACACTCAGCATTACTTAAATTAAATGTATAGGGCAGGCCGGTAGGCTGGAAACTCAAGCCAAAGTTGAACTTGCAGTTGTGAGTCCAAAATCCATAAGGTAGGCTGGCAGGACAGAAACTCAGGCAGGATTTCTATGTTAAAGTCTTGGGGTTGAATTCCTTCTTCTCCTAGAAACCTGTTTTGCTTCAACTGATTGAATGAGGTCCACCTACATTATCAAGAGTAATTCTCCTGTAAAGTTAACTGATTGTAGGTGTTAGTCATATTTAAAAAATATATTTGCAGCAATATATAGACTAATTTTTGTCCAAACAGCTTAGCACCATAGCCTAGCCATGTTGACACATACCATTAACCCTCAGAGTATTATTTTCCCTAATTATAATGAGAAAACTGAGACTCAGAGAAGGTAATAACTTGGTCAAGGTCAAACCATGAGAATGAAGTGATATCAAACTTTAGCCTTTATAGCCTCAATGTCAGTACCCTTGATCACAAACTCTGGCTTCTTTCTTAGACTAATTGCTAAATTTGTCAGAGAAGGCCTAAAGGAGAGGTACCTAAAGGTGGTAAGTTTTAATTCAAGACAAAGGCTTTAAAAATAGGGCAGCCAAAATGGAGTAACAAGAAGCAGATTTGCCCTGGTTATATTTACTCTGAAATAACTGAAAAAAGAGACAATGCATATGAACAAAAGAGTGTGAAAGACACTGGACATGTGGCAGTAAAGGAGAGAGATCCCTAGGAGATGAGAAACAAACCACTTGAACCCTATAATTACCTGAGCCTTGCAGGACAGTTTCCAAGTAGTGGGGAAGTGAGGGGTCATCCAGGCAGACCCCCTTGGGCTCTCTGAGTTGAGGAGACAGAGAGGAAAGTTTGGGGAGGCAAAGGCAGCTAGAGTGAGCAGGAGAGGAGGAAGTTATATGGAGAAAGAACTTCATAAATATGCAGAGGGTCTCCTTTGAGGCTTCAGCTAACAGCCTATCAGCACACGTGCATGAAGAACTCCCAAGACCAGGGAAAAGCCACCCAAAGGGTAAAAGTAAACAGTTTCCAGAGATCACCCAGGGCCAGAACAAAAAAACATCATAATTCATGGATCACCAGGTGGAACACCCAGAAATGTTTGCCTCAGTGGTGTGGCAAAATTAGATCTAGACTACATCATCTCTGGTTCTGCCTAACAAAGCTTAAAAGCAAACCAGAAAAGATTGAAGTATTTATAGGTATTTAATTGTGCTCCAGAATAGAGTTCAAGAGTAGTTACAGTAATACAAAACTATGCATATAGTATAATAAGGTAAAATTCACCTAAATAGCACCTGACAAGGTAAAATTCACAATGTCTGACATCCACTTAAAATTACTAGACATGCAAAGGCACAGAAAGTTTGACACATAAACAGAGGAAGAAATCAACCAATTGAAACTGATCCACAATAACATAGATGATAGAATTGGTAGATAAAGGCATTTAAATAGTTACTATATCTGTATTCAATATGATCAATAAGTTGAAGAAAAAGATCGTACATGATTAGTAGAGACATGGAAAATATAAGATCCAAGTTGAAATTCTATGAAAACCACAATCCCTGAGAATAAAAATACACAGAGTAGACATTGCAGAGGAAAATATTAGTGAACTTGAAGACATGGTAATAAAAACTAAACAAAATGAAACTCAGGAAACAGACTCAGAATAATAAACAGTATCTGTAAGCTGTGAGAACTTTGGCCTAATATATGTGCAATTGGAGTTCCTAGTCTTAGGAACTTCTAACTAGGAATTGAAGGGAATTCCCCCCACTTGATAAAGTTTATCAATGAAAGATGTATAGCTAACCTTATACTTATGATAAAGAACTGAATACTTTCCCCTGAAGATTAGAAACAAGACAAATCCACTCATTACTTCCATTCAATATCATATTGCAGGTTCTAACCAGATCCATAAGACAAGAGAAATAAAAGACATCCAGGTTGGAAAAGAAGTAAAACTGTATGTATTGATGACATTATCATCTATATAGAAAATCTTAATGGAATCTACAAAAAAGCTATGAGAACCAATAAGTGGCTTTAGGAAGATGGCAGGATATAAGATCAATATACAAAAACTAGTTATTTCTATATGTTAAATACCAATGAACAATTAGCTATTGAAATCCTTAAAAATTCTATTTATGATCACATAAAAATTGTGAAATAGTAATAAATCTGGCAGAACATGGCATAAGACTGGTACACTTAAAACAACAAAACAGCATTGAGAGAAATGAAAGCCCTAAATAAATAAAGTGATTTATCAGTGGCATGGGTCAGATAACTCAGTAGCTAATATGTCAAATTTCCCCAAAACTAATCTATAGAAAATAATACATACCTGATCTAAATCCATTTTGCAGGATTTCCTGGTGGAAATTGATAAGCCAATTCTAAAAGTCATATGGAAATGTAATGGAGCAAGGAAAACCAAAGCAACTTTGCAAAACAGGAACAAAGATTTCATGTTACCTTACTCTGATATATTTATTAGAAAACTTCAGTAACTAAGATACTGTGAAGTTGGCATAAAGACAAATAAATAGAGAAGTGGAACAGAATAGAGTAATTAAGATAATATGACATTGGTGTTCAGGCAGAAAATATGATCAATAGAAAAAAGTGCAGAATCCAAAAATAGACTCACACCTATATAGTCAATTGATTTTTTTACACAGGCATACAAAAAACTCAGGGAAGAAAGGTAATGGAGATGGAACAATTGAATATCCTTATGCAAAAAAAAAATGAACTCCAATCTAATTCTTATATTAAAAAATTAAGTCAAAATAGACCAGAAATCTAAATGTAAAACTAAAGTTGTAAAATTTATAGAAGAAAATCATTGTGGCCTTTGGTTAGGCAAAGATTTCTTATATTCAATGCCAAAAGAAAAATATGCACACATACAGAATTAATAAATTGGACTGCATCAAAATTAAGAACAGTTCTTCAAAGGGTACTGTTAAGAAAATGGAAAGACATGTCATGCAGTAGGAGGAAGAGTTTAAAAATCCCATATCTGATGAACTGATATCCACAATATATTAATAACTCCCAAAACCCAGTAATAAAGGAAAATCTGTTATTTTAAATGAACAAAAGATTTGAACACACAATTTACCAAAAAAAAATATATAGGTAGCAAATAAACACATGAAAAGATACTCAATATCATTATTAACTAGAGATGAGATGCTACTGTACATCTATTGGAATGTCTGTAGTTAAAAAGACTGACCATATTAAGTGCTGGCCAGGAGTGAAAGAATTAGAACTCCAGTATACTGTTGGTGGGGATCTAAAATGGTGCAATTACCTAGAAAATGGTTTGACACTTTCTTAAATAGTTAAATATACACTTACCATGTTATCCAGCCATTCCACATCTAGATGTTTACTAAGGTGAAATCAATGCTTCTGTCCACACAAAGACCGGTGTATGAATATTTGTAGTATGTTTGTTTGTAACAGCAAAAAAGAAAAGAACAAAGGAAATAAAAAACAAAATAATATTGAAAACAACTCAAATGTTCATCATCAGGTGAATGGATAAACAAATGGTGGCATATCCATACAATGTAATACTACTTAGCAATAAAAAGGAAGGAACTATTGATTCATGCAACAACATGGATAAAGCTCAAAATAATTACACTAGTGAAAGAAGCCCAGCAAGAAATAGCACACACTATATGAGTACATTTATTTAGAACTCTAGAAGATGTAAACTTATTGAGAGTGACAGAACATTGGTTTCCTGGAGAAGAGAAGAAGTAGTGAAATTGATTACAGAAAGACAGGTGGAATGTTTTGGGGATAATGGGCCTGTTGATCATTTTGACTGTGGTGATGGTTTCATAAGTGTATGCATATGTCAACATTTATCAAATTGTACACATTAAATATATATATTATATTGTTTATTCATTATGCTTCAATGAGGTAGTTAAAAAATAGAGCAGGTCTTGCTAAAGCAGAAGCAATGTAGTGGAGGCCTTGAGACCGGACGAGGCATGACTTGAGGCAGCAAGACCACTCAGGAAGATGCTGAGAAATCTAAATGTCCTTGTGTCTAGAACCAGACCTACTGGCACCAATTTTATATAAATAACTTTAATACAGACTTATGAATTCAGGTCTGTTAAGGATTAAGGAAATAATATATGGGAAATAAATAATAAGCAAGGCCTCTCCTTGCACATTCTGAGCTTTTGAGCTACTTACAAAAAGGCATCCCTGGTTCAGGCTGCCATGTCAGCCTTCAGCTGGGTGCCTTTGTGCAGTGCACAGTCTGTGCAACCATCCACAGCAGCCCTGATCCTACTGATCATGTGGTGTGATGGAAACGGCACTGACCTCCAGAATCTTGGCTCTGCTGTTAGCCACATGGCCTTTGGTGAGTCACCTAAAAGTCTTCATACTTTAGTTTCTTAATCTTGGATTCCTGCCCTGTGGAGCTGCCTTGTGGTGGAGATAAAGACTATGATAAGACCTTGAAAATGGACATGGGCAACATCAACATGTTTTCACCAGAAACTGAGAACAGAAAAGACTAGTTCTGGAGTTCAGGTTATTACATTTTTTTCCCCTGGAGGAAAGCTAATAATAAGAATGTCCCAGGAATTTTTATTTACCTTTATTAAAATGCATTTTATGTTACTGAACAGGGATGTCCTGGATCAAATTGTGCAGACAAGTGTGTCATCTCTCCTGAGGCCCCACTTCTGTCCCCACTGTGGTCATTTTCCTGACAACTCCCACAACCAGTCCCACTACCATCTCCTCAGCCACTGGCGTTCCCTCCCAGTGATGTCTGCTTCCCTGAATTCTCAAGTTAGACTATCCCTTGCTTCCATCCTTCTATCCATTCAGTGTGTAGATCACAGTAAGAGGAATGACGACTACTAAATGGATTCACACTCAGGCTGGCACATGGAATTAGGGCTAACTCCCTTAACTTCTCAAGAGACACATTTATTTTCCAAAGAGATGCTTACTTACTACAAACAATGAATCTCTAAAGGTGGAATTTGATACCAAATGCTAGCTAGTTCTTTGGGAGTGGGACTGAAGGGTGTCTCTCAAAACAAATCTCCAAATTTGGTGTCTCCAAATCTTTCCATGGTAAGCCATAAACACTGACTTCTCACATACACACTGCAAACTCTGCACAGGAAATAATAGGATCAGGTATAGATATATATTTAAAACATAAGAAACCAATACACTGATCTAAGGCTGCTGCCACCCTTAGTGAGTTGTTATACATGCTGCTAATGCCCAAGGTTCAGCTTAGCTCAATATCCTTGTTAATGACCTAGATGATGGCGCAAATGGCAGTGTGGAAAAATTTGCTGGTGACACTAAAGTGGTTAGGTTGGTAAGAGCTGAGGAGGATTGGGAGGTATTTAAGATAAACCTAATAAACCTGGATGGCTGAACAATTACAGAGACTGATAATGTTTTACAGGGAAGGCCGAAAGGTATTGAAAGAAATCATTTGAGCACTACCTAATTTAAGCAGTACACTCTGATGAGCTTAGAGTTTATGTTAGTCTCAAGGGAAAAATACCTGTGATAAGAATCAAATTAATGAAACTGTTTCAGTAAAATCACCAAATCTGCAATGGTGCCCCAAAAGAGTCTAGTCCATGCAGTGGACAGGGCTGGGTGCCTATCTATCAAGCTTTCTTCTGCTGACTTAGTCGTAGTGTTTTCCCTCAGTTACTGCCACCTCTGCTCTGCATTAGGGAAGATGATATTTCCCCAGCCCCAGAAAATGAATCAAGAATGATCTAAACCAACAGTCCTCAAAGTGCAATCTCCAGAAAAGCAGCAGTAGAAAGACCTAGAAGCTTATTAGAAATGCAAATATTAGTCCCCATTCCCATTATACTAAATCTGAAACTCTGATGGTGGATCACAGCAATCTGTATTTTAACAAACCTCCAGGGATTCTGATTCATGCTGAAGTTTGAGAACCACTGGTCTAAACTAATTATGAGAATCCCATTCCTCTGATCTTTGCTGATGAGTATATTAAGGATAAGAATTGATTCCCTTTAGGTCAATGAGATACAAGTGAAGTCTGCTGGGGGATTCAAAGAAAGGACTTTGTCTCTTATAAAAAGAAGAAAGACATTGCAGCATTTGGCCATAGTTATGTGAGGATGTGATGTCTGGAGCTGTAGCAGTCACCTTGTAGCTATGAGGGGGCACATCCGTGAGCTGCAGAACAAAACAATCATGTCTTTGTGCCACTGAATTAACCAACCTTGGCACTATTCTACCTCTAGGGTATCTGGCTGTGGAAGTAAGCCCCACTTTGGGGCAGGTATGCTATCCCTTGCATCTGAAAGCACCCCCAAAAGTGCATGTCTTCCTTCTCCATTGTAGTATAGAGGAAGCAGTCCTCAATAGACAACTGTTCAGAAATAGTGAAACAAAAAACTAGAACACAGTTCTCCTTGTCTCTTTCTCTCACCTCAACAGCTATGGTCTCTAATCTTAAATAAAGCAAGTGTATTTTTTAGTCTCACTGCTCTTATATTCTGTGTTAATATAACAAATATTTAATTCTTTCACAATTATTTGTAAAGCATCTTTAGTAATAGAGCTATGTACTAACCTATACATATCGGGTCAGTAACAATCCATCTAGCTCAGGGCTATGAATGACTAAAAGATAAACTAGGAAAAAGTTGAAAGGCATAGTAGTTCTTGAACTTAACCTTAGAAATTTAAAGTTGTGCAAAATGCACTTTCATTTCCCCTATATACCCATTATGAGTTGTCCGTTTCTGAATCTACTCACCTCTTAATATTGCTATTCATATTAGGGATTAAGGGATAATTATACAGTGGCAAACAACATCTGTGGGATCACTTTCATGAGAAATAAAGTGCCAATACAGATGAACAGTGGAGATCTGCACAAAGAGCAGGCAGAAGGCATTTCTTGCTGAGTGTGTCCTGATGTGCTGCAAACATGCATTGCTTGAGCCTGTGAACAAAGTTACCAGAAAGAGGGCAGAGAGAGAAGAGCAGCCAGATAAACTCATCCTTCTCTCAGCTTAACTTTAGACAAATGTTTTACAATGAAGCCCCCAAAGTAACTAACTGCAAAAGCAGCTGGCTCTGTCATCGTGCCCTGGAGGGCGGGCACTTGGGCTTTGCAGGACTGACAGCAGGCACTGTTCCAGAACCAACTGTCCTCCACTGAGAATTCCCAGTCAGCCATCAAAGAGGGCTGGCTGCATTGAATCCAGTGCTCAGAGAGCGAAAAGGGAGAGAAGACCCCTCAGAGACAAAAAGCAGCCCTTGCAGGATTTTAGGGCTTGAGACAATACCTTCCATTTTACTCAGAGGCATTAAGAAAGCTAGCAGCATCTGGACCCCAGATGTTCCAAGAGGGTGTCCCTCTGAGAGGAGGCTGTCCTAGTCTGCGCTGGAGCTCAGAACAGAGAGAAGGAAACCAAGCACCCAGCTAGGAGGGTGGAAGGGTTGGCTCTGGCCATAGGCAAGGGGTCAGGCTTCTTTATCTGGGCTGGAGCCTTGAGGTCAAGGTTACTGTGTTTCCATTTCCTTCCCTTGGAAGAGAAGGTTATTTCTGTCTCATGGTGGAGTGAGGATAAAATAGTGTAGTTGATAGAAGAGGCATTTGATCATATGGCTTATAAAATCCCTGTGGCAGTGACACGGCTATGTACGCGCCACAGCCTATTTCCTAGACTCCTTTGCAGCTAGGCGGGGCCATGTGACTGAGTTCTGGCCAATGGAATGTAGGCAGACGTGACCTGCGTCATGTCCAGGGCTCACCACCTCAGCCCTTCTCTGCAACCTCTCTCCTCTATTTGGTCATACATGTAGGATCCAGCAGACGATTCATAGCCCTAGGAAATGATGAGCCATGAGACGGAAGGAGCTCAGATCCCTGAATAACTACACCGAAGGCAACCTGCCTAGTAGAATCAGCCACATCAGATTTGCTAATGAAAAATATAACTCTTATGGTGCTAAATCATTCTGGAGTTTGTGTAGTATCAAGTATTACTTACCCTACCTAATACAGGCTCTGAATATATCTTAGACAAAGCAACTGAGAAGGTAACTAGAAGTGGGGCAGGGAGAGGAGGCAGGGATGGCAAATGCATTTAGAGAGATGACTCAGTGCTCAGCACATACAGCTGCTGCTCACTTAACAATCCTCCCTTATCAATGCCTGTATGCCCTGGATGAAATCTCTGGGAGGCTGCCTGATCACACCCCACCTCCAGATGGCTGTCAGTGTCTATACAGATAGTCGATGGGGCAAATTAAACAGACCGTAGTGATTCCAGGATCTGAAAGAAATTAGCTGAGGCCATTCGTCACCATGTAAGTTTTCTTTTATAGAAGACAACCGTGGTAAATACAACCCACACCATCTTGAGAAGCCTTTGTGGTCGTACCATTGAACTCATCCGTGTTAATGGTTGACAAATGTAGGGAGGTTTGGTCAACATGTAACAGGACAATATTAATTTTCATTGGCTTAGTAATTAAACTGTAAGATTTTTTTTATAGAAATGCGTTCAATGTGAAGGAAGTGCTAAAGAATTCTTATTCCAGAGATTGGATTGCAGTCATTTTAGATAAATATTTTCATGTAAAAATATCCTGCCAGGTGTTTTTTATGCATGAATAACCCAACCTGAACAAATTCATTCTTGATGCTCAGAAATTACCTTACTTTTGTTTTTTATTGTTATTTATTATTATGTATATTATAAATATAATATACATAACATAAATTCACCATTTGTGACATTAATTACATTTACAATGTTTGTGCAACCGTCACTATTTTCAAAATATCTATTTTTTAAAATCTATTTTCTTCATCACAAATGGAAATTATCTAACTAGTAGCAATAACTCCCCATTTCCCCTTCCCCCAGCCCCTGGAAACCTCTAGTCTATATGCTTTCTCTATAAATTTGCCTAGTCTAGATATTTCGTGAGAGTGGATTCATGAAATATTTGTCCTTTTGTGTCCAGCTTATTTTACTTAGCATATGTTTTCAAGGTCCATCCATGTTGTTGCAAGTATCAGGAATTTCATTCCTTTTTATGGCTGCATAACACTCCATTGTGTGTGTGTGTGTATCACATTTCGCTTATCCATTCATCTGTTGATGGACAATGACTACTTCCACCTTTTGGCTATTGTGAATAATGCTGCTGTGAACATGGGTGTACAATGATCTTTTCTTGCTTTTGATTCCTTTGGGTACATACCTAGGAGTGAAATTGCTGGATCCTATAGTAATTCTACATTTAGCTTTTTGAGAAACTGCCAAACTGTTTCCACAGAAAACCTGCAAGTTTTTTAAAACTGAGATTAAAGACAAACTTGAAAGGAAGGCTCTTGTTATGCCTGGGAAGTGCCTGAGCGACTACAGGGAGGGGCAATATGGAGGCCTCATTAGCACAGAATATGTCTCTGTAGCCCCTGGCGCTCTCTCCAAGGCACTCTCATTAAAGGGGTCCCACCTGAGTGGCCCCTAGATTCAGAGCTGAATTGACTATGGAGCTAATGAAGCTGAGCTCAGAGCCCTTCACTTGCATTGGCTCCTTCCAAGGCCCTGGGAAGGGCCGCTACATACAATATGGTCTTTTTAAAAATTTCTATTTGCAAGAGAAGATATCTTAACCAAAATCAGTTAAGACCACTGCCTCTTTCCACTTTGACTTCCATTCTACATACTCCCCTTGTGTTGGGTGGCCTCAGAATGCCATGGGTATTTTGGAAATTTGGCTGAAGGGAAGCTGAGTCAGGGATACATTTAATGTTGGTTTAGAGGGCTGTATTTATGCAGACTGTGGTTTCTTTGGGGCCTAACTAAATTACTACTAGTCATCCCAATATGGGGATACTCCTATCAGCCACCATAGAAACTCACCGACATGATGACCCCCAGGAGAACTGGAAGGGTCCTACACTATGTGGCAGGAGAAAAAGGTTTGAAATGTACAGAACCATAAACAAGTCAGTAATAAATTCTCCCAAACTTCAAATGTGTAAAATCGCAAGTAGAAAATTTGTTTTTTGTCAACACTGAACCAAAACAAAAGGCCTCTCCTGTCAAGAAACATACTTGGCAATGTAGCACATGCAATTATAAATGTGCCATACATTTTGTTCTTTTTTAATGAAAATTTCACAGAAATGATGGAAATTCCTACAGTTGTAGGGAGGGAATATATTTAGCAGTTCATATTTGAAAGAGACTTCACAGAAACAACAATCCTAGAAATTTAATGGCATGACTTATGATTGAGTAATGGTTGAGAAGATAAATCAAACTTTCCTAACCTATCAGTAATAAAAACCACTGCCTAGATGGATCATGTTTGGCCTCCAGTGACTCACATTCATGCAAACTCATACTCTTTTCTTTGCTTCTCTGGCATGTCAGGGTCCTTGTTAGAAAAATGTCGGCCTGTCCCACATAACCTTTAATAACCGTCATTCCTCTGTACAGCCCTCATTCTGCATTTCACCAGCCTGGCTCTCCTACTTCTGTGACTCTTCATCTCAGCAGGTTCCCACCTCCCATTTGAGTTCCTGCTGCTTGCTTTTATTTAGTAGCCTCCCATGGTGGGCTAAATATTGGCCCCCAAAGATACCTAGGCCCTAATCCTTGTAACTGTGGGTGTTCCTTTTATGTAAAACAAGGATTTTATAGGCAGGATTAAGTCAAGGATCATGAGATGGGAGATTACTCTGCATTATCCCAGTGGGCCCTAAATATTCTTATGAGGGAGCAGAGGGGGATGTAGCACAGACGGAAGAGGCAGTAACATGACCACAGAGACTAGAGTGGTGCTGCCATGACCCACAGAATGCCAGCAGCCCCAGAAGCTGGAAAAGGCTCCCTCCAAGAACCGCTGGAAGAAGCATGGCCCTGCTGACACCTTGGTTTTGATGTGAAACTGATTTTGTACTTCTGGCCTCCAAAACTGTGGGAGAATGGGCAGAGGATCTGAACAGACACTTCTCCAAAGAAGAAATTCAGATGGCCAACAGGCACATGAAAAGATGCTCCATATCACTAATCATCAGAGAAATGCAAATTAAAACCACAATGACATAATCACCGCACACCAGTAAGGACGGCCAACATCTAAAACCCAAACAACAACAAATTTTGGCAAGGATGTGGAGAAAGGGAAACCCTCCTACACTGCTTGTGGAAATGCAAATTAGTTCAACCATTGTGGAAAGCAGTATGGAGGTTCCTCAAAAAACTCAAAATAGAAATACCATTTGACCCAGGAATCCCACTCCTATTAATTTACCCTAAGAATGCAGCAGCCCAGTTTGAAAAAGACAGATGCACCCCTATGTTTATCACAGCACAATTTACAATAGCCAAGAAATGGAAGCAACCTAAATGTCCATCAGTAGATGAATGGATAAAGAAGAGGTGGTACATATACACAATGGAATATTATTTGGCCATAAGAAGAAAACAAATCCTACCATTTGCAACAACATGGATGGAGCTAGATGGGTATTATGCTCAGTGAAATAAGCCAGGCAGAAAAAGACAAGTATCAAATGATTTCACTCATATGTGGAGTATAAGAACAAAGAAAGAAATACTGAAGGAACAAAACAGCAGCAGGTTCACAGAACCCAAGAACGGACTAATAGTTACCAAAGGGAAAGGGACTGGGGAAAATGGGTGGGAAGGGAGGGATAAGAGGGAAAAAGGGGCATTACGATTAGCAGACGTAATGTTGGGGGGGGCACAGGGAGGGCTGTACAACTCAGAGAAGACAAGTAGTGATTCTATAGCATCTCACTACGCTTATGGACAGTGACTGTAATGGGGTTGGTGGGGGGGACTTGAAGTGGGGAGTTTAGTAAGCATAATGTTGCACATGTAATTGTAGATTAACGATACAAAAAAAATGTGGGAGAAGAAATATGTGTTGTTTGAAGTCACCTGGTAATTTTATGGTACGTTGTTATAGTAGCCACAGGAAATGAACACACCACTGAACCTACAGTCTATTCTAAGGGATCAAATGTTCCCCATTCAGGTAATTTCTGAGTGCAATATTTTGGTCATAAGACCCCTTTCCATGAGACCTTCCACCCACTTCTTCTTACCCTCTTTCCTGTGTTCTCCCATTCTCAGGGGACGGGAAGCCCATCTGTGAAAGCTCCCTGTGCCCTGTGGCCAGCCTGGCGGCCATGACAACCTTGAGACAGTTCGGCCCAGTGGAGCCCTAGTGGGAGAGGCGGCCCTGCGCGCATCGCTCAGCTCCTGCTCCGTCCATTTCCCGAGGAGTCTTTTCTGTGGGGGCTGTGAACTTCCCTAATCACTCATCCAACCAGCTAAATAAAAAAAAATGCTTCAAACCTGCCTCCTTTAAGAATCTTACCTTCCTAGGGAAGAATAGCATCTGCAAGTCTCTCGTTTTCCCACCTCGTCTTTCCCCTCTGGAGAATGTTGATTATTTATTCTGGAAGTTGCTGGAAGAAAAGACTCCTGGTTTTTGAGTCTCCTAAATAGCTCATGACTACGTGCAGGGTTAGGCGGAGCTGAAGACGGCTAAGACATGCCTCCCACCCTCAGGTTGCTGAGAGACTGCACCAGGGTGAGAGGGAAGCAACACAAGACACAGGTTAATATTTACAGTAAAGACACAGTGTGATGGGGGTGCAAAGCAGGGACAGATCACATGGGGAGCCAGGAAAGCTTCCCTGAGTAGAGTGCACTTGGACCTGGAGGGGTGAATTTCCCTGAGGAGAGCAAACTGGCTAAGCAGAGGCACTAACATAGGAAAGCCCAGGCTCTAGGGAAACAACACTGGAAAGGAAATGGGAGACTGTAGTTTAGTGCAGGGGTCAGCAAACATTTTCTATAAAGGACCAAAGAATGGATATTTTAGGCTTTGCAGGCCACATGCTCTCCATCATGATGACTCAACTCCACCATCGTAACATAAATGCAACCATAAACAACATGTAAATGAATGGGTATACCTGTGTTCCAATAAAACTTTATTTGTATGACCAGGCTGTGGGCCAGAACAACAGGCTAAGGAAACTATAGGCCCTGAGAAGCCATCGGAGGTCTGTGAGCAGGAGGATGGCATTGTAACATTACCAAAGCTATGTATTTGGAAAGGAATCTGGCCCTTAGGGTACTACTAGAATTGGAGGAAGTGGAGTTGAGTGTGGAAAAAACAGCTGGGAGGCTGTTACAGTGTTTTGGACAAGAGGCCAGAATTAGGGTACTGAGAGCAGAAATGAAAAGAATAGATTTATAGGTCATGGCACCTGAGTGACTGCTGAGAGAAATGGAAAGAGCTGGGGGACCAGGTTAGGGACCACAGGGAAAGCCTCTGAGCAAAATGATGAGGGGGATTTGGGATTTGAATGTACTGTGAGATGGTCTCTGCACTTGGCAGGTGGAGGAGAGGGTATTGCTAGGCAGCTAGGGTGAGGCAGCTGGGCCACTTTGCACGTGCTTGAGGCCACATGGACAAAGATGACAAGGGGCTCCATTGTAACCCCCAAGGCTGTGAGTGGGCAGCACCTGACACTCCCTGGGTCCAGCAAGCCGGGGTTCCCAGCATGCGAGGACCAGGACTCCAAGCTGCTAGACATCTCGGAAGGCAGCCAATGCAGAGGAAAACCAGTCTCGCCAAAAGTAGGTTGAGGCCATGCCAAGTGATCATGGAAGCTGCATGTGGGGGCCAAATTGCTTTCTAATTATATTGTGCTCCAGATAAGACAAAATTGTGTCTCTTGCAAAGCATGTAAATCTACAGGAGGTCAGGCTTGGTTGAAATCCAGGAGCAAGGAGTCATGCTGCAGAATTCATTACCATCCCTTCGACTTGGGAAGAGCCAGGGAAGGAGGCAGGGGGAGACTGTGTGCAGCTCCATGGACCATTCCCAACACATTCTGAAGAACTGAACACATTTAAAAGGAATTGGTGATTCTAAAAGAAAGTGTGTTATTGTACCACGAACATCTCATCATTTCTCTCTGGCACTTAAAATAATCCCCCCCCGGGAAGAGTCATATAAAGAATTTTTTTTTCTGGTGTCCTATAGCAAACATTCTCCCTGCTGCTCTGCATGCTGAGACAATTTAGTTGAAAAGGAGCCACTTTAGAATGTGCCACATTTATGTTTGACAAAGAGGCAGTTTACTCACTAGTTACACACCTTCTTGCTGAGATGCAAATGCTTAGGTCTGGCAGATATTGAAATGCTATTTTGATATTTCATGTACTTTCTTGGGAATTTATTTCAGAAGCTATAAGCAAAATATTCCTGACTCAGAAATATAAATATAATGCTACCACATGGGACTATTTATTTCCCAGGTAATCAATGGGAAAGGCTAGGAAATATATTCATAGTGGTTTCAAACATGATTCCAGTCAGTTGACTAATCTTTCCATTTCTTTTCATATGTTATATGATTTCTTAAAAAGATGGAATAGTAAAAGCATTAAAAGGCACTCTTGAACTCAGATCAAAACTATGAACATAAGATGGCCAATTCTGTAAAGGAGTGAAACGGCTTTATTTTTGCTGAAACAAACCCTGTTGGTGAAACCAAACATGCTCATTGTATATTATAATATGCATAACACTTTAAATATAACTGGTGATTCCAGGGCTTTTGGGCAGCTCTTACAGTTTTTCCAAGATGGAGGGTCAGCTGGCCATTGTGCAGGCTCTTCAGCATGGTCCCAGGTACTCCAGACCACGCACACCCCCAGCCACTGCAACAGTCAACTTTCTGTTGTACTTACACACCATGTGCTTTGCTTATACTTTTGGGCAGAATGGTTAAGAAGCGATTACAAGAAAAAGTTGAATGTGGGTCCTGGATGTGTTTCCTTCCCACCAGTGCCATCAAGGAGAAAGCAGGCTGTTGGAAGAGCTTGGCTAGCTAAGTCGGGCAAAGAAAGCAAGTAACCATGGAGGTTGGTGGTGGGGAGTGTTTGGTCTTCGTGTGGTCCTCTGTGCCACATTGCATATCAACTATATTTCAATTTTAAAAAGTTAGTGGACATAAAAAAAGAAGTTAGGTGGACCTTTTGGAAGACATGATGGGAGGTCCAGGTGGTTGGGTCAAGAGCAGACGCTGCTCTAATAGCGGTTTGGAGGACCCGTTTGGGGACACAGGTTGGCCAGGGGCTGAGGATTCCTGCCTGCACTTCAAGACACACCATGAGCAAAGGCTTACAAGCCCAAGCACGGAGACTCTGTGCCTATAACCAGGTGACTAACCAACTGGGCTTGCACTTCAGACTGGCTCAGCTTCTCCTGGCTCTGCTCGGGGACCAGCACAGCTCAGGGTGAACGGAGACCAAGCCAGCTTTGGGTACTATTGGTGTTGGTGTCCAAGAGAAAGGCAGCTTTCCTCCTACCAAAAAGCCTCAGACACAGACTTGCTGGACTGATGATGACAGAAAACTCACCAGCTGATATCCAGGAAGGTTGTGGAGTAGTGCAAGTAGTCTAGTTTTCCTTGAATGTTCCTCTTTGTGTATTTCCAGATGCCCTCTTCCTTTCCCAGGGACCCAAAGATCTCCTGCTCTTGACCATCCTTCCCCATCCCTACCACCAACTACCTGAAGAGCTTAACCCTCACGAGAATCTGCATGAGTCATTGAAATCTTAGTGGGAAATTTTCAATGAGCATCTTCTGTCATACTGGCATAGAGCCCTGAGCTCCGATGGTAGAATTAAGGATTTTGTTTCCTGTTTCAGGATTTCAGGCAGTTAACTGGGAGCAGAGGAGGACAGGTGAGGAACATCTCTTCATGCAGAAGGCAACCCCAAGTTCAGCCCCACCCTATCCACACCCTGGGTATATGTAGTGAATATTTGGAGACACAAGATAGAAACAGGCTGATTCTTAGAAAAGACATGTGAGTGTGAAAAGCCAGTTTACCTGGGCCAATTTTGGTGAATTACTTGCCACAGTGTGTGACTTTCAGAAGTAGGAGGCAAATGGAGATAATTACAAAGTCACCCTCCACAGAGCTGAGCCATGTGTCTCATCGTGGATCACAGACATTTCCAGATCAATGCTGCATGATTCTCCTCTCTGGCCAGTCTGGTTGAGCACGCTTTCTCTGGCCCCAGCTAACACCACTCTTGGAGCTGTAGCCTGAGAAAGGAAGAGTCCCTCTGTGGTGAGAGGTTTTCCCTGGTGACATCCATCCAGCTGGCCACAGTTGGGCGTCATCTGGAGCCCACACATGCAGGATATCAGAATGTGCCAAGATCAGCAAAGATCTTGGCACAGAATTCCTCCAGCCTGACAGACAACGACACAGCACTGAGTGGCAGATCTGAGTCCAGCCTTGGCTTCCAGCATCTTTGGCCCAGGGAACCAAGCTGCACTCAGGGAGTGGCCTAGCTGAAGAGACAAGTCAAGGTCCTAGTTGAAAACTTCTGGGTACTTTTGCAAATCCAACGGAAGCAACCCCATCAGCGGCTGGGAAGTCCAAAGCATCCTGTGGATAAGCTCCAAGTGGTTTGAATGCAGTAGAGTCGCTCCTGCCGGGGAGCTCCAGCGTGATGCCCAAGCAACAGCTTTTATCTGTTTAGCCCCACATGCTCCCAGACGTTATCTTTATTCTCTTCTAACTGGTATTGATGCCAAGCTTGTGACATAATGAAATTAGAAAAAGCAACTGTGAAGGGAAAGAAGAAAACCAACTTGTCATGTGACATGTGATAAAATACCTGCCCTGATAGGATACAGAGCTCCGGACTGCCTCATCTGCCCACAGTGTCTGTACAGTAGTGGGAGAAATTCCTGGCTGGCAGCCACATGGGCTCCCCAAAAACAGACAATGAAGAGTGGATCTAGCAACCTCAGACAGGTGGCTCTTACCTGACATCCCAAACTGTCACTACTTGATTAGCCTCTAGAAACATACAATCTTCCCACCTGTGGAGGGAGGAATATTTGATTGGGCTGGAAAAGATTTCTGCTCAGAGAACTGGGCTGTGCTTTCTGATGGCTATTATTCCAGAGGGCAGGAAAATGGCCTCCTGTGATCGCATTCCTGTGTTAACAATTTATTTGATAAACAGTTAATTGTTGAATTCTGTTTATCTTGTTAACTATGAATTCTGTTTATCTTGTTAACTATCAGTGAGTCATCCATTCTGCCCCTGATCAGAGAACAGCCCTGGGTGGCACAGGTAGGCTTGCTGACACGCCTCAGCCAGTTCTGTTGTCCGAAGGACCCTCCTCCCACTTGGTCTACAAACCGATGGCCTGCTCCTCACTTCCACGTTCTTAGTCTCGCAGGTGGCCCTGGACCATGTGCTGTGTGTTAGACTCTGCGTGTGCATTCCAAAGCTACTGCGTCAGTGTATAAAGCAAGGACTGAGAAGATTGCAGGACGTGGAGAATCTGCTTGAATTTTCACAACAGATGTTTTTGCCTTTATTTCCCCACCACCCAGGAGGATAGTAAATGCAAATTGTTCATTTGAGCAATTTCCATCCATTTTGGAGGAACCCCTATCCTCTTGCTGTCAAATGTGCCCAGCTCCTCAACCAACTGTACAGGATGGTTCTGAAGGGAGAGAATCTAGTTTGCATACGTCAAACTAGAGCACACATTAAAGTGTGCAGGCAGCAGAGACTCACACCAGCCCAGTCCCAACTCACACAGCCCTTAGGGAAGGAGATGCTTAAGGCTTAGCAGCTCTGACGACCCAGACAGAGGCCAAAGCATCCTGTGGATAAGCTCCAAGTGGAAGGAGATCTAGTGGCACTTAGAAAAAAAAAATAGATCATTATAAAATGTTTTGAAATTTAAATGGACCATCTTTCTTGTGCAGGTGTATCAGGAATCAAAATTTCATAGCCTCCATCATCACACAGGCTGTGCTCAGGCCACCTTCCAGTTTGCAGACAGGGGGAGGAATCCTTATTAGTTTCCCTTCTGCAGCACTGAGCCACCTTCCACAGCTGAACTGCCAGAGCTCACTTCCTCAGCAAGTTCAGTGTCCCTGGAACTCCAAGGCAAGCACAAAACTCCGGAAACAGAAACCATGAACCCTACAGAGTTCCCAGAGGAAACGGAACCACCCAGAACCTTTCTAAGATGGGTGATAACTGAACAAATTACAAGTCAGGAAAACCGTTCTTTGGTGATTGAACATTTCTAAGCCTGGGGACATTTACACCTGACTGAGAATGTTTGGACTCAAGGTTTTGGTTTTGCATCTGGACTGGAAAAAATACATGGTGCAATTTTCTCCTCTGGAGAAGAGACCAAAAGGACAATAGCTGTGTTTGAGCGAAGGCCAGGGCCTGTGCTCTGTTCCTCTAACAGCTGCTTCATGACTCTCTGGTGACTGTCAGTCTGCAGCCACAGCAACCGACAGCCATGTGGCAAATGTTGACCACTGGGCTGGCCCTCCACAAGTTCAATCAACAGACTTTTGGTGACAGGGATTTTCAGTTTAACTAGTAAAATTCCACTGTTTTTCTGAAGAGGATATGAAGTCCTGCTGACTTCCTCTGTTTCTAATTAAAGACATATGAGCCAAGGATGGCCACCTCCTTCATTTTTACCTCTGCGGAAAGCAGTGTGGCAGTTTGCCTGTCACCAGTTTGCTGGGCAGTTTTAAACAGGTCACGTGATCTCTCTGCAACCTGAAAAGAATATGCACCTCGTTGATGGGTGTCCTGTGCTATTTCCTTGCTTGGTGATATTGACTGGTAATGAAAATTCTTTAAAAGCAAAGCCCTGGGTTGTCAAAATGCCCATCCATCACCATAAGCAAATTTATTCCATAACATTTCAGGTCTTTAGAACTAAATTGAATAACTGCAAAAAGCCTCTTTGAAATAAAAGAGAGAAGCACCAGGTAACAGCCTGCTCTGAACAGTGAGTTCACTACCCTCTGGGAGTGGAGATTTTTTTCTACTTGGGAGGCTTTAACTCTAAGTGCTGAAGCCTTGGGAGAGCATAGACTAGTAGCAGGTTTCAACGCTATCAAGAGGCAAGTTATGAGTTTGTATACTGACCACTTTGTGCCTTTTCCCCACAAAATACACACTGAAAGAAGTCATATTCTTGTATAGAAGATACGATGAAGGCTGAGCACCAAGCCAATCTTTCCAAATGAATCAGTATTTAATTAATGTATGGTGTTTCCAGAAATGATAAGAACTTGAGGAGAGAGGGCTACATTTACTCAGCACGGACTCTAAGCCAGACACTGTGCCAAGTGCTCACGTTAGCTCATTAAGTCCACACAAACCCACGGGGAAGGTAACTCGCTTCCTCCACTTTAGGAAAGGAGAAACTGCCTTGCAAAGAGACTGAGTAACTTGTCCAAAGTCCCACTGGTTGGAGGTAATAGAACTAGAATATGAACTCGGGCAGTGTGGCTTTAGGCTACCGTCTTAACCACATGCTATGCTGCCTCCAAGCTTCCTATGCTACCGCAGTGGAGGAGCCCTGCCCAGGTTAGAATTCTGATTCACTGGCCTTTCATTGACTGACCTGGAATCTGGAAGTCATTCCAGAAATTCTAATTTCCTCTCCCATCTTTTTCCTTTAGTCCTATCTTACAGCCATAAAGGAGGACATGTTTTTAAAGAAAGACTCTTCTCAAGCTCTAGAAAGAGCAAGGACAACCTATTTAAGATCTTTCCCTCTAAATTGCATGAGGATTTAAAAGGGTAGAGCCTTGTTAATTGTTTCTCATTAAAGCTGGAAAAAATATAAAGTGCATTGCTTAAAGTAAATTGAAAAAAAACTAAGAGGATAGAGGCCTTCAGTATTTCTAAATGTATGCATCCCAAAATGTTGGGGATAGCTGCATGAGGTATTTTGATAACGATCCTTGTCAGAGTCTAAAAACTAGTCAGTGTGACACACCAGAAATGTGCTCAAAGTTTCTTCTGTTAAATACACTTGGAAAACAGCACATCCACATCCTAATGGAAGCCCCTGAAGTGGTTCCCCAGGAACCCCGGGGTGACTTTGTCGTTATATCTTCCTGGGAGTGATTTTTTTTCTTTTTTCTCCTGAAAGGAGGTCAGAAGCAAAGAGGAAGGGTCTTCCCCGTCTTAGAACACACACCTTAAATCAGATTGGAATGTGTTATAATTTCAAACCCTTTGACTCAAATTCCCTGTTACAAAACTGTCCCAACATTTAGTGGGCAGGCTCATCTGCCAAAAGGACAAAGGACAGAGGGAAGGTATACTGGCAAGAAGGGTCTGAAAGGACTCACACCTGGCCTGGCCAGGTTCTTCGCACATCACACGGATAGGCTGCTGCCTGCATTTTGGCCACCATCCATGACCATAAACCAGGGGCAAATTGGGCTTTATCAGGGTAAATACTGTGTTTTCATGGTTTTGCTGATGGCTGTATACACCCAGAAGATCCTGAAAACTGAGCTGGCCACCCGCTGTGAGAACAATCCCAAAGCCCAGTTTCCACCAAAGGAGACTCATGTAAGAGGTGGTCAGGGCTGTGTGAGTGTGCTATTTGGTTTCTTTAAACTGGTTAGTGCTGGTCAGTGAGTCCTGAGGAGGAGTTTTGCTCCGCGCTCTGGCCCGCAGGCAGCACACAGCTCCGCCACCACATCCTGCCTCACCACCTCCTCCTCCCCTGTCCCAGCTCCAGAGGCCAAGATGGGAGGCACGACCCTGTGCTTGGCAGGAGGAAGCCGGAACCTGATGCAGCTGGCTTTCCTGGAGCCTGGTCAGAGCATTTATCCCTGGGTCTGCGTGGCTTTGCTCACCTATTTTTAGACGTGTGCTGCAGACCTTTCTGAGCACTCAGACATCAGTCTCTTTCAGGGATGGGTCATGCCAGGGAGGAGAACATCGTGCTGCTGGCCTGCTGCACACCTGAGCTGGGATCCAGGCACCAGTTAAATGTTGTTTGCTTCAATATCAAAAGGAAGAGAAGCCAACACCCTAAACCAACTCCCTCCTGTCTCCCAAGAACAACATCTGAGTTTTCTCTTCTACCTTGGCAGCAAGCCGGGAGGGTAGAGGGTGGCTGAGGACATGTGACCTGGAAATCTGGTCACATCTGAAGAACGGCAGGAATGTCCCCTAAGGAATAGCCCCTCACAGAGTACTCAGGCTGTACCTCCCCAGCCTGTGCACACCTTCCCGTGGCCACACTGCTCACAGGTCTCCAGGGCTTGTCACCTGTTGCCTTGGCAGAAATGACCTTGATTACCTGCTGTGTCCCTCAAGACCCAGGTCAAACACCACCGTGGCCTTGGAGGGACTAATGAGTGGCTGTTGCCCAAACTTGACTGGGCACAATTGAGAGAGAAGGGCCACGTCTCTCCACTTTATATGTAGCGTGCCAGGCAGTACGTGTGTGCAGGGAGGCTGGTGGACATGACAGGGATGCATGGGAGATGAGGCAGCAGATGGGGTTGGGGCCAGCTTGTGAGGCATTACAGGTAATCCCACATTACAGGTGTTCAGTGAAAGCTGAACGAGTGAAAAACATATGACATGGGATCAAAAGGTGTTATAATTTAAAGCCAAGAACCAGTTAATAGCCACAACTAGAAAAAATAAAACTAGCTACTTCATGTTCCTGGTTTTATTTGTACTTGTAAAGTTTATTAGTTTTAGGAAGATTTTTTGAATTAACTTTATTTATGAATTCAAGACACTTATGACACCTAAATCTGGATTGGTTGGGCCAAATGTTACATGTGCAAAATTGAAACATAATTGTAAAATATTGAGTATACAGCTCTGACTTGTCAGCAATATCAGCCATGTTAGGCAGAATATCACCCAAAATAATCAGACTCGAAGAGAGGAAAAAGAAAAAAGAAGTAGAATTCAAAAGCTGGCAATGGCCTTTGCAAGAAACAAAGTATTGCCAGTCACTCAAGCATGATGTTCTGGCAATGATCTTGCCGATGTTTACACAGAACACCAGAGCTTAGTCACACTTACTCCTCGACCAGGTGGAGCAGAGGGATCTGGACTAGGAGCTGGGGGTGCAGGTGGGGCTTCGTCTTTTCTGAGGCTAGTTTCCTGGGCAGGTCTCTAAGGTCCCATCATGCCCCTCCGACACCTGTGGACATTTGATACAAAGAATTTATCCCCTCCTCCTTCAACATGAATCTTCTCTGTTGCCAGAGTGCACTCCTCTGGGGCATCATGCCGTGCTCTCCCTCTCTGCCTAGCCTCTTTGGGTGGCTGAGCCCCCCGCCCATCTCCTCCCATGGGAGCTGACAGTCAGTCCTAAGTGCTACTTGTCCGACCACTTTGTCAGCTCCACACACCTCAGCTCATAGGAAAGTCGTCTGCTCAGCCCTGGTTCCCAGGAGTCTGTTGTGTATGACCTGAATCTTCACGTGACTAAGATGGGAATTGGCCAGGCCTGAGGTATAACTACAGAGCTGGCACCAGAAGGCAGGTAGGTTCAGCATAGAGGGGCCCTAGACAGCAGAGAGGCATGTGTCTGGGATTGGCATGGGACTAGGTGGCCAGAGCAGGTCTGATCCTATGACTGGGGACAGCCCCTCAAGAACAAGCAGGTTCTTATGGCAATGACCCTAATATTACTGCTGGCCCAGGTCTAGCACAGCAGCCTCCAGGTGACTCTCTGGCTTGGGTAAAGGTGGGCTCATGGCTATCCCACCCCACAAAAAGGAGCTGAGTTCTACAGAGTTCTGGGAAGACCACTAGATCAATGGTTCATAATCCAAGGGTGTAAGCAGAATTATCCTTGGTGTTTTTTTCAAAATCCACATACAAGAGCCTCACTCTACACATGACAAATTAGAATCTCTGGCAAGTTTGGGGTAGGGTGAGCAGGTAAATATAACATTACACTCAGGTACAACCTGCCATTCCCTATCCCAAAGTGGGTTGTGCCATTTTGAGGGCAGAGACCATGTCTTTTTACTTTGTACTCAGCACAGTTCCCCCCACATAATAGGCCTCAAATAATACTTATTAATTGGTTAAATGAATGAATATGACTACATGGACAAACATTTCCAGTGGCTGAAAGAACTGTTGGTTCTGTCAACAAATACAGGGAAGGAACCAAATTTTTCATAATGGATTTTTAACTACAGTTGAAAGGAAGCCTTCCAGTTACCCATTCATAAGAGCAGCTAACTATGACAACACTAATGTGTATTTTATCGACTAGGGTGGTACGGCAATATATGGGGTTAGTGAACGAAGCATGGATTTGTATTAACATCATACATGAGAGCATAAAATGAAAGGAGGCAGTGTACTTAACTCGCAATTGATTATATAATCTGAGGCTTAATTCTAGCTTTGGAAACAATGGGGACCATAATTACAAGCCCAAATGGAATCCCACAAGTGTTTGACAAGAGGCGTGTAAGGCTCCTTGACAGAATTAAAGATGGCGGCATGAGAGGGGAGACAGAGACCTCCTCCTAAAACCACATATAAAACGAAAATATAATTAAAACAACTAATCCTGAAAGAGCAACAGGAAAGAAGGCTACACCAGACTGCATATACCTGGAAAAAAGAGCAGACCTCGTGGAACAGGGTAACATACTAAAGCTGTGACCCGGCAGGGCCCAAGCCCTTCCCCCACCCCAGCTCACCAGTGGGAGGAAGAGAAACAGAGTGGGGAGGGAGTGGAGGCCTAGGAATGCTGAACACCTAGCCCTGGAGATCTGCTCTGGGAGCACGAACCTACATTGCATGGTGCTCTGGTGATTTAGTGGGGTCGGAAAGCAAAGACAGGTGGAATACCTGGAGAGACGGAGATTCCAGCTGCTTGTGAAAAACAGGGTTTCATATATGGCTGGTCTGGGTGGGAAGTCTGAGAGACTTCCTAAAAGCAAGAGGGCTGCTAAAGGGACAAGGATTGCACAGAGCTTACTGCTCAGGAGAAAGGACAGATAGACAAAATTGTCTGGGTGCACTCTGCCCAGCAGGTTGAGAGCTTAAATGATCTTCAGGTGCTCCATCCCCCTAGCTAGTTACGCAGCTCCAAGGCCCCCCACCATGATACGCAGTCTGCTGTGTCTCCCTCCTGGCTAGCCTGCCTGTCTCAGGCTTGCAAACTGGCAACCCCTGCCCTGGCGTCAGGCCAGCCAGAGGGAAGCCCCGCCTACAGCAGCTACAAACACAAAGCACAGAGGCTTACACCTGTGTGTTCAGCCCACTGGTTCTGGCAATGGAGACCGGCATAGCAGCCAGGAAGCAGGAAACAGCTCTTTCCTCCCCCAAAGCACTAACACCACTCCCGTGTGACCCCGACATTGCTCCAGGGGCTGGGCAGCTCCAGAGAGTAGAGCTTCTGGGCACTAGAGGGCACCACAGACAAATTATGATAGGTCAAAGGAACCAGGTTCAGAGCAAAATTATGGATACACCTGAGAAAGATTAAAACGAAATCGACCTCATGAATCTTTCTGAAAGAGATTTCAAAATAAAAATCATTAACATGCTCATGGAGGTACAGAAAAATATTCAAAAACTCAGGATCGAATTTAGGATGGAGATCCAATCATTGAAGAACGCAATAGAGGGTATTAAAAGCAGATTAGATACAGTGGAGGAGACAATAAATGAAATATAAATTAGGGAAGAGGAATACAAAGAATCTGAGGCACAGAGAGAAAAAAGAATCTCTAAGAATGAAAGAATACTGAGAGAGCTATGTGACCAATCAAAATGGAACAATATTCGCATTACAGAGGTACCAGAAGAAAAGAGAGAGAAAAAGAGAAAGAAAGTGTCTTTGAGGACGTAATTGCTGAAAACTTCCCCAATCTGGGAAGGAGATAGTCTCTCAGGCCATGGAGGTGCATAGATCTCCCAGCACAAGGGACCCAAGGAGGACAACACCAAGACATATAGTAATTAAAATGGCAAAGATCAAGGATAAGGACAGACGATTAAAAGCAACCAGAGAGAGAAATAAGATCACATACAAAGAAAAGCCCATCAGGCTATCATCAGACTTCTCAGCAGAAAACTTAACAGGCCAGAAGGGAGTGGCAGGAAATATTTAATGCAATGAAGCAGAAGGGCCTCAAACCAAGAATACTTCATCTGGCAAGATTACCATTTAAATTTGAAGGAGGGATTAAACAATTTCCAGATAAGTAAAAGCTGAGAGAATTTACCTCCCGAAAACCATCTCTACAGTGTATTTTGGAGAGACTGCTATAGATGGAGGTGTTCCTAAGGTTAAATAGCTGTCACCAGAGGTAATAAAAAGGAATAGACAAAGAGTACAGAATATGATACCTAATATATAAAGAATGGAGGAGGAAGAAAAGGAGGGGAAAAAAAAGAACCTTTAGATTGTGTTTGTAATAGCACACTAAATGAGTTAAGTTAGACTCTTAGATAGTAAAGAAGTTACCCTTGAACCTTTGGTAACCACAAATCTGAAGCCTGCAATAGCAATATGTACATACCTACCAATAATCACCTTAAATGTAAATGGTCTTAATGCACCAATCAAAAGACACAGAGTCACTGAATGGATAAAAAAACAAGACCCATCTATATGCTGCCTACAAGAGACTCACTTCAAACAGAAGGACATACACAGAGTAAAAGTGAAGGGATGGAAAAATGTATTTCATGCAACTAATAAGGAGAAAAAAGCAGGTGTTGCAAGTACTTGTATCAGACAAAATAGACGTCAAAACAAAGTCAAAAGAGACATAGAGGGACATTACATAATAATAAAAGGGCCAGTCAAACAAGAGGAGATAACCATCGTAAATATCTATGCACCCAACACAAGAGCACCTACATATGTGAAACAAATACTAACAGAATTAAAAGGGGAAATAGAATGTAATATATTCATTCTAGGAGACTTCAACACTCCACTCACTCCAAAGGACAGATCAACCAGACAGAAAGTAAGGAAGGAGACAGAGGTGTTGCAACACATTAGAACAGATGGACCTAACAGGCATCTACAGAACTCTACACCCAAAAGCAACAGGATACACATTCTTTTCAAGTGCACACAGAACCTTTTCCCGAATAGATCACATACTAGGCCACCAAAAGACCCTCAGTACATTAAGAAAGATTGAAATTGTACCAACCAACATCTCAGATCACAAGGGTATAAAACTAGAAATAAATTGTGCAAAGAAAACAAAACGGCTCACAAACGCATGGACACTTAACAGCATGCTCCTAGGCAATCAATGGGTCAATGACCAAATTAAAACAGAGATTAAGCAATATATGGAGACAAATGAAAACAACAGCGCAATGCCCCAACTTCTGTGGGATGCAGCGAAGGCAGTTCTAAGAGTAAAGTATATAGCAATCCAGGCCTATTTAAAGAAGGAATAACAATCCCAGATGAATGGTCTAAATTCACAATTATTGAAACTGGAAAAGAAGAACAAATGAGGCCCAAACTTAACAGAAGGAGGGTCATAATAAAGATCAGTGAAGAAATAAATAAAACTGAGAAGAATAAAACACTAGAAAAAACTAATGAAACCAAGAGCTGGTTCTTTGAGAAAATAAACAAAATAGATAAACCCTTAGCCAGACTTATTAATAAAAAAGAGAGTCTACACACATAAACAGAATCAGAAATGAGAAAGGAAAAATCATGATGGACACCACAGAAATACCACCGCAGAATTATTAGAGAATACTATAAAAATCTATATGCTAGCAAACTGGATAACCTAGAAGAAATGGACAGCTTTCTAGAAAAATACAACCTCTCAAGAGTGAACCAGTAAGAAATAGAAAATCTAAACAGACCAATTACCAGCAATGAAATTGAATCGGGTAATCAAAAAACTACCCAAGAACAAAAACCCTGGACCACATGGACTCATGACTGAATTTTATCACAGATTTAGAGAAGACGTAATACCCATTCTCCTTAAAGTTTTCCAAAAATAGAAGAGGAGGGAGTACTTCCAAACTCATTCTATGAAGCCAGCATCACTCTAATACCAAAACAAGGCAAAGACACCACAAAAAAAGAAAATTATAGACCAATATCCCTGATGAACATAGATGCAAAAATATTCAACAAAATATTAGCAAACTGAATTCAAAAATTCATCAAGACGATCAGACACCATGATCAAGTGGGATTCATCCCAGGGATGCAAGGATGTTACAATATTTGAAAATCCATCAACATCATCCACCACATCAACAAAAAGAAGGACAAAAACCACATGATCATCTCCATAGATGCTGAAAAGGCATTTGACAAAATTCAACATCCATTCATGATAAAAACTCTCAACAAAATGGGTATAGAGGGCAAGTACCTCAACATAATAAAGGCCATATATGACAAACTCACAGCCAACATCATACTTAACAGTGAGAAGCTGAAAGCTTTTCCTTTAAGATTGGGAACAAGACAAGGATGCCCACTCTCCCCACTTTTATTCAACATAGTACTGGAGTTCCAAGCCACGGCAATCAGACAACACAAAGAAATAAAAGTTTTCCAGATTGGTAAGGAAGAAGTCAAACTGTCACTGTTTGCAGATCACATGATATTGTACATAAAAAACCCTAAAGGATCCACTCCAAAACTACTAGAACTAATATCTAAATTCAGCCAAATTGCAGGATACAAAATTGACACAAAGAAATCTATTGCACTCCTATTCACTAATGATGATTTAGCAGGAAAACAATTCCATTCACAATTGCATCAAAAAGAGTAAAATACCTAGGAATAAACCTAACCAAAGAAGTGAAAGAGCTATACCCTGAAAACTACAAGACACTCCTAAGAGAAATTAAAGAGGATGCTAATAAATGGAAAGTCATCCCATGCTCTTGGGTAGGAAGAATTAATATTGTTAAAATGGCCATCCTGCCTAAAGCAATCTACAGATTCAATGCAGTCCCTATCAAAATACTGACAGCATTCTTTAACAAACTGAAACAAATAGTTCTAAAATTCATATTGAACCACAAAAGATCCTGAATAGCCAAAGAAATTCTGAGAAGGAAGAATAAAATAGGGGGGATCTTGCTTCCCAACTTCAAGCTCTACTACAAAGCCACAGTAATAAAGACAGTTTGGTACTGGCACAAGAACAGACCCATAGTCCAGTGGAACAGAATAGAGAGTCCAGATATTAATGCAAGCATATATGGTCAATTAATATACAATAAAGGAGTCATGGATATACAATGGGGAAATGACAGCCTCTTCAACAACTGGTGTTGGCAAAACTGGACAGCTACATGTAAGAGAATGAAACTGGATTACTGTCTAACTCCATACACAAAAGTAAACTCAAAATGGATCAAAGACCTGAATGTAAGTCATGAAACCATAAAACTCTTAGAAGAAAATATAGGCAAAACTCTCTTGAATATAAACATGAGTAATTTCTTCATGAACATATCTCCCGGGCAAGGGAAACAAAAGCAAAAACGAACAGGTGGGACTATATCAAACTAAAAAGCTTCTATACAGCAAAGGACATCATCAGAAGAAAAAGGCATCCTACAGTATGGGAGAATATATTCATAAATGACATATCTGATAAGGGATTGACATCCAAAATATACAAAGAGCTCATGCACCTCAACAAACAAAAAGCAAATAAGCCAATTAAAAAATGGGGAGAGGATCTGAACAGACACTTCTCCAAAGAAGCAATTCAGATGGCCAAGAGGCACATGAAAAGATGCTCCACATCCCTAATTATCAGAGAAATGAAAATTAAAACCACAGTAGTTTTAATCTCACACCAGTTAGGATGGCACCATCCAAAAGATAAACAACAACAAATGTTGGTGAGGATGTGGAGAAAGGGGAACCCTCCTACACTGCTGGTGGGAATGTAAATTACTTCAACCATTGTGGAAAGCAGGATGGAGGTTCCTCAAAAAACTCAAAATAGAAATACCATTTGACCCAGGAATTCCACTCCTAGGAATTTACCCTAAGAATGCAGCAGCCCAGTTTGAAAAAGACATATGCACCCCTATGTTTATCGCAGCACTATTTACAATAGCCAAGAAATGGAAGCAACCTAAGTGTCCATCAGTAGATGACTGGATAAAGAAGATGTGGTACATATACACAGTGGAATATTATTCAACCATAAAAGGAAAACAAATCCTACCATTTGCAACAACTTGGATGGAGCTGGAAGGTATTATGCTGAGTGAAATAAGCCAGGCAGCGAAAGAAAAGTATCAAATGATTTCACTCATCTGTGGAGTATAAGAACAAAGCAAAAACTGAAGGAACAAAACAGCAGCAGAGTCACAGAACCCAAGAATGGACTAACAGTCATCAAAGGCATAGGACTTGGTGAGGATGGGTGGGAAGGGAGGGATAATTAGAAAAAGGGGCATTATGATTAGCACATATTATGTGTGTGGGGGGGGTGCACGTGGAAAGCAGTGTAGCACAGAGAACACAAGTAGTGATTCTATAGCATCTCACTACGCTGATGGACAGTGACTGTAATGGGGTATGTGGGGGGGAGTTGATGATGGGGGAGTCGAGTAACCATAACGTTGTTCATGTAAGTGTATATTAATGATAGAAAAAAAAAGCATGTAAGGATGATGGAGTGGTTTACCCTTAAGCTTGACCACAGGGCCACCCTAGTGAGTTATGATTTCACATTGTAGATTGTCTCATGATCCTCCATTCTTCTGTTACAGAAAACCACTGGAAAACCTGGACTGAATCACTGACGGAAGAACCAAGCAGCACTCGGAGGTCGTGGAAGGCGGAGATTTATTTTACGCTGGCGGGCCCAGAGGAAAGTGATCTCCCAAGGTCTGAGCCCTGAGTACAGTAGGGTCATGCCTTTTATACATTTTCTATGAACCTAAGCGTGGAGTCAGCACCCAGAAACTGTTGCAGTAGGCGCTATTAGGTCACTCTAGGTGTATTCAGGATGCTAGTTATATTTTAATCTATTTCTGTAAAGGTTACCCAGATACCGCATTATAAACTAGTGGGATTCTATGACTGTGATTAACTAGCTGTTCCATACCACTGTCCCGGTGGAGGTTGGGAGGTGGGTGGAATACACTGTTACATTGTTTTAATCCCAAGCACCCAAGCACTTTGTGATTCCTCTATATTTCTGGAAGCCTTAACAGAAACTTTGTTTCCTTGACTTTCTTAGCTTTCCTGGCTTTTAACCAAACCCGGAGTGGGGAGGGATTTGAGAACTTTTTGAGTATTTCCTCATCACTTTTACAGAGAGTATATTGAACTCTGGGCCACTTCACGGATGTGACCCTGTTTGTGAATTCAGGCTGGACTGCTGTCTTCAAGGATCTGACCAGTATATAGAATAGCCATGCAAATTATCATGGGCCTCAGACCAGAAAAAATAAATCTAGGTCCAAAAGCAATCAAGTAAAAGGTGTTAAAGGCCAATTGAAGAGGGGAATATCATTGGTGATGCTCTAGTTTCCAGGCTTCTCTAGCTCACCACCTTGTAATTTTTTTTTCTTTCGTCTAGAAAATTCACAAATGTTGGAAGAGCTGGCAAAAATATTTTCGAACATTTATGAAAAAAATATTTCATGTCAACAGTTGAATTCAGAGGTTGAGAGAGGCCTTGCCTGCTGTCCGTTCCGAAGTGGCCTGTCTCTAGGCCAGCCCCAGTCTTGATCTCTGGAGCCTGTTGTGCCCGAACAGCGCTTCTTACCACACTGGGTTGTTTTATTCACTGGTCTTCCGGTGTTTGTCGGCCTCCCTCATTGGACTCTAAGCTTCTGAAGGCTAAGAATTGTGTCTGTCTTGCCCACCTCTGATTCCTAACAGGCATTTCCAGAGTGCAATTAAATGTATTGTTTAATCTTTAAAACAATCATGTTAGGCAGCTGTTAGCAGCCTCCGAATAAGCAGATTGCTTAAGTGACATATCTGAGAGTGCAAACCTAGGAAGTGGCAGAGATAGGACTCATGTGAAGAGGGCAGAGCCCACCAGCTTTCTTTCTGCTACACAGATAACTAAGTTAATCTAGCTCTGGAATAGCAGTTAGATGTAATGACGGTCCTGACAGTGTGCCAAGCATCCCCACCAAGCCTTCTTCCTATCACTGGTCTTTCTATGAGTCCACTGCCAGCACACTCTCTCTTCCTTGCTGACTCCCATTAGAGGGTATTCTCTATCTAGCTATACTTTCCAGCTTATAATTATGCATTATTTAAAAGTTTTCCAATAATGGATTAATTCCCAAACAGAAGTTAGTCACCTGCCTAGGATTTATGGTAATAGGCACCATTTGACTATATTGGTGACTTCCATGTGATTTCACTTATATGTGGAATCTAAAAAATCAAGCAAATCTAAAAAATCAACAAAACAACTCATAAACATAGGGAACAGACTGGTGGGGAGGGAGGTGGGAGACAGGTGAAATAGATCAAGGGGAAAAATAAGTCACAGGGATGAAAGCACAGCATAGATAATATAGTCAATAATATTGTGTTGACAGATGGGATGGGAACTTATGGTACGCATTTTGTAATGTATATAGTTGTAAATCACTATGCTGTACACTTGAAACCAATATAATATTGTAAACCTACTATACTTCAATTTAAAAGAAAGAATAGAAGACATCAGAATTAAAAACAAAAGACATCAAAATTAAAAACAAAAACTAATATAAAAGCAAACTGATAAAAAAACAAATATTTTGGTACTTTATTATAAATAAAATATCATTTAGGTGCTGAATAGATAGTTCAATGAAATAGGTATAAGAATATGGTTATTACAACAAAAAGATGTCACTTCAAGTTATCAAGAGAAAACACTGATTATATAAGAAATGATGATAAAATAATTAATTAGCTCAAGAAAATTTAGTTGGATCTTTCCCTTACCCCTTACTACCAAAATATAGATGCATCAAATATTTGAATATAAAAAACAAGGCCACAAAGATACTGGATAAAAGCAGAGATGAATGTTTTTATAATCTTGGAATGAGGAAGGGTTTTTGAGACCACATATAATTTTAAATTTCATATAGCAAAAAAAATCATGAATAACATTTAAAAAGAAATAATAAACTGGAAAAAATTATTTGCTAACTATATAATAGACCAAAAGTTACTATCTTTAGTATACAAGAGCTCCAAGGAATCCATAAAAGGAAACAAATAGCCCGATAAGAAGGGGAAAGGGTGCATATGTACAGGCTTTTTACAGATGAAGAAGTACCAGATGTATGATAATATGCTCAACCCTTAATAATATAGTTACACAAATAAAACAGTAAGTAAAGTGTGTGTCTCTGTGTGTTTACCTATCAAATACACAGAATAAAGAGACAGAAAACAGTGTTGGTGGTATTCAGGGAGATAAAAGGGTGTTCCTTGCATTGGTAGTTGAAATATAAACTGGCATAACTGCTGGAGGGAAGTTTATGTATCTATGTACCCAAATTTAAAATATATGCAC
This sequence comes from Smutsia gigantea, assembly GCA_032199065.1. Taxonomy (NCBI): domain Eukaryota; kingdom Metazoa; phylum Chordata; class Mammalia; order Pholidota; family Manidae; genus Smutsia; species Smutsia gigantea. Next base: position 263 of record JAVSCE010022620.1, on the reverse strand, counting down.
TTACTCTTAGCCCAGGAACGGCAAATCAAAGTATTTTTATTTTTATTGTGGTAAACTACATGTATTACAAAATTTACCATTTTAACCATTTTTAGGGGTACAATTCAGTGGCATGAAGTACATTCACACTGCTGTGCAACCATCACCACCTTTCATCTGCAGAACTTTTTCATCTTCCCCAGCTGAAACTCTGTACATGATAAACACTAACTCTCCATGCCCTCTGCCCCCAGTTCCTGGCAACTATGTTCTACTTTCTGTCC